>CM077089.1:162263310-163492534 GCA_039513925.1 Platanthera zijinensis | reverse complement strand
AAGCTCAAAAATGTAGAACCGAACGAAAGAGAGAGAGAGAGAGAGAGAGATGAAGTCAGGTGCATGTCGCCAAAGCCATAAACGGGGGGGGGGGGGTGGTGGTGTTGTCATTGGGCACGGTGATGAACATAGGACAAGCACAGTCCAAGTACCGAGGAAGCTTCTGCAGAGTAATATGATTGGTGACCCCGGAGTCTATAATCGAAGTTGAACTATATGACAACATGATATACCTTCATTGGAGATGGTCGCAACGGAGCCGGAAGACCGACTAAGCAGGAAGACTTTGGAGCTGGGTGCATAAGGCTTCATTCAAGGCGATGATCGTCGAGGATTAGAAAGAGATGGAGATATGATAACGAGATAAGGCGCTGAGGTGTGGCGAGGAACTTGGTGAGGAGCGCAACAAACATAGACGGGTTTCTGGCTGGTAGTGGGAGCTTGGCAGAGGCAATCAACAGTGACTAGGAAATAAGAGATCTCGTGGGAAAGGAATGCAACCAAGAGTTCGGCGAACAAACGAGCAACTTAGGAGCGAGCAAGCGAGCAACTCAGGAGCAAAAATAGACCAGAAAGAGTTGATGAATACACAAGCAGTGGGAAGAGCTTGGCGAACAAGCGAGCAACGAACAGTCGAGCAATGAGAAGAGATTGGCGATCAGGAGTTCGACGAACATGGAGCTTGACAAAGACGATCAACTGCAGCCAAGAGCTTAGCGATCAGGAGAGCTCACGGGAAAGAGCTTGGAAAGGACGCGGCCAAGAGTTTGGAGAACAGGAGCTCGACGAGCAGGAGTTCTGGCAGGCAGATGATTTGAGCGGTTAGACGAGGAGAGCTCGAGGGTGAAGGCAACTAGGTGGGCCCCCAAAGGCAGCAAATGTGCGCTATAAATCCAGCAAAGAGGCGGGACTATGTAGATGAGAGCAAGCAGGAGGTCCAGAGTTGCGGACAGAAGGGGGAGTCCGCGGGAGCTTGCGGATACAAGTGGCGAGCTTGGTATCAATCCAAAAAATGAGAGCGTATTAAAGGACTTTCGAATTTATGACGCTCTGATACCATACAGAATCTCGACAACAATCCAGAGAAAATCCATATTTTATTAATTTCCTATTTATTTCCTTAATACAACACAAGAATTTGAATAAATATATAAGAGGAGAGAGGAGAGCATAAACTCTATCATAGGATGTGAGACTAATTTCTAAGGAAGAAAGAAGGCTTTACATGGGCCAATTATATGGGTCTTTCTTTACAAGTTATTTTAACAGTTATATTAGCTGAAATGTTAAACTTGAATATTAAATTTTCAAATATTTCTTTTATACTCTTCCATTGTCTTAAGTCATTCAATACTCTTCAATTATGTTGAATTAAAAAAAGTTACTTGTTAATTAAATCTAAAACCCAAACCTGTTCACTTGTTAATACAATTTACAATATTGTTATTATTTTTTATTTTGAGACGAAGCATTTGCAGGTTTTTTTTTTCTATTTGAACAGGAAAATAATGGCTTGTTATGGTTGGAATCCATACATTAAGCTTGTTCATATGTTGATCAAATAAAGTTTTAGTGGTCTTGTTTTATCTATTTAATTAAAAGTAAAGCACCTTCAGCTGATCATGGTTGCAGTTCTTTAATTAATAGTTAGTCTTCTAATACAACTTGTATTCTTCTATGAAAATGAATATGCAGATATACAAAACGAAGAAATCGGACTTGCAGATTAGTAATGAAAATGAAAGCCTATCTGCATCCTCATCAGCTGATGTTGATTTTAGCAACAGCTCTTTCAGTTCTTCTGGTCTTCGGGAAATCAATGAAGTTTGTGAAGAGGATATACTTAATGATCATTTCCACAAAAAGGTGGCAGGACTTGATAGAGTTGATGCAGTTACTCAGGATCATTCTACATCTATTTTTGATAAGTTGTTTGGAAATGCAGTGGAGAAGAATTCTGAAAGTTTGGGAAGTGATAATCAGGTATTGTTTGTGTTTTATATTCAGTGATCATTTTTCCCCTTTTTAATAGTATATATGACCCTTTGTTAGATTTCAATAGATCTATTCTGTTCTTTGAGGTTATTCTCGTAGCCAGTCACATCTTTAAGTGACATTCATTTTAATAGCATGGGGTTCTGCTTTGGTATTTCTCTTGGAAAATCTGGCTTTTACTTCATAAAATTTAGGGATTTCAATTGTTGATACCTTGATCATCTTAGAAATGTGTGATTCAGCATATCAATTATATTCATGCCATCCTTTCTATTATGAGTTATCTTGGTGATTCCTTCTTATCCTTTATTCCTTCTAAATATTGTATGTGTTTGATCCTCTTAAAATTCGTGATTTTGCATCGTCTTGATCATTATATTCATGCCATCTTATCTATTATGAGTTGTCTTGGTGATTCCTTCTTTACCCTTCATTCCTTCTAATGATGTATTTGTTTGATCCTCATAGCAATGTGAGTTTCTGCATTGTCTTCATCATTATTGTAAAGAAAGGCCTCAAAGCTTGCATATACTTCTTGAATGAATAGTTACAAGTATGAATACACTTATATAGGAGAAGAATGAGAAGAGAAATCCTAAATACAAGATGTGGGACGTATACATGGAGAGGAAAAGAGAGAAAACATGAGCCCTTAATTGGGCTTTTCTAACACTCCCCCGCAAGCTGGAGCGTACAAGTCGTAGGCACCAAGCTTGGATAAAAACTGATAGTATAGAGGCCTGGAGAGAGCTTTTGTCAGGATATCCGCAATTTGGTTTTTAGCAGGAACATGCTCCAAATCTATCTTCTTTGACTGTACCTTTTCCCGGATAAAGTGACAATCACTTCGATATGCTTTGTGCGTTCGTGAAACACCGGATTCTTGACAATATGTATTGCTGCCTGACTGTCACAAAATAAGGTAGCCGGTGATGAGAGACGAACACTCAAGTCTCCCAGAAGGCTCTCAAGCCAGGTTAGCTCGGAAGCAACCGCAGCCATAACTCGGTACTCAGCTTCAGCAAAAGAGCGTGCAACCACAGATTGTTTCTTGCTGCGCCATGTTATGAGATGACCACCAAAGTAAGTGCAGAACCCCGTAGTGGAGCGCCTATCATCGATAGATCCTGCGTAGTCAGCGTCAGAGTAAGCGACGAGTGATAGAGATGTGGATGGCTTATACACAAGTCCTTGTCCGGGGGCGATCTTGAGATATCGAAGGATGCGCTCGACCGCTTGAAGATGAGATGTCCGAGGAGCGTGCATGAACCGATTCACAACTCCTACAACAAACGAGATGTCCGGTCGAGTCACCGTAAGGTAAATCAGCTTCCCAACCAAGCGTCTGTAATATTCCGTATTTGTAAGCAGCTTGTCAGAGTCAGAACTATGGTCCGAGAGCTTGTGATTGGCGTCCATAGGAGTCTCGTAGGTTGCACTCAGAATAACCTGCATCATGAAGGAGGTCTATACAGTACTTCCTTTGAGATAACACAAGATCGTCAGAGCGTCGTGCGACCTCGAGCCCAAGAAAGTACCGAAGGTTGCCCAGATTGTGGGACTAATACATGGAGAGAGAAAAGAGAGAAAACATGGGCCCTTAATTGGGCTTTTCTAACAATTATATTCATGCCATCCTATCTATTATAAGTTGTCTTGATGATTCCTTCTTACCCTTCATTCCATGTCATGTTGTATGTATTGGCTTTGGTAGGTAAATATTTTTGACACAATTTCCAGCTACTTGCTAGATTTAATCCTTTTCACAATAATTTGACCCGTGCTAAATAAAGCTTTTTTGCTCTCTATTTTACGTGCCTAAAATGCAAGATAAAGTGATGGGGGAAAGAGCGTCAACTATAAATCATTTTACGCTTGTAGGAATGATGAAAACTTAATGTTGTAATATTTAGTGTATTTTGTAAGCTATAAATAGCCATGTTGTTTGCCCTAATAAACCACAAGATTTGTTTACAATTTGGTATCAGAGCAAGGAGAAAAAACTTCCGCGCTCGGTGACTTCCGCGACAGGAGGCTTTGCCTCTGCGCGCGACTTCCATGACAGGAGCCTCTCTTCGCGACTTCGATGGAGGAGCCTCTGTGCGCGACTTTGATGAAGGACCTCTGCCTCTAGGGTCGCGAGAACTCTCTTTCCGCCGCCCCATCTAGCGGCTGTCGCCTCTGCGTTCGACGGAGGACCTTTGCCTCTCGTGCTTCCAGATCTGCGCTCGACGGAGGACCTTCGCCTCCAGGGTTGCGGGAATGCTCCTCATGCCACTGCATCCAGCGGCTGCTGCGACACTGGTCGTAGCGGGCAAACCAACCGTCTGCATCTAGCGGGTCTCCAACAACATCACCTCCGCATCCTAGCGGATCTGTGGATGCAATGATCGGATCTAGGGCAGGAGAAAACATTGATTGGTACCGAACGAGATGCGGTGATCGGTGAGGAAGTTGATCCATGACGTCGAAGGAAGGAACGATGGAAGATGTATTCAAGATGTTGGGCCCGGATGAGTTGACCACATTGTTGAGGGTGTTGGGTTCATCGCAATGGTCGACGAAGTTGTAACTTCCACCGATTGACTTGAAGCTTGACAGACCGACAACCTACTTGAGTTGGTGACGCCGTGTGAAGAAAATCCTTGCAGCGAAACAGGTTGGGGGATTCCTGGCAGGGGCATTGACTAAATCAGAGAACTCTCCTGGAGATGAGTGGGAGTCGACCCATATGACAATGTTCATGCGGCTTCTCAGCTCGGTTGTCCCATCGATTGTCGCCACGGTAGATGGCCTCGAGACAGTCATGGAGGTTTGGGACAAGCTGAAGAACACATATGATGGCATGAGGAACACTCTGCGGGTCTTCCATGCAAATGGAGAAATTGAAGACACTACTCAGGGAGCCTCCGAGTTGAAACGACTATGGGTGGATTACGATCACGCCTTTGGCGGGATGTGTTGCAGCGACTCACAGTGTCAGACTTCTAAGATCAATGTGGAGGAGAGGACGATGAAGTTCCTGAAGGGGTTTGATGACAAGTTCGATCAGTGGAGAGCCCTACTTCTTTCTGGTACGACGATTCCTACACCCATCGATGCCATCTCTGTTATGATTCAGGAGGAGACACATCTCAAACATCAGGAAGGGACAGGAGGGTCCACAATTTTGAAGTTAGCACTAGCGGTTGCTGCCCCCGGTGTTACAGGACAGAGGGAAGAAACCCGATAGTTCTACAACAGTGGCGAGGTGGGCCATCTGAGGCAAGCATGCCCCAAGCCACCCATGAAGAAAGATTTGGGTGGTTGACGAGGACGTGGTTGGCGACGTGGTTAGGGATGTGGTCGTGAACGTGGTCGTGCTCGTGGTGGCAGAGGAGGCTATCAAGCCAATTTGGGCACGACTAAGAGTGCAGAGGAAGTTGACGTTATCTATACAGAGGAACATACCCTTCTTAGCATAATGGAGGGCATTAAGAGGAAACAGACGGGGGAGGGGAGCAGAGATGGAGCTGAGGGGTCGCGATGTATGCCCACCTAACTGATGGATCTCTCGCTCTTGCATCCATATCTTCCTCCAGGGCATCATATTGGGTCATCGACTCAGGCGTATCACGCCACGTGATAGGAAATGCAAACGAGTTCTCCTCCTACACTTGTCTAGCTACCGCAAATAATATTTAGAGGGCGGACGGTACGTTCTAGCCAGTGGTCGGTAAGGGTACTGTTAATTGTTCAAGTTCAGTAAAACTATCCAATGTTCTGCATGCTTCTTCTTTTCCAGTTAGTCTCTTATCTATTAGTTCCATGATCATTCAACTGAGATGCGTTGTTTTTTTGATATTACTAAGTTGACTTTCCAGGAGAAAGGGACGAGAGATACTTGAGACTGAGACTTGACATGACTGACTGTGGTATCTGGATCGGGTAGGATTGGATGCGGCTCTTGTATCTGTCGCAGAGAAGGCGTGAGTTAAATGATAGTAGATGAGTGCAGAGAATATGCTGATACTTCATCACAGGCGGTTGGGGCACCACTCCTTCAGTACTGTAGCTAGATTATTTCCTGCTATTTTTGAAACAACAAATAAAATAAAATTGGTGTGTGATGCTTGTGATTTAGACAAGCTTACTAGGAGTTCGTATGCTAGTACGGGCTGAAGTTCTTCTGTTTTTGATGCTATTTATTCTGATGTATGAGGACCTTGTACTAAGCTTTTTGAATGGTTTTAAGTACTTTGTAACTTTTATTAATTGTATTTCTCGAGTTGCTTGACTATATTTGATGAAAACTAAGAGTGAGGTACTTTCCTGCTTCCGAGATTTCCATAAGTTTGTTCAGACTCAATATACTGCAGTGATTAAGGTACTAAGATCAGATAATGGAACATAATACATTAACAAGGCAATGGAGAAATACTTATCGGCCCATGGGATAGTGCCCCAGACCACTTGCGCCCACACACTTGCACAGAACGGAGTGGCGAAAAGGAAGAACATACATCTTCTGGAGGTGGCAAGGAGTATGATGCTCAACATGAAGGTTCCTCAGAGTCTGTGAGGATATACAATGTTAATAAGGACACAGTTGATAAACGGGATGCCATCACATGTTCTGGGGTGGAAGTCCCCGTGTCAGCAGTTGCATGGACATAATGGGGGATACTTCCTTTGAAGGTATTTGGGTGTGTGTGCTTCGTGAAGGACCACAGGCCGGGTGTTGGTAAGCTTGATACAAGAGCAGTCAAGTGTATGTTTGTGAGCTACTCTCATACTCAGAAGGGATATATGTACTGGAGCTTAGTAGAGAAAAGATGTTTTGTGAGCATGAATGTTCAATTTGGAGAGCGAGAACAATTCTACCAACAAAAAGAAGCCCCACCCACATTTGACTCGTCAGATACCAAAAATATGAGGCTAGAGAGAGAAATGTTGGTAACTGATTTGGGAGTATGACATAGAGGATTTGTGGAGAAGGAGCAGGATATTGATGAGGAGCAGGAGGAGAAGATTGAGGAGGAGAGGCGAGATGTGAGACCTACGGCTCAGGGGGAGCTGCTGACATACAATAGGAGGAAACTGCTATTAGTACCAGATTTAGTGCCTGTGCCCAGTCTAGCTCCTAGTCCCTTGGCTACGTCGCTCCCTACTCCCGGAACATCTACACCACCACAAGCCTCGGGTGATATCCTTTCCCCTTCCCTACTTCTTCTCTTACGTTACGAAGGACTACTCGCAACAATGCGGGAAATCTCCTGATAGATACGGTTGGGACCTTGCATTCTTTGTCTCTTACAATCATATCTCCTCTACTCACGGAGCATTCATTGCATCTTTGGATAGTATTATTGTACCTAACAATTGGCAGATTGCTAAAGACGATCTAAAATGGAAGGCAACGATGAAGGAAGAGATGTGGGCTCTCGAGAAGAACAAGACCTGGGAGCTGGCACAGCTGCCAAAGAACAAGAAGGCCTTTGGGTGCAAGTGGGTGTTCACTGTGAAGTAGAACCCAGATGGTCAGGTCGAGCACTACAATGCTCGATTGGTTGCCAAAGGGTATATCCAGACCTATGACATCGACTACGACGAGACATTTACACCCGTTGCAAAGATGAGCACCGTTAGGACTCTCATTAGCCTGATAGTAAATGGTGGATGGATGTTGCACCAACTAGATGTGAAGAATGCGTTTCTTCACGGAGATCTAGCAGAGGAGGTGTACATGGAGATACCACTGGGGTTTGGTACGACCAAAACAGAAGACAGAGTCTGCAGGTTGAAGAAATCCCTCTATAGGCTGAAGCGGTCACCTCACACGTGGTTCGACAGGTTCATGAAAGCAATGATTGTGATGAGATATCACCAGATTATTGCAGATCATACAGTTTTTTCCATGCAGAATGAAGGTCACATCACCATGCTTGCGATGTATGTGGACGACATGATCATCATGGGGAATGATGAGCAGGAAATTGGCCGCCTCAAGGGGGCTCTGGGCAAGAAGTTCGAGGTGAAGGATCCTGGCCTTCTTAGGCACTTCCTTAGGACTGAGATTGCTTATGAGGCAGAGGGGATAATCCTTTCCCAAAGGTAATACACGTTTGATCTCCTCTTTGAAACTGAGATGTTAGGGTGCAAACCTGTTGCGACGTCAATCGATCAGAGGTGTAAGCTGGGTGCAGAGGCCTGAGAACCAGTAGATCGTGAGATGTATCAAAGACTAGTTGGGAAATTGATTTACTTGAGCCATACTCGCCCGAATATCTCTTTTTTTGTGAGTCTGGTGAGCCGCTACATGCATAACCTAAGGAAAGACCATATGGATGCAGTATACCAAATTTTGCGATACTTAAAGAGTGCTCCTGGAAAAGGGGATGACCTTCAGAAGGAATGTGCACGTGAAAATTGAGAGTTATTGTGACTCTGACTGAGCAAATTGTGCGAATGATAGGAGGTCTACTTCAGGATATTGCATATTTGTGGGAGACAATCTGGTCTCCTGGAGGAGCAAGAAACAGTCAGTAGTGACTAGATTGACAGCAGAGGCAGAGTACAGAGGCATGATAGTAAGGGTTGCAAAGCTCATATGGCTGAAAGGGATGCTTGTGGAGTTGAAGTTGAATCAAGGAAATAGGATGAAGCTGTGGTATTACAGTCAGTCAGCCATCAATATTGCAAATAATCCAGTCCAACACGATCACACCAAGTATATAGAGGTTGATATATTTTTTAATAAAGGAGAAGTTTGATAGTGGGCTAATGAAATTGAGTCAAGTCTCGACCAAGGGTCAGGTTGCAGACTGCTTAACCATGAGACTCAGTTCAGATGATATGATCTGGGGTTGTAACAAGATAGACTTAATGAATATCTTTTGCTAATCTTGAGGAGTGTTGTAATATTTAGCGTATTTTGTAGGCTATAAATAGTCATGGTGTTTGCTATAGTAAATAACAAGATTTGTTTTCAACTCTTAGCTAGGTATAAAGTAGCCAAAAAGAAACTGAATATGCAGTAAGTAAAGTAAGAAAACAAGCTTATGAAGAATTTTATAAGTGACTAGATATCAAAGATGGAGAGCGTGACATATATAAAATTGATCGATCTAGAGAACGGAAGACAAGAGATTTAAATCAAGTATAAATGATGAAACAGATACAGTTTTGATGGATGATATGAATATTATACTTTTATCAGCTCTATGATGAAACAAAAGACAATAAATTGAACTTGAAAGATTTAAGTAAATCGGAGAAGTATAAGAACATAACATTTTATCGTAAAATTCAAGTATCAGAGCTAAATGATGCTCTAAAGAAAATGAAAAATGAAAAGGCTATTGGGGCAGATGATATACCCATTGAAGTATAAAAATATCTAGGGAATGAAAGAATTTTATGGCTTACATGTTTTTCAATAATATACTGAAGTTAAAGGGAATGACAGACCAATGAAGAGAAAATATCTTGATATCTTTGTATAAGAGCAAAAGAGATATAAAAATTGTGATAATTACAGAAGAATTAAATTAACGAGTCATACCATGAAACTATGGAAACGAGTAATAAAAAGAAGAGTAAGACGAGAGACTAACATCTCAGAGAATCAATTTGGATTCATGCCAGGGCGGACGACCATGGAAGCTATACATCTCTTGTGGAGGCTCATTGGCAACTACCGAGAAAGAAAACAAGATTTGCATATGCTGTTTATCGATCTTGAGAAGGCTTATGATAGAGTTCTAAAAGAGATCTTATGGAGAGTCTTAAAAAAGAAAGGCGTAAATGTATCATACATTGACATAATCAAAGATATGTATACAAATTTAGTTACAAGGGTGAGAACATTTGGAGGATTAACACATGAATTCCCTATCACTGTTGGCTTACATCAAGGTTTACCCTTATCTTAGATGAGCTCACTCGACATATCTAACAAACAATACCTTGGTGTTTATTGTTTGCGGATGATATCGTTTTGGTCGATGAAACGCGTGAGCGTGTAAACACAAAACTTGAATTTTGGCATGACACTTTAGAAAAAAAGAATTTTAGGTTGAGCAGGGGAAAGATGGAGTTTAAATTTAGCAGTGCAGGAAGGACGGATGACTTCGTTATTAAGTTAGGTGATCAAGATATTTCCCGTAGTGAGTCTTTTAAATATCTTGGATTGATAGTTCAAAAAGGCGGAGGTATTGATAAAGATGTGATACATAGAATCCAAGCGGGTTGGTTGAAGTGGAGAGGTGCGTCAGGGATCTTATGTGATCGTAAAGCACCATTAAAACTTAACGACAAGTTTTACCGTATTGCAATTAGACCAGCGATGCTCTATGGTTATGAGTGTTGGGCAGTGAATTGTGGACATGAGCAAAAAATGGGAGTTGCGGAGATGAGAATGCTTAGGTGGATGTGTGGACACACGAGGCTGGATAAAATTAAGAATGAATGTATCAGGGATAAGACAGGAGTAGCACCAGTTGCAGAAAAGATGTGAGAAGCTCGACTTAGTTGTTTTGTACACGTACAATGGAGACCATTTGAGGCACCTAGACATTGTGAAAGTCTAGTCATTAGGCATGTTAAACGAGGGAGGGGTAGAACAATGAAGACTTGGAATGAAACTATAAGAAATGACATGATGTACTTAGACATTAGTGAGATTATGACAAAAGATAGGGCACAATGACGACAAAGAATTCATATAGTTGACCCCACTATAACAAGGCTTGAGTGTTGTTGTTTTAATCTTCAAGATGTACTACTATGGTACTATCATTTTGTCCTTCAGAAAAGCTTGGTGAACAAAGACTTTGGTATCAAAGTCATCCCAAAACAAATATCTGATATGTGCATCACTTTTCAATTTATTTGCAGAGAGAAGACGACACCCAGTCCGAGCCGAAGTCGGACACCTAAGACTATGGTGCTCTCCCTGACTTATTTCGTACTGTCATTTGTATTATTTTTTATTCACATTAATGAATAATTGTAAACACTCTATAAATAGGAGTGTGTAGAGGATGTTCGGGTAATTGAATTAAAAACCAATCTCGGTGGTTATCGTCAACTAAACAATGTTGTCTTGGGAGACTTGGTCATCCTCGCTCCCTCTCCATCTTGCATTCCTTGTTATTATTAAAGAATAATTGATTGTAAGTGATAGCTTGACTTGAAGTTTGATCAAAAATAGGCCATAAAAAAAATTTAGGTTCGTGACTTGGATCATAGGGTTGGGTACATGCTCCGATTCTAGCAAAATATAGAGCCAATCTTCGAGCCATGTTTGATATACGAGCAATAGCCTTCAATGCAAGGAGAAATCTTGGTATATGGAATTAGTGCTAAACATTGACGCGGATCGCCACTTAGATTGTATTTTGTTGGAGCCTACTGGAGTATATACACGGAGAAGGTGTTGATCGGAGTTTCCTTTTGGCGATTCGAGGTCACTGTTGCGCCGAACTCGTTGTTTTAGGTTTTGGGGGATTTTTCTTGTATTTTTATTTGTGTCTAATTAGGGGGTTTAGACACTATTATTAACTGGCATTCGTAGCCGTTCATAATGGATCCCCTGACCCTCCAATTCTTTATTTATGAGTTAGGGCTGAAAAAAGGTTATTCAAATTTTGGAGCTTCTTCTTCCTCTAAGATTGTATGTAGATCTCCATGGTGTCGACTCCGCCGACTTAGGTGCCGATTCTGCCAACTTAGGTGCCGACTCCGCCGGCTTAGGTGTCGACTCCTGGGATAGTTATTTTTACTTTTCATTGTCTAGATGGACCACCCCACCCTCCAGAAACCCTAATCGAAACCTCTTTGCAGTAGCCACATTCACTGAATCCTCTCCCTAACTACAGCAACACCCATCCGGTCTTCCCCTACAACCCACTGCAGCCAGCCAGACCCCCCTCTTGCCACAAATCACCCCTGCCAGCCCTTTTCCAGCCGCCGCAAGCCCCATCCAAACCCTCCTTACAATCCGCCCCACGATGTCTCTTCCCTACAACAAACTGCAGTCCTCCAGTCTCCCTCTTGCCACTACAAACCCCTTACAGCCCTCCTCTTTTTGCCGTAAGTTCCAGTTAGACACCCCAGCAGATGTTCCTGCTGCCGCAAACTCACAATTCCCTCTTGGCCCGCGTCCAGCCCCTCCACACAACAGCCCAATCCTGTGTTTCCCAAACCCTTGTAGCTGGTCACCACCTTGCATCCGATGAAATCTTAAATACAATCTAAATACTTGAAAGTTTTGTAATTTTGAATGTTTAGTCCTACTATTGCATGCATTGGGTATTTGTATTATGTAATGAAAACTTGATTCACACTTGTTTGGTTTCCAATTAATCAATACTGATTGCTGGTTATGTTTTCCCATTGTTCTTATTTATGCAACAGAACCAGCACCTGTTTGTTTTCGCTTTTATCTGCAAGCCATCACAAATATTACTGTGTTATTATTGCATTATAAAAATGCCAATCTTTCGACCAAATACTCAAGTTGCATTCTGATGCAGTGGTAGGCGGACAAAAATTACACTAGATGAAGATGCAGTCTAAATGCCGTGCACGTGTGAACATGAGACAACTGTCCCAAATTAAGATCATCCAACGAGTAATTAAAAATTATAAAACATCAAAGTACCAATTGTACAATTGTTTAATAAGCAATGACAAATAAAGAACAGTTACGATCAACCAACGAACTGAGGCGCAATTCCGTTCAAGCGCGCCGAATGCGCTCTGCAAGTTACACTACAATTAATGAAAGCAAATACTTATGACAATTAAATACCCGAAGCAAGATTCTACACCAAAACAATCAATGAAAAGACATAACATCCATACCTAGATTTACTCGTGCTTGTGGCGGCCAACTTAGGGATGGGGGAACGGCGCCGGAACTTGACCGTGGTACGCTAGTGGCTCCACAAAAGGCTGAATGGGGAAGTGTTTACGTAGATCTGGAGGCTGCAGGTCTAGGTATTGATGGATCGGGCAAGGTTCAGGGAAAGGGGGCTGCGGGTTCTGTAAGAGGAGAGGGGCGAGGCTTGCGGATGCTGAGTGGGGGTCGGGTGGGGGTGAAGGAGTTGAGGGAGGGCTCCGACAGGATGTTCTGGGCGGGAGAGGGTTTTCTTGGGTGGTTCCGGGTTTGGAACGAGGCGGAGCAGAGGCGTGGGGTTGGGAAAAGGCGGAAGGTCGTCGGGAATAGTAGAGGAGGAGGAGGTAGGGTGGAGAGGTGGGGCTGCATGATGTTACCAGTGCGCTGGGAGGTGTCAGACGGCAGACAGAAGCGGGGAAGGAGCATCGCACAGTTAGAATCCACGATAGATCAGCCGAATTCAATGTAGCAACCACCGATCCCTAAAACAGCCCACAGGCATGAGTATATATAGGAGAAATAAAGTTAGGGCACATCCCGATGGACGACCCATAATGATCGGGCCGATCGAGGCCCAAATACAACACAATAGCTAAAGTAATATAGCAAAAAGATTCGGAGCGACCATCCGGGCGCATCCGCGGACTCCGATCGCCCATATGGTTCTCCGATTACCGCCTCCTGCGAGAATAAACGTGTGTGGGCCATCGATCGCCATCACATTCATTTAGTTTCGTCTTGCATTCACTTAGTTCCGAGCTGGACTTGCGTGGTAATTTTCACCGGACATTGCATCATAAGGGTCCTGAACGTACTTACCTAGCCTATCTTATATTAATTGGCATCGGAGCCCAGGGTTGTGCCACTTTATGCTCCGTAGCTGTAGGATTTTATAAATGGTTCATGTCAGGCGCAATCGTCATGATCAGTTAAGCGGCTTGTTCAAACACGAACATATCCCCGACCGATTTTCAAAAAAAATATGCTAGATTGATTTGATAGGATTTGTGCCAAATTTGATGATTTGAGACTTGAGAGACAAGGTTGCAGTTTTTTGACTACTGGGTTAGAAGCCTTGAACCTCAACTACAATGGACGTCCAATCTATTCTTCTTCCCGAGCTTCAACTAAGTCATGTTCCACCACATCCCGTGCGAGGCCAATTGGGCCGCTGATTTGTGTTAAATTTGTAAAAATTGTAACTTTTATGGTGTAGTCTAGATGATGCTAATCCAAAATTCCTTGAACTTGTCAAGGAAGACTCGGATGCATAGGTTCCTTTTAGTTGGTTGTAATTTGTTTTTTGTTTAATGCGAATGCACTATTCAAGGGTTTGAATATGCCGTGCTACCATGGTTGCTTTGGTGCCCCCACATTTGACAACTAATTAAATCTTAGAGCCTCAATATTTGGTTGTTAGACATGAATTACTACTTCAACTGGTTTGAAATGGCCGATGAATGATGCATCAGGTTCACGAAGATGCGAGCCTCTTCCCTGCTCTGGCTCGATATGACTATGATGAGTCCCCACCGAGGACAATGTCACCTGTCATGCGATCATGCCCGCTTTGGTACCTCCACATTTGACAACTAATTAGATCTTAGAGCCTCAGTATTTGGTTGTTAGACATGAATTACTACTTCAACTGGTTTGAAATGACCGATGAACGATGGCATCAGGTTCGCGAAGATGCGACTCCAAGGGCAGACGTAGATTTATTGGACGGGCCTTGGCCGATCTCTGATGTGAGAGGGCTATTATCCCATGACGAGATGAGTTAATTTGAAATAAAGGTTGAAGAATTACCTTCCGCCTTGTAAAGGAATCAGTTACTTGATTAGTTGTACTGTTGTACACTTTATGATAGAGTGCCCACTCTATAGCCGAGTATATGTCACTGTTCGATGATCTTGTTGTGAGGAGGTGATTGCCACTGCCTTGTGCTTTAAATTGGTTTGAGGACGAACATTCTCTGTGAGTTGATTCCCCGTAGGCTAGAGATAGTTGAACAAGTTTATGTGATGACTATGGAGTACGAGCTGTATCTTTGCTCTTTCGCCCCCGTTAGGTTGCGTCTTGATTTGATGGATCAACCTATGGGAAGCACGTGTCCCTGACTTCGACTATTCCCACCCCTTCTCGTGCCCCCACATACACGAAGGGGAAGGCGATTGCTCCTTCAAAGGCCAAACCTGGTGGGATTTAGTGTTTTAGATGTTTTGGTAGGGGTCATGTGGCGGAACAATGCTCTATGAGAAATCTTGTAATCCACTCATAAAGGAGGAGAATGATGCAGACGCAAAGGTGGATGAGACTCCAGAGGAAGAGGTTGTTGCCATTGTAGAGGACAGATGGGAGAGTAACATCAAGAGAGTGTTAGAGATGGGGATTATTAGGCACCTCCTCCACCACCCCCGTGTTGATGAGGATTGGCGACGCAAGACCATATTTTTTATTTACTTCTCTAGTGCAGGTGGTGCCCGCAAGCCCACTATCGACAAAGGCAGTTGTGTGAACATTATAGCCCAGAAGGGCTTAGGCCGCTTGAAGGTTACCCCTGAGTTGTACCCTCACTCCTATAGAGTTATCTGGGTGGACAAGTTTGCGATTCAGGTTGCTTAGAGGTGATTGGTTCCAATTAGTCTTGCATTGTTTGAGGAACGAGTGGTGTGATATAATCCCGATGGATGTTGCACGCATATTATTGGGCAGGCCTTAGCTTAATAACCAAAATGTCACATTTTTTGGGAGATCGAACACGTTTCTTTTCCTACAAGGGTCGCATGTTTACTCTTTGTAACACCCCACCTCCAATAACTGTATATTATGGGTTCGGGGCTACACACCATACAACCATCACAAGCTAGATATTATAAAGAGTTAGAAAAGTCTACTTCAATAATAATTCTCATCACATAGTACTAATCGTAGTGGAAAACCAATATCTAACTCGTCTAGGCATGAGCAAGGATATTATCCTTTTCGGGCGCTTCTTCCCATTTCCCGAGTCCATTTTTCTACAAGAGATTCCAACCTATGAGTTCATTTGCTACTTGAGAGTATGCTATAGGAGACATCCATTTTGAGTCTGTATTCTATAAGAGATGTCCACTCCCGAGTCCCTATGCTACGAGAGACATCCACTCACGAGTCCTTATGCTACATGAGACATCAACTCCTGAGTTCGTATGCTACTGGTTACATCCATTCTTGAGTTCGTAAGCTACATGAGACATTCACTCATGAGTCCGTATGTTGCAGGAGACATCCACCCCTATGTCCGTATGCTACAAGAGACATCAACGCTTGCGTCCATATACTACAATAGATTTCAACTCTCAAGTCCACATGCTACAAGAAAGGATGGTCACCCTCTTTGGGCCCTTGCAACTCCTAAGTCCATCACAATCACAATCGAAATAATCTACGCACTTATGGATTTTTAATGCTTATTCATAGTAACAATTTGGGGATATTACCACCCATCTAAGCAACAAGTTTCTCGCATTATTTCCATTCCCTAACCTTCATGTGGTCAACTTCCACAAAAATTTAATGCAAACATCAAATCATCCATCAAGAATCGGTCCACGAACCATGGTTTTGCTTCAGACACAATGTCTATTCCGGAATCGAACTCGGGCTTCTAATGCAAGTATTTTGGGATCATAATCCTTCACCCCGATAGTTCACGATGAACCGTGGCCACCCCAAGTCCTCTAATTAGGGAGTTCGAGTGCCACATTCACAACAATAACTTAGAAGAAAGCATAAAGAAAAACGTAATCCTAAAATCGGGAAGAGAGGAGTCGTTACCTTTCTTGATGAATCCTTGTATAGATGGGAGGAAAATGATCGTGAAGGCAAGATCTTTCCTCTGCAGGAGTCAGATCTTCTATTAGGCACTTGGATCTCATAGGGAGCCCTAACTCCTCCCTTCCCCCATTTTACCCGAAGAGAGAGAAACAATCAGTTAAAATGAATTTACTTCGACCCTCTCACGAAACGAAAGGACTTCTGGATGGAATCTCGACCGTTGGATTTTGATCCACTACTCGGATTAAAACATTAAAATATGACTTTACGTTGATCGCACAGCCGTGTAGAAATTCTACTTCATGTAGTTTTCTTCACGCACGATCAAAACACACAATCATGTGCAAAAACATGATCATCTCCACACTTTGGAAAAATCGATTCTTTTGAAAATTGAAGAAAATTCATGATTGTGCACGAATGAAAATTTAGGTTTTCTTCATTAGGCTGATTCATTGAACTCTGCACGCATTTTATGCATAAACAAGTTGTTGAAACTGGGAAAATCCCTACTTCAAATGTTCGGACCTAGTTGTAGCATAAGGTTACTGATTTTGCGGTCAAACATCACAATTCTGATGGCTAGAGTAGGAGAGAGAAAAGTATACAAGCATACCCCAGGCGCCTCAGCAGGGAGGTCCCATCATGTATCCGGAAGTTTGAGAGAAACTTCCCCTCCGCAACAAAAAGGCTGGACGAGGTACGAGGAAGGGCACAGACTTGATGAGTATCAAACTTGGGTCTTAGCCTCTTTCAACATGCCATTTTTGGTACCCTTGGGGAAAGTCCTAGGGGGGTAGATATGCGAGAATACCTTTGAGGGCTTTGGATACTGCCCATATTGGCGAGTTACATGGGCTGCTCGCCCATGCTCGCCTATGCTCGCCCATGCTTGCCCATACTCGCCCATGGTGGCCTGGTGAGGTCTACGAATTGGCGTCTCCTTAGGCCTTTCTGATCTCGACGAATTACGCGTTATACTCAATACCTGTTTTTTTCAAGCTCGACACGAGCTTGGAAAAACAATGTAAGACCCGTAGTTCGGAGAGATGTGGGCTAGATGGTATGCTGTGCGAGGTCCTTCCTAGGGAGTGGAGCTCAACTGAAGGAGGAAATTAGATGATACCTCCCAGAAGAAGAGTTCAACTGGGTGAGCTGAACAGTCGACACCTCCCAGACCATTCGCTAGACGAGTGAGCTCAACTGGAAGCGATGAGGAAGAGTCAACATCTCATAAGAGCCAAACTCAATTGGAGGTGGAGAAAAGGCCGACACCTTACAGGAACCAAGCTCAACTAAAGGAGGAAATGAGCCGACACCTCCCAGGAGAGGAGTTCAACTGAGGGAGCTGAAGAGTCGACACCTCCCAGACCATTCGATAGACATGCGAGCTCAATTGGAAGAGATGGAGAGGAGTCAACACCTCACAGGAGCTGAGCTCAACTGGAGGTGGAAAAAATGTCGACACCTCATAGAAGCCGAGTTCAACTGGAGGTGGAGAGAAGGTCGACACCTCATAGAAGCCAAGCTCAACTGGAGGAGAGAAGGTTGACATTTCGCAGGAGAAACCAAGCTCAACTGGAGGTGGAGAGAAAGTCGACACCTCATAGAAGCCGAACTCAACTGGAGTTGGAGAGAAGGTCGACATCTCACAGGAGCTGAGCTCAACATGAGGTGGAGAGAAGGTCGACACCTCACAGGACTCGAGCTCAACTGGAGGCGGAGAGAAGATCGACACCTCACAGGAGTCGAGCTCAACTGGAGGTGGAGAGAAGGTCGATACCTCACAGGAGCCGAGCTCAACTGGAGGTGGAGAGAAGGTCGACACCTCACAGGTGCCAAGCTCAACTAGAGTTGGAGAGAATGTCGACACCTCATAAGAGCCAAACTCAATTGAAGGTGAAGAGAAGTTCTACAACTCACAGGAGCCGATCTCAACTGGAGGTGAAGAGAAGGTCGACATCTCACAGGAGTCGAGCTCAACTGGAGGTGGAGAGAAGGTCGACACCTCGCAGGAGCCGAGCTCAACTGGAGGTGGAGAGAACGTCGACACCTCACAGGAGCCGAGCTCAATTGGAGGTAGAGAGAAGGTCGACACCTCACAGGAGCCGAGCCTGGAGGTGGAGAGAAGGTCGACACCTCACAGGAGCCGAGCTCAACTGGAGGTGGAGAGATGGTCGACACCTTCCAGGATCCGAGCTCAACTGGAGGTGGAGAGAAGTTCGACACCTCACTGGAGCCGAACTCAACTGGAGGTGAAGAGAAGGTAGACACCTCGCAGGAGCTGAGCTCAATTAGAGGTGGAGAAAAGATCGACACCTCACGGGAGCCGAGCTCAACTGGAGGTGGACAAAAGATCGACACCTCAGAGAGCCGAGCTCAACTAGAGGTGGAGAAAAGGTCAACACCTCACAGGAGCCGAGCTCAAGTGGAGGTGGAGAGAAGGTCGACATCTCCCAGGACCCGAGCTCAACTGGAGGTGGAGAGAAGATCGACATCTTACAAGAGCCGAGCTCAATTGGAGGTGGAGAGAAGGTCGGCACCTCGCAAGAGCCTAGCTCAACTGGAGGTGGAGAGAAGGTCGACACATAGCAGGAGCCGAGCTCAGCTGGAGGTGGAGAAAAGTCACACTCGAGGGGCAAGTAGCCGACATGCAGGAGGGAAGCTTGTACATGTACGACAACACCACAACTCAAGGTCTTCAACTCACTCGAGCAGACAAGTAGTCGATATGCAAGAGAGGAGCTCGTGCAGAGACTCGGACTACGACAAATTCACATCCCGAGGACTTCTGCTCACTTGAGGGGGCAAGTAGCCGATAGGCAGGAGAGGAGCTCGTGCAGGGACCTGGACTACGACAATTCCACAACTTGAGGACTTCTACTCACTCAAGGGGGCAAGTAACCGATATGTAGTAGGAGTGCTCGTGCAGGGATTTGGACTTCGACAACACCATAACTCGAGAGTTTCAACTCACTCGAGGGCAAGCAACCAATATGCAAGAGAGGAGCTCGTGCAGAGACTCTGACTACGACAACTCCACAACTCAAGGAATTCCACTCACTCGAGATGGTAAGTAGCCGATATGCAGGAGAAAAGCTCATGTATGGACTCAAGCTACGACAACTCCACTACTCGAAGACTTTTACTCACTCGAGGGGGAAGGTAGTCGATATGCAGGAGAGGAGCTCGTGCAGGGACTCGAGCTACGACAACTCAACAACTCGAGGACTTCTGTCGGTGTTGATGCCACTCATCCTGTTACTTGAGAGATTGACCAAGAGTGAAAACTATCAGCCTCTTTGATGATGAAGGATCTACTTTCAAGAAAGAATGGTTTTCTCTTTGCAGAGTAGGGATGTCAGCCCCAGATTCTCTTTCAATAACATACACTGCTGGTTGAGAAGTGTGATCGGGGAGTCAAGGACCATCATGCAAGGGGGGAGCCGATCTCTGCCGTTAGTGATGAGGCTTGGACTTAGGAGAACTCATTACATTACGCGACATACCGTCCCATCATCCGTTCTGAGAGTTAAGACAAAGGCTCATTTCCCAACGCCATCATGAGGACTGCCTTCACAACTTTACGAATTCTCGCTCTACTACCTGGCTACGAAAGCCGAAATATCGGTAAAAGGAAATGGCTCTCGGGAGGTCCAACAGGACGCACATGCTCGAGGCCTCCATCCTTTTCCTGGTCGAGGAGTAAAAGAAACCTAGACAGGGACTGACACTTGGGAGGTCCTTCAGGACGCACACACTCGAGGCCTCCATCCTGACTTTGGCTTACTCCACTCGGGAGGTTTCACTGCCTAAGTGACGATGAACTTTTAAACTTTTAAGACAATTTCTGATCCTACACCGAGCTTATAGCTCTTTTGCGACCTCAAAGACGCCTTTAATGGCGGAGGACCTTTTTCTCAGGGCACAATGACCTTTTCTCTGTCGAGCTGGGGGTTGGTTCTGGACTCTTTCCTAATAACCTCCGCAGTCCGATGAGAAGTGCAATCGTGGGGTCAACGTCCAACATGCAAGTGGGGAATTGATCTCGCCCGTCAGTACAAAGGCTTGGATTTACAATGACTCAGTACATTACTCGACACACCGTCCCATTATCCGTTCTGAGTGTTACAAGAGTCAAGCCGTTTGCTCATTCCCCAACCCGATCGTGGAGGTTCACTTTACTCTCCAAACAGTTTGTCTCTTATAAGACAATTTGGAGTATGACTCCAGACTCCCCTTCTAATAACTTCGCAGGTGGATGAGAAGTGTACTCGAGGGATCGTCGACCAACATGTAAGGAGGAGCTGATCTCTACCGTCAATGCAGATACTTGGTCTTAGGAGGATGCACTATTATCCCGAGTCACTGTCTCATCACCCAACCTAAGATTTACCAGAGCCGAGCCGGAGATTCACATTCTAAACTACTTGCGAAGATGGTTTCCCTCCGATATGGCTTCGAGTTTCATTAATTTTTAATAAAGAACACGTGTAACTTTACTGATTAGTTGAACGACATAACCTATTGAGCGTTTGCCTTACTTGCATTGTCTATAAGGGTGGAGTTGCACTCAAATCATCTCTGCTTCAAATGTTCTTGATGAGTTCTCGATAGTAGGTTCGAATGAGTTTAAGAACTTGTTATGTTCCTGGCTTATGCGGTATACTGGAATGCTCGCCCAGCTTGTTGGCTCATGCGAGTAAGGCGCTTACTCGCCTATCAGCACTCGTGAATTCCCGCCTACTCGCCATGCTGTAAAGGTGCAGGTACCTGGGGAGAGAAATGTCACTCGAGGGGTCCTGTCGAACTCGCGCACCTGAGGTTTCCATCCTACTTTTTTCTCGCTCTGCCACTCAATGGTCAAAAAGAAGGTTAACTGCATCGACTCTTATGAAATACTGGAACGACAATAAGCTTAAAAAACTTCAAAAGTCGCTTGACTCCCCATCGAGCTTCCAGGTGCTTCCGAGCAGTTCCCCATCTACGTTGAGTGAGAGCTCAGGTATTCCATACTTCATAACCACGTGAGTAAGACCTCTCGGGGAGCATCAGATGTTGAAGAAGGTTATCACAAGCAAGAACACCCATCACAAGTAAGCACCTGCCAAGTATAGATTTCTTCCGGACCTCGTAGAGATGAGTAGTTGGAGATATCCTTGCTACTACGAGTCGTTGAAGAGATTAAATGAATAACATAGTTGCATCGCTGAAGCGATGACCTCGCGAGCATGAGCTTGCGGAATTGAATAGAACACCTGATAAGCATGAGGATCATCGTGAGCAGGAGCTCATGGAATCTGGATATGAATACTTTACAAGCTTAGGACTCTCGTGGAATGTCGACTGTTGGAGAAGATCATCGCGAGCAAGAGCTTGTGGAATGTATACAGACACCTTACGAGCCTGAATCGGAGGAGTATATGGCTTCTCGTCGAGGTGAATTCATCGTGAATAACCCTGTATGTTAGTCGCATGAAAGCACTAACGAGCTTTACCAAAGCACTCATAAGTGTACATATGTATGGAAGACACTAGTATTGAAGAAGGAAACAAAACTGAAGCAAGTGTCATTATTGGATGTAAGTTGTTGAAGGAGATCATCGCAAGTAAGGGCTCGTGGAATACCCTCTTGAAGACGCTACGAGTAGGCATTCTCGTGGAAAGTAAGCCCTTGATGAAGATTATCGCGAGTAGAAGCTCGCGGAATACCAGCTTGAAGACGTCACGAGTAGGCATTCTCGTGGAAAGTAAGCCTTGATGAAGATCATCGCGAGTAGGAGCTCACGAAATACCAGGTTGAAGATGTCACGAGTAGGCATTCTCGTGGAAAGTAAGCCCTTGATGAAGATCATCTCGAGTAGGAGCTCGTGAAATACCAGCTTGAAGACGTCACGAGTAGGCATTTTCATGAAAATTAAGCCCTTGATGAAGATCATCGTGAGTAGGAGCTCGCGGAATATAGGAGAACACCTTATAAGCATGAAGATCACCGCGAGTAGGAGCTCGAGGAATAGTTTATATGCTTTCCCCTGGTAGTGAACTCGTCATGAACCACCCTGTTTGTTAGTCATTTAAAAACACTCCCGGGCTTTACCAAAGTACCTGTAAGTATAAACATGGATGAAAAGCACTACTATTGAAGAATGAGAAAACTAGGTGGGGGTCAAGGGGGCAGCGCCCTTGAAAAAGTGTTATGTTCTACACTCCAACTTGCCTATAAGCGAGTATGGAAGTCGCTAATTTTGATGTCACGATCAGGAACTCGCCAACTAAAGTCGCTCTCGGGAGCTCTCCTGAAGATGTCACCATCTGGAATTCTCTTACGAGCGAGTAACTAGGAATCTCGCCTTATGAAGCCGTCGAGCTTGAATGTCGCCTACATGAACTCGCCTATGAGCGAGTACGAAAGAAGCTCGCCCAACATGCCGAGTAGTCGCGAGTTGCCGCATTTGGTCTCTTGCTCGCCATCTCGCTCTATGAAGTTTTCTTGCAAAAAATTATTCCTCGGCTACGATCCACGCTACCACACCAAAGTGTTGAAGTCGGGAAAATCCGTACTTCAAATGTTCAGACCTAGTTGTAGCCTAAGGTTACTGATTTTGCGGTCGAACGCCATGATTCTGATGGCTAAAATACGAGAGAGAAAATCTACAAGCATACCCCATGCGCCTCATCAGGGAGGTCCTACCACGTACCTGAAAGTTTGGGAGAAACTTTCCCTCCACAATCAAAAGGCTGGGCGAGGTACGAGTAAGACACGGACTTGGTGAGTATCAAACTTGGGGGGTCTCAGCCTCTTCTAACGCGCCATTTTTGGTACCCCTGGGTAGTCGTGGGCAAAAAGCCCGGGCCCGGTCCGGCAAAAGCCTGGCTAGGCCCGGCCCGAGACAGGGCCGGGCTTGTGGGCCTTACCGGTCCCCCATTTTCGCCGGTTGCCCGGGCCGGGCCGGGCAAAGCCTGAGCCCGACACCCTGGCTGGCAAAAGCCCGGTGCGACCACGTACCTGGAAGATTCGGTTTTGTATGGACCCCCCTAACATCAACCCATCCCTCATATTTTCCACTTATCCATCCCCTTGCAGTCGGTCACCACTCACCACCCCGCATTTGCCGAGCGCAGTCCTTGTAAGTTCTGTTCTAATGGAAATTTGATTTATACTTGTTTGCTTTCCAATTAAGCAATACTGATTGCTTGTGCAACTCTGAACTAGAGGAACTAGAACCAGTTTGTTTTTGTTTATATCTGCAAGTTGACAAAAATATTATTAAGGCGCCGTTTGGGACGACGGTGACGGTTGTGACTGCAATGGTTATGAAGCATCGTTCATGAACGTCCGACCTCACCTAAGGAACTTTATCCACTTTTACGTTCAAAACAAGTTTTTTTTTTGGGTGGCGGTCATTACCATTGTCATGCCAAACATACGTTTTATGATGGTGGCGATTTTGTCCAAACTCAACGAAGCAAAAATGCCACAAGTCAAATGAAGCCTAATTGTTTATTATTTTATTATAAAATGCTAATCTTCTGGCGGAATACTCAAATTTGCATTCATTTAGTTTAGGGTTGCATTCATTTAGTTTCGAGTTGCATTCATTTAGTTTCGGGTAGGTCTAGTATGTTAATTTTCATACAACATTGCATCATAAGGGTGCCAAACACACTCACCTAGCCCATCCTACATGAAACCCATATAACCTTTAATAAAGATCAATGCTATAATCTGATGTCGGAATATCAGAATTTCATATCATATAAAAAATATTTTTATGTCTATTGAATATAGTTATATGAAGTAAAAAAAAGTAACATAACAAATAGACAAACAATGAGCCATGTATATCTCAAAATAAAATCAATGAGTATTCAATATAAATTTGAAGAGTATCCAAAACCAAATATTATTAACAAGTACAACTTATATATTGTAAAATATATTTAATTTATATAATGATTTTTTTGATAACACTAAATTTTATAGCAAATAAAGAAAAATTAAAAAATAAATATCTTTGACTGATTGTAAGTCTTGTTAAGCTTAATAAATTTATGTTAAAATCATAAAAAAAACTAGCTAATAAATGTGTTGAGCTTTTTAACATTTTTTGTAATATGAAATAAGATAATTATAGAGTAATATAGTTAGAAAAAAATGATTGTAAGAATAAAAGAATGAAACAACAAAGGTTAATCATTTTAGGCTGCTATGATCTAATACTTATATGTTATTTAAACATACAGTTCTGTTAACATAAAATAAAATAACGGACGTTATGTTAAAAACTCTTGTTGGCCATTATATAGGAAAAATATATAACATGACTGCCCATATTTTACATAATCTATTTTTTTAAACATTAGAGGGTGTTTAAAACAATAATATAGACCAACAACTCTATTCTTTAAACCTCGTCTCCATCATATCAAACCCATTTTCTCCCTCACCGTAAACCGTTTTGACGTGTAAGTAGCCAAAATTCATTAGAGAAATCCAAATCCTTTATCTATTTACGAATTCTGGGGGGGGGGGGGGGGGGCTTGGATCCACCCATGACCATGGCCGTTGAAAGAGGGGCTCCTCTTCTATGCAGAATTATCGTGTCTCTTGTCTACTCAGAAGGATATTTAGTCTATGCTTGGTTTTTAAAAAATGGAGATGAAGAAATTAATCAAAGAAGAAAAACACTGCAGTCTGGCAAAAAAAGAATGGATTAGAAGTGTAGACACACAGTGCACACACATCTTTTTTTCTCTTTCTCTCCATGGTATGCTTAGTTGGGTTTCTTCTATATGGGTTGAAATATTATTTCTTTTTAAGCCTTCCACTGATTGGCCAAGGCAAGCACAAAATTAATATTTTCCAAGAGATAAACTGTTCTCATTACATCCCTCATATTCTCCATCCTTGGCATGCCTTCTTAGGATGTATGGCTTCACCATGCATGTTCCTTCTTCGGTCCCATTTCAATTCTTCACAGTTCCTCCCCCAATTCGGTCAATCTAGCTCATTGAGCATTCCTCTATGCAGCCCTAGATCATGTCTCTAATTCCTCAACATTGACTCTCATCGAGGATTTAGAGGAAATAAGAAGTCAAGTTCCTCTTTTTCTTCCTCCATTGTTCATTTCCCTTTGACTAGATCTTTCTCTAGGGTTTATAATAATTTTCATGACAGGTCGTTTATTGAATTTCTAAAGCAAAGTTGCCATATTTTAGAATCACAACTGGTTGCAATAAGTAAACGGCATTGTTCCTGATAGCAAAAAAGAATGAACATCCTTTGTTGCATTTTGGTTCTTGTGTTCTATAGATATTTTCATATTGCTTTATAGTGATTCAAAACTGCACTTTTAACCCAGTTTGTTTCTAAGATAACATCGAATGGTAGAATGCTCCTACAATTAACTTGTTTTGTACTCTACATTTCATAATCAGTAGTGCTGGAATTAGAATTTTTACCCAACTCAGGTACTAATTAAAAGTTAATTAAAATGATAATTTTTTTCATTAAAAATATCAAAATAGATTAACATTAAAAAACAGTGCATTATAGAGGCTAGGAAAGTATTAAACATTACAAAAGTAATGCATAATAGTCTAGTATCATTAAACACACCCGGACACGTGCCCGGGTGTTTGAGGGTGGATCTGCTCCTGATAATCAGGCTGCTTATTATATGAGTTTCTGCGTGTTTGAGGGTGGATCTTCTCCTGATAATGAGGCTGCTTATTGTATGAGTTTCTGCAGTTTCCAGATTGTTCTAATGCTTTCAAAAATTATATTTGTGAATGGCACAGTTCTAAACCTTATTATGCTTTCCAGAATCATACCAGTAAGGAGGATGAAGAAGAAGCACGGACTCGCGAGTTATCTGCATCTTCCAAATTTGCTCATCTTTTTAATGAGGAAAGTGAAGGTCAGCCCATTGGTATCTAACTCCTTTAGAAAAATGTAATTTTTACTCTTTTAAATTCAATTTATCTTTATTTTTCCCTTTTTTGCAGAGAAAAAGCTTATTCGAGATAAATCATCCAGAGATTTACTTTCCTTATTTTCTTCACAAGGTTATATGTCTTCAAATAATGAAGCCACTGAACAGAACCAATCAATTTTGCCTTCCAAAAATAATGTCTTCCTCAGTTCTTCCACTCATTCTTCAGTTTTAGGAATGCCTTTGGAGTCCCACCAAGGTGACAAGCAAAGCCATTCTTGTGCCGTGCTCACGTGCGAGGACCTCGAGCAGGCAATTTTGGCTGAGGCTAAAGACAGATGTTCTGTCAAGCAGTCAATATTGGCCGAGGTTAAAGACAAATGTTCTGTCAAGCAGTCTATGAAGCAAGAATCATGGACTGCTCTTGATACCAAGTCTGAAGAGCTTAATGATACTGTGGATGATCATGCATCCCAACATCTTCTCTCTCTGTTGCAGAGGGGAGCAAACTCAAAGGAGTCGGCAGAATCTCCGAGGCTAGATGCTATTGGAAGCCCTGAAATATTCCATTCCCCTGATGTAGAATCTAATCTCTTCCAGATTAGCGACGATTCTTCCCATAGTCTTTACGAAACCGAGCGTAAGCCAGAAAAATGCTTGACTCTCGAGTCTTTGTTTGGGTCGGCATTTATGAATGAGCTCCATTCAATGGAAGCTCCTGTTTCAGCTCAGAAAACTTTGGTTGGCAGGGTTACCGAGATAGGTGCTAACCAGCTGCCGTTAACTCTAGATACCTTGGCTTCATCATCCAACGAGCAATTTTTGAAGAAGAATGTGTTTGACGGAGAAATGTCACAACTTAGCAATGCCGCCGAACGCATGAATGCTCCTAAGAATGCGGGAAACTGGGCTGGTTACTCTCCCCCTCCGCCCTGCTTTAAAGTAGGTGATGTGGCTTTTGAACAGACCACACGGGATATTCTTCTTCCTGAAGAGGATAGTTTGATTTCTCTCAATGATTCTCTGGACATGGCTACCTCCACCAGGCTGCACGAGTCACTCAGGCCTAAAAGGACTGTTGTTGGAGATCTCAGTGATAAACTTAATGCTATTCTAAGAGTTGGAGATTCGTCTAGGGAAACTGCGTTGGATTATCTTTCTCTCGGGCATGCTTCTCATGAAATGGTTGATACCGCTAGCCATCATTATCATCATCATCCGCATGCCAGGGCAACTCCACAGTTTCCTCATCAGATGAACCATGGAAGACCTTTCTTCCCCTCCCATTTGGGTAATCCTACATTCAGGAATTCTCAGATAAATTTTGGTAGCCCAGATGCCATGCATCTTGATCCCCACCACCCCTTTTCCTCCAATGCATTTGCCCACCACAATTACAATAATTTTAGTGGCCAACAACTTGATCCTACTGCCCATCATGGTATGCTGCAGGCCTTGCAACTTTCAGGAAATTTCCCATCACATAATACAGTTCAATGTTTGCCACATGTGCCATTTTCGCAACCGATGAATCACGCTCTTGATTTTTCGCACGACGTGAACAGCCGACACGCTCCTCCTACCCATCACCGACAGGTTAACTATGGGGGCTTTGGCATGGGGATGCCAGGTAATGTTTGCATTCTTTTATCTTGGCATTGGTTTTTTTTGTCACATAATGATTTCTAGATGTTTGCAATCAAACCTGTGCAAATTACTGCAATTCTATGCTTCTACTAACCCGCCCACTCTTATGTCTGCAGGGCCAGTTGGGGCAGCTGGGCGACCGCCCCCGGAGATGTATGAAAGGCTGATTGAAATGGAGATGAGAGCGAACTCAAAATTCCGCCCCGCTGCACCCGAGCAGGTTTCTGGGTTCTTTGGCGCTGAATTCGAGTCGAACTCCCGTTACAGGTGATATGAAAGGAGTTGTAGTCGGCGCATTAAATTGCCATTCCCAAGTTAGATGTTGGATGAGAGGCTTCTCTCATCCGCTCCTCCCCCTCCAATTTAGGAGGCATGGAAGATAAAAAGGGAAAATAGAGAGACACAAACAGTACGTAGACAAAATGGCGTATTACGATAAGGTTACGATCTTATGTCAAATCTCAAGCATCTGATTGTATGAAATGCATGATATCTTTTTGGGCTTGATTCTTGAGATGTGTTTTGGGTTTACAGATTTAGTTTTTTTTTTTCCTGAGACAGTGTTTGTATGACTAATCTTCCCCTAAACCTTGTCAATCATCTTTTGGCCCAACTATGCTTGAATCATATTAGTTTTGCCCTTTTATATGCGCCCAAGTTGGAGGCCATACCAGCCCCAGATCCTGCCTATGATTGGGATCCGTGGGATCTTCGAAGATTTTCGCTCGACGCATTTCATGGAGCCCTCAACCCGGGGCTACTTTTGGCACTCCATGGTACAAATCCGCTGCCCCAATGGGGGCCTTTGTTTAAAATAGTGAATATGATAAGCAGCTCACACGGGTAATCAAATTTATGGCTACAAATCTGCTAATTAGAAATAATGGGCTCATTATACAAATTCCTACCATTGGTTTATATATTTTTACAATGGCTATTCACATGGCATACAACTACATTGCAATAGCATTGCCAACAATCAAAATTTTACTTCTGATTGAAAAAAAAAGAATATTAGGACGGGAAGAAGTATTTCTACTAATAGTTTGATGGAATTTGACATCAAAATTGGTTGAGTGAGCTCTCGGATGCAACTATGAAGAGTTGAGACTGGAGAAGGTGTTTCTACAGCGAGATATTTTTTTGGGTGCGGTCGCCTTTCTAAAAATCTGCATCCGAGACCAATCAGGAACTTATGAAACGGATGTAACTTGGGCGTGAGGTCGGGAAAGAGTGCGAGATTGCAGCTCGTGAGCGGGTCGACATCGTGAGCATGAACGGGTTCTACAGTTCTTTATACATGAGTATTATGTCACACAAATGACACAATTTTAGAGAAAGACGTTCCCAGGATCATTTAATTACCTTCTGCCCCTAAAATTTTTTCATCCCACCCCCATCCCCATCTTACAGTATAAGGTTACAAATGCAATTTCAAATCTTTTTTTTTAAAAAAAATAGCAGAAGAACGTCAAAATGAGGAGAAATTTTTTGGTACGTATACCACGTATTTTTCATGCAAGAGTAAATATAACCGTATTCTTGATTTCAACGGTGTAAATTTTTGGGATCAAAGTACAATCACTTTTCAATACAATCATATTAGAGAGATACGATCGTATATTTTAGCGAATGATGTATACCGTTGAAATCAAAATCATGTGTGTATTTGCTCGCAAACAAGCGAAAATTAGTGCCTAGATAGAGAGCCCTTAGCTTTGACTTGGAAGATCCTTAACCCCATAGCCACTGAAGGAGAAGAGGGAAGAGATGGCGGTGTCGTCCATCCAAACACCAGAGGATATTTTTTCTGGTTGATGGCGCTGCCGGCTATCATCGACTCCACCGTAGCGGGAGACACAGTCGCCGGTGCGGGTGACTCCATTACTTTGGTCTCTTCCTTTCACAATGATCCGAGAAAGGAGACTCGTAAGCCTTACACGATTACACAGTCTAGAGAAAGCTGGCACGACCACTTCCTTGAGCATCTTCACCATTTGCTTTCCGTGTGACATATTCTGTAGGGAGCATTTCTATGTCAACTTAAAGAAATGTGTTTTCTATCCAAATTTGTCCACTTTCTGGATTACATCGCGTCAAGATTTGGTATTTCTGTCGACCATGACAAGGTCATGTGTATTCGCAAGTGGCCTATTCTTGAGCATTCCCTTTGACCCGTAATTTTCATGGACTTGCCACATTTTATTACAAGTTTGTCAAGAGTTTCTGCAGTATCATGACTCCTTTTACTAGTTGCCTTTGTAATGGTTACTTTTTATGGACCAAAACGACTGGTAAGGCCTTCAAAGATATCAAGAACAAGTTATCGACTGCCCTTGTCCTGAGATTATCAGGTTTTTGCAAGGTATTCAAAGTTGCATGTGACACATCAGGGATAGGTAAAGACAGAGTTCTGAGCCATGATGGTCATCCAGTTGCTTACTTTAGTGAGAAATTGAATGAGGCCAGACAAATGTACTAAAACCGTGATCAAGAGTTCTACGACGCGCGTTATTGGCGTCACTATCTTCTTTCGAAGTTTATTTTGTATTTTGACCACCAAGCTTTGCGATATCTAGAATCAAAACGAAAGATGAGTCATCGACATGCAAAATGAGTCGAATAGATGCAGGAGTTTTACTTTGTTCTCAAAGATAGGATTGTTATTGAGAACAAGTCTGCATAGCCTTTTAGTCGTTGAAATCATTGATGACTCTCCCTCCAATCCCGATTTGGGCACGATTTACTTGGCTCTTGATAGAGTTCCCCCAGAACCTATTGGTGAGTCTTTAATTGCCGATGACTACTTTTTTCGTTGATCTCAACTGCGCATTCCACTTCGTATCACGATTATCTGATTTGGGAGATGCATGTCAGAGACAGTGTAAGCCATTTTGGTAGGGATAAGTTACTGATTTACTTGAGGATCATTTTTATTGGCCAAATTTGAAGATGGTTGTGGTCCGTATCATTTGTCGTTCTCGAGTATGCCAAACGGACAATGGATCACCACAAAATACAGATCTTTACACCCCACTTCTCATTCTCCACCAGCCTTTGGTAGACATTTGCATGGGCTTCGTATTGAGATTTTCGCTCACCTTTAGAAAATACGATTCCATATTCGCAGTTGTCGACCAGTTTTCTAAAATGGCCCAATTTAGCATATGCAACATGACATCAGGCGTCTCTCAGGTTGGCTCATTCTTCGTTCAAGTTTTTTTTGGGTTGCACGGTCTCCCCAAGTCAATAGTTTCTGATCATGACATTCGATTTATGAGTTATTTTTGGAAGTCCCTATGACAAAAAACGGGTATGATCCTCAAATTTTACTCTACTTACCACCCTCAGACTGGCGACCATATTTTGGTAGTTAACAGGAGTCTTTATAAATTTGTTGAGATGCCTGGTGGGAAAGCACACATTGAGTTGAGAGTCAATTCCACCCATAGTAGAATTTGCATATAATAGTTCAATCTAACATGTCTACTGGTTTGAGTCAATTTTATGTAGTATTAGGATGCGAGCTTAGAAAATCCATTGACTTGATCCCTGTTCCCATTGAGTTACTTCCTAATAAGTTGGCGAGACGTTTGATCATCACTTGCATGAGTTGCATAAATCGATGATGACATCTAGTAACGAAGTCTGTAAAACTTATGCAGATTCACATGCATGGGCATGTTTTCGTGAAGGCGATCGAGTGATGTTTTACGTTCGAGCGGAGCGACTCTCCCACATGACGGCTAGAAAAATTAATGTTAGCCGAATGAATCATTTTACAATCTTGAGAAGGATTGGAACATATGCTTATAAATTAAACTTCCCTAAGAATATGGACATCATCTCATATTCAATATGGAGGACCTAACACCATACTATGAACCACCCAAATACATGGACTTGTATTTGGAACTCTCCTGAACTTCCTCTGGAGTAGCTTTCGCCCTCCTATTCCTCTATGCTCCCTCACCTGCTTCCCTCAAGCCCTATGAAACCCATTGTATCAACTGTCTCTAACAAAGCAAAGTGAAAGTCACTCGAGCGTAGGACAGTTGATGGAGAGCATCACAGACATTGTGGTGCATGAGTTCGTTGCCACACTTACTGGTTTGACTTGGAGATATTTAGTTCGTTGGAGAGGACGCCTGACCATTGTCATTCGTTGAAACATGGATGACACCTCCAAAACTGGATTGACTCGCCCCCGCCTTGCGACGACAGTACGATTATCTTCATTCACCGGAGATTAATGCTTTTGAATGGGGGGGGGGGTGGAGTTGATGGGGATTGCCACTCATATCATATTTCGCCGGAGCCTGTTGTAGTATATATGCGCTAGACGCGTTGACTAGAGTTTCCTTTTGACGATTTGAGGCCATAGTTGTGCCCGGCTCGTTGTTTTGTGATTTTTTCTTGTACTTATGTTATTGTCTAATTAGAAGGTTTCGGCACCCATTATATATTAACGGATGATCGTAGTGGTTCATAATGGATTCCCTAACCATTCCAATAGGGTTGAAAAAGAGATTATTCTGGTTTTAGCTTCTTTTTCCTCCAAAGCGGTGGATCTTCGCGGTGCTGACTCATTCAACCTAGGTGCCGATTCCTTGGTGAGTTATCTTTGCTTTTCCTTGTGTAGATCGTCCACCTCCACCCTCCAAAATCTCAATCGAAACCTCTCTGCGACAGCCACATTCACCGAATTCTCCCAAACTATAGCCACGCCCATTCAATCCTCTCCAGTCTCCTACAACAAACAATTAGCAACCAACCCCCTCCCACCCGACCTCTCCCTTAGAACAAATTGTAGTCCGGCAGTCCCCCCCAACCCTCCTGCCTCTGCAAGCTCACAATAACCCCGTGGCCCGTAAAATATATTGATAGTGTGTATTATCATTATACTTATTTATTTTAAACATATGTAGCTCATTCAAATTACTAAATTTTCTTACCTATGTAAATGTCTGTAGAGTATTATATTAGACATAAAATGAAGTCGATGCTGTTCAGTTTTCTCGGTTTCAAGCTAAGGAAAGCTGAATTGAACCCAGTGGTTTAAATTTTGGTTCGGTTTGAGCGGTTCGACTCAATTTGGTTAGTTTCGGTTTTGTATGCACACCCCTAACATCAACCCATCCCTCATATTTTCAACTTATCCATCCCCTTGCAGTCGGTCACCAATCACGACCCTGCATCCACCGAGCGCAGTTCTTGTAAGTTTTGTTCTAATGGAAATTTGATTTATACTTGTTTGCTTTCCAATTAAGCAATACTGATTGCTTGTGCAACTCCGAACTAGAGGAACTAGAACCAGTTTGTTTTTGTTTATATCTGCAAGTTGACAAAAATATTATTAAGGCTTCGTTTGGGACGACGGTGACGGTTGTGACTGCAATGGTTTTGAACCGTCGTTCGTGTTAGGGTGTGGTTCCCATACGAGTCAGTAAAAACCACCGAGCACGCTTGTAGCTGCTCGTGATGTTTATGTTTGGAGGCCGGAGCGATGTTGGAGCTGCCTGGGCTCAGGGTTCGTCGAGCAGCGCTCCATAACCGAGCTGAAATGAGCACAATTTGGAGTTAGGTGATACCTACCACCAAATTAGGTGTTAGGTAACACCTACCACCATTTTTTGGTGTTAGGTAACACCTACCACCATTTTTGGAGTTAGGTAGCATTTGTTTTGGGCCTATAAATGGAAGCCAATTCCAAGGCCAAAACATTCATTCCAAGAGAGATTTGAGTGGAGGAAGATCAAGAGAAGATCTCGGAGAAGAGTATCGAAGATCGGATCGTCGGATTCTGAAGAAGAAGGGGCTTTGTGTAGCCTTTCTCCTTTGCGGCATTCGGAATGGATTTTTCAATCCATTGGGTAATGGTTTCTTGATTTCCCGCTTGTTTTTCCCTTGTCAATCCTTGTGTGATTGTGGGAGAAGAGATTTATGCTTTTGTAGCAAGGAGAGATTTTTGTATTCCTTTGTGGAACTGGTACCTTGTGTAGGTGGTGGTGATCCGTTGTGGATCAATGGTGGAAATTGTGCCTTGTGCATGTGGCGGTGGTGAAAGCCCTGTAATTTGTTGTGCGTGATTTTCACGTCTTATAGTGGGGGCTTTCAAGGGTGGACGCTGATAGTCCCGTGGTTTTCACCTTATTGGGTTTCCACGTTAAAAATTGTTGTGTCACTTTATTATTGTTGTGCTTGTATTTGTCTTGCTTATAAATCCGCTACAGGTGCCCTGGTCGGGATCGTGCTATTTTTCCCAACAAGTGGTATCAGAGGGAGGTTGCTGGTCAGTAGTCAGAACAGGGCCGATACTGGGCTGACCTTTTGTGATTTCGAGACGAGGCGATTGTATTCTCAGGTTAGGCATTGAGTGCGGTAGTTTACGACCATTGGTCCTCTGGCTATCCTCTTCAGTGACTTATCGTGAGAGAGTCGCGCTCAGAGAACTGTGGTCAGTCCGGCCAGTTGGTTTAGCAAGATGGAATTGACTTCAGAACAGATGGTCAAGTTGAATGGAGCAAATTATCATCAGTGGCACTTGCTTATGGAGGATCTCATCTACGTCAAGGGCTGGCATGCCCCTATCTTCGAAGAGATACCAAAGGATATGGATCCTGCTAAATGGCAGGTGGAGCACCGGAAGCTCTGTGGTTTCATTAGACGGTTCGTGGAGCCGAACGTCTACAACCACGTGGCTAGCATCACGGATGCGAAGGAGCTGTGGAGAACTCTAGAAACGTTGTATGCCAAGAGCACTGGCATCAACAAGCTGGCTTTGCTGACGAAGCTTGGAGAGTTCCGCTACCGGGAAGGCTCATCGATCATGGATCATGTCAATGAGTTCCAAGGAATCATTGATCAGTTGACGGCGATGAAGGTGACATTTGAGGATGAGGTCAATACGCTGTGGCTGTTGAAGTCCCTTCCGGACTCTTGGGAGATGGTCAAGATTGCACTGATCAACTCTTCACCCCAGGGTATTATCACAATGGAGATCGCCAAGAGTGGGATCTTGAACGAAGAGGTGAGACGGAAGTCTCAAGGGACGTCGGGCTCTTCATCACGAGCTGATGTTCTGTTTACGGAAACCAGGGGGAGAGGCAGGATCAAGAGTCGAGGACGGAAGGAGGAAAGAAGCCAGAGCAGAGGGAAGTCACGTTCACGATATCAGAACGTGGAGTGTCATTTCTGCCACAAGAAGGGACACATCAAGAAGTTCTGCTATGCCTGGAAGAATGAGCAGAAGAAGGGTGTGGCGACTGAGGCCAAGGAGGAGAGCCACACTGCCGCGGTTGTCTCCAGTGATGAGGACGATGTTGTCATTGTCGGTGATGAAATCACGGCAGCGCTCTCCTGTGACGACAGGAGATGGATTGTAGATTCAGGTGCTTCTGCGCACGTCTGCCACAATCGGGAGCTTTTTGCCACGTACACCACCCATGAATGCGGGGTGTTACGAATGGGCAACGGGAATACGTCCAAGGTGCTGGGACGTGGAGACGTGCATCTGAAGACGAGCACTGGAGTGTTACTTATTTTGCGGGACGTGCGACACGTGCCCGATATTCGTTTCAACCTACTTTCCGTGGGGAAGCTTGGAGATGAAGGACATACAAGTATCTTTGGTGGTGATTTCTGGAAGCTAGTTCGAGGATCGCTGGTTATGGCCAAGGGCTATAGGGAGTTCGGCCTTTATTACATGGAGGGGAGGCCTGAAGATCCACATGCGAACTCCGTGAGAGATGAGGGATCCATTTCCCTGTGGCACAGGAGACTGGCTCATATTAGCCAGAAGGGCTTGAACTGCCTACAGAAGAAGAAGCTACTCAGTGACCTATCGGCTGATCACATGGAGAGGTGTGAGCACTGTATGGCGGGGAAGCAAAATCGGGTTTCATTCCGTCGTCATCAGTCCACCAGGAGATCTGAGCCATTGGAGCTCGTACACACAGACATCTGCGGGCCTATGAAGGTCCCAACACGAGGGGGAGCTCAGTATTTTGTGACCTTTATTGATGACTGGTCGAGAAAGGTTTGGGTCTATCCGTTGAAGACCAAAGACCAGGTACTTGAGACCTTCAGAAGGTTCCATGCTGAGATGGAACGCCAATCTGGAAAGAAGCTGTTGTGTATCCGTTCTGACAACGGGGGAGAGTACGTGGGTCCATTTGATGAGTATTGCAAGGACCACGGGATTCGTCATGAAAAGACCCCCCCGAAAACACCACAACTGAATGGTGTTGCTGAAAGGATGAACCGAACATTGATGGAGAGGGTGCAATGCATGCTTTCTGAGTCCAAGCTGCCAGAGATGTTTTGGGGTGAGGCTCTTTTGACTACGACACATGTCATCAACCTCTCGCCGAGCTATCCTTTGAATGAGGATGTTCCAAATCGAGTCTGGTATGGGAAGGACCCATCCTATAGTCATTTGCGGGTCTTTGGCTGCAGAGCCTTCGTCCACATTCCCAAGGACGAACGATCGAAGTTGGAATCGAAGACCCGGAAGTGCATTTTCTTGGGCTATGGTCATAATGGTGAGCTCGGATATAGATTCTTTGATCCGGTGGCGAAGAAGTTAGTACGGAGTCGAGATGCAGTGTTCTGCGAGGAACAAATTGGAGGTGATCTGGAGAAAATAGGTGAGTCTGGGAGTGACTCACGTTCTGCTGAGTTGCCTATTGGTAGTGATGACCACGTTGAGGAGACTGTGGAGCCAGTTCCAGCACAGGGTGCTGAAGATGATGTTGAGGAGCCAGGAGCTGCTGAGGAGCTTGCAGAAGAGGAGCCTGCACCAGCTCCTGAGCCTGTGTTGAGGAGATCAGATCGAGCTAGGCATCCGCCTGCCAGATATTCTGCGTCAGAGTTTGTTCTACTAACTGATGCAGGGGAGCCGGAGAGCTATTCTGAAGCAGTAGAGAGCGCGGAGAGGCACCACTGGATGGCAGCGATGCAAGAGGAGATGCAATCGCTGCGGACAAATCATACCTACGACCTGGTGCGGTTGCCGAAGGGCAAGAAGGCCTTGAAGAACAGGTGGATCTTCAGGTTGAAGGAGGGTGCTTCTCCTACACCTCCTCGTTACAAAGCCAGGTTGGTAGTAAAGGGATTTGCACAAAGACAGGGCATTGATTTTGATGAGATATTTTCGCCCGTAGTGAAAATGTCCTCCATTCGAGTTGTGTTAGGCCTCGCTGCGAGGCTAGACTTGGAGGTGGAGCAGATGGACGTGAAGACCGCTTTTCTACATGGCGATCTTGAAGAGGAGCTGTACATGGAGCAGCCTGATGGCTACTGTATCAGGGGTAAAGAAGGATATGTATGCCGCTTGAAGAAAAGTCTATACGGGTTGAAACAGGCCCCGCGACAATGGTATCGGAAGTTCGAGACTTTTATGGGGGAGATCGACTTCACAAAGACCACCCTAGACCACTGCGTGTTTGTGAAGCAGTATGCTCCTGAAGACTTCGTCATTCTGCTACTTTATGTCGACGACATGCTGATCATCGGGAAGAAGACTCCGCGCATTACTGAATTAAAGCGGCAGTTGAGTTCAAAGTTTGAGATGAAGGATCTGGGTCCCGCGAAGACTATTCTGGGGATGCATATTCGCAGGGACAGGGGCACCAGATTCCTTTGGTTATCCCAGGAGCGGTATATCCGCAAAGTATTGCAACGTTTTTCTATGGATCAGGCGAAGAAGGTGAGCACGCCACTTGCAGCTCACTTCAAGTTGACCGCTGATCAGTGCCCCAGCACACCGGAGGAGAAAGAGGCTATGCAGAAGGCGCCTTATGCGTCTGCAGTGAGAAGCCTTATGTATGCTATGGTGTGCACGCGTCCAGATATTGCTCATGCTATTGGTGTTGTGAGCAGATTTCTCTCCAACCCTGGGAAAGAACACTGGAGCGCGGTGAAGTGGATTCTGAGGTACCTGCAAGGGACAACAGATCTGAGTTTGAGATTTGGAGGCAGTGAGCCCGAGCTTCTGGGCTATACTGATGCTGATATGGCCGGAGATCTGGACTCTAGAAAATCTACGTCCGGGTACCTGATGCTATTTGCAGGGGGAGCAGTTTCGTGGGCATCGAGACTGCAGAAGTGTGTGGCACTGTCAACAACAGAGGCTGAGTTCATTGCTGTAACTGAGGCAGGAAAGGAGTTGCTCTGGATGAAGAGGTTTGTCAGAGAACTTGGTTTCACTCAGGATCGTTATATGTTGATGTGTGACAGCCAGAGTGCCATCCACTTGGGAAAGAACTCCATGTTCCATTCAAGGTCGAAACACATCGACACACGGTATCATTGGATACGTGATGTTGTGGAGAAGAAGGAGCTCGAGCTACTGAAGGTTCACACCGATGATAATGGGGCGGACATGCTGACCAAGGTAGTGACCCGAGGGAAGTTTGAGACATGTGTGAGAATCGCCGGGATGGCGGTTTCTCCCGACTCGATGTGAAGGGGGAGTTTGTTAGGGTGTGGTTCCCATACGAGTCAGTAAAAACCACCGGGCACGCTTGTAGCTGCTCGTGATGTTTATGTTTGGAGGCCGGAGCGATGTTGGAGCTGCCTGGGCTCAGGGTTCGTCGAGCAGCGCTCCATAACCGAGCTGAAATGAGCACAATTTGGAGTTAGGTGATACCTACCACCAAATTAGGTGTTAGGTAACACCTACCACCATTTTTTGGTGTTAGGTAACACCTACCACCATTTTTGGGGTTAGGTAGCATTTGTTTTGGGCCTATAAATGGAAGCCAATTCCAAGGCCAAAACATTCATTCCAAGAGAGATTTGAGTGGAGGAAGATCAAGAGAAGATCTCGGAGAAGAGTATCGAAGATCGGATCGTCGGATTCTGAAGAAGAAGGGGCTTTGTGTAGCCTTTCTCCTTTGCGGCATTCGGAATGGATTTTTCAATCCATTGGGTAATGGTTTCTTGATTTCCCGCTTGTTTTTCCCTTGTCAATCCTTGTGTGATTGTGGGAGAAGAGATTTATGCTTTTGTAGCAAGGAGAGATTTTTGTATTCCTTTGTGGAACTGGTACCTTGTGTAGGTGATGGTGATCCGTTGTGGATCAATGGTGGAAATTGTGCCTTGTGCATGTGGCGGTGGTGAAAGCCCTGTAATTTGTTGTGCGTGATTTTCACGTCTTATAGTGGGGGCTTTCAAGGGTGGACGCTGATAGTCCCGTGGTTTTCACCTTATTGGGTTTCCACGTTAAAAATTGTTGTGTCACTTTATTATTGTTGTGCTTGTATTTGTCTTGCTTGTAAATCCGCTACAGGTGCCCTGGTCGGGATCGTGCTATTTTTCCCAACAGTTCGTGAACGCACGACCTCACCTAAGGAACTTTATCCACTTTTACGTTCAAAACAAGTTTTCTTTTTTTGGGTGGAGGTCATTACCATTGTCATGCCAAACATACATTTTATGATGGTGGCCTTTTTGTTCAAACTCACCGAAGCAAAAATGCCACAGGCCCACAGGTCAAACGAAGCCTAATTGCTTATTATTTTATTATAAAATGCTAATCTTCCGGCGGAATGCTCAAAGTTGCATTCATTTAGTTTCGAGTTGCATTCATTTATTTTTGGGTAGGTCTAGTACTTTAATTTTCATACAACATTGCATCATAAGGGTGCCAAACACACTCACCTAGCCTATCCTGCATGGAATCGATATAACCTTTAATAAAGATCAATGTTATAAATATCGGATGTCGGCAACTTGTTAGATTAAATTTTTAAATGTTGAATGTCATAAGTCGGAGACATGTCAAATATATTTTAAAATATAAGAATTTCATATTATATAAAAAATATTTTTATGTCTATTGATTATAATTATATGAAGTAAAAAAAGTAACATAACAAATAGACAAACAATAAGTCATGTATATCCCAAAATAAAATCAATGAGTATTCAGTATAAATTTTAAGAATATCCAAAACCAAATGTTATTAACAAGTACAACTTATATATTGTAAAATATATTTAATTTATATAATGATTTTCTTGATAACATTAAATTTTGTAACAAATAAAGAAAAATTAAATGCTAAATATCTTTAACTTATTGTAAGTCTTGTTAAGCTTAATAAGTTTATGTTTAAATCATAAAAAAACTAGCTAAATATCTCCGGCAGTTGAGAATTCCTTAGGCTCCTTAGAGCCCTCATGCCCTCAATCACAATAGGTTCTTGGAAAGTTAATTTGAAATTTTTGGGTGTTACACTACTCGCGACCCCTTTGGTTCTGACCCTCTCTCCAACCATGAACTGACAACTCATTCATGATTCACTCTCCTTTGATCTATTGCACACTTCTCCTATCATCGTCACCGTTCTCCGAGGGCTGTTGTGCCATGAGACTGACTGCAAATGGTTGGTGTCTTTGCAACTGTCCCAATAAGGATATATATATATACTCTAACTTTCGAAATTACATTTACCCCCTTCAATATTTATATTTCATCCATGCACAAAAAGACCCTTCTTGAAGATTTACTTCAAGGGAATACTTTTGTGCATGAATGTTATGAAATGTAACCTTGAGGGAAGGTTTTTGTAATTTTAAAAGTTAGAGGGGTGCAAGCTGTAATTACGCAAACTTCGTGGGGGAGGTTCCAATAAATACTATATGCTATTATTTAAAGGAAAAGTAGCATTTGTCACAACATTTGATTGCCCCAAATTACTCCTCTATGGCCGTATGCACGTTTTTAAAATTTCAAGAACTCTAGCTATTAATTGTAATTAATATTACTATTAATTGTGAAGAATTATTTTACGGACATGATTTTTTACTTTTTGATCCAACGGGTTCTATTTTCTTCAATTTTTTATATATTTTTTTAATTGAAACAAATATTGTCCATTAGAATTTTTTTGAATTATTTCTATCCAGAAATGATCCCTCCTCCCGATCCCAGTGTCGCTTGCTATTCTTAAAACCCTAAAAACAAATCTCCAACCTATCGCACTCTGAAGAGATATTTTAATTCGCTCATTCTTCTGCTTCTAATGGCTTTCCCCTCCACCCGATCCATGACCCGAGCTTGTTTTTCGTCTCTGCGGCCATTCATCACCATCTCCAAGACAGCGCAGGCCGCACAATCTTCTTTCATTTCATCGACAACCAGAGCCGCCTCCCGTTCCCCGTCTCTCCGATTGCTGGCTTTCTCTAGGTTTTTTTTGCCATCTTGGATAGGGTTTTGTTTTTTCCATTCCCAAAGACCTGTCCTTTTCTTATTCATTTACTAACAGAGAGAATCATTTTGCGTCTCATTAAGGTCTCCGGTCGAATTGGCTTGCTGCAGCGGCTCTCTGCTCCCTCCGATCGCAGCGGTGGAGGCTAAAAGTGTCGCATCACGATTGCACTTGAACTCGCGCAATTGCCAGGCTCTTTCTCAGGGTACAATTTTCTGCCGAGCCCATCCTGGACCTTAGCGGTAGTGTTTTGTTATTCTTCAGCTGCCGTTTTTTGTTTTTTCTATAATTTTCCCTCTACTATTTGATGCGCAAGTTGTTGTGAGAATGATATTTTTGATTTTTTTTAAAAAAATTTTATTAGCTCTTCCAAAAGACTTTGATCTCTAAAGATTGTGTTTTTAGTCTGATGATCAATAGTCTAGCCTTCGCTATATAGGTGGAATCATATTCATGGAACTGGGCCATTGTTATGAAAACGATCACCAAACATATAATTTTCAGATCCTCAAAAGTAATCTAACGGCAAAAAAAGAGGTTACGAAGAACGATAAACACAAAACAATAAGAAACACCACAAATAAAGAACATCAAAACATAAAGTGGTTCCTCGAAATTGGCTATTGGCTACGCCCACTGTGTAGACAAATTTTTTTATTTTCTTTTATCAAGCATACAATACGGCTAAAAGAGAGGAAAACAATAAATTGAGAGATTGATGACAATTTCAAATCCTCTAAGATCCGACCGTACATGTTGCGACGAGAAAGAGATTCGGTGGCAAGAGAAGAGCCGGCGACCGAGAGCCGAGTATGTTGCAACAAGAAAGAAGCCCGTCGGCAAAGCTGCGACAAGGAAGAAGCTCGACGACAAGGAAGGCGGCGCCGATCATAATGAAACGCACACGCAGAAGCAACGAGGAAGAGAACCCCTGGTTCGGCCAAGATCGGTCGACCACTCTCCGTATTCCTGCTGGTCGAAAATCTCTTCTTCTTAGGGGAAAAACTAGTCACACCTTTATAGGTGAGAAGAACCCTAAATCGGGTAGAGAGGTGGGGCCTGCTGGATCCAATCAAGGAAGGAGAAAAAATCCCCTTCCAAAAAATCTCCTCCATCAGCAGAAGGAAATAAATTTTGCTACCAATGCTTCTCCATAATTGTCGGAATTTGGGGAATTCCAATTGGAAGAACCACGAATTGAGCAGTTTCCAAAAAAAGCGCCGACCAAGAAGGGAAGATGCGTCATTACCGCAACAATCTTCACATTGACGCCTCTTTCATGACATGCTCCACCTGACTGAGATAATTCCAAAATGCCCCAACGATCACCAAGATCCAAAGCCAAAAAAACTGACTGAATGAAGTTCGGCCGAAAACGGATCATAAAAAAACTCTTCTAATTCTGAGTAGCACACAAACTGGACTGACGTTTCTGACTAAAAAACGCTCCATCTTGAAGCTAAATTTCAACTGCTCCATCTCTAACGGTGGCCTCCCATAACAAAATAAATCTGTCAAGATTTCTGGCCTGTGATGTGCGCGCGGGAGAGAAATTGACAAATGCAGATACACCAACTATGAATACAAACGAACTAATCTCATCATGTAAAAATGAACTCTTATGAGAAATAATCAAAAAAGGTTGATTAGACACACTACAAGGTCATGTAGAATGAAGAGTAACAAGAAAAGAGCTTGGGTAATAGAGGGTGACCAAACTGCATTCAAAATGAAGTTCTTGGCCAGAAAAAATAACTCGAAATAAGAGTTATAGGAACACAAGTATAGAAATAACATGAATAAAAATAAAGAGAAATAAACGTGAGCAAATAAAGTGAATGATCATGCGAAAAAAATAAGAAAGGACAAAATATAGGAAGTCCAAAAAGAAAAGGCAAGAGAAAGATAAGTGAGAAAAACACTAGAGGACGTACTCGTTGGCATCCTCAAGACACAGGGATGCGAGTCATGCGACAGACTTTTCCTTATCATCACCTGTGGTTTTTTCCTTTCTCCTTGTTTTGAAACTTCCAACAATCTTTGACTGCATGACCCTTCTTTTTGCAGTAGTTGCAGTGACTATCTGATCTTTTTTAGACTTGCCACCTCTGACTAAACCAGACTAACCTCGAGAAAATAAAACTGAACTTTCAGCAATACCTGAGCCAGACGACTTCTTTCGGATGTCATCTGAGAGTAAGGCTGTACTGAGCTTCTCCATATCCAAAATATCCTTATTGTACATGTTGGTAGTGACCATGCTCTTGTAGGACTTTGGAAGAGAGTTCAGAAGAATAACTGTTTTGTGCTCTTCCTGCACTTTGATATCCATGCTGAGATACTCAGATAACAGTTTGTTCAAACTATTCAGGTTGTCATGTAGAGAGAAACTCTTCTTCATGCTAAACTTGTACAACTGCTGCTTGAGGTAGATGCGATTGGGGAGAGACTTCATCATATAGATACTCTCCAGTTTTGCCCAAAGACTAGAGACAATCGTCTCTGAAAGAACTCTATATAGCACATCATCATGTAAGTAAAACTATATGGTGGACAGAGCTCTGAGTTCAAATTCTCCCATATGCGATCGGTAACCTCAACATCCTTATGGGCCTTTCCTAATAAAACACAATATAAACCTTCTTTGATCAGTAGTGCTTTGATCTTCACCTGTCACAGATCAAAATTATGTTTCCCATCGAACTTTGCAAGTTCGAACTTTTCACTAGGTGTGGAAGATGCCATACAAATCAATCTGAAAAATCTACATTGAGACCGAGACGATCTGATAAATTCACAGATCATGATTGGGAAGATAGGGAGTGGACCGTTGTCGTCACCTACTGTTGACCCAACTCAAAACGGAACGTCCAATTAGTCACCGATCGAATCTTGCTCTGATACCACTTGTTATGAAAACGGTCACCAGACATAATTTTCAGGTCCTCAAAATTAATTTAACTGTAAAAAAAGAGGTTACGATGAACGATAAGCACAAAAGAATAAGAAACATCACAAACAAAGAACACCAAAATATAAAGTGATTCCCCAAAATTGGGTACATTCACTGTGAAGGTAAACTATTTTATTTTATTTGTCAAGCATATAATACGGCTAAAAGGGAGAAAAAAATAAATCGAGAGATTAATGATAATTTCGAATCTTCCAAGATCCGGCCGTACACGTTGCGACGAGAAAGAGATCCGGTGGCAAGAGAAGAGTCGGCGGCCGAGAGCCGAGCACGCTGCAGCAAGAAAGAAGCCCGTCGGCAAAGCTGCGACAAGGAAGAAGCTCGACGACAAGGAAGGCGGCGTCAACCACAAAGAAAGGCACACGCGGAAGCAACGAGTAAGAGAACCCCTGGTTCGGCCAAGACCGGCCGACCACTCTGCGTATTCCTGCTGGCCGAAAATCTCTTCTTCTTGGGGGAAAAATCGGCTACACCTTTATAGGTGAGAAGAACCCTAAAATCGGATAGAGAGGTGGGGCCGGTTTGATCCAATCAAGGAAGGAAAAAAAATCTCCTTCCAAAAATCACCTCCATCAGTGGAAGGAAATATATTCTGTCACCAATGCTCCTCCATAATTGTCGGAATTTGAGGAATTCAAAAAGAAAAAAGCCACGAATTGAGCGGTCTCCAAAAAAGGTGCCGGCCAAGAAAGGGATGATGCGTCATTACCGCAACAGGTCATGTGATTGGCGATCAGAGTTACGAATGATGAAATGGAGTTTATGTTGGTTGACCCAGATTTAGGCCTCGTTTTGCGATGTGGCAGCGGTCGTTAACGCATTGGTTAAACCGTCATTCGTTAACGATCACTAGGGGTGTGCACGGTGCGGTTTGGTGCGGTTTTGGACCAAACCGCAACCGCACCGTAAGGGCTCGGTTTTTGCCCGAGCAAAACCGCACCGCACCGAAATTATGCGGTGCGGTTTCGGTTCGGGGCGGTTTTTTGCGGTGCGGTTGCGGTTTTGGTGTGGTTTTTACATATATTTTACATAGACTACAGGTAAGCATCGCCCCCAGTAGCGTCAAGTTGAGTGTTCTATTTATAAAGAAACAGATTTTCTACTACTACAGATGCACCTTTTTAAAACGGTCATGCTATTTTAGTATTTTATCTCAGATTCCATTAAGTTCATTGAAGGTCATTCCTTTGATTGCTTTTGATGAAGATTTTTCTTTTTCTACATTGTTCTCTCTAGCCTTGATGTCGAACAACACAATTAATTCCACAACACCCATCGAATTTTCTCTTGTGAGTTTATCTCGGTCAAACAGTTCTTTGATCAAGTCACTGTTATTACTGTGATTCTTGACGAATTCTCAACTCTCGTGATAATATCAAAGTAACCTATTATGATTTGTACTTGTTGTATAAAAATCGAGGATGATTATCCACATTATCCACCTCCACCAAGTGTTGATACTGTTGATTCTTCACCTCCACTTCTTGGCATGATAATATCCTGTAGGATCTTAATCTTGCTCTAAGAAAGGGTAAGTGCACATGCATCACTCTTTCTATTTCTCAATTTATCTCTTTTACTTAATATACTTAAATGTGACGTCACAAAATTATAAAAAATTAAATGCACAAAATATTCGGTGCGGTGCGGTTTTTGCGGTTTTCAAAATTCAAAAACCGCACCGCACCGAACCGCGCTCGGTTTGTAAAAGTTCAAAACCGCACCGCACCTAAACTACGCGGTGCGGTTTAAAAATCGGTGTGATTTTTGCGGTGCGGGCGGTTTTTGCGGTTTGCGGTTTTTCGTGCTCACCCCTAACGATCACCTAAAAAACTTCATCCGTTTGAACATAAAAGTGGATGAAGTTCCTTAGGTGGGCCGTGGGCGTTAGCATATGACAGTCTAACCCTCATGTTCACGATCGCAACCACCATGGCTCCACTTTTATGTTCAAAACTAGTTTTATTTTCTTAGTGCTGGTCACCACCATTGTCTTGCCAAACATGCATTCTGCGACGGTTGCTTTTTTGTCCAAACTCACCTGAGCAAAAACACCGCGCCAATTGGAGCCTTAGGATGCTGAGTATTTTGGAAATTTTTATATCAGGCTATTCTAGGGATATTATTTACTATATATATTTTTTAAACTTCATTTTGCAATCTGAATTTGTTTTGCTTGTGTTACTTGGAAATGTGTTCGAACTTGGTCTTTCTTGTTAGACTGGGGAATAAATTTAACATGCCACTGTGGAAATTCTAACTTACCACACTAATTATATAATTATGGTAGTTTCTTTAGCAAATCATGTTTGCTGATTTTATCGTAACTTTCGATTGAATTATACATAATCAGTAGCTTGTAGTTGATGAGTTGGGTTAGAGTAGAATAAAATGACAATTTTGTGTTTCCAAGAATTCCTACTCAACAATCCTAGAATATATGGTGCTAGGTTTAAGATAACATTTGGAAGGCCAGAAGAGCATGACTAGGACTAAATATAGCTAAAATCAACTGTAGAAAGCATACTGCTGTTCATGGTATTGATGGTATTTTATAGCAAAACTTATACTTTATTCTAACTAATTTTCCGAAAAAACTACACTTTTGTTCATGATGTCTTAAAACTCTCCACCGGACTATTCCTAATGAGTTTTTTTTTACATCCATCATGTTAGTCATTAGTTTTGATACATTGTTTTGTTATTAAGTTAGGTTGTATGAATGCTAAATGACCGTGATGATATTGAATGAAGTACTCATATTACTTTATATTGTTCTTTTCCCCCTACCATTTTGGGTGGTGTTCAAGATGGATAAATACAACACCACATGAATTGAGCTTTTGGCCCCAGGAGATGAGTTTTTGAGATTTGAGGAGTTATGGGTGACATTGGAAATTTGATTAACAATTTATTTAATAGAATCTTCAAGGCTAGAAGGATGCAAAATGACTCGAGAATAATCATTTTGCTATCCGTAGTTAAGAGCTTTTATGCCTTTGATGATTCTGGGACATCAATATTATGACTCATACCGTGTTGAAAATATATTTAGGTGAACTATATCGGTATCTCAAAAATCAGAATAAAGTTGGTCTTATGCAAAAAATATATATTATGAAGGTTTTTTGTGTTAATGGGGTTAATGAAAAAATAAAATGAGAAATTAAATGATCTTCTATGATTTTTATTGATGTGGAGACTGGAGATGACCTACGATTGTTGATTATGAGAATGATTATTTATTCATTGAGAAAATAAGTACGCTTCATGACTTAATGTAAAGAGGTAATGCTTATGCGAACTTCTTAGCTAATTATGCTCATTCTGATGAGTTTGGATTGGTGAAGCTTTCACATTCCTCTTCAAGGTTGAGTAGACTCTTGCAAGATGGCATTAGTAGGATTGCAAGTCCCCACATTTGTATTGGTTAAGCAGTGAGCACCGCTCCTTTTGTACCCAAAAAAACAAAATATACTGAAATTGTCAAACATACATATGGTTGTTATTTTATTTTTTGAATAAGTGCCATGTATACTGGAGTAGCTTAAAAAATTATAACAATATAGTAAATGTAAAAGATAAATGGCTTATGATAAGTAGAAAATAGAAAATGTATATGATATACTTTTTATTGGCTTGATATTTTTAATTATGTGAAATGCGCTGGAAAATAACATGATATTCATGCGTGGTGTAAGTTTTCTTGGACTTATACTATATAGTTCTAACAACTGAATTTTTTCCATAAAAAAGAAATATGATTATGGATTCTAAAAAAGCTGGGATGTGGAAAAGATTGATCCATCTGTTCATCAATCATTAATGGTTCAAAATGCAACACCCCTACCTCTAGTTCATTTCAAAAGCCCCATCTGCAACTCGTTATATGAAGTAAACAAAGCAATAATAATAAATTGGTACTGTAGGAGAATTGAGTGAACCTTGTATATACTTATTGAATGTCAAATTACAAGTATGAGTACAAATATATAGGGAGAGGAGAGAGAGAATCATCTCTTACACAAGATGTGAGACTAATACATGGAAAAGAAAAATGACCTATAATGAGCCTCTAAATGGGCCTTTACAAATAGTTTTCTTACAGTCACCCGCAAGCTGGAGCGTACAAGTCGTAGGCGCCAAGCTTGGATAAGAACTGATAATATAACGACAGAGAGAGGGCTTTGGTTAGGATGTCAGCAACTTGTCCTGTAGCGGGAACATGTTCCAATTCTATCTTCTTTGATTGAACTTTTTCTCGAACGAAATTACAGTCAACTTCAATATGCTTTGTTCGTTCATGGAAAATTGGATTATTGGCAATATGTATCGCAGCTTGATTGTCACAAAATAAGGTTGCCGGAGATGAGAGTTTGAGTCTCAAATCATCAAGAAGACTTTCAAACCAGGTTAACTCAGATACAACAACAGTTATAGCCCGGTACTCGGCTTCAACAGAGGATTGGGCAACAACGGTCTGCTTCTTGTTACGCCAGGTTATAAGGTGTCCACCGAAGTATGTACAGAAACCAGTTGTGGAACGCCTATCATCCAGACAACCCGCGTAGTTGGCGTCAGCATAAGCAACTAGAGATAGAGAGGTAGATGGTTTGTAAATGAGTCCTTGTCCAAGAGCAGTCTTTAGATATCTGAGGATAAGCTCAACGGCTTGGAGATGAGATGTCCGAGGAGCATGCATAAAACGACTCACAACTCCTACAACAAATGAGATGTCAGGTCGAGTAACTGTAAGATAAATCAGCTTCTTCACCAAACATCACTAGTACTTTGGATTTGTAAGCAGTTGGTCAGAATTAGAACCATGTACAGAGAGCTTGTGATTTACATCCATAGGGGTGTCCGTAGGTTTGCACCCTTTGTAGCCAGCATCTTGAAGGAGGTCAATACAATACTTTCTCTTAGATAAGACGAGCCCATCAGGTCGTCTTGCGGCCTCGAGTCCAAGGAAGCAGCAAAAATTTCCTAGGTCTTTTGTCTGAAATGCTGAGTTTAAATGTTGTTTGATTTGTTGTATTCTGGTAGAGTCCTTGCCAGTAATTAGGATATCATCAACATATATAATGAGAATCACAGTGCCTGTTGGCTGATGACGGGGGAATAAAGAGAAGTCAGCCGAGATTCGTGTAAAACCAACTTCACGAACAACCTTGCTGAATTTTTCAAACCAAGCACGCGGGAACTGTTTGAGACCATATATAGACTTCCGGAGATGACATACATGAGACTTCCCCGTTGTTTCAAACCCGGGAGGTTGATGCATATAGATAATTTTTTGCAGATCACCATTGAAAAAAGCGTTTTTAATATCCAATTGATGGAGGGGCCACTGACGATGGACTTCCAAGGAGATCAGGACCCGAGCAATATTCAATTTTGCAACCGCGAAGAAGGTTACATCATAATCGAGGCCTTGTTGCTGAGTGAACCCCCATGCCACAAGACGAGCTTTTAGGCGGTCAACAATCCCATCCGCGAAGAAGGTTGCGTTCCTGTGCCAGGCGGAGATTCTCCCGAAGAGTGACCAACATGCGATCCCGATCCAGAAGAGCACGATCCACCATCGGAAGAGCTGTGCTGCCCGGCTCATAGCTGGCCAAAGTCGGAGGCGGCCGCCCGTAAACCACCTCAAACGGCGTCATCCTGCTGGCTGAGTGATATGTCGTGTTGTAACAGTACTCGGCCCAGTGTAACCAATCCGGCCAACTCCGAGGCTCACCATCACAAAGCAACGAAGATACGTCTCGACACCCCGATTGAGCACCTCCGTCTGGCCATTCGACTGCGGGTGATGTGTCGTGCTGAAGTGTAAGCGAGTACCCTGCAACCTGAACAGCTCCCTCCAGAACCCACTGACGAAGGTGGGGTCTCGATCATAAATAATGGCTCGAGGGAGGCCATGCAGTCGAACGATTTCTCTAGCAAAGAGTGCGGCCACGGACTCCCCGGTATACGGATGGCTGAGGGCCAGAAAATGGCCATACTTGGAAAGCTTATCCACCACGACCAGAATGACTGACTTTCCTTTAGACTTAGGCAGCCCATCAATAAAGTCCATGGACACCGTGTCCCAAATAAGCTGCGGGATTTCCAATGGCACGAGCAGCCCTGCAGGAGAAGAAGTCTCATATTTCTGCCGCTGGCAGATGTCACAGTGGCGAACAAACTGCTGAATGTCGCGTCGCATGCCTGCCCAAAAAACGTTTGCTCTCGCCCTCTGGAGGGTTCGGAGCACCCCCGCATGCCCTCCTGTGGGCGACAAGTGGAACTCATGCATCAATACCGTCTTCCAAGCTGAATCGGCGGGCATGACCACCCGGCCCCGATAGTAAAGCCGACCATTACACAAGTGATAGCCAGCCGCCCCTGTCTCTCCCCGCTGTAAAGCCTCCACCAACGGCCGTAGCGTGTCGGAGCGCAGTACCTCCTCCTGAATATCCTCCAAGGAATCGACCAACGACCCCGAAATATGAGAGAGAGCAGCCTCTGGAAGACGAGAGAGAGCATCGGCGACCACATTCTCTTTGCCGCGGCGATAAACAATCTCATAGTCGTAGCCCAGAAGCTTTGTAACTCATTTCTGCTGCAGAGGCGAAGAGACCCGTTGCCCGTTGGTCCAGAAAATGCTTCAAGCTCTGGTGGTCCGTCCGGATCTTAAAGTGCCGGCCCAACAAATATGACCGCCACACAGTCACTGCGTGAATGATCGCCAACATCTCCTTCTCGTAGGCCGAGAGACCCAAAGTACGAGGAGCCAATGCCTTGCTGTAAAAGGCTATTGGCCGCCCCGCCTGCATCAACACCGCCCCGATGCCGACCCCCGACGCATCCGTCTCCAGAACGAACTCCTTCGTGAAATCTGGTAGTGCAAGTACTGGTGTGGTGGTCATGGCTCGTTTGAGAGCCTGAAATGCCTCCTCCGTCTCCTCACTCCAAGAAAAAGAATCCTTCTGCAGCAGCTGGGTCAATGGCCTGGCTATCTTCCCATAGTCTTGCACAAACCGCCGGTAGTACCCTGTGAGCCCCAAAAAACCCCGCAAGGCACGGACTGTAACCGGTCGCGGCCAGGACTGCATACTCTGAATCTTCCGTGGGTCGGCCCGAACGCCCTGACCGGAGACCAAATGGCTCAAGTACTCCACCTCCTCCTGCCCGAAGGAGCACTTGGAACGGTTGGCATAAAGATGGTGTTGACGAAGTCTGGCAAGGACCTGTTCCACGTGGCGCACGTGGTCCTCCCAGTTCGCGCTGTAGATGAGGATATCATCAAAGGATATCAGGACAAACACCCGCAGGAAATCTCTGAATATCTCGTTCATGTTGGCCTGGAATGTAGCGGGCCCTCCAGTCAGCCCATTGGCCATAACCAAAAACTCATAATGGTCGTCATGTGTCCGGAAAGCCGTCTTATGGATGCCCTCCTGTGCCATCAAAATCTGATAATATCCGGAACGAAGATCCAGCTTGGTGAACCGCTGCGCCCCATGCAGCTCATCCAATAACTCTTCTATGTGAGGAATCGGGAAATTATCTTTGACAGTAGCGCCGTTCAAGGCACGGTAGTCCACACAGAATCTCCAGGACCCGTCCTTTTTCTTGACCAAAATAATAGGGGCCGAGAAGGAACTCGTACTCGGCTGAATGATGCCGGCCTCCAGCATCTCGCGGACACTGCGTTCAATCTCCGCCTTCTGGACGTGTGGGTAGCGGTACGGACGAACATTCGTAGGCTCAGCACCCGCCTTGAGCGGAATACGGTTATCTCGAAACCTCGGCGGTGGCAAAGTGCGTGGCTCCTGAAAAACATCAGCATAATCTGTCAGAAGTAACTGTAGCTGAACCGGTACCTCAGAAGGTGTGGAATCGCCGGTCTGGACCTCCCGAAGGACGGCCATCATCTGCCCATCCCCGCTCAACCGCTGCATGCTGCGAAGAGAAACCTCCTTAACAGGAGATGACATGATACCTTTCAGGCAAAACTGTTTCTCCCCGTGCACAAACTCCATAGTCATGTGTTCCCAATCAAAAGTCACCCGCTGTAACTGGCGCAACCACTGAACTCCCAGCACCATGTCTGAGCCCCGAATAGGCAACAGGTAGACGTTAGTCCGTCCCACATAACCGTGTATCCGCATCTCCACTCCCTTCAGCACCCCCTCGCACTGCAGCTTGCTGCCATCCGCCACCATAACGTGAAAGGCAGCCCCCCTGTCAATCACGTGCCCAACTCGCCGTGCCACGTCGGGATGTATGAAGTTGTGGGTGCTCCCACTGTCCACCAGAATAGTAACCTTCTCTTGGGCAATCCGGCCCGCCAGCCGCATAGTAAGCGGGGGAGCGCAACCCTCGAGAGCATGTAGAGAAACCCCGAACTCAGTCTCCTCCAAGTCCACCTCCAACTCCTCGTCCGGAGCCGGCTCGTCCGCATCCTGATGCAACATGAAAACCTGTATCTTCTGGCATTTATGACCTGGCACAAACTTCTCGTCGCAATTAAAGCACAAACCCTTCTCCTTCCGAACGGCCAACTCACTCCAAGACAACCGAGTCACCGTCGGTTTGTTACCCGTGGGTTGCTCCCATCGTGCTGCTGTGGCAGGGGCCAAAGGCGTCCTACTCGTGATGCGGGCCCGCTGCCTGTTGAACCTCTCCTCCTGGATACGCGCCAAACGGGCATTGGTGTCGTCGTCCGAAACCACCGCGGGGCTGTACAACTTGCTGCGGGCTCGGGGTTCCCTCATTGGGATCCCGGCCAAGTCGAGCTTGCGGCGCTCCATTCGCTCCGAAAGCTTCTCTCCCCGAACATGCTGGCGGCTCAAGGTGTCATTATTGAGGGGGACTGCAAGAATGTGCTGGAGTTCTGCCGCACTTCGATGCACCGGGCGACTTGGAGCGATGCTACTTTCATGGCGGTGGATCTCTCTTTTCTGGCTGTAGAGTGTCCTCTCCGGCCCCTACCGAATTCATGGAAATTGTACATGATGATTTTGGCTAGGGTGCATTTTCTTTCCCACTTGTATCTTTCTGCACCTTTATGATGCTAATGCATTTATCATGGATACGCGCCAAAGTAATGGCGTGGTTCAATGAACGAGGCATGAGTACCTGCACCTCGTCACGAATGTGCTCCTTGAGACCAGATATGAAACAGCTGTAGAGTGTCCTCTCCGGCCACTGAACCCGATTCGCCAACTTCTCGAACTCAGTGTGATACTCCATCACCGGCCCTTTCTGACGAAGCTTCTGAAGGAGGGCCTCAAAGTTCTCGTACTCCAGTGGACCAAATCTGGCCGTAAATCCATCCACAAACTCCCCCCAAGGCACGTACTCCCGTCCTCGCAGTCCACTGAAAAGCGTCGTCCTTCAAGTGGAAGGACGCTAACTGCACCCACTTTCCGTCAGGCACCTCCCTGTACTGGAAAAAAAGTTCCGCCTTTTGAATCCATTCCAAGGCGTCGCCGCCCTCGAACTCCGGAAAGTACATACGAGTTAATCCGGGAGTCACGCGTTGTGCCCCCTGACCTCCTTCCCGTCTTGCGGGCTCCCCTTGCTCGAAACCGTCGTAGCCTTGATGCTGACCCGCTCCCCAAGGAGGGGGTTGCGGCTGGCCGCCCCATCCTTGGCCAAAACCGGCCACTCCTGGCGCCCAAAACCCACGAGGAGGAGGGAGGAGCCCTCCCCTTTGCTGTCCGGTGGTATCGGGTGGCCGTCGGAACCCACCCGGGTCTTCCCAGCCCCGACGCCCCTGCCCGCGGCCCGATCCAGGCTCGCCGAACCCGCCTGCTGCAAATCCCGGCGGAATCGGCCCTGCCAAGCCCCCATACACCGCCGCCAAACCCCCTGCTACTCCGTACGCCGCCGATCCGGGACCTCCCGACCCACCTGCGGCCGAGCCTGGCGGAATCGATCCCGTCGGGCCTCCATACGCTGCCGCCGAGCCCGCGCCAGGCTGGATCCCGCCGACGCCGTCCGTGAAACCCACACCCAGTTCGGCCCTCGATCCCGCCGAGTCCTCACTAGCCGGCACCTTCCCTTTCAACAAGGCCTTCAATTCCTCCATCCGAGCCTCCATCCGCCCTTCCATGGCCGCCATCGAGTCGGTTAGGCCAATAACGTTCTCCTCTAGGGTTTCAATCCGTGAGGACTCCTCTTGAGTGCGAGTGGTCACCATATCGGAGAGAAGGACTCCTCTGATACCAAATGTTAGGGCAATACTACGGGAGAAAGCAACTAAGAGAGAGATCTAAGAAGACTAAGAGAGGATTAGGGTTGGAAGGAGGGAAGAGAGGCTACCTGATAATATTCTTCATGATCCCATAAGGGGGGCTGCCCGGATATATATATACCCGGGCATGGAGGGGCCGGCCGGCCCCTCCCAAGAGGGCTGAACCCGCCTGGTTCAGCCCCTGGCCGGCCGGTTCACTGAGTGGGGGCTGAACCGGAAGGTTCAGCCCCGTTGTTTAGCGCGCCCTTGCTCCTCCGAACATAATGACGACCCGTAAAGCGTAGCGGGGGCGTAACATTTTATGATTGGACTTTCACTTCCAAAAAATGCACATATAATATCACATGCTCAAATGGTGGTAAAATGATTCAATGTGTTAAAGATTCAAGATATCATATAAGCATGATCTACTTAAATATATTATTTGATTGTAGATTTCATTTTCTACTTTAATTTATATTAGAAATGTGATGATCATTTTAATATAAGCTCCTCCAGAGTATTGATTGTTGAAAATATAATGCCACATCACTCATGTAGTCTTGTGCCCTCTGAACGGGCTAATCTGAAACCCACTCATCTATCATCGCCCGAGTAAAAAGAGATCTACTTGTTAGAAAACATTGACCCTTCATATGAGGGGGATTTTTGAAAATATAGTTCCATATCAAGAAAGTAGACACAGACACGTAGTATAGATCGCATAATAAATTAGTTTTTGGTTGAATGTTCAAGTTCTAATATGCTATCAGAGCAAACTTAGGTCACGACCTAGTCTCAAATCACCCTATTAAAAAGGAGTCCATGTATTAGAAAACAATGACTGTAGTCATATGTACTTAGTAAACCTTGGTCCCTCACATGAAAGCAATTGTTTTTGGGTTGGGTGCTTCGGTTCTAATGTTATATCAGAGTAGGCTGGGTCCCAACGACCTACTCCCATAGTCCCATGTCAGTTATTACCCAACATGAGGGCTGTGTGTTGAAAATATAGTTTCATATTGGGAACTTATTGCGTCTTTTGGACTTGATATAGACCTCGAGTCCCACTTACACATTTAGTTTTGATTTAGATGCTTAGGTTTTAATATAACTTCAAACAATTTCTTAATATGCTTCACTACTGAAATTATTCTTACAATGTCCTTAGATTTTCTTGGAAGAAACCTTTGGGAGTTCGTGTGTCTCATTAGCAAGTTTTTTTCCCTTTTGCATCCATCCTCGCACAAGACTAGTTTGTTTTGGCAAATATCATGAAAGGATGAATTCTGTTGAGCTTAGTTGCAAGTGTGGGTTTATTTGTAGGAGCTCATTTTTCAAAACTTAATTCTTGTGTTTTCTTTGGGATACTATGTGCACTCGTTAATACGTTTTGGCTTATTAGAATAAATTTTTATCCTATTTTATGTGCTTTCTTCAATTCCAAGTAATTTGATATTTATAATGAATTTATGAATTGTTACAACTAATTTGTAATCAGAGTCATTGCATTAGTCTGAATAATACCTGTTTTACTTGTCCCTCCACTATAAATTATTTGATTAACAAATCTTTGGTATTTTTGTAATATTTCAGTTTGCGAAGGGCATGCAGTCGTTTGTGTCAGTTAATATCGTTTGGTGCGGTTTTAACCACAACATAAAGGAACATAATATTGCGGTTATAAATGACACAAATCTATATACCCGGAGCTTTCATTGTTCTCTCGGTTGAATCTTCTTTCTTCTCAGCTCTCACTTTGCGCTGTATATCTATGTATCTCAGATGAGTAAGTAGGATACAGAGAGGCTACTGCGAGTTTAACTGAGGTGTAGTTAGAAATAATTTCCCGACGGCAGAGCGAGCAATGAAAATCGACTGCTAGATTGAAGTGCTCTAATAGTTTTCTTAATGTAGCATGCTTGTTCCCTATAAATAATCATAATTTTATGTGAAACTAAATATTAACACTGTGTTATCATTTTGCCAGAAGACTTCGACGGCTCGTGAGCTTATTTCTAATTGGGGTCAGAGCCGTCTCCTGCATCAATGGCTGCAATTTAATTTCCTGATGTTTAAGAAGTTATCTTTCCCACACGTTTGACCATCAGGCCCTGCTGCTGAATGACTTCTATTTCATGAATCTGCAAAATCTTATTCCAGTTTTATTTATTTATTCAAAGAAAACCAATGTTTTTTGTTCTAAATTCTAATAGCAGAGAAATACATTTTAAAAAAATCGAATGTTTCTATTATAAAAACTGTTAAATTGTTGAAGAGAGTGGCTGGGGTTGCTGTGGGCCAAAGCTTCATCATCACAAGCTTACCTTACATGCTCCCGGAATCATGGAGAGAATACTTAAATGGATCGTGGCGGTGTCCCGCTCAGACAAGCCGCCTATTTTCGTAGGACAGTTGTCGGACTAGCCAACCAGAGAGAGGTAGATATGAAGAGAGATCGAGGTAATGGCCTAATGGGAGAGGTTTTACTGAGGAAGACGTGAGAAGTGCGGTGGAAGTCTTGTGCTTGAGGAGAGCTCGGCCTGGGGGTTCAAGACTCAGGAGTGGGGTGAACTGAAGCCAATGAGGCTTGATCCAGTTGGGAAAACTGAGGCCCCATAATAAGGTCACGAGTTTGATTCTCACTGTTTATGAGTTGTTTACTTATTTAGTAGTTTATTGTTTGATTGATTATTGTTTAATGATGTAGTCGTTGATAATTAATGTTCTCAATGTAATCATCTGGATTATATTGATAGCTAATTTTAACCAGAATGGGAAACTTATACTTGATATCGATCTGACGAAGGAGACGAGGAGAAATGTCCCCGATGTCTTCACCTGGACCCGCATATTGCGTCCTCCTCGCGCACGTCCTCCTCGCGCGCTCTTGCCCGCGCGTCCTCCTCGTGCGCTCTTGCGCGCGCGTCCTCCTCGCGCGCGCTCCTGCTCCTCACGCGCTCCTGCTCCTCACGCGCTCTTGCACGCGCATCCTCCTTGCACGCTTTTGCCCACGCCTCCTCCTTGGGCGCTCTTGCGACCGCGTCCTACTTGTGCGTGTTGATGTATATTCCGAAATGTAAACGTTATATATTACAAACATCAGAGGAGATTGTTAATGTATATTTGATTATATAATGAGTTCGAGGACTTAACGGGTTTTGTTCAGATACTGGGATCTCCAATACCCGTACTAAACCTAGGATTTGCCTATAAAACCCAAGCTAGGGGCAACATAGAGGTAGTTCAAATTTGACCACTACCCGGACTGCTTTGAGCGACATAACAGTGCGCTCTTTGGCGCACACGTCCTCCTTGCGCGGTTTGGTGCGTGCCTCCTCCTTGCGCGCTCTTGTGTGCGCCTCCTCACCGCGCGCTTCGTTCTCAAGACAACTCCAAGCGCGTCACCACGCCCTTCGCTCTCAAGACCGCACCAAACGCGCATTTGTGCACTCCATTCTCAAGACCGCTCCAGCCTCCATACGCTCCTCTACACGCTCCATTCTCAGGACTGCTCCAAGCGTGTCGTCGCACACTCATCAGCAAGCACTCCACGCAGTCAAGATCAAACATTCCAGCCACCAACAAGACCAGCACTCCGGACCCCTCTACATGCAATAGGAGACAAGTCACAGAAACTATGATGCGCAGGACGTGCCTCACAAGCCTCCAAGCAGCAGTCGAAGCCTCTAGGACGTTCAAAGTGCAACACTCCCCACTGAAGCGGTCAAATAACTTTGCTCCGTGAGTGGTGGCATGTCACCCTCCGAGCATTTTTCTTTCTCTCTTTGCAAGATGTAACGAGGAGTGACCTGTCACCCTCGTTTGCACAGCTCTGACACGTGAGTTTTCATCCTTTTTCGAGATTTTTCACGTTAAAAAAATTGTCTTACAATCCGACTCAATTTCTATGATTATTTGCGCGCTCGACCGCTTCCGGGCTAAGCTGGTTCAATTTACTCCGGTCTACCAGGAGCCTCGAGTGAGCTGCAACAATACCTATATTTCTCTAATATAAGTATTTTTCCTTTAATTTTTTAAAAAACGACCGACGGAGTATAACACTCGGGGGTTTGTGAGTGACAGGAGCGCTGTCGTGCTAAGGCAATGCCGTGGCCAAATTAAAGCCGCATGGGGCACTAAATCGCAATTATCCAGAGAGGCCGAGCTTTGTGCGAAAACTGTTTTGATTTAGGACTCTTATCTTAAAGCTTACACGGAAAAACAACCTATGCTTGATAATTGATAGCTGAGTGAGGGAGACAAATAATTTTTGGGTCCGCTACTCGCTCCCGGAGGAAGGAGTGCGGTTAGCGATCACGCCGTCCAATTGTGCTTCAAAATTTGTATTTTTTTCTTTGTTTTTCATTTTTTATTTCGGCGTGATCACTGACGTTAGATATGCGAGATCAGCGACTTAAATTTCATCCGCTCTCAAAAGAGTGCTATCCATACACAGTTATTATTCGAGCGAGACAGCCAGAAATATATGAAATTTGGTTACCGAACGAAGGTGACAATGGGGCCCGCGTATGAAATAATTAAAGAAAGGAAAAAAATATCTTGACCGGGGGGTGTCGGCACAGATGTGTGAGCGTCAATTGTTAAGCATCTTGTTGTTTTCCTCTCCAGCGGAAGTCACCCTGGCCATACACGTACGTAGCTGCTCGATGGACGGCGGATATCCCTCGGCCACTTTGAATTTCCAGCCGACATGTAACCAGGGTATAGTACTGAAGAAATGTACGTATGCATTTATGTTTTATTTATTTTTGATAATAATATATATAAGCTAGCACTCGGCGATCCCCATGTGGCCATGTAAAGAGTAAAGGCTAAAGAGTAAAGAGTAAAGACCAAGGCTGATATACTACTTTTGTCTTCGGCAAAGCTAAAGACTAAGGCTCTGTTTTGCGAGAGATAATTTTGTACGAGCAACACATATATCTCTCTCACTTTCTCTCTTACTCATACTCGCGTTAAATGGCTTCCTCCTCCTTCATGCCGGCGTCCTCCTCAGCGTCCGTCGATCATGAGTTCGTTTGTATTTCAATTTTGTAATTTGTATTATAGTTTATAATTTGTATTTTGATTTTGTATTTTTATTTCAAATTTAATAAAAAAAATCTATTTACTTTGCAGTTTGCAATTTTACATTTCAAATTAGTACATGTTATTTAATTAAATTATTAAAAAGAAAATATAATAATATATTATAAAATAATAAAAATAATTAATTTAATTTTAATTTCATTAAAATTAAAAAATAATAACCGGTCCCGGTCTGGGACCGGTCCTTCCGGTCTCAGGCGGTCCCGGTTTTAAAAAGAAAAACCGGTTTCGGACCAGGACCAGAGTCTTTATGTGCAGGCCTAGCTAGAACTCAACACTCTAAGAAAATTTATTTTTCTGAAATTAATTAACGATGATAACGAAATATATATTATATATATTCATACAACTATATTGCATATTTTATACAAATTTATTTTTGGACACGTTAAGACGAATATTTTTAAAAAAAAAATAATAATTCAATATAAAATTCATGATATTATAAAGTCATACAAAATAACATAATATTGAAAATACAAAATACATGAGTAAAATATTAAATTTGTTCACAATGAATTCTCATTTTTTTGAAAACGTTCAATAACATCATCATCACTGACTTTCAAAAATGCTTATTGCTAAATAAAAGTTATCATGCAATCATTCAACACTTGATCGCACTGACTATTGTACAACTTGTTCTTAACATAATATATGTCTGAGAATACCCTTTTCATACTTGCAAGTTGCAGCAGCCACACGAAAAATCAATACAAACTTCAAAAGCTTGTAGACTTGTCGATAAGAAGCATGTTTACCAATTTCAACAAGCTTAAAAGATATACGGTCAATGCCCTTCAAATTAGAAACTTTCTCATCACTTCTCGTATCAACAATGTAGTTGTCGAGTTGAAATTTCAAATTAAATAATTCTAAACTAGAAAAATCATTAGGATAAAACTTTGCAAGTATCATCACTTTTTTGCTTCTCAAAACAATCAAACGAGTTAGTGGAATTCAAGCAAACCATACAATGAAACAACTTCATACACACCTCATCAAACTGGTTGCTCTTGTAATTCTTGATCGACAACCTTTAAGAAAAATTCAACCTGATAATGATGCAAATTTGTGTTCTCTTCAACAAGCCTTCTTGATCTTTCACGGGGAATATACTGATCATCCATATTGAAAATATGAATATCATGTTTGCCACAAAAAAACAAGACTTTATTAAATATAGTGTCTCATCCATCATCTTGTCAAACTAATAAAAGACATTGCATTAACAATATCTTTATCCTTTCTTCGCATGTGCGGGGCATGAGAGCTTGCTCGCGTGCCTGAGCCCCGCGCGCACGAGCGTAGCTCGTTCCTGCTCGCGCACGCGCGCACCCGCATACGCGTGTGCGCAGATACGCACACACGCACTGCCCGGGCTCCTTCACGCGACTGCCCCGGGCGCACTCCTACGTGCGTCTGCATATGCATGCGCCCCTCCTCCCCCTCGCCTTCGCTCGGTCATTAGCGCACCTTTCCGGACTCGGCCACCACCTCTCACGCTTCGTTGTTCTTCTCTACCATCGATGTTGAAGATCTGGACAATGAGGAAAAGCCTCACACCCCTCTACTGAAATTCGGATTCCGCAGGCTTTGGGGGAATTTGACGGGGTCGTACCCAATTTATAGGCAAACCGGGTTGCACATAGCCAAAACATCCACTCACCCACTAACGAAGTGGGGGGTTACAGTTCAAACCACTTCGCGCGTGATCACAGCGTTCGATCCATGCCATGACCACCACACACTGGATCGTATCCACTGCGCACGAGATTCTAACTCCCGCACTTGGGATCTCCAACTGCCGCTTGGGATCCCACTCGTCGTCATCCTCACGGTCGGCCGACGGCCTTAGCGCCGGCCACCCCTTTTCTCTCCGGTTGCCTACGGTAAGGCCGGTCGGGGAGGCTCTGGACCTCGAGAGGCCGACCGCTCCTTTTCTCCCCAACTGCTTACCGCAAGGTCGGCCGTGGATGCGCCGGCCCCCGAGGGGACGACCGCCCCTTTTCTCCTCGGCCGCCTATGACATGGCCGGCTGGGGAGGCGCCGACCCCCGAGAGGCCGACCGCCCCTTTTCTCCCCGGACGCCTACGACATGGCTGACCAGGGAGGCGCCAGCCTCGAGGGGTCGGCTGCCCCTTTTCTCCCCGACTGCCTTCGGTGAGGCCGACCGGGGGAGGCGCTGACCCCCAAGGGGCCGACCGCCCCTTTTCTTCCCGGCTGCCTTCTGTGAGGCCGTCCTGGGGAGGCTTCGGCCCCCAAGGGGCCGGATGCCCCTTTTCTTCTCGGCCGCTTACGGGGAGGCCGATCGGGGCAGGCGCCGTCCCCGGAGGGGCCGACTACTCTTCTACCCGGTCGCCTATGGTGAGGCCGGCTGGGGAGGCACCGACCCCCGAGGGGCCGACCGCCCATTTACTCCCCGGCAGTCTACGACATGGTCGGCCGGGGAGGCACCGACCCCCTGAGGGGTCGACTTCCCCTTCTCTCGGGCCGCCTACAGTGAGGCCCCGAAGAGGCGTCGGCCCCCAAGGGGCCGACCGCCCATTTATCTTCGTCCGCCTATGCCAAGGTCGGCAGGGGAGGCGTTGGCCCCCAAGGGACTGTCCGCCTCCCCCTTCGACCCCCCGTCATTTGGGCGGCCGAGGGGTCGCCGACCTCCTAGGGCCGGCCCCTTTGGCCGGCCAGCGGGAGGCCGGTCGGGGGCTTTGGCCGGCCCTAAGGGGTTGACCGCCGCCTCTGACACCGTCGTAGGGGCGATCGCCGCCCGTAACCACCCACCAAGTGGGTGGTTGGGGATGGTTACCATACGTAACCACCCCTGTTGCCCGTTCGGACGTTCTCGAGTTCGGGCGGGCCTATTTTGGTCCCAGGGGAGGGCTTGGTATTTTCTTAAAAATAGTAATCTGCGTGATCACTTTCGGGTCTTCCTATTGATCTGTGAGGTGGTTACTAAGGGAAATTATCAGGTCTCTCCTCTCCAAGCCTATAAATAGACCACTGATCCTTTCATTTCTCCAACTTGGAAGGACGGATCTCTACATAATCTCTCTCTCTCTCTTTCTCTTGTTTTCTCTCTCTCCCTCTACAGGTTCGTTGCCATTGTACGCTCGCTGCTACGACAAAGATCCGCCGCCCCTGTGCTCGCCTCAAAGTCAAAGTCCGTTCGCAACCTCCTCTGTGCACATCAGGGTTCGTAGGAAATTGCTCGCACGGCGTCCTCAGCCACCAGAATCCAGAGCGTGCCTCCAGCAGAGCACCCGCAGTTCCAACCCTGAAGTCAGCATGCGATCATCCAGAAGCGCGCAAGCGCGCTCTCGCACGCCGAACGCCGTCTCTTTCTCTCCCCCTAAAGTTGTAACGAGATACGACATGTCGCCTTCAATTATGTCAAAAAAGCATTGTAATCCCACCCGATCTAGTGGAGTTCCTGTCGGCACAGTCCCGACCGTGATTTTTCACCTTGTTCAGATGGTTTTTCATGTAAAAAGACTTGTCTCGCCTGTGATCTATTTCTGTGACTGTTTGTGTAACCGATCGCTCCGAAAGCTAAGACGTCATAGTTAGTCTGGTATATCAGGAGTGCAGTCACGACCCGCAACAAAAGGAGTAACCCAAAGATATAAAAAGAAAAGTCATGAGAGCCTTGAAATCGAATAAGGTACCCTGTTGAGCTAAGTAGAGATGGAGTAAGCTCAAGAGGTGTTTCCGTACAGAATAAAGAAGTGCAAGTTAAAAAGGTGCCAGTACAAGGTGAAACAGAGGCTGCCATGGCGTAATCGGCAAGCAAAGAAGAAGAAGGCGTCAGCGATAAGATGCGCCGCTTCAGAAGAAAAGAGCACGCCCTAAACCTAAGAGATGCAAAGTGTCTTTTCTTTTAATATATATAGAAGCCAAATGTTTAGGCTTTAGATAATGACTTTTTATATTACTTGTAATTCTGTGTTATTAAATCAGTTTTTTTTGGCCATTGAAATTCCACCGAGTGAAGAGAGAGGAGAGTTAATTGTTTGACAAGTCAAACAACATTTATTTCTTTTTTCTTATCTACAGTTGGTATCAGAGCCATTTTGGTTAAGATTGATGGCAAACAAACTTGGTTTTTTAATGTCAACTTCATCAATACCAGTATTCGATGGAGAACTCTACGAATACTGGGCAGTACAGATGAAGACCATCTTTATGTCGCAAGGACTATGGGATCTTGTAGAAACAGAAGTTACAACATCTGAATCATCAACTTCTGAAGGTATTTCACAAACAGATGCAGAAAAAATACAGAAAGATGCAAAGGCTCTTGTGCTCATACAACAAGGTGTCAGCAACATAATCTTTCCCAGGATAATGGCTGCCGAATCTGCACATGGAGCATGGGAGATACTAAAAACTGAGTACAAAGGATCTCCACAGGTAATCTCTATTAAGTTACAAACATATTGGAAGAACTTTGATACACTTCAAATGAAAGAAGGCGAAAAGGTACAAGATTTTCTTGCTAGAGCTACTACTACCATAAATCAAATTAGACACTTGGGAGACACTATAGAGGATAATCGTATAGTGCCTAAGTTGTTGAGAAGCTTAACACCCACATTCAATCATATAGTGGCTGCCATAGAAGAATCTAAAGACATTACCACTTTAAGTATTCCAGAGTTACTAGGCTCACTACAAACACATGAGGATAGACTACAAATTCAGTCTTCACATGTAAGTCAAGCCTTGCAATCTAAAGCTCTCATTACCAAACAAGAGAAACATAAGCATGAGATTTTAGCCTTTACCAAACAACAATCATTCCATAATGGAACAAATAGATGGAAAGGAAAAACTAAAAATTCCAATGCTATTGGATCTGGATACACGAAGAAACATGGCATAATATGCAACTTGTGCAAAAGAACCAATCATGAAGCGAGTGAGTGTTTCTTCAAGTGTAAAAGATGCAAGAGACCAACACATTTAGAAAAAGACTGTTGGTTTAAAGAAAAACAAGATGATAAGAATGTTGTAGCAGAAAAAGAAACGATGTTTTATGCAAATGACATCAACAATCAGCATTCCAACACTTGGTACATAGATAGTGGATGCTCAAGCCATATGACAGGCAATAGAGATCTGTTTATCTATCTAGATGAAAGCGCAGTTTCTAAAGTTGTATTAGGAGATGGTAAACTCCAACAAATTAAAGGAATCGGCACTATCAAAGTTAAAACTGAAAGCAATCATATCAAGTATATATATGATGTTAGCTATGTCCCAACACTTGCAACCAATCTTCTAAGTGTAGGACAACTATTACAAAAAGGATACCAAGTGCTGTTTACAATGAACTCATGTAACATAGTAAACACTAAAGGGCAACTGCTTAGTTCAGTTATTATGTCAAGCAATAGAGTGTTCCCACTCACATTACTACCAGTTCAGGAAATAGCACTAACAAGCACAGAAATACAGTCCACCAACACTAGATTGTGGCACCATAGATTTGGTCACCTTAATTATCATGACTTAAGAGAACTGAAAAGCTATCAGTTAGTTAATGGACTACCAGATATTATACTAGAAAAACAAGTCTGTGAAAGTTGTGCAGAAGGAAAAAACCACAGGTTACCATTTCCAAAGGCAACTTATAAAAGAAGTCTGCAACCATTAGACTTGATACATGGTGATCTATGGGGACCTTCACAATCACCTTCAATCAGTAATAAGAAATATTTTCTGTTACTAGTTGATGATTGTAGTAGATTCATGTGGATCTACTTCTTATCAAACAAAGAAGAAGTTTTTCGACATTTCCAGTACTTTAAAGCATTAGTTGAAAAACAACTAGAGAGATCCATTAAAACATTGAGAACAGATAGAGGGGGAGAATTCACCTCATCTGAATTCAATACTTTCTGCAACCAACAAGGCATAAGGAGAGAGTTAACTGCTAGTAGAACCCCACAACAGAATGGAGTGGTGGAAAGGAGAAATAGAACAATAATAGAAATGGTAAGAACTATGCTAATAAGTTCAAATTTGCCTCGAGAGTATTGGGCTGAAGCAGCAAATACAGCAGTTTATATCTTAAATAGATCTCCAACAAGAGCCTTGATAAAACAAACACCTTATCAGGTTTTATTTAAAAGAATTCCTAATATAATCCATCTCAGAATTTTTGGGTGTAAAAGCTATGCATTAATACAAAAAGAAGACAGAGGTAAGTTAGATAAGAAGAGTGAAAAGTGCATTTTTGTTGGGTACAGTGGGGAATCCAAAGCCTACAGACTTTACCAACCAGAACAGAAAAGACTTATTATATCCAGGGATGTCCTGTTTGATGAAGATAAGTGCTGGGATTGGGGTTCAGATCAGGGACATTCACTAGACCTGAGTGATTCCTTCCAACTCAGAGATGATATGATGGTTGAATCTACTCCAGATCTATCAGAACAATCAGATAGTTATCATCCACAAACACCTCAATCCTCAGTACCCTCAGTACATTTACTACAAAACCCTGAATCATCATCACCTCCAAGGAAATTTAGAAGATTAGAAGACATCTATTCACAAAGCAATCTAGCTTTTCATTCGACCAGTCCTGCCACTTACGAAGAAGCAGCTACAATGCCAGAATGGAGAAGAGCCATGGATGAAGAGATCAGTATGGTCGAAAAGAATAAAACATGGAGTCTAGTTACAAAGCCTCTCAATGCAGAAACAATAGGCTTAAAATGGATTTTTAAACTAAAAGAGAAAGAAGATGGATCAATATTAAAATACAAAGCAAGGATAGTAGCCAAGGGTTATTCCCAAATACCTGGAGTAGACTTTAATGAAACATATGCTCCAGTAGCCAGAATGGAAACTATACGATCCATTCTAGCTTATGCAGCCCACTACAATTATCCAGTGTTTCAACTAGATGTTAAATCAGCTTTTTTGAATGGTACAATTGAAGAAAATATCTATGTTGAGCAACCAAAAGGTTATGAAGTTAAAGGAAAAGAACACAAAGTATATAAACTTCATAAGGCACTGTATGGTCTAAAGCAGGCACCACGAGCCTGGAATGCCACATTAGACAGTCACTTAGTATCCACCAATTTCAGGAAAAGTGCCAATGATTCATCACTTTACATTAAAAGGGAAAACCAAAAAATAGTGTTTGTATGTGTATATGTTGATGACTTAATCATTACAGGAAACAACTCAGAACTCATCAGAAAATTTAGAGCTGATATGAAAGAAAAATTTGAGATGACAGACATGGGTCTGCTAAAATATTTTCTTGGCCTACAAATTAGACAGAGCACTAACTGCATAACAATATCTCAAGAAAAATATGCATGCGACTTAATGAAAAAATTTGGAATGGAAGCCTGCAATCCAGTCCATATTCCTATGTCACCATCAGAATTATTAACCCCATCGACATCCGAAGAAAAGAGGGCAGATGAGACATTATATAGAAGTCTAGTTGGATCCTTAATTTATTTAACCAACTCACGACCAGATATAGAATTTGCAGTCAACTGTGTTTCCAGATACATGAACGATCCAAGCATCACTCATTATGAAGCAGCCAAAAGGATTCTACGGTATGTTCAAGGTACAAAAACACATGGCTTAATCTACAGAAAGCATGAAGACAACAAATTAGAAGGTTTTGTCGACGCAGATTGGGGAAGAAGTTTTGAAGACAGAAGAAGTGTAAGTAGTTACATATTTTTCAAAGGGCAAAGCATCATTAGTTGGACTTCCAGAAAACAACAGTCCGTAGCGCTTAGCTCAGCTGAAGCTGAGTACATGGCCTTAAGTAAAGCAACCAGTGAAGCTATTTGGTTAAGAAGACTACTCGAAGAAATATTCTCAGAAAGAAGAGAAGCAACCGTGATTTACTCTGATAGTTCTTCAGCTATAGCATTAGCTAAGAACCCAGTATTTCACAATCGAAGCAAACATATCGCAATAAAATATCATCACATCAGAGAAAACCTAGAAAAAGGGGAAATAAAGTTGGTGCACTTATCTACCGAAGATCAACTTGCAGATCTACTCACAAAGCCTCTGCCAAGGCCGCGTTTTGAGTTTCTCCGAATGATGATCGGAGTTATAGACCTCTCAAGCTTAAGAGGGGGTGTTGAGCTAAGTAGAGATGGAGTAAGCTCAAGAGGTGTTTCCGTACAGAATAAAGAAGTGCAAGTTAAAAAGGTGCCAGTACAAGGTGAAACAGAGGCTGCCATGGCGTAATCGGCAAGCAAAGAAGAAGAAGGCGTCAGCGATAAGATGCGCCGCTTCAGAAGAAAAGAGCACGCCCTAAACCTAAGAGATGCAAAGTGTCTTTTCTTTTAATATATATAGAAGCCAAATGTTTAGGCTTTAGATAATGACTTTTTATATTACTTGTAATTCTGTGTTATTAAATCAGTTTTTTTTGGCCATTGAAATTCCACCGAGTGAAGAGAGAGGAGAGTTAATTGTTTGACAAGTCAAACAACATTTATTTCTTTTTTCTTATCTACATACCCCGCCAGTAAATACATTCCATGCAAGATTTCTGCTCATCAGAAAATGTTATTTCTCATCAAGAGGAGAAGATGATATCATGAGGAGAAGATGATATCTGACCTTGCCTAGAGCGATTGAAATGGGAGGAGTGGAAGAAGATGAAATCAGGAGGCGACTAGGGGATCAAAGGTGAAAACCAGCCGAGGGCGCCGCTGAGCGCTATGTGCCTACGTCTGCGTGAGTGGCTGGTAGCCGCCAAGCGTGAACCCAACTAAACGTAGAAACTGTCTGCGTGAACCGAAGGCGGAAGGTCCAAAACCCTAAAGAGTAAATACCGATTTTATTAAATCGTGAATCGTGATTCTGTGAATTAGGAGAGGCCCGTGACCATGAGTCATAAAACTCAAGTGGCCTTGAACTTGATTTAACCCAAATGCATATAGGCCCTATACATCCTTTATAATTATTATAAAACAAAACTAAATCTATACATAATTTATAATTATTATAACATCAGTCACTAACATCGGTTTGGTTTGATCTGTTTTTAAAACTTGAAAATCGACCCAAACTGATATGTCTTCGCTTTTCAAGAGCTCCAAACTGATATGGCTTCGCTTTTCAAAAGCTCCAAGCTGAACGGACACCGGATCGGGCGGCTCAGTTTCAAAAGCGGTGTGGTTCGGTCGGTTTTGCCGGTTTTTTTATTTTCGCTCATCACCCCTATGTGTTGCACTTGAATCTTTGCCCCCAAATAGAACCTTAGGGAGCGTCGCCTCCCGACGTGCAGGCCACAGGGCAATTGCCGCTCAGCTCATGTCGCCTCCCAATGTCATGTTGCCTCCCGATGCCGCACTCATCATCATTGTCTCGCGTAAGGGGCTGATCTAAGATGGGGGGGGCCCGGGAATTTTTCAAAAATTTTACTGGATTTGTATCTCTCGTCGAGTCAAAAAATTTTGAATACTTACACGCCAAAAATGGTGGCCGAACATGGGAAAAACAACTTTGATAAGATGGAGGTGTTAAAAAAACTGTGGAAGGAATGTCTGGCCCCCGCTTAATGATATTCCTGGATCTGCACCTACTCGTGCTTGACGTCGTTGCCTCCCGACCCCGGGCTCACAACCCTTCCACACACACAACACTCCCATGCTCATGATGCTCTCCCGGCCGTGCTCACGACTCGCTCGCCGCTCACAACACCAAATGAGGAAATATATATTAGTATATATATTTATAGAAAATAGAAGTATAATGCTAGATAGGATTTATGATCGGATAAGAGTAGAGTGTCGTTATGATGGGAGACGCATATTTTTATTAAAATGCATATAAAAAGGTAATTATTACTAGCACATAGGTTTTGGCTATCCGCACTCGAAATTAGACATTATTTTTCCTTTCTCAATTGGATAATCGCAAAACTCTTTTCTGCCGTCCGCCTCTTCGGGTTTGTCGCTTCGCACGCCGCTTCGCCTCCTTCGCTTAAAGTCACTCACCGTCGGCAAGGTTTCGTCACATCGAACGCCCACGTCTGCTTCTTCCAATCTCTGCCTTCTATCCCTCGAACTCCCATCATCCTCGGATTCAGATCTCTCCCACACATCTCTGGAACAATGCTTATGAGATCGGTGCGGTTTGTGACGAGAACTCGTCATATTGACAAACACACTGTTGAAAAATCTCGAATACATCTTCTCCAACATCCGCAAGGAGATCGATCAGAACTACAATATCCGAAAATTCCATCGGAATCAGCCGACGCCGTTGTAAAATAAAAAAATGGCAAACTTCGGAACTGGGAATGAAAGGAAGATGAGGGAAAATAAAAACCCAATTCGATGACGATCAAGAAGAAGGGAGTAGCGGAAGGAGGATACGGATGATATGCGGTGTCGAAGGGGGAGAAAGGAGTTACTTTGTAAATATCATTTTAATTTGCGGATATAATTTTATCCAAACTGTTTTTCAAATATAAAAAATTTGCGGATAATCTACACTCAAGTGCGAGAAAAATCATCATAAAAAAATATATCATATCATGCACTTGAGATAATTAATGTTGGGTATTAAAATTTCTGTTCATTGGCATAGAATTCAATATCGCCGAATCCACGTCGGCAGAGCAGCAGCAAAAATGCAAGTTAATTGGATCCACGTCAGCAGAGCAGCAGCAAAGAAGCTTCTTTCTTCTTCTATAGATAAGGCAAGCTGCTGGGGATAATTATCCGTCGTGGTAGCGGGCTGATGAGATCGCCGGCGTGGCGTTGAGCAAGAAGCGGCGCGTTGAACAAGTAAATTGGAATATTCCGATCACTTTTTAATGTTTTTTTAAGAGTGTAAAGCATTGTGATGTCCTCCTCAAAATCACGTGGTTAGAGGAGGAATCATCACCCCGTTTATACATTCAGAATTAAAGCGAAGCCGGAAAATCTCTATTCTAGCCGCCAGAGCTGTTTTATATGTGTTTGTGACTGCTCTTTATGAAGAGATTTTCAAAAATCTGGAGCTGTTTTGCAGCTTTTCAGAAATCTCTCCCCCCCTCATCAGCTTCAGCCTCCGGAAAATAGCTTTCTCTCTCACAGGTTTTGGAAATCTAATGGTTTCTTCAGTTGGAACATGCTCAGAGGCCGGACGGCCTTCCTCCGGCGATTCCGAGCCCCGGACGGCCTTCCTCCGGCGATTCCGAGCCCCCGACGTCCTTCCTCCGGCGATTCCGAGCGCACTTCTGCACAGAACACCCAAACACTCTGCAGCTTTTCAAAACTGCTCCACAGAGATCTATTTTAAAACAGCTCTATCCGGACAGCAGTTTTTCAATCCGCCAGAACTGTTTCAAACAGAGCCCGTTCATGCGGTCGTAACCGCTTACCCGGCTCTGTTTGGGGGGACTTATTTTCACCGGTCAAGCAGTTACGACTTAAGGACCGCATGAACCGGACCTTAAGTCATAACCGCTTGACCGGTGAAAATAAATCCCTCCAAACGGAACCTAAACCACACCTTTTAATGAGTCAGGACACACGTTCGGACATCACTGTCCATTCCACATGGCGCATTCAACAAAAGTTATTAAAAATAATTATTTTTAATTATTGGAGTATAACTTGAGCAGTTTTATATCATAAAAACTGCCCTCTATTGATGGGATGACTGGATGAATGGATGGTATAGTAGTACTGTCGTCTAATGCTCTGTTGATGTTGACTTTGATCAATCATTTTTTTATTCTCTACCTTTAGATCTCTACTCAACAAAGAGTACACATTAATGCCACCTATTACCTTAAAAAGCTTTGCTTTTAATCAATTCTAACCTCGCAATTCCATCTCAACTCTGCCACATATGTAGGTGAGGTAGCTTTGCTTCTAACCACATATCATCCATAACCTCGCAATTCCATCTCAATGTTTTCCGGACCCTCCTCTAGGTCCCTATAAATGAGAAAGAGGAACTGGTAATTATGTGGGTTCCGTCATACACAGTTAATATCTGTATGTTGGGCCCACAGAAATACAGAGTTTTTATTGGCCAGCAGACGTTCCTCTAGGTCCTGATGGCGGACGAAATTTTTTTTCCTTTTTTTTGAGTTTTGGTCCAAGTTTGTGCCCTTCAAGATTCTGACACGTATGCGTTTCTCAAAATAAATTATAAAAAAATGGTTTTCCTAAATGAAGACAATTTTTGTGATATGCAAAAATTTGAAAAAAAAATTATTTGAAAATAAAATGAAATTTTAAATATTTTTTTTCATAAAATCAATACCAAGCTCAAAATATATTAGAAAATATTTTTTTTCCATAATATATTGTTTTTCTACTATTAACAATCATTTCGTGAATTGTTTTAACATAGATAATATTATTCGGAATCAAATTCGTTCAGATATCACTCAAATTAAAAAAAAAATCTAAATTTTAATCGAATTTTCATAATTTTTTTTTTCAATTATTCACAAACTATTTGATTTACCAATAATCATAGGTGCAATATGTGTCCGAATCTTCCGGAGTTGTGGCCAGGTCAACCCAAGAATTCCAGCTTCCCAAGATAGCTGGACCAGGCTTAATAAGTTGACCTTCTTCCTATAAATGTTCCCATGGTTCACCCAATTTAATAAGAGTGTCAAACATATATACAGCACCGGCCTTAATTAAAGGTCCATCTCCCTTCTAAGATAACATTTGTTTTGGCCATGGTGTTGTCTTCAAGCTTTGAGGATGTCCTCGTCATCGCCGGGCTGGTGGCTGTAGAAGGCCTTCTTGGCTTCTACACCATCTTTCTCAGCCGAATCCTAGAACTGGGGCTCAGCCCGGTCTTCCTCGTCGTCGCCGGAACCTTCGTCGGCGGGGTCTTCCTCATTCCATTTGCAGTTCTACTGGAGAGGTCTGTAATTATATTTATAACCGCCAATATTAATTAAGGATGCTGAAATTGACTATTATTTCTGCTTCGTGAGCGCAGGAAGAAATGGCCGGCTAAGATTACACCGGCTATGGTGTTTCAGCTTGTTTTGATCTCATTGGGCGGGTACGAGCTTAATTTAAATACTTTAGCCGCTGCTCTTCGATCCTGTTGATCTTTTAAAAGTACCGGTTTAGCATAAACAAACAAACCGTTAGATTTTTGGGGTTTTGGGCTCTGTTTGTTTCGGCGGTGGCGATTTGGAGGGCACCCCTCTCGATCTTTCAAGAGGATTCACGGCATATCGATCAAGGCCTTGTATAAGGTTCTCTGCTTTGCATCGAAATAAACTGTGCACATGCTCGCCGCTTGTGTGGGCCACCATCAATTTCTTTGAGTTTCATTCTTGCAAACATAACTCGATCTCCTCTGGGCCGGATACTTAACGTGTTAGCCACAACACGATATAGGTCAATATGCACATCGCCTAGTATTCATGGTTTACTGCTAGGACGTACTACTGGGGTATTTAATCCCAGCTTTGAGGTTGAAGACAAAAAATAATGTTTTGGAGCATTGAAAATCAAGAAAGGAGTTTTATCAAATATGATTTTACAATGCTTGCCCCCACCACAAATAGAGAAAAAAAAAGCCAAGACAAATAGACACAAGTTTTTATATTCCCAGTGCGGATTCGGAGGGTGCGGAGGATATATTATATATATTCTACTTCAAAATTAACACACAAAATTTTAAATGGCTTCATGAATAATATTTAAGCTGCCTTCAATTTTTTTATTCCTAAATATAAATATATTATATATCTCTCTTCTCCTAGTTATTTTTCTCTCTCCCTCTCTCTCCACCTTTTCTCACTCCTTTAATTATATGGCCCCACTCCCCTCTTTCCTCTTTATCACTCCTCCCTCTCTCTCCTCTCTCCTCCCCCCATCTCTTTTTTCATCAAAATTACTCCCTCTCTCTCCCCTTCCCTCCCGCCCCCTCTCATGATCCAATGATCCAATATATATATATATTTGTTTTAAAATAAATATTTATGCACAAGATGAAATAGAATTATTCTCGGTCTTACAATACGTATGGAAGAATATTTTTAAGAGGTGTAGTACTGCTGCGAATGCTGATATTAACACTGTATTTTTTGTTATTAGCACTAAAATATTGATTTTTTTTAGATTTTTAAAATTCCTATTAGCATCCCCCTCACTTAGCTATACAACATTACTGAATCTTTTATCGTGCATGTACTATCATTTGTCTGCTATTGCAAACGACGTCGACGACGTAAAGCTCACCGGAGACACCTCCAAAATCTCCACCACCGCCTATGTCCGCGGATTGGTGCTATCATGCCTCAATAAACACGTCATTTTCCCCTCCTCATGCATTAAAAAAACATTTTTTAGTTAAACTTTGTTAGTAAAAGCTTCTGAAACTAAGGATGACGTGCTCGATCTTTCTGTTTTCGGAAGAAATGGAAAAAAGAAGAGCGCGTGGCTGGTGATCCTACGGTATCTTCAAGTCTTGTGAAGAATGCCAAAATGCTTGCGGATAGCCAACTTCCTAAAAGAATGCTTGTAATTAATAGAAAGCTGCTTGCGCATACCCAGCCTCTTAAAGCCATGTTTGCGATTAGCCGTTAGTGCGGATAGCCAAAAGTACAATGCTAATATCAACGCCCTATATTTATGTTTTTGCAATATGAATAGTACTTCAACCATCATACATAATACAGCCTCATTAATTTAAATTTAACCTAGAAATAGAATAGTCGTCCAAAGTAGATTTATTAATGTGAATAACGTTATTTTTAGTTATTAATGATACATATTAATTATGCATTGTTCTTTTTTTAAATATATTTTCAGGGTGACAATGTTCCAAGGTCTACTACTGCTGGGGATAAAGAGAACAACGCCTATAGTTGCCTCTATAACGCCAAATCTTATTCCTGGCTTTGTCTTCATAATTGCAGCACTTCTAAGGTAACATCCATATATTCAACATAAAAAATATATAATGTTAGCGCCTTAAAATTGAAATAGTTTCATAAGATATATAAGAGGGACCGCACAAATTTAAGGCTCCATTTTGTTCACTTCCACTGAGTTTATACAAAAACTTCACCATCATAAAATTAGGGTGTTTATATTGTCAGCACGACTTTAGATATTGACAGTCCAGCAAAAATATAAAAAACATACATAATATGGCCGCTAATACCAGCACAAAAACAAACTTCGCCTAAGCTTTTAAAACTCAGATGGGACCGGCCGGTTCCGCGCCTTGTGAAAATAGGCCTACTATATGACATTTTTAGAAAAGTGTTCAACATGAAAGTTGTAGATCTCGTCGAGATCTACAACTTTTATATTGAACATTTTTTCTAAAAGTGAAATATAGTAGACCTATTTTCAAAAGGGGTGGAACCCGGGCGGAACTATGCGATTCACAATAGTTCCGCCCGGTGTCGCGCCTTTTGAAAATAGGTCTATTATATGACATTTTTAGAAAAAGTGTTCAACATGAAAGTTGTAGGTCTCGTCGAGATCTACAACTTTCATGTTGAACACTTTTTCTAAAAATGTCTTATAATAGTTCTATTTTCAAAAGTCGCGTGAAACTCGTATTTAGCTAATTCCGGGTTATGCGTTTTTACACTTTTCTGATTAGCAAAAAAGAATTGATTGAGTGAGCAAGAAAAATTAGTAAAGAGTTGGGTTTTGTTGTAATCATCATGAAGGCCGATAATGTGATTATATGACTTTTGAAAAAAAACTGGGCTGCCATTATCGATTTCCTGGACTGCCAATAGTCAGTGGCCTATCAATATTCAAAACCGGCTGCCAATATAAACGCCCTAAAATTAATGTGCGTTTGGGCATGACAACTATGTTAGGGTAGGTTTTCGCTCAAGGTATTTTACAGTAGTCCATCAAATTTGGAATGACTATTTATAGTACCTCTCGCATAAAGTCTTGCCCTAAATAAACCCACAATTCATTGAGGAACTTTTAGATACCCGCGGGTACATAGAGTAGGTGCAATTCATTATATGCTATCGAGTCGGTCTCGACATATACAAACACATTATTATTATTATTATTATTATTATTATTATTATTATTATTATTATTATTATTATCATGGAACAAATAGTACTACACAAACTAGTTTTGAACATGAAAATGAACTGAGAAATATATAATAAAATGTTGTGCAGATTAGAAAAATTCTCAATTAGGTGCAAATACAGTCAGGCTAAGGTGCTGGGAACAATTGTGTGCTTGGGCGGGGCCATAGCCATGAGCATACTACAGAATCGAACTTCTTCATCAAAACATTTATTACTCCCGGGAGAGTCTGTTAATTGGATCTTCGGCTGTCTCTTCCTCCTAGCAGCAATTATCATTGTCTCATTTATCATGGTTTTACAGGTAATTAATTCCCATCCACATAATTATAATTATGACTAATATTGTTATTTATTATACCACATTAATTAATCATCATCATTTTCTTGAGAATTTTTAACATTTATTTCATAAAATTACACCCTACATAATATAAGCAGGACAAGTGAATCTTTGTTCAACATATATGAAATTGATAGTTTTCAACTTAGGCTCCGTTTGGGGGACTTATTTTCACCGGTCAAGCGATTACGATCGCATGAACCGGACCTTAACCGCTTGACCGGTGAAAATAAGTCCCCCCAAACGGAGCCTTAATTCTTTGACCCAAGGCTAGGATACAAAGCAAAGTAAGAAAAATCTGAAATCTCTTCTTGAAGGGATCAAGGATTCAGCTAATCTTACCGATTGGTGCTTTCTTCAAAAAAGGGCAAATAAACTATAAAGGCTCGATTGCTACGATTCCTTCCTTTCCCCCAAAATGAAATTAAGGGGCTATCTCATATATAGGAATAATTATGCTAACTTCCTCCGAAAGTTAGCATAATTTTAGATTGCACCCCTCTTATTATTGAAAATAGATAAATCTTCCCTGAATGTACAAAATATTCCCCTTTGAAAATGTACTCGGGGGGGGGGGGGGGGCATGAATGTTATGAAATGTGAACTTTAAGGGAGGTAAATGTTATGTTTTGTAACATTTAGGGAAGGTTTTTGAAATTTCAAAAATAAGAGGGGTGCCATATGTAATTTTCCAAACTTAGAGGGGAGGTCCCGGTAAATGCCCCCCTCATATATATGTAGTTCTTGGTCTGTCGAGATTCGTTGTTAGGTTCTCGAAGAATTCTCTAGAAGAGATCGAGGAGCCGTGGGATCGAGTACGTCGGCCCGCGGCTACAAATCCTCCTTGAAGGAATATAAGAGTGCAAGCAATATTATATTTTTCTTCCATTTCATGTCTTCTGTTGAGCAATAATTGTGTTATGTGCAGGCTACAACAATGGTCACTTTTCCAGCACCATTCTCAATATGCGTCATAACCTCTTTGCTGGGCTCATTTCTAACTGGAAGTCTACAAATCCTCGTAGAAGGAAAGATAGATGTGGGCACCCCTGATTTGAGCATATTCATAATCTTTCTCGTGGTATCGGTGAGTCTCAATCTATATCCTAATTAAACTCGTTTCCTTTTAAGTCGAATTATTTTTTCTCGATTTACATTTCTGGGCGGTACCAAGTCCGACTGAAAAATGGTGAAAGTTGTGTTAGGTAGACGGTCAACGTAAAATTTAGTCACTCTTCCCTTATGAATATGAATCATTTGAGAAATTATGCAAAAACTAGGTTGTTGTACTTGGACATTAGTGAGATTATGACTAAAGATAAGGCACAATGACGAAAAAAGATCTATGTAGCCGACTCCACTATAATGGGATAAAGGCTTCAATGTTGTTGTTGTGTTGTTTACATTTTTGGGCGGCATGAATTAATGCATATATTTGTCAAAAGAAAATGCGAGTTCATTAAAGGGTTTATCAATTCATTTTATTGGAGTTGAGATTTCAAAATAAGATGAGATAAGGCTCCGTTTGGATTTGGCATGACTTTTTTGCTCCAGTGAATTTGGACAAAAACACCACTGTCATTGAATGTATGTGAGGTCGGTCATTCACGAACGACGGCTCATCCTTTTGGCACGGTGTTTTTACTCCTGTGAGTTTGGTCAAATTAAACTTTACGGTACTGAAATTTGCGTTTTACATAACAACGGTTATAACTGCATCCCAAACGGACTGCCCTAATTAAGAAGTGCTTAAACTCCTAATAAAGTATTAATTTAATGTTGTTTTAGGAATCGATCATCAGCAGCGCATGTGGTGTTTATCAAATCTGGTGTATGAGCAAAAAAGGGCCGCTTCTTGTTTCCATCTTCAGCCCCATTCAAACGGTTTCTGCTACAGTTCTCTCATTGATGTTATTTGGGCAATCAATCAAACTTGGGAGGTACATATTATTACAAATTGCTTTTGTTACAATTTCTTTTTCTTATGCATTACGCGCTGCATGCGCATAATTTTCGTAGTTTGGACTATCGGCGGCGCGCCTGAGTTATTTATTCTTAAAAACTATATCTTGATCTGGTTCTTTCTACAGCGCAATTGGAATGCTCTTCATGGTCATTGGACTTTATGTTTTCCTATGGGCAAAGAGAAAGGAGCATTATGAACCGGTCGAAAGCAGCAAGATCGATGCGCAAAATACGCCGTTTGACATGGAGAACCCTCTATTGTCATAGCAATTGGTTATATTTTTCTTCTTAACATGACCATGTGTGAATATAGTCATGATTGGTTAAAAATATGAAATCTCTATTCTTGTGATACAAAAAAATCATCCTATTAAAAGATTTTTCTTTTGAAGTGTAGGAACTCGAAAGTTCAACAATGTTCTTGTGAAGATTTCTATATATAGTGTAAAAAATGAAGAAGAATGTTTTAGACGGCACTTAAAAGAACATTTGTTTGAAGTTTGCTTTGTGTGGGAGAAGAACATTTTTGATGTTTTTATGTACATTTTACGAAAATATTTATGATTGAGATAAAATGACAATAGTTCAGTTGCAAAGCTTCACCGGTTGAGACGATCATGCCAGAGTGAGTTTTTAGGAACATAATTTATATTATGTGCATAATGTTGAGAGTGGGCCCGACTGACCGGCCGATCAACCGATTTGATTTTGGCCTCGGTCTTGGCACCCACAGCCCAGTGACGGAACTACAATTTCTGTTGGACCCGGGCACCATAAAAAAATAACATACGTATGAAATTCTAGTTAATTAAAAAAATTAATTATAGTCAGTGCTTGAATGAGAAATATTAAAAAAATACTAGTTAATTAAAATAAAAGTCAAATTACATACCGACTAACAAACTACTTTTCGGGAACACATATTTTGGTAGCGTGCAATGATTGCCCCATTAGTTATGGTTTGTCACAATGTCCTTCTCAATATAAGCAGTTAAGCAATCGTTCATCCATTCATCTCACATTCTGTTCCTCAAACGACTTTTTATTATCTTCATTGTCGAGAACATTTTTTCAACAGAAGCAGTTGCAACAAGTAAAAGACATGCTAACTTCAAAAGCCGATAAACAAGTTGAAAATGATCATGTTTTTTAATTTCTACCATTTTTTGAACAAGTCTGCTAATTCCTTTTTCTTGATAAAATGCGTTAGTTGATCGCATATCCCGAATGTATACATCTAGTTGACCTTCAAGTAATTGCAAATCTATTGAACTAAAATCATAAGGATAGAATTCTGCCAGATGAATCAACTTTTGCTTATCAAACGATGCAAAATGGTCATTCGGGTCAAGACATGAAACACGAATAAGCAGCTCAATATTTATTTCACTGAAACGATCATTCAACTCATTCAATACCCAATCAATTACTGTATTAAATAGCTCTACCGAAAAATGATGGAAATTTGTGATATCTCTTGTTTTACGCCTTGATCTCCCAGGTTGAACAAATCTACTATACATATTAGGAACATCAATCATATGTTTAGCACAAAATTTAGTTACTTCAGTGATAAATAACTCTCATTCAAGCTCAATGCTTCTCAAATTAAATAACAATTATTTCGTTAATTTCACGAAATTCATTGCATTGATAATATCTTGATCTTTCTTTTTTAGTGTCTGTGATAACTCATTTGTCTTTGCCAGAATAATTTTCATTAAGTGTAGTAGAAATACGAATTCAAATATTGATATACTCTTGATAAGATTGCTAGCGGTTCCTCTTTGATTACCATCAACTCCATCTTCTGTAATGATTTCAAGAACATCGACAATTTATGAGAACATACGTATGAAATTCAACACAACACCATAATGAGAACCCCACTGTGTGTCTCCGGCTCTCTTGATTCTTAATGCTTGATTTACCCCCCGACCAGTTTCTAACTCTCCGCAGCCAAGTTCTTGGGCAAATCTTTCAATTTCTAATGTTCTGACATTATCACGATGCATATAAGAGCCACCTACAATATTCAGTACACTATTAATAAAAGAAAACATCCCTGTAACTTCAGAATGACCTTCTGCAATGACAACTAATATTAACTGTAACTGATGAACAAAATAATGAATATAGTAAGCAGAAAGATTCTCTTTCATAATCAATGTTTTAAGACCCTTAAACTCGCCTCTCATGTTGCTAGCCCCATCATAGCCCTGCCCGCACAATTTAGATATGTGAAGTCCATGTTTCATAAAAAATTTATCAATAGTAGCTTTGAGTGATAAGGCAACTGTGTCTTGTACATGAACAAAATCAAAGAGGCGTTCAATAATGAAACTCTCTGCATCAATGTATCGCAAAACAACTGTTATTTGCTCTTTCGCTGAAATATCTCGAGATTCATCCACTAGAATAACAAAACATTATTCACCAATATCTGTAACAATTTTGTACGTTGTCTCACTTGCCATTGCCGAAATAATTTTCGTCTGAATTTTTGGTGATGTAAGTTGACAATTACTTGGAGCGTTTTAAATTACAGGAGTGGTCGTCGTCGGTTGTACCTCCGGGGGCCGTTGATTCCCGACGAGGAGGCCGATCGGCAGTGATGCGGCGTGATAAGATCGTGTGAACTGTGCTGTGACAGAGATCCAACCGGGCTTAGGACCGACAAATACAACAGGAGCCGTCACCGTTGGCCGTAATACCTCCGGGGGCCATCGTTGGTTCACGACGAGGAGGCCAGCCGGCGGCGATGCAGGGTGATAAGCCCGCCGCATGGTTGCCGCCCGGTCCACGCCTTCAAACTGTAAAAATTTGTAATTTGCGGAAAACGAGAAACTAGGCACAGGAAAACTCAACATATTCGAAGCTAAATAAATCAGATGCACTAGAAGAGCAAGAAACCATGTACTATAAAAAATCTTTATAAGGCGAGACATATATGGCGAGACATGATTCACCGATGTACCCAATGGAAACACAAAAACAAGAAAATACAAGACAAGCCGCGCGGTCTCAAAGGAGAAGTCGCCGACCCTGTCGAGCTGCCTAGGGAGTCCGCTGAAGCCGCCTAGTCACAAGACTGCAACCAAGCCGCGCGGACAACCCGTTATTCCAATGTTAAAAATAAACTCTGTCTGCTGAACTGTAAATCGCCTAACCGCGAGGTCGCCTAGGCGCTAGATCACGCAAACTGCTACTGCAGAACGGAACAAGCCGCCAGAAGCGGACAACTTATTGAACTGGGAAAGAGTTGCAGAGGAGAAGACTGCCCGGTCGCAAGCCGCGACCTGTTGCTAACCGCTGGTTGCTAACCGTAGAGTCTGCATTGTCCCTGACCGAAGTCAGAACCAAATCCTTGACTTTTCAGCGCTATCCGCAAAACTATTCATTCAGATAGATAATTGATGTGAGGGGGTCCTATTTATAGACACGGAGAGGTGTGTGATCACCGTCCTAGCTGATAGGATCACCACCCTATCTCGCGGCGAGAACAGAAAGAATCCGCCAAGCCACAGAAACAAGTGTAGACCGCCTCCAGCAGACCCTGTGGCTACACCACTAGTCCGCACACAAGAAGAAATAACACCAGTTCGCACGCACCTGCGGACACTACTCTAGTCCGCACACTCCAAGCCCATAACCTAAGCATAAGGCTGACATATGTCGAACACTGTGAGAACCCGCCCACCCATATCGCATCTCAAAACCCAGGTGTTGAGATGAAGGGTGGCAGGGTACATAAACACGGAGGAGCGGGCGCTGCGAGCGATGTGAGACTAATCCCAACCACAGGACCGCGTGGATATTTCACCACAGGGGGCCCATCGGGGTCAACACCCAGACCAGGAAAGCGATGGGGAAAGCCACGAGATCGGTCCCACACACACGTGTCCTGCTGGCAAATTACTCTAACATACCCCCGCAGCAGGACAACCTCGCTCTGATACCATGTGAGAACCCGCCCACCCATATCGCATCTCAAAACCCAGGTGTTGAGATGAAGGGTGACAGGGTACATAAACACGGAGGAGCGGGCGCTGCGAGCGATGTGGGACTAATCCCAACCACAGGACCGCAGGGATATTCTGCCACAGGGGGCCCACCGGAGTCAACACCCAGACCAGGAACGCGGTGGGGAAAGCCACGGGGTCAGTCCCACACACACGTGTCCTGCTGACAAATTAATCCAACAAACACAACAGACAAGGAAAGTAGAACGCACAAACCGCGCGACCACCCTGATTGAGCACACCTGAAATTGGTACAAACCCAGACCAATTCCACACCATCAGTCATCCCTGGTGCGAATGCACACCAGCGGATATAAGGATAAGTCCACACAAAACTGGCGGATTCTAGAACCAAACTGCACAAACTGCCAAATTGCGCAGATAATCAACCTATCTGCCCGGTTACCTCTAGGGAATCAACTACCTGCCACTCCTTACTGACCTGACAAGCCGTCATATCTATCCGCACAGACCGTGGGGACATATCACCCAGGCCACCCGACCGTCACTTTCACTTCAAAAAATTCAACACTCCCCCTTGAAGTGAGAAGTGGAAACCAACCCCAGCAGTCCCCGTAACCGTGTAAATGGCCCCTTCGACAGCGGCTTCGTGAAGATGTCTGTGAAGTTGTCCTTGCTCCGTACATGTCCAACCACAAGAGAACCCTACAACACCTTCTCCTGAATGAAATGGTGCTCAATCTTAATGTGTTTGGTCTACGCGTGATAAACTGAATTATTAACCAGTTTGAGGGCACTCTCATTGTCACCGCGTAGCAGAGTGGGACCACACACTTCTTCATGGACATCCTCTACTAGCCTCCTAAGCCAGATGGCTTATCAATTTGCCAAGGCTGAACCTTATACTCCCCTTCCATAGTAGAGACAGACACAGAATACTGCTTCTTGCTGCACCACGAGATACCTGCTGATCCACATGTGAATGCATAATTGGATGTTGACTTCCGGTCATCTGAATCTCCCTCATAATCAGTATCTATATAACCGTGTAGGTTTAAGTCTATGTCTCTCTCGTAAAGGTGACCCATATCAGAAGTAGACTTCACGTACTTCAGAAAGCTCCTTGCCGCCATCAAATGAGGCTTCCAAGGTTTTGCCATATATCGACTTACTTGACCTATAATATAAGAAATGTTTGGCCTCGTAATCGTCAAGTAGATAAGGCTCCCAACCAGAGCCTGGAATACTAAAGGATCCAGGAGTATCCTCCCCTCATCTCGTCGAAGCTTGATGTCAACATCAAGTGTAGTATAGCTACTCTTCCCCTCCTATATGTCGAACCGCTGAACGATTTATTCTAAAGCCCTTATAGGATAAGAGTACATCACTCTCTTTCCTCTCCACCTCGAGTTTAAGGAATTGGTGGAGCTCACCCAAGTCCATCATCTCGAAACAAATGGCTAGCTCTGCCCTGAGCCTAGCCACCTCCTCCTCGGAGTTTCTCGTGACGATCATGTTGTTCACGTACAGTAGCACTAAGACATGAAGCTCCCCCTTCTTCTTGATGAACAAGCTTGAATATGAATCAAAGGCAAAATAACCGCAGAATTGAAGGTATTCTGCGATCTTCCTAAATCATGCCCGTGGAGCCTGCTTCAATCCGTAAAGGGTCATCCTGAGCTTGTAGACGTATCCTCGATGATCTTCAGTCACGTATCCTGGTGGCTTAACCATGAAGATGTATTTATCTATTTTCCTGTAAAGAAAATCATTCTTTACGCCCAACTGTCACATCTTCCAACCTTGGCAAGCCGCTAAGGCCATCACCACCCGAACTGAAGTCATCTTTGCAACAGGACTAAACGTCTCTTCATAGTCTTCTCCGTACTACTAAGAAAATCCTCGAGCTACAAGGCGAGCCTTGTACCGCTCGATGCTCCCATCCGTTTTCTTCTTCAGTTTATATACCCACTTGCACGTCTTCGACCTTTGGCATAAGGTCTCACGTCTCATTTTTCCTGAGGGCAGATATCTCCTCATCCATGATGTTATCCCACTCCTTGACTCTAGTGGTATTTTCAAAGCTAGAAGGTTCTCGCTTGTCCAGAGGGCCTACGAAGAAACAAGAGACCAAGCTCATTGTGTTTCCTTTGCTATATCGAGCCGGTAGTTTGATGGTCCTCTTTGATCTCCGAAGAGTTTGACTCTTGCAGACCACCTCCGTTGCTTCTTCTGAATCAGCTCAATTCTTGGGCATACTAGGAGCATCGCTCCCCTTATTTCTTGAACCAGAAGCCTCCGCCTCGGAGCTCGAAATACTTGGAGCTCCTGGTGACACACGCAGCTCCAACAAAAGATTCTTAGAACCCTCCTCCTACCGGCCATCCAACCTACTTTCGGGTAGCTCCATAGAGGTGCCACGTCCATATGACATCAGCTTGTCGAAGACCACGTCTCTCGAAACAACGAACTTCTTCGTCACTAGATCCATACACTTCCATCCATTCTTCCGGTCATCATGGCCCACAAAGACAAGCTTTCTCGTCTTTGCATCTAGTTTTGTCCTGAGAGCATTCAGAATATGTACGTAGCAGATAGATCCAAACACCCGAAGATATTCCACGCTGGACTTCTCATTAAACATCATCTCATAAGGAGACTTCATGTTGATCGGACTCAGAGGCATCTGATGGATGATATAGGTTGCACAAGCCATCCCTTCCGCCCAGAAGGACTTTGGAATGCCTTTGGCATGAAGCCAACACTTACAGGTCTCCGTCAAATGACGAATCTTTCGCTTTGTTACTCCATTTTGTTGTGGAGTATGAGCACAAGTGATCTCCCTTTAGATGTCGTGCTTCCTATAGAAGTTAGAGAACTCAGTTGAAATGAACTCACCTCTGTTGTTTGTTCTCAACTTCTTGACCCGTAGGCCAAGCCATCCCTCCACCGACTCCTTGAAATCCACAAACAAATTAAACGCGTCTGACTTCTCCTTCATTAAATATACCCAAGTGTACCTTGAGTATTCATCAATCAACACCAGCATTTACCTGTTGCCTCCAATGCTGGCGGTGATGATCAGCCCCATCAGGTCACCATGGATACACTCTAATGGTGTTTTACTTCTGGTCCATGACTTTGTCAAATATAAGGCGATGAGCCTTACCATATTGACACCTTGTGTAGACATGACCGTCGCTGAAGGATGACAACTTAGGTAAGCCTTTCACAAGACTCTTTACTGTCATAGCTTTCCATTTGTTCATCCCAACATATCCCAGCCGTTCATACCAGATAGCTGCACTATTATTGGCCCTCATTTGATTAACATAGGAACTTGTTAATAATACAAACAAGTCTCTTACCTTTCTACCTACATGAGCAATGTCAGCATTTACCGCTAACACGTTGCGGAGAAACTTCACTTCTGTTGGACCGAACAGAACGTGATAACTCACATCCAGTGTATTGGTCACTAAGAAGAGATTCTTCTTCATGCCCAGTACGTAATAGACACTCGTTAAGGTGAGAGGACCATTATCACTACTGAAAGAAACGACACCCTCCTTCTCGACTGCATGAACAGTATCATCAGTAGTAATGATAACTTTGTTACTTGAGAACCTGTGTAGAGAGGAAAACTTCGACTCGTTCCCGATGAGGTGGTGGAAACACCCCAAGTCCACTATCCAGTCATCTTTGTAGTTGATGGTGGACAAGGCACAGACACATGTGCCCGTTATTAACGCATTTTCCCATCCGGCTTCTTCAGCACTGGAACTAGCCTCCTCTTTATCTATAGCATGCCTTGGCTGCAACTTGACCTTGTAGTCCTTCTTAAAGTGACCTGGCTGGTTACACCTGTAGCACTTAAGCCAATCCTTCTTCTTCTTCCAACCACGCTTAGGAGTAGCACTCCTCTCTTGCTGATAAGAAGTTGAAGGATCATCACCAGCATCAGTCTTCTTCTTCTCTCATCGCTTCTTCTTCCCTGAGAAAATATAACATCCCACAAACAACCAAACTCCTGGGAAAGTTTTATCATGACTAGGTAATGACAAAGCTCTAAGAAGACCAAGAGGACCACGGGTGCCTAGTTAAATAGGTGAAAGCACATTGGTCTGCAAATAGTAATTTCTAGTCACTTAAGTTAGGGTTTGACTCGTGGCTCCCAACATGACTACTTGACCCCCACCACACCACTTCAAATCTTATAGGGACCCTTTAGTGTCCTTACAACCCATTTGAGGTCAACCAAGGGGGTAGGGTTAACTAGGGTCAACCCTAACCCTAGTTAGGTTAAATTGCCTTAACATGACCCAAATTGATTGCACCTAGCCACAAATATACTTGGGTGGAGGCAAGGGACTCAAGACACTTAGTTGACCAGTCAATCAACTCATTTGACCAAGTCAATACTGAAAGTATCTAGTGTCGACTAAATCCACCTATGAGGGGGGGGGGGAATAGGTGTCGTGCAGTCATTTGCGGAATAAAATTTACCTGCACAAATAAACAAACACAGCACAAAAAACACACAAGAAATTATAGTGGTTTCCCGATTTGGGTACGTCCACTTTCCCCCTTCGACCTATCTCCCACCAAGGGACGACTCAGTCACTTCTCCAAACGGATTGAAATCCAATCCTCACACTACGGAAGGAACCCTTCCAATCAAAGGAGTCACAACTCTACCACCACGGGTTGCACCCAACCCTTACAACTAGGAATAAAAATTCCTTTACAACAAATCAAAAATTGAATGTATAAGAAAATACAAACAAAGCTTTTGGAGAATCCGATGTCCTTCGTTCGTTGAAGCTTTCTTGAAAGTAATGAAGAATCCACGACCAGAGTTCTCTCTTGGAGAGGATATTGTCAAGATCGGCGGCGGCAAGCGATTGCGGCGGCGATACTTTGTAGATCCAAACTTCTTGACGAAGCAAGCAAGGTCTACGAACGATCTCAGTCGGATCAGTCGTCTCAACCGATTCGGAATAAAGAACTAACCTCATTCAACGAATCGAGAGACAAGAGATCTCAAGAGAGATGCGTGAGACGCTCGTCTTGCCTCGGTACTTTCGTCGGAAGATCAGAGAACCTCTGAGATCAGCGGCGGCGACTAGCTTGCGAGCGGCGACAGCGATCGGCGATTTTCCGCGATCTGTTAGGGCACGACGTCCGCTTTTTGATTTCGCGTGAATAGTTGCTATAGAGGTTCGAAATACGCATGTATATATACCTGAGCCAACCCTAAAAGACCGTTGTGGGGCCCACAAGGAAAAGCCCTAGCCCCGGCCGAAACAGCGTACGGTCTCTTGGTTCGGTCCAGCGAACAGACGAAAATTGCCTAAGGCAAAATCGGCTAGAATCATTGGTGATTCCCGTCGAAGTCGGCGGGAATCACTCATGATTCCTGTCGATTCTGCCTTAGTAGAATCCCTGTCTGGAAAACAGTCAGCCGAAAGAAATCGGCTGAAAAGGCTAGTTGATACTCGACGAATCGACGGGAATGCAGACAGATTCTCATCGAAGTCGGCGGGAATCACTTGTGATTCTCGTCGATTCTGCCTTGGCAGAATTCCTGTTGGATAACTGTCGGCCGAAAGGAAGTCGGCGGGAATGCAGAGTGATTCTCGTCGAATCGGCGGGAATCACTAACGCTTCCCGTCGAAGTCGACGAGAATCACTTTGTGATTCCCGTCGATTTTGACTTAGAAGATTTCTCTTCCTTCCTTTGTGCACTTAGTCTTTGACCCATCTTTTCTCTTCTTCTGGACCTCGACCCTGTACTTGAAAATAAGTACACTCCAATAGAGAGAGCACACATGAGTCAACACACTGATCTACTCAACGAGGGATTACGTTGCGCAAACCCGTGTATATTGACCCACTGAACCCTGACAATGGTGTGTACTTAGCATGGAATATCTGCAAGCACAACTTGATAGAAAATCATCAAATACATTATCAATTCAACTTAGCTTGTTCAGGGGCTTCTTCAAATCAGGTACATTGTGGATATAATACTCAACAATCTCCCCCTATTTGAAGAAGCCTAAACCCTACAATCTAAGGTGAATAGAACAGATGGGAATGAAAATCATAAACTAAAAATTCAGTTGAGAGTGAAATTCATTACCATTTTTCTGAAAGCATACTTAACATTGGCAGCCACCTTAGCCTTAGCCGAGAGGGTAATCTCCCCCTTTTCGGCTTCTACAAATCTGAGACTTCACTTGGAGCACAAAGCTCCACCTCAATTCTTGCATCTGTGCTCGAGCTTGAGTTCCTTGCTGATGCTCCCCCTTGATCCAAGGCCTTGAGCTCTTCAGTCTTCAATCTTCATTGTTCAGCATGTCGAGTTCAGTTTTGAAGAGATTGAACTTGGCCTCGTCTAGGGGCTTTGTGAAGATATCTGCAATCTGCTTATCCGTGGGGACATAGCAGAGAGATATATCTTTGTTTTCCACATGCTCCCGAATGAAGTGGTAGCGCACTTCAATATGCTTCATTCTGCTGTGCGACACTGGATTGTTCGCAATTACTATTGCGCTCGAGGAGTCGCAATACATAGGAACTTCTCTGAACTGCAAGTCATAATCTTCAAGTTGATTTCTGATCCATAGAAGTTGTGCGCAACAGCTTCCTGCTGAGATGTACTCAGATTCAGTCGTGGAGGTTGCGACACAGTTTTGCTTTTTACTGTTCTATGGAATAAGCCTTCTTCCGAGGAATTGGCACGTCCCGGAAGTGCTTTTCCTATCATCCCTGCTTCCTGTAAAGTCAGCATCTGAAAAGCCTATCAGCTCGACATTATTGTTTCTTGGGTACCACAAGCCAAGATTTGGTGTACCCTTAAGGTATCAATGAATCCGCTTTGCAGCGACATAATGAGATTCCTTAGTGTTCACCTGATATCTAGCACAAACGCATGTGGAAAACATAATATCTGGTCTACTAGCATTAAGGTAGAGCAGGGATCCAATTATGATTCTGTATTTGGTTTCATCAAAAGGTTTCCCTTTCTCATCCTTGTCCAGAGACACAGTGGATCCCATTGGAGTCCTCATAGAGGGTTCATTCTTCATTCCGAACTTCTTGAGGAGTTCATTTGTGAACTTCGTCTAAGAAATGAAAATTTCATCCTCAGACTGTTTAACTTGAATTCCCAAGAAATACTTTAGCTCTCCCATGCTGCTCATTTCAAACTTTCCTTGCATAAGTTTAGAAAACTTCTTGCAAAGATTGTTGTCCGTTGAGCCAAATATTATGTCATCGACATAGATTTGCACCAGCAGAATCTTGCCTTTGACTTCCCTAAGAAACAATGTCTTATCTATTTTTCCTCTCGAGAACTTGTTCTCAAGAAGAAAACTAGACAGAGTCTCATACCAAGCTCGAGGAGCTTGTTTTAAGACATATAATGCTTTATTAAGAAAATAAACATGATTAGGAAGTGATGGATTAACAAAACCTGGGGGTTGCGCGACATATACTTCCGCTTTTAAATTTCCATTTAGAAACACAGATTTCACGTCCATCTGATAGACAGTGAATCCTTTGTGAGAGACATATGCCAGGAACAATCTGATTGCCTCAAGCCTTGCAACTGGTGCAAAGGTTTGGTCGAAGTCAATCCCCTTCTCCTGTCTGTAATGCCCTTAATGATAGCCCGAGTCTGTTTTCCCTTCTGGCATGCAGGACAGGTGCTATCTTTGATGCACTTAATAGTAGGGGCATCCCTTACTAAATTCTTGGAAAACAACATATTAATAGTCTTGAAATTAATATGTGCTAATCTCTTATGCCATTGTTCACAAAGAGATGCACTCCCTTTTACTACCAGACATACAGGGGTAGAAGAGTCTAAGCTAAGAAAATCTAAGCAAAAGATATTTCTGCTCCTAATGCCAGTTAATATCGTCTCCGAAGAGGCACACAATATTATCAAGCACTTATCATTGCAGAACTTAACGTCGTATCTTTTATCACACAACTTGCTTACACTGATCAGGTTATGGTTTAACCCTTCAATATAGGTCACGTCAGTGATAGAGAGTACACCGTTTGAAATCATACCATAACCTCTGGTGACTGCTCGATCAGATCCTCCAAAGATGAGTTTGGGTCCATTTACGACTGGGGAGTAATCACGCAACAAGCTTCTTGTCCCGATCATATGCCGGGAACATCCACTGTCTAAGTACCAGATTGGCATTTTGGTGGCCTTTGGACATACCTGTAAAACAGAATTAGTTTCCCTTAGGAACCCAATCAAACTTGGGTCCTAGATTCCTTGTTAGCACACTCCCCCTCGGGTGGTTAACCCTACGAGTGGTCGGTCTCGCATTGCTAACATGAGGAGTCTCGTTGAATCTTGGATTAAACCAGCAATCCACGGCAAAGTGACCAACTTTGCCACAACACCAACAGTCAAACTTGTTGTACCGCTTCCTAGGCTCCAGCTTCACCCTTGGTATGGTGGGTCCAGCCGGGGCCTTAGATCTGGAGGTGGAGGCATCATGATGACAGCAGTCACATGATTTCTTCACTTCTTGTTCCTTCAGTATAACAGGCTTGGCCTTTAGTGCCTGCTTCCTATTATGGCCGCTAGAGAAGTGGCCATAATTCTCCACTTGGATTTCCTCATAAGGTGCCTTGAAGACACTCTCATCGTAGTTTCGGGGGAAGGTCCAACCATCATACCGGCTCTTGGGCTTTTCAACCGAGGGCCGGAAGAAGTGGTCATAGGTTAACTCAAAGTCCTGCTCATTGCAAGGAAAGCCAGGCTTTCTGAATGAAACAGGATCGAGTGGGGCCTTTCCCTTTTCTGCAGTAGAGGCCTTCTTAGCAGCCTTATTTTTCCTCTGTTTTCTGTTTCTCCTAGATGATTTACCAAACACACCCACATGCCCTAAGCTAGCCCCTTTAGCTTGAGCAGAGAATTCATCAACCAGAGGAAGAATGGTCTTGGGCATGGAGAAGCTTTTGACAATCTTCCTTTGTGCCGCAAGCAGTTCTTCCAACTTGTTGATTTTTCCTGTTTTTGGTCAAGGAGCCTTAGAGACTCTGAGTGCTCAGAAGTCAGGTCCAGGTGTTCCTGTCGGAGAGAAATCAAGCTAATGATCTCTTCTCTTAAGGACACACCCTCAGCCTTAAGGAATTTGACTTCCTTTTTCTGAGCCCTCAACCTCTTGCGGCATTCCTCAAAGGTATTGAGCAGAAGCTCATACTTTTCGAGGAGCTCGACTTCACGGGCAGATGGGCTATCCTCAAGATCATCATCAGGAGACTCAGAGTCAGAGTCAGATAGGGGGGTATGATCTTTTACCTTCCCAGTAAATGGGAGTCAGTCTCCTTCTGAGTCAGAGCGACCCATTAGCCCGAAGTAGGCTTCATCATCATCATTGGAGTCTGACGAATCAGATTCACTCAGTGTCTTTGGATTTTTGGCAATGTAGCTCCTCTCCTTCTTCTTATCTCTAGAGGACTTGTGTTCCTCTCCCTTCCCCTTATCTCTCTTGCTTTGGTGGCAGTCAGCAACGATGTGGCCTGACTTATTGCATCCAAAGCAGATGATGTCAGTAGAACGATGTTTGTTCTGTTTAGATTCATACCTGTCAGAAGAGTAATTCTTCTTCTGATGTCTCGAGGAGGAGCCGTATCTCTTTCTTTGATTCCTCATCTTGAGGAATTTCTTGAACTCTCGAGTGATGAAGGAGAATTCTTCTTCAAATAGCTCTGAGCCGGAAGAGCATGGCTCAGAGTCTTCTTCCTCATCCCTTTTCCAAGAGCGGGACGTGGCTGCACCCTTGCCTTTCCTTGAGTGATTGGATTTCAGGGCTATAGTCTTTTCTTTGGCAGCGGATTTATCGGCTTCTTCTTCAGCTTTTCTGGTGTTCAGCTGAAGATCATAGAACATAAGCTTTCCAAACAGAATCTGAGGATCAGTTTCTGCCAGCTTGTCAAACTCTCTGATGGCGCAGATCTTGGTGTCTCATTCCTTAGTAAGGGATCTAAGGAATTTGTCATTTAGTTCACCATCGGTGAACACTCTTCCATAACCCTTCAGGGCATTGACGATCTTCAGGAAGTTCTCGAATGTCACTCCGATTTCTTCCTTGGGACCTTGCCTGAAGGCCTTATACTTTGGTTCAGAAGGGATCTTCGATCATCCCTTACTTCATCTGTGCCTTCCATCAGGATGATCAGGCAGTGCTAGATGTTCTTGGCAGTCCTGCAGTTGCTGAAATTTTGCATCATGGAATCATCGACGTCGCTTACAAGAATGTTCTGAGCTTTCTTGTCTAGTCCGACAAGCACCATCTCATCCTTATCCATTTCAGAAAGCTTCTTGGACACCATCTTGGTAGGATAAATGGTGGAGGCCTTAGTGGGGATATAAGGGCCCTCCTTCACTACCATGAAGAGATGAGGGTCGACTGCTTCCATGTAGAATCTGATCCTTTCCTTCCAGATAGGAAAGTTCAGCTTGGTGAACACTGGGATCTTTCCTGAATACTTGAGTCCGTCCATTTCCGAGATCTTCTTTCCTCTTGACACTAGACACAGGATCTTACTCAAGGTGTTAAACTTATTGACGAGTAACCTCCCTCTGATACCACTTGAAAGTATCTAGTGTCGACTAAATCCACCTATGGGGGGGAATAGGTGTCGTGCAGTATTTTGCGGAATAAAATTTACCTGCACAAATAAACAAACACAGCACAGAAAATACACAAGAAATTATAGTGGTTTCCCGATTTGGGTACGTCCACTTTCCCCCTTTGACCTATCTCCCACCAAGAGACGACTCGGTCACTTCTCCAAACGGATTGAAATCCAATCCTCACACTACGGAAGGAACCCTTCCAACCAAATGAGTCACAACTCCACCACCACGGGTTGAACCCAACCCTTACAACTAGGAATAAAAATTCTTTTACAACAAATCAAAAATTGAATGTATAAGAAAATACAAACAAGGCTTTTGGAGAATCCGATGTCCTTCTTCGTTCGTTGAAGCTGTCTTGGAAGTAACGAAGAATCCACGACCGGAGTTCTCTCTTGGAGAGGATCTTGTCAAGATCGGCGGCGGCAAGCGATTGCGACGGCGATACTTTGTAGATCCAAACTTCTTGACGAAGCAAGCAAGGTCTACGAACGATCTCAGTCGGATCAGTCATCTCAATCAATTCGGAATGAAGAACTAACCTCGTTCAATGAATCGAGAGACAAAAGATCTCAAGAGAGATGTGTGAGACGCTCGTCTTGCCTCGGTACTTTCTTCAGAAGATCAGAGAACCTCTGAGATCAGCGGCGGCGACTAGCTTGCGAGCGGTGACAGCGATCGGCGATTTTCCGCGATCTGCTAGGGCACGGTGTCCGCTTTTTGATTTCGCGTGAATAGTTGCTATAGAGGTTCGAAATACGCATGTATATATACCCGAGCCAACCCTAAAAGACCGTTGTGGGGCCCACAAGGAAAAGTCATAGCCTCGGCCGAAACAGCATACGGTCTCTTTGTTCGGTCCAGCGAACAGACGAAAATTACCTAAGGAAAAATCGGCGAGAATCGTTGGTTATTCCCGTCGAAGTCGGCGGGAATCACTCATGATTCCCGTCGATTCTGCCTTAGCAGAATCCCTGTCTGGAAAACAGTCAGCCGAAAGAAATCGGCGGAAAAGGCTAGCTGATACTCGACGAATCGACGGGAATGCAGACAGATTCTCATCGAAGTCGGCGGGAATCACTTGTGATTCTCGTCGATTCTTCCTTGGCAGAATTCCTGTTGGATAACTGTCAGCCGGAAGGAAGTCGGCGGGAATGCAGAGTGATTCTCGTCGAATCGGCGGGAATCACTAACGCTTCTCGTCGAAGTCGGCGAGAATCACTTAGTGATTCCCGTCGATTTTGACTTAGAAGATTTCTCTTCCTTCCTTTGAGGACTTAGTATTTGACTCATCTTTGCTCCTCTTCTGCTCTTGATCTACCTCGACCCTGTACTTTAAAATAAGTACACTCCAATAGAGAGAGCACACATGAGTCAACACACTGATCTACTCAATGAGGGATTACGTTGCGCAGACCCGTGTATATTGACTCACTGCACCTTGACATTGGTGTGTACTTAGCATGGAATAGCTGCAAGCACAACTTGATAGAAAATCATCAAATACATTATCAATTCAACTTAGCTTGTTCAGGGGCTTCTTCAAATCAGGTACATTGTGGATACAATACCCAGCAAACACCTCCAAGTCAACCTTGGTCAAACCAAGCCCAAAATGGGGAAGGATGTCAAAACTAACTTCAATCCAATTAGGCTAGGCCCAATTGTGATGACCCACTAACTATAACAAGTGAAAATTATCTAAAGAGCCACTCAAATTCTAGAAATAGTGACTATGAGAGAGAAGATGAAGGTTTCATTTAAGGTAGGAGAGAGAAAGAGGGAGGGGTTAATGGTGAATGTAAAGAGGCTTCCCCACTCCCCTTCCCTAAGCCTCCATTCATCTCCCCTAACCCTTAAGAGGAGATTGCTATCAATTCCAGACGGCCATGCATAGGATGAGACACCTATTCACCATGGCCGAATACCTCCTTCATGGCCATTAATGGTCATTCAAGGATTGTCTCTCCCACTCCCTAAAACAACTCCTCCATCAGCTTTAAAAGAGGTATTTAGGTCAAAGTGTCCCTTGTGGGTATTAGGTGGCCAAATCACCTCAACAGAGGTTGAAACTTGAGTCACTGATTAGATATGACATTTAACTCCTTCACATGGAGTTTTGGGTGGATTATGGTAGATTTGCCCTAGGACCCAAGTTCAAACCCTAAGGTTGAACTTTGGGGATTTGTGAAGGGTATGGGGTGATATGCCCTTATATGGACTTGATGTTTAGTCCATATGAACTTAGGGTGGTGAAATGCCCTAGGAAGGAATTTGGTTGTATTTGGACACATGCACCCCACTATAATCATTTGGAAATTATTTAGGTCTATACATCTTATGGATAATTAAGGGGTCTTATGACCTTGGACCTTCATGATATTTTGGTAGGAGTAGTTTTATAGTAATATTAACCTCAAGAATTTATTATAGGATGTTTAGATAACAGTAGCTCATACTTGTAGTTATAACCTTCATCTTGCCCTTTTGATGATATTGAAGTAACTAGAGTTTAATTGTCTTAAAATGATATGAAACTCTGGCAAAGTAAATCAAATACCCTTTGTATGCACTGATAAATTACTTGGAATAATTGGACATTTCTTCTTTGTACTTCATGTGTAAAGTGAACTAGTGCACCTTATTTTGATAAATAGATAATAAATATTATATCTTGCTGAAAAAATGTGTCACTTGGCCTGAGAACTTTTTAGGGCATAATAAAGCTTACAAAATTATTACATATTGTTTGGATGAGTTTATAAGAATGTTTCTTCACAAAGTGCACTATCATAGATTCAATTGAGATATTTTTTAGATAGTTTACTGACCTTTTAATTGCATGAAACTAAGTCAGTAATGTTTTATGATCATAATAAGGCTCTATTAATTTTTGTATAATTTTTGAACTATGAATTATGGTACTCCCTTCATTACCTCCAATTATTTGAATTACCTTGAGTTAATTATTTAGAGGATAATACATTTATGAAAATCTATAAAATTTGGTATTCACTGATATCTTGATATCCTATAGTGTTCATAATTTTTGTATGGTCATAACTTAAGGGACTCTAGTACTTCATGTTCAAATCACCCATGAACTAACTTTTAGAAAAATTAAATAAATGCCAAATTATTTAGGAAAATTATAAGTTTCTGGATTTAGGCTAAAAATGTTATTATAGACCTCCAATAAATATCTTAGGGCTTTTGGATGAAAATTTGAAGTACCTCCTATCGTATACATCATATAGCTTAGATTGGTCTGCATATAGTAAAACTGCAGAAATTGTGATAAGATGTTAAATGGACATGGGGAGTTGGGGTTATTAGCTTACTGGTTATGGTGAAGTAGAAATGAGTTCATCATTGGGTGTAATGATTAGATGTAGTGATGGGTTGACTAGCATAAGTGGTGCTCGGGATCGACGAAGGATCGTCTTCTCTGTGGAGAGGGAAGGAGTCATAATACACTAGGGTTAGATATAGTATAATATTAAAGGGATCGGGGAATTGGGTAATAACCAATAATAATAAGTGTCTTGCGAAAGGGAACAATGAGCTTTAGCTACCATCATATTTCTTAGTGTCCCCGAGAGCCCTTCACGGGGAATGCCCTGGGCAGTTCAAGGTTAACCTAAATCGTAAGAATAAATGTTAAAGAGCAACTAGTATAACTAGTGATTCACCTTCACACACCCCGGTAACTTGGGAGGTTAGTTTGTTGAGTTATCCGAGCGGTAGACTCGGGGGTAGTTATAACGGACGGGTTAGTCCGGGGAGCCGATGGCTCGGAAGTTCTTGGATACATGAGAAAAAGGTGGTGGGTCTTCGGTATTAGACTGTCGATCACACCGACGTCGATACGCTGACTCGACGGGTGTGGTTTACACTCAGCCAAAGGAAGACTGGTGGATATGGCCAGCATTAGTACGTGGTGACTCTAGGTTGTGTCCTTCCAGAGGTGTACATAAGGGCTAGGCCTGATAGTGTGGATATCCGCCTAGGAGTGGGGGGCCGGACCCACTGTCTCTGTTTGCCACTATGGAGGTTCCTAGGAGTGAAGTTAGCTGCCCAAATGGGGGAAACTAAAGGTCTGTGCGCATAGAGTCGTGTGGGTGTGTTGCACTGCATGAACATAACATTAAACCCACATAACATATCATATCATGACATCATCATTCAACCCTTACCCCTAACGTATAAATCGGTATGAGACTTTTTATATGTTAGGCCTTGCAAAACGACCCCTTAGTTTATAAGCTTGTGTGGGCATGCTTATAAGTTATGGTTATATTCTTATGGATATTTATTACCTGCCTTGCGATGCACTTTTTCTTTTATACTTACTGCTTACTATTATAGAACTGCTAGCTTGTACTTCTCTTCATTAATTCTATAACCATTATAAACAACTACTAGAGTAGCTCCACTGCCACCTGCTTTCTTTGTACTCCCCACCTTCATTACCTTCCCTTTCCTCCTCCCCGCTTGGTGCCTAGGAGCCATGGGGGAGGGGGGATGATATGACTTAGTCTTTTTGACTAATGTTTGATGACCACAACATTTCATGGGCTTCTAATGAGAGATAGGGAGCAGCAACAGGGGATGCAGCACCAGCGGAGTACGGTGCTCAGCGGAGCACAGGAGCACCGGCTACTGGCTCCGGGAGTGATTAGTTTACTTAGGTTTCGCGAGAGTTTGTAGTGAGGATTTGATGTACCGGGCTTGAGCCCGTTTATATTTCTTTGTACTGTTTTATTACAGTACTTTTATTATCTTGTGGACTTGATGTGATTTCTTCTATTTCATATTATATGTGATTGTGGACTTAGTTTTATCTAAACTGTGTATAAGCTTCTTTATCTTTGGTGATCGTAAAGGCCGGTAGGATCGGCGTTTTGTAGTGGCGACCTTCCCGAGTGTCGGTGTCACCGCAAAACGGCCATTCTGGGCATAAGACCCCGGTGGTTTAAAAGAAAAAAAAATGGGGTCTTACACCCAGCCCCTTCTCTAGGGGGCGAGTACGGCGGGAGGTCAGTACTCGCCCCGGCCAGTTCCAGGGGGAGGGTGCGATGAGAGGTCGGCACCCGCACCGACCCCTTCTCTAGGGGGCGAGTACGACGGGAGGCTAGTACTCACCCAAGCCAGGTCTAGGGGGCGCGTGCGGTGGGAGGTCGGCACCCTCCCCGACCCCTTCTTTAGGGGGAGAGTACGACAGGAGATCGGTACTCGCCCCGCCCAGTTCCAGGGGGCGGGGCGGCGGGAGGACGGCACCCTCCCCAGCCCCTTATCCACGGGGTGATTATGGCGGGAGGCTGGCACTCGCCCGGACCAGTTCTAGGGGGAGGGTGCGACGGGAGGCCGACACCCGCTCGGAGTCCACGCCCGGCTTGAGGGTCTCGCCCGACTTGAGGGTCTGCTATTTTTCCCTTGGTGGGCTGCGAATAGCTGTTTAGAACAGTGGAGTTTAGCTATTGGCAGACCAGCCCCGGGGTATTTCAGTAATTTTAGAGCAGCAGTATTGCGCTATTGGCAGGCCATCCCCAAAAATCTATAAATAGACTCTTGGGATGCCTTGGAGAGGGATCTATTTTGACCAATCTTCATCTTCCTCTTCATCCTCCAAGACACCTAGCTCAGCATTGGCTAGGGAGGGGGAGATCTCAAAGGTCTTCCGGGTGTGAGGTGGGACCTCCACGCTAGAGCCAAGGGTCATTTTCCAATTTCAGGTCTCTCACCAAGGGACGGCTTTAGAGAAGTAGGTATTAGTTGCACCCTAGGTCCAAACTCTAGGGGGAACCAAATTTCGGTTCCAACGGTAAAAGTGGAGGCTCAAGATGGAAAAGGTTTATAAAAGGTCTTCTGATGCCAGCCCCCGCAGCCAGTGGTACTATCATTTATCCCATTTGTGGGAAATGTGGAAAAGCGCACCCATGAGAATGTTTAAAGGAATCAGGGGTAGGTTTTAAATGCCACCGTCAAGGGCATTTGAAGCATGAATGTCCCTTGTGGAAAATAGAAACTGGAAAGGATACTAGAGGATGTCCAGGTCAAAAATCAACCTTACATTCTCTTGACAAAGGAAAGTGCATAGAATCAGTGGCGTCGAGATCCGTCTTGCAACCAAGGGAGGAAAGACAGGTACAACCAAGGGTTTTTAACCTTAACCAACAATAAGCAAACACACATGATACAGTGATAACAGGTATGGTTACTGTTCACAATCATATTATGAAAGTCTTATTCGACACTGGAGTGAGTCACTCTCTCATAGCTTCAGCGGCGATTAAACATCTAAACATAGAACCTTATCAGTCCTATAATGACATAATAGTCACAATACCCAACAACACAGAAATGAATACAAAGCTTAGATGTACAGTGTGTCTAACAATTAATAATCAGTTAGTCGAAGCAGATGTTGTCGTTCTACCTCTATCGGAATTCGATATCATCCTAGGAATGGATTGGTTAACCAGACATGAAGCTATCATTAATAGTAAGAAGAATAAAATTGCATGTACATTGAATGATCAGACACGATATAGTTCCTGTAGTGTGTGATTTCCCCCTTGAAAGCAATGAAGAAATTAAGGAAAGGTTGTAAAACAATTTTTGCTATGCTAAAACGGAATGATAAAGTGAAAGGTGAACCGACTGCAGTTCCTGTAGTGTGTTGTTGAAGCCAAAATTGACCTCAACAAATGTTCACGAACCAAAGTGCAGTCAATGCCTACTTCTCTCAAACCTCGACCCCTGACAGGTTGCTAAGGCCCTAACACAGACCCAAAGCCTCAGCTGGGAGGTCCCACCACACACCCGGAAGATCTCTGAGAGCTTCCCCTCCAAAGCCAAATGCTGGGCTGGGAGCTCTTCAGAAGGCACTAGGGCTAGAGGAAAAATGATCAACTTGCCTTCTAAAGAGCCCTTATGGGTCTTTTTATAGTCTTCCTTTGACCTAAAAATACTGAAATACCCCTGAGGGGTCTGCCAATAGACAAATCCCGCTGTCCTTCAAAGGGCATTTGGGTAATTTTACCTCGGGATAATATATTATAAAATAATCCTCTTTCTGAGCGCCGGGCCCCACCACGTGGGCCCACTTGGCGAGAACCCTGGCCGTGAAGGCTCTCGCTGGACCCCCCACTGGGCCAACCTTGGCGAGACCCCTTGCCAGGGAGGTTCGCGCCCCTCACGGTCTTGAAACTATCGCGACTGAAGGCTTACTTAGAGCCTTCTCGCCTGCCCTGGGCGGGAGCTTTCCCTAAGGCGGGAGCTTCCGTAGTCAGGCCCTCTGCTTCGGTCGGTCGACGATCTCTCCTGCCGAGAGGTCGACTATCTGCCCTGAGCGAGAGCCCCTTCAGGGCGAGAACTCTATAAATATGTCTTAGGGCTGACCCAGGGCTAACCTGAGCCTAGCCCAATTCCTCAGTGGTGTCTCCGGGTCCCACCCAGCGAATATGGGGTTGTACACAATCCCCGCTCTTTTCGAGCTAGCCCTGCGCTCGACAAGACAAGTCCAACCCCCAAAATATTCGCTGGACACGTGCCCGCCTATCGAGGGAATCTTTTGGTGGGTCCCACTGCGGCTATAAATATGTACTGATGGACGTCCATACGCCCTGCCCTTAAAATACGACTCTCTGACTGAGCTCTCGCCTCCAGGATTCTCGCGCGAGCTCACCATGCATCCTAAGCGTGCTGCCAAACCGCTTCCGCAGGACCTCCAAGACCGGTTAGCCGCTGCCCAAGCGCGGGCCTTGGCTAATTGTGCGGCGGTGGCTCCATGGTTAGCGAAAAAGACTTCAACCGCCGGGCCTTCGGAGCCGAAGAAGAAGGAAAAGAAAAGGGCGAAGGCGGTCCGGCGGGACCTTTCTCGCGAGAACAGGGATCCTCCTTCCCCCACTCCCAATCCTGCCGGAGATTCTTCCCTACAGAAGGTGAGCCTTTCGCCCGTGCCTACCGAGCTAACTGTACATTAGATTCGATGATTAAAGTATGCTTTCGCAGGAGTCCGCTCCCGATAACGACGCCGAAATTCCGCCCAGCTCTTCGAACCTACCCGCTCATCCCCCCGAGGGCCAAATACGGGTCTCGGAAAGGATTCCTCCAGCCGGGGCCGGAACGACAGGTACATTTTCCCTTGTCAATATTTTAACCAGACCCTTTCTTTTCTGAACCGTCTTCTCGCAGTGCCAGCTCCCGCCGACCCGGGTCTATCCACCCGGGAAGATGAGACGAGAACCGCTGACGTGCCTCCCGCGGTGGCCAATCCTCTCCTGCAGGCGGGGGGGGGGGGGCGACTTCTAAACCTTCCGCTACTCTCAAGGATGCTGATCGCCCCTTGAGAGAAGACCACTCCCCTCATGCTTCCGGCCAGGCCGGGATCATCGTGCGCGAGCCCTTCCGCCCAGGGCTGGGCAAGCCTCTTCACCTCCTTTACGGAACCAACGGAGGGGCCGGGCCTTCTCGTCCAACTTTGGCTGACGGTTCTCGCCCAGCCGCAGGTATGCGAAAACCTTGTCGGACTGTCGATCGTCATGTCTTGACCAAAATTCTCGCGTGTTTCTTCCGCAGGTGATCCTGGCTTGGAAATCAATGAGGACGGAGAGGAAGAGGAAGAAGAAGACGAGGAAGAAGAGGATGAAGAGTCCCCCCTCCCTTCGTCTGGCGAGATAGAGGAAATCCTGAACAGTGCAGGGAGCGCGAAGGGGAGACGGAGGAAGATCTCGGCCATCCTGGCCAAGCTTGTCCGGCGAGACCGTGCCCATGCTGCCGCGGCGAAAGCGTTCCGCGAATCCGTGGAGCAAAGGCTGGAGGCTCTGGAGCGGGACTTCTTCTTGGGCGAGACTGATTGCCCGCGCGGGCCTTCCGCCGAGTCTTCGCCAGGGAGGTGCATCTCGCAGATCCGGGACTACGCCAGGCGGATCAACCTTGGGTGTACCACGCTATCGTCTTACTTCAACCCGTTGGCGCCCCCAAGGACTAGGCGGCGAGAACGGGGACGATGGAGCTGGAAACCCTACTAGCCTTCACGCTCTGAAACTTAATGTATCTCTTTTTTCTTCTCCCCTTCTCTTTTTCAATGTCTGTAATAAACATTATTATTAATTAAGTTTTTATCCAGCTTGCGCTAGCGAGAGTCTCGCTTCTACCCATGTCTCTCTTTTCCCTTTCCTTTTTATCGTTCTGCGGGGCTTTTTAGTCAAGACGCTTACCCCGATCTGGGATGCTTGCGCTGATTTAGGAGGTTCGCGTTAACCTAGGAGTCTTGCGCCAGTCTAGGAGGCTTGCGCTGATCCAGGCAGTCGCGTCGAAACCCGAAGCGACCGTTGACCGCCGTCATCCTGAGGGGGAGAACCGAGGCGCTGTTAGCCCGGATTCTGACAGCTGTACTCCGCTGTCACTTTCTCTCTCCGCCGAATGAACTCATGATGACTTCGATTCCCTATAAATAGAGGAGCCCACCAACCGCATTTATTTCTCCGATCCGGAACCTCAGCCTTCCCTCCGCGCTCTCGCGTTCTTGCTTCCGCTTCGACTCCCCTACAGCTCTCGCTCTTACTCACGAACTAGCCATGCCTGGCGAGAGCAAGGGTCGCGCCCATTGCGCGGAAGCCTTCCAAAAACATCTCTTCCCTTCCTGCAAGCTCACCCTCGACGAATACAACGTGATCGTCGACCGCTACGTTCCCGCCGGCTTCTCGGCGCGGAACCCGGGGAATCATGACAGGGTGAATACCCCCGGGGCGGGAGAGCTTGCCATCCCCCTCGAGCATTTCGAGGTGGGCTTCCGCCTCCCCCTGTGGCCGGAGGTTCGGTTAGCTCTCCGTTATTATGGGGTGGTGCCCGCCCAGCTAAACCCGAACTCCGTCGCGATCCTTATAGCATTCATATGCTATATGCGATCCGAGAGGATCGAGTTTAGCCTGCCCATCTTCCGGAAGCTATTCAACTTCCGTGCCAAGGGGGGTAGTTTTCTTCTCCGGGCAACAGCTCGAGGTTACCGGTCTCGCCAATAAGCACCACCATTGGGGCGAGAAGTTCGTATACGTCAGCGGGGACTTCGGCAACGTCCCGCTTCAGCCCGTCCAGTATGAAGACGCTGCCTACAAGCCGCCCGCTCTGGGATCGCGCGAGAGCGCAATCCTGGAATTCTTCGGGACCAAGGAGTTCGACGTCCCCTATCTTCTGCGGGACGTCGACTCCCTCCCACTTGTTCAATCGGGCGAAGGTACGGTCTCGCCTCAGATTCCCTTTTTCTATCAAAGATTTTCTTGCGCTGAAGTGCTAAAGCGTTTTTACTTTGCAGGAGAGCGGGAGGTCCCTCTGCGCCAACCCTTCGCCGCAGGCCGGGGGGTCGAGGGTCTGGCAGCGAGAGGCCCCCTTGCGCTCGCGGAGGCTAGCGCCAACGCCTGTCGAGAAGATCCAGTCCCTTCCCTGCCGCCAGCGGCCAAGAAGCGGAAGGCCACCCTTCCTCCTCTCCGCGCGTTGAAGAGGCCCAAGCCTTCTGCCGTCGACAAGGGGAAATCGTTGGCGGTCTCGCCCGTCCAACCTCCTCCTGAGGGCAGGTCCTTTGAAGCGATCCTTCAGAGGGCCAGTGAGATGGATGCCGCTGCCGCCGCCAAGAGCCGTGCCGAGGCTTCCGCCAGGAACACATCGGCCGTAGGCGAGGCTGGGGGAGAAGTGGTTGCCGCCGAGACCTCCGCCAACGTCCCGCCCCAGGAGGTGCCGAGAGGGCACCGGAACTTTGGTTTGGGCGTCAGGTACGCCGACTCGGAGGGGAAGCCCCAGATGGAATGGGACCCCAAGACAAACTCAATCAGGGTCTCGACCCTCCTTCCCCGATGGGCGGAGGGGGAAAATGTGACCGGCGAGGCCTTCTCGCTTGGGTATGGTCTATACAGCCGGGAAGATGCCAGCGTGTTCGACCAGACGCCTACCCGCCTTCTAGCCTTCGACGCCACCCGGGCCGTAATGCGCGGATTCGAGCTTACACATATGTGTGCGCGTCGAAGCATCACCATTGACAAGAACTTCACAGATATGCGCAAGGCGAGGGAGGACGCGATAGCTCGCGCGCATGCCGCGGAAGAAGAACTCGCGAGAGCTCAACAGGAGCTCGCGGATGCCAAATTGGCGCTGTCTCTGCGCCCCGCGACCGAGGTAGGCGAGACCTTCCTGAGCCCTTGCCCCCGTTTCCTCGAAGTTTCTACTGTGTAATGCGTGACTAAGATCTTTTGTCCCTTTTGCAGGATTCCGCCCAAGTCAGGGAGCTTCGCGCAGAGCTGGCCAACGCGCGCTGCGAGAGCGTCCTTCTGAGGGAACAGCTCCGCGCAGAGCTAACGAAGGGCCCGCCCCCGGAGCTAGATGCGCGGTTGCGGAGCCGCTACCTCTCGGAGTACGACGTCGATAAGCTGCTTCAAGCCAACGCTCAAGCGACCGTCAGGCTGACGCTCGAGACGCTGCGAGACGTCGAGCTGCTCCGGGAGGATGGCGCAACCATCGACGCTCGCCAGCTTCTCCCTTGGCTTTACGACCCAGTTCCCAAACCCCCGGGCGCGCCGGACTCGCCGCTCTCAGACGTCCCGAGGTCCTCTCCCGCTGTTGACGAGACGTCCGGGGAAGGCTCTGGCGATGCTTCAAGCGAGAGCACCAGTGGGGACTACAGCGCGTCTCCTTAAGTTGTCTTTTATTTTGAATATACTTTTGTAATGAGCGAGAAGCTCCTCACTTTTGTAATTAACCTTATATAAAGTAATGTTTCATTTCTTCACTGTCATTGTGTTTTTTAAGCGTATATTACTATGCCGAATGACCTCCGCGCAAACTTCCGCCGAGACCCTTAGTCTCTTTAGGGTGACCCTACTTAGAGATCAGCTAGGCGGAAACCTCGCATCGTCGATTGAATCGTCCTGCCTGGGCCCGCCGGGAGCTTTCTTTTTGCGAGAGCCTCCTTTAACCGAAACCTTTGCTGGCCGAGACCTCTGGGCCGGGATCCTCTGAGACCTCCAAGCCAAGACTTTTACTGGCCGAGACCCCTGAGCCGAGACCTTTACTGGCCGAGACCCCTGAACCGAGACCCTTCAGGGATTTGCCCCCGGTCTAGGTCAGGGTCCTGCCCACATATTTTTCCGACCAATCAAACCCCTACCCCGTCGGCGAGCCGTTGGACCTGCTAGCTCACATGGGTGCCCGCGCAGCGGGTCTACCGGGGTTTGAGCCGAGCTCGTTGTAACGTAGTAGCTACCAATCAAGAACCAAGGATCACAAGGTCAAGGACTTCGCCTATCCCCCGTAGGCGAGCCTTCGGACCTGCTAGCTTGATGAGAGCCTGCGCAGCGGGTCTACCTGGGGCCGAGCCGAGCTCGGGGTGTCGTTGAAGCGGCTAAGAACAAAGTATCACCAGAGCCAACCTATCCCCCACAGGCGAGCCTTCGGACCTGCCAGCTAGATGAGAGCCTGCGCAGCGGGTCTACCTGGGGCCGAGCCGAGCTCGGGGTGTCGTTGAAGCGGCTAAGAACAAAGTATCACAAGAGCCAACCTATCCCCCACAGGCGAGCCTTCGGACCTGCCAGCTAGATGAGAGCCTGCGCAGCGGGTCTACCTGGGGCCGAGCCGAGCTCGGGGTGTTGATGAAGATAACCAAACCTCTCCCCCACAGGCGAGCCTTCGGACCTGCCAGCTAGATGAGAGCCTGCGCAGCGGGTCTACCTGGGGCCGAGCCGAGCTCTAACCCAACCTCTCCCCCACAGGCGAGCATTCGGACCTTGATGAGAGCCTGCGCAGCGGGTCTACCTGGGGCCGAGCCGAGCTCGGGGTGTTGATGAAGATAACCAAACCTCTCCCCCACAGGCGAGCCTTCGGACCTGCCAGCTAGATGAGAGCCTGCGCAGCGGGTCTACCTGGGGCCGAGCCGAGCTCGGGGTGTTGATGAAGATAACCAAACCTCTCCCCCACAGGCGAGCCTTCGGACCTGCCAGCTAGATGAGAGCCTGCGCAGCGGGTCTACCTAGGGCCGAGCCGAGCTCGGGGTGTTGATGAAGATAACCAAACCTCTCCCCCACAGGCGAGCCTTCGGACCTGCCAGCTAGATGAGAGCCTGCGCAGCGGGTCTACCTGGGGCCGAGCCGAGCTCGGGGTGTTGATGAAGATAACCAAACCTCTCCCCCACAGGCGAGCCTTCGGACCTGCCAGCTAGATGAGAGCCTGCGCAGCGGGTCTACCTGGGGCCGAGCCGAGCTCGGGGTGTTGATGAAGATAACCCAACCTCTCCCCCACAGGCGAGCCTTCGGACCTGCCAGCTAGATGAGAGCCTGCGCAGCGGGTCTACCTGGGGCCGAGCCGAGCTCGGGGTGTTGATGAAGATAACCAAACCTCTCCCCCACAGGCGAGCCTTCGGACCTGCCAGCTAGATGAGAGCCTGCGCAGCGGGTCTACCTGGGGCCGAGCCGAGCTCGGGGTGTTGATGAAGATAACCAAACCTCTCCCCCACAGGCGAGCCTTCGGACCTGCCAGCTAGATGAGAGCCTGCGCAGCGGGTCTACCTGGGGTCGAGCCGAGCTCGGGGTGTTGATGAAGATAACCAAACCTCTCCCCCACAGGCGAGCCTTCGGACCTGCCAGCTAGATGAGAGCCTGCGCAGCGGGTCTACCTGGGGCCGAGCCGAGCTCGGGGTGTTGATGAAGATAACCAAACCTCTCCCCCACAGGCGAGCCTTCGGACCTGCCAGCTAGATGAGAGCCTGCGCAGCGGGTCTACCTGGGGCCGAGCCGAGCTCGGGGTGTTGATGAAGATAACTTCAACCAGGCCTATCCTATCACTGAGACGAGGAGTCATAGTCAGTCAAAACAAAAACGTAAAGATAGCTCACTCAGCGATAGTCAACACTCTGAAATAACTTATTGAAAATACAATAGCTGTTTACAACGTTATAATCCTTCTTTCCCTCTTACGGGTAGAAGCGCTTCATGTCATCACCATTCCAGGTGTGACTCAAGGCCCTTCCCTCCGCATCCTGGAGATAATACCCTCCGTTCACCAGAGCCTTCTCTACTATATAAGGCCCTTCCCAGCTAGGGTTGAGCTTACCAACCGCGGCCGACCTCCCCGCAGCGTCGACCTTTTTCAGTACTAGATCCCCCTTGGCGAATTGCTTGACTCTGATATGCTTATTGAAGTACCGGGCCATTCGCCGTTTTATTTCTTCTTGCCTGATGGCGGCAACATCCCGCAGCTCTTCCACCATATCTAATGAGAGGCGCAACCCTTCCTCATTCTCCAACCTCCAAGCTTCGCTTCCCTCACCTGCGGCCGTGACCCTTGGGGACCGAACCTCGAACTCCACCGGGAGGACAGCCTCGCACCCATGAGAGAGCTTGAAGGGGGTCTCTCCTGTGGCCGTGTTCGGAGTTGTTCGCAAGGCCCACAGGACGGAAGGGAGCTGTTCCACCCAGTTACCCTTCAGGTTCTCCACCTTCTTTTTGAGCAAGTTGACAATGACCTTGTTCGCCGCCTCCACCTGGCCATTGCTCCGAGGATGATGGACAGAGGCGAACCTGAGATCGATCCCCAACTGGGTGCAGAAGCTGATGAATTCTTCACTGGCAAACTGAGGTCCATTGTCTGTCACTATCGCTTGGGGCAATCCGTGCCTGCAAATGATTTCCCCCCAAACGAAGTTTCTGATGACCTGGGAGGTTACCTTGGCTAACGGCTTGATCTCCAGCCATTTGGAGAAGTAGTCAATCATCACTAGGAGGAACCTCCTTTGCCCGCTAGCTGGAGGGAAGGGTCCAACCAGGTCCATCCCCCAAATGGCGAAGGGCCATGGCGCCGTGATGCTTCGAAGTCTTTGGGCGGGCAAGAGCTGGAGAGGAGCATGTACTTGGCACTTCCGACACCTCCTTGCGAATTCAGCTGTATCCCTCCTTATGGTCCGCCAGAAATATCCCTGCCTTATCACCCTTGCTTCCAATGTCCTTCCCCCTGAATGGCTGCCGCACTCTCCAGAATGCACCTCTTCCAGGATCCTCGGGACTTCCTCTTCGGTTACGCATCTCGCGAGGAGCCCTGACAACATCTTCCGATGCAAGCTTCCTTCCAGCATCAGGTAATGAGCCGCCTTGTGCATGAAGCTCTTTGCATCCTTGACTTCTTCCGACAGTTCTCCTGTGGTTAAGAAAGTCACCAATGGATCCATCCATGAGGACCGCCGATTCACCTCCATCAACTCCCCCTCTTCAATGGCTGGTCGGAATAGTTCGGTTAGGGTACCTCCTCCCGAGGCCCGAACTTCGCCAGTCGATCAGCTGCCGCGCTTTCCTCCCGGGGGACATGTCGAATAGAGAATGAACGGAAACCCCCGATGATGGCTCTTACCTTAGATAGATACCTCGCGAGGGTCGGCTCCCGGGCCTCAAACTCGCCTCGGATCTGCGATGCTACCACCATTGAGTCGGTGAAGGCTTCCACGTCCTGGATTTCCAACTCCTTTGCCAAGCGAAGGCCGGCGATCACAGCCTCATACTCTGCTTGGTTGTTGGTTACAGGGAAGTGGAAAGTCACTGCTTGCTCTATGGTAACTCCCTGAGGGCTTACCAACACCACACCTCCCCCCAGGGAGTGCCTTCCTGAGGCCCCGTCGACCACCATCTTCCACGCTTCTTGCGGCTGTGGTTCTTTGGCCTCCGCCTCGGTAACATAGTCCGCCAGGAAATCCGCTACGGCCTGGGCTTTGATAGAGAGCCTCGGGACGAAAGAGATGTCAAACTCGCTTAGCTCGATGGACCACTTTGCCAACCTTCCTGAATGTTCCACCCCCTCCAAGACCTTGCGAAGGGGATGGTCTGTTACCACCCTAATCGAGTGTGCTTGAAAATAAGGGCGAAGCTTCCTAGCTGAGATGACCAAAGCATATGCTAGCTTCTCCAGGATGGGGTATCGGAGCTCTGCCTTTTTTAAGATTCGGCTGACATAATAGACAGGTAACTGCTTCTTCCCCTCTTCCCTAACCAAGACGGAGCTCACCGCCTCTCCTCCCACTCCTAAATACAAGGCTAGGTCCTCCCCCTCCTTTGGGCTTTGAAGTAACGGAGCTTGGGAGAGTTGCCTCTTCAGCCCCTGAAAAGCCTCTTCGCATTCGGCCGTCCATTCGAATGCTTGGTTGCCACGAAGTACTTTGAAGAAGGAGGAACATCTATCCCCTGACCGCGAGAGGAACCTGCTTAACCCGGCCAACTTCCCGGTCAAGCGCTGGATCTCCTTGGCGTTGCGAGGCGATTCTAGGTCTAGGATAGCCTTAACCTTATCAGGGTTGGGTTCTACCCCCGCGGGAGTCAAGAGATGCCCGAGGAATTTGCCGCGACTAGCCCCGAAGACGCACTTCAAGGGGTTCAACCTCATCTTGAACTTCCGCAGGGTGGCGAACGTCTCCTCCAAGTCTCGCAAGTGGGAATCAACACACTTGCTCTTGACCATGAGGTCATCCACATAGACCTCCAGGTTCCTTCCCCTTTGATCTCGAAAGATTCGATCCATCATGCGTTGGTATGTTGCCCCTGCATTCTTTAATCCGAAGGGCATCATCTTATAGCTGAAGCATCCCTCTCTTGTGATGAAGGAAACATCCTTGACATCAGGAGGGTGCATCCGGATCTGGTGGTAACCTGAAAATGCATCTAAAAAACTCATAAGAGAAAAACCGACGGCTGAGTCAACCAGCGCGTCGATTCGAGGCAAGGGGTAACAATCCTTGGGGCATGATTTATTTAATAAGGAAAAATCGATACACATGCGCCATTTTCCTCCTCCCTTCTTTACCATTACCACGTTGGAGATCCAGCCTGGATACTGGATCTCTGAGATGAAGCCTGCGTCCAGGAGCTTTTGGACCTCCTCTCGGATGGGGGCTTCTAGCTTGGTGGCGATGGCCCTCATCTTTTGGCGTATGGGGCGGGCTCTGGAATCCAGGTTCAAGCGGTGACAGGCCACGTCCGCGTCGATGCCCGGCATGTCTGCCGCGCTCCAAGCGAAGATGTCAACGTTGCCCTGGATGCAGGCTCGCATCCGCTCCTGATCCTCAAGGCTCAAGCCTCCGTTGATCCGAATCCTTTGCACCTCCCCCGCTCTTGTAAGCACCTCCATCTCCACCACCTCTTCGGCCGGCTCCAGCCCCGACCGCTCCCAACTTACCCTTGCCTCTTCCCACTCAAACTCGAGCTCTTCTCCCCCAACCTCATCAACTTCCATCGCCTCCTCCAGGCTCTCCTCCTGCCTCTGCTCTTCTTCATCCACCACTCCTCTCGCCTCTTCTGGGCTGATCTTCCCCGACTCCTCCGCCTCCGCCATCTCCTCAGCAACCTCCATCGCCTCTCCCAGGCTCATCCCCCCTTCCCCAACTCCTTCCTGCTCAGCCATCTCCCTCTCCAACTCCTCTGCCTCCTCCATCCATGACACGGTGTTAACCGCCGTCACATAGCACTGCCTTGCCATCTTCGGATCCCCCCTGATCCTAACCTGCACCCCTCCATTGTTGAACTTGAGGCATTGGTGGTACGAGGAGGGTACACAGCGAAAGGCGCTGATGAGGGGACGTCCGAAGATGGCATTGTAACTACTCGGGGCGTCCACGATCACGAACCGACAGTTCCGTGAGATGCCCCCAAGCCTCACATGCAGGCCCACTCCCCCTTCCACTTCTTTCCTTTCTCCGGAGAAGCCAAAAAGCGGTCCATCAGAAGCCAGGACCCTTTTTCCTTCCACTCTCATCTCATCGAAGGCCTTCTTGAAGATCACATTCACCGAGCTCCCATTATCCACCAGTATCCGGGAGACGGTGTAGTTTTCTACCGCTGTCTGGATCACAAGCGCGTCGCAGAACGGGTCCTCGTAGTCTGGCATATCCGCGGATGAGAAAGTGATCTTCTCCTCTGGGGGTGGAGCCTGGGAGGTCGAGGCGACCCCTCGGAGGAACATGGTTTGAAGGCTCCCCTTGCGGGTTGCCTCGATCCCCACTCCCCCGTGGATCACTCCAATCCCTCCTCGGGTCCCCACGTCAATCCTGTCTTCACATCTGTCCTCCGCCTCTTCCCGCTGTACTTCCACGATCCTTACGGGCGGATCCTGCCTTCCGGCCCCTCTGGCCCCTCTGATCTCCAGAAACTCTGGGCAGGTGGCCGTTGCGTGACCTTCCTCCTGATGGAAGTCACAATAAGGCAACGCCACCCTGCCCCCTCTTCCTTCTCCTCCTCCCCTTCTTCCGACTCCCCGAAATCTTCTACCTCTTCCCCTTCCCACCTCCATAGCCTCCTGCGGCGGTAGGAAATGACCCCTTGGTCCTTGTCGCCATCCTCCCTGCTCCAGCCTTCTGGGCTCCCGGAAGTTATCTCTTCCCTGAAGTCCTCCCTGGCCCTGGGGGCGACCCTCCTGAGGCCTCCAACCCAGTCGGTTGTTTGGCTCCCTGGCCCCCCCATGCTGTTGCCCCTGCCCTCGGGGCTCTTCTCTTCTCCGATCTTCCCTCGGCTCCCTCTGCTCCCTCTGCTCTCTCTGCTCTCTCTGCCTTCCCGCCACCGGCTCCTTCACGTCGTCCTCGGCCAGCCTGGCCAGCTTTCTTGCAAACGCAGGGTTTGCCCTCTCAAAGTCTATCTCCTTCGCCGCCCTCTCCATGAGCTCCTCAAAAGAGAGAGGGGGCACTCTCTTCAACTCCATGCTAAAGAACCCTGGCCTCAGCCCCAGGGTGAAGGCTAGCATCAGCGCATACCCCGGGACCTCCTGGACCAGGAGAACCTCCTCTTGGAACCGGTCGACATAGCGACCCAACGTCTCCTCCGGCCCCTGCCTCACTGCAAACAGGCACTCAGCCTCCTTCTTCCTTTTCTTCGAAGTTGAGAATCTCAACAGAAAACCCCTCCGCAGATCCTCAAAGCTGTAGATGGAACTTGCCGGCAACTGGTGGAACCAGTCCCTGGCCTTTTCTTTCAGAGTGATGGCAAAAAGCCGACACTTGAAGGCATCCGACATTTGCCTGATGGACACCACGTCCTCGAACCATTGCACGTGCTGGACCGGGTCATCCTTCCCGGTGTAGTAGGTCATGTCTGGCTCCCGGAACCCCTCCGGCACTGGAGCCGAGACGATGAGCTCACTAAAGGGGGTCTCGCCCCCTGCCTGGCGAGAAGGCACGTCCCGCGATCTCGGTTGGCTGGACCGATCCGCGAGACCTTGCCCAGGGAAGAGTTCCCGCACCGTCGCCTCCTTCTCGCCCAGATCCGCCAGAAGCCCCTTCTCGAGACGCTGGCCTGGGAAAAGCTCCCGCGCGGCCACGTCCCTCTCGCCTGCCTCCACCGGGACCTCCTTCCCGGGGCGCTGCCCTGGAGCGTTCTCGCCTAGCAGCGGAACCACCTCCACCGGAACCTGCGGCGTCTCCCACTCGTTCCTTGCCGAGAAGGCCAAGTTGATCGTCTGCATGACTTCTCGCCTGAAGTCCTCAAACATTTTCCTCGTCGCCTCGTCCACCCGGGTGGGGGATCCTCCCGCGCCTGACCCTTCACCCTCGCCTCCTGCCATGGGACTTAACTCAAGCTTTTCTTGCACCGACTGCTTCCACGCTCACCGCACCAGAACTGTTGAAGCCAAAATTGACCTCAACAAATGTTCACGAACCAAAGTGCAGTCAATGCCTACTTCTCTCAAACCTCGACCCCTGACAGGTTGCTAAGGCCCTAACACAGACCCAAAGCCTCAGCTGGGAGGTCCCACCACACACCCGGAAGATCTCTGAGAGCTTCCCCTCCAAAGTCAAATGCTGGGCTGGGAGCTCTTCAGAAGGCACTAGGGCTAGAGGAAAAATGATCAACTTGCCTTCTAAAGAGCCCTTATGGGTCTTTTTATAGTCTTCCTTTGACCTAAAAATACTGAAATACCCCTGAGGGGTCTGCCAATAGACAAATCCCGCTGTCCTTCAAAGGGCATTTGGGTAATTTTACCTCGGGATAATATATTATAAAATAATCCTCTTTCTGAGCGCCGGGCCCCACCACGTGGGCCCACTTGGCGAGAACCCTGGCCGTGAAGGCTCTCGCTGGACCCCCCACTGGGCCAACCTTGGCGAGACCCCTTGCCAGGGAGGTTCGCGCCCCTCACGGTCTTGAAACTATCGCGACTGAAGGCTTACTTAGAGCCTTCTCGCCTGCCCTGGGCGGGAGCTTTCCCTAAGGCGGGAGCTTCCGTAGTCAGGCCCTCTGCTTCGGTCGGTCGACGATCTCTCCTGCCGAGAGGTCGACTATCTGCCCTGGGCGAGAGCCCCTTCAGGGCGAGAACTCTATAAATATGTCTTAGGGCTGACCCAGGGCTAACCTGAGCCTAGCCCAATTCCTCAGTGGTGTCTCCGGGTCCCACCCAGCGAATATGGGGTTGTACATGTGTGATTTCCTTGATGTTTTTCTGGAAGAGTTAACAGGGTTACCTCCGTTTCGAGAAGTTGAGTTCACCATTAATTTGGTGGAGGGAACAGCACCTGTAACAAAAACACCATACCGTATAGCTCCCAAAGAAATGACAGAATTGAAAAGTCAGTTACATGAATTATTAGATAAAAATTTCATACGTCCAAGCACATCACCGTGGGGATCCCCAGTGCTATTTTTGAAAAAGAAAGATGGTTCGCTATGATTGTGTATCAATTATCGCGAACTCAATTAGTTGACGATCCGGAATCAATATCTGCTACCCCGCATTGATGATTTATTCGATCAATTGGTTAATGCAAAATTATTTTCAAAAATTGACTCGAGATCCGGTTATCATCAAAAGAGAATCAAGGAAGCTGATATTTACAAAACTGTCTTTAGTTCGAGATACAAACACTTTGAGTTCGTAGTTATGCCGTTTGGATTAACAAATGCGCCAGCCATATTTATGGATTTAATGAACCGGATATTCAAGGACTTCCCAGACAAATTCGTTATTGTATTTATTGACGATATTTTGATATATTCAAAGGACAAGGAGGAACACGCAAAGTACTTGCAGATTGTGTTGCAAATATTGAAGGACCGCGGCTTATATGCAAAGTTTTCAAAATGTGAGTTTTTGTTGAAAGAAGTCTCTTTCATGGGTCACGTCGTTACAGAATATGGATTATTTGTAGACCTAACAAAGGTAGAAGCAATTATGAACTGGCCAAGACCAGTTTCTGTCACAGAAATTCGGAGTTTTCTTTGATTGGCAGGTTACTATAAGAAATTTGTAAAAAACTTTTCAGCAATTGCATTACCACTGACGAAATTATCGCGAACTTTCCAGGGAACCAACTGTCTGCCACTCATTGCCGACCTGACAAGCCTCCAGATCTGTCAGCACAGACCACGCGGACTGACCACCCAGGCCGCCACTTTCACTTCAAAAAATTCAACACAAACCTTCACGCCTTCACGTACAGAGCTGCAAAACAAAATTAAAAATACTACGAAACAACACCATTCAAGCACATTAATAGCAATAAGGGCATTCAGAGCAACATCCAGAGCTGTAATGGTATCAGAGGGGCATTCCCTCCACTTCCCTTCCCAGATTTTACATTCATGTAAAAATTCAAGATTGAAAGTCGAAAGAGGTTGCAGGAACACTCAACCACATCAGAAGTCAAGTAGTAATCAACACAACAGAGGCACAAGAGTCATAAACTGGAATTCAATCTGATTTACAAGGCGAGACATACATTGCGAAACATGATTTCATTAATGTACCAAAGGAAAACATAAAAATACAACTGTAGGCAAAGAACAAACCGTGCAGACAGAATCTGTAACTGCACGAACTGCTCAAGCCGCATTCCCTTTCCGTCGAAATCCGGCCATGTCCGCCGAAACCGGGCCAACTAGCCTATCTGCAACTAGCCGCGCAAACTTCCTGTTATTGAATGTTGAACTTTGAACATAACCCGCTGATAGACCGGACGAACTCCAAACTCTATCCGCAACTCGGAGTAAGGTGACTTCAAGCCGCAGAGATCACGACCTGTTGTTTTTCGCTGACTGTTAACCGCGAACTATTCCACACCAAGCTAGCACCCTAGTTGCCTAGCCACCTAATGTTAGTCACACAGCCTGTCAGATAGTCAACCTCACTTAGTTGCATCGGTTAGAAAAACGTAACCGCAAGTTTAAAACGCGAGCTGAGTTCTCACTGTTCTCTCTGTTTCTATTGTTATATACATATATGACGAGCCGGAGACTCCTATTTATAGATGCGAGGAGTGCTGTCACCAACCATAGTGATAGGATAATCACTCGTCAGTCCTGCAGCTAGCATCACATATCCGCACAAGTGCGGATACAAGCATCAGTTCGGCACTGTAGAAAAAGTTGTCCACAAGTAATGCGGACACACCACTCTATCTGCATAACCAACTCGCAAGATAATGCGGACAACTCCGACAGTCCGTATAGTTGAGCGGATAACACCATCAGTCCGCGTGAACTTAGACACCTCAGTCACACGTCCTGATCCATCTCGCGCTAAGGACGAACTGTCGAGCTCCACATCCAATCCGCGCAGTTTGACGGACTCTGCAACCAGACCACGCACCAGGCAATCTCCGCGGACTAGGCAACAACCAGACTAGTCACACTCCCGTGACCAAGTCCACAATAAGCACACTTCGCTGTCTCCAAGCAAACCGCGGCACCTGAGAGCAAGACCGCTCCAATTGCCGAATATCAACACCAGTCCGCACAATTGCGGACTGCCCCTATCCAGACAGCGCGATCTCCACGCGACCACCAGTCCATGCAATTGTGTCAATCTCCACTATCTCATAACCAGACCGCAAGCATAGAAGACGACCAGACTTGGCGAGCTCCAGATGAGTCCGCAAGAACAACATGCCGGACTCGGCGAACTTTAGATGAGTCCGCCACACCTGCGATTAGACAACCCTAACCGCTCGGTTACATCACCAAGGGTGCTTGCTGATCCAGACCGCTGGAGGAAATAAGACAACCCGGCTATTCGCCGACTTCAATCCGCCAGGTCGCGGCGAACTATGCGGTCTGCCACTTCAGACCGCCCACCTCCACTACCATTTCAACAATTTCAACAATCCAGAGCTGTATCACAAGATCCATAAATTCACAATTTTCTTGTGAATATTTTCCTTCAAAATAACTAGAAACTTTTCAACTTTTCTAATAGGATTAAACAGATCTTTCAAAGCTACAGATCACTGATTACCAACAAACAGAATGTAAACTGATTAGATCACTGATTTCTAACAAACTATCATTTCATCAATCACAAGCAAACTTCTGAAATGTTAGGGTAAGCTATAAATCACTGATTACCCAAGAAAATCGGATTGTAAACTGGATTGCAATAGCCACTAGTCATCTATTTTATCCTGTAAAATAGATAAATAAGGCAGTTATTAATTTGAATTCTAAGTTTAAAAAATGAAATATTAAATATAAAATGTGGTAGAGATTTTACTTTTATGATAAAAATTATTTACAATTTTCCTTTGAAAATAAATAACATAATATTAATTGTATTTTTCAAAAATGAAGAACATATATTCAGAAAGACATGAAATTAAATACAATAAAGAGTTAAGAAAGGAATTGGGTAAGACGCGTGATCACTATCCTAAAGAAATTGCATCACTCTCCGGCAGACCTTTCAACCGATGCTCACTTCTCCAAAATACAACACCCGGCTAGATATCGAACTCCGATGTGCACGGACACTGAAAAAACACAAAACACCTAAACTTCTACTTGATGAAGCAGACGTAAAATAGTTAGAAAATATAATGAAGAAATAAAAGTTTAGGGTGAAAGATGAGAAGAATTTTATATTTTTGTGATTATCATATTTTGAGAGTTATTTATAAGCTAAAAGATCAACTCATAAGTTACCATTAAAAACCGCCGCCGCCGGCCTTCCTTCAATGTGAGCCAGGGGCGACAACACCTCCTCACGAACGGGAATTGTGATTTCTCTCCCAGGCGGCGGTCTTCCTCTCAAAGCTACAGGTGGCTTACTCTTTTTTTTTCTTGAACGGCTCCTATTTATAGAGGTTCCTAAAACCTAAAAGTAAAAAAATCCTCAAAATAGAAAATCCATTTACAAACCAAACCCAAAACAACAATTTATAACTATTAGCCTTAAGCTACTTTATCGCATTTTATATCATATCAATTTGTTATATATCAACTCCTATGATATTGAGATTCGTATCCATTGCAATTAGATTGAGTTCACAAACTAAAACATCAATCACCCCCATAATCAATTGAACTAAATGATACCTCATCTATTGGGGTCCCAATGGACATTGTGGTTTCAATTCCTTGGAATTAATATGCAGTTGGTTTTGAAATTAAGCACTCTATTACAATTAACTCAATATTGGACCTAGGCTAAGGTCAAGACACCCAAATCAAAACTAAGCACTTTACCCACATTAAATCAAAAGAGACCCTTGAAAACACATAAAATCACATTGAAAACATATCAATTCCATCCATCATGCAAAAAAGCCTAAGGAATAAGTTTAGCCAAAACTGAGGTCCTTACATCACCAACAATCATCATTGCAACCTTTATTTTGACTTCTATGGTATTTAGATGATCTCTGTTAATAGAAGACTTCTCCATCTGCTCTGAAGATTCAGAGCAGTAGAAGAAGAGTCACCTCCTTATTTTCTTCTCTTGACGTCCTTGCTTAAAATAAGATCCCGAGCATCGGCGGGTTTCAACTTTATAGACCCCACACGAATTGCTAACCACTGCACTAGTTTTTGGATATGACTAATTATAATAAGCTCATTGGCTCATTGCCCACTTTGTTGTTGAAATAGGTATCAAATGAACTTATGGTCAAATTGAATTTATAGACATGACTAGTGGTTAAGTTATTTTTAATCATCTTCAGATTAAACAAACAAAATCATTATAAATATCTTATTAATTGTTCTTACGGATCGCACGTATAACTCATTAGAGGCTTCACCGAAGGTGGAGTTATCAAAATGAGATACCACAGAGTCTTGCCGCGACTGTCCATGATGCGTGTACTTGGAAGGGGAGAGCTATCAAAATCTCACAATGAATAAATTCCAACTATTATTTGCTTAATTACCCCCGAGTTGTCCTTAAATATGTTGGAGTTCGGCGTTGACCGTTGACCGGGCCCACTTGCATGGGGAGTTTCATGTTTTGTTTTAATTGCTTAAGGGGGAGTGAATGTAATTACTTTGGGGAGATGGATAGTTGGTAGATGAGGGGGTAAGAGTTAATAGTTTTTATTAGCTTTTATTACTTTGCCACTTGGCGTTTTCTTATTAGTTGTAATTGCCTATATAAAGGCTTGGTTTGTTCACTTGTAAGATTGATGAAATAGTGAGAAAAATTCTCAAGTCTTGTTTGAGTTTTAGAGAGAGGAGAGAGCGCCGCAGCGCCAAGAATCTCTAGTGAGAGAAAGTTGCCGGCGGTGAGTTTGTCGGGCGAGTAGAAGGAGAGTACTCGCGAGTTCGAGCGGCTTGGTGATCTCGCTGCGCGAGTTGGTGCTCTCGCTAGTTGTGTCCGGCGAGTTGATCTCGCTGCAAGAGTACTCGCGAGTTGATCTCGCCGTGGCTGCGGTCTCGCAGAAGTGGTGAACTCGCAGAGGTGGTGTACTCGCGCGAGTAGAGTCGTTCGACCGCGCGAGAAGGAGATTGCCGAGTTGGAGCGAGTGCGAGCTGCGAGTTAAAGTTTGCAAGTGGCGGTCTCGCGTTAGTCGTCTCGCAAGTGGGTGCTCGCGCGGTTAGGCGGCTAGAGTTGGCGAATTCGGCAGTTTAGTGGATTTTGGTGCTAAGTGTTTTGGAGGTGTAGTCCGAAGCAGGGACTCATTCACGTTTCCAACAAGTGGTATCAGAGGGAGGTTGAGAGACTCCGGGAAGTGTTTGCGAAGAGGAGAGATGGAGATGGGAAGTGGAATGCCGGGGCAGGTCCCCAAGTTGAGCAAAACGAACTATGGAAATTGGAGTATTCAGATGCGAGTACTGCTCGCCTCTAAGGAGCTATGGGATGTTGTGGAGGAAGGTGTCGAGGTGCTTACTGCCGAAGCAGAAGCCGCGTTGACTAACGCTCAAAGGGTGGCGGTGAGAGAAACCAAGAAGAAAGACAAGAAGGCGTTGTTCATCTTGTACCAAGGGGTGGATGAAGCTACATTTGAGAAGATCTCGGATGCCGAGACTTCAAAAGAAGCTTGGGAGATACTGCAGCACTCCATGCAAGGAGTGGACAAGACAAAGAAGGTGAAGTTGCAAACCCTCCGAGTCCAGTATGAGGTGATGAGGATGCAAGGCTCGGAGAAGGTGGGTGACTATGTGACCCGTCTGCGGACACTCACAAATGAAATGAAGAGAAACGGGGAGACGATAGACGAGGTCAGCTTCATGGAGAAGCTCCTGCGCTCTATGTCTAAGAAGTTCCGACACGTGGTGGTGGCCATCGAAGAATCGAAGGACCTCACGGTGATGACGGCGGATGAACTGATAGGCTCGCTACAAGCACATGAGTATCGGATGGTACAGGATGAGGAGGAGTCAAGTGGCTTGGGGAAAGCACTTCAGACTCAGCTCAATTTTGGAGAAAGCTCTGGAAGAGGAGGAGGCCAGCGTGGCCGTGGCTACCAAGGAAGAGGTAGAGGAGGAAGAGGTAGAGACCAAGGAAGGTACCAACCGCACCAGAAGGAGGTGGAGCATAACCAAGGCTGGAACGCCGGAGGTAGAGGTAGAGGCCAAAGTAGAGGCCAAGGCAGAGGTCAAGGAAGAGACCAAGGCAGAGGTCAAGGCAGAGGAGGAAGAGGAGACATGTCCCAGACTCAATGCTACAACTGTGGCAAGTTCGGGCACATGAGCTACGATTGTTGGTCTCCTAGGAAGGGAGGAGATGCCAACCATTATGCGGAGACTAGCAACACGGGAGGCGACCCGATGATGTTCCTTACCGTCCAAGGGGCTGGAGGCGGAAGGAATGGAACATGGTACTTGGACACCGGAGCCAGTAATCACATGTGCGGAGAGAAGGAGCTGTTTACGAGCCTTGAACCAAATGGTGGTGAGGTGAGTTTCGGCGACGCTTCTAAGATTTCAGTTGAAGGAAGAGGAGTAGTGGCGGTTGTGTTGAATGGGAAGGAGGTGCTCATCAACGACGTTTTCTACGTGCCAGGCTTGAGAAGTAATATCCTAAGTCTCGGGCAACTGGTGGAGAAGGGCTACCGGGTCCTACTGCGGGATGGCACCCTAGCCATGAAGGATGGTCAAGGGAAAGAAGTGGTGAGGGTGAAGATGACGACGAATCGTCTCTTTACTTTGAGCATGGATGTGAAGGAGACGGCATGTCTCGCGAGGACTGAAGAGGAGGAAGAAGCTTGGCTGTGGCACCACCGGATGGGGCATCTGGGGTTTACAGGCCTGAAGCTGCTGTCTGGATCCAAGATGGTGGAAGGGCTGCCTATGATCACACCTCCTCAAAGGGTCTGTGAGGCATGCACGAAGGGGAAGCAAAGAAGGGAGACATTTGAGGGTGGCAAGTCCCGAAGGGAGACAAGGCCGTTGGAGTTGGTTCACTCGGATATCGCTGGTCCGTTTGAGACTACTTCAATAGGTGGAAGCAGATACTACATCACATTCACCGATGACTTCAGCAGGAAGTGTTGGGTGTATTTCCTAAGAGAGAAGGCTGAGGCACTGGAGAAGTTCAAGGAGTTCCGGGCGATGGTTGAGAAGGAGAGCGGTCAACCGCTGAAGGTGCTCAGAACGGATAGGGGTGGGGAGTACACCTCTAGGCTGTTTGACGAGTACTGTAAGCAATGGGGGATCTCTCATCAGCTGACGGCGGCATACTCGCCTCAGCAGAATGGCGTGGTGGAGAGAAAGAACCTTACCATCATGAACATGGCGAGGAGTATGGTGAAGGGCAAGGGGTTGCCAAAGATGTATTGGGCGGAAGCGGTACAGGTGGCAGTGTACGTGCTGAACCGTTGTCCAACAAAGAGTGTGAAGTTCAAGACACCCTTTGAAGCTTGGAGTGGGTGGAAACCCAATGTGAAGCATTTGAGGGTCTTCGGGTGTGTTGCTTATGCTCACATCCCGGACCAGAGGAGGAGGAAGTTAGATGACCGGAGCGAGAGATGCATCTTTGTAGGCTACGCTCCTGCGAGCAAGGCTTACAAGTTGTATAACCCGGAGACAGGGAAAGCTATCATCTCTAGAGATGTGGTGTTTGAAGAAGGAAGCAGTTGGAGCTGGGATGAAGCAACGAGAGGCATCAAGGGGATGTTCTACGAGGAAGATGAAGAAGAAGGTGGAGAAGAGGCTGAAGCCGAGATGGGTGGAGCGGAGCCACCATCACCACCTAGCGGAGGTTCAGGGGGAGCTCTCACCCCTTACTCTAGTGGTGCAAGTACAAGTGGAGGCGGCTCTGGTGGAGCAAGCACCAGTGGGAGCAAGGACAACCGTCCTCAGCCCAGGATGAGGAGGCTGGATGAAATTTATGAGGAGACGGCTCCGACCCTTAACAATTTTTCTCTATATTGTCTTTTGGCAGATGTTGAGCCGTGCTCCTATGATGAGACCGCAAAGGAGAAAAGCTGGAGGAAGGCGATGGATGTGGAGATCGTCTCCATCAAGAAAATGAGACCTGGAAGCTGGTCGACCCTCCTGCTGGCCACAAACCCCTCGGGGTGAAGTGGGTGTACAAGGTGAAGAAAAATAAAGATGGAGGCGTGGAGAAGCACAAGGCGAGGCTAGTCGTGAAGGGCTACCGCCAAGTTCAAGGGGTCAACTATGATGAAGTGTTCGCTCCCGTAGCGCGGATAGACACCATCCGTTTGATCATCGCCCTAACTGCTCATCATGGCTGGAAGATTATGCAGATGGACGTGGTCTCTGCTTACTTGAATGGGTACCTGGAGGAAGAGGTGTACATCGAGCAGCCTCCAGGGTACGTGGTAAAGGGGTAGGAAAGGAAAGTCTGCAAACTGGACAAGGCCTTGTATGGCTTGAAGCAAGGGGCTAGAGCTTGGAACGGAAGGATAGATGCTTTCCTGCAGAAGCATGGCTATCAGAAGAGCCCACATGAGTACGCCCTCTACACCAAGGTGGACCAGGAGGGCAACATGATGATAGTCTGTCTCTACGTAGACGACATGATTTTCACGGGGAACAGTGCTGCCATGTATGAAGAGTTCCGGGAGATGATGAAGAAGGAGTTTGAAATGACAGACTTAGGAGAGCTAAGTTACTTCCTGGGGGTGGAAGTGAAGCAGGGAGAAGATGAGATCTTCATATCCCAGAAGAAGTACGCGGAAGAAATTTTGAAGAAATTCAGGATGGAGGATAGCAAGCCTATCTCCACTCCTGCCGACCCAAGAATGAAGCTGAGCAAGGAGTCGAAGGAAGGAGCGGTGGACTCCACCTTATTCAAGAGCTTGGTGGGTAGTCTGCGCTACCTGACCTTCACCCGACCAGATATCATGTATGCGGTCGGGGTGGTGAGTAGGCACATGGAGGAACCAAAGGAAGACCACTTCACTGCAGCGAAGAGGATCCTGAGGTACATCAATGGGACGAGAGGTCATGGACTGAAGTATGGTACTGGAGAAGAGCTGACGCTAGTAGGTTACTCGGACAGTGACTACGGCGGGGATGTTAATGACCGGAAGAGTACTTCCGGATATGCTTTCAATATGGGAACAGGAGTGTTCTCTTGGAGTTCGAAGAAGCAGGCCACGATAGCTCTATTGTCCTGCGAGGCGGAGTACATAGCGGAAGCAGCTGGCACATGCCAAGCCATCTGGATAAGGAATTTGTTGGAGAGCTTGCAGCATGGAGTGGATGGGCCAACGACCATGTTGGTGGACAACATGTCGGCCATCCAACTCGCGAAGAACCCGGTACTACACGGGAGGAGCAAACACATCGATACAAGATATCACTTCGTGAGAGAGCAGGTGGAGCTGAAGACCGTGGAGGTCAAGTATTGCCCGACCGGAGAGCAAGTGGCGGACATCTTTACCAAGGCGTTGAAGGTGGACACGTTCCTGAAGCTCAAAGGCAAACTCGGCATGCTATGCCAAGTTTGAGGGGGAGTTTGTTGGAGTTCGGCGTTGACCGTTGACCGGGCCCACTTGCATGGGGAGTTTCATGTTTTGTTTTAATTGCTTAAGGGGGAGTGAATGTAATTACTTTGGGGAGATGGATAGTTGGTAGATGAGGGGGTAAGAGTTAATAGTTTTTATTAGCTTTTATTACTTTGCCACTTGGCGTTTTCTTATTAGTTGTAATTGCCTATATAAATGCTTGGTTTGTTCACTTGTAAGATTGATGAAATAGTGAGAAAAATTCCCAAGTCTTGTTTGAGTTTTAGAGAGAGGAGAGAGCGCCGCAGCGCCAAGAATCTCTAGTGAGAGAAAGTTGCCGGCGGTGAGTTTGCCGGGCGAGTAGAAGGAGAGTACTCGCGAGTTCGAGCGGCTTGGTGATCTCGCTGCGCGAGTTGGTGCTCTCGCTAGTTGTGTCCGGCGAGTTGATCTCGCTGCAAGAGTACTCGCGAGTTGATCTCGCCGTGGCTGCGGTCTCGCAGAAGTGGTGAACTCGCAGAGGTGGTGTACTCGCGCGAGTAGAGTCGTTCGACCGCGCGAGAAGGAGATTGCCGAGTTGGAGCGAGTGTGAGCCGCGAGTTAGAGTTTGCAAGTGGCGGTCTCGCGTTAGTCGTCTCGCAAGTGGGTGCTCGCGCGGTTAGGCGGCTAGAGTTGGCGAATTCGGCAGTTTAGTGGATTTTGGTGTTAAGTGTTTTTGGAGGTGTAGTCCGAAGCAGGGACTCATTCACGTTTCCAACAAAATAGACATACAGCCAACACATTAATGACTTAGCTAACACATTAGACGAATAATCAACACATTAATTACTCGCATTAAATGACTCGATCACTTAACAACTAACAATCGACACCTTAATTAAAATTACATAAAAAATACGATTTACCCGTGTAACGTATTCGTCGCAGTTAAAGTAGAATCCCTTTGCCCCGTATTCAATCATTTCAGTGCTGGCAATCATTTTATGCATGTGATTGTATTTCCTCAGGTTTACTGGGCTCTTAGTCGCATTTGTGTTATAATCACCTTGATTCTTGAGTAATCTACACTCACAAATCTTGAAGAAAATCATATTAACTCAGTGGAGAGAGCTTGCTGGTTGGAAAAGAGTGTAGAGTTGAATGCGCTGGGATTGCTTTTTCTTTCTGACTGGGCCAAATGCTGGGAAGATTAACTCAACGAAATCCCTTGGGAGATGTAAAAGAAGATTGTGAACACACAAAATCAGAAGGCTCTAATATCAAGTTGTTATAAACCAAGTCTTTAAATCGTTGGAGATTTCACGGAACATGAGGATGACGAGAATGAGGATATTATAGAGCCTGTTGTGGGCTCTGCATTTAGAGAAGACGATCTCGGCCATTAATATAATAGCTGAAAAATGTCTCGAATATCTCAACTATTATAATACTATGTTTGATACAAAGTTAATATCTCAGTTTTCCTTTAAGACATATGATATTCCTATGCTAAATCCAACAAGCTGGAAACACCAAAAAGGTATTTCAAATTGTTCAAAGTGATGGTGAAACTTATAAAAAATATTGTGATTATGCATGTAACATTAGGTTTTGTGTTCGCAAAGAACATCAAACAGTTTGGTCGGATATAAATATTGTAAAATAAAGAGAGTATTATTGCAATAAAGTCAGGCTAAATAGAGTTCCTAAAGTTGCAAACAGTGCTGTCAAATATCGTCGGATGAATGATGCAGAACAATTTGTCCCATGGTAAATGTCTTCAATGTCAATAAAAAAGACAAAAAAAATGACAGTCGGAAAGTTAATTAAGGAACAAAACTATGCACTTGTCACTACCAACAATCAACATATACTTCAATCTTATAAGGTCAATAGTAAGGAAAAATGTATTGTTTTGGAATCTATGACCAAAGTTAGAATAATGACTACTAATGCATATAATTATCCCGCCGACGATTACTCAATTAGGGGGTCATAAACTGTTAGTTTTTTCAATAGATAGATACTCGTGTAGTGGATGATATTACGTTCCCTTGTGAAACTCAATTAAGTGCACTTGGATTATATTTCAACTGAAAATTAAACCCTAAGTTGTTAGCAGATCCAATGTTGTGGCAGAGAGCTGGTGAGCTACTTACTACTCCAGAAGACATTTGAGATTGAAGTCAACCGTTCGAATGCTAAGTTTCCTCCCCCTCAAATATGATGGTCATTGTTGGGTAGCCAAAACAAACCTAACAAATTCTCACAAATATGTATGTAATTTGGTGAGGTTTGTTGAAATTAAACTTTCTAACGTTGTCGTGCATTCCGACCGACAGTACTCGAAATCCTATCGGAACGTGACTTCGGCGAATGCATTGTGGGGTCTTCAGTTACGTGCATCCATCAAATTGACTGGACGATCATCAAATTACACTCGAAGATCACAGACTGCTAATTTTCGAATCTTAGTAGTCGATTTACCTTCGACATTTGTTGACTTGCAATCCACTATCGACTTCCAATATTATGAACCTTATTATCTTCAAATTTTATTTGACGTTTGTGGACTTATTTTCGAGGATCGAGCGTCAAATTTTGCGTGATTATTTGTGTGGTTTTACATGATTGTCATTACTTTTATATCCATTAGGTTTACCTTTTAATTATGACTCTTTTCAGTTAAAGCTTAATGTTGGAATCCTTTCTATGATGATTTTACTTATTTTACTCATTGCAAAAAATTATGTGTTTATATATGTGATTTTATGAGACAATTTTTCGAGATCATGTTCGCTTTTCTGTGATTTTCTATCTTCATTATCACTTGTAAATTTGTCTTGTTCTGCTACGTTTGGTTCACCAAGTGAAAGTTTGAATGATCTCGTTTTTTAGTATCCACATACATCAGAGTTTTTTTTTTATGTAGTTCAATATTGTACCTTGAAGAAGTGAGCATTGATTGAAGGGCCTACTAAAGAGTGATGCAATTTCTTAGGCATCAAAGAAGATGCATTAAGGTGCAAATTTCTTAGTCCAATATTATTGTACCTTGAAAAAATGAGCATCGGTATCACAGAAGATGCAAGAATGGCGAATAAATCAAGCAGAGCTACGATACCGCAACGAACTCCTCGGTCGAGAGTTCGATAAAAAAAAAGCTAGGAATGCATGAGTCTTCCATGGTGTCCATGACATGAATGAGACATTTCTCATGACATGGATTTTATAGATTCCTGGCATGATCTGGATCCTCTGCAGCTATTGGGGAAACAGCAGTGGTTCAGTCCAATGCCATAGCCGTCTGATTCAGTTTGGACGGTTGGGATTGAACATCAACCTTCTTTTTCACGTGCCCAGCGGATTTCATCGTAGTCTCCGAAGCTAATGAATGCTATAATTCTAGAGGATCACGCAATAGACAATAGACCGCTGCTGGCAGCACAAGTGTACAAGCAAAACTATATATTGCGTATAAATAAATTAAATTTGTTTCTTCGCATAGTACAGAACGGTTGGAGAAGAGTGGAAATAATCTTTCAGCTGTTCACTTATTTATTCCAAAAATAACCTTCTCCCATGCATCCCACTTGAGACCGCTAAAATATTATAAATTATAGGGCTGTCTTATATTTTGGGCTTCAACCCAAAATTAAAGTCCGGTTCATGCGGTCGTAATCGCTTGACCGGTGAAAGTAAGTCCTCCCAAACGAAATCTTAGTCTCAGATTTATGAATCGCCGCACATGAGGTGAAACATTTTGGCGAGCCGATCGGGATCGGGAGTTACGAATGCCCACTGTGTAGAGAAATAATTCGGAAAAGAAGAAGAATCGCAAACGAAAAATATCAGATTTATAGAGGTTCACTCAATTTCGGGTCACATCATCTCTCCCGTCGCCTCTACCACTTGTATTATTAAAGAAAAAGATGAGTATACTAGCAAGACATACAGTGAGAAATCCTCTCACAATCTCTCAAGAAAAACTCTCCTCTTTCTCTCCAAGAATGGCGAAATCATCTGTGCTCTCTTGCGGTTGCTCCCGAGCGTGAATTCTCCCGCAATCCTTTGAAATGAAGACCTCTGCCACTTTAGGGCAATTGAGCGAGCCGATCTGGACCCTTAGATCAAGATCCAGAAGAATCTAACGGTCACAATCACAAAATAACAAAACTGGGTCCGTCAGCTACACTGCGGCGGTAGAGGTTACTGCGCCGTGGTAGCTCTAACCGACAAATCCCATCTCGTCGACCGTTTCCAAACGATATCAACTAGAGATCAAGTCGATATGACTGAAGCTCTATCCGAATTTAGGGTCGGGGCATTGCACCCGATCCCCCACCGGGGACGTCGTGTTATGAAAATCCGGTCCGAGAGCAGATAATTTCTTTTGATCCAATAAAATAATCTAATGACAAAAGATTAGTGCAATCACGAAGCAAGATAGAACAAGCATGAAAAAATAAGAAAACACCACAGACAAAGAACATCAAATTAAAAGTGATTCCCCGAAATTGAAATGAGTACGTTCATTGTGCAGATAGAGAATTTTATTTTCTTTCTCAAACATACAATACGGTTCTAAGGGAGAGAAAAATAAACCGAGAGAGAATTCTCCCAGATCCGGTCGTACACGTTGCAATGAGAAAAAAAATCCGACGACAAGAGAGAAGTCGACGATCGAGAGGCAAGCGCGCTGCAGCAAGTAAGAAGCTCGACGGCAAGGCTGCAGCAAGGAAGAAGCCTGACGACGATGTAAGTGGTCGCCGACTACAATACGCACACAAGTTGCAACGGAAAAGAAAGTCGGCCTACACACACCGGGTTCAGCCATCACTAGCGCCTCCTCTTGCCCAAAATTTTTCTGCACACATTTGGAAAAAGCTGGCCACTCTTATTTATAAGTAGGAGAAACCCTAAGAGGGTAAGGGCCGGCTACTACCATGGAAGGATATCAATCTTTTCCAAAAAAAAACCTCCATTATCACCAAAGATTTGGGGAATGATAAATTTCGATCTCTAAAAAGGAAGGGGCCGATCAGGAGGAGATCCCGACGGAACTCTAGGAGGGGCGGCAGCATAACAATCTTCACATTGACGTCTCTTTCATGACATGCACCACCTGGCTGAGATAACTCCAAAATACCCAAAAGATCACCAAGATCCAAATCCAAAAAAACTGAGTGAATGAACTTCAGTCGAGAACAAATTATAAGAAAACTCCTACAATTCTGAGTCACACAAACTGGACTAGCATGACTGACTCAAAAACTGCTACACCTTGAAACTAAATTTCAACTGCTCCACCTTTAGCGGTGGCCTCCCATAGCAAAATAAACATGTCAATACTATTGACTTGTAATGTGCGCGAGGGAGAGAAATTGATAAATGCAGACACATTAACTATGAATACAAACAAACTGACCTCGACATGGAAAAATGAATCTCTATGAGAACTAATCAAAAAAGGTAGATTAGACACACTTCAAGCTCTTGTAGAATAAGGAGTAACAAAGAAAGAGTTTAGGTAATAGATGGTAACCAAACTGCATTCAAAAATAAAATTCTTAAACAGGAAAAATAACTCGAAATAAAAGTTATAGGAACACAAGTATAGAGATAACATGACTAAAATAAGGGAAATAAACATGAGCAAATGAATGGATAATGACTATGGGAACAAAATAGGAAAATGATAAAAAATTCAGGAAGCCAAAAAAGAAAACACAAAAAAAGACAAGAGAAAGATATGTGTGAAAAACACTAGAGGACGTACTCATCGCCATCCTCGAGGAATAGGAATTTGACATACTTTTCTTATCATCACCAGGGGTCTTTCATTTTTCCTTGTTTTGAAGCTTCCAACAATCCTTTATTACATGATCCTTCTTTTTGTAGTAGTTGCAGTGACTATCTAAATTGTTCTTATACTTGGACTTGCCTCCTCTGCCTAAACTAGACTGACCCCGAGAAAATAAAGCTGAACTTTCAGCAATACCTGTGTCGGACGACTTCATATAGATGTCATCTGAGAGTTAGGTTGCAGTGACCTCTTCCAGCAATACCTGCATTGTGCGACAAATAAGAAATCTAGTGGCAAGAAAGAAGTCGATGACTGAGAGCCGAGCACGCTGCAGCAAAGAAGAAACTTGATGATAAGGCTGCAACAAGGAAGAAGCCCGGCGACGATGAAATTGGTCGCCGACTACAACACAAACACAAGTTGCAACGGAGAAGAAAGCTGACCTGCATACACAGAGTTCGGCCACCACCAGCGTCTCCTCTTGTCCGAAATTTTTTTACACACATTTGGGGGAAACCTGCCACTCCTATTTATAAGTAGGAGAAACCCTAAGAGGGTAAGGATGAGGGGTCAGTTTATATTATAGAAGGAGATCAATCCTTTCCAAAAAAAACCTCCAATCATCACCAGAGATTTTGGGAATGATAAATTTTGAGCGGTTTCCAAAAAGGGGGCCGGCCAGGAAGAGAACTTGACGGGAATCTAGGAGGGGAGGCAACATAACAACATGGTCCCCTAGGCCAGGAGATGCCGCCCCCGGACCCCCACTGTCGTCAACCCCAGAGATTTTCAAGTGGTTTATACTTTGATTCCCCTTAGCTCTTGTGGGCTAACCTGGTGTGAGAAACAAGAGGACCATAATTAAGTATTACCAACTTCAACATATTTGATTTGCTTGAATTTTAGGGGAACCCCCTATCAAGACTCATCGATGGTGCTAAAGAAATCAATTCTGCTTCATCCACACTAGTGGGAGCACTGCCTCGCATCCGTGGGAGAGCTTGAAGGGGGTCTCCCCTGTGGTCGTATTGGGAGTGGTTCTCAGGGCCCAAAGAACCGAGGGAAGCTGCTCCACCCAGCTACCCTTCAAGTTTTCAACTTTTTTTCTTCAGGAGTTTCACTATGATTTTGTTTGCCGCCTCCACCTTCCCGTTGCTCCTAGGATGATGGACCGAGGCAAATCAGAGATCAATCCCGAGCTGCCCGCAGAATCTGATGAACTCGACGCTGGCAAACTGAGGTCCGTTGTCCGTGACAATGGCTTGCAGCAACCCGTGCCGGCAGATAATCTCCCCCCAAACAAAATTCCTGATAACCTGGGAGGTCACCTTAGTCAGTACCTTCACCTCCAACCACTTAGAAAAATAATCTATCATGACGAGTAGGAACCTCCTCTGCCCGCTGGCCTGGGGAAAGGCCCTACCAAGTCCATTCCCCAGATGCTGAAGGGCCAGGGAGCCGTAATACTTCTGAGGTGCTGAGCCAGTTGCAGTTGGAGGGGGCAAAAAACTGGCACTTATGACACTTCTTCGTAAACTCCGTTGCATCGTGGCCCAAGGTAGGCCAGAAATATCCTTGCCTGACAATCCTTCTTTCCAGGGTCCGACTCCCGGAGTGACTCTCACACTCCCCGGAGTGAACCTCCTCCAAGATCCTCTAGACCTCCCTCTCGTCCACACAACGTGCTAACATTCCCTAGTTGACTCAGCTGTTGGGAAAGTGCACCACTACCGTTTGTTCGATTCTCGTCCCCCGGGGGCTTACTAGGATCACCCCTCCCCCCATGGAATACCTCCCTGAAGCGCCATATACCATCACCTTCTAGGGAACTGGGTGAGTGAGTTTCACCTCCGTCACCTCGACCACATAGTCAGCCAGAAAGTCGGTCATTGCTTGGGCCTTGATCGAGAGGCGGGGGACAAAGGAGATGTCAAACTCACTCAGTTCCACTGAACACTTGGCAAACAGGCCCGAATGCTCCACCCCCTCGAAGATGTTGCGAAGGGGGTGGTCGATCACTACTCGGATTGAATGTGCCTGGAAGTAAGGCCAGAGTCTCCGAGCTGAGATGAACAGAGCAAAGGCTAGTTTCTCCAAGATGGGTTACCGAAGCTCTGCCTTCCTCAGGACCCGACTCACATAATATATGGGGAGTTGCTTCTTCCCCTCTTCCCGAACAAGGACAGAGCTCAAGGCCTCTGCTCTGACCCTAAGATACAAAGACAGATCCTCCCCTCCTTCGGTCCTTGGAGCAGGGGGGCCTGGGTCAATTGCCTCTTCAAAGCCTGGAATGCCTCCTCGCACTCCTTGGTCCATTCAAACTTCTGCCCCCCCCCCCCCCCCTCAATGTTTTGAAGAAGGAGGAGCACTTCTTTCCGGCCCGGGAGAGAAACTTGCTCAACCCTGCCAACTTCACTGTCAACCATTGCACCTCTTTGGCATTCCGCGGCGATCCTAACTCCATGATTGCCCTCACCTTGTCAGGGTTGGGCTCTATATCTGCAGGAGTAAGAAGATGGCTCAGGAACTTACCCTTGCTTGCCCCGAAGACACACTTCAGGGGGTTCAACCGCATCTTATACTTGTGTAAGGTGGTAAAGATCTCCTCCAGGTCCCTGAGGTGGGAGTCCACATCCCGACTTTTGACCATAAGGTCATCTAAATACACCTCCATGTTTCTCCACTTTTTCTCTCGGAAGACCATGGTCATCATCTTCTGGTATGTTGCCCTTCATTATTCATCCCAAAGGACATCATTTTGTAGCAGTAACACTCATCCCCGGTGATGAAGAAGATATCTTTGATTTCGGGAGGGTGTATCCTGATCTGGTGGTAACCTAAAAATGCATTCAGAAAACTCATTACAGGAAAACCAACGGCTGAGACAACCAGCACGTCGATCCGAGGCAAAGGATAACAGTCCTTATGGAACGATTTATTAAGTAAAGAGAAATCGACACACATATGCCACCGGCCATCTCCTTTTTTAACCATAACTACGTTGGAAACCCAGTCGGGATACTGTATTTCGGATACAAAGCCAGCCTTAAAAAGCTTGTGCACCTCCTCCCTGATGGGCTCGACCAGCTTGTCCGCGATGGACCTCTTCTTTTGCTGGATGGGGTGAGCTTCTGGGTCCAGGTTGAGGTGATAGCAGGCCACATTCGCATCGATCCCCGACATCTCCACGGCGCTCCAGGCGAAGATGTCCACATTCATCTAGATGCACTCCAGCATCCTGGCCTGGTCCTCCGGGGTCACCCCCCCCTCACTGATGCGAACCTTCTCCACCCTACCTCTAAAGGTGAGAACCTCTATCTCCACCACCTCTTCTACATCCTCCAGACGAGACTGCTCCCCCATTCTCCGACATCCTCCCCTTCTGAGGCAAGGACTTCCTTCTCAGCCTCTTCTACGACCATTGTCTTGGCTGACTCCTGAACTTCCTACGCTACCTCCACCTGGGTGTGGTTCTTCTCTACCTCCATCTCTTCTCTGCCGGCCTCCTGCTCTGCCTCCTCCATCCTTCGCTCCATCTCCTCGGCCCCCTCCTGCCAAGAGATGGAGTTCACCGCCATGACGTATCACTCCCTAGCCACCTTGGGGTCTCCCCGGACCTGGACCTGGATCCCCTCGGTGTTGAACTTCAGGAATTAGTGGAAGGATGAGGGGACGCAACAGAAGGCACTGATGAGGGTTCTCCCGAAGATGGCATTGTAGCTGCTAGGGGTGTACACGATGACGAACCTGTAAGTGCGGGACTACCCCCCAGAGTGACATGGAGTCTCACTCCTCCTTCAACCTCCTTCCTCTCCCCTGAGAATCTGAACAAAGGTTCATCCGCGGCCAGCACCCTTTTGGCATCCACCTTCATCACGTTGAATGCCTTCTTGAAGATAACGTCCCAATTCGTGCTAGACCCCTCGTGCGCGCTTTTGAGTCTGGAGAAACGATTTGGGCTCAGGGAGTGCCGGCAGCTAGTCTTACACTCGTGTAAGGGGAAGGGAAGTTAGTCCAGAAAAGAACACGGGTAGTGGCACGAGCGTGTCCATACCCGTGTGGTGCTTTGGTACATGGGTGGAAATTCGTGGAGTTTCCAGAGAAGGACACAGGTAGTAACACGGGCGTGTCCCTACCCGTGTGTATGTGGACACGGGTAGAGACGCGGGTGTGTCCCCTACCCGTGTGTGTAACTGCCATCGTAGGCCGTGTTGCGTGACACGGGTAGTGGAAACGGGTGTGTTCCTACCCGTGTTGGTTTCCAAATGACACTTTAACCGTCGGCGGCGCTTCACTCGAGCGGGACACGGGAAGGAACACAGACGTGTTCCTACCCATGTTAGTCCTATTTATATAGTTTTCTGAAAGTTGTCCGTTTTTCCATTCTCTTCCTAAACCATTCTGTGAGAAATTTCTGGAGAGGAAGAAGAGGGTGTGGAGCCAACCTTCATTCCGTGGAGAGCCGATGCCGGCGAGGAGAAGAAGATGTCGCTGTGAAGAGTGACGAGATCCATGGCTAGAAATGGTGGAAAAGCCGGAATCAAGGTGAGCTTCCTCCCCTCTTCCTTGGTGCTAGATCTGTAGTTAATCCTAGGAGAGATATTGACTCAAAAGAGTGTTGATGCGTAAGATGAAGACTTCTAGGAAGAGGCCATGCTAGGGCTTGTGTTCTAGGGTTTAGACATTTTCAACCTCTCCTTCCTTCAAAGTGATGATGGTCGTGAAGAGTAATGGCCTGATGAGGGTGAATAAGGGAGGAGGAATTTCTGGGTGTGATTTGGGAAGATCGGCTAGAGGAGGAAGATGAACCGATGCCGTTCTTTCCGCCTTAAGATGCGTGCAGAAATCTGTGTTTTACACGCAGCGATCTTCGTGGCTATTTTCATGTATGTCATCGCCAGATCCGGGCTTTTGATTAAACACGAAAGTTGTAGGCCTTGGAGAGATCCTTTCAACGAATGGTTACAAGTCTTCATGCGAGGTCTATAGCCATGGGAAAGCCTGATCAAAATTGATGGTTGATAACGTAAACGTGCTGAAACTGTAATTTGAATGTAACAGTCTTAGAAGCCAATTTCAAGTATGACACGGCCAAATCTGGGCTTCTGACTAAACACGAAAGTCGAAGCCCTTTGAAATACCTTTCCAACAAAGGGTTAAACGTTTTCACCGGATTCCTGTAGCATTCTGAATCCCTGGTTGAAGTTCTGTGTTTTATACAATTACTGCATACCTTGTTCTTTTGTTTACGTAAACCCTACTGGAATTAGTAGAGAGATTGTGAGTAGTTAACTTGAAGAATGGTTGTGAGTTGTTGGTTGATCCTTTATAATCAAATGATGAAGTAAAACATATTTGAACGAAATGGTTGGTTGATAGATCCCTAGGTGAACTAGTGAGTAGACAAGTTGGATTGTATAAACAACTAGATGTATGAATCGGTAATGTGAGTTGTGAGCTCGAAATGTTGGAAGAGGATTGAATAAGGTTAGTTTATGGATATGTGAAAGGCTTGATAGTACGTGAATATTTGTCGCACTTGATCGTTTGTGTTAATAAGGGATGTGGTAAGGAACCCTTGTGAGCTGTTGAGCTCGAGATGTGAAATAGCATGCGGTGTGAGTCGACACGTGGTGTCGTAATCCTGGGTTAAGGATAGTGTGGCAGGTCTACGGGCTCGCCAGTCGTCACACTGACGGGAGTTGACGGTTAGACCTTGGGCGGTTGGGCTTGGTCCTCGGTGTTCACGTCCCGAGGCTCCTTCCGTGCCAAGTGAACGGATGGGCTTGGTCCTCGTGCTCATTTCCGAGGCTCCTTTCGGGTCACATCATAGGCCAGTTCAGGGCTAGGTTCTCGGTGCACATCTACCCGAGACACCCGCTGAGCCGTAGTACGTGTGTGAGCTCCGCTGTTGTGTTCTTAGCGTTGAGGCTTACGGAGGCCTAGGCCAGGTAGTGTGGAGACCAGCCTAGTAGTGGAGATGTCTGCTCTACTGTCACCGTCCGGCCACGACGGTTGACGCCTGAGAGGTTAACTACCTGCTCGAAAAGTGGGAACTAAGAGTCTGTGTCGACACACCAATTGCTTGTGCATGTTCATGGGTGAGTCATAGCATAACATTCATTGTATTGCATTACATCGCATACACAAGATCCTCATCATATAAGTTTGTATGGGCACTCTTATACGATGAGTTACTTTTTTGTTGAACTGATCCTCAACTTATATGACTGTATGACATTCATATAAGTTGAGTTACTTTCAATTGTAGCTTACACTCTCATACTCTGCTGTAGATGATAGAACTGCTAGAGTAATGGTTGTTCATTTATTATGCTGCTATACTTTTACATTGTTTACTGATCACACTATACCACCTCTTTGTACTACTGCCTTATTAAATATATTATACCCTAATCCTTTCTCCGCCTGGTGCCGAGGAGTCTCCGGGGGAGCCGATGTGAAACCACTTAGTCTTTATGACTAATGGTTGCTACATCTTCCTTTTTAGGAGGAAACCCGGCATGCGGAGCAGCAACAGATTTTGCAGCAGAACAGCCAGGCCAGGACGACATGACCTGAGGTGACAGTACGGTCGTTACCGTCGGTGACCGATGTGAGTCTTTAAGAGACTTGATGTAGCCCTTTAGGGCAAATTACTCGTACTCTGATAGCTTAGAAGCTTGATGTAGCTTCTTTATTTATTATATTTGGACTTATATACTTATGTGTGCATTTAACTTCTGTTTTTATTACTCTGGTTGGTTTGCCATGTTTGATATTGGTAAAAGTCAGCAGAATAGGCATTTTGTAGTACAGGATAGCCCGAGTGCTAGTACTACCGCAAGGCGGCTGTTCTGGGCATAAGACTCTGCTTGTGCCGTGTGTTGTGTCCCGGGAGGGGGGGTCTTAAAAATGGTATCAGCTTGCTACGATCCTGAACTGAAGAAGTCATTCAGCAATGGTGTCACCCCCGTTCGATTAGTCAGTTTGGGGACAAACTGACTTAGCGGAAGCAGTGGTGTGCCAATATGTAATTCACACTAAGTATGTCTAACTTTGACCTTAAGATTAGCCAACCTGACCTTAGACTTGTATTTTACGTGTAGATCTCAGTGCACGTTGAGCCAGTGGGGGGCACCCCCACCCCGTCCGTTCCCACACAATTTCAATAATCGGAGCCAGGGCAGACGCTCACAGCTATCTTGGATGCCTTTAGATCCCAACAAGCCCCCGTACAACAACAAGGCCCGGGATCCAATTGGGTGAGCACTTTCCGAGCACTTTACAGATACCTTGGAGCTATCTGTAAGAAGTCGTTCGGCTTAGGTATTGCTGAAAGTCTAGCTTTATTTTATCGGTGTCAGTCTGGTTCAGACAGAGGATGCAAGTCCAGACATAAGAGCACTTTAGATAACAACTACAACTACTGCAAAAAGAAGGGTCATGTGATAAATGATTGTTGGACGCTTCAGAATAAGAAAAAAGGAAAGACCCCTGGTGACGAAAAGGAAAAGTACGTCGCATCTCCATGCCTTGAGGATGCAGATGGGGACATCCTCTAGTATTTTTTCGCACTTTTTTGTCTTCCTATTATTTGTGTGTTTTTTCTTTTTCTTTTTTGATTTTTTGTATTTATGTCTTCTTGTTTCCTGGTCATCATTCATTCATTTACTCACGTTTATTTTACTTTATTTTTAGTCATAATATTGTTATACTTGTGTCACTATAACTATTATTTCTGAGTTATTTTTTTGGTCAAAAACTTTATTTTGTAAATGCAGTTTTATCACCCTCTATTACCTAAGTTATTTCTTTGTTATTCATTCGTTCTACATGAGCTTAGAGTGTGTTTAATCAATCTTTTTTGATTAGTTCTTATAGGGGTTCTTTTTTCATGCTGAAGACAGTTGTTTGCAATCATTGTTGATGTGTCTGTATTTGTCAATTTTATCACCCGCTCACACATCAAATGTCAGAAGTCTTGATAGGTTTAGATTTTGCTATGGGAGACCATCGCCCGGAGGTGGAGTAGTTGAAATTTTAGCTCCAAGGTGGACCGTTTATGAGACAGTCGTGTTAGTCTAGTTTGTGTGTTACTCATATTTGAAGAAATTTTCTTATGATCCGTTCTTGATCGAAGTTCATTCAGTTGGTTCTTTTGGCTTTGGATCTTGGTGACCGTTAGGGCATCTTGGCGTTACCTCAGACATGTGGAGCATGTCATGGAAGAGACATCAATGTGGAGATTGTTGCGGTAATTGTCGCCTCTTTCTATATGGGGGAAGCTGATTTTAGAAGTCAGACAATCTGTCGTGCCATCTTTTTTGGAATCAAATTTTTGGCGGTGTCTTTTTTTGATTTTTTTTGGAAACTATCCAATCTTTTGATGGAGAAGCATAGTTGGAAGGAGATAATTCTCCTTCCTTGGGTGGATATTGTCGACCCCCCTTTCCCTTCCCGACTAGGGTTCTCTATGCTTATAAATAGAGGTGTGATTTTTCCTCTCTACATCAAAAAGTTTTCGGCTAGCAGGAGAACGCAGCGAAGGTCGGCTGGACATTGGCCAAACCTGGGGGTTCTTTTTCGTGGCAACCGTGTGTGCGTTTCTGTGGTCGGCGGCCATCATTCTTGACATCGGGCTTCTTCCTAGTTGCAGCCTTGCTGTCGGGCTTCTCCTCGCTGCTGCGTGCTCGGCTCTCGGTCATCGACTTCTCTCTTGCCGCCAGATTTCTTTCTCGTCGCAACGTGTACGGCTGGATCTTGAAAGATTCAAAACTGTCATCAATCTCTCGGTTTTTTTTTCCTCTTTTTTATCCGTATTGTATGTTTGAGAAAGAAAATAAAAATTTTCACCTGCACAGTGGACGCACCTAATTTCGGAAGACCACTTTAAATTTGGTGTTCTTTTTGATTGTGTTGTTTCTTATTTTTTTCGCTCTCCGTAACCGCTCTTTTTTGCCGTTAAATTATTTTTTTTAGGATCTGAAAATTATCTGCCTGAACCGATTTTTCATAACAGAATTCCATCAAAAATCCCTAGTGGGAACCCCATCAATTATAATAATTAATTTATGGCGTATTTTGGCCTAGTACAATGAAACCTCTAAATATAGAGATCCGTATTGAAGATTCTCTTAAACAGCTCTGTATGGGGGATCCGTACATATGACCGTGATAGTTCATTATATGATCGCCCCTATGTATAATTTTTCTATACACACCGTTTAGGATGCTGACACATAACGGACCCACTCCAAACTCCCGGAAATCACCATAAATCCAAAAATCCCTAAATCGCTGAAATCCCTGTAATAACATTATTTTATTAACATTATTTTATCCAGAACTTTGAGCTGGCTAGCCCCTCCTCTTTCTATTCAGAAATCCCTATAATAACATTATTTTATTATATATTCACAGATGTGTATAACTTTTTCTATACAGTATAGAATCCGCATTCCAATCATTTGCAGACAAGTTTTAGGCAGCTGGTAATATATTACCCTTAAATATGAAGCATGCTTTTCACCGCATCTAACCTCCCAACTGTTGCCCAAATATTGGAGGAGATTGAGCCTTGTAAGATAAGAAATTTGTTGACATTCTCACATTCATATTTGTATAAATGTTCTCAAACATTGTGTGTGGGAGAAGAATCAGAGTGTCTGTCTCTAGTGTCATTCCCTGCACTATTTTATTAATCGCCCTTGCTGCACGCACACTTGTGAGGAACAGCTCTGTTTCAATTCCATGGAGTCGTCGTCTTCCAGCTTCGAAAACTTCCTCATCATCGCCGGCCTGCTGCTGGTTCAGGGCGTCTATGGCTTCTACACCATCTTCCTCAGCAGAATCTTGGCCATGGGGCTTAGTCCTCTGTTCATGATTGTCGCCGGAGGCTTCCTCGGCGCCGTCTTCCTCCTCCCGTTTGCGGTCATACTCGAGAGGTCTGTAATTATCATAGCCATCATTCAAAAAGATGGGTTTTTTGATGCTCTGTAGTGTGGGGTTGTCTGATTTTCTGGGTGCTGAAGCGTTTCTCTGTGGTGAGCTGCAGAAAGAAATGGCCGAAGAGGATTACGTTGGCTATGGTGGTGCAGTTTGTTGCGATAGCATTGGGAGGGTAAGAGCTTTGAATATGCTTTTGCTTTCGATGTAGCTGTTTAAACTTTGAAGCATTCCGCACCAAATCAAAAAAAAAAAATTGTTTTTGAATATTTTATATGTTTATAAGGACTCGTTTGGGGATCGGCGGAGATCCGGCTAAATCCCGACGGGGCTGTTTTGGCTGCCCTGCAGTACGGCGCCGGCGTATAATCGGGGAATTTTCAACGAATTGAGTGCCGCCGTCGGACCATGGGGGTCGTCTCTGGCTCTCTGCCTAAATTAAGAGTGGTTAAGGCTCTTTTGGGAGGAGGGGAGGGATTATTCTAACCGGGTCCCGGATCATCCCAGTGATCTTCTGGTGGAGGTCACTTTTTATATTGTAGGGTTGAGTTGTTTCCGCAGAGTATTGCGGTATTGAAAAAATACTGTCAATATTGTCAGTATTTCGGAGAGTGGGGGTGGGGGTGGGGGTGGGGGGCACTAATGTCTGTGGGGGCTCTTTTTTAGTAAAAGAGTTTTTTATAATTGTATTTTCACCTAAAAATATAATCATTTTTTATAATTGTATTTTCACCTAAAAATATAATCATATGAGTACTTAAAATTAGCGGAAAAAGACATTAATAAATATTCCATGATTTATTTTGTGAAAAACTAAAAAAAACATAGGAGAAATTTACATTTTCCCGGATCCTCCTCTTTCCTTACATGCACATAAAATTTTCTCCTTTTAGGCCGTTTTTGCTGGCACATTTGCCATAGGAGATTCCAGGTGTACTTAGTGAAACTGTTCAAGCTTTGGTGAAGCAATGTTTCATTTGTCTTCTGAATTATAACATTTTTTTGAGCCAAAATTTGTAGCTTCATAATCTGTTCTGAGAAGGAGTTTTATTTGAAAAGCACCGGAGCCCAAACGCGGTCGATCATTAATCAGAGTCTAAGGCTTCGTTTGGCGTGGTGGTAGAGATCATGAACGCAGTGGTCATGAACGGTTGTTTGTGAACCCGACCTCACCTAAAAAATTTCATGCACAAGCTAGTTTATTTTCTTGCTAGGAGTCATGCATAATTTGTCTTGCCAAACATACATTTTATGATAATAATGACGTTTTTGACCAAACTCATCGGAGCAAATAAGTCGGTGAAACGACACGTAAAACTTTGTTTATTTGGGATTTTTTTTAATTTTGTTTCAATGGTATAAAAAATAGCACAGATGTGTTTGGTAAATTATGTATTAAAAATATTTATTTGATGAATTATTTGTGATTTGATAGGTAGAGGGGATGGGGGAATGGTAGGTTTATTAGTATATTTCACTTTTTTTATTAATTGATATAATAAGTGGGTTTACAAATTGTTCTCATTGTAGACTTGTTTAATTAATATATAATATTGGATCCATTAATTAGTACCTTAAAGGATTTTATAATATTCATTAATATTATAAACGTTTTTTTTATTGCTATATCATTGGACATCACATTTTCTTTGCTTTTAGTTATTCCGTTGCATGGTGTCATGATGAATGGCACAAGCGAACGGAAAAACCTATTGTTAGTTTAGCAAAGTCGTTGACTCCTGTTTTAAATTAGTTTTAAAATTACTCTTTTTAGCGCATATATTGTTAGCCATTTACATGAGACACGTAAGGCATGTGGGGGCCTGTGGGTCAACGTTAAAGCAAGTCAACTATTGGTTATCCCTGGTAAAAAAAAATGTAGAAATATGATGCTTTGTTTGAGCGTTCTGTTTTTCAGTTGAGATTTTGAAGAACAAAAAAAAAGCTCAAAAGGCTTTTTGTTTGAGTGTTTGGATAACTTTCATTTGGGACTGCCAATCCCATAAAATACTGTTTTATGTCTAATTTCAACCATTGTAAGGGTCTATTTGTTTTGACTGTGAGAATTAGAGCGGAGGGAATGGAAATGCTGATAATAGCTAGAGCGGTGAGAAATAGAGGGCCGGGTTGATTGCAGTCTCAAAAAAAAATCAAAATTGAGTTTTGGAGTGGTAATCATAAGAATTGGAGGGTTACCAAATAATTTTTTTTGGGGTTGGTGTTTTCCCCCAATGAAGACGGAGCAAAAACATCCGCACAGACAGAGATAGAGTGCTTGCTTGTTTCGGCGGTGAGAGTTGGAGCATCGGGAATCAAAGCGTTGGGAATGGAGTGGTGGGAAATGTAAAATTTTATGAAGCAAGAGGTCGCAGGAACGCTTCAATCATCCAAGTCAAGTAAACCACAAGTAAACAGAAGATAAAAGAACGACTCTTGCATTATTTGCTCTTTTACAATGCGATGCATACATTGTGAGACATGATTTCACAATGCATCCGATGGAGTTCACAAAAATAGACAAGTACAAAACTAGCAGACAGATCTCTGAAACCGCCTAGCCGCCAATTCACCTTTCTATTCGCGAGGTTGCGCGAACATCATGAGCCGCCAAACCACCAAACTGTCAGGCCGCACCTCTAGCCGTGCGAACTGCCTTTTATTGACTGCTGAAGAGACTGTCATGTCCGCACTCCTTGGTCACCTGACTGCACAAGTCGCCTAACCGCAGAAGTCACCATGAACAGACGCTGCTCTACTGAACTGAAAACTGAAACGTTTAACTTTGATGTTCTCCCCCAAAAAAGATGGAGCAAAAACGCTCAAACAAAAAGAGCTATAGAGTCAAGTTCATGAATGATCTATCAGCAGTCGTCACCGCTCTCCCAAACAACCAAACAACCTCTAAATATGTGGTCTTAAGTTCTTAGCTAGATCGATATGAGTTTAACCGCAGGTAATGTAACCCAACCTCAATCCCCGTTAAATTATTGCTCCTTAATAAATAAACGAAATATTTCAATCTAATATCGTTTCCATTTTATTATTTCTTAATTCTAAAAAAATGGCCCAAAATTTCTAGAGTCAAAGTCGAGATTGTAACCTCATAACTGAAACTGTGCCCTCATTCATCAAATTTTTTTAACATTGCGTGAAGGAATATGAGAAACAGCTGGCAGGTTTATTATGTACTTTGACTTGTTGAATATTTTGAGATATTTTATGGTGAATAAAATTATTATGTAATTGTTAATTACAACGATAAATATTATATGTATTTCTCCAATGTTTTCAGGGTGACAATGTTTCAAGGCCTGCTGTTAATGGGGATTAAGAGAACAACACCTGCCATTGCCTCTGCAATGCCTAATCTTGTTCCTGGATTTGTCTTCATCATTGCAGCATTTTTCAGGTAAAATGAGGTTCAAAATAGGGGGAAAACTAGAGTCAACAACTTAAAAAAATATACATCAATATTATAGTTTAACATTTATTTATTTACTTTTCCAAACTATAAAGATTTACTTACGAAAAATTTAGTAAGGATGCCAAAAAAATTGCATTTAGAAGGAGCGATATTTGGGCCCGGTTACAATCGGGAGAAATTAGGACCATTTATATATACATGCCTTGATGTGATACAAAAAATTCGAACTAGAAAAGGCTTCTGAATGACTTGATCTTTTCAATATGAATTTGATTATCTGACTTTCTTTGATGGGATGTGTTTAGATTCTAATATAATGAACTTCAAAATAAATAAATAAACAAAACACAGCAATTATCAAATAGTAAGGATGCCAAAAAGTTGACTTTGCGTCGACTCAAAACTACTTCAAGAGACTAGAAAAGTAAAACTAAAAGAGAAAATCATCATGCATCTGAAAGTCTTCTTCTTTTCATTATGAAATTTATGATTTTGGGTTTCATAGATGGGATCGATATGTTTCGATTCTACAAAAAGGAACTTTTTTACAAAAAAAAAGAGTTAAAACACACTAATTATCATCATCGACAATTGGCTTATCCGCATGATTTGGGGTTGATGTTGTTGAGTGTGCCACGTGAAATGGACGGTATTAATGTTTGAGCGTGTGTTGCGACTTGCGACTCGCTAAAAGGGGCGGTTTAGTCCCACACCGTCTAGCGTGCTCGCTGCTCCTGAGTGTATATGCAGGGTGGCCAATCCTCCCCTAACCGCATGGTTTTGGGGAGTGATGGCACAATGCTTTACAAATACATGGTTCAATGTTATCTTACTTTATATCATTTTAACAATTATAAAGTGTTCCGCAGGCTCGAAAAATTCTCCTTTTGGTGCAAATATAGTCAAACCAAGGTGATCGGAACGATTGTGTGCCTGGGCGGGGCTTTAGCTATGAGCATGCTACAGACTCCAACAGCATCAAAATCATTGTTCTTCCTAGGAGAGTCTGTAAATGACAGCACTTACAAGGATTGGCTCTTTGGTTGCTTCTACCTCCTTGCTGCAATTATCATTGTGTCCTTCGTCATGGTTTTGCAGGTTAGTGTATAAATATAAACTAACATTAAAATACATATTGAACACATCATTAGTCAACATTTCCTTGATTTTTAACCTTGGTGGTATTTTACACAATAAACAGGACAATTGCAACATAGTTATACTAAATTTTTCATTAGAAGTTCATTTTATAAGCACCGTTATCATATTGTGGTAAGAATATATATGAAAACTTCCCCTAGAAGTTAGCATAATTAAAGCTGCACCCCTCTTACTTTTTAAATTACAAAAATCTCCACTGAAAGCTTACCTTTTCATAACATTCATGCACAAAAACTCACTTGTAGTAAATGTTCAAGGAGAGTTTTATTTTCTATGTTGATGTTATGAAATGTTAACTTATAGGGGAGGTTTTTGTAATTTTAAAAGTAAGATGGGTGCAACCTATAATGTAGCAAACTTAGAGGGAAGATCCGGATAAATGACCATATCGTAGTGCAAGTGAATTGATATAGAGTTTTTGTGAACCAACATGGCCGGTTAGATCACAAGAGCAAAAAAGAAGAGAACTTAAGAATTATTTTTAAACCGGATGTCTTACAAATAAAGACTTCGTATCTTTTTATAGTCATCCAAGATCAATATTTTATTTACCAGTTTATGTCATCATTGACCTCATTCTACTATTTACATAACTGCTGATATCATCATATAATTTACATCACTGTTAACATCATTATATCATTTACATCGTCATTTTATTTACATTGTCGATGACATTATCCAATTCTTTATATCCTTGTTTACATCATTGTTCAGTTTCAAAAGATTTCGTATCGCAAAATCAATAGTTTTAAAATAAATAAATAAATAATTGAGCATACTTGTGTTCCGTTTCATAACTTCGATTGATTATCGTTGCGTGCAGGCTACGACAATGGTCGGCTTTCCGGCACCTTTCACGTTGTGCGTCATAACCTCTTTGTTGGGCTCCATCTTAACTGGTATTCTGCAAATCCTCATAGAAGGAAAGTTAGATGTTGGCTCCTCTAATTTGAGCCTATTCCTAATCATCCTTGTGATATCGGTAAATCTTAATCTATGTCTTAATCTTATTTTCTTTTGAGCTCAGATTTTATTTTTTGTTTGCATTAATTATGAGAGGTAGGAAGTATTATTATTAATTAACTTCTCATAATATAAAAAAATATATTTAAAATAATTTCAGGGAACAATGGTTAGCAGCACCTGCGTTGTATATCAAACATGGTGCGTGAGCAAAAAAGGGCCGCTGCTTGTTTCCATATTCAGTCCCATTCAAACTCTTTCTGCCACAAGCCTCTCAATGATTTTGTTTCGGCAATCCGTCAGCCTGGGAAGGTATTATTATAAACTATGTTGATGCATATGCATGTACATAGATATAGGCTCAGTTTCATAATGGGGTTGCGGTCATGAAACGGCCGGCGGTTATCGTTGAAATTGGTAAACACTTTTGGTCATCTTGTTTCTCACACCGGGTTAGCGACAGCCCCTGGCGGCGGTCCCGCTAACCAGTCAGCGAGTAGGGGTCTAGAGAACAACGTTCCCGGTGGGGGCTTCAGTAAAATCGACTAAAGCTCTATTCGATCATGTCTAGACGACTAGATCAGGAAGCTGTGCCGACTAGAGGAGTTCTCACTGTAAATCTTGTTTGTAAACTCTTCATTCTCTTGGTAATTCAAGTGGTGGAGGCGAAGGGAGAGACGTAGTAGCCTGGACTTGGTTAACCTATGTAAATCTTTGTTTTTATTTTTTGCATTTATGATTATTCTTCTTTTCTCTATTATTTCTCTACAGTTATGAGCGTCTTTCGTGATATCCCGACCTCACCTAAGAAACTTCATCCCCTAGCTTTTATGTTCAAAATTAGTTTTCATTTCTTGGTGGCTCCCATAACCGTTGTCGTGTCAAACATTAAGGTTAATTACGGTGGCTTTTTTGTCTAAACTCGCCTTAGCAAAAAACACCGCGCCAAACGGAGCCTTAAATTTGGGCAATCCTTCTTATCTTATGAAAATATTATAATTTCTATAGTTTAAAAGCCTAAATAAATAAAGATAACAAATTTAGGAAGTCATTAAGGCTCTCCATTTGGCACGGCGGTGGTGATCATAAACAAGATGGTTCATCCACTTTTATGTTTAAAGCTAGTTTTCCTCTCTTGTTGGTGGTCGTAGCCGTTGTCATGTGAAACACACATTCATTGACAGTGGTGTTTTGTCCAAACTCGCCGGAGCCAAAACGCCACGCCAAACGGAGCCTGATCAGTCGACTTTTATGCAGATTTGGTGAATCATTTTTCAACCATTGTATTTGAATATTAACTTGAAATATTACTATTTGGTAAAATATTAGTTTTGTTCTTGTCTTTTTGGGGAGGTATCTTTAACTTGTGTTGTTTTTCTGCAGCTCAATCGGGATGCTCCTCATGGTAACAGGGCTTTATGTTGTCCTGTGGGCGAAGAGAAAAGAAGATTTTGTCGTAGTAAAAGGCAACACGAGCACGGTGCAAAATGTGCAGAATGACATAGAGAAACCTCTTCTATCATAGTTATTGCTCCTAGTTTTCATTCTTAATACTGTCATGTATGAACACCGTGTCCCTCTTAACATGAAATCTGCAATGATTCAAATAGTTATCCTGCATGTAAAAAGTTTTTTTCTTTCAGTTTTAGGATTTAGGGGTTAATTTGGGAGATCAAATTAATTTCAGCTACGATCGACCTTGTATATATACAAATTCTGAAATTAAAGGAAGAATGATTCATTATGAAAAATAGATTATGTACAATGAACCATGCATTTGTTAAATTTATTTTGTTTGTCATATGAAAATAATTCATATTTGTTAGGATCAAATGGCAGTAAAACAGGAGCAAAGAATTGCCAACTAAGACTACTATGGCTCCGTTTGGCATGGCGTTTTTGCTCCGGTGAGTTCGGGAAAAACGACAGTACTATCGTAGAATGTATGTTTTGTTATTAGGCAAGACAAAATAGAAAAACAAGGGGGGATGGTAGACGGTACTATCGGATACTTTATTTCATCAAAAAGGAGTTACAACCTGGTTACATTCATTGATATAAAGGGTTTATACTACTACCCTTTATATAAGAAAAGAAAAGGACAAACATCATAAAAAGAAATACAACTACATCATAAAAAGAAATACAACTACTTCAAGAGCAACAACGATTTGTTCTTTGGAGTGGCAGAACTTCACATAAATCTATTTCTTACTTACTAAATCTCTAACAAAATGTCATTTTAGTTCCAGGTGCTTTGTTTTGTTATGTAAGATGGGATTATGAGCTAAAGAGATAGCAGATGTGTTGTCGACCTTGATGTTGGTTGATTTTTCAGTCTTGCTAGTTATCTTTTGTAACATTCTCTTTAACCATAGTCCCTCCCTTGCCGCTTCACTTAATGCCACATACTCGGCTTCAGTGGAGGACAAAACCACAATTTTCTGTTTTCGGGAGCTCCAGGAGATGGGATTGCTTCCTAGAAAATAGATGAAGCCAGAAGTGCTTCTTCGGTCATTGCTACTTCCGCCCTAATCACTATCTGAATAACCTGACAGTATCAAATTACCGTCTTCACTTTCCTATTCTTTATTACTGACATTCTTTTCTTCACCAACATCATTACTACTAACAACTTCTTTGCCTTTCTCCTTCTTTCTTTCCACTGGCCTGACTTTTCTTTCAACTTCTAAACTGCTAGAGGTAGAACTGCTGCCTGAGGGGAGGGGGTTGCCATGGGACTGTAGGAGACTCGCATTGCCACGAGTAGAAGCATCCAGGTCGGATGGGAGCATGGCGGAACCTCCTCCAGAGTAGCCACCCTGCAAGCATACCAATGTTGGTCATAGCCGACCATTCCGCGTTACAGGGGCGAGTGGAATTCTTTGGACCTGAGTTGCAGAGGGGGAGCGTGCCCAGGGCCGTCTACGGGAGGCTGAGCATTGCGAGGGGACTCGCGGGCCACTGAGTCGGGCCTCGCCTTCTTCGAAGACTTGCGCTTCAACAGTTTACTAGGCGATTGCTGGGTGAGCGAAGGCATGAGCTCGGCCGTGTCTGTCGTATGGAGCTCCCTGACCTTGGCGAGGCATCTTGGAATTCCTTAGAGAGAGACATGATGTGTTCAAGAAGTGAGAGGGGAGGGTAAGGGTGAGCCCTACTCCCCTAGGAATGGCATGTATATATAGCGCCCTGTGGAGCCCACCATAAGATTCCCTCCGGGTTAGCTACCACTCGTTGAACACTCCGGGGTTGAACATTTCTTTCCGAGCTTGGAACAATCTCGTAAAGAGTGGGGATTGTGTACAACCCCGTGTTCACCGAGTGGGCTCCCCCTTGGTGTGGACCGATGCAGGGGGAGTAGTTTTGGGGTTGTGTGTGGCGAGTCAAACAGCGAGCAGGCGAGTGGGAAAAGAACTCTTCAGCTCGTGTGGGGTTTGGCCACCAGGTGCAGGGGGCGAGCAGAGCGCGCAGGCTCGCACTCGCCCCAGTGTCTCGCCAAGGGTAGGCGAGGGGGACATCCGGGGTTAGTACTCGCCCTTTAGCTTCGGGGAGGAGGCGAGTGTTAGCCTCTTCAGACACTCGCCACCCCGGGCGAGTGGTAGCCATATGAACCACTCACCCAACAATGTTTTTACCACAATGCTCCTGTTGGACTGCTCATTGCCCCTCTAAACAGCGGAATTTTGTTGTTGACAGATCAATTTGGGCTGTGTTTAGTAAAATCCAAAATGCGGTATTGCACTATTGACATGACAGGCTTAGAAAACTATAAATAGACTCTTAAGGGCAAGTTTGGAGGGGATCGATCTCTGATTTTCTTCCTCCTCTGGTTTACTTTGGTTGACACCAAGAACCCTTCAAGGTGTCTAGCTCAGCTTTGGCTTGAGAGGGGAAGCTCTCTCAGATCTTCCGGGTGTGGAGCGGGACCTCCTCGCTGTAGCTTAGGGTCCACTCCAAATTCTAAGTGTGTCTTGAGGCTTGGTTCAGGATAAGTAAGTGTATATTACCTTCTTTCTTGGGTCCGAACTATTTGAGACCGGTGTTGAAGCCAAAATCGACCTCTCGTGGAGTTCGGGGTCCCAAAAGAGGGGTGACCTCACACCTACTACACTCGGGGGAACGTCACGGACCAAAGACTTGAGAAACTAGGAACAGACCCTCGGCTCTAGCATGGAGATCCCACCACACATCCGGAAGGTCACGAGAGCACTTCCCCTCCCTCACTAATGGCTGAGCTGGGTATCTTGAAGAGCTCTCTCACTCAACCAAGAAGAAGCCTAAGGAGGAGTAAGCCCAAAAAACTCATCCCTCCAAAGGTACCCAAGGGGGTCTATTTATAGTTTTCCCAAGCCTGTGAGCCGAAATGTCCAAAATACCCCTAAGGCAAAAAGGCATTGAGCCAATAGAAAACCTCCACACCGGGGGGTAAATAGGTAATCCCCCCCCCCCTGAGGGAAAAATGGTAAAAGCACGGCCGAAAGAGGTCTGGGTGGCCGAACCATGCTCCCCACCCCATCCATAAAAACCATCCGCCGGGGGCGAGCACCAGGCTGCGGGCCTTGCTCGCCCTCAAAGCAGGCGCCCGGGCAAGAACAGGTTGCGCCTGTCTCGCCCGCGGGGCAGGCCGCCCGGGCGAGCACAGGCTGCGCCTGTCTCGCCCGCGGGGCAGGCCGCCCGGGCGAGCACAGGCTGCGCCTGTCTCGCTCGCGGGGCAGGCCGCCCGAAAGAGCACAGGCTGCGCCTGTCTCGCCCGCAGGGCTGGCCGCCCGGGCGAGAACAGGTTGCGCCTGTCTCGCCCGCAGGGCTGGCCGCTCGGGTGAGCACCAGGCCGCAGGGCCTTGCTCGCTCACAGGGCAGGCCGCCCGGGCGAGCACCAGGCCACGCCTGTCTTGCCGCTCCTACCTCCCACCAAAGCAAGTCGGGGGGTGGGGGCCTTCTTGCCGCACCCACCCAAAAAAGGGCGGGGGAGATAGATTTTTCCTCCCCCTACTAGTATAAAACACAGATTGACACTAAATTGGTCTCCAAGAGTAAAAAACCCTCAAAAAGCTTAAAAACTCAAAGCTAGTTCTGCGCTTGCCGAAGCGACCCTACTCTGCGAATACGGGGTTGTACACAATCCCCGCTCTTTTCGAGGTTGGCACAAGCTCGGAAAGAAACATCCAACCCAACGTATTCGCTGAGTAGCCTTCTTGGGGGTGAAAGTCACTTGGCCTCCCTACGGGTTCAACCTGTCATGCCAGCTAACGGGAGCCTGGGTGACGAGACCATCTCGGGATAAGAAATACTTGGCCTCCCCGAGGGGTAAACCTATCATGCCAGCTAATGGGATCCTGGGTGACGAGACCACCTCGGGGTAAGAAACACTTGGCCTCCTTGAGGGGTCAACCTGTCATGCCAGCTGATGGGAGCCTGGGTGACGAGACCACCTCGGGGTAAGAAACACTTGGCCTCCCCGAGGGGTCAACCTGTCATGCCAGCTGATGGGAGCCTGGGTGACGAGACCACCTCGGGGTAAGAAACACTTGGCCTCCTCGAGGGGTCAACCTTTCATGCCAGCTGATGGGAGCCTGGGTGACGAGACCACCTCGGGGTAAGAAACACTTGGCCTCCCCGAGGGGTCAACCTGTCATGCCAGCTGATGGGAGCCTGGGTGACGAGACCACCTCGGGGTAAGAAACACTTGGCCTCCCCGAGGGGTCAACCTGTCATGCCAGCTGATGGGAGCCTGGGTGACGAGACCACCTCGAGGTAAGAAACACTTGGCCTCCCAGAGGGGTCAACCTGTCATGCCAGCTGATGGGAGCCTGGGTGACGAGACCACCTCGGGATAAGAAACACTTTGCCTCCCCGAGGGGTCAAGTGTCATGCCAGCTGATGGGAGCCTGGGTGGCGAGACCACCTCGGGGTAAGAAACACTTGGCCTCCCCGAGGGGTCAACATGTCATGCCAGCTAATGGGAGCCTGGGTGACGAGACCACCTCGGGGATAAGAAACACTTGGTCTTCACGAAAGGTACCACCAAACCTGCCAGCTAGTGGGAGCCTGGCAGCGGGACCGTCATCGGAGCAAAAGGCTTGGGCTTCCACGAGAGGTACCACCGGACCTGCCAGCTAGTTGGAGCATGACAGCGGGACCGTCATCGGAGCAAGGGGCTTGGGCTTCCACGAGAGGTACCACCGGACCTACCAGCTAGTGGGAGCCTGGCAGCGGGACCGTCATCGGAGCAAAGGGCTTGGTCTTCCACGAGAGGTACCACCGGACCTGCCAGCTAGCGGGAGCCTGGCAGCGGGACCGTCATCGGAGCAAAGGGCTTGGGCTTCAACGAGAGGTACCACCGGACCTGCCAGCTAGTGAGAGCCTGGCAGCGGGACCGTCATCGGAGCAAAGGACTTGGGCTTCCACGAGAGGTACCACCGGACCTGCCAGCTAGTGAGAGCCTGACAGCGGGACTATTATCGGAGTAGAGGAGCTGGGCTTCCACGTGAGATATCATCGAACCTGCAAGCTAGTGGGAGCCTAGCAGCGGGACCGTCATCGGAGCAAAGGACTTGGGCTTCCACAAGAGGTACCACCGGACCTGCCAGCTAGTGAGAGCCTGACAGCGGGACCGTCATCGGAGAAAAGGAGCTGGGCTTCCACGAGAGGTACTACCGAACCTCCCAGCTAGTGAGAGCCTGGAAGCGGGACCGTCATCAGAGCAAGGGGCTTGGGCTTCCACGATAAGTACCACCGGACCTGCTAGCTAGTAAGAGTCTGGCAGCGGGACCGTCATCGGAGCAAAGAGAACAAGGCATCCACGAGAGGTACCACCGGCCCTGCCAGCTAGTGAGAGCCTGACAGCAGGACCGACTCGGAGCAAAAGGCTTGGGCTTCCACGAGAGGTACCACCGGACCTGCCAGCTAGTGGGAGCTTGGCAGCGGGACCGTCATCGGAGCAAAGAGAACAGGGCATCCACGAGAGGTACCACCGTCCCTGCCAGCTAGTGAGAGCCTGACAGCGGGACAGTCTCGGGGCAAAACGGACATAGCCTCCCGGAGGTACCTTCGACCCATCTAGCTAATGAGAGCCTGGCATGAAGAGATCCACTTGGAGGGTGGGACTGGGCATGTCACCTAAGCTTTATCAATTCCAACATCCTCAAAGGGGGAAATATTATGGGTTACATGACCCCCCCCCCCCCCCGACTCAACTGGTCGAAGGCTGAACTCATTACAACATAAGAAAAGATACAAGACTCTGCCGAGGCGAGGCTTCTTCAAGGGGTCTTGGTATGTTGGCCGTCATCCTCCCCCTCGGATACCTCTATATTGCTCAGGCTCTCCATGATCTTCTCCATCTCCTTTGTCTTGGCCAACCAAGAGATGGTGTTGACGGCCGTGACATAACATTGTCTTTCAATCCTGGAGTCTCCCTTGACTCTGACCTGGATCCCTCCTGAGCTGAACTTGAGGCACTGGTGGAAAGAAGATGGCACGCAACGGAAGACGCTGATGAAGGGCCTTCCGAAGATGGCGTTGTAGCTGCTTGGAGCATCAACAATGACGAACTGGCAGTTCCTTGAAGTCTCCCCCCCCCCAATTTCACTTGGAGTCCTACTCCACCTTCAACCTCCTTCCTCTCCCCTGAAAATCCTAACAGGGGTCCGTCTGAGGCCAACACCCTCCTTGGCTCCACCTTCATCTCTTCAAACGCCTTCTTGAAAATGACTTTGACGGAGCTCCCGTTATCAACCAAGATCCGGGAGACGGTGTAGCCCTCAATGACTGTCTGGATGACCAGCGCATCGCAGAACGGATACTCATGATACGGCATGTCCTTCATTGAGAAGGTGATCTTCTGCTCCTGGGGTGGGGTCTGGGACGTCGAAGCGATGCTCCGTCGATACATGACATGGAGGCTTGCCTTCCGAGTGGCCTAGATCCCCACTCCACCGTGGATCACTGCTATGCCACCTCGGGGTCCGACGTCGACCCGATCCTCATATATGTCATCCTCCCCCACTCGGGGTGGAACCTCTTCAACCTGCGCCGATGACTGAGGCTGGGCAGGTCCTCTCGCCCCCCTCACTTCCAGGAAATCGGGGCCGGTAGCCATGGTGTGACCCTCTGCCTGGTGGAAGTCACAGTACGGCAACGCTCCTCCTTCCCTCCTTCGGCGGGTCTGGCGGTCTCTCATGTTGCCTCTTCCTCCTTCACCTATTGCCAAGGCCTAATGTGGTGGGGGTAAGAGTTGTCTTGGGTCTTGCCTCTGGAAGTTGGACCTCCCTTGGCCCCCGTGAAAGTTTCCCCCACACTGGATGAGAGCTCTTCCTGGACCCTGGGTAGGTCCTCCCTACTGCCTCCAGCCTGGTTCCGGACCCTCCTGTCCCTGGAACCCCTGAGCTCTCTGCTCTTCTCTCCGTCTTCCTTCCTGATGCCTTGAGCCACCTTGCTCCTTTGGCTCTGACTCTGTTAGCTTCGGCAACTTCTTGACAAATGCCGGGTTGGCCGCCTCCATGGCTATCTCCTTCGCCTCCCTTTCCATCAGCTCCTCGAAGTAAAGGGGAGCCTTATGGGTCAGGCTCATCTTCAAGAACCCTTCGCGCAGCCCCACCGTGAACGCCATCTGGAGGGCATACCCTGTCATCTCCTGGATATCCACTATCTCCTCCTGGAATCTGTCAACATAGTGGGTCAGCGACTCCTTGGCCCTCTGCCTTATCAGAAAGATGGACTCATGACTCCTCTTCCTCTTCTTGGAGGTGGAGAAGCGAAGCTGAAAGCTCTGGCTCAAGTCCTCGAACCCGTAGATTGACCTCGGAGGGAGTTGGTGAAATTAGTCCCTTGCCTTCTCCTTCAATGTGATCGCAAAGAGGCGACACTTGAAGGCATCCGTCATCGGCCTGATGGAGACGGCATCCTCGAACCACTGCAGGTGCTGGACGGGGTCATCCTTCCCGATATAGTAAGCCATGTCTGGCTCTCTGAACCCCTCGGGAATGGGAGCTGAGATGATCAGCTCACTGAAGGGTGACCCCCCTGAGGGGTGGTCTCGCAACCTCTACTCACGCGACCTGCTCGCCTGGAGGGCTAGCACTCGCCGGGCTGGGGAATAGCTCCCGGCCGGGGAGGTATCGCTCGACCCCCTCTCCCATCCTTTCCTTCCCAGGTCGCCTACCTAGCGCACTTCCTTCTCCCCCTGCTGTGGTCATCTCGCCTGTGCCCCTGGGAGGCAGCTCGCCGAGATTGCTCTGGGTCAGCTCAACGATACCCTTGGGAGCCAGTCCCTGGGGGGTGGGGGTTGAGCTGTCAGCCCGAGGGGCAATGCTTCTCAGCATCTCCATGATGCCTTGGATGGAAGTCATGAACTCCTCCCTTCCTACGAAGGGTCCGGGGTTGAGGAGCTCGCCGAGATCATCACTACCTCCCTGATATCCGGCCATGACACTCTCTCGAGATCATCTGTGCTAGTCACTCACCGCACCAAAAATGTTGAAGCCAAAATTGACCTCTCGTGGAGTTCGGGGTCCCAAAAGAGGGGTGAACTCACACCTACTACACTCGGGGGAATGTCACGGACCAAAGACTTGGGAAACTAGGAACAGACCCTCGGATCTAGCGTGGAGGTCCCACCACACACCCGGAAGATCACGAGAGCACTTCCCCTCTCTCACCATTGGCTGAGCTGGGTACCCTTGAGAGCTCTCTCACTCAACCAAGAAGAAGCCTAAGAAGTAGGAAGCCCAAAAAACTCATCCTTCCAAAGGTACCCAAGGGGGTCTATTTATATTTTTCCCAAGCCTGGGGGCCGAAATATCCAAAATACCCCTAAGGAAAAAGGCCTCGAGCCAATAAAAAACCTCCACACTAGGGGTAAAGAGGTAATTCCCCCCCCCCCTGGGCAAAATGGTAAAAGCACGACAGAAAGAGGTCCGTGGGGCCGAACCATGCTCCCCACCACCTCTAGAGAAACCATCCGCAGGGGGCGAGCACCAGGCCGCAGGCCTTGCTCGCCCTCAGAGCAGGCCGCCCGGGCGAGAACAGGGTGCGCCCTTCTTGCCCGCGGGGCAGGCCGCCCGGGCGAGAACAGGGTGCGTCCTTCTTGCCCGCGGGGCAGGCCGCCCGGGCGAGCACAGGCTGCGCCTGTCTCGCCAGCGGGGCAGGCCGCCCGGGCGAGCACAGGCTGCGCCTGTCTCGCCCGCAGGGCTGGCCTCCCGGGCGAGAACAGGTTGCTCCTGTCTCGCCCGCAGGGCAGGCCGCTCGGGCGAGCACCAGGCCACAGGGCTTTGCTCGGCCACGGGGCTTTGCTCGGCCACAGGGCAGGCCGCCCGGGCGAGCACCAGGCCACGCCTGTCTTGCCGCTCCTACCTCGCACCAAGGCAAGCCGGGGGGGGCTTCTTACCGCACCCACCCAAAAAAGGGCCGGGGGGGAGATAGATTTTTCCTCCCCCTACTAGTATAAAACACAGATTCACACTAAATTGGCCTCCAAGAGTACAAAACCCTCAAAAAGCTTAAAAATTTAAAGCTAGTTCTGCGCTTGCCGAAGCAACCCTACTCTGCGAATACAGGGTTATACAACCGGGAGGTGGTTTCAAAGTTGTATTAAAATTTTATGACTCGAATGAACAGTACAACAGAGAATTAAAGCGAAATTTAAGAGAGATTGTACATCCAACACCCAGCCAAACAAAGGAACCATCTATTTCATTGAAATTGAAAGGAAGGTCAAAAGATAGTTATAATAAATTTAAAGAGAAAGTTTTATCAAATAAATTATTACCCTCACATTTCTAATTGCATTGATGGAAGACGGTCTATTGGAAACTTAGAAAAAAAAAAGAAGAAAATGGTTTTCCAAGAAAGCACAAGATTTATTGATAAAGTGCTTCACTATTTTACACCATTTTGGTCGGAACATATTATTGATGCATTTGACGTGTTGGGAGATGACCACTGTGGGTGTTATGTCATTAGTCATGCATTGAATATTAATGGTGATTGACAACAAGTGAGGATTTATTTGTAATTGGAGCTTGAAAATCATAGAATTTTATATGTTCAGATTGTTGGCCACCATATATATGAAGAGTTGTTTGAGAGAGTTAAGTGCATTGAAGCTCCGACATCGTTTAGCAAATGGATGGCAATGCCCGATATGGGTCTAGTAATCAGTTCACACTGCAACTTTGCTTTAGTTCAAGTATCTGAAGTGCAAAGTTTGACATTCATTCCACTATATTCACCTATGTCGAATGAACCAAAAATGATTTGTATTGGATTTGTAAGAGATAATCACTTCATTGGATTGACATTACATGATTGTTCTTCGATACCGCATATTATTCCGACATGGAAAATACATCGCGAAAGATTGGGAAAGACATTATAAATCACGGATTACAATTTCTCAATCAAAATTCGGGAACATTATGTTAGTGGAGTTGAATGATGTGGCATAAAAATGTACGTTTAATGAGTTTATGTATTATCTACATCTACACTTTGATTAAATGTATTTCTAAAATTTCTTCTTTTATTTTTGCAGGTATTACAAATGAAGAGAAGATTTAATAGAGAGTTAATCAAATCGAGATATTCTAATTATTTTTTCGGATTATAAGATGTGCTTTGGATATAATATTTAGACCATGATATATGTTGGAGATATGGTGTTTGAACTATGAAACTATATTTTTGAATATAATTTTTGATTTATTTTGGTAATGAAAATGTTTTTAATCATTAATTTTTTTTTTGAAGTTAAAAAAATGAGTGCAAATAACGTTTTGCTTGCAGATAGCGATTATCTTAAAATAATACTTGTGAATAGCGAATAGTGCAGATAATCAAGGGCAATGTTAATAGCACCCCTGAAGTCGCTATTAGCAGCCATTTCAATGTGTTATTTTGATTTTTTGGGGGTGCTATAAGCCAATAGAGGGGTGCTATTAACATTGCCCATAATCAGTTGCTGTGCAAATATGAGCGCCCTGTATTTATAGTGGTGAAAATTTTGGACGTCATTTGAGAATAACAATGGCAAAAAAATCATTAATTTTTTTAATTTTTTCCTCACACGGATTCTGAACTTTTCAGCACTCTGTCCAAAGCAACGAAGCTGTTAGGTTTTGAAGTTTTCCATTCCCGCCGGCGGTCTCCTCCTCCCACTCGGAACAACGGAGGTGGCGGCTGTTCGGTTAAGGATGGTGGGGGTTTGTGCTCAAATGAATTCGGAAAGACCGCGGTGCAGGTAGGGGGCGGTGCTGTTCTTGTGGCGGTTGTGGTTTGCATGCAGGACGGTGGTGGATTGGATGCTCGTCCGGCGACGGCGGAGGCTCCCGCTCGAGCTCTCTCAGGTGAGCGGCCGGTTTTTGGAGGAGATTCCCCCGTTCAGGCTCGCTCGGCGGTGTCGAACATGGATTTGGCGCCCATTGGATGTCGACATCGAGCAAGGCTTTCCGGCTGGTTTTGCTGATGAAACAATGTAGGATCCTGGTTGGTGCATGCTGTTTCTTCTGCTGGATTAATTGGTCATCTTCAAGTTGAGGATGGACTGCACGACTCTCAAAGTCGCACACAATCTGTTTGTGACAATGTCACAACCGGCGTCCCCCTAATGTGGTTGGGGAAGAGCTCCTAGCCTGGAAGAGGAAGTCGCTAGAAACGAGCTCCTAGCCCGGAGAACTCTGTAAATGTCAGAAACCGGTGATTCTTCTCTCCGGTGAAGCCATCTTTACATTCATATAAGTCCATCAATTTGAGCTGGAACAGGTTGGTTGGTGATGTCGGTTAGAATTTTCTTATTCAATCCAGTGCGATGCATGTAGATTTCAGTAGGAATTCTCTCACAAGTTCCAAGTCAAACAAGATGATCAAGCGGTTACGACCGCATGAACCAGTCTGGTTGTCACCACTTGACCGGTGAAAATAAGTCCCCCAAACAGAGCAAAATAAGTCCCCCAAACGGAGCGGAAGTTCCTGTCACAGGTGTCAGATACAGTTAAGTATCTCAATTTGTGCCATAATCAGTTAAAAAAAAAAGAATTGAGGGGCTTCAACTCATTAGCTCTTCAGAATAAAATCCTAAAACCTTATATTTATGAGAACAGAAATTCAGAAGAAAAAAATTCAAGTTGAAGAACACTTATAAAATGGGTTGCAAATAAAATTTGATGGTATGTCAATATCAAAGATGCGCACATAATCAAATTTGGTGTGCCCACAACAACGCTCTTAAATTTTCTATATATATATACTCTCTCCCTCCTCCTACTCACATCCCTCCCTTCTTAGCATGTGTCCCTCCCTCCTCACACTTTATTTCTCTCTCTCTCCAACAAGTGTCATATTTTCTCTTCCAGATTCCCCTTCAATTGTTCCAACGGCCAGAAAAGAACTCTCTGATTCTACTTCTTCCCCCGCCATCGTTCTCAAGATGTTGTGCTTCAACAATGGAGGTGCCTGGATAGAGGACGCCCTGGTGGTCGCCGGCTTGATTATCGTCCAAGTTTTATGCGCCTTCTTCACCGTGTTCGCCGCCGGCTTCCTCGCCGCTGGCCTCGATCCTCTGTTCCTAGTGGCGTCCGGAAACTTAATCAATTCCTTTCTCCTCCTCCCGTTAGCATTTTCTTTTGAAAGGTTTCTCATTGACTACTTCTTTCTCATTCCTTCAAAATTAAAAATTAAACCTTTCACTCTTGTTTTAATACAGTAAATTAATATGGTTGAATATGGGATGCAGGAAGAAATGGCCAGAGGAGCTGGGGGTTTATCTGATCATTCGGCTAGCTTTGATTGCGCTTGCAGGGTAATAAATCATAAGTGGAGCTTTTGAAATTTTTGTTTTGCTGAATATAGCTTAATTAAATTTAATATTGCTTTATTAATTTGGTATATTCCTCTTGTCAAAAAAATTTATTTGAACTCTATTTTACATAAATATATAATGTTTTATAAGTTTTAATAAGGAGAGAAGCAGTTTATTTAAAATAATGTTTCACCAAATGGAAATTAGTGATATTAAAAAAACTTAAATTTTGTCTGGGTCGGCTTTGATGACAGGAAAAATAGTGGTGAAATTAGATCTAACAAAAAAACAATGCTAGGACAAACAGAGTGAAGAATAGAGATGTAGGTTCCATTTTGCAAGGTGGTGACGATCATGAACGCGGTGGTGATGAACTGTCATTTCACATTTGTGATTGTTTGACTTCATTTTTATGTTCAAAACTAGTTTTCTTTTCATGGTGGTGATCGTAATCATAATCTTACCAAACAAGCATTCTATGATTGTGACGTTTTTGTTCAAACTCGTAGGAACAAAAAAACGGTGCCAAACGGAGCTGTAGAGCTAATGGAAAAGATGCATGGAAACACAAAAAGCTCTTTTTAGCTTTTTTCAAAGTGTGTGAGAGCTTGTTGCTTTATAAAGGTCCTAAAAACAATTTTTGGATACACACTCTTTTCACCAACGGGAAATCAAACGTATGAATAGATCAGGCGTGGTGGGAATTAATAGAACCTTTTCCACGATCACCAACGCTCCAAATTGAGCCTTAATGAAAAGCGAACATATTTAAAACAATAGCATTTTCAAATTAAGATGCATGTAGGGATGGTTAGGTAGGGGTGCCTTTCTTTAAGGCGATTGGTATGTGCAAATCGATATTTTCTGTGCATACCAAAAATTATAAGTGCAAATCATTTTGTCACAGGCAAAGCAATTCCCTGCCCCATTTTGTCATTTGAATTGTTAGTCTTCTTCACTTATAGCCTTTTCTGTCATTTGAGTTGTTAGTCTTCTTCCCGTATACCATTTTCTGTCATTTGAGTTGTTAGTCTTCTTCCCTTAGGTTTCCTGCTACGTCTCCACCCAGCGTCGCCGACAATAGGTAATCCATTCTATGTTATTTTTGTCTTTTGTTCTCTTAGCTTTCTTTGGTTTCATTCATTCTACAGGTTCTCTGCTTTAGATAATCGCCACAAGTTTTTGTTTTATCTTTGTGTTTCTTAAGACTGAGACTTTTTGCTTTTGGTTTCCGACCTAATTCTACATAAATTAAATCTTATTTTGTTTAAATTGCTTTTTAATTTCTTCATATTTCCCTTCCTCCGAAGGATCAGTGTGGGGATATACGGTCTCTGTAACGGCAAGTTAGTCTATAATGATGATGATCATTTTTTAAATGATCTTAATTTTGTAAGGGGAAAATTATGATTTTTTAATTATATGAATTAATTGGCATAGTGTTGTTTTCAACTAGCATGTTAGGCATCAAGGCTTAACATGGTATTAGAACGGGGCACGCTGCAAGCTAGGAGGGTGTTTAGATAATCTAGTGGTTCCATATGCAGGGTGCGTGTAAGAGCGGGGTAGTCATGTTGCCTTTCACGGTTCCCATGGCACGGATACTGCAGTGTGCGTGTGGATGGGATTATCCCACATCGCTTGCCCATGAAATGTTCTTGAGCTTTTTATTGTTTGACATCAATCCTCTTTTTACCTTGGGATTTTGGGAGTGAAGCCTCAATGCTTAACACTTTCATCATAGAAGTATAGAGCAATGGTGTGAATGCTGAAATTTGTGTAATATTATGTACTTTATAAAAGTAATTATCATTGTGATATGATTAATTGTAGTGGCTTTTGATATCATATTTAATGTGTAGGACTCCATTGTATCAAGTTTTCATGCTAATGGGAGTGAAGAAGACAACCCCAGCAGTCGCCACCGCCATACCCAATTTAGCCCCGGGGGTCATCTTCATAATCGCCTCATGCCTCAGGTTAAGTGCCAACATTTTATGCTAATTTTAGATAATCAATTATTCTTTTTTTTTTCTAATTATCATCGTTTATATAATAATTATTTAATCTCTCTCTTTGTGTAAATAAATTTAACAATAACACTATAATGATTTAACCCACAATATCCGAGGTAGTTTTCATTTTAATTCATCCCAACTCATGCTAAGTTGAACTATACGATTTTATTATTGTTCCTGAGGCGTCATAGAAGTGCTACTTAAGAGGTGATCATTAATCCCAAAAATATTTTCATGTATAGCTGATTTAGCAGCTTAATATTTATAGATGATTTAGCAGATTAATTGTGAAGTTCCTATTGAAACTCCACAGCTTGCTCCAAAAATGTGCATACAATATTTTGGGTTCTAAAATATTACTCAAGCTCAAACCCTTTTCACCCAATTTCTATTTGAGATTTATCTTTTTGCACATCTTTTCATCTAAAAGCATGTCATCAAGGAAGAATATCATGAGGTATTTTTAATCCTAGCATCATTTCACAAAACATTCCTCACTCAACGAATTCGGGATGTTATGTTATACACTCAACCTCCTGAAGTCATCGTAGGAGTTTCGCACTCTTGAACTTCGCCCAATTATGTTTCTAATATCATTTATTGGAGACGAGAAAACAAATATTAGGTTAAAAACACATTTTCTCTTGAGGGACTTCATCGATGATGATTATATATGGTTATTTAGGACCTCCTCAGGAAGTTTGTGTAATTACAGCTGGCATCCCTCTAACTTCTGAAATTACAAAAATCTCCCCTCAATGTAAACATTCCATAGCATCCAAGTACAAAAATACCCCCTTGAAGTAAACATTGAAGGGGGGTAATTGTAATTTTAAAAGTTAGAGAGGTGCAAGTTGTAATTACACAAACATCAAGAGGAGTTCCCGGTAACCCTATATATACATATATTTATTTATTTGTTTGTTTTGGTGTCACAAAATGTAGGTTGGAGAAATTCAGCATAAGATGCAATTACACAAAAGTAAAGATAGGAGGGACCATGATGTGTTTAGGTGGGGCCATGGCCTTGAGCTTCCTGCAGAGCCCTCAAGAGAAGCCCACTACATCTACAACCGTTGATTCTTATGATGACTGGATGATTGGTTGCCTCTATCTGTTTGCAAGTGTTTTTGCCCTTTCTTGCACCATGGTTTTACAGGCAAGTCATCATAAAATTCACACTTTTATTTTACTATTTGATATTATTATTATTAATACATTAGAAACATCAAAGCACACACATAGAAAGGGCAGCCCGGTGCACAAAGGCAAGCCTGCGCAACGAGGGTTTTGGGAAGGATTCCACCACAATGGTGAAATGTATGCAAACCTTACCCGGCATTTTTGTGAGAGGCTGCTTCCAGAACTCGAATATATAACAAAAACCTTTATTGGAATGAGTAATGATGGGGATATAATAGTCTCACATATGGAAACTTATATATTCTTATGCATTTAACATAGATCATGAGCGTCTCGAACTGTAACAAATTAATGTTAGATTTAATGCATAAATTTTAGTATGATGCCCCCCCCCCCCCCCCCCCCCCCCCCCCCCTACACACACGTGTGAGCTTAAGTCAGTCACATGCAAGTTGATCATAGAACAGACTGAGTTGCTAGAGGGCTACTACAGTGAGCTGGTTGCTAGTTGAATAGGACCCTCATAGGATTGTCCTTAGGTAAGATGTTGACCTTCTGACATCATGCTATTCTAGTTTCCGGCATGGTGCTGACTGCCCTTGGCAAATACAGATTATACGCTTATGTCACTCAGCTAAAAAAGAAGTAATTCATGTGTTAAGAGGTCAAAGACGTAAGGGTCTTTGAGAGTATTATAGTCTCAAATATTGAAATTCATATGGCTTTATGCAATTATGGGTCTGAGTATAAAATAAGGAATTTTATTTCTTTCACTAAAACCTTTACATCTTGCCTCTATATACACACATACAAAGAGAACTACAACACCATATTAGTGGTGTGGGATTAAATACAAAAGGAGGTCTGCTATCGGCACACCAATTTGCGTTATTTGCACACCAAAAACCAACACTCCCCCTCAAGGTGGGAGAATGATATCCTCTGAGCTCATCTTGTCACTCAATCTACATAAGTCAACTAGTCAAGTGAGATAAGTTCTTTGGTTAGACGATCAACCACTTGTTTTTTTGTAGCAACATGTCTCAGCTTTAGTGTTCCACCATCCAGCTTTTCTTTGAAAAAGAATTTGTCGATCTCTATATGTTTGGTCTTATCATGTTGGACAGTATTATTTGCAATGCTAATAGCTGACTTGCTATTACACCATAGTGTCATCTGTCCTCCTTGACCCATCTTGAGTTCAACCAGCAAGACTTTCAGCCATAACATCTCCCCTACGCTTAAGGCCATGACCCTATATTCTTCTTCGACTGTAGATCTCGCAACTACAGTCTGCTTCTTGCTTTTCCATGAGACAAGGTTGTCTCCTACAAACATGCAATATCTTGGTGTTGACCTTCTGTCATCTGCACAGCTAGCCTAGTCAAAGACGCAATAGCCCTCGATGTTTAGATGTCCATTTTTCCGGACGATAAGTCCCTTCCCAGGTGCGCTCTTCAGGTATCGAAGAATTTGATATACGACATCCAGGTGACCCTCCTTAGGATCATGCATATAACGAGCTACCATGCTCACGGCGAAAGATATGTCGGGACTGGTGTGATCCAGATAAATTAGCCGGCCTACCAACCTCTGGTACTTTTCTCTATCAATTGGCTCTCCCGCCTCCGCATCGAACTTGGCCTTCTCATCAATAGGAGAGACGGCAGGTCTGCAACCCATCATACCTGTCTCTTTGAGTAAGTCCAATACATATTTCTGTTGGGAGAGAACAATTCCTCGTGCACTGCAGGTTACCTCAATCTCAAGGAAGTATCGTAGCTGACCCAAGTTCTTCACCTCAAATTCCTTGCCCAATCTTTTCTTAAGCTGAGCAATTTCATTCTCATCATCTCCTATGATGATCATATCATCCACATACACAACAAGTACTGTGATGCGAGCTTCATGTCTCCTAAAGAACAAGGTGTGATCAACATTGATCTGTTGATATCCTATGGCTGTCGTGGCTCTCCTGAGCCTGTCAAACCAAGCTCGAGGAGACTGTTTCAGCCAATACATTGACTTCTTGAGTCTACACACCTTCCCTGTCGTTTGTTTTGTGTCGAAGCCCGACGGTACTTTCATGTACACCTCTTCCAACAGATCCCATGAAGAAAGACATTTGTTACGTCAAGCTGGTGTAGTTTCCGTCCCCCATTTGCCACCAAAGATATCAGTGTCCGCACCGTGCTCATTTTTTCAACGGGTGCAAAGGTCTTATCGTAGTCGATGTCATAATTCTGACTGTACCCCTTTGCTACCAGTCAGGCGTTGTAGCGCTCGATTCGTCCCTCTGAGTTTGTTTCACGGTGAAAACCCACTTGCATCCAACTGCTCTTTTTTCTGGTGGTAGCGACACAAGATCCCGGGTTTTATTCTTCTCCAATGCTCCAAGTTCTTCTAACATTACAGTTTTCCATTGCGAATCCTTCTTAGCCACCTGTCAATACTTAGGAATAGAGATTATGTCCAAAGATGCAATAAATCTCATATGTATAGGTGATATATGAGAATAGGAAACAAACTTAACAATATCATGAGGAAAGCCATATCAATCAGGTGAGACTCCCACATTTTCACGGGTACTCATCCTTATTGGTATGAGAGTAGAAGTAGTAGGATGAGTAATTATGTCATCTGTGGGTTCAAATGTTGCGGTGGATTGAACAGAGATTGAGGTTGATGGAATCGGTGTTGTAGGAGACGAAGTAAGCAATGACAAGGGACTCAGTGCGAGTGGCTTTGTGGGCATTGTAGTCTCACTCTGCTTCCTTCCTCTTGTATATACTCTCGGCTCCCCTAGGTGTGAGGTCCACTTTCCACAGTTGCATTGTGCTCATGTACTGATATCACACCTGGCTCCATGCTTGGCAACACAGAATAAGAGATACTTATTACTTGCTTCTCACCACTACTATTATCCCCATTTTTTTGCCCCGTGCTATCTGTAATTAGTGAGTCCCCAAATGGTGAGTCAACTAGAGAGAAATAATATGGTTCATGCTCGTGAAATGTGGCATTCATACTAACAAACAATCTTCTCTCTACTTCGCTCCAACATACATACCTCTTTTTGGTAGCTGAATACCCAACAAAAATACACTTCAAGGACCTTGAATCCAACTTTCCCACATTTGGTCTATTGTCTTGCACAAAGCATACGCATCCAAAGGTTTTAAGAGGAACAGTATCTCCATTTTTTCCTCGCAGCATCTCAACCAGAGATTTCCAATTTAAGACTTGTGAGGGAATTCGATTGATCAAATACGTTGCTGTCAGAATAGTTTGCCCCCACAAATACTTCAACACATTCATCAAAATCATCACACTTTGAATTACTTCAAGAAGATGTCGATTCTTCTGTTCAGCTACTCCATTCTGCACTGGGTGTGTACGGGCAAGTGATTTGGTGTTGGATCTCATGTAAGAACAAGTACTCCTCAAATGCCCTGTTGGTGTACTGCCCCATTGTCCGACCTCAACACCTTCACCACTGCACCATGTTGTGTTTCAACCCTTTTATGAAAATCTTTGAAACAAACAAACACATCACTTTTGTTTTTCATTAGGTATAGCCAAGTCATACGTGAAAAACAATCAATAAAAGACACGAAATATCGAAATCCATTCATAGTAGGCATGGGACATGGTCCTCATTTATCATAATGAATTAGATCAAATAAATTAGAACTCCTACCGAAACTTGAGTATGAGTTTTTGGTATGCTTTCCCAGTTCACATGCATCACATACAAGTTTTTTTGGATTGACCTTTTCAAACAAAAGCTGATACATTTGACTCAAAACAGAAAATGAAGGATGACCCTGTTATGGACCGGCTCATTCACGGGCCTAATCCCGCCGATCGAGCCCACAACATGGGTCGCGACCCAGCACACCCTACCCTTCTCCGCACGTGTTCTCGGTGCGACGGGTTGTTGAGGCGGGGGCTCGATCCCCTGACCTCCTTGATGTAAGCTCTTAACGCTAGCTCACATCACCAACTAATCCGTGGATCAAGGAGGTCGGGGGATCAGTTGGTGATGTGAGCTAGCGTTAAGAGCTTACATCAAGGAGGTCGGGGGATCGAGCCCCTGCCTCAACAACCCGTCGCACCGAGAACATGTGCGGAGAAGGGTTGGGTGTGCTGGGCTGCGGCCCATGTTGTGGGCTCGACCGACGGGATTAGGCCCATGAATGAGCCAGTCCATAACAGACCCAGACGTATATGATGAAGTATGAGTTGGTCCTCCACGCTCCTTCCAACTCCTGTAGTATCCTCTATCATTATGGAAAGGGTCGAGTCCAAGCTTTCCATATCCAGGTACCACAAACCCTTACGTTATATGCCAGTCCCAAGTTTCCTGGCAGTCTTTTCCTCCAGGAAGATCATCATTGGGATATCAAACAAGACAACACATTTTAGCTGAAATATAATGACACTAATAGATAAAAGATTTATGGGATTGGATGGGGCATGCAAAACATTGGGCATAGTCAAAGTGTTGGTACACTTTACGATACTCTTACCAACCACAGGTCGAGCAATGTCATCGGTAGTTTGAATGTGTTATAGGACTACTATGGGAGTATATGAAAGAAATTCCCTAGCATTCCTAGTAATATGTCGTGAGACGCCTGAATCGATTATCCACTCTGGTGATCTAGTGATGGATATAAATGTGTGGGCACGTGTATCACATGCATCTATGGCGGAGTGAGCAAAAGAGACAATATTACCCCTAGACGCAGTTGGAGTGGGTGTGTCATCCATCACCCTTTTTTTCTTCTTTTGCATCTGCTGGCGAGACGCATCCAAAATCTCCTGCTCCTTCGGGTTACCCATATCTGTAATACCTTCTTCTGTCACTTGCTCGCTTATCATGAGATTTACCCGATAGCCTCTTTGTCCACCACTTCTACGACCTCCACGACCGCGCCCCCGACCTCCAAACTTTCCTCATCCACCTGCATCCCGCTCTTTTAATGGCTTGGGGTAAGTCAGTCGGAGATGACCTATTTCACCACAATTGTAACATTGTCGTGTCTCGCTCTTGTATCTCTCGTGCCCTTGATTAGTGACCGCTAGAGCCGATTTCCCTCCCGGAAGAGTGGTTCTACCAGACTGGAGCCTAATCCTGCTATCCTCTTGCATCATGACTGAGATCGTCTCATCCAGGGAAGGAATCTTTGGCTGAGCGAGCAACATCGTACTCATTTGCTCAAATGTTGGGTTCAACCCCCTCATAAAGTGCATAGTCCTCCGCCGAGCATCTCGCTCCCCTTTCGTGCATTCAGGGTCTTTGCAGCATGTGGCTGGTGAGAAATAGTCATAGTTTGCCCATAGTGGCTCCAGATCTGCAGCATACTCCTGGATCGAGCGATCCCCTGGGTTACAGTCTCAATCTCCCGTTCGATCTGAGACACATGCTTGTTGTTGTCGGCTTCTGCATAATGCCTTTGTAACTTCCCCCAAACATCGTTTACAGTCTTTATGCCATCCATCGTGATAGCGATAGATGCAACCATTGAGTTTAGGAGTCATGTGTGCAACAGGTTGTGTGTAGTCTTCCATTCATTATACTCATCAGAGTCCTTCTCTGGCTCCTTCTCGCCAATCAGATATCCTCCAAGTTCCTTCTGGAGAGTGCCCTTTTCACCCCACACGACCAACTTAAGTATGTAGCTGGTCCATCGAGCTTCAACTCCATCGGGGGAAGATCCAATTTTACCAGAGGCGACGACGACTGAGCCAATCCCTCGCCTTTTGACATCCGCAGAAACTCGAAGAACACTTTTAGATCCGTCTCCTCCATCTTGGAAACCAATTTCTCCATGAATAGCCTGCAAATCTGCTTTTACCGTCGCGTCGCACTAGATTCCACGCTCACCACAGAGACCCACTTGCTCCCGTAGCCGCCCACACGACAATACTGCTCCTTCAAGGCGTTGTGCGTCGATCGGCCATACGCTACTCAGCTGCAGAAATTCAGCCGCAAAAATTTAGTCGCACGCGCTCCTTCTCCACAGCGGCCGAATTTCTTGAGCGCTCGCTCCTCAAAGCTGCAGATATTCAGACGCACACGAGAAGTAGGAGCTTCAGATTCTAGCAGAGAAGTGGAAGCTTCTACTCACTGGACTCATATTTCAGTGTCTGCGGAATGACAAAAAGTTATTAGAAGAAGCAGGCCAGTCTCGACAAGGTTTGTGCAAGGGGAAATCCAATAAGATCAGCCAAGCATAAATCTCTCTTGCAGTTTCGATCGAATTGAAGGAGCTCCTTTGCCGCCCGTGCGCATTGTTTCTCCCCCCTGCGCGCGAGAAGCCGCACGCACTGTTCTCTTCCCCCTACGCGCTCCTTTGCCGCACCTTCTGTGCACAGGAGGAGCCTTCTGCCGCTCTCCTTTGCGCGCTCCTTTGCCGCACCTTCTGCGCGCGAGAAGTTTCCTGTCGCGCTCGTTTGCGCGCTCGACACTGTGCGTGAAGATCCCTTATGTGTCGAAGACTCCGTCTCCTGCAGAGACTATGTGTGTGTGCTTTCCCGCAAAGATCTCTTGCTGCTTCCGCCGCGTGCGTATCTCCCGCCGCGCACGTATCTCCTGTGCAATTCTGATTCCTTCCGCTCACTACTAGGAAAGGAAAGAAAAATAATAAATGATTGCGGTAGAGGGCTGTGATCACTGAAGCGGGATTACAGGAATTTCTCCAGATCAATTTTTATTTATTTCCAAACCTGCCTCTTGATACTAAGTAGAAAATAAGGAATTTTATTTCTTTCACTAAAACCTTTACATCTTGCCTCTATATATACACACATACAAGGATAACTACAACATCGTACTGGACAAAAGGGGGAGGCCTGCTATCGACTCACCAATTTGCGTTATTTGCACACCAAATACCAACAATCTGTTTGTGCGGGTGATTATTGTTGTAAATGAAGATAAAACAGTATTTTTGAATGAAACTCCGTCCATATGGTTAAAAATCGAGCATAAATTGACATTTTGGGGATCAGTGAATTCAAAGAAAGGACATTCAAACAGACAAAAAATTACATTCGCGCTATTTTTATTATTTTTGGAAAACCCAACATAGAAAAAACTCCCAGACAAATGGAACATAATATAGATCATAATCCTCCATCTAGACTAGATGAAAGGACAGGGGTCCCATGTGCAAGGATTTTCAATGGGGACAAAAACAGGAGAACCTATAATGTAACACAAAATTGATAATTTATTTTCTATGTATATCTTATTATAGATAGAAAGAAGTCTGTGTTAGAGGATAAAAATACACGCCTTGCACGTAAGAAAAGGCGTGCTGAGTATATAGTCCCACTGCTTCCACACATGTGGCCTCGTGCATTTAATATCTTTTCACCTACAACAAATTAATTTTTCTAAGTTAGATACAGTCATCCTACATGAACATAGTGAAACATCATAATCTAGCCAAGAGTGATATGTTACTAAAAAGCCCATCTTGTACTCTAAAATGATCTCTTTTGTGTCTGTATATATTGGTCATTTGTTATGTATGCTCCTGTTTCTTACTTTCTTGAATGAATGCTTTGTGTTGCAGGCTTTGACTATGGAGGATTTTCCTTGCCCTCTTTCTTTGTGCGCCATAGTATCCTTCTTGGGTTCAATTTTTACCGGATTAGCTCAGATCATCATCCGAGGAAAAATAACCACTGGATCGTCTAACATTGGCATCACGAACCTTCTCGCAGTCGTGTTGACGGTACTATATTGCTTCCATGATAAAAAGTTGAATTGAAGGTGTTGATAAAATAACATAGTATATTGTGCAGATTGTATGGATGATGAAGAGCTTTTCCACATGCACTTATAACCAAATAATTTTGACTAGATATGTATATTCTAATGAAATATCATTGGAAATATATTTGTTGGGTAAATAAGAGCAGAAAGATGAGATAAACAGAAAATCACAACACATAAAACAAATTTGCATGGTTCACATGATTAAGATGGGCTACGTCCATGGCGCCAGCAGTTCGTTTTTCATTAGATCAAGAATTAAGGCGGTTACAAAAAGTGGTCTTCTTTTAGTTTCCGAATTTCGGAATAATCTAGACCCTAGAATTACAGGGAGCTTATATAACACTCCGTACACCGTCTTTGGGTTAAGATTCGATGCATAAAACTAACAATATCTTCCAACATTACAAGAGTATGCATATCCCAATAACTTACCCTTATATTGCTAACTAGAAGAGCAAGTCCATGTGTTGGATGTTGTTTTGTTAGGCAAAGATAAAAACTCAAACCTTCAATTCCATAAATGCTTGAAAAATTTTACTTCTACTTTTCTAGGGAAAATGGGCTGCCTGATGCACAAAGCAGCCCCGCGCAGTGAGGGTTCGGGAAACGGTCCCACCACAATGATGAAGTGTAGACAAACCTTACCCTGCATTTTTGCAAGAGACTGCTTCCAGGACTCGAACCCATGACCTCAAGGTCACACGACGACACCTTAGTTGGCGCGCCAAGGCTCCCCTTCTAGGGTATTCTTGAAAATTCTAGAATATTGTGGAATAAGCTAGAGTGTAATAAACAATATTTTCATAACTTTCTAGAAAACTCTACAATCTTCTAGAAAGTTTTATAAACTGGCAAAACCTGTCATTTGCATTCAAATTGGGTGTCATATAGTCTTCATTCAAAACTTTCTCCGTTTTTCCTCCGGTGAGTTTGGACAAAAAACGGCACCGTCATAAAATATGAGTTGTGCAAGACAATGGTCATAATTAACCACCACCAAGAAAAAAAAATTTAATTTTGAATATAGAAGTGGATGAAGTACTTCCTTAGGTGAGGTCAGGCATTTACGAACGACAATTCATAACTATAGAGAAAGTTCCAAACCTTGTATATACTTCTTGAATATCGAAAAACAAGTAAGAGTACAAATATATAGGAGAGGAGAGAGTAAGATCTAGCTATACAAACAATGTGGGACTAAACACTAAAACTTACATGGGCTAAGTTAATGGGCCAATATAACATTTTTCCTAGTATTCTCTAACACTCCCCCGCAAGCTGGATCGTACAAATCGTAGGCACCAAGCTTGGACAAGAATCGATAGTAGAGACGTCGTGGTAAGGCCTTGATGAGGATATCAGCAACTTGCTGAGCAGCAGGAACATGTGTTAACTCTATCTTCTTCAACTGAACCTTCTCCCGGATGAAATGACAGTCAACTTCAATATGTTTTGTCCGTTCATGGAACACCGGATTCTTGGCAATATGTATAGCAACTTGACCGTCGCAAAATAAAGTGGCAGGTGAGGAGAGCATGACTCATAGATCATCAAGGAGACCCTCAAGACAGGTGAGCTCAGACACAACTGCTGTCATTGATCGGTACTCAGCCTCAACAGATGAACGAGCAACCACAGACTATTTCTTGCTACGCCATGTAATAAGATGTCCTCCAAAGTAAGTGCAGTATCCACTTGTGGAACGACGGTTATCCACCGAGCCAGCATAGTCAGCATCAGAGTATGCAATCAGAGATAAGGGAGACGAAGAGAGCTTGTATACAAGTCCTTGTCCAGGAGCAGTCTTCAAGTATCGAAGAATATGCTCGACTGCCTGAAGATGAGAGATATGTGGCTCATGCATGAATCGACTGACAATTTCAACAACAAATGATATATCAGGTATCGTAACCGTGAGATATATCAGCTTTCCCACTAGACGACGATAATATTCTGGATTTGGAAGGAGCAAATCAGAGTCCGAGGCATGAACATAAAGCTTGTGATTGATATTCATGGGAGTATCAGCATGCTTGCATCCAGAATAGCGTGCATCATGAAGTAAGTCAAGACAATACTTTCTCTGAGATAGCACAAGCCCATCAGGTCTCCGAGCCACTTCAAGACCAAGAAAATATCGCAGGCTTTTCAAGTCCTTTGTTTGAAACACAGTTGTTAGATGCTGTTTAATCATCTGTATTCCTGAAAAATCATCCCATGTAATCAGAATATCATCCATATAAACCAAAAGAATTACTGTGCTTGTTGGACGATGACGAGTGAACAGAGAGAAGTCGGCCAAACTCTTGGTGAACCCAACAACACTCACGGTCTTGCTAAATTTGTCAAACCATGCCCGAGGAAACTGTTTGAGATCATAAAAAGACTTCTTCAGACAACAAACAAGAGACTCCCCCGTTGTCTCAAACCCGGGAGGTTGCTGCATAAAAATGGTCTCCTGTAAATCGTCATTAAGAAAGGCAATTTTGACATCCAGTTGGTGCAAGGGCCAGTGGCGGTGAACAGCAAGAGAGATCAATACACGAATGGTATTGAGTTTAGCGACTGGAGAGAAAGTCTCATCATAATCCAAGCCTTGATGTTGAGTGAGCCACGAGCTACAAGACGAGCTTTCAAACAGTGAACCGTCCCATCCGGACCCTGTTTGACGGCAAACACACACTTACATCCCACACAAGATTGTCCAGGAGGAAGCGGGACCAAATCCCAAGTGTGGTTTGCCTAAAGAGCAGACATTTCCTCGTCCATAGCTGCCCGCCACCCGGGATGCTGGAGAGCCTCCGGTACAGAATTAGGGGTGAAGATAGAGGATAAAGAAAGAACACTCTGTCGGAGAGAGGCGGTGAAAAGAGACATAGTTGGCCGGCGGGTGGGCAGTGGAAGCAGTTGCTGGATCCGCAGACAACAAAACATCATTAGAACAGGGCACATCCTGTAGGGCAGTCGACGAGGAAGGACGTCGAGTGTACACACGAATGATAGGTGGTGTAGGTGGTTTAGGTGGGATCGGTGTGGGAAGGATTGGTGTGGGAAGAAGAGGTGGAAGGTTTGAATTAACAGGGATTGCAGGCCGCGGGAGAGGTGGCAGAAGAGGAGAATTAGCTGGTTGAGAGTAATATAGCTGATCTTCGAGGAAGGTAACATCAGCAGAAGTAACCACCTTGCGATCCGTGGGAGAAAAACAAACGTAGCCCTTCTGAGTCCGAGAATATCCCACAAACATATATTTAGTGGCACGGGGAGCAAGTTTGTCAGTGGAAGAGCCAAAATGATGAACAAAGCACATGCAACCAAACACGCGAGGGGTGATGGAGAAAGGAGGTTTGGTGGGAAAAAGAATATTGAAGGGAACCGCAAAATTGAGAATAGAGGAAGACATGCGGTTAATAAGAGTGCAGGCGATAGAGACCGCAAAATTCCAATACTGTTTGGGAACATTCATCTGAATCGTAAGAGAGCGGGTGACCTCAAGCAGGTGTCGATTCTTGCGTTCAGCAACACCATTTTGTTGGGGGGGGGGGGTATAGACACTGGAGGTTTGATGGATGATCCCAAACTCCGCACAAAGGTGAGCAAAGGCATGACTAGTGTATTCACAGGCATTATCGGTGTGAAGAGTTTTAATGATAGTGGAAAACTGGTTGCGAGTTTCAATGAAAAATGTACGGAATACACCGGGTAATTCAGAGCGGTCACGAAGGAGATATAGTCAGGTCACCCGAGAGTAGTCATCGACAAATGTGACAAAGTACCGATATCCAAAAACACTCGCAATTTTGTAGGGTCCCCAAATATCGGAGTGAACAAGATCAAAGGGAGTAAGGAAGACTCCGAGTAGGATGTGGTGAGAACGTAGACCGATGATGTTTCTCATAGATACAAGACTCACATGTGAACTTTTGGAGGGACACTTCTAGGAGAGATTTTCTGAGTATGTTTAGAGGAGCATGACCCAAACGTCGATGCCAATCAACAGAGCTAATAGAAGACAACACTGTTGGGGGAGAGGGGTCAAGGATTTAGAGACCATTCGACAGATGCCCTTTTCCAATGATGGTTTGCGTTTTGCGATCCTGCACAACACACAAGTTAGAAGAAAAAATAACATCACAATCGAGGTCAGTAGTGAGTCGACCAACAGATAGAAGGTTGAAAGGAGAGCCCGGAACATGAAGGGCAGAGCGAAGGGTAATGGAGGAAGTAAGGTGAATATCTGCCGTGCCAGAAACGGGAATTGTGTCCCCACTAGCAACAGTAATGAACTTGGGATGCACGGAGTTCAAATATTGTGGTGGTTTCCGTGAGGTAATGTGGTGAGAGGCCCCGGAATCCAAAATCCAGGATGAGCTATGAGCAAGGCAGGAGGTACCACCATCGGACATAGACATCACAGAGCCCGGAGGACAGCTGATCATTGTGCACGGAACAGCCCGCAACGGTCACGGTGACAACGCACCAGCGGCAAGAAACGACCACGACCAGCGCGGTAAGAAAAGAGCCCGCAGCGGATAGAAACACGCCGCTACGGCTAGAAAAACCGAGCAGGCAACACGGTTAGGAGAAGATCGCAACAGGAGCACAAGTCGGCGAACAGGAACGAGACCGAGCGGATAGAAGCAGACCGCACCAAGGTCAAACACAAGTCTAGCCGCAGGAAGAGACTAGCCGCAACGGGAAGACAGAAGGCCACAATGGGAAGTAGCCGGAAGGAGAGAAGGCCTAACCGCAGCGGACAGAGAAGAGAGGCCACCTGGAGAGAGAAAGAAAAAAGGGAAGCCGCACGGTCTCGGTATCAACACACCAGCGGCAAGAAGCCGCGACCAAGATGCGGAGCCCGCGACGGGTAGAGAAGCCGCAACAGAAAGGAGAAACCGCCTTCGATGAGATAAGTCGCAGCGACTAAGCAGAGAACAAGCCGGTCGAGAAGGCCGCACAGTCACGGTGAGCACACCAGCGACATGGGAAGTTGCCACGACCAGATGCGTACTTTGCCGAGAGTAGAAGAAACCGCAGCGACAAGCGAGGTAGAGCGCAGCGAGAAGGGAAAAAGAACTCGGCGGATAGACTAGAAAACCGCAGCGAGCAAGAGGCGCAACTTGCGGCGAGAAGAGAGACCGCGGCGACTTTAGAGAAGTCGTGACAAGCGAGAAGAGAAAGAAACGCGAGAGGAAGGCCGCGCGGATTGCAAGGGAGACCGCGTGGGCAGAGAAAGAAACAAGAGAGGGTGGACCCCACGTGTGAGAGAGGTTATAAAAGAGAGGTAGGAGTAGACGTGGAAGTCACGAGAGATACAGAGTAAGGGAAGCGGTTAGAAGGACCTTGTCCGCACGGAAAGCCGCGGTTATAGAGACAACAGCTAGAAATAGACAGGCCGCAAGACACTGCGGCTAAGCTGGAGAAGGGGAAGTCGCGCGGTCAGCCGGGAGAACAGGCGGTTTCCAAACAGACAGACCGGACCGTCTGACTCTGATACCATGTAGAGAAAGTTCCAAACCCTGTATATACTTCTTGAATATCGAAAAACAAGTGAGAGTACAAATATATAGGAGAGGGGAGAGTAAGATCTAGCTATATACAAATAATGTGGGACTAAACACTAAAACCTACACGAGCCAAGTTAATTGTCCAATATAACATTTTTCCTAGTATTCTCTAACAATAACCACCGCGTTCACGACCGCCGCCGCCATGCCAAACGGATCATAATTGTTTGCAAAGTTAGTTGAAAGCGTCGGGAACATAATCCTATATCGAACAATTGATGTCGTCTTGTGCTTTTAATATGATATTGCGCTCCTCCACCTAGGATTTATGAAATTTTCCACTTCAAATGCAGGTTGGATTGATTACATGCGTGAGCTTATCAATTGTGGCATGGTGTGTTCATAAAAGAGGGCCAGTTATCGTTTCAATATTCATTCCCATACAAACAATCTGTGCAACCCTTCTCTCAGCCATCTTATTAAAACAATTCATCACTCCTGCAAGGTATTCACTTTTATTTTCATTTTATATCATATTTCACGCCCATTTGGCGGAGCTGTCGGGCGGAGGGGCGAGGCCCAGGACCGCGCGAATGCTCGGAATGCATGCACGCATGCCAGGAACCATGCCGCTGTAAATACGCCGCCCCAAATGGGCATTTCATTCCACATCAGTGTGAATGAATTTGACTCCTTTTTTTTAATCTTATCAAGCATTTTATTTTGGCCCGATGCAGTTTGGCAGGAATGGCGGTATTGTTTGTTGGCCTCTACATAGTGCTGTGGGCAAAGAAGAAGGAGGCTGAAGGATTGGGAGAAGGAGAAGAGGAGAAATTGCTATGCCTGGGCGATGAGAAACCTCTCCTCTGCTAATTTGGTTTTACCCTGAAATGGTGTAGTTAGTATGTGTGCCCAGAAGAACTGATGTTTCCAACTTAATCCAGTCCTATGGTTTACATAATGAAAAGAAATTTAAGAGATTCCCATTGGTGCTTAGCTTTCCTTGGGAACAGCGCTTGGTAGGTCGATACCTTCATCGAAGGCATGCCGTTGACTCGGCATTCACTCGCTACTGTGCAATATACTGAAACAATCATACCCGACGAATCTATTGTGCCTTGGATGTTCCGCCGTTTTGACATGTGGTAATCTCTGGGTAATTGGCAAAGTGCACCCTGGAAATATCGGCTTTTGGCAAAATACACCCTGAAAGTTTAAAATTGGTAAAATGCACCCTCAAAGTGATTTTTCTTGGCAATGTGCACCCTCAGTAGGCAAAAGATGAAATGGCCAAAATGTAGACTTTATGGTGCACATTGCCAAGAAAAACCACTTTGGGGGTGCATTTTGCCAATTTTAAACTTTTGAGTGCATTTTGTCACAAGCTGATTTTTCCTGGGTGCACTTTGCCAATTACCCGTCATCTCTCAACGCGCGTTACTCTCTTTCAAATACTCAATCTTGGGGACATTGCTGGCGGGTAAAGTCGGTCTTCACTGTTGTCGGTCATAGTCGGTGACCCTTCCCGTCCATTATGGTATGAGTTACTCCAAAATCATTGTATCCTCGTAAACTTTATCGGTGGCCCTTCCCGTCCATTATGGCCGCCCGACACCCTTAGGCCGCCCAAATTTGGGTGGCCTCTCCCACCTAGAAAGGGCGGCCGCGAGGCCGCTGCGCCCTCCAGCCGGACTCTGCCGCCCGCCAGCGGCCTTGCCTGGTCGCCGGCCCCGCCAACCTCCTTCGGTCGCCACTCATGCTTGCCGCTCCTCCCCTCGCAGGAGGAGCGATTATTTTTCGGCGAGGACGGTTATTTTCCGGCAAGGGCGGTTATTTTCCGGCAAGGGCGGTCTTATCGACAACAACATAACTCATATAGTCCTCAATCATTGGGGGTATGGGCAGGGGAAGATTGGAAACAGACCACTTTTGGCACTATGCACAAAGTGGCTTCTCTCAGAGGAGAAAGACCTAACCTTTGACAATAAATGCACAAAGTGATCGCTCACAGATACCACTGAAATAGTGGCCCCATATACCGTCATGTTTGTTGCGGAATCATGCCCTCAAATCAAAGCGAAAATGAAAGACATCAGAGGGGGCAGATCCAAGAATTCATTTTGATAAAATCCGTGATCTGCATGCTCTAAACAGAGCGATTCTATTCGTCCGGCCGGTGGTTACAGGGAGAAATTATTTGCTTACCCCTCCTAAAATCTATAAATAGGGTTCATTTCTCTTCGTTTTCATCTTTTCCTCAGCTGAGAAATCCTCCTATGATTTTCTCTCTCCGCCGCTTTCCTTACGCGCTTACGTGCGCACCTCTTCCATGCACACTCGTGCGCACACCTCTTCCTTGCGTGCTCTCGCGCACGCCCCTTCCTTGCGCGGCGTCATGCGCTCCTCTTCCTTGCGTGCTTGTGTGTGCACTTCTTCCTTGCGCACTCCCGCGCGCTCCCGCCCGCGTCTTTTCTGCATGTGCTCTCACGCGTGCCTCTTCCGTGCGCGCTCGTGCGCGCGCCTCTTCCTTGCGCGCTCCCGCGCGAGCTCTCCTCCAGCAAGCGCCCTGTGCGCTCTCCTCTAGCTAACGCTCTGCGCGCACTCCTTCAGCAAGCGCTCCATGCGTCATCCTCAACCAAGCGCCCCGCGCGCTCTCCTCCAGCTAGCGTTCTGTGCGCTCTCCTTCAGCAAATGTCATTGCGCGCTCCGCCGTCAAGACCGTCCAAGTGCGTCTCTGCGCGCCCCGCCGTCCAGACCGTCCAAGCAAGCCTTTGCACGCCCTTCCGTCAAGACCGTCCAAGCGCGCCTCCGCGCGCCCCACCGTCAAGACCTTCCAAGCGTGCCTCTGCATGCCCCGCCGTCAAGTCTGTCCAAGCTCGCCTCTGCGCGCTCTGCCGTCAAGACTATCCAAGCGCGCACCGCCGTCAAGACCGTCCAAGCACGCCTCTGCGCGCCCCGCTGTCAAGACTGTCCAAGCACGCATTTGCGCGCCCCGCCGTCAAGACCGTCCAAGTGTGGCCCGCCGTCAAGACCGTCCAAGCGCACCTCGACGTCAAGACCGTCCACGCGCGCCTCCGCGCGCCCCACTGTCAAGTATGTCCAAGCGCGCCTTTGTGCGCCCCTCCGTCAAGACCGTCCAAGCGCGCCTCTACACGCGCTGTCGTCAAGACCGTTCAAGCGTGCCTCCGCGCACCCCATCATTAAGACCGTCCAAGCGCGCTTCTGCATGCCCCGCCGTCAAGGTCGTCCAAGCGCGCCTCCGCACACGCCGTCGTCAAGACCGTCCAAGCGCGCCCCGCCGTCAAGACTGTCCAAGAGCGTCTTCGTGCGTCCCACCGTCAAGACCGTCCAAGAGCGCCTTCGCGGGCCCGCCGTCAAGACCGTCCAAGCGCGCCTCCGCGAGCCCCGCCGTCAAGACCGTCTAAGCATGCCTCGGCACGCTCCATCGTTAAGACCGTCCAAGCACGCCTCCATGCGCCCTGCCGTCAAGACCATCCAAGCGCGCCTCCGCGCGCCCCGCCGTCCAGACCGTTCCAAGCACGCCTCCGCGCGCCCCGCCGTCCAGGCCATTCCAAGTGCGTCTCTGCACGCTCCGTCAGGACCACCAAGTCTCCTCAGTGTCAGTAGAGTAAGCCCGTCAGAGCACCCAAAGTTCGTGTGCCCCGCTAGCAGCTTACCAGAGCAACTTCAGAGCCCGCCAAGGACCGCTCAACTGCAGTCCGACATGCAGGACGCTCAACATTCTCAGCACCCTCGACTCAGCAACAAGCTCGTCGGGCGGCGACAAGACAGTCATTCCAGGCTCATCCAAGAGCAACAAGAGACAAGTCTCAGACACCATGACGAGCATAGCAAGTCGTCTCCACTTCTGAGCATCAACAAAGGACTCCAAAGTACGGTCAGTGCATCGTTACCCACAACTCACAAAGAAACATTAAGCTCAACGAGTGGTGGCTTATCACCCTCTGAGCTCTCCCTCCACTCTCTCTTTCTCAACAGTTGTAACGAGAGACGGTCTGTCACCCTCGAGTTCTTCAAGATAGCTCTATATAATAACCAACAAGTAGTGGAGATTTGATCGACACAGATCCGTCCACGTGGTTTTCACCGAGTTGACTGGTTTTCCACGTTAATTTTTTTTTTCTTCCAGCTTCTTTACTTACTGTGACTGTTCGCGCGCTCGACCGCTCCCGAGCTAAGACGGTTCAATTTAGTTCGGTCTTCTACCGGAGCCTCGAGCAATCCCCAACACTGCCATTTATCATATTAGGCCAATTTGATCTCTACCAAGCAGTAGCAAGATACTGACATTTGTTTCGGTTTTCTTTCTTCATTGGCGGTGCGGGAAAACATCAACGTTGAAAAACTTATTTAGTAAAATTTCTCTCCATTTCTAACTCTCCAAAACTTCATTTTGGTCTTCAACGTCAAAGTTGTCCCCTCCCACCATTCCCACTGCTCCATTCCAGCTCTCATTTCCAACACTCAAAAATACCATTGTCATAACAAACAAAGCATTTTCTACCTAAGATTTGAAATCAAATCTAAAATTATCCTAAGAAACTTGCAGAATTTGAGCCAAGTTACAATAAACTTCTTGTGGATCACTCGAGGCCCTTGTAAACCGGTCTAAGTTTTACCGTCTTAGTTCGGGAGCGGTCGAGCGTGCAAACAGTTATAAAAAAAAATACTGCAAGACAATTTTTTTAACGTGAAAAACCCGTCAAATGGGTGAAAAATCACGTGATCGAATCGGTGTCGACCAAACTTCTATTATTCGTTGTCGTGTTACAGGGTTTTTGAAGAAAGCGAGGGCAACATACCGCACTTCGTTACAATTATTAGAGAGAATACTGGGCTCGGAGGGTGACATGTCACCTATCGCAAAGCTAATTCTTTTTCCTGCTACAATGGGTGAGCAACGCTTTTGAGCGAACTGGGGACTTCGACTGCTGCTTGGAGGCTTGAGCGGCGCATTTTGCGCGCCTTGTCTCTATGCCTTGTCTCTTGTTGTATTGATGTATTCAGAGGAGTCTTAAGTATTGTTATGAAGGAGCGAAAAAATCGTAGGAGAATTCCGGGGAGAGAAAATGTGGAAATGAAGGAGAGTCTACGGTCTTATTTATAGGCCTCAGAAATAGTTAAGGTCACCCGATTATCCGCAGACCATAACCACCGTAATTAATATTTGAAGGCCGATTTTATAAAGTTTTACGTGCGTATTATTTTATTAATCTTATTATACGTTGTCCGATATAATTTCAGATATTTTCACCAACCCATGATGGGTGGTTACAACGGTGATTACGTGAGTGGTTACCCGCACACCGGACGGTGGAGATTGCGTGGCGGCGATCGAACGGTAGAGGGTCAACCGGCGAGGAGACCGGCCGTCCGCGAGATCCGGCCGGTGAGGGCCAGCCGGTGGCGGGATCTAGACCGGCCGCCGGCGCAGGGCCGGGCGGCCATGAGGCTGGGCCTGCTGGGGGCAGTGGCAGATTCAGAAGGGGGCAAGGGGGGCCGGTCCCCCTCAAGAATTTTGAAGTTTATGTAGGTTTAGTTTTTATTAATTGGTTTAGTTTTTATTAATTATAAAACATAAGTTATATATATAATATAAGTGATGAAATTTATAAATTATTAAATATAAGTTATGTATATAATATAAATATATATGTATATATAGTTAATAACTCCTGTGAACTTATTTTTAGATCCAATTTCTCTCTCCTAGACAGAAAGAGATCGTCTCACTCGCTTCACTCGTCTGAGTCGTCTCCCTCTCCCCTTTCCGCTAGGGCTCGCTGAGAGCCTCTTAGGAAGAGCTCTTCCCTGACAGTGGTCACCGGTTGACAAGATAATTGAGCTAATTTTGAAAAACTAATTCGGCTAATTTTGACACTTCCGGTCTCAACAGCGACTACAAAACAATCATTTTCTACTATGAAACTTATTAAAACAAGACTGCGCAACAAAATGGAGGATGAATTTTTGGCAAATTGTATGATTCTCTACATAGAACGGGAAATAGTAGAGAAGATCGAGAAAGATGTGATCATTGATGAATTTTATGAGTTGAAAAAACGGCGTGCACAACTAAAATAAGGTAACATTCATATTGTAAATTTTCTTTTATTGTTAATGCTAAAATTTCAAATTAGAAAATTTTTTGCTTATTTTATTTTGATTCACAATTTTTTTAGGCCTCTCCTTTCTTCGAATCCTAGATCCGTCTCTGGCTGGGGGAACCCCATCAAAACTATCACCATGCAAAGTTGCATTTTGCAACAACAGGACAATATGTCAATATGAGAAGATCCATACACGTGATAATAGACGCATTAAAATAAGCTCGAGAGATATATGAAATCACTATTAAACTTGTAATGACATGTACAATGCTAGGAATGCGACATCATGTTGAAGTATTGTTATTACGAAGCAAAGATAAAAAATATATATATATTTAGGGTCTGTTTGGAACAACGGTGGCGGTCGTTACGAACCGTCATCCGTTTGGCACGATGTTTTTACTACGGTGAGCTTGAGACAAAAAGGCTACCGTCATGAATCTGTGTTTGAAAAACAACGGTTATTACCGTCACCAAGATAAAAAATAATTTTAAACATAAAAATAAATGTGGTTCCTTTGGTGAGGTTGTGTGTTCACGAATGAGAATTCGTAACCATCACGTTCATGACCTTCACCGCCGTACCAAGCGGTCCGTTTAAAAAATTAGTTTCTTAACCCTTCTATTTCCACATCATTTTAACCTTTAGTTTCTTAACCCTTCTATTTCCACATCATTTTAACCTTTTTTGAGATTGCGGGCACTAACTTCATTTTCTACTGCTTCGTTTTCAACGTTGTCATTCTCACCGCTCCCACTCTCAAGACCTAACACAAAAAGAAGAGAAAACTCGCAGGAATAAGCCAAAAGATTCATTGATAGTATGTGATATAACCTCTCTTTGGAGGGGTATTTGGGAGGTGGGGTGCCGCAACTTTTGGAAGCTGTTGTAATAGTGTTTCCGCTATAAAGGTGTGACTGTTTCGGTGGTTGCTTCCGCTGCGATTTCAGCGGGTCTTTACCGGAGGAACCCCGCCGTCGGCTCTGTGCGGTGTCTTCGACGGAGAACTTCCGCCTCTAGGGTTGCAGGAACCCTGCCGCCGGCTCTGTACGGTTTCTCCTTTCGCTGGATCTGTGCGGGTTGCCTCTAGGCCTCCATATCGATGGAGGAGGCCTCTAGGGTTGCGGGATTGTCCCTCCCGCCGCCGGATCCAGCGGCCGCCTCCGTCCCCGGCTGTTGCGTGGCTTGTTGCAGTGGACAATCAACACGACCATATCTAGTGGGTCTTCAACAACAACACCTCCACATTCTAGCAGATCTGAGGATGCGGTGATCGGATCTAGGGCATGAGGAGGCATTGATTGGCATCGGACCGGTTGCGGTGATCGGTGAAGAAGTGGATCCATGGCGTCGCAGGAAGGAACGATGGAAGATGTCTTCAAGATGTTGGGCCCGGATGGGTCGGCCACATTGTTGAGGGTGTTGGGTTCATCGCAACGATCGGCGAAATTGGAACTTCCACCGATTGACTTGAAGCTTGACGGACCGACGACCTGCTTGAGTTGGTCAAGACGTGTGAAGAAAATCCTTGCAGCAAAATAGGTTGGGGGATTCCTGACAGGGGCGTTGAAGAAACAAGAGAACTCGGCTGGAGATGAGTGGGAGTCGGCCCACATGACGGTGTTTATGTGGCTTTTAAGCTCGGTTGTCCCATCGATTGCCGCCACGGTAGATGGCCTCGAGAAAATTATGGAGGTTTAGGACAAGCTGAAGAACACATATGATGGCGTGGGGAACACTCTCCAGGTCTTCCAAGTGAAGGGAGAAATTGATGACACTGTCCAGGGAGAGAAACCAATGTAGAAGTACGCCTCCGAGTTGGAACGACTATGGGTGGACTACGATCATGCCTCTGGTGGGATGTGTTGCAGCGATTCTCAGTGTCGAGCTTCCAAAATCATCGTGGAGAAGAGGACGATGAAGTTCCTGAAGGGGTTAAATGACAAGTTCGATCAGCGGAGATCTTTTTGGTACGTCGATTCCTACACTCACCGAGGCCATCTCTGTTATGATTCAGGAGGAGACATGTCTCTGTTGAGTTGGTTTGAAACTTCAACACCTACCCTCCACCACTTGAAACGTGAGGAAAAAAAATAGAGGGAAACTTTGACTCTTCCCTCTAAGTAGCAGCCGACCAAGGAAAAAAAAAACAGCCCCTCTCTCTGCTTCTCTCTCTCTCTCTATCGCTCGTGCACTCGGAGAGGCCGCTGGCCTTGGGTGTTCGTCGCCGGTCTTGGAGGATACATCCGTCGGCGTTAAGAGAGGTATTGCCGCCGAACTTGGTGGAGTTTCTCGCCAGCGTTGCAGTGGACCTTCTAGGAAGTGGAGAGACGCGGTGTAGACGGCGTGCGCGTGTGCAGTTAGCCTCGACAGAGGTTTCTCTCTGGTGACGGCGTTGTTCTCCGGTGGTGGCGGTGGTTGTGGTTGAACGTCGGATCTTGGCGTTGAAGGTTCTACAAACCTTGTGCGTCCGCTAGGCGGATTGCAGTCCAGATCTACTCTTTCCTGCGGATCGTGCGTGTCCGACGCATCCGTCGCGCTTCTTCGGACGGTTTATTTCTCCATTGTAATTGTTTTCTAACTCTTATTATAAATTTGAGTTTGTGTTCGAAATTGTTTTTCTTGCAATTTTATAGTCGACGCCCGTAGATTGTACCGAATTTCCTAACAAGTGGTATCAGAGTCAGGTTCGGTAGACGACCGTGATTGGACGTTCTAGGAAGGGTTTGACTGCGGTGGTGAACGACTAGGTCATCTTCCCACTATTTCAGATCCGACCTTTGAACAAATCAGGTCTTCTAGTTTGTCGGCGACAGTCATGGCAGAGAAGAACGCAACGTTGGATAGATTTTTCGTAGAGAAGTTCAATGGCGGTGGAAATTTTAGCCTATGGCAGATTCGAGTTAAGGATATGTTGGTCCAATAGGGTTTGATTCGAGTCTTGCGGGGGCGCGACAAATTATCCACGGCGGTGAAAGATGAGGAATGACAGGATCTTGATGAAAAAGCCACGAGCACAATTAGGATGTGTGTTGCTGATCAGGTGCTCTTCAACATTGGGACTGAAGAGACGACAGTCGAGCTTTGGGAGAAGCTGGAGCGACTGTACTTGGCAAAATCCGTGACGACTCGATTGTTGCTGAAGCAGCGCCTCTATGCGCTGAAGATGCAGGAAGGTGGCAACCTGCAGGAACACTTCAATGTGTTCAACGGTCTTCTGAGCCAATTGCATGTGGTTGGCTCGAAGGTAGAGGAAGAAGACAAAGCTCTCTTGCTTCTTACCTCGCTCCCGGCATCTTTCAAGCACATGGTGACTACGCTCTTGTATGGGAAAGATACAGTGGGGCTGGAAGAAGTCACGTCGGCGCTGTTATCCAGTCAGATGTTCAAGGACCCCACTCCTAGGGGTGAACAGATCTTGGTATCGCATGAACGCGGGAGGTGTTTTGACAAAGGATCGAGCAGTGCACGAGCTCGATCGGCGTCAAAAAAGGCAGTGACATGTTACCACTGCAGACAAGTTGGTCATATTAGGAGAAATTGTCCGCAGCGTGCAGGAAGTTCTGGAACTTCAAAGGATGTACAAGATGCGGGCATGGTGACACTCGACCTGGAAGGAGATGATGGATTTTATTGCGTCACTGAGAGTTAGAGTTACTCTGATAGCTGGATTTTGGATTCTGGTGCTTCGCAGCACATTTTCTCAGATGAGGCGATGTTCAGTTCACTGGAGGTGACGACTGGATCGGTCTTTCTGGGTGACGGCTTAGCATGTAAGGTCACAGGGATTGGGACGGTGAACTTAAGGACGCATGACGGAGCTATGCGTAGACTTGATCAGGTACATCTGGTACCTAAGCTGCGCAGGAATCTGATATCGTTGGGCAGATTGGATTCCAGTGGTTGCAGTTTTGCAGCAAGAGATGGAATTCTGACGGTGAGGCGAGGGCGCGCCGTGCTCATGCGAGCTTTGCAGCACGGTAGTTTGTACCGGCTGTTGGAGACCACGATGCGAGGTGGTGTGCCCATGATTTCTGCGGCCGACAGAGGTAATAGTCGAGGTGGTGCAGTGGATCGCCTTCCAGGGACTCGGGTTCGACGAGTCAGTTTTTGCGATCCGGTTGCGACGACGTTCAGAGGTTGAGCCGAGCAGGGATGAGTCGACTGGAGCAGGTCGGCTGACGCCTCAGGTTCTTGAGGTGGTGCTTTGTGCAGACAATGTTTCATGCAGATGATGCTTTATGCAGAATGTGGTGTTTGAAATTCAAACCAAGGTGGTGATTGTTGAGTTGGTTTGAAACTTCAACACCTACCCTCCACCACTTGAAACGTGAGGAAAAAAAAATAGAGGGAAACTTTGACTCTTCCCTCTAAGTAGCAGCCGGCCAAGGAAAAAAAAAACAGCCCCTCTCTCTGCTTCTCTCTCTCTCTATCGCTCGTGCACTTGGAGAGGTCGCTGGCCTTGGGTGTTCGTCGTCGGTCTTGGAGGATACATCCGTCGGCGTTAAGAGAGGTATTGCCGCCGAACTTGGTGGAGTTTCTCGCCGGCGTTGCAGTGGACCTTCTAGAGAGTGGAGAGACGCGGTGTAGACGGCGTGCGCGTGTGCAGTTAGCCTCGACAGAGGTTTCTCTCTGGTGACGGCGTTGTTCTCCGGTGGTGGCGGTGGTTGTGGTTGAACGCCGGATCTTGGCGTTGAAGGTTCTGCAAACCTTGTGCGTCCGCTAGGCGGATTGCAGTCTAGATCTACTCTTTCCTGCGGATCGTGCGTGTCCGACGCATCCGCCGCGCTTCTTTGGACGGTTTATTTCTCCATTGTAATTGTTTTCTAACTCTTATTATAAATTTAAGTTTGTGTTCGAAATTGTTTTTCTTGCAATTTTATAGTCGACGCCCGTAGATTGTACCGAATTTCCTAACAGTCTCAAGCTTCAGGCAGGAGTAGGAGGGTCCACGATTGTGAAGTCAGCACTTGTGGTTGCTGCTCCTGGCGTTCCACAACAAAGGGAAGAAACCCACCAGTGCTATAATTGTGGCAAGGTGGGCCATCTGAGGCTAGCATGTCCCAAGCCACCCAAGGAGAGAGATTCGGGTGGTGGACAGGTGGTGGAGACCAACCTAGGTCAGGACGACGAAAAATGTCAGACGCCGCACCCGACAGGATCTCTATCGGCCCTGAATGTCGCATTGTGGTATTTTGTAACTTTCGTAAAAATTATTGTATTTTGTGAAAATATATGTATCTATATAAAGTTATAAATATATATATATAAGTTTAAATTTTATAAAATATATATATATTTATATATATATATGGTTATATATTTATAAATATATATTAGTTTATAAAGTTAAGCGTAAAATCCAGGTTTAGAGAAGCAGCGCAAAAGAAATCAGCCTTGTTCATCTTCCCCCGATCCCGCACAGACCGCCTTCCCGCAAATCACGATTCCGCCATTTTCAGCCCGAAAACAAGCGAGACTCAAGCTCGACCACTCGCCCCTTGCCGCTCCTTGACGTCGTTAGCCACCACGACGGCTACAACCGCAGAGCACGACGCCCCACTCCTCGGCGGTTCAGTGCCACGAATCTACCGCCATGGCCGGTACCTTTGTTTCTGATTCTTTGGTGTAACCCTATAAAAGGGGATATGTTTTGTATTTTTGTTTTGGTGAAGATGATGAAAAACAAAAATGAATTGAAATGAAAGCCGGAATGTGTTTCCAATTAAGATTGTTGTGTGCTTCCTGTTAGAGATTAAGCGCGATTAAGCTCTGTGTGAGCATTGTAGGTGTTAGGCGTGTGTTGAAATTAAAGATGAAGTCATGTACCTGTGTAGTCGCTGTAAAGAAGATTTGATTGCCTTCCTTGAAGAGGAACAATAGGCTTAGTGTGATAGAGTTAGAGGATTAATTAGTGCTTACTGTCTGATTACCTTTTTTTTTATTTCCAATAGGTGCTAAGGTTGTGAATTCCCATTTGAAATTGATGTGCTGCTTGGTGATTTTGTGGGAGAAGGGTTGAGTTACTGTGTTTGTTTAATGAGAGGAGATGAGCAGTAGCGAGATTAGATTAATTAGATTGCTTAGAGATTTTGTGGATCCACTGAGATTGAAGGAATTATAGTTCCTGTGTTAGAGATTTCGTGGAACCACTTTGAGTGTGGAGAGCGAGTGAATTTTCGGTTTGTTATGTTTGTGGTTTCCTTACTTTGGTGAGTGATTCCGCGGAACCACCTCGTGTGAGGGAGTGACTTAATTCCTTGGTGCCCGCGTGCGATAACGGCCTACCTCGGAGCGGAGATCAAAGGTGACGAGGAGTTTCTCGCGTGATCGCCATCGACTTCGAAATATGGAAGACGTCTCTTCCTTGGGTAATTGTTTCCTTCGCTTTTCCTTTGTGTGTGGCTCAATATTTTCTCGTAGGATCATAGACTCATTGCTGGGTTTTCGCCCGAGTTTTGTCAGTGAACGCTATGTCGAAAACTCCAAACAAAAACGTATTTGGAGTTCACGATTTTCGTTGTGCTACGACAAGGGAAACGGGACGAAAGTTGCGAACTTCCTTCCCCGGATTTAAAACTGAACCATTTTATTTAAGAAAATTCATTTTAAAAGAAAGTAGCGATTTTGTGATTTACAAACAATTTAATTGCTTCATTCTTAAGTTCGTGCAAATTTCGCTCAAAACTTTGCAAAATTAAGTTAATCATTGCATGCATTTAGGATTTCTTAGAAAAAGCCGACAGGCGCGCAAACCCTATGCGTCGTCCTGCATCAATTTGGTATCAGAGAGAGGTTCTGAAATTTTTCTAAGTTTTGGGATCCGCCCTGCGTAGAATAGGAACCCGCATATCATTTTAAAGTTTTTCAAAAAAAAAGAGAATTTTTTAAGCCGCATCATTGCATTTGACTTGTGCGTTCGCATGCATCGACATAGTGATAGAATGCGTCGAGTTGAGCATGGTCAACCGAGTCATAGGAACGAAGGGAATGAACCACCCCCGTGGATTCTACCATTCACCCACCAAATAGTCGAGTTGAACATGGTCATACGAGAAGGGTTTGAAACCTTAGTGTTAGGATGAATAGCTTATAAATTCCCCCTCGAGCGTCAATGTCCCCTCAAATTCGAGATGAGCATTATGTCTGTGCACATTACGATGCTCCTCATCGCTACGTGGAAAGCTCTGCCTTTAGGAGAAATCCTTTATTATAGGATCACGACTCCACTTACTCCCACTCCTATAGTACCCCGTCACGAAGATCTTTACGATACTTCGATGATTATACTCGATCATTGTATACCACTAACAACAATCGTGTTGACCCACCAACACGTTATCATTATGTTAGAGACGATCAGTACGAAGACCATCGTCAATTTTACCCTCGTACTCGAGTGGATCATACTGATCCATCGACACCATATTATGAGGATAGAGTTCAGTATCACTCTAGGTATCGATACTACATGTCTTCTTTATATGAGGAACCCGAGACTGTATATGTGCGACCACCATCACACATTCGTAGGACTTATGATCATTCACGAGCACGACATGATTATGATATAGACGATCGTCACGACTACACTCACAAATACTATAGAGGTCACTATCGTCAAGAGTACGTCACACCTAGTGATCCTCCTAGTGTTCCGATGGTGAACATGATGATAGGAGTTAAGGGTCAACAAGAGCATTCCACTGCCCACACCAGAGAGACGTCACCCACTCTGTCTGATGTTCTAATACAGGATGTGTGGAGTCAACCTCCATGTGAGACTACTCCACTTAGTGAACCCGCCTTTGATTCAATATCTACTAGCTCTCTTTTGAGTGTAGATTCTTTGCACACTTCACCTAGTGGTGCACCGAGTCACATCACCACACCTGAGGGCGCATATCGAGTCACATCACCACACCTGAGGGCGCACCGAGTGACATTACGATCGGGAGCTGAGAGCTTAGTAGTGATCTCGAGATAGTCACCCCTACCCTATCTGGGAGTATGACCCCATCTGATGGTTCATTTCTGGAGGACCATCACTCGACTGATAGGTCATTTGACGACCCTCCTATTAAGCCTCTAGATGAGCCCCCTCGTCCATGTATGGATGAGATTCCTGTGCATGTCACCCTTACGAATTTTAAGAAATGGAAACCTGCTCCATTTTCTCCCTTGATGTCGATAGTGTTTCAGAGAGATGATTTTGAGTTTGACATATATATATTAGGGCTTTATCATAGTCATCTAGTGACTCACACTCTAGATGAGTTATGTGACGTATCACCTGTTGACCATCGTATTCACGATGAGTTTTCAAATGTCCCGCCTGGTGAGCCTCCTGATGCCTCACTTTTCCTTAGTACATTTAAGACGGTTGTCATACTTCACGTACATTATCGTTTATATGAGAGCACTTCATATGTTTTTGGAGCCTACGTTTGTATGCGTCGCATTTGCGACAAATTTTATTATACCACTCTCGGTGAACCCCCAGATGAAAATTTTATGGGTTCACCACACATTTGGGATGTATCCATCATTAGTGGCACAGTCGAGTTTGAGGGTGCACTCGCTGATTCGTTGATACTTGTCACCTGCACTTGCAGAGACAGTTTGCACACCATGTTGACACATTAATTTGAACACTGATGTCTTTGATTTGTTCTTGAGTGTTCATCTCTCCTGCGATAAATTCTTTTATGATCCACCCTCTGAGCCTCCTGATCATGTACCTCTCTCAGGAGTTGCTCTTGGTATCTGAAACCATTAGTTTGTGGCGCTAGTCGTATTAGCAGTTCATTTATTGCATTTACATGATTTGCATAAAAAAATGAGCGAAAAATTGTATAGTACTTTGGTTTTTATGCAACTCAAATTAAAAAAACACAAAAGAGCTACTAGTTTCAAGATGGATGTCTTGGTGATGGTTCGGCAAAAATCGGAACAGTTATCTTTGGGTACCGTGAAAAAGCTAGTTGGTCGTAGAACTGGACCCTTTCGAGAAGTGAAGCGGATTGGGTGTACAACCCCATATTCGCTAGGGAGGACCAGGAAGACTAAGACTTCAGTGGTCAGGGTTGGGCTAGTCCCGGGTTAGCCCTAGGGCGGACCGGCAGAGTTCTCGCCCTTAAGGTGCTCCCGCCTATTGGTAGGCGAGATCGTTCGCGCCAGGACTCGGGTCCTCAGGTCAGCTTTAGGCTTCGGGACAGGAGAGCTCCCGCCCAGAAGGAACTCTCCCTGGGGGCGGGCAAGAAGACGTTGAGTGAGCTTCACTCACTCAACGCCGCGTCCGGCAGCAGAGGGCGTTGAGTGAACTTCACGCACTCAACGCCGCGTTAGGCAGCAGAGGGCGTTGAGTAAGCTCCACTCGCTCAACGCCGTGATTAGCAGTGAAGGCGAAGAGTGAGCTTCACCCACTCAGCGCCACGTCCAACGACAATGACTTCAAGACCACCGAGAGCGAGAATCCTCTTGGCGGGAGATCTCGCCAAGGTGAGCCCAGCTAAGGTTCAGCGAGAGCCTTCTCGCCCGGGGTTCTCGTCAAGCAGGTCCATGTGGTGGGGCCTGGCGCACAGGAAAAAGGATTATTTTGCTATTATTTCATTATCCTCGGGTTCAATTACCTATATGCCCCTGGGATGACAGCGGGATTTGGCTATTGGCAGACCCGTCAGGGATATTTAGGTATTTTCAGGTCAAGAGAAGACTATAAAAAGACCCATAGGGGCTCTTTGGAAAGCAGGCTTTCATTATTCTCTAACTCCAGTGCTTTCTGAAGAGCTCCCAGTCCAGCTATTGGTTTCGGAGGGGAAGCTCTCAGAGATCTTCCGGGTGTGAGGTGGGACCTCCCAGCTGAGGCTTTGGGTCATGTACAACCCCATATTCGCGACGGGAGGACCCAAGCGAGGCATAAGGCATGCTAGTAAGTTTTAAGCTTTTGAGCCCCGTTGAGGGGCGGGGGCGGCGAGTAGGCAGACACCCGTCCCGGCATGATAGGCGTGAGGGGAAGCTGCGGGACCGGCCGGAGTCCAGAGGCGCACCCCTGCCTCGCGGCCAGGCGAGGGCAGGCGGGGCGAGACCGGCCCTGGGCCGGGTTCTCGCCCCTGCCTCGCGGCTAGGCGAGAGCAGGCGGGGCGAGACCGGCCCGGGGCCGGGTTCTCGCCCCTGCCTCGCGGCTAGGCGAGAGCAGGCGGGGCGAGACCGGCCCGGGGCCGGGTTCTCGCCCCTGCCTCGCGGCCAGGCGAGAGCAGGCGGGGCGAGACCGGCCCGGGGCCGGGTTCTCGCCCCTGCCTCGCGGCCAGGCGAGAGCAGGCCGGGCGAGACCGGCCCGGGGTCGGGTTCTCGCCCCTGCCTCGCGGCTAGGCGAGAGCAGGCGGGGCGAGACCGGCCCGGGGCCAGGTTCTCACCCCTGCCTCGCGGCCAGGCGAGAGCAGGCGGGGCGAGACCGGCCCGGGGCCGGGTTCTCGCCCCTGCCTCGCGGCCAGGCGAGAGCAGGCGGGGCGAGACCGGCCCGGGGCCGGGTTCTCGCCCCTGCCTCGCGGCCAGGCGAGGGCAGGCGGGGCGAGACCGGCCCGGGGCTGGGTTCTCGCCCCTGCCTCGTGGCCAGGCGAGGGCAGGCGGGGCGAGACCGGCCCGGGGCTGGGTTCTCGCCCCTGCCTCGCGGCCTCGCGGTCAGGCCGGGCGAGACCGACCAGGGGGAGGGGGGTGGCCGGAGGGCGTGACCTCTCATGCTTTTACCGTTTTACCCCCGAGGTGGATTTTCCCTTTTTGCCCCCCCGATGTGGAGTTTTTCTATTGGCTGGAGGCATTTTTGCCCCAGGGGCATTTTGGTCATTTTCCCCCCAAGACTTGGAAAAACTATAAATAGACCCTTAGGGGTGCCTTGGAGAGGAGCTTGTCATTCTTTCCTTAGCCACTATTTTCTCTCTGGCTTTCCTCCAAGGCACCTAGCTCAAGCATTGGCTAGGGAGGGGGAGACCTCAAAGGTCTTCTGGGTGTGAGGTGGGACCTCCACGCTAGAGCCAAGGGTCGGTTCATAGCTTCCTAAGTCTTCGGTCCGTGACGTTCTTCCGAGCATAGTAGGTGTGAGGTCACCCCTTTCCCCAAGGGTCGAACTCCACAGAAGTCGATTTTGGCTTCGGTCATTTTTGGCTTCAACAGTTTTGGTGCGGTGAGCGTGGAGAGTGACCAGCACGGAAAATCTCGGGTGAGCGTCATGGCTGGAGATCAGGGAGGTGGTGATGACCTCGGTGGCCTCCCCAACCCCAGACCCTTCGTAGGAAGGGAGGAGTTCATGGCTTCCATCGAAGGCATCATGGGGATGCTTAGAAGCATTGCCCCTCGGGCTGACAGCTCAACCCCCACCCCCCAGGGACTAGCTCCCAGGGGTCTCGGCGAGCTAACCCAGAGTGGTCTCGGCGAGCTGGCTCCCAGGGGGCAAGGCGAGATCACCCCAGCAGGGGGAGAAGTGAGTATGCCGGATAGGAGGCCTGGGAAGGAGAGGATGGTAGAGGGGGTCGAGCAAGACCTCCCAGGCCGGGAGCTGTTCCCCAGCCCGGCGAGAGCTAGCCCCCCAGGCGAGCAGGTCGCGCGAGTGGAGGTGGCGAGAGCTCCCCTTAGGGGGTCACCCTTTAGTGAGTTGATCATCTCAGCTCCCGTTCCCGAAGGGTTCAGAGAGCCAGACATGGTTTACTATACCGGGAAGGATGACCCCGTCCAGCATCTGCAATGGTTCGAGGATGCCGTCTCCATCAGGCCGATGACGGATGCCTTCAAGTGTCGCCTTTTTGCGATCACGTTGAAGGAGAAGGCAAGGGACTGGTTTCATCAACTCCCTCCAAGGACCATCTTTGGGTTTGAAGACTTGAGCCGGAGCTTTCAGCTTCGCTTCTCCACCTCCAAGAAGAGGAAGAAAGGTCCCGAGTCCCTCTTCCTGATAAAGCAAAGGGCCGAGGAGTCGCTGGCCCACTACGTTGACAGGTTCCAGGAAGAGGTCCTGGACATCCAAGAGGTGCCAGGGTATGCCCTCCAGATGGCGTTCACGGTAGGATTGCGCGAAGGGTTCTTCAAGATGAGCTTGACTCGGAAGGCCCCCCTTTCCTTCGAGGAGCTGATGGAAAGGGCGGCAGAGGAGATAGCCATGGAGGCAGCCAACCCGGCCTTTGTAAAGAAGTTGGCAAGGTTGACAGAGGTGGAGTCAAAGGAGCAAGGTGGCTCGAGGCATCATGAAGGGAGAAGGAGAGAGGAGCATAGAGCTCAAGGTTTCCAGAGACAGGAGGGTCCGGAGCCAGGATGGAGGCAGCAGGGAGGACCTGCCCATGGTCCAGGAAGAGCTCTCATCCAGGATGGAGGGAACCATCATGGGGGCCAAGGGAGGTTCAACTTCCAGAGGCAAGCCCCAAGACAGCTCCTGCCCCCACCACAGCAAGCAATGGCAATTGGCCGAAGGGAGAGGAGGAATCGCAAGGGGAGAGGGGGAGGCAGAGTAGAGTTACCGTACTGCGACTTCCACCAGTTGGAAGGTCACGCCACGGCTACCTGCCCCGAGTTCCTGGAGGTAAGGGGGGCGAGAGCTCCAGTCCAGCAGCAGCCAGAGCGGATCGAAGCTCTGCCCCAAGGAGGTGGAGGTGATGATGTGTGCGAGGACCGGGTCGATGTAGGACCCCGAGGTGGTATAGCTGTGATCCACGGGGGGGGGTGGGGATCGAAGCTGCTCGGAAGGCAAGTCTCCATGTGATGTATCGGCGGAGCGTTGCCTCGACATCCCAGACCCCTCCCCCGGAGGAAAGGGTCACCTTCTCATCAAAGGACATGCCAGAGCATGAGGATCCCTTCTGTGATGCCTTGGTCATCCAAGCAGCCGTCGAAGGCTTCACCGTCTCCCGGATTTTGATTGATAACGGAAGCTCGGTCAACGTCATTTTCAAGAAGGCGTTCGAGGGGATGAAGGTGGATCCAAGGAGGGTAGTGGCGTCGGATGGACCTCTGTTTGGATTCTCGGGGGAGAGGAAGGAGGTGGAAGGTGGAGTCGGGCTCCAGGTGAAGCTAGGAGGGACCACAAGGAACTGCAGGTTCGTCATTGTCGACACTCCAAGCAGCTACAACGCCATCTTCGGAAGGCCCCTCATCAGCGCCTTCCGGTGCGTGCCCTCATCCTTCCACCAGTGCCTCAAGTTCAACTCAGATGGGATCCAGGTCAGGATCAAGGGAGACTCCAAGATGGCGAGGCAGTGCTACGTCACGGCAGTCAACACCATCTCTTGGTTGGCTAAGGCGAAAGAGATGGAGGAGATCATGGAGAGCCTGAGCAGGATTGAGGTGTCCAGTGGGATAGAACCTGATGGCGACCACCATGCCCAGGCCCCCTGAAGAAGCCTCGTCTCGGCGGAGTCATGTATCTTGTTTTTTCTTTAGGTTGTAATGAGTCCAACCTCTGACCGGTAGGGTTGGGAGGGTCATGTAACCCAAATATTTTCCCCTTTTGAGGATGTTGAATTTTGGCAGAGTTCAGGTGACATGCCCCATCCCTAATTCCCTTAGCTCCGAGATGATTCCGCTGCCAGGCTCTCACTAGCTGGTGGGTTAAGGTTGATCTCTCGTGGGAGCCCAGCCCCTTAGCTCCGAGATGATTCCGCTGTCAGGCTCTCACTAGCTGGTGGGTTCAGGTTGATCTCTCGTGGGAGCCCAGCCCCTTAGCTCCGAGATGATTCCGCTGTCAGGCTCTCACTAGCTGGTGGGTTCAGGTTGATCTCTCGTGCGAGCTAAGTCCTTTTGCTCCGAGATGATTCCGCTGCCAGGCTCTCACTAGCTGGTGGGTTCAGGTTGATCTCTCGAGGGAGCCCAGCCCCTTAGCTCTGAGATGATTCCGCTGTCAGGCTCTCACTAGCTGGTGGGTTCAGGTTGATCTCTCGTGGGAGCCCAGCCCCTTAGCTCCGAGATGATTCCGCTGCCAGGCTCTCACTAGCTGGTGGGTTCAGGTTGATCTCTCGTGGGAGCCCAGCCCCTTAGCTCCGAGATGATTCCGCTGCCAGGCTCTCACTAGCTGGTGGGTTCAGGTTGATCTCTCGTGGGAGCTAAGTCCTTTTGCTCCGAGATGATTCCGCTGCCAGGCTCTCACTAGCTGGTGGGTACAGGTTGATCTCTCGAGGGAGCCCAGCCCCTTAGCTCCGAGATGATTCCGCTGCCAGGCTCTCACTAGCTGGTGGGTTCAGGTTGATCTCTCGTGGGAGCCCAGCCCCTTAGCTCCGAGATGATTCCGCTGCCAGGCTCTCACTAGCTGGCGGGTTCAGGTTGATCTCTCGTGGGAGCCCAGCCCCTTAGCTCCGAGATGATTCCGCTGTCAGGCTCTCACTAGCTGGTGGGTTCAGGTTGATCTCTCGTGGGAGCCCAGCCCCTTAGCTCCGAGATGATTCCGCTGCCAGGCTCTCACTAGCTGGTGGGTTCAGGTTGATCTCTCGTGGGAGCTAAGTCCTTTTGCCCCGAGATGATTCCGCTGCCAGGCTCTCACTAGCTGGTGGGTTCAGGTTGATCTCTCGTGGGAGCCCAGCCCCTTAGCTCCGAGATGATTCCGCTGCCAGGCTCTCACTAGCTGGTGGGTTCAGGTTGATCTCTCGTGGGAGCTGTCCTTTGCTCCGAGATGATTCCGCTGCCAGGCTCTCACTAGCTGGCGGGTTCAGGTTGATCTCTCGTGGAGGTTGTCTTTTTACCCTGAGGGGGTCTCGCCACCCAGGCTCTCATCAGCTGGCATGGCAGGTTGACCCCCCAGGAGGTTAGATCCTTTTACCCTGAGGGGGTCTCGCCACCCAGGCTCTCATCAGCTGGCATGACAGGTTGACCCCCCAGGAGGTTAGATCATTTTACCCTGAGGGGGTCTCGCCACCCAGACTCTCATCAGCTGGCATGGTAGGTTGACCCCCCCCCCCCAGGAGGTTAGATCTTTTTACCCTGAGGGGGTCTCGCCACCCAGGCTCTCATCAGCTGGCATGGCAGGTTGACCCCCCAGGAGGTTAGATCTTTTTACCCTGAGGGGGTCTCGCCACCCAGGCTCTCATCAGCTGACATGGCAGGTTGACCCCCCCAGGGGGTAAGCGTTTTTACCCTGAGGGGGTCTCGCCACCCAGGCTCTCATCAGCTGGCATGGCAGGATGACCCCCCAGGAGGTTAGATCTTTTTACCCTGAGGGGGTCTCGCCACCCAGGCTCTCATCAGCGGGCATGGCAGGATGACCCCCCGGAAGAGGCCTCAGTCTTTCGATACCGCGAGTGCAAGCTTTACTCAGCGAATACGTTGGGTTGGATGTTTCTTTCCGAGCTTGTACCAACCTCGAAAAGAGCGGGGATTGTGTACAACCCCGTATTCGCGACGGGAGGACCCAAGCAAGGTATAAGGCATGCTAGTATGTTTTAAGCTTTTGAGCCCCTTTGAGGGGCGGGGGCGGCGAGTAGGCAGACACCCGTCCCGGCATGATAGGCGTGAGGGGAAGCTGCGGGACCGGCCGGAGTCCAGAGGCGCACCCCTGCCTCGCGGCCAGGCGAGGGCAGGCGGGGCGAGACCGGCCCGGGGCCAGGTTCTCGCCCCTACCTCGCGGCTAGGCGAGAGCAGGCGGGGCGAGACCGGCCCGGGGCCGGGTTCTCGCCCCTGCCTCGCGGCTAGGCGAGAGCAGGCGGGGCGAGACCGGCCCGAGGCCAGGTTCTCGCCCCTGCCTCGCGGCTAGGCGAGAGCAGGCGGGGCGAGACCGGCCCGGGGCCGGGTTCTCGCCCCTGCCTCGCGGCCAGGCGAGAGCAGGCGGGGCGAGATCGGCCCCGGGCCGGGTTCTCGCCCCTGCCTCGCGGCCAGGCGAGAGCAGGCGGGGCGAGACCGGTCCGGGGCCGGGTTCTCGCCCCTGCCTCGCGGCCAGGCGAGAGCAGGCGGGGCGAGACCGGCCCGGGGCCGGGTTCTCGCCCCTGCCTCGCGGCCAGGTGAGGGCAGGCGAGGCGAGACCGGCCCGGGGCTGGGTTCTCGCCCCTGCCTCGCAGCCAGGCGAGGGCAGGCGGGGCGAGACCGGCCCGGGGCTGGGTTCTCGCCCCTGCCTCGCGGCCTCGCGGTCAGGCCGGGCGAGACCGACCAGGGGGAGGGGGGGGTGGCCGGAGGGCGTGACCTCTCATGCTTTTACCATTTTACCCCCGAGGTGGATTTTCCCTTTTTGCCCCCTGATGTGGAGTTTTTCTATTGGCTGGAGGCATTTTTGCCCTAGGGGCATTTTGGTCATTTTCCCCCCAAGACTTGGAAAAACTATAAATAGACCCTTAGGGGTGCCTTGGAGAGAAGCTTGTCATTCTTTCCTTAGCCACTATTTTCTCTCTGGCTTTCCTCCAAGGCACCTAGCTCAAGCATTGGCTAGGGAGGGGGAGACCTCAAAGGTCTTCTGGGTGTGAGGTGGGACCTCCACGCTAGAGCCAAGGGTCGGTTCATAGCTTCCTAAGTCTTCGGTCCGTGACGTTCTTCCGAGCATAGTAGGTGTGAGGTCACCCCTTTCCCCAAGGGTCGAACTCCACAGAAGTCGATTTTGGCTTCGGTCATTTTTGGCTTCAACAGGTCAGTCTTAGAACCTTAGCAGCTAGTCAGGGGTCGAGATTTGAGAGAAGTAGGTGTCGGCTGCACTTTGGTTTGTGAACATTCGTTGAGGTCAATTTTGGCTTCAACAGTTCTGGTGTGGCGAGCGTGGAAGCGGTGGGTGCAAGAAAATCTTGAGTCGAGTCCCATGGCAGGAGGTGAAGGTGAAGGATCTGGCGCAGGAGGATCCCCCACTCAGGGAGAAGATGCGACAAGGAAGATGTTAGAGGATTTCAGGCGAGAGGTCATGCAGACGATCTGCTTGGCCTTCTCGGCAAGGAATGAGTGGGAGACGCCGCAGGCTCCTATGGAGGTGGTTCCGCTGTTAGGCGAGAACACCCAGGGCAGCGCCCCGGGAAGGAAGTCCCGGTGGAGGCAGGCGAGAGGGATGTGGCTGCGCGGTAGCTTTTCCCAGGCCAGCGTCCCGGAAAGGAGGTTCCGATGGATCTGGGCGAGAGGGAGGCGACAGTGCGGGAGCTCTTCCTCGGACACGGTCTCGCGGATCGGTCCAGCCAGCCGAGGTCGCGGGACGGGCCCTCTCGCCAGGCAGGGGGCGAGACCCCTTTTAGTGAGCTCATTGTCTCGGCTCTAGTGTCGGAGGGGTTCAGGGAGCCGGATATGACCTACTACACTGGGAAGGATGACCTGGTTTAGCACGTGCAATGGTTTGAGGATGTGGTGTCAATAAGGCAGATGTCGGATGCCTTCAAGTGTAGGCTTTTCGCCATCACTCTGAAAGAGAAGGCTAGGGACTGGTTCCACCAGTTGTCGGCGAGCTCGATTTACAGTTTTGAGGATCTGCGTAGGGGTTTTCTGTTGAGGTTCTCGACTTCGAAGAAGCGGAAGAAGGAGGCTGAGTGCCTGTTTGCAGTGAGGCAGAAGCCGGAGGAGACGTTGGGTCATTATGTTGACCGGTTCCAAGAGGAGATTCTCCTGGTTCTGGAGGTCCCAGGGTATGCACTGATGCTTGCCTTCACCCTGGGGCTGAGGTCGGGGTTTTTTAGCATGGAGTTGAAGAGAGTGCCCCTCTCTCTTTTGAGGAGCTCATGGAGAGGGCGGTGTGAGAAACGAACTAAAACAAGCCGAAAAAGGTATAACTGAAATTTTATTATCAGAAAAAGGTATCTATTACAAAGGTATGCCCTCCCTTATATAGAATGGAGGAGAGATGAGAGAATACAAATAAGAGATGTGGGACTAAAAAATACAGGACTAAGCGAACTATACAGAACAAACCGCACAAGCCGCGCGGTTAGACAGAAGGGCTAATCGCACGGCTACCACCAGAGAGAGAGAGAGACCGCCAGGGGAGACCGCCAGACCGCTCGGCAACCGCACAGCAACAACACAGGAATCAAACCGCTGACTCCAAACCGCCAGACCGCACGGTCTCCAAACCGCCAGACCGCACGGTCTCCAAACCGCCAAGATAGACCGCCAGACCACCCGGTCACCAACTTCAACACTCCCCCTCAAGCTGGAGCATATATATCGATCATTCCCAGCTTGTCACAAATATGATGAAATGAGGCAGAAACTGGCTTGGTGAAGATGTCAGTCTGCTCTTTATCAGAAGTGACAAAGGGAGTGCAAATTTGTTCCTTTAAGATTTCTTCACGAATGAAATGACAGTCAACCTCAATGTGCTTGGTTCTTTCATGGAAGACCGGATTTTTGGAGATGTATATGGCAGCCTTGTTATCACAGAACATAGGTAGAGGATGGTTGTAGACCTCTCCTAAATCCAGCATTAGAGCCCGTAGCCATTTTAGCTCACAAGTGGTCGACGCCATACTCCGATACTCTGCTTCAGCACTGGACCTGGAAACAACAGACTGCTTCTTGCTCTTCCAGCTCACCAGATTGCCCCCAACAAAAGTACAGAAACCGGAGGTAGACTTGTGGTCCCCTTTATCATCAGCGTAACTCGCATCTGAGTATGCTTCAACCCTCAGATGATCATTCTTCTGAAAGAGCAATCCTTTCCCTGGGGCTGCTTTGACGTACTCCAAGATCCGCAAGGCGGACTGTAGATGGCACTCCCTGGGAGCTTGCATGAATTGACTCACCTTGCCTATAGCATAGGAAATGTCGGGCCTAGTCACGGTGAGGTATATGAGCTTACCAACCAGACGTCTGTACCGCGAAGCATCTGAAAGAAGAGACGAATCATCTGTCCAGGTTTTGTCTTCTCCAACAGCCATGGGACATCGGGCAGGTTTGGCCCCAGTCAATCCTGCTTCTTTTAAAATATCAAGGGCATACTTACGCTGAGAGATGATTAAAGAGTTGGGCTTCCGAGAGATTTCGATCCCCAAAAAGTACTTCGGAGAACCCATATCTTTCGTGACCAGATGTTGGCGAAGATGCCGCTTTGTCAAGGCTACCCCTTCCTGGTCATCGCTAGTGAGAAGAATATCATCAACATATACTGCAAGAACCACCAGTCCCGAAGAGGTTTTGCGAATAAATAGAGAGTGATCAGTAGAGCTGCGAGCAAAACCAACGTCCGCCACGATGCCGCTGAACTTGTCAAACCAAGCTCGAGGGCTCTGCTTGAGGCCATAGATTGCCTTCTGTAGCCGGCATACTCGTGTCTCCCCCTGAGCAACATACCCAGGAGGTTGCTCCATGTAGACGGCCTCCTGAAGATCACCATAAAGGAAGGCATTCTTGATATCTAGCTGGGAAAGTGGCCAGTCTTTGTTGACTGCCACAGAGAGAAGGACCCGTATAGTGCTGAGACGAGCCACGGGAGAGAAGGTGTCAAAGTAATCAACCCCATAGGTCTGAGTAAAGCCCTTAGCCACGATGCGAGCTTTATAACGGTCCACGGTGCCATCTGGGCCAAATTTGATCACAAAGACCCAGCGACAGCCAACAACATCTGTATCAAAGGGAGGAGGGACAAGAGTCTAGGTACCCCGCTCTGTTAGGGTCGCCATTTCCTCATCCATGGCCATCTTCCAGTGAGGAATAGCAAGGGCCTCCTGGTAGGAACGAGGTGTGGTAGTGGCAGAGATAGCCAGCGCAAAGGCCCTGCGAGAAGAGGTAAGACGATCATATGAAACAACAGCAACAAGGGGGTGTAGGGTACATGTCTGCACCCCTTTGCGAAGAGCGATAGGAAGATCCAGGTCGGCGGGCTCTTCGGTATCCAGAACATCCGTGGCAGAGAGAGCTGGCCCGGGAGGAGAGAGCGACGGCAGCGGAGATGAGGGAGATGGAGGCGGAGAGAGAGGCGGAGGGAGAGGAGTGGGCGGAGACGGAGGAGGGGCGGATATCGCAGTAGGAGACGAGGGAACGAACGGAATAACAGGAGAATCAGAGGTGGGGGGAAGAGACGAGGAGACATCCGAGAAGTAGGAGGCATTTTCGAAGAAGGTAACGTCAGCGGAGACGAACTGCTTACGAAGAACAGGGTCAAAGCAACAGTAGCCTTTCTGAGTGGCGGAGTACCCCAGAAAGACACATTTGGTAGAGCGAGGGGCGAGCTTATCACGGGTGGCAGATGAGGCGTGCACAAAAGTAGTGCACCCAAAGATTCGGAGAGGGAGAGGAAAAGGCTCCTTGCCTGGATAAAGGATGAAAAAAGGGGTTTTTCCCTTTAGAATGGAGGAGGAAATGTGATTGATGAGATAGCAGGCAAGAAGAACAGCATAGCCCCAATATGAGCGAGGGACATGCATTTAAGTCATCAATGTGCGAGCAACATCAAGGAGGTGACGGTTTTTGCGTTCCGCCACCCCATTTTGTTGGGATGTATAGACACAGCTTGTCTGATGAATAACGCCATGTTGTACACAGAAGGAGGTAAAAGCATGACTTAAGTACTCTTTTGCATTATCAGAGCGAAAAATTTTAATACCAACACCAAACTGATTTTTGATTAAATGATAATAGGAGGTCCATACATTAAAAAGTTCAGAGCGATCTCGTAAGAAATACACCCAAGTACATCTAGAAAAATCATCAATAAAGGTTACAAAATAAGAATTACCCCGACCAATAGTAAGGGTAGGAGCAGGCCCCCAGATATCGGAGTGGACTAGATCAAACGGACGAGTAGAGTCCCGACCTTGCTTCGGTGGGAAGGAGGAACGGTGATGCTTGCCAAGTTGACATGCTTCGCAGTTGAGAGTAGTATTGGAGGGAGGGAGGTGGGGTAGAAGCTGATGTAGAAGCCGTGGTGGAGGATGACCGAGACGGAGTTGCCACTGTAGAAGATCCGTACAAGAAGAAGAAAAGGCGGACAAAGCGGAAACGTTGTCGAGAAAGTAGAAGCCGCCGCTCTCAGTCCCAGTAGCAATCGTCCGCTGGGAGCTCGGATCCTGAAAAGAACAAGAAGAGGGAGTAAACGTTACAGAACATTGAAGCTGCTTGCATAAAGAAGTAACCGACAATAGATTGCACGGAAACTTGGGCACATAGAGAGTGTCCTTTAGCTGAAGGGACGGAGTAACATGAACCACTCCCGACCCATGAACCTGGGAGGGAGAGCCGTCTGCAATGAGGACCGGGGGCAACCGGTCATGCTGTTCGAGGAGAGAGAGGCACTGAGGATTGCCCGTCATATGATTAGTTGCACCGGAGTCGATAAGCCATTTACCTTGAGTGACCACATGGGCACTACCTGATGATGTGACCACGGAAGTAGACGGCTTGGAAGAGGAGGCGGAAGAGTCACCCGAGGGATGGAGATGGGGATGCTTAGTCCAGCAGCGGTCAAGAGTATGTCCTGTGCGGCCGCAGTGAGAGCAGAGGTAGCGGGAAGAAGGACGTCTGACAGACTGATGACTGCGGCTACCAGAGCCACTCTGTTGAGTTTGATGAACATAGTTATCCGGTGGAGAAGGAGCGGGCAGAAGCGGGCGCTGAAGGAGAGAGGTGACAGCGGCGATGCGAGCAGCGGTGGCGTCTAAAGTAGGAGATTTCGCCTCACCCAGAATTTGTTGGCGGATCATGTCATAAGTGTCAGGAAGACGGAGCAGATAACACACAACCAGAAGCTCCTGGAAGTGCTTGTGTTGTTGAGCCAGATCCGCAGAAAATGGGCGATTCTGAAGAATTTCAGCCCTAAGAGCTTGAACTTATTGGTAGGCCGCAGCAGGAGACAAGGTAGGCCGGGCAAAGAGGTCCGCATACAACGTATAGATGCGGGACGTCTGAGCCCCTTTAGGGTACAGAGCAGCAAGATGAAGCCAAGCGGCCTTCACCGTCTCATCATGACGGATGACGGGAAGGCACTCATCAGATAGACTGTTAGCGAGCCAAGTACGCACAAGCGCGTCACTCGCATCCCAGTCATCAAAGAGAGGTGAAGTGGTAGGAGGGGGGTCATCAACGAGATGGTGGCGTTTGCGTTGCGAGTGAAGGAGAAAAGTGAAAGAGACGCTCCAATCCGGGTAGTTAGAGCCGACAAGCTTAGAAACGGTGCCAAGGTTCCCGGAAGAAGTAGGAGGTAGAGGCGGAGCCGGATTGGCAACAGGGGTGGCGGCAGGAGTGGTGGTAGTGGAAGCATCAGAAAGAGCCATCATGAAGCCGCGCGGTTAGGAAACAAGCCGCGCGGATAGGTAGAAGAAAACTGCAGCGGTCAGGATGTCAAACACCAGCGGCCAGAAAGACCACGACCAAGCCGCAGTATCAAGCAGAGGGGAAGAAGTCGAGCGGCAAGCAGACAGTCCGCCCGAATAGAAGCACAAGAGAAGGCAAGGCACACTGTAATAGGTCGCGGCGAACAAGGCGACAGATCGCAGCGAACAAGGTAACAGGTCGCGCACACAGCGGGCAACGACAAGGAAGAAGGAGACCGCGCGGACAGGGCGCAAGCCGGAGAAGCAAGTCGCGCGGACAGAGAGGGAACACCGAATCAGGAGGAAAGGATCGATTCCTCTGATACCATGTGAAAAACGAACTAAAACAAGTCGAAAAAGGTATAACTAAAATTTTATTATCAGAAAAAGGTATCTATTACAAAGGTATGCCCTCCCTTATATAGAATGGAGGAGAGATGTGAGAATACAAATAAGAGATGTGGGACTAAAAAATACAGGACTAAGCGAACTATACAGAACAAACCGCACAAGCCACGCGGTTAGACAGAAGGGCTAACCGCACGGCTACCACCAGAGAGAGAGAGACCGCCAGGGGAGACCGCCAGACCGCTCGGCAACCGCACATCAACAGCACAGGAATCAAACCGCTGACTCCAAACCGCCAGACCGCGCGGTCTCCAAACCGCCAAGATAGATCGCCAGACCGCCCGGTCACCAACTTCAACAGGCGGCAAAGGAGATAGACTTCGAGAGGGCAAACCCTGCATTTGCAAGGAAGCTGGCCAGGTTGGCGGAGGATGATGTGAAGGAGCCGACAGCAGGGAGACAGAGGGAAGTGAGAGAGCAGAGGGAAGTGAGAGAGCAGAGGGAAGTGAGAGAGCAGAGGGAACCAAGGGAAGATAGGAGGAGAGAAGAACCCCGAGGGCAGGGGCAGCAGCAGGGGGGCCAGGGAGCTGAACAACCGATTGGGTTGGAGGCCCCAGGAAGGTCGCCCCCAGGGCCAAGGGGGTTTTCAAGGAAGAGACAACTTCCGGGAGCCGAGAAGACTCGAGCAGGGAGGATGGAGGTAGGGACCGAGGGGTCACTTCCCACCATCGCAGGAGGCCATGGAGGTGGGAAGAGAAAGAGGAAGAAGAATCCGAGGAGCAGGGAGAAGGGGAGGAGGAGAAGGAAGAGGCGGAAGGGTGGCGTTGCCCTATTGTGACTTCCACCAGGAGGAAGTCACGCAACGGCCACCTGCCCAGAGTTTCTAGAGATGAGGGAGGCCAGAGGAGCCGGAAGGCAAGATCCGCCTGCAAGGATCGTCGAGGTGCAACACGAAGAGACTGAGGATAGATGTGAAGATAGGGTCGATGTGGGGACCCGGAGAGGGATCGGAGTGATCCATGGGGGAGTAGGGATCGAGGCAACCCGCAAGGGGAGCCTTCAAACCATGTTCTGCAGAGGGGTCACCTCGACCTCCCTAGCTCCCCCCCCAGAAGAAAAAATCACCTTCTCATCCGCGGATATGCCAGACTACGAAGACCCGTTCTGCGACGCACTAGTGATCCAGACAGCAGTGGAGAACTTCACAGTCTCCCGGATACTGGTAGATAACGGGAGCTCTGTGAACGTGATCTTCAAGAAGGCCTTCGATGAGATGAGGGTGGAAGGAAAAAGGGTCCTGGCTTCCGATGGACCGCTTTTTGGTTTTTCTGGAGAGAGGAAGGAGGTAGAAGGGGGAGTGGGCTTGCATGTGAAGCTTGGGGGTGTCTCACGAAACTGTAGGTTCGTGATCGTAGATGCCCCAAGTAGCTACAATGCCATCTTTGGGCGTCCTCTCATCAGCGCCTTTCGCTGTGTCCCCTCCTCATTTCATCAATGCCTCAAGTTCAACAATGGAGGGGTGCAAGTTAGGATCAGGGGGGATCCGAAGGTGGCGAGGCAGTGCTATGTGACGGCAGTAAACACCGTGTCGTGGAGGGATGAGGCGGAGGAGCTGGAGAAAGAGATGATTGGGCTGGAAGGAAGTATAAAAGTGGAGGAGGCGAGCCCGCAGGAGGCGGAGGACTTGATGATGGAGGAGGTAGTAGAGATAGAAGAGATGAGCCTGGGAGAGGCAAGGCAAGGAGAGCAGAGGCAAGGAGAAGGCCTGGTGGAAGCGATGGGGGTTGACGAGGTCGGAGGAGAAGAGGTTGAGCAGGAGGAAGCGAGGGCAGGTTGGGAGCGGCCGAGGCTGGAGCCGGCTGAGAAAGTGGTGGGGATGGAGGTACTCACCAGAGCGGGGCAAGTACAGAAGGTGCGGGTCAGCGGAGGCTTAAGCCTCGAGGACCAGGGGCGGATGCTAGCCTGCATCCAAAGCAACATCGACGTCTTCGCTTGGAGCGCGACAGACATGTCGGGCATCGATGCAGACGTAGCTTGTCATCGCCTGAACCTGGACCCGAGGACTCGCCCCATGCGCTAGAAGATGAGGGCCATCGCCACCAAGCTGGAGGAGCCCATCCGAGAGGAGGTCAGAAAGCTTTTGGAGGCAGGCTTCATCTCAGAGATCCAGAAAGGGGGAGGAAAGTGGCGTATGTGTATCGATTTTTCCCTGTTAAATAAATCATGCCCTAAGGATTGCTACCCCCTGCCTTGAATCGACGCGCTGGTTGATTCAGCCGTTGGTTTTTCTGTTATGAGTTTTTTGGATGCTTTTTCAGGTTACCACCAGATCCGGATGCACCCTCCCGATGTCAAGGATGTCTCCTTCATCACGAGAGAGGGATGCTTCAGCTATAAGATGATGCCCTTTGGGTTGAAAAACGCAGGGGCAACATACCAACACATAATGGATCGAGTCTTTCGAGACCAAAGGGGGAAGAATCTAGAGGTCTACGTCGATGACCTGCTGGTCAAAAGCGAAGGCGTGGATTCCCATTTGCTGGACTTGGAAGATACGTTTGCCACCCTGCGGAGGTTCAAGATGAGGTTGAACCCCTTGAAGTGTGTCTTCGGGGCCAGTCGCGGGAAGTTTCTCGGACACCTCTTGACTCCGGCAGAGATAGAACCTAATCCGGACAAGGTGAAGGCTATATTGGACTTGGAGTCACCTCGCAACGCCAAGGAGGTCCAGCGCTTGACGGGAAAGTTGGCCGGGCTAAGCAGGTTCCTCTCTCCATCCGGGGATAGGTGCTCTTCTTTCTTCAAAGTGCTCTGCGGTAATCAGGTGTTCGAATGGACAGTAAAATGCGAAGAGGCCTTCCAGGGGCTGAAGAAGCAACTCTCCCAGGCCCCGCTGCTCCAAAGCCCCAAGGAAGGGGAAGACCTGGCCTTGTATCTCGGGGTGGGGGTGGAAGCTGTGAGCTCCGTCTTGGTTAGGGAAGAAGAGAAGAAGCAACTACCTGTCTATTATGTAAGCCGAATCCTGAAAAAGGCGGAACTCCGCTACCCCATCCTGGAGAAGCTGGCTTATGCCTTGGTCGTTTCGGCAAGGAAGCTTCATCCATACTTTCAAGCGCACTCGATTGGGGTGGTCACCGACCATCCTCTCCGCAAGATCTTCGAGGGGGTAGAGCATTCGGGAAGGCTGGAAAAGTGGTCTATCGAACTGAGCGAGTTCGACATCTCGTTCGTCCCGAGACTCTCCATCAAAGCTCAGGCCGTGGCGGACTTCCTGGCAGACTATGTTACTGAAGCTGAGAGTGAGGAGCCGAAGCCCTACGAAGCATGGAAGATGATGGTCAATGGGGCTTCGGGAAGGCACTCCCTGGGAGGGGGTGTAGTGTTGGTAAGTCCTCAAGGGGTTACCATAGAACAGGCGGTAGCTTTCCACTTCCCTGTTACCAATAATCAGGTAGAGTATGAGGCTGTGATAGCCGGCCTTCGATTGGCAAGGGAGTTGGAGATCCAGGAAGTGGAGACCTTCACTGACTCGATGGTGGTAGCGTCGCAGATCAGAGGGGAGTTCGAGGCTCGGGAGCCTACCCTCGTAAAGTATCTATCCAAGGTAAGGGCAATCATCGGAGGGTTCCGTTCCTTCTCTATTCAACATGTTCCTAGGGAGGAAAGCGCAGCAGCTGATCGGTTGGCGAAGTTTGGGCCTCGGGGAGGAGGAACCATAACTAAACTTTTCCGACAAGCAATTGAAGAGGGGGAATTGATGGAGGTGGGTCGGCGATCCTCATGGGTGGACCCATTGGTGACCTTCCTTACCACAGGCGAGCTGTCAGAGGGGGTTAAGGAGGCGAAAAGCTTTAGGCGAAAGGCAGCCCACTACCTGATGTTGGAAGGGGGCTTGCACCGGAAGATGTTATCGGGGCTCCTCGCGAGATGTGTGACCGAGGAGGAGGTCCCGAGAATTCTGGAGGAGGTGCATTCGGGAGAGTGCGGCAGTCATTCGGGAGGAAGAACGTTGGAGGCAAGGGTGATAAGACAAGGATACTTCTGGCAGACCTTGAGGAAGGATACAGTCGAGTTTGCAAAGAGATGTCTGAAATGTCAAGTACACGCCCCCCTCCAGCTCTTACCCGCATAAAGGCTTCGAAGTATCATGGCCCCATGGCCCTTCGCCATTTGGGGAATGGATCTAGTTGGACCCTTTCCTCCAGCCAGCGGGCAGAGGAGGTTCCTCCTAGTCATGATCGACTACTTCTCAAAGTGGCTGGAAATCAAAGCCCTAGCCAAGGTTACCTCCCAGGTCATCAGGAACTTCGTTTGGGGGGAAATCATATGCAGGCATGAGCTACCCCAAGCGATAGTGACGGATAACGGTTCTCAGTTTGCCAGTGAAGAGTTCATCAGCTTCTACGCCCAACTGGGGATTGACCTCAGGTTTGCCTCTGTCCATCACCCCCGGAGCAACAGCCAGGTGGAAGCGGCGAACAAGATCATCGTGAACTTGCTCAAGAAGAAGGTGGAGAACCTGAAGGGTAACTGGGTGGAGCAACTCCCTTCCGTCCTATGGGTATTGCGAACAACTCCGAACACGGCCACAGGGGAGACCCCCTTCAAGCTCTCTCATGGGTGTGAGGCGGTCCTCCCGGTGGAATTCGAGGTTCGGTCTCCACGGGTCGCAACCGCGGGTGAAGGAAGCGAAGCTTGGAGGTTGGAGAACGAGGAGGGATTGCGCCTCTCGTTGGATATGGTGGAAGAGCTACGGGATGTTGCTGCCATCAGACAAGAAGAGATAAAAAGGCGAATGGACAGGTACTTCGATAAACACATTAGGATTAAGTAATTCGCCGAGGGGGACCTAGTGCTAAAAAAGGTCGACGCAGCAGGAAGGTCGGCCCCTGTGGGCAAGCTCAACCCCAGCTGGGAAGGGCCTTACATAGTAGAGAAGGCTCTGGCTAATGGGGGTTACTACCTCCAGGATGTGGAGGGAAGGACCTTGAGCTACACCTGGAATGGTGATGACTTAAAACGTTTTTACCCTTAAAGGGAGAGAAGGATTGTAATATGATGAATAAATATTATCATTTCAAAGTAGTCTTTTCAGAATGTTGATTCTCTAAGAAATGCTATCATAAGAATAGGTCTTTTCTACCCTAAAATGCTTTTGCTTTAATCGACTATGTCTCCCCATCTTGATGATAGAATAGGCCTGGTTGAAGGAATCTTCATCAACACCCCGAGCTCGGCTCGACCCTAGGTAGACCCGCTGCGCAGGCTCTCATCTAGCTGACAGTCCGAAGGCTCGCCTGTGGGGGAGAGGTTTGGCTTGATCTTCATCAACACCCCGAGCTCGGCTCGGCCCCAGGTAGACCCGCTGCGCAGGCTCTCATCTAGCTGGCAGGTCTGAAGGCTCGCCTGTGGGGGAGAGGTTTGGCTTGATCTTCATCAACACCCCGAGCTCGGCTCGGCACCAGGTAGACCCGCTGCGCAGGCTCTCATCTAGCTGGCAGGTCCGAAGGCTCGCCTGTGGGGGAGAGGTTTGGCTTGATCTTAATCAATACCCCGAGCTCGGCTCGGCCCCAGGTAGACCCGATGCGCAGGCTCTCATCTAACTGGCAGGTCCGAAGGCTCGCCTGTGGGGGAGAGGTTTGGCTTGATCTTCATCAACACCCCGAGCTCGGCTCGGCCCCAGGTAGACCCGCTGCGCAGGCTCTCATCTAGCTGGCAGGTCCGAAGGCTCGCCTGTGGGGGAGAGGTTTGGCTTGATCTTCATCAACACCCCGAGCTCTGCTCGGCCCCAGGTAGACCCGCTGCGCAGGCTCTCATCTAGCTGGCAGGTCCGAAGGCTCGCCTGTAGGGGAGAGGTTTGGTTTGATCTTCATCGACACCCCGAGCTCGGCTCGGCCCCAGGCAGGCCCGCTGCGCAAGCTCTCATCCAGCTGGCAGGTCCGAAGGCTCGCCTGTGGGAGATAGGTTGAGTCTTTGGCTTGTGGTTCTTGGTTCTTGATTTATGGTTACCCAGTGTTACAACAAGCCCGGCTCAGCCTCCGGTAGACCCGCTGCGTAGGCTCCCATCAAGCCAGCAGGCCCAAAGGCTCGCCGATGGAGCATAGATCCAGTTTGTGGGAAGGAATCTTGTCATGACCCTGACCTAGATTAGAGACAAAGCCCTAAAGGTCTCGGCCAGTAAAGGTCTCGGCCAGTTAGGGTCTCGGCCAATAGGGGTCTCGGCCAAAAGGTCTCGGCTGGGGGGATCTCGTTGAAGAAGGCCCCCGGCAGACCTGGGCAGGACGACCTAATCGATGGCGCAAAGCTCCCGCCTAATCAATCTCTAAGGAAGGTGACCCTAAGGAGACTAAGGGTCTCGGCGGAAGCTCGCGCGATAGCCACTTGGCCGACTAACCTATTCGTTCAAGCAAACACCGGCAGTGAAAAATGAAACATTGCATTATATTTAATTGTTACAGGGGTTTGGAGTTTCTCGCTCATTACAAAAGAATATCAAAAAAAGAAAAGGCACTTCAAGGGGACGCGCTGTAATCCCCGCTGGTGCTCTCGCCCGAATCCTCGCCGGAGTCCTCGCCCGAGCTCGCCCCAGACGTCTCGCCGGCAGCGGAGGAAGACTTAGGGATATCCGAAGGAGGAGAGTCGGGCGCGCCGGGAGGCTTCGGGACTGGATCGAATAGCTAGGGGAGGAGTTGGCGAGCGTTGATGGTTACGCCGTCCTCCCGAAGCAGCTTCGCGTCTCGACTGTCAGCCTGACGGTAGCCTGAGCGTTCGCCTGCAGCAGCTTGTCGATGTCGTAAACCGAGAAATGACGACTCTTTAGTCTTTCATCAAGCGTCAGAGGCGGGCCTTTCGCCGCTTTCGCACGCCGGAGTTGGTCCCGCAGCAGGACGTTCTCGCAGCGTACGTCAGCCAACTCCGCGCGGAGCGCCATGGCTTGGGTGTTATCCTGTGGAGAAGAGATCAGCTCAGCAAATACTGCGCAAACGTGACTTCGAGAAGCAAGAGCAAGGGTCCAGGAAGATCCCGCTTACCTCGGTTGCGGGGCGTAGGGACAGCGCCTGTTGAGCATTCGCCAACTCCTGCCGAGCACTCGCGAGCTCTGTCTCCGAAAAGCGTGCTCTGGCCACCGCCTCTTCCCTCGCCTTGTACATGTTGGCGAAGTTTTTGTCGATGCTGATGCTTCGACGCGCGCACATGTGCGCAAGTTCGAACCCGCGCAGCAGGGCCTGGGTAGAGTCGAAAGCCAGGAGCCGGGTGGGCATCTGGTCGAAGACACTGGCGCCCTCTCGGCTATAGAGGCCATAGCCTAGCGAGAAGGCCTCGCCAGTAACCTCATCTCGCTCCGAACAGCTGGGGAGGAGCGTCGAAACCGCAATCCTGTTGGATTCGGGTTCCTATTGGAGCAGAGGTTTCCCTTCTGCGTCGACGTGCTTCACACCGAAGCCATAATTTCTGTGCCCTTTCGGCACTTTCTTGGGCGGGGTCCGGGCAGAGGTCTCGGCAACGACTCCCTCTCCTCCAGCCACATCTGCGGCCGGAGGGTTCTCGGCAGTAGACTCGGTACGTCTCCTGGCGGCAGCACCCGTCTCGCTGGCCATCTGGAGCAGCCCTTCGAAGGACTTGCACGAGGCGGGATGTCGGGCGGGCGAGACGGCCAAGCCCTTGCCCTTATCCGCAGCGGATGGCTTTGGCCTCTTCAGCGGTCGCGGGGCAGGAGCGGTGCCTTTTCGCTTCTTAGCTTCGGGCGCCAAAGGCTGAACGGGCTCTTCCCGGCAGGTGCGAGCGCTGGCCTCCGCAAGAGCGAGAGAGCCTCTCGCAGCCTGATCCTCGACACCCGGGGCCGCAACGAAAGGTTGGCGTAGAGGGACCTCCCGCTCTCCTGTAAAGTTAGCGTTATTTAACACAAGAAGATCCTGAAAAGAGATCAAATCTAGGGCGAGACCATACCTTCGCCCGGGTGGACGGGAGGAAGGGAGTCGACGTCTCGCCGAAGGAAGAGAACGTCAAACTCCTTTGTTCCGAAGAACTCCAGGAGTGCGCTCTCGCGCGACCCCAGAGTGGGCGGTTTGTAAGCAGCATTCTCGTACTGAACAGGTTGGAGTGGGACGTTGTCGAAGTCCCCGGTGACGTAGACAAACTTCTCGCCCCAATGGTGATGTTTATTGGCGAGACCGGTGGTCTTGAGCAGCTGCCCGGAGAAGAAGACCACCCTGCCTTTGGCGCGGAAGTTGAATAGCTTGCGGAAGATCGACAGACTAAACTCGATCCTCTCGGATCGCATGTAGCATATGAATGCCACAAGGATCGCGACGGAGTTCGGGTTCAGCTGGGCGAGAACCACCCCGTAGTAGCGGAGAGCTTGCCGAATCTCCGGCCAGAGGGGAAGGCGGAAGCCCACCTCGAAATGTTCGAGGGGGATGGCGAGCTCTCCCGCCTCCGGGGTATTCACCTTGTCGTGATTACCCGGGTTCCGCGCCGAGAAGCCAGCGGGAATGAAGCGGTCGACGATCAGGTTGTACTCGTCCAAGGTGAGCGTGCAGGAGGGGAAGAGATGCTTGCGGAATGCTTCCGCGCAATGAGCGCGACCCTCGTTCTCTCCCGGCATTTTAGGTTTAGGGGTAATAGCGAGAACAATAGAGAGGTAGGAGCGGAAGCAAGAGGGCGAGAGCAATGAAGGGGAGTTGAGGTTCCGGATCAGAGAAGTAAATGCGGTTGGTAGATTTCTCTATTTATAGGGAACCGTGGTCGTTACGGCTCCGTCCGATAGAGAGAGAAAATGACGGCGGAGTACAGCTGTCACGATCTGGGCCGGCGACGCCTCGGTTTTCCCCCTCGGGATGACAGCAGTCGACGATCGTCTCTAGTTTCGGCGCAAGCCTCTTAGTTTTGGCGCAAGCATCCTAATTCCAACACATTCTTAAAATTCACAGCACAATGAAAGATGAGACGGATAGTAACTTGCTCTCGCTGCCGCGAGCTGAATAAAATTAATAACAGTTATTACAGAGGCATAAAGGTACATGGCGGAAGGGAAGGCTAAAAAGGGAGAAGGGGCGAGACCTAGATGAACTAATACGGTTCCCAGCACCATCGCCCTCGTTCCCGCCACCTAGTTCTCGAAGGCACCAGCGGGTTGAAGTAAGATGACAGGGTGGTACACCCTAGGTTGATCCGCCTAGCATAATCCCGGATCTGCGCGATGCATCTCCCTGGAGAAGACTCGGCAGTAGGCCGTCCCGGTCGATCAGTCTCGCCCAAGAAGAAATCCCGCTCCAGGGCCTCCAGCCTTTGTTCCACGGATTCGCGGAACGCTTTCGCCGCGGCAGCATGGGCGCGGTCTCGCCGGATGAGCTTGGCCAAAATGGCCGAGATCTTCCTCCTCCGCCCCTTCGCGTTCCCGGCGCCGTTCAAGGTTTCTTCTATCTCGCCAGGCGAAGGAGGAAGGGAATCATCATCATCATCATCTTCTTCTTCTTCTTCTTCTCTCTCCTCGTTGGCTCCCGACCGAGAGCTGGGATCCCCTGCGAAAAGTGCGCCCAAGGTTTTGATTAAGTCATAACGATCAGCCGACAAGAATGTCTCGCATACCTGCAGTCTAGCGAGAGCCATTGACTGGCGTCAGGTGAGAAGGTCCGACCCCTCCGTCAGTTCCATAAAGGAGGTGGAGAGGCTTGCCTCTCCCTGGGCGGAAGGGTTTGCGCACAATGGTCCCGGCCTGGCCGGAAGCATGGAGAGAGTTGACCTCTCTTAAGGGATGATCGACATCCTTAGTAGTGGAAGGTTCAAAGGCCACCCCTCCCGCCTGCAGGGCGGGATTTGCCGCAGAAGGAAGCAACTCGCCGGTTCTCGCTTCATCTTCCCGGGTGACGAGACCCGGGACGGCAGAAGCTGGCTCTGCGAGAAGACAGTTCAGAAAAGGAAAGGTACGGTTGAAGTATTAAGAAGTGGCGGAAAGCGTATCTCTCACCCGGGTCTCGGCTGGAGGAATTGTCTCTGAGACCCTCGTTCTATCCTCAGGAGGGGGGGCTGACGAATCTGGAGGAATCGGGGAAGACCCGGCGACGTCATTTGGAACGGATTCCTGTGAGAGGTCGCGTTAACTATCGGGCCTGTAACGTAATCAGCTCGGTAAGCATGGCAGGAAGGCATACCTTTTGCGGGGAGGGGTCCCCCGCAGGAATGGGAGTAGGAGAAGGTGAATCCCTGTTCTCGCGAGCAAGGTCTCGCCGGACCACCATCGCTTTCCTCTTCCCCTTTTTCTTCTTCGGCTCAGAAGGGCCGGTGTCTGAAGATTTCCTCGATAGCCAGGGCGCTACCGCAGCGCTATTTGCTAAGGCTCGCGCTTGAGCCGCGGTTAACCGATCTTGAAGGTCCTGCGGAAGTGGCTTGCCAGCACGCTTAACAGACATCTTGGTATCGCGCATAAAATTTCGGCGAGAGCTCAGTGAAGAAACAGTAGTTCGGAGGCAAGACTAATGGTTACCCATCGGCGTGTATTTATAGCCGCAGTAGGGCCCGCCAAAAGATTCTCTTGGCCGACAGGCACGTGTCCAGCGAATATTTTGGGGTTGGACTTGTCTTGTCGAGCGCAGGACTAGCTCGAAAAGAGCGGGGATTGTGTACAACCCCATATTCGCTGGGGAGGACCAGGAAGACTAAGACTTCAGTGGTCAGGGTTGGGCTAGTCCCGGGTTAGCCCTAGGGCGGACCGGCAGAGTTCTCGCCCTTAAGGTGCTCCTGCCTATTGGTAGGCGAGATCGTTCGCGCCAGGACTCGGGTCCTCAGGTCAGCTTTAGGCTTCGGGACAGGAGAGCTCCCGCCCAGAAGGAACTCTCCCTGGGGGCGGGCGAGAAGGTGTTGAGTGAGCTTCACTCACTCAACGCCGCGTCCGGCAGCAGAGGGCGTTGAGTGAACTTCACTCACTCAACGCCGCGTTAGGCAGCAGAGGGCGTTGAGTAAGCTCCACTCGCTCAACGCCGTGAATAGCAGTGAAGGCGTAGAGTGAGCTTCACCCACTCAGCGCCACGTCCAACGGCAATGATGTCAAGACCACCGAGAGCGAGAACCCTCTTGGCGGGAGATCTCGCCAAGGTGAGCCCAGCTAAGGTTCAGCGAGAGCCTTCTCGCACGGGGTTCTCGCCAAGCAGGTCCATGTGGTGGGGCCTGGCGCCCAGGAAAAATGATTATTTTGCTATTATTTAATTATCCTCGGGTTCAATTACCTATATGCCCTTGGGATGACAGCGGGATTTGGCTATTGGCAGACCCGACAGGGGTATTTCAATATTTTCAGGTCAGGAGAAGACTATAAAAAGACCCATAGGGGCTCTTTGGAAAGCAGACTTTCATTATTCTCTAACTCCAGTGCTTTCTGAAGAGCTCCCAGTCCAACTATTGGTTTCGGAGGGGAAGCTCTCAGAGATCTTCCGGGTGTGAGGTGGGACCTCCCAGCTGAGGCTTTGGGTCAGTCTTAGGACCTTAACAGCTAGTTAGGGGTCGAGATTTGAGAGAAGTAGGCGTCGGCTGCACTTTGGTTTGTGAACATTCGTTGAGGTCAATTTTGGCTTCAACATTGGGCAAACGCGTATGAACTTGAGATGTCTTCCATTTGGGGAGCAAATTCTGTTTTTAACGTAGTCTATCTGATTTTATTTCGCGACTGTCTGCATGAGTCGTTAGATTTTCCATTGCTTTCTCCTCCATTTGATTCTTCTGAGTTGGTGAGTGAGAGTGAGGAGCCACATTCAGGACATACTGACGTGCATTCTGTTACTGACACTTCCATCGTAGTTCCTCCTGTTTTCACTGCCAGTTTCAGGTTGAGCATGGACACCAGGAGACTATTCTACTACAGTTCTCGAGCACATATTGGACATTGACCACTACTGATGGTGGTTTTTAGAGATCTTTGGTTCGTTTGCATGGATGTTAATCTTCTCTCGTACTACCACTCGGACCACTCATCAGAGATGACTGATTTCGAGAGGAGGAGGGTTGGTGGAGACCAACCTAGGTCAGGACGACGAAAAATGCCCGACGCCACACCCGACGGGATCTCTATCGGCCCTGAATGTCGCATTGTGTTATTTTGTAACTTTCGTAAAAATTATTGTATTTTGTGAAAATATATGTATATATATATAAAGTTATAAATATATATATATATATATAAGTTTAAATTTTATAAAAATATATATATTTATATATATACGGTTATATATTTATTAATATATATTAGTTTATAAAGTTAAGTGTAAAATCCCGGTTCAGAGAAGCAGCACAAAAGAAATCAGCCCTGTTCATCTTCCCCCGATCCCGCACAGATCGCCTTTCCGCAGATCATGATTCCGCCATTTCCGGCCCGAAAACAAGCGGGACTCAAGCTCGACCACTCGCCCCTTGCCGCTCCTCGACGTCGTTAGCCACCACGACGGCTACAACCGCAGAGCACGACGCCCCACTCCTCGGCGGTTCAGCACCACGAATCTACCGCCATGGCCGGTACCTTTGTTTCTGCTTCTTTGGTGTAACCTTATAAAAGGGGATATGTTTTTTATTTTTGTTTTAGTGAAGATGATGAAGAACGAAAATGAATTGAAATGAAAGCCGGAATGTGTTTCCAATTAAGGTTGTTGTGTGCTTCCTGTTAGAGATTAGGCACGATTAAGTTCTGTGTGAGCATTGTAGGTGTTAGGCGTGTGCTTGTGTAGTCGTTGTAAAGCAGATTTGTTTGCCTTTTGTGGAAGAGGAACAATAAGGTTAGTGTGGTAGAGTTAGAGGATTAATTAGTGTTTACTGTCTGATTACCTTTTTTCAATTCCCAATAGGTGCTAAGGTTGTGAATTCCCATTTGAAATTGATGTGTTGCTTGGTTCCTTTGTGTGTGACTCAATATTTTCTCGTAGGATCATAAACTCATTGCTGGGTTTTCACCTGAGTTTTGTCAGCGAACGCTACGTCGAAAACTCCAAACGGAAACGTATATGAAGTTCACTATTTTCGTTGTGCTACGACAAAGGGAACATGACGAAAGTTGTGAACTTCCTTCCCCAGATTTAAAATTGAACCTTTTTATTTAAGAAAATTCATTTTAAAAGAAAGTAGTGATTTTGTGCTTTACAAACAATTTAATTGCCTCATTCTTAAGTTCGTGCAAATTTTGCTCAAAACTTTGCAAAATTAAGTTAATCATTGCATGCATTTAGAGTTTCCTAGAAAAAACCGACAGACGCGCAAACCCTACGCGTCGTCCTACATCAACGGGGACATGGTCGGGGGCGTTATCGTGCTCGTGGTGGCAGAGGGGGCTATCGAGCTAATTTGGGCCTGACTGAGAGTGCAGAGGAAGTTGGCGTTTTCTATACCCACCCAACTGATGGATCTCTCGCTCTTGCATCTATCTCCTCCTCAAGGGCGTCAGATTGGATCATCGACTCAGGCGCATCACGTCACGTGACAGGAAATGAAAGCGAGTTATCCTCCTATAATCATCTAGCTGTTGCAGATATCATCCAGACGACGGACGGTACGTTTCAGCCCGTGGTCGGTAAGGGTACTGTTAATTGTTCAGGTTTAGTAACATTATCCAATGTTTTGCATGCTTCTTCTTTTCCAGTTAATATTCTATCCATTAGTTCCATAATTATTCAACTGAAATGTATTGTTTCTTTTGATATTCCCAAGGCGACTTTCCAGGAGAAAGGAACGAGACGGATACTCGGGACTGGGGCTTGGCTTGACGGGTTGTGATATCTGGATCAGGAAGGATTGAATGCGACTCTTGTATCTGTGGTAGAGAAGACGGGAGGTAGAGGACAAAAGATGAGTGCAGAGGACATGTTGATACTTCATCACAGATGGTTGGGACACCCGTCATTTAGTACTGTAGTTAGATTATTTCCTACTAATGTTAAAACAATTGATAAAACAAAGTTGGTGTGTGATGCTTGTGAGTTCGGCAAGCTTACTAGGAGTTCGTATGTTAGTACAGGCCAAAGAAGCTCTTCTATTTTTGATGTTATTCATTCTGATTTATAAGGACCTTGTACTGTAGGTTTTTTTAATGTTTTAAGTACTTTATAACGTTTATTGATTGTGCTTCTTGTGTTACTTGGTTGTATTTGATGAAAGCTAAAAGTGAAGTATTTACCTTCTTTCGAGATTTTCATAAGCTTGTTCAGACTCAATACCATGCAATGATTAAGGTACTATGATTAGATAATGGAACAAAATGCATCAATAAGACAATGGAGGAATATGTATCGGCTCATGGGATAGTGCACCAGACCACCTGTGTCTATACGCCTACATCGAACGAAGTGGTGGAAAGGAAGAACAAGCATCTTTTGGAGGTGGCAAGGAGTATGATGTTCAACATGAAGGTTCCTCAAAGTCTGTGGGGATATGCGGTGCTAATAGCGGCACAGTTGATCAATAGGATGTCTTCTCGGGTTTTGGGGTGGAAGTCCCTGTGTCAACAGTTGCAGGGACATAATGGAGGGATGCTTCCTTTGAAGGTGTTTGGGTGTGTGTGCTTCGTGAAGGACAACAGGCCGGATGTTGGTAAACTTGATGCAAGGGCAGTCACGTGTATGTTTGTGGGCTACTCTCGTACTCAAAAAAGGTACATGTGTTGAAGCCCAGTGGAGAAAAGATGTTTTGTGAGTATAGATGTCCACTTTAGAGAGCTGGAACAATACTACCGACAAGGGGGGGGGGGGTCCCACCTACAGCTGACTTATCAGATACTACAATTATGGGGCTAGAGAGAGAAAGCTTGGTGTCTGATCTGGGAGTATGGCAGGGAGGATCTGTGGAGGATGAGAAGGAGAGTGATGAGGAGCAGGAGGAGGAGATCGAGGAGGAAAGGCGAGACGTGAGACTCACGGCTCAGTGGGAGCTGCTGACATACAGGAGGAGGAGGAAGCTTCCAGTAGTACTAGATTCAATGTCTGTGCGCAGTCCCACTCCCAGTCCCTTGGCTACGTCTCTCCCTACTTCTGGAACACCTACATCACCATATGCCTCAAGCGACATTTTTTCCCTTCCCCTACTTCTCCTCTTACATTACAGAGGATTACTCGCATCAATGCGTGAAATCCTCTTGATAGATACGATTGGGATCTTGCGTCCTTTGTCGCATATGATCATATCTCTCCTACTCACGAAACATTCATTGCATCTTTGGATAGTATTATTGTACCTAACAATTGGCAAGTTACCAAAGACGATCCGAAATGGAAGGCAGCGATGAAGGAAGAGATGAGAGCTCTTGAGAAGAATAAGACTTGGGAGCTAGTATAGCGGCCAAAGGACAAGAAGGCTGTTGGGTGCAAGTGGATGTTCACTGTAAAGCAGAACCCAGATGGACAGGTTGAGCGCTATAATGCTCGATTGGTGGCCAAGGGGTACAACCAGACCTACATCATCGACTACAATGAGACATTTGCACCAGTTGCAAAGATGAGCACCGTTAGGACCCTGATTAGCCTAGCGGTAAATGGTGGATGGAGGTTGCACCAACTAGATGTGAAGAATGTGTTTTTTCACGGATATCTGACAGAGGAGGTGTATATGGAGATACCACCAGGTTTTGGCATGATGAAGACTGAAGGCAGAGTCTGCAGGTTGAAGAATTCTCTCTATGGGCTGAAGCAGTCACCCAATCGCTTGGTTCAACAGGTTCAGGAAAACGATGATCGGGATGGGATATCACTAGATCAATGCAGATCACATAATTTTATCCAGGCAGAATGAAGGTCACATCACCATGTTTGCGGTGTATGTGGACGATATGATCATTATGAGGGATGATGAGCAGGAGATTGGTCGCCTCAAGGGGGCTCTAGGCAAGGAGTTTGAGGTGAAGGATCTAGGAATTCTTAGGTACTTCCTTGGGATTGAAATCGCTTATGAGACAGAGGGGGTAGTCCTTTCCCAAAGGAAATACGCACTAGATCTCCTCACTGAAACTGTGATGTTGGGGTGTAAACTTGCTGCGACGCCTATCAATCAGAGGTGTAAACTGGGTGCAGAGGCCGGGAAACTAGTAGATCGTGAGATGTGTCAGAGGCTGGTTTGAAAGTTAATTTACCTGAGCCACACTCTCCCAGATATCTCCTTTTCTATGAGCGTACTGAGCCGCTACATGCATTACCCAAGGAAGGGTCATATGGATGCAGTGTAGTAAATCTTGCGATACTTGAAGAGTGCTCCTGGGAAGGGGCTGACCTTCAGAAGGAATGGGCACGTGAAGATTGAGGGCTATTGTGACTCTGACTGGACAAGCTGCGCGGATGATAGGAGGTCCACTTCAGGCTATTGCATATTTGTGGGAGGCAACCTGGTCTCCTGTAGGAGCAAGAAACAATCAGTAGTGACTAGATCAACAGTAGAGGCAGAGTACAGAGCCATTGCATTAGGGATTGCAGAGCTCCGGAGGGATGCTTGTGGAGTTGAAGTTGGATCGAGGAGATATGATGAAGCTGTGGTGTGACAGTCAGTCAACCATCAGTATTGCAAATAATCCAGTCCAACACGATCGAACCAAGCACATAGAGATTGATAGATTCTTTATTAAGGGAAAGCTTGACAGTGGGCTACTGGGGTTGAGTCATGTGTCGACCAAGGGTCAGGTTGCAGACTGCTTGACCAAGGGACTCAAATCAGAGGACATGATCAGAGGTTCTAACAAGATGAGCTTAGTGAATATCTTTCGCCAATCTTGAGGAGTGTTGTAATAGTGTTTCAGCTATAAATAGCATTGGGTGTTAGCCCTAATAATATTACTGTTTTTTTGTTCAACTAAAGCGCCCCGACAAACAAAATTTCTTGGATGGCTGTTGGATTCGCCCATGCTCCCCAGTCGTGAAATAATAGCATTTCGGAGTCGCGAAAATTTATCATGATTCCAAAATCGCGCGTCTCCCCCGCTGCTCATTTTTGCACAAGCCATAGGGAAACATCCCGCGACAACTATGCTTCTCTCATCGACGTCACAGACAATTGGCCCGGCGATTCCTCTCTGATTCCCGCCCTCCCTTTACATGCCGACAAGCTTTCTCCACAACAGGTATAACCCCCCTTCTCGTCGACGCCACTGCTGACTCACCCGACCATTTCTCTCCTATGATTGTCCTCCCTCTACAGTGTCTACACGCTGGCGAGATTTCTAAGAATTTTGCTCATTTTTGTGCTCTCCCCTTCTCCCCGGCTATAGATTTCTCATCATTTTTTTCTTCGGATTTCAGGTGAGGGCATTGATCTACAAAGCATTTTTTGATTTCTATTGCTCTTCTCCTTATCCGGTGGCAACACTTTCTTGGTTCAGCATCAACTGTGTTGTGTAAGGTATATTGTTTTAGATCTATTCCAGGACAATTTTTTCACAGTCAAAAATTACGTTCCTTGTTTCAGATTTATGATCTTGCTTACGTTTCTTGTTTCAGGATAATTGTTTCAGATCAATGATCTTGCTTACGTTCTTTGTTATAGATCAATATTTATTTGTTTGTGTAGTTGTAAATTTTTTTGGTGAACTTCTATCTTATTGTAGCAGTGGCTTGTGAATTGTAGCTTTTGCGTTGATTTTTTTTCCGGAGATGGGCAAATCAAAAGAGGGTGGAATTTCTACAAATTGAGAGACACCGCATGTTCTCTTATTTTGCAATCTTTGTATCCGAGAATCGATTTAGGGAATAGACCCACCACCCATTTCAAAGGGTAGAGCAATCTGATGAAAAACTTCAAGGAGCACACTGAATAGCTGTTTTGCCAAACAACTTAAATAACTTCTCCGTTTGAAACAGCTCTGCAAAAGCTGTTCTTCCAAACAGTTTTGCATATTCTGCCACCACTCTGCAAAACAACTGATTATTCTACTATTGCTTCACACCACTGCTTCTCCAGTTGCTGCAGTTGAGCCAAACAATGCCAAAAATATGTAGAATGTGTGAGCACCTAATTAATTATTATTTTTACGTGAAGTACAATTTATAATTTTCGAAAAAAATTAAACTCATTTTTGTAGTAAAAAAATTTAAATGGAACCTGTTTTTTTGGACTTTTGGCACTTTGCACTCTCAAAATACGAGGGTTTGGTATTTTGCACCTCAAATTTTTAAAATTGGCACTTTGCAGTTTGCACCCCAATTCAAAATTTTTGACACTTTGCACCCTCAGATCAAAATTACAATGGTATTTAGGTCCGAGTAGCACCAAAAATGCTCATTAAAAAGTATTTAGATCAGGGTAGCACCAATAATTCAAGGTGCAAAGTGTCAAAATGAGTATTTTTTGGTGCTAGTCGAACCTAAATACCCTTGAAATTTCGGCCTGGTAGTGCAAAGTGCGAGAAATCAGTAATCAAGGTTGTAGATGTCAGATATTGGGGACACGTCGTTTTAAATTTTCATGTCGGTTTTAATATGTCGGGAGATATATCAGGTATATTTCACATATATGTTTTAATATTTAATTATTTATATGTGTAATTTATTTATACTTTTAATCCTTTTTAATTTATATAAATTAATATATTAATAATTTGATAGTTATTGAACAAATTAATATAAACATTTTGTGTTACACAAATAATAACGGTATAACACGTAAATAAAACAAGAGAAAGTAGAATGTCAGAAATTTTCGATGATAATGGAAGATAAGAAATCTTTAGCCCATAATTTAAAGACCGTGCATAATTGACGTCGATGACGTACTTGAGCAAGGAAGAAAGTCAAATGAAGGAAAACAACCCAAACAATGAAATAATTTTGGTCAATTGTCTATTAGATCATAGACACTAATTAAAATAAATTGAAAAAAACTAATCGATAAAATATCGGGATATATCGACCGATATATCAGCGAATATATCGGTCAATAGCAGTCATATCAGAGGATATATTCCAAAAGGATATTTTGCAAAAAAATATCAAAAATGTGTCGTTTTGTCCATAAAACCCTTATGTCGTTTTGTCCATAAAACCCTTATGGCGTCGTTATGTCGGAGGATATCCACAACATTGTCAGTAATTGAGGATGCAAGTTGACAATTTTAAAGAGTCCGAATGCAAAATGCCAAAATCTCATATTTCAGATATCAAAGTGCCAAAAGTTTTTTTAAGGGCAAAATAATTTTGACGAAACACTCATTTTAGTCCCTAATGTTTATGCACTTTAAGATTTCTGTCCATAACATTTTATTTTAAAGATTTCAGTCTCTAACAATTATCTCCTTTAAACTTTCAGTCCTAAAATACTTTTACAGTTAACTCTCCCGTTAACTCTATTTATCCGTTAGAATCACATGTAATTCTAGAAGAAAGAGGTGATTTCGGCCTAGCTTTGTTTGACATTACAAATAAAACAAGAATTAGTAACTACTATTTAAGGAATATGTTATTCCAGCTGATTAATAAAGAATTAGTATGATATTTTTAAAACAAGAATTACAAATAAAGAATTAGTAGCTGATTAATCGTTTATTAAGATAAAAAAGATTAATTCAACAAACATAAATCATAATTAATATGATATTTTTAATTAAGGCGATAAAGAGATCAGCTGAATCAATACGATTTGCTGTATTTATTTACACAGATACAACAAAAAATGAAATATAATGACCTAGCCGCCGAAATCTCTTAGGCGGCCACTAAACAGAGAATTAATGAAGAGGAGGGCAACGAAAATATAGACGAAAGCTCTCAAGCGGTCACTGAACAAAGAAAAAATTAAGAGGACATACAATCGAGATTGACGACACCGGAGAGTTCGCATGCTGGATTGACGCCGCCGGTGAGACTACAGACGATATTGCCGGTGAGATTGCAAATGAGGTTGCCGGTGAGATCGGCAAACGAAGCTCTAATCCTCCACTGTAGTTACTGGGGGAGCTTCTAGATGTCGCGGATTCCTTTGCGATGCGTACCGTGGACAGATTTTAGGTTTAGGAAAACCGAACTTTAATGAGAACTTTAATGAGAGTGATTTTTGGGACTTATTTCTAAAGTTATTAAAAATTAGAGATTAAATTCTCCAAAATCAAATGTTTGGGACTGAAATCTTAAAAGAGAACGTTGGGGACTGAATCAGTATTTACCCAATTTTTAGTGCCATCTATTGTAGGGTGTCCCGACCCGGCGCCAAATAGATCCGAGTAAAACCTGATTTGTAACAATAATCTTAGCATTGCTTCATGGATCTCTTGGCTGAGGAAGAAGAAGCCCTAAATTAAAGAAGCCGAAGGAAGAACGACGAAACAGAGGAGATTCATAACCTCGACGGGATGCTGAAATCGCCACTTTACGCTGTCTCTAATTCAACTTCGGCCTCACTGCTCCTCTTCGTTCTCGGTAACTCGTTCCTTTCTTCTTTCCCGATCCCATTTATCTGTTCATTCTCAGAGAAAAGGCGTTTCTGACCCCACGTTCTATCGCTTTCCTGCTTCACACTAGTGGCCGCCCTGACCTAGATCCCACTCCCGGCTAGTGCGTAGTTCCTTGATCGGCTAGGATTTCTGGGGCCTGTTGACTGCAGGGTTTATCGCTGATCAGGTCAGCGTTTGGCAGATTCAGACGGAGCATCTGTCACCGTTGTTGTATTAATTTTCTGTTTTGGAGGAAGTATTTTCCTGGGAGCTTCCATTTCCGTGATCCCATGGCATCTTCCCCTCCTCCTTTGCAGTTGGAGGAGCAGACGCAGGAGGATTTCTTCGACAAGCTTGTTGATGACTATGATGCCCCGCAATCTCACTCCAAGCAGGAAGACATGGCCGTTTCACTGTCAAATCTTAGTCTATTAGAGGTCGAGGACTCTGTGTCTGCCTTGGAAGTGAATGGTCTGAAGGATGACCAATCATTGGACTTTTCAGATGCTTCCAAGAACGATGCTTCCATTGGAGTTGCTCAATCTGAAATCTGTTCTCAATTGACGAGTGGCGTCGCAAAGGGGGCGGCTGTCAAGGAGGTCCAGTGGAGTGATTTCAGTGTCAACTCCCCGGAGTTTGGACTGGTTGATTTTGAATCCAATTCGTTCTTGGATACTGGAAATGGAGATTTGGCAATCTCGCATGGTTTTTCTGAGCCTAGATCAACTTCGATAGAAAACACGTCTGGAAATGTAAGCGCCAGTGTGAATTCCTATGAGCATAGTGCAGATCTAACAGAGATTCAGAATTGGGAGAATCTTTACCCTGGTTGGAAGTATGACTCAATCACCGGGCAGTGGTGTCAGTTAGATGGTTATGATCCTACCACCAACACTCAATCTGATTTTAGTACAGCTAGTGTGAATACCCATGAATACTGCGAAACTAAAGTTCAGAATGCTTTTGAGGGGTTAGTATTGGAGAGATCGGATGCTGTGAATTTTCGTCCGGATAGTCATTCTGTTCTGGAAACTATATCTGAGGAGAGTGTTCCCTTGGACAGCTGGACTCAGGTTTCTCATGGGAGCATAAACTACCCTCATAACATGGTGTTTGATCCTCAATACCCAGAGTGGTATTATGATACAATCACACAAGCATGGTATACTCTTGCATCTTATAATCATTCCCTTCTTGATGCTTCAAGCCCGAGTCATGACCTGCAGACAAACAATGTGAATTCTTTGAATGCACTGAGCATAGATGGCCACCATGTACCACAGTCTGGATCGTTCACAATGCAGGAGCCGAGTGATCAAAAGAGTCATTTGAATACATCTGGCAGTGGATATGGTTTTCAGAGCACGTGGCAGGTACCAACTAATCAAGAAAATAATTTGAAAGCTTCTGGGGGTGGATATGATCAGCAGAATAGGTGGCAGACAGAAGCGTTCCTTAACAATGGAGATGTCGCAATTTTTTCCAGCAATCAGCTGACACAGAGCTATCATGAATCAGTGGAGTATACAGGAAACCTGGCAGATAAACTGTTGCATTCTAACAATTATTTGTTGAAACATAACTATGGCGGAAGCGAGACGACTGTTCCTCAGAACTATGCTAGAGAAAGCATGAATCAGTTTATTCAACCTAACATGGAGCAGAACCTTCCAACATATTTACATAATAGTAGTAACTATGGCACTGGAAGCTCTATAGACTATACCCCAGAATCATTTCATGGAGAAAATCCATCTTATTCACAGTTTTCTTATACTCCTAATGAAGGGAGATCGACAGCTGGACGCCCTCCACATGCTTTGGTAACTTTTGGATTTGGTGGAAAGATTCTAGTCATGAAGGATGTTAGCTCTTCAAGCTCAAGTTTTGTTTCTGGAAGTCAGGTGAGCTTTATACCTAAATTTTATGTGCATGAGAGCATTCAATTTATTTGATCTGATGGAACAAATTGTCAATATTTTACAAGATGATATGCTAACTATTTACTATTCTTAGTTTCTATAGCCTTTCCGCAACTGAATCCTTTTTGTTGATGCGTCGAAGGGAAATGTAGGAGGTGTAATCTTGATTCATAGCTTAGTGGATCTGGTGAATGATAAAGCAAACTTCTTGAACACTTCTTCTACTGGAGGATTTGGTTACATCCATGCTTTATGCCAGCAGTCCTTTCCTGGACCACTTGTTGGTGGGAATGCCACATCCAAAGATGTGAGTAAGTGGATGGATGACAGGATAATGAATAGTGAATCCGCAAGCATGGATTTCCAAAATGGATTACCCCTAAAATTGCTTCTCTCTTTGCTGAAAATATCGTGTCAGCACTATGGAAAACTCCGATCTTCTTATAGTGTCGAACCCTCCCTTGAGGTATGATTTATTTGTTATGTTCATTTATTTCCACTTTAAATTTTTAATGCTTCCTTCCTACTTCTTTAGTGCTCAAGGACTTCAATCCAAATTCATTATATATTTGATCAATCCATTTTTCTAAGAAATTAGCCATTTTTTTCATTTCATGCGCTTTAATTTGCCTCCTTATGTGTGTGTATGTGTGGTCACGCTCGTGCTTGCTCGTGTGTGTAGTCACGCGTGTGCTTGCGTGTGTTTGCATGTGTGTGCGCGCGCGCGCGGTCACACGTGTGTCTGCGTGTGTGTGTGTGCTGTCACACATGCGGTTATGCGTGCGTTTGTGGCTGCATGTGTGCGGCCACGCGTGCGTACGGTCACGCTTGCGTGCACACATGTGTGTGTGTCCGGTCGTGCGTTTGCATGCGTTCACACATGCGTTTGCATTCGTGTGCATGTGGTCACACGTGCGGATGCGTTTCTGTGTGTGCGGTCACACATGCGTTTGTGTGTGTGTCGAGGGGGGGGGGGTCACATGTGTGTGTGTGTGTGGTCATACGTGCATTTGCTCGTGCGTCTATTTTGGTTGATTTGACGAGGTGGACGGGATCTGCGCGTCGCTCACGGTTTTTAATCGGGCAACATATCAAATCCACTAAACCGTGACTCCGCCAATTGAAGGCGGAGCCGCGGTCGCGGATTTTATCTGCAGGACCATGCCGGATCTGATTCTGTGAACATATATTTAAAAACAACCATGCATGTTTTTTTGTTGGTAGATTGTTGAGGATTATTCTTTCTAGAACGAAACTTTTATTAGGCATCAATTTGTCCACTAAAACTTATCCTAGGGTTACTCTTTATTGTCAATAGTTAAAAAAATTCATTATTTGTGGGGTATTTGCGACATTTAGATGCCCAACAAAAGCCTCTTATATTGACATTTATCAATAATCTAGATGGAATTACCAAAAGTGTCAACATTGAATAAGTATAGGACCAAATTGGTGTCAAAAAGAAAAAATCTTCAATATTGTGGGGACCAATTCGGTCATCTTCATTTTGTTGGTAGGTATGAATCTGTATTTTCATCTTTTGAATTTTTTTGGATTAAAGATCACCATATATGTAGATATATATAAATATGTACAATTGCGGCTATTCACCATACACAAATTGAGTCATGCAACGATCAGTATATGCACTAGGGATTTAAAAAACTATTGTTTTTGTTAGATCAAGGAGATGAACAAGATTCATTTGGTGTCTTATTTTAGGATTACGACCACCACAAGTTTTTATAGATATATGTTCTCTAACAACACTGCGCGTCATGCTAATCTTAATTTTTATTTAATCTAGTTGAGTTTACAGGTGAAATCCCTCAAGCTCAATAGTGTTGAATTTTTTTTTGACTTAATTATGTCTGTTTTTTGTATATAATTTCGAAGTCTTTGTGTCTGTTTTTTGTATATAATTTTGTGTTTCTTTATTTTAGCTTTATATTGTCTTTCCCCTTAGTTTTTGTAGTTCTCAAGTCTTACTGAAAGAATAAATTAATTTGTGCTTGCATGCAGGTAACTATAATTTTATGTGTTTACAGGCCTTGTGCAACTTCTTAGTTATTTGTTTTTCCTTCATCAGGATGTGTTTTTTACTTGTTAGCAGTGCTTAATGCTTATGTTGTTTTTCTGAGGAAAGGAGAGAGGGTTACCAAGGGTAGAGGCCTATGTTGTCAAGGCGCGCGCCTGAGGCGCCGGGCGCACCGCGCGGCGCCTGAGCACAGCCGAGGTGGGTGAAGTGCCTCGGGTGCGCCCCAGGCGCGCGCCTTGCGTGTCATCCATGCGCACATTAGGCACGTATGGCAGATTTCTGGTCTGTGTTTACTATAAATTAGTCGGAGGCGTAATTCTTTGATTCGGGTGGATCGAGCCAAATTCATTTCCCTAATCTCATTTTGAGCCTTAGCCTCTATTTCAATCTTGCACCTATTTAATTCTCATCTAAAAATTGTGTTGTTCGCAAAATCTGTTTAAAAAAGAGTTCTCCAAAAGAAAAAAAAACAGGAATTTTTTGATTAAAAATAGAATAGAATGATGGACAGAGATCAAATTAGAAGGAAAATATTTATCCTATGTTCTAATCACATGTGAAATTCACTGCTCATGTGAAGTGTGGGATAAGTGCACATGAGTAGCATATTAAATAGGAGAGAAGAAATTATTTCTTCAAGGATTATTTTGTGAAGTCCCGACACGAACTGGGTTAGTGGGAGGAGCAGAAAGCCCGTGGCTGGCTCTTACGTGAAGCCATGATACGTGGGCTATAAAGCGTGATTCTCCCTGGAAAAAAATAGAAAAAGAAAATTTGAAGCCGGTGAATTCACCCCTCCCTATACAAAACAGTGAATTCCTCCCTTTATCGTTTCTCCTCCATTTTCTTCTACGTGATTTCTTCCTCCTTCGTCTCTCCACGAATTTCGATTCCACCATACTCCTACGCCACTGTTTCATCCTCCTTGCAAGCCGAAACCACCTTTACTTTGTTTGCATGAGGAGTCTCGCGTCTTTCACCGGACATTCCACCGACCACCACCACCATACCTCTTCACCCCTGGTGAGATCTATCCAAATCTTCGGGTTCGCCTCTGCCTAGAAAACTAACTAAGTTTTTGAGGGAAATTTGTTTTTGTTTACGTTTTTTCTTTTTTCTCTCGTTTCCTCTAAGTTAGTTTTCTTTTTCTCGACAATTATTTTGTTACTTGGGATTTTATTTATTGTCGCAAGATTGACATTTATCGGATGATTTGTGCGCTAGATAAATTTAGTTGCTAATTTTATGCAGGTTGCACTCCAAAATTGCTTGTTAAGACTAATGTCGCTTGCTTGTTTAAAAATTGCATAAAACTTTATTTTCACATTACATTCATCCCATCAGGTGCGACTATGAGTGCGTCACTTTGGAGAGAGGTGCACTTTGGAGGACCCGACCTTCAAGTGCTTATCGGGAGCTCGTCTCCCGAGTTTGTATCTTTAATTGTATGCAATGCAAGTTATTGTTCGTGTGCTTGTTTTTGATACTGCGTAGCTTGCTTGTATCACCTTCTCCTTTCATTATATAAGTTAGCACGGGGGTTATTTTATGCAAGCATGAAATTATCTTTTTACTCTCTTAGTTTTTCTCATCTTTCCCTCATTTCTAAATGATGGGGATCATCCACCACATTTGGCTCATCGCAAGGCGGGACTCATGTTCATGCACTCACACAGGAGAGCTTGACCGGATCGACAGTCCGACTCCATGGATGCTTCCGGATTTTTATTTACTTATTTTTTCATAAATTATGTTATCATATTCAGTTATTATTTAGTGGGATCAAGTCTTTTACAATAGCGATCAATCATTGTCATTGATGTAATAGTGTCCTAATATTGTTTTATTATAAATAAGAGTAAGGAGACAACTATCACGACATTACTGAATTTTGGAAAGTTCTTTCCAGATTCTAGTGATCCTCTCACGATGACTCCGCGAGGATCTAGGTGACGACTCCTAGGTAATCCCTATTATTCCCATTATTTCCCTTATCATTCGTCCCTTCCCCGACCCCTTACAACATCCCGATCTCGTCTAGTCGCTGTGGCCAATCTGTCTATCCAAGTAGTTGTTCGGTTCCATCCCAATCACTCGAAATCATCAATATGCCCTTCTACCTCTCATCTACCGCTCTCTCTAGCACCGGCGGATACTCCCTTCCTGCTCACCAGTGCTCCATCCCCTAAACCCCATCGCAACCTTCTCCTTTCCACCGCTAGTGACATCCCACTCGAGCAAAAACCTCTCTTCCAAAATTGCAATCCTCATTCCTCCACCACTCGTGACTTCCCCTCTTTCATAGTCACCTACCTGTCCCGCATTCGAGCCACCATTCTACGGCCTCTGCCACCTCCAAGACATCAGTCTTGCACCTCCATATATCATATATACCTCCTCGTCTGCATCCTTTCTTATTTTTTGAGTATTATTTTGTCGTATGGATCTTTGTTTTAATTATTGATATATGGTATTGTGACTTCATACTGATTTGGATCTATAGTTTCGTGGTTGTTTGCTATAGGAATTCTTGTGAGTTGCAGGATCTATTTTGCTAGCGCTTTATTGCTCTGGCTCTTTATGCGAAGTAAATCTGGAACTTGCTTTTAAAATAATTGACATCACTTAAAATTAATTGCTTGAATATTTATTGTTTATTTCTTGCTTATGATCCACACATTGAATTCTATCTGTGTTGCATGTAGTAACCTAGGGCGATAGAGTTATTTCCGCTGACATTTTACCTCGGATTACTTCTTAGGGTTCACATCCACCTAGTCTATCCTACATCAGTTGGTATCAGAGCCCAAAGTTGGGTCACTTTTATGTTCCGTAGTGGTAGTTTTTTTAGATCCCCAATGTTTGTCCCCCACATCACTGATGATTGGGCGACTAGCTCCAATTCAGGCATGTCTCCCACCGAGTTTCAGCGACTAATCTTAGATTGCTTCTATGCCTTAAGCACCTAGGTTGAGGATCTTCATCATGACTTCTCCGAGATTAGTCGTTGAAACTTCGACATAGCAGGGCCATCCTACCGAGGACGACATAGCAGGGCCATCCTCCCGGGACCTAGTTTGAGTGTCCAATTCAGGCTGGAGATGAACTCTAAAATTGAAAATATAAAAAAAAATCTGAGGTACACTCCGACATAGCAGGGCCATCCTCCCGAGGAGGATCCCAACATGCCCCCTCTCCCGACCTTCATCTTAGAGGTGTTCCTCCCCCTTTCATCGACACCATCAGGATGCTCCTTGTCAGAGCCCCGTTCTTCCCGTAAGGTGAACCCTTGAACACACTTATGGGTGACGACAGAGCCATATTTATGTTAGGCTCCCACCTCCCCACAACAAACTCTACTTGCCGCCGCATGACCAAAGAGATCATGGACCCTCACCCAATCACAACGATTATGATTGTGAGAACTTTTATGACCCCATCCATAAAGAACGTAGTTCCCCCGCACTTGACATGACTACGACAGTGATAACTATTTTGAATTTGAGGATTATCATACCCTCAAAGGGGTGGCCCTCCTTAGGAGGGTGATATCACCCATCGTATCCGCATCAATGCTCCCTCTTTTGACGGTTGCTTGGACCCAAAGACCTCTAGTGATTGACTTCTAAATATGAACCGTTACTTCAAGTGGTTTAATATGAGTGGTGCACCCGATTTGCTATGATAAAACTATATGGGCAAATCAAGATATTCTGGACGAGTTTCTAGAGGTCTCTTGATTGAGACTACTTCTACCCCATCACCCAATGACAGAGATGAAGCCAAGGCTAAAGGATAAGTATCTTCTTGCCTCAGATAGAGATCAACTCTTCAATGAGTTATTTGGCCTTCGCCACGAGATGCTTACTGTTGCTAAGTATGTCTCGTTTGGATGAGCTAGTGGTTATGAGTGACATTTTTCGAGGATCCTATTGCCACCGCGTCCCATTTTCGGGCTGACCTGCGTTCTAGAGAGCTGATCTCGCGTTGAGCAGATTTTCCAGCTCGCCTTAGAGTACGAGCAGGACCTTCGCTCTTCAGGGCCAAGACAGATTCCCTCCCGACCTGACAGCTCGACCTTCAGGAGGCTTGCCCCATCTCAGGCTGCGACTACCGTGCCTCCACCTACGACTATCGTGCCTCCACCTACCCTGGTGGATAGGAGATGCAAAGTAGTCATCCCTGGATCCCCAAGCTTAAAGGAATCCAGTGATATAGGTGTTTTGGAAAAGGACACATAGCGGCCCAGTTCCCTATGTGTAATCTGCTTATTGAGGAGGGAGAGCCTAGTTTAGGACCGGGGAGATGGTGGACGAAGAGATTGTAGCCATTGTTGAGGATAATTGGGAGAGTGATATTGAGAGATCGCTAGAGATGGGTGTAATTAGATGCCTTCTGGATACCCTGCGTACAGATGAGGACTGGCGCTGCTCCATTATCTTTTATACATATTTTTCTAGTTCAGGTAACCCCTGCAAATTTGTTATAGATAATGGGAGCTATGTGAATATCGTGGTTCAAAAGGTTCTAGAACGGATATAGGTGAATGCTAAGCCTCGCCCTTACCCCTATCACGTTATCTGGGTCGATAAGACTGCAATCGAATTCACCCAACAAGGCCTTGGTCTAATCATTCTTGCCACATTTGAGAATCATGTGGGGTGCTATATCAAACTTATGGACGTCACCCACATATTACTTAGGAGACCCTGGCTATATGATTGCGATGTCACATGTTTCGGTCGGTCAAACACACGTGTCTTTTATGATAATGGTCAAAAGATTACACTCCCCTCCACCCAACCCAAAGAGAAATCCAAGGGTCGGTTCGAGCCTTCGATTAGTACGAGCTCCTCGAGACCCCTGCATATCTTACAACGTAGCGAGTTTTTGAGGGATAGCGCCGATTCGGGAATCGTTTATGTAGTGGCAGCCACCATGACGTCTAAGTGCCCTATCGATGTCCCCGAGCCTCACCCGAACATTTGTCGCATTTTGGACGAGTACGCTGATATTATACTCAATGAGCTTCCTTACGAGCTGCGACCCTCGTAGGATATTCAACACGCCATCGATCTAGCCCGAAAGCTTATTTACCAAACCACCACCACATCATATGAATCCCTATGAGCATGTTGATCTCAAGCGGTAAGTAGTTGAGCTTATCAAGAAACATTTCATTCGTGAGAGCTTGAGCCCTTGCGCGGTCCCTTCCCTTCTTACTCCCAAGAAGGACGGTTGCTGGCGTATGTGTATAGATAACCGAGCTATCAATAAGATTACAATGAAGTATCATGTTCATATCCACTGATTTGACAATCTATTGGATATGATGGCTGACGCCTAGATCTTCTCGAAGATCGACCTTCATAGTAGGTACCACTAGATACTGGTTCGACAAGGGAACGAATGGATGACTGTTTTCAAGACCATTGATGGTCTATATGAGTGGTTGATCATGTCATTTGGGCTATCGAATTCCCCGAGCACTTTCATAAGGATTATGTCAGATTCTACGACCCTTTATAGGCAGGTTTAATCATATACTTTGACGACATTTTGATTTACAGTCACACATGCCGACAATATTGCGCACCTGAGAGTTCTCTTTAACAGTCCCGACAAGGAGAAATTATTTGTGAACATGAAGAAGTGCTCGTTTTTATCTGAGTTGGTCCATTTTCTGGTATTTATTGTCTCCTCCTTTAGAGTGTTTGTCAATCCCGAGAAGATCAAGTCTATCCGTGAGGGGGCCATCCCCTCGACTATTTACGAGCCTCACAATTTTTTCTTGGACTTGCAACCCTCTATCAAAAGTTCGTCAGGGGGTTCAACATGATCATAACCCCTTTCACGAACTGCCTCCGTAAGGGCGAATTTCAGTGGACCCCGACGACCATTAATTGAATGAATCAGGGAGAAATTAACGACCGCCCATGTATTGAGATTCCCTGAGTTTAGCAGGGCATTTGAGGTCACATGCGAGACACCTGACATTGTCATAGGTGGTGTGTTTGAGCCAGGAGTGACATCCAGTTTCTTATTTTAGTGAGAAGTCGAACGATGGTAAGCAGAAATATTCGAACTACGATCGAGAATTTTATGTGATTGTTCATTCTCTACGCTATTGGAGGCACTATTTTTTACCCCAAAAGTTTGTGCTATACTCTGATAGTCAGATGTTACATTACCTATATTTGCAGGGAAAGTTAGGGCATCGTCACGCTAAGTTGGTCAGTACCTGCATGATTTTTACTACGTTCTCAAACACCACGTGGGTGCTCGGAGTCGCCGAGTCACATTACTACAAACACTTGACACACAAGTAGATGGATTCAAGAGGGTGATCACTAACTACCTGACTTGTCACGACTTCGGTGAGATATATGTCGCATTGTCCATAGTTTCCTCAAAGCATATCGAGGGGTTTTTGATTGTGGAGAGTTTTTTATATCTACGCTCTTGCCTTTGCATCCCTAGGACCTCCTATCATGATTACTTGATCTGGGAGATGCATGTGGGCGGCGCTGCTGGTCATTTCAGTGTGGATAAGTCTATAGCCCTATTAGTATTTGAGGATCGCTTCTATTAGCCGAGTCTGAAGAAATATGTGGCTCGCGTCATTTGACATTGTCGTACCTGTCAAATGTCCAAAGTGAGAAAACATAACACGTGCCTCTGTACTCCCCTGCTTGTCCCACATCAGCCTTGAGTAAAAATTAGCATGAATTTTGTACTTAGGCTACCTTGCTCTTTGGAGACGTACGATTCTATTTTCATCATTGTCGATCGATTCTCGAAGATGACCCATTTTATAGTGTGTAGTAAGACTACTAACGCGTCTCATTGTGTGTCATTATTCATGAAGGACATCTTTAGGATGCACAATCTACCCAAGTTCACAGTGTCCAACCGGAACGTGAGATTCATGAGTTATTTTTGGAAGACACTATGACATAAGACGGACACAACCCTGAAATTTTCATCGACCTATCACCTTCATGTCTCAGATTGATGGACATACTAAGGTAGTCGATGGAAGTCCAGGGAATCTGCTTAGATGTCTAGTAGGGGTTCATGCAACTATGTGGGATTCGGTCCTCCCTATTGTGGAGTTCACTTATAATAGTTTAGTTAATAAGTTTATTAGGTTGAGCCCATTTTATGTAGTAATAGGTTATAAGCTCAGGAAACCTATCAATCTCATCCTCATTCCCCTAGATCTTATCCCAATGTGGCAGCTTAGTCTTTTGCGCATCATTTGCATGAGTTTCGTGAGTCGGTCCGACAGAGGATCACTACAAGTAATGAATCATATAAATCTCATTCAGATCATGAGCATATATTTCTTGAAGGCCAACAAATGATGATGAGAATCCGCACTGAGAGGCTTCCTCGTGGGCCTGCTGAAAAATTGAGTTTCAAGTGAATGAGTCCCTATACAGTCATGTGAAGGATTAGATCAAATGCCTATGAGCTTGATATCCCTAGAGTATGTGTACTCGTATTGTGGTGACCCTCCTAAGCCTACACCACGACATTCTTAACCCCATACCCAGTCCACTCCCGAGCCCCGCCTGCCTTTGAGTCCATCATTTATGGCTTCACCGTTAGCACTGACGATCACACTCGGACTACCGACATGAGAGTTAAGTGCTGAGAGAAATCACAGAGTGACGCAGGATAAATCTATAGGCGACGGATAAACAGTGACCTTGTCCTACATGCTATGCAAATCTGACGGATAAATCACAATTAGATAATAAATAATAAAATCTCACGCAAATAATTCACTGCAAGACAGAATAATTTATTAGGTCAAAGCAAACTTAGGCTTTCCTCCGCGTGGAGGGACAAAGCAAGAACGCACGACAAATTGGTCCTTCCTGCAATTAGAGATTTTCAAGTAGCAAATAACTTAATAAATATTACTCCCAAACGAACATTAAATAGCCAAACTATATCAATGTTTTACAACAAGATACCAATACAATAAGACAAGACGAATACTAGGGCTGCTGTAAATAATTGGATCTGAATGTTGAAGGGCTCAAAGAAGGATTCCGGTGGTGGGTGGATTTAGATCGGGTAAGGGGAAGGCTGGTCGGGGGTTGAGAGGGCTGGATCGGGGAAGATAGGGATTGGATCTGGGCTGGTTTGCCCGGATCTGTGCAAAAACTGAAGTGGGTGGCTGTTTTAAGGTGGCTCCGCCTGGTTGGGATGATGGCAACAAGCAAGGGGAGGCAGGGATGGTTGACCGGGCTGAATTGGCTCAGATACGACTGATTTCCAGCGGGGAAGGGCGGTGGGAGGTGGTGGTTGGGCTGGACAGGGAGGGAAGATGGTTTTATACGGGTTCTGGGTAGATTTAGGGCTGACGACTTGCAGGTGGAGGGGCGGCGGCCTACTGGACAGAGCTGGGAGGGTGCGGGTGGGCTGGGGTTGGGCAGAAGGAGGGTGGCGGCCTGCTGGTAGGCGGCTGTGGGGGATGGAGGTGGCTGGACTGGTGGCTGACAGACGGCTGAAGGGATTTTCAGAGGGTGGCCGGCGGCTGGACAACAAGGGAGAAGGGGGATTAAGGCTGGAAAATCAAAAGAAGATACAACTTACCCAAGGAGTCGTCACCAAGGGGGCTCCACAAAATTGACATCGCGGAGATCACCAGAATGAAGAGATTTCTTCTCCAAACATTCAACAATAAGAAATACAACACTCAATATTCTATTTATAAGAAATAAAATTAGGGCACCCGAAATCAACGACTATGATTGGCCGTGTGTTTCGGGGCCAAAAGTGCATGAAATAATAACAAAAAAATACAAAGCTATATATGAAATTGATTCACTACACGAATTCGAACGCATCTGCGTAATCGGATCGTCGATCTGTGCATGTCATATATGGTAAGTCGCCACACCACATCACTCTCGTCGACTTGAAAGAATTCATCTCCTGATGAATAGGGATCAGAATCCTCTCTATGTATGCCAGGTAAGATTCGATGAAGTCCACCAGAGGTCGTCCAAGTGTTGTCGCCGGAATGTGTCCTCGCCAATCAATTCCTCCAGACCGAAAAGCTTCCACCTCCGATGAATATAGACGGTTGTATTGAAGTCGAAGTCTAGAGGCGAATCGATCAAGCTCTGCCGGTAGCGTCCAAGTGTCGTCGGTGAAGGGTCGTCTACGTCAGCGAAGTAGGTAGCGGCACACAGGGACATCTGTAGAGGGGACATACTCATGCATAATGATCTCAATGATATGTTTATCTCTCAATTTACTAGTAAAAGGATCCAGTGGGATCTGAGGTGACAATGGTGAAGCCGTTGGGGACAGCATCCCAGGTAAGTGGGGGTCATAGGTGAGATGAGCACTGAGCAATGAACATAGTGGCAAGGGCTCAGGGTTAGACTGTATGGTGGGTGGTTAAATGGTGGTAAAGGCTCGAGAGGGCCGCCAAGATGTGGGCCCGAATACTCGTGAGGTGCAAGGTATGGTGTCAGGTCCTATACATTAAATATATGATAGATACTTATGTTCGTGGGGATGTCCAACTCATAAGCATTTGTCCCGATGCGTTTTAGGACTGTGTAGGGACCCATTCGCCGAACACTCAAACTTTTAGCAAGCCTCGCACAGAATCTCACAATGCAGATTCTCACCATCACTTGCTCGCCTTTATGAAATACTTGCACTTGCCAGTGAACATCCACATGTGATTTACAAGATTTATTACCATTATGGATTCTCCATCGGACCGACTCATGATACACACACAAACATTGAACAAACAACACAACAGACTCATGCAAATGATGAAGAAACGACTCAACAGACTCATGCAAATGATGCAAATAAAACACGACAGACAATACATTCTTTCTATTCAAAAATCTAATAATGATCGGGGTATCTTTAAAATGTGGTGGCCGATCAGGTGGCTCCCTTGGTTGAGTGTAGAAAAATTCATCTTGTGTACGACGAGTGTTCAGGTGATCGTGTGAGACATCTATATTCAAATACAAGTTCGTAAAGAGCCAAATGTTTCTCAGGGAACGTGACACATCAGGGGGATCATCAGGAGGTACGTATGAAAAGTCACCGCGAATGCGACGACCACCTAAGTGAAAATCATGTACACCGACTGGAAGACGTGATTATATAGTGTGGCGAGTGTCCCCGAAAGTAAAAAAAAACTCGTCTGGTGGGTCAACATGTGGCGTGTCCCAAAACTCATCAAGAGTGTGATGTGTCATAAGGTAAGTCCTCAAGATATGAGTATGCTCAAGTGTACTCAAGGAAGACCCTATATATGTCATGCTCCATTCAAGACCCATTCTCTGGGGCAAGGCTAGAGATGATAATGAAAGAGACACCAATAACTCGAAACTCGTAAACGAGCGGCTCGCCTGAATCGCATCCTCACCAGGATGTGGAGGCTCATCAGGAGGCTCAACAGGTGGGTCGTCATAGAACTCGTCACTAGGGTCATGATTCTCAGTATGAGTACCATCGTAAGGGGTAGTGTCCCCATGAATGGGTGACATAGCCACTATGAGATTAACACCAAGCTCCAGGCTCTCGGTCGTGGTGTGACTCAGGGCAATGATAAGGGGAGAACGACATAGACCTACACTCAAGAATGGGTCTGTGGGTGCGGTGCTAACTAACCTGGTGCATGACAGAAGAAGAGGTGTGGGTGAGGGACGCAACACTACAGACTCAATAGGTCGCTCAGACTTACTCTCAGTCGGGGTGACCAGAGGAGAGTCAGAAATAAAAGATAGGTCACTCACTAGGCTAAGCACCTCACTGAGGTAAGAGTAATCCATATCAGGTAACACTTCTGTTGTGGCTGACCGGACAATGGTAGGCATCGTGGTGACCTCATTGTGGGAGGGACTCGTACTGCAGAGGTCAAGATGAGAATCCCATCGACCAACTCTTGCGGATCTCAAAGACTGTTCATAACGAAGGGCGAGCTGATATGTCTGCTCGAGGGATTTCGAGGAGCTATGATAAACCACCTCAATACGTATGTCAGATCGAAGTCCAGACCAAAATTTGGAAATGGTCATGGCTAGGTCCTCTCGGATATCACTCTTCACCACCAACTCATCATGTACTCAACGACGGATATGGATCCTTGTTGAAGGGAAAATAATTACTCGAGCAAGTGACTCCGATACTGTGGAGGCAAATACCTCTTACACAACAGGCGCTTCATATCCACCCAACTAATGATGCGATGAAGTCGATCACGCTCATGAGTCCTCTCAATGCTATATCAATACGCTCTCGCCTGATCTAAAAGCCTAAGTTTCGCAAACTTGATGTAACGTTCACCTAATAACTCAAAGTGATCGAGATAATACTTCATATCCACGAGCCAATAATTGAAGACTCGGGGCTCGATGAGCCGTCAAAAGAGGGGCAATGATACGAAACTGACTTTAGAGATCTCTCTCCGAGTGACGATCCTCATAATAATCATCCCTATGGTAATCGAGTCTTGTTGAATGATCAACACGATCCACTCGCGTGCAAGGATATGAATGACGACAATCATCATACTGATCGTCTCTAACATAGTTGGGTCGTGTCGGTGGGTCAACACGATCTCTGAAAGTGGTGTGCTGCGATCAAGAATAATCGTCGTTGTAACGTAAGGGTCTCCCTGACGGGGCTCTAGGGGTGCGTGTGTTAGTGGGCTCGAAACCTCCAAATGGAGGGGAGGAATATTCGTGAAACATAGACATGATGAAAACCTATAGACTCTAAAACTGTGTATCAAGAGTTTACTTACAACCTGCCTCTGATACCACAGAGATAGTATCGTACGAGTTTGTCCCCACTTTGGGCGTTCCTTTGTGCAGATACTTAGTACACTGGAGAGGACTCATTCACTGACAATACCTGAATAGCGTCCGCGAAGCTTGACCGACTCGCCTCTGAACTTTGACTATCATATGACCATCTCCATTCACCGGAGGTGAAACCCTTTCAGTCGAAGGAGTTGATGAGGATCATCCACCACATTTTGCTTATCGCAAGACAGGACTCACATTTGTTTATTCGCTCTAGAGAGCTTGACCTGAACGACAATCCGACTCCACAGATGCGTTCAAATTTTGTTTGCTTATGTTGTCATTTTTGGTTGAAGGAGAGCCTTGGAGCATCAGTTAAGGTGTCGCTGTGTGACCCTGAGGTCATGAGTTCGAGTCCTGGAAGCAATCTGTTGCAAAAATACAGGGTAAAGTTTGCCTACATTTCACTCTTGTGGTGGGACCCTTCCCCGGACCGTGGGGATGCTTTGTGCACCGGGCTGCCCTTTTTTTATGTTGTCATTTTTGGTTACTATTTAGTGAGATTGGGTACTTTACAGTAACCGCGGATCATATTCCGCCGATCATATTCGTTGATGTAATGATGTCATAATGTTTTATTATGAAAAAGTGTAAGTGCCAGCTGTTACGGTATTGCTGAATTTTCGTGAGTTCTTTCTAGATTTCGGCGATCCTCTCACTGTGACGACTCTATGAAGCTCTATGTGGCTTTTCCTAGGTAATCTCTATTGTTCCCGTACATTGTCTTTTTCAGTCGTCCCTTCCCCGGTCCCCTATTGTACGTCGAACCTATCCAATCGTTATCACCTATCTGTCCATCGCCATTGCTTTGTTCCACCTCAACCACAACAAATCATTAAGATCCCGATCTCCCTCGCACCTACCGCTTCTGCTAGCGCCGACAGATACTCCTCCTTGCTCGCCAATGCACCCCCCTCCAACCCCATCGCAAGTCACTACTCTGCCTCCTGCCCAAGCCCCTTTACTAGTCGTATCCCTCCATCCCTTCCAAGTTGCAACCCTCTGTCTTTTACCACCTGTAAGGCTGTAATACCCCACTCCTACAACATCCCACCTCTCCTCCAAAACCGTAACCCTCATTCCTCCACTACCCATAACCTCCCCTCTTCCATAACCTCCAACTCTACCCGCCCTCTTGCCGCCATTCTACAACTTCCACGACCTCTGGGATAGCAGTCTTGCACCTCTTATTAGATGCACCTCCCTCACCAACAACCCCCCGTACTTCGTGAGTATTATTTTTTTGTATGTATCTTTGTTTTCATTGTTGATATATGGTGTTGTGATCCCAACTTCCATAGCCGCCTACTTTACCCGTCCTCCAGTCGCCATTCTACAACTTCCGCCACCTCCGGGACAACAGTATTGCACCTCTATTAGATTTACCTCCCACACCAACAACCCCCCGCACTTCGTGAATATTATTTAGTGTATGTATCTTTGTTTTCATTATTGATATATGGTGTTGTGATTTCATGTTTATTTGGATCTCTATTTTGTGGTTGCTTGCTCTGGGAATTCTTGTGATTTGTTGGATCTATTTCGCTAGCACTCTATTGCTTTGTCCTTATATGTGGAGGAAAGCTAAAACTTGTTTTTAAAATAATCTGCGCCGCTTAAAATTAGTTGCTTGAAGGTTTATTATTGTTTATTACTTGCTTATGATCTACCTGTCGGATTCTGTGTGTTAGATGTAGTAACCCAGGGCAGTAGAGTTGTTTCCCCCGACACTTCACCTTTCATACCCACCCAACCTACTCTACATCACTAAATAAGTGTTAAGATTGAGTAAGATTCCCCTCTCCTTTGGTCTGGCTCGGCGCTCACTCTATTCTCCCACCATTGTGAACCCTAGGTCCAAAGAAGGATCAAAGGGATCTTCTCCGCGACTTCACCCTCCCACGACCGTGCACCCAACCTCAATCGACGGCCCAAACACAAGGACATAACTATACCATGCGCATCATAGCACTCCACATTATCTATGAAGCATGATTCATTTGAGCGCGTAGTTATGCAATTTAATAATTCAGTGTGCTAGTTTAGTGTGTTGGTTCAGTGGGTCTGGTTTTACATGTTTTGTTTCTGTTAGAAAAAGATAATGTAAAGGCTTATTTAGTGCCCCATTATAGGCCTTCTTCATCTTTATGTAATAGTCCCACATCTTAAAAAAAGGACCCCTCTCTCTTTTCTCTCCCTATATATATGTATTCATACTTGTAATTATGATTTGAAAAAGTATATATAGGGTTTCAACATTCTTCTACATGGTATCAGAGCTAGGAGATCCGTTTACGCGGCCTGACTTTTCCTAACCGCCCACCTCCCGCGGTATCCTGTGTTCGGCGGATAGCAGTGTTTGCGGTTTTCTTATTCTCGGACTTCATGCGGACTGCTAGTTCTCGTCTGCAGGATACTCAACGCGCTTCCCTCCCTCATTTTCTTGGGCCTTCTCTTGGTTTTATAGATTTGGCTGCTGGGTCCCACCATCCTGTCCTGGTGCGGTCTGTTTATTTTTTTCCATCGCGGTCTGCCCGGTTTGACGTCCTCCTTCCTTCTCGTGCGATCTGGTCGCGCGGTTTGCTCTTTACCCGCAGCGATCTGCTCCATTGGGCTGCGGGCTGCTTGCCCCTGCGAGTTACGACCTGCATCGCTTGTCCGCACAAGTTTTCCTTCGTGGTCTCTTGCGGTCTATCCTCAAGGCTGTTTGTCGTGGACTGCCGATCTTCCTCTCTAGTCCGCAGCTTGCTCTTGTTGCTTCCCCTCTTCCCTTACCGTGCGGTCTCAACTCTGTGTTCGCTTGTAGTCTCCTTCTTTCTCTCTTGCCGACATCTTTTGCTGTGCGGACACTGCTGTTCGGACTACCTCTCCCCTTAACCGCTGCTCTCTGTCCGCAGTCTTCTTGTCGTGTCCGCCTACCCACCTTGGCATGGATTCTTCTACTGACTCCTCTCTTCCAACTGGGGTTGTTGTCCCTATTCCTGAACTCTGTGATGAATTGAGAATCACCACTATTTCTCGTACTGGGAAGAAGAACTTTATTGAGTGGGTGCATTCCGTTCGCCGTGTTCTTCAGTCAAAGGGGCTTCTGCATCATTTAAATCAGGCGGTTCCTTCTGCACCCACTGATGACTGGCTTCGCAACGATGGTCGTGTTTAGACGTGGCTCCTCAACTCTCTTGATGGCGAACCTTATCGCATGACCGTGTATCACGAGACAGCCAAGACGATGTGGGACTGTCTCCAGCACCCGTACGACATCACCACCGATCTTCAGTCCCTTAACTCCGACAGTGCTGCTGATTTAATCTCCTTTGTTGCTTGATCCAAGACGCAGGTAGAAGCCTGGATTCAGCATCAGCCCCCGACTACGGATCTCGCTGCCCAACGTGCTCAAAAGAAAGCGGTTGGTATTGCCATGATGATGGCTTGTGTTCCGCCTCATCTTCACAGTATTCGAGCTCAAATCCTCTCATCCTCTACTATCCCCTCCTTATCTGATGTGTGCTCAATGCTTTTAAAGGTTTCACCGCCTCCAGATACTTTCAGGTATCGACCCTCCTTCACCAGCCCTTCTCCAGCAATCTCCTGCACCATTAATACCTCTCACTACCCCTATCCGTGGAGGACGTACAGGCTCCCGGGGCAGGGGTCGTGGTGGCCGGCCCCGGCCTAAGTGTTCTTTCTGTGGTAAGGATGACCACCTTGAGGCGACCTGCTATCGTAAACATGGTCTTCCTCGTCCAACTGCTACGACTGCTACCCACAATCCTTCTGCCACTCATGCTGATCTTGATGAAGTCCGCCTCCATCTCCAACAACTTCAAGGGTTGCTCCACAACTCGCCTGCCTGCCTTTGTTGCCTCCGTCTCTCATGAAGGTATCACTTGTCTATCCACTAGTCCGCGCTGGATAGTGTATTCATGTGCTACTCACCATATCATCTCCCTGAAGCCACCTCGATACTTGGATTCTCCGCATCCAATGTTTATCATTGTAGCCAATGACAACACCACTCCTGTCTCTGGCTCTGCTGATATACCCCTCAATCCCTCTATTTCTCTTCTCTCGACTCTCCATCTCCCAGACTTTCCCTTTAATTTATTTTCTGTTAGTCACTTCACTGCTGATTTGGATTGCTCTATCACATTCACTTCTTCTTCTTTTCTGATGTAGGATCGCAGGATACATAGTATCATTGGTAAAGGACGACTGCAAAACGGGCTCTGCGTTCTTGATGCTTCTCCTACCATTCTCTCCTCTGTCTCCTTTGTTGTCTGGCATCGACGTCTTGGGCATGCCTCTTCCAGTTCTCCAGAAGGCTCTTCCTGATGTTCCACTTCCGGCTTTTACATGTGATTCTTGTATTTTGAGGAAACAACATCGTTTTTTTCTCCTTATTGTACCCGAAGCTCTGCTCCTTTTATGTTAGTTCATTCTGATGTTTAGGGTCCGTATAAAATAGCAAGTGTGTTTGGTTATCGTTATTTTATCACTTTTATTGATGATTATTCTCGAATGACCTGGTTATACTTATTTCGTGATCGCTCCGAGCTTCCTCGTGTGTTCTATATTTTCGTGCTTGAAACTCGCACACAGTTTGTAGATAAATTCAAAACACTCCGGACGGATAATGTTCGCGAATACGCTAGTCATGAGTTCGATAATCTCTGCTCTGAATTTGGGATTATTCATCAAATTTCGTGTGCTTATACTCGAGTATCAACAAAACGGTGTGGCTGAGCGCAAAAATTGACTTCTCCTTAATGTTGCTCGCTACCTCATGATTCAAATGCATGTTCCCAAAGCGTATTGATATTTTGCGGTTTCGATGACATGCTATCTCATTAACCGTCTCCCCTCCTCCGTCCTCAATAACGCCACTCCATTCAGTCTCCTCTTTCCTTCCACACCACCATTCTCTCTCACCACTCGCATATTTGGTTGTACACTTGTACTTGCTATGTTCATCATCTTGGTCCCTCGATTGGCAAACTCAATCCTCGGGCACCCAAACATATGTTCGTTGGTTATTCCCGTACTCTAAAAGGGCATGTTTGTTACTCTCCCACTACTCGTAAGGTAACTATTTCGGCAGATGTTAACTTTCTGGAAGATCAACCGTTTTTCTCCACTTCATCACCACCTTTTCTACCACCATCATTACCACGACCTGTCGTCCCAGTTACATCCCCTCCACCACCACCACTTTCCACCAACGCTCCTGTCCTCCACGAACCTCCTCTTCTTCGTGTCTACACGTCGATCTCCTCGTTCCGCCGCCCTACTGCAGTCGGCTTTAACCTCTGACACTCTGCGACCTGATGATCCAACCCCTGTCTCCATAGCCCATCCCATGACGAATTACGTATCCTTACATTGTCTGTCTCTGATGCTTCAGAACTTTGTCACTACATTATCCTCTATTTTTGTACCTAACTCTGTGCAGGAGGCTCTCCAACATCCGGGCTGGCGGGTGGCTATGAACGAAGAAATGATAGTCCTCTGGACTAATCACACGTGGGACTCCTGTTGGCTGTAAATGAGTTTTTGTCATCAAGCATGCTCCTGATGAGACAATTGACCATCTTAAAGCCCGCCTGGTGGCTCGCGGCTTTACTCAACAACAGAGCCTCGATTATGAGGAAACGTTCTCTCTCGTGGCCAAGCTCAATACGGTTCGTGTTCTCTCCGTGATTGTGCATCGCCAGTGACCCTTACATCAACTGGATATCAAAAATGCTTTTTTAAATGTCGATCTTCAAGTGACTGTCTACATGCAACAACGTCCCAGGTTTGAGACCACGGGGGAGTATCGAGTTTTTCAACTCAAGAAGTCGATCTATGGTCTCAAACAATCTCCTCATATATGGTTCGATAAGTTCAGTAGGGTTGTCCGAGAAGTTGGCTTTACTCAAAGTTCGGCAGATTTTTCTCCGTTCATTCGACATAAGACAAAAGGAACGGTTCTCCTTCTTGTATTTGTTGATGACATTCTAATCATAGGAGATGATGCAAAGAGAATACAAGCGGTCAAACATCACCTTAGTTCTGTGTTTCAAACAAAATATCTTGGGACCCTTCGATACTTCCTTGGCCTTGAGATCGTAAGACATCCCAATGGTCATGTCCTATTCCAACGAAAGTACCGCTTGACCTTCTTCAGGATGCTGGCTACTCTGGATGCAAGCCGATTAATATTCCTATGGATGTCAATCACAAGCTTTGCGCACATGCCTCTGACGAAGATCTTCTCCTTCCAAATCCAGAATATTATCGACGTCTGGTTGGAAAACTGATTTATCTAATAGTCACAAGACCAACCATATCCTTTATTGTTGGGGTTGTCAGGCGGTTTATGCATTCTTCTTGGATGTCTCATTTACAAGCTGTCGAACAAATTCTGAGATACCTGAAAATGCCCATGGTCAAGGGCTGGTATACAAAACTTCTTCCTCTTTTAATCCTACATTAGTTGCATATTCGGATGCTGATTATGTTGGTTCCCTGGATGATCGACACATATTTTGGAGGTCATCTTGTTACCTGGCGCAGTAAGAAACAGTCTGTAGTTGCTCGATCTTCAGCCGAAGCTGAGTACCATTCAATGGCATCGGTTGTATCTGAGCTCACATGGCTTGAGGGTCTTCTACGAGATATGGGAGTAAAACTGTCCTCATCAGCTAGCTACCTTACTCTATGATAGTCAATCTGCTATACACATAGCTAAGAATCCTGTCTTCCATGAAAGGATGAAACACATTGAAGTTGATTGTCACTTCATTCTGGAAAAGGTTCAAATAAAGAAGCTAGAGTTGAAACATGTTTCAGCTACTGATCAAGTTGCTGATATTTTCACTAAGGCACTGCCGAATACTCTATTTTATCAGTTCTTGTCCAAGCTGAGTGCGCTTACGATTTGTACGTTTCAGCTTGTGGGGGAGTGTTAGAAAAAAATAATGTAAAGGCCTATTTAGTGGCCCATTATAGGCCTTCTTCCTCTTTATGCAATAGTCTCACATCTTGAAAAATGGACTCCTCTCTCTTTTCTCTCTGTATATATATGTATTCATACTTGTAATTATGATTTGAAGAAGTTATATACAAGGTTTCAGCATTCTTCTACAGTTTCTAAACAGTTCGCACAAACAAAAATTAAGATTCATTCAAGAAGTCATTTTTATGAGCCTAAACTTCTTTCCACCATCCGTCCTCTTCTCTTGGTTTCTTTAGTTGGTCTCATCCTACTCTTCTATTTGTTCATCATTTTAATCCTCCGACCCCAACCGTCGAAGGACTGATGTCACCTCAAGAGGCAAAGGTATTCCTTACACATCTTTGGGCTTCGTTCTTCTCCTTCAACCTAAGAGGCATCAGTCTTCTCAATTTTCTCATACTTCATATCTTTAATTCTTTCTCAATTGAGTATTCTTCAGATATATTTTTTTGTGAGGGGGGACAACTTTCAATCAAGTCAGTTCTTTGCTTACGTGTTTATGATAAAGCTTATTCTTTCCTATGTGTTGAAACCTAACTTGCTTAATGTACTATACTACTATTTGTTGTTAGTATTTGATTGTATATGTTTTAAAATTTATAATAATTTTGTGTGCTATGGAAGTTGGTAACTATTTTGATACCGTGTAGTGATTTATGAGTTGAAATTTATGGTTTCTGTAAGTCAGATGTCTGCGCAACTGAAGTGCAATCTTTGTTTAAGATGCACTCTGCAAAGCAGAAATACTTCTGAACTTTGTTAACAGCCTTGCTGCCAAGATATAATTGCTACTGTGTTCAAGTCCATGACAAATTAATGTGTCTACTGTTCTTAAAACTAAATCTATTTAATTAATTTCTTAAAGGAGCAAAAAAATGAAGACAATTTTTTTATAAATAGCAATACTTAAGATCTTTTTTATTTGTTTCCTTTGCAGTTTGGATGTTTCCTTTGAAGTGGCTAAAAGATGCTAATGAATAACAGTCACTTATAATCTCAGAAATAGAAGACACCAATTAATATTTTTTGTTCATCCAGGTCAGTTAATCAGTATTAGTTGCCATGGCTGTGGCTGTGTTGTGGTTGTTACCTTTGCGTTGATGCTGGCCCAGCTTGTTCTTGATGCTTTTTTGTTTATGGGTAGATCTTGTTGGGAGAGTTTTGTTCTTGTAGAGAAAGTTCCAGACCTTGTATATACTTCTTGAATACAGAAAAAACAAGTAAGAATACAAATATATGAGAGAGTAAGATCTAGCTATACAAGCAATGTGGGACTAAGCACTAAAACCTACATGGGCCAAGTTAATGGGCCAATACAACATTTTTCCTAGTATTCTCTAACACTCCCCCGCAAGCTGGAGCGTACAAATCGTAGGCACCAAGCTTGGACAAGAACTGATAGTAGAGACGTCGTGGTAAGGCCTTGGTGAGGATATCAGCAACTTGCTGAGCAGCAGGAACATATGTTAACTCTATCTTCTTCAACTGAACCTTCTCCCGGATGAAATGACAGTCAACTTCAATATGTCTTGTCCGTTCATGGAATACCGAATTCTTGGCAATATGTATAGCAACTTGACTGTCGCAAAATAAAGTGGCAGGTGAGGAGAGCTTGACTCCTAGATCATCAAGGAGACCCTCAAGCCAGGTGAACTCAGACACATTTGCTGTCATTGATCGGTACTCGGCCTCAGCAGATGAACGAGCAACCACAGATTGTTTCTTGCTACGCCATGTAATAAGATGTCCTCCAAAGTAAGTGCAATATCCACTTGTGGAACAACAGTCATCCACCGAGCCAGCATAATCAACATCAGAGTATGCAATCAGAGATAAGAGAGACGAAGAGGGCTTGTATACAAGTCCTTGTCCAGGAGCAGTCTTCAAGTATCGAAGAATACGCTCGACTGCCCGAAAATGAGAGATACGTGGCTCATGCATGAATCGATCGACAATTCCAACAACAAATGATATATCAGGTCTCGTAACCGTGAGATATATCAGCTTCCCCACTAGACGACGATAATATTCTGGATTTGGAAGGAGCATATCAGAGTCCGAGGCATGAGCACAAAGCTTGTGATTTATATCCATGGGAGTATCAGCAGGCTTGCATCCAGAATAGCCTTCATCGTGAAGTAAGTCAAGACAATACTTTCTCTGAGATAGCACAAGCCCATCAGGTCTCCGAGCCACTTCGAGACCAAGAAAATATCGCAGGCTTCCCAAGTCCTTTGTTTGAAACACAGTTGCTAAATGCTGTTTAATCATCTGTATTCCTGAAAGATTATCTCCTGTAATCAGAATATCATCCACATAAACCAAAAGAATTACTGTGCCCATTGGACGATGACGAGTGAACAGAGAGAAGTCGGCCAAACTCCGAGTGAACCCAACAACACTAACGGTCTTGCTAAATTTGTCAAACCATGCCCGAGGAGACTGTTTGAGACCATAAAGAGACTTCTTCAGACAACAGACAAGAGACTCCCCCGTGGTCTCAAACCCGGGAGGTTGCTGCATAAAAATGGTCACATGTAAATCACCATTAAGAAAGGCATTTTTGACATCCAGTTGGTGCAAGGGTCAGTGACGGTGAACAACAAGAGTGATCAATACACGAACGGTATTGAGTTTAGCGACTGGAGAGAAAGTCTCATCATAATCCAAGCCTTGCTGTTGAGTGAAGCCGCGAGCTACAAGACGAGCTTTCAAACGGTGAACCGTCCCATCCGGACCCTGTTTGACAACAAACACCCACTTACAACCCACACAAGATTGTCCAGGAGGAAGCGGGACCAAATCCCAAGTGTGGTTTGCCCAAAGAGCAGACATTTCCTCGTCCATAGCTGTCCGCCACCCCGGATGCTGGAGAGCCTCTGGTACAGAGTTAGGGGTGGAGATAGAGGATAAAGAAAGAGCACTCTGTCGGAGTTCCGAAGAGAGGCGGTGAAAAGAGACATAGTTGGCCAACGGGTGGGCAGTGGAAGCAGTAATCGGATCCGCAGGCTGCAAAACATCATTAGAGCAGGGCAGCTCCCATAGGGCAGTAGACGAGGAAGGACGTCGAGTGTACACACGAATGATAGGTCGTGTAGGTGGGATGGGTATGGGAAGGGTTGGTGTGGGAAAGAGAGGTGGAAGGTTTGAATTAACAGGGATAGCAGGCCGCGGGAGAGGTGGTGGAAGAGGAGAATCAGCTGGTTGAGAGTAATATGACTGATCTTCGAGGAAGGTGACATCAACAGAAGTAACCACTTTGCGATCCGTGGGAGAAAAACAAACATAGCCCTTCTGAGTCTGAGAATAACCCACAAACATATATTTAGTGGCACGGGGAGCAAGCTTGTCAGTGGACGGGCCAAGATGATGAACAAAGCACACGCAACCAAACACGCGAGGGGTGATGGAGAAAGGAGGTTTGGAGGGAAAAAGAAGATTGAAGGGAACCACAAAATTTAGAATAGAGGAAAGCATGCGGTTAATAAGAGTGCAGGCGGTAGTGACCGCAAAATTCCAATACTGTTTGAGAACATTCATCTGAATCATAAGAGAGTGGGTGACCTCAAGCAGGTGTCGATTCTTGCGTTCAGCAATGCCGTTTTTTCGGGGGGTATAGACACATGAGGTTTGATGGATGATTCCAAACTCCGCACAGAGGTGAGCAAAGACATGACCAAGGTTGCAGATGTCGGATGTCATACTCATGTCGGTTTGAGTTTTTTATGTCGGATGTCGGATTGCGGGGGATATATCGGGGACATTTCAAAATATCGGATTGTATTGTTATATATATATATATGTTTCATAATATTTTCATATATTAATTAGATGGTAATTATTTTATCTGATTAAATGTAAACTAAAATTTATTAGAGAAAATTAAACTACTAACGAGTGTTTAATCGTATTTGATTGGTTTCATTTGGAGTCACCTTTTCACCAAATGCACAACATAGATCTCTACATGCTATGAAAGAAGCATTAGGTATCTTGTTAGAACCTTCTGATGAATTCATTCTATAAAAAATTATAATTTTTTTTGAACAAAAAAACCCGCAATATTGGGCCGACATTACCCGACATTAGCCGACATTTGCCGCAATATTGGGCCGACATGTCCGACATGTCGGCCGCAATACTGGAAAACGCCAGAAATGTCATATGTGGCGATAACGTGTTGTTTTCCCCTCAAAACCGACATGTCGGCCGACATGTCGGACATGCCCGCCGCAATCTACAAGCTTGGACATGACTAGTGTATTCACGGGCATTATCGGTGCGGAGGGTTTTAATGGTAGTGGAAAATTGGTTGCGAGTTTCCATGAAAAAGATACGGAATACACCGGGCAATTCAGAGCGGTCACGAAGGAGATACAGCCAGGTCACCCGAGAGTAGTCATCGACAAATGTGACAAAATAACGATAGCCAAAAACACTCGCGATTTTGTAGGGTCCCTAAATATCGGAGTGAGCAAGATCAAAGGGAGTAGGACTCCGAGTAGGATGTGGTGAGAACGTAGACCGATGATGTTTCCCATAGATACAAGACTCACACGTGAACTCTTGGAGGGACACTTCTGGGAGAGATTTTCTGAGTATGTTTACAGGAGCGTGACCCAGACGTCGATGCCAATCAACAGAGGTAATAGAAGACAACACCGTTGGGCGAGAGAGGTCAAGGATATAGAGACCATTCGACAGATGCCCTTTTCCAATGATGGTTTGCGTCTTGCGATCCTGCACAACACACAAGTTAGAAGGAAAAATAACATCACAATCGAGGTCAGTAGTGAGTCGACCAACAGAGAGAAGGTTGAAAGGAGAGCCAAAACATGAAGGGCAGAGCGAAGGGTAATGGAGGGAGTGAGGTGAATATCTGCCGTGCCAGAAATGGGAATAGTGTCCCCACTAGCAACAATAATGAACTTGGGATGCACGGAGTTCAAATATTGTGGTGGTTTTCGTGAGGTAATGTGGTGAGAGGCCCCGGAATCTAAAATCCAAGATGAGCTATGAACAAAGCAGGAGGTACCACCATCAGAAATAAACACCACAGAGTCCGGAGGACACCTGATCATCTTGCAAGGAACAGCTCGCAGCGGTCACGGTGACAACGCACCAACGACAAGAAATGACCACAACCAGTGCGGTAAGAAAAGATCCCGCAGCGAATAGAAATACGCCGCCGCGGTAAAAAAAAAATGATCAGGCAGCGCGGTTAGGAGAAGACCGCAACAGGAGCACAAGCCGGCGAACAGGTACAAGACCGGGAGGATAGAAGCAGACCGCACCAAGGTCAAACACAGGTCTAGCCGCAGGAAGAGTCTAGCCGCAGGAAGAGTCTAGCTGCAAGAAGACAGAAGGCCGCAGTGGGACGTAGTCCGCAACAGATAGGAGAAGGCGCTTTCGATGAGATAAGTCGCAACGACTAAGTAGAGAACAAGCCGGTCGAGAAGGCCGCACGGTCACGGTGAGCACACCAGCGACAAGGGAAGATGCCGCGACCTAGATGCGGAGCTCGCCAGGATGAGGGAAGCCGCAACGACTAAGAGAACAAAAACGTGGCGAGAAGAGAAGTCGCGAAGACTAAGACACGACGCGGCGAGCAGGGAGCAGAGCAGCGAAAAGGCAAGAATTCAGCGACTAAGACAAGTCGCGACGAGCAGGGAGAAGGCAAGCTGCAGCGACAAAGGGAGACCGCACGGTCTCGGTGATAACACCAACGACACAGAGTTGTCGCGACCAAGATGCGGTTCTTGCAGCGGTTAGGTAAGTCGCAGCGAGTAGAAGGGGATGCAGCGACAAGAAAAGAAGTCGCACGATAGGAAAGGAGAAAGGAGAGACTGCGGGTAAACAAAGCGACCGCAGCGAGAAGGGGGGAAGCCGGGCGAGAAGACACAAGGAAACCTCTCCGTTAGGCACCAGACCGAGAGGTTTATAAAAGGGAGGAGGGGGGGAAGAGGTGGAAGCCAAGAGAGAGAAAGCAAGAGGAGCGGCAAGAGAACAGCTAACTGCGCGGGAAGCCGCGGTTAGAAACAGGGAAGACCGCAAGTCAGAGCGGATAAGCCGGAGACCAAACCACCTGGTTAACCTGAGAACCAAGCGGACAGAAACAGACAGGTCAGACCGTCTGCCTCTGATACCATGTAGAGAAAGTTTCAGACCTTGTATATACTTCTTGAATACAGAAAAAACAAGTAAGAATACAAATATATAGGAGAGGAGAGAGTAAGATCTAGCTATACAAGCAATGTGGGACTAAACACTAAAACCTACATGGGCCAAGTTAATGGGCCAAGTTAATGGGCCAATACAACATTTTTCCTAGCATTCTCTAACAGTTCTACATGAAATCTTGTAAGTGGGATGGTTATGCTTGCTCTTTAGTTGTTGGAAGTATGCTTTAGCTTTATGGTTATATAGAGTAGCAAAATGAGTTGCCAGTATCGTATGTTATTTAGTTTTTAAGATATTTTAGATTTTAAGTGAACCTGAATAAATTGGAAGCTAATTTATGTTTCCTATGTAGAACTAGTCGATTCATTCAGAGTGCAGTGTGATTACAATATACACTTTTTGTTGTGCATGTACACTTGAGTTTATTAATTTTCTTTTAGTATTTTTTTGTATTTTCTTGTAATGGGTAATATTAGGGATCTGGGTTATCGGACTCTCTGTATAGGAGAGTCAGTTGTGAGTCTTAGGGCATCATGGAGTTTTGAAATTTTCTCTCATTTAGAGAGGGGCTCTTAGAGGGAACCTACCCTCAGGAGTTTGGCTGGAGCATGCCTTGTAAAATTTGTATTCCTTTTCTTGGAGTGCAGTCTTGAAGTTTTCTCTTTTGTTCGTGTTGCTACCAAGTGGTCTACCATGCCGGCCTCCACCCGTTGCACCAACGCTGCCGAGATCCAGCGCCACCTCCGCTTTGCCGTAGTCGATCACCCTCCTTCCACGTAGATGGACGCCCACTTCGATTGGCTCGAACCAAAGCTCGCTACCTTCACCCTATTATTTGTGCCCTTCACAAATGGGCCATGCCTTCATCCCCATCGGCATGTGTTTCTTCCTCACCACCAGCCACAGACACGTATGAGATATCTATGTCGTGTTCTTCTGACAAATCTGCTTGTCATTTGCCTCAATTACACTAATCTTCTTGTTTGCAACGATGCTTTTCATTACTTCCCAGCCCTACGCATTCACCATTCATCGCTCCCCCAACCACCCTCTCGTTAATCTCGACCCACCCTCTCGTATCATCGGGTCTCTTCGATGGTCTTAAGCATGAGGGAGTATGGCTATACTATCTCATATATGCTACCTCCGCATGGATCGCGGGTGCTATCATCAGTCAACCGGCATCAACAAGGCTCATCATCTGACCATCTCGGCCGCAAAGATTACTAAAGATCTAGATTCTAGACAAATCCAATCGACCATCAAATGCAACGTGACCATCTCAGCCGCTTCCGAGAAAGTCATCGCGCACTGTTTACTTAAGAAGCTCAACCTCGTAAACAAGGTTGATTTTCTATGTGCTCACACTTGAGTTTATGAATTTTCTTTTAGTTTTTTTTATGTATTTTCTTTTAATATTTTTGATGTAATGTCTTGGAGAGTTCTTAAAGGGAATCAACCCTCAGAAGTTTGGTGCAAGCATGCTGATGCGGGGACAGGAGTCCACCTGCCCCGCCACCTTGGCATCAGCACCAAGGGGCCCACCTGGAGTCAGCACCAGGCAGCTTTATCAGGCCCGCGGGCCATACACCCCAACCAGCTCTCCGCCACGGCATCAGCACCGCGCGGTAGGTTGTTGAGGCCAGGGCTCGATCCCCTGACCTCCTAGATAAGAGGCCCTCAAGCAACCTCTCATCACCGCGCGGATCAGTTGGTGATGAGAGGTTGCTTGAGGGCCTCTTATCTAGGAGGTCAGGGGATCGAGCCCTGGCCTCAACAACCTACCGCGCGGTGCTGATGCCGTGGCGGAGAGCTGGTTGGGGTGTATGGCCCGCGGGCCTGATAAAGCTGCCTGGTGCTGACTCCAGGTGGGCCCCTTGGTGCTGATGCCAAGGTGGCGGGGCAGGTGGACTCCTGTCCCCGCATCATAAAAGTGCACTTTTATGATGCGGGACCGGAGTCCACCGGCCCCGCCACCTTGGCATCACCACCAAGGGGCCCACCTGGAGTCAGCACCAGGCGGCTTTATCAGGCCCGCGGGCCGTACACCCCAACCAGCTCTCCGCCACGGCATCAGCACCGCGCGGCAGGTTGTTGAGGCCAGGGCTCGATCCTCTGACCTCCTAGATAAGAGGCCCTCACGCAACCTCTCATCACCAACTGAGCCGCACTTTTATGATGCGGGGACAGGAGTCCACCTGCCCCGCCACCTTGGCATCAGCACCAAGGGGCCCACCTGGAGTCAGCACCAGGCAGCTTTATCAGGCCCGCGGGCCATACACCCCAACCAGCTCTCCGCCACGGCATCAGCACCGCGCGGTAGGTTGTTGAGGCCAGGGCTCGATCCCCTGACCTCCTAGATAAGAGGCCCTCAAGCAACCTCTCATCACCAACTGATCCGCGGATCAGTTGGTGATGAGAGGTTGCTTGAGGGCCTCTTATCTAGGAGGTCAGGGGATCGAGCCCTGGCCTCAACAACCTACCGCGCGGTGCTGATGCCGTGGCGGAGAGCTGGTTGGGGTGTATGGCCCGCGGGCCTGATAAAGCTGCCTGGTGCTGACTCCAGGTGGGCCCCTTGGTGCTGATGCCAAGGTGGCGGGGCAGGTGGACTCCTGTCCCCGCATCACATGCCTTTCAAATTTGTTCCCTTTTCTTGTTTTAGTGCAATCTTTTTTTTGTTGCTACCAATGTTTCCATTGAAGATTCCACAATTTTTCATTATATCTGAAATGTCGATATGATTTATGTTCTCTTTCTGTTGTTTTAGGGAAATGATGGTCCAGAGTTGGCCGTTTCAAAGCTTTTTGCATCCACTAAAAGAAATGATGCTCCTTTCGGAGGATTTGGTTCGTTTATGCATTGTATGAAAAATCTACCTTCGGAAGGAAAGATAACGGTGATAATTTTTTTCTTTGAGATTTTGTTTTGTGGAAGACTGTCTTTTAGATACTGAACTCATATGCTTATTTCTTGTAGGCTACTGCAAATGAGGTACAAAATCTTTTGTTATCTGGAAGAAGAAAAGAGGCACTCCAACGGGCACAAGAAGGTCAATTGTGGGGCCTCTCTCTTGTACTTGCAGCACAGTTTGGTGAGCAGGTTAGTCCTGTTGCTTTTTTGTGCCATTTTAGCATAACTTTTATTTTACTGATTTCTCATTAAAGATGATTTATCTTTTCATGTAGTAGACCTTTATTTCCCTTTTCTGGCTAATTATATGCAGTTCTATAGCGACACTGTGAAGCAAATGGCACTCCGGCAGTTTGTATGTGGCTCACCATTAAGAACATTATGCCTTCTTATTGCTGGGCAACCTGCAGATGTGTTTTCCACAGATAACTCCTGTGGCTTATCTAGTCCTGTTAACGGATTTAATCAGCGTTCCCAGGTAATTTATCAACTTGAATTCACTAGCAGATAAAATGGGATTTTCTGTGTTTTATTGGAGCTACATATTGTACTGGTCTAGTAAGCATGGATTCTTGGCTCTTGTAGCAGCCTTACATGTTGTATTGAAGATGTATTAGGGTTGGAAAACTCTCAGAAGTTTTTTCCTGAAACTTCCGGAAACCCGTTCCTGAAACTTTGGGAAATTTTCTAATAGTGATCGATGAGACGGTGGAACACGAGTTTTGGATCCGTTTGGGATTGATTTGTCATCTGCAATTTTTGTCGTCGCCCGATGGATGATCCAAATCTCCTGTTGCGTCCGGATCAATGTTTCGGCATTTTCATGTATTTTTTATTGTTTTATTTATGGAGACTGGCCAACCATCGTATACGGACAATCATAGTCGTTCATGATGGTTGCCCTAAGTCATGCTTTATTATAAATAAGAGGGTGGGGTATCCATCATGGTCATTCCAAAAATTGAAGACATTCTTCCCGAGAATCGGCATTCTCTCATGGTGCTGACTCCACTATACGGCGAGTTGTAAACTCTTTGGTATGTTATTTTGGCTCCTTCCCTTGTTTCCTTCGTTTTTCGTTGTGTCAACCCTTCCCCTTCGCTGTATTCCTACAGCCGACCTTCCAAACCAGCCTCCACCTCTACTTTTTTTGCTCACCCCCCTCCCGCGCACCTAGCAGTGGCCCCTCCGATTCCCCCTCATATCCCCAGCCGATTACTATCTCCCATCCCAAATCCTTCCGCCATCTCTCTGAAACACCACCAAAATCCATCCCAGACCCTTCCCCTTCGTTCCCCAAACATACTCCAAACAGCCAGCCTGCAGTTCCAGCAGCTGCAGGTCCCAACGTCACTTATACCCATCCCAGCCCCTAACCCTTCAGCCCCCAAACATCCTCCAGCCAGCCAGCCTGCAGTTCCAGTCCCCCCCCCCCCCCCCCCCCACACACACACACCAAGTGCTCGCCTGCCCTTCAATACACCCCCAACATTCCCAGCCCTCTCCTCCTTCCGCCAAATTATTGTCCAAGCCCTTACGGCCCATTTTCACCCCCTTGACAGCCTTGGCCTCTCTCCCAGAACCCCACCCAGCCAGCCCCTCCACCGCTTCTACAACCGTTGCATCTCCTCACCATCGCCCACGGCCCTACGTTTCCAAGTGTTTTATAGTTTGATCTCATTATTATCATCATTGATGTACGTACTTAGTTCTTATATGAGTATGGATGTCTTGCTGTGCTAGTTTATTCGTTCTGTGATTGATCATTCCGTGCATGATTTTTTCTCTTGCGCATTTAGCTATCACTCCTCCAAATGATTTATTCTCTTGCGCATTTAGCTATCGGTCCTCCAAACGGAGGAAAGTCAAACCAGCCCACTTGTTTAAATTATTTGCTTTCTTGTTTGTGATAATTGCTTGAGATATATGCTTTTATTATTACTTGCAATTTTTTGTCGGATCGTTATTTGCATGCATACATCATCCTAGGCTAGACAACAATTATTACCCTGGAACTACACCCAGGGTTACATATTTAGAGTTCACACACCTAGCCTACTCAACATCACATTCTCTTTTAATTTTAAATAAAAACGTTTCGAATTATCTACTTATGGATAGTCTAGGATACTCCTGTATACTCATAAGTATGCCTGAAATGTCAAAAAATTGTGTTGATGACATAGAAAAGGGCACATGAAAGAAAATTTGTTGAAGACATGTCATTCATGCTCATCTAGGATATGATATAATTTTTTGTGATACATAAATCTTATCATCATTTAATATATGATATTTAAATTATAATTATTAAAAAAATAAAGTAGATGTGAATGTTACATGTCTTTATTTTAATTTGTATTTATTTTTAAATAATTAAAAATTCAAAAATGTTTCTCATATCCTAGTCTTATTTTAATCGCGAATCTCGTATCCATATCATATCATATCTCATATCATGTCCCTGACCCCATGCAACATTGGTTGTTGTTGCATCTTTTTCAGTGAAACTTGATTTAATATTTGCATGGACCAATCTCTCAGTGAAACTTGATTTAATATTTGCATGGACCAATGTTCTTAATTAGTATTATTCTGGTTTGGCCATATGATTATTTAGGTTCTACCAAACACCATGTTAGATGATTGGCAAGAGAACCTAGCAATGATTACTTCAAATCGAACAAAAGATGATGAACTTGTCATTATTCATCTTGGAGATTGTCTATGGAAGGAGAGAGGAGAGGTCAGTATTCTTGCAATGGTTTTCCGCTGCTTGCTTATTTATATTGCTGTATAACCCACTTAAAATTGTCCATCTTTGATGCAGGTAACTGCTGCACACGCCTGCTACTTAGTTGCGGAAGCAAACTTCGAGCAATACTCTGATAGTGCAAGGCTCTGTCTTATTGGTGTAGACCACATGAAAAATCCTCGAACATATCCTTCTCCTGATGCTATTCAGGTTCATACGATTGCCTTCATTTTTAAAGATTTCTCGTTTCAGCTGTCCGTGTTTCTGTCTTAGTGTTTGTTCTCGTCTAGCAAAAATATTAATTTTTATTGCTACCTATAGGTTCGCACAGCCTAATTTTTTTTTCCTTTTAGAGTGTTATATTTAGATGTGAGAAGGTCCACTGAGATGGTTTGGACACGTACAAAGTAGACCATTAGAGACACCTGTTAGGCATTGTGAGAGTCCAGTCACTAAGCATGTTAAACGAGAGAGGGGTAGACCAATAAAGACTTGGAATGAAACTATAACGAAAGACATGATGTACTTAGGCATTAGTGAGATTATGACAAAAGATAGGGCACAATGGAGACAAAGGATCCATATAGCCGACCCACTATAGTGGGATAAAGGCTTGAGTGTTGTTGTTGTTGAGAATATTATATTTATTTTTGTGACACATGTTAGTTAAAAAAATTGTTTTTCATGCAAGTTGTTAACCCCAAAATCGGCGATCCCTCCCAAGGTCTCTAGCTCGCAAGTCGCGGCCCACTCAATGGAACCCCCCGAGGATCGCGATCTGCCTCAGCCTTCCCTTGTTGGTCCAGGCGGACCTCCTTTTTTCTTATTCGCTCAGGCCGTGTGGCTAGGACGGTCTCCCCTGTCTAAACCGCCCTGGTCGCATAGCCACCGCGTGCCCTGCGGGACGGCGAGCTGCTTCCATAGCTCACCCTCGCAGGACAAGCAATTCGGCCAGCTAACCATGCAGCATGTTTCCTTGCAGGAGGCAACCTATATCAGTTCACAGGTTCGATCTGCCGGTGCCAGCGCACGACCGGACCATCGCAGGACTCGGCTCCCCTGTCCAGCCTGGCCCCAGGCTTCCGCCGTCAGGGGGCGGCCTGGCCTCAGGTCGCCTGCCTAGGGGCGGCCTGGCCTCAGGCCGCCTCCCCTAGGGGAGGCCTGGCCTCAGGCCGCCTGCCTAGGGGCGGCCTGGCCTCAGGCCGCCTCCCCTAGGGGCGGCCTGGCCTCAAGCCGCCTGACTAGGGGCGGCCTGGCCTCAGGCCGCCTCCCCTAGGGGCGGCCTGGCCTCAGGCCGCCTGACTAGGGGCGGCCTGGCCTCAGGCCGCCTCCCCTAGGGGCGGCCTGGCCTCAGGCCGCCTGACTAGGGGCGGCCTGGCCTCAGGCCGCCTCCCCTAGGGGCGGCCTGGCCTCAGGCCGCCTGCCTAGGGGCGGCCTGGCCTCAGGCCGCCTGCCCTCAGGGGGGCCTGCTCCTCAGGCTTCCCCCTCCTCCGCTCAGTCCGCCGAGGTCGTCAACCTCATCTTCTCAGTCCGCTCAGTCCGCCAAGGTCGTCAATGGTGACGTCACTGGTCCCCGCTTCTAGAAGATTCTCCCCGGGTCTATAAATAGCCCCCAAGGCCTCTCATTCTGCACGCGTGAGAGGAGAACTGCCACCTTGATCAAAGCCTGCAGACTCAGTTTTCCAGGTCGTCAGAGTTGATCAAGCAAGGTCTGCGGCCTCAAATCTCCAGTCCGCCCAGGTCGTCAAGGGCTGTGGACTTAGCTTTTTCTGCCCTCAGCAGCTTGCGCAGCCTCCGATTTCCAGTCCGCCCAGGTCGTCAAGGGCTGCAGACTTAGTTTTTTCTGTCAGCAGCAGGCAGCTTGAGCAGCCTCCGCAGCCTCCGATTTCCAGTTCTCCCAGGTCGTCAAGGGCTGTGGACTTAGTTTTTTCTGTCAGCAGCAGGCAGCTTGAGCAGCCTCCGCAGCCTCCGATTTCCAGTTCTCCCAGGTCGTCAAGGGTTGTGGACTTAGTTTTTCTGCCCTCATCAGACAGCTTGAGCAGCATCGGCAGCCTCAGTTCTCCAGTCCTCTGCAACCTCTTTTACTTAGTTTCTGGCATCTCCTTCCTCAGCCGCCAGCTTCCCCCATTGTACCCTCTACTGCTCTTATATGTAATGGTGCAATAGCAAGTTGTAACCCTACTTGATTAAAGGAAAAGCCCGTCGCAAGAGTGGCATTCAAGCCGCGGCGAGCGAAGTCTGTTGTTGCCGCTGCTAGCGGTCTCCTCTCTTCTTCTCTCCTCTCTCGGCATCAACCTGCAAAGCTGACCATCAAAGTAGCTGTCTGCTCGACAGTACCTGATCAAGCTCCCTCTCTGCTCGAGCAAGCTTCTCCTCTGCTCAAGCAAGCTTCTCCTCCATCCCCGCAACCCTTCTTTCTTCACCCCTTCTTTCTTCACCCTTAGCTTGTGAGATCGAACAACCCGTTAACTGGTCGGTGTCGCATTTCGTGCATCAACAGTTATGTTAACCCCAAGGGGTGGATCACGATTTTCGTTGGTTTCCTACTTTTTCGAAGTTCCCTGCGGAACTTAAAAAAGTGCGGGGATTATGTTAACCCCAAAATCGGCGATCCCTCCCAAGGTCTCTAGCTCGCAAGTCGCGGCCCACTCAAGGGAACCCCCCGAGGATCGCGATCTGCCTCAGCCTTCCCTTGTTGGTCCAGGCGGACCTCCTTTTTTCTTATTCGCTCAGGCCGTGTGGCTAGGACGGTCTCCCCTGTCTAAATCGCCCTGGTCGCATAGCCACCTCGTGCTCTGTGGGACGACGAGCTGCTTCCATAGCTCACCCTCGCAGGACAAGCAATTCGGCCAGCTAATCATGCAACATGCTTCCTTGCAGGAGGCAACCTATATCAGTTCACAGGTTCGATCTGCCGGTGCCAGCGCACGACCGGACCATCGCAGGACTCGGCTCCCCTGTCCAGCCTGGCCCCAGGCTTCCGCCGTCAGGGGGCGGCCTGGCCTCAGGTCGCCTGCCTAGGGGCGGCCTAGCCTCAGGCCGCCTCCCCTAGGGGCGGCCTGGCCTCAGGCCGCCTGCCTAGGGGCGGCCTGGCCTCAGGCCGCCTCCCCTAGGGGCGGCCTGGCCTCAGGCCGCCTGACTAGGGGCGGCCTGGCCTCAGGCCGCCTCCCCTAGGGGCGGCCTGGCCTCAGGCCGCCTGCCTAGGGGCGGCCTGGCCTCAGGCCGCCTGCCCTCAGGGGGGCCTGCTCCTTAGGCCTCCCCCTCCTCCGCTCAGTCCACCGAGGTCGTCAACCTCATCTTCTCTGTCCGCTCAGTCCGCCAAGGTCGTCAATGGTGACGTCACTGGGCCCCGCTTCTAGAAGATTCTCCCCGGGCCTATAAATAGCCCCCAAGGCCTCTCATTCTGCACGCGTGAGAGGAGAACTGCCACCTTGATCAAAGCCTGCGGACTCAGTTTTTCAGGTCGTCAGAGTTGATCAAGCAAGGTTTCGGCCTCAAATCTCCAGTCCACCCAGGTCGTCAAGGGCTGTGGACTTAGCTTTTTCTGCCCTCAGCAGCTTGCGCAGCCTCCGCAGCCTCCGATCTCCAGTCCGCCCAGGTCGTCAAGGGCTGTGGACTTAGTTTTTTCTGTCAGCAGCAGGCAGCTTGAGCAGCCTCCGCAGCCTCCGATTTCCAGTTCTCCCAGGTCGTCAAGGGCTGTGGACTTAGTTTTTTCTGTCAGCAGCAGACAGCTTGAGCAGCCTCCGCAGCCTCCGATTTCCAGTTCTCTCAGGTCGTCAAGGGCTGTGGACCTAGTTTTTCTGCCCTCATCAGGCAGCTTGAGCAGCATCGGCAGCCTCAGTTCTCCAGTCCTCTGCAGCCTCTTTTACTTAGTTTCTGGCATCTCCTTCCTCAGCCACCAGCTTCCCCCATTGTACCCTCTACTGCTCTTATATGTAATGGTGCAATAGCAAGTTGTAACCCTACTTGATTAAAGGAAAAGCCCGTCGCAAGAGTGGCATTCAAGCCGCGGCGGGCGAAGTCTGCTGTTGCCGCTGCTAGCGGCCTCCTCTCTTCTTCTCTCCTCTCTCGGCATCAACCTGCAAAGCTGACCATCAAAGTAGCTATCTGCTCGACAGTACCTGATCAAGCTCTCTCTCTGCTCGAGCAAGGTTCTCCTCTGCTCAAGCAAGCTTCTCCTCCATCCCCGTAACCCTTCTTTCTTCGCCCTTAGCTTGTGAGATCGAACAACCCGTTAACTGGTCGGTGTCGCATTTCGTGCATCAACACAAGTAACATACTGCTATACTACCTAAAGGCTGCACATCTGGAATATGCAAATAATTGACCAGGGGTTCAGCATTTTATTCTCGTGCCTAGAATGTTGAAGGTAGTTTTGAGTAAAAAATCTGCCGTAGGATGAGTGCTTTTGTTTTAACAATTTTTCTGTACTATTTATGTGATTCAATAATGAACATGTTCGTCAATGTATTTGTGCATGCCCCTACTCACACGGAAGATATGTTTATGTTCAGACACACATGTAAGTTTGTCCAAATACATAAGTTTATTGTATGATCGTCATACAATGAAGTTTACTGTTGAAACCGAAAACTCGGTCTCTGTGGAGTTCACCCTTGGGGAAGGGGTGATCTCACACTTACTTCTCTCTCGCGAGCCAAACGACTAAGAAAAAAGAACAGGGGACATACCCAAGGGCTCGGCGTGGTGGTCCCGCCACACACCCGGAAGATCTTAGAGCGCTTCCCCTCCCTAGCCAAATGACGAGCTAAAGATACCTCAAAAGCGCAAGAAGACCGGGGCACAAGTAAGCATGCCTTCTGAGGTACCCCCTTGGATCTATTTATAGATTTCTGAAAACGGATTGCAAATAGCCAACCTCCGCTGTTCTAAGTAGCTATACGCAGTCCAGGTCGGCTTGCCAACAATGTAACTCCTCTGTTCTAGAAGGTTATAGACAGACCAACGGGGGAGGAGTGGTAAAAACATATCACAAGAGACTGGGTGAGTGGCCCTCTGGAACCTCCACTCGTCGGGGGCGGCGAGTGCTCGATGGAGATGACACTCGCCGCCTTTTCCCAGCCCTGGGCGAGTGCGGGCCCGGCCTGCCCCACTCGCCCGCTGTTCGCCGAGTCCCCGGGGCGAGTGCGAGCCGATCTGCTCCACTCGCCCGCTGCTCGCCGAGCCCCTAGGGCGAGTGCGAGCCGACCTGCTCCACTCGCCCTTCCAGCGATCCACCCCACTTGGGCGAGCCAAAGGGGCTTCCAGGGATCTCGCCTCCCTCCGGCTCGCCTAGGACCCATACTGCTGGACTTTGGCCGATCTGGCTCCTGTCGACCACTACTCGCCCGATATGGGGTTGTACACAATCCCCGCTCTTTGCGAGGTTGACCCAAGCTCGAAAAGGATCATCCAATCCCGCAATATGCGGCGAGTGCGACATGGGCCAGAGAATCTTTTGGTGGGCTCCACCAGCGGCTATAAATACATGCACACGTACCTGGGTGGCTCCTCCATTCCCTTACTTGAGCCTTGCCGAGATGCCTCTCTCCAAAGAGCTCCAAGAGAAGCTTAGCTGCGCCCGCGAGCTCAACGCCACTCGCGCTGCCGCGCTAGTCGACATGTCTCCCAACGCTGCACTGCGCGAGCCGACAAAATCCAATCCTGCCAAGAAGGCTAAGTCTATCCCAAAAGATGATGAATCCGTCTACCGCGACCTGGAATCCGCCTTGACTCCCGGGCTCGCCTCCCCCGCTAAACCAGCTGCCGACCCCAAGGGGAAAATGGTCATCGACATTCCAGCCGACCCCGAGAACCATCGGACCGATGTCGAGACCTCCACGTCGCGAGTCCACGCCCCACACGACGACTCGCGGCCTCAGACTCCCCCCGACACTCGCCTGCTGGGCAAATCACCTCTCGTTGGGACCACGGGGCTGGACCCGCTGAAGTCCAGGTCGCCAGTTCGCGCTTCCCCTCGGCAGTGCCCGCCCGCTCCTGCACTCGCCGAGGGAGGTCCCAGATACAGCAGTTCCCAACTTCAACCTCATCTCCCCAGGAATCCATCCTCCGGGTCGTGGTAAGAACTTAGCCTTACCTCCTTCGCACACCCCCCAAGGACTGCCGAGCTCATCCCGCAAGCTCCACTTTTACGAGAACATTTTACCTAGGCATCTTTGTTGCACTCGCGCCCTTTTTCTACCGGAGTTGATTGTTTTTGCAGGTCTCCCTGCTCCATCTGAAGTCGAGGAATCTTCAGAACCGGCTCGCCGCTCGCCACCCCCGGACCCCGGGGTGATGGAAAGCTTCTTGGATGACTCGCTGGATCCTGCCGAACTGAGGCGACAAGTAGTAGAAGTGCTGAAGAAGCAGGACGCCGCCTTGCGCCAACTTCGAGCGGATAACGCATATAGCGAGCAGAGACTTTAGGCGCTGGAGCAGGACTATCTGCTGATGGAACACGACTCAGCGAGCGAGAAGATGTCCCCCACCCTAGTTATGGAGAGACTTGATGAAAACCTGCAGACCTTCAGTCGGGACCTGGACCTGGTCCGCGAGTTCCTCAACCCGCGCCGACCTCCGGGGATGGGGGCGCAAGGCTGGGGTAGATGGAAATGGCTCCCTAGCTGAGCCTACCGGCCCTCGCCCCCCAGCACCCCCAGCTCGCACGTGTTGACCGAACTTTCTTCTGCCTGTTATGAACATCCTCCTTCTCGGGGCTGCGAACGTCCCTGTTTGTAACAACTTGAATAATATTTAGAACTCAATATGCTACTTGAAATAATATGCTGTGTCATCTAAATTCAGCTCGCACTAGGATAGGCCAGGTCGGCGAGTCGGAGTCGCCGAGTTGGGGCTGGCGAGCTGGACTGACCGGTCAGCTCGACCATAAATTCGATTTTCTATAAATAGGCCCCCTCACCAACCCCCGGGGTCATCGCCTTTATTGCATTCATACCCCCCCTGCTGCTCTTCTCGCTACCTGCTCTCGCACCCCAACCCTTTTGCGGACATGGGCAAGACGCGACCTGACGTCGACGGGCGGTCCAAGTGCGCCCGACAATTTACCGACTACCTTTTCTTTGAGGGAAATACTACTGAGCGAGAGCTCGCCAACTTCAAAGCCGAGTACGTGCCCCCAGGCTATGAGGCGCGCCGGCCCGCAGAGGGCGAGGCCATTAATTCATTCTATGAGGATGAGCTCGCCTTACCCATCTCGCACTTCGAGGTGGGGTTGCGCTTGCCCCTCTGGCCGGAAATCTGCCATTTCCTCAAGTATTTCGGCGCGTTGCCCGCGCAACTGAACCCGAATGCGATCACCATGATGGTCGCATTTGCATGCTTCTTCCGCCGGGAGCGGATTGAATTCAATCTCACCGTCTTCCGCAAGCTCTTCACCTACCGCGCGACCAACGACGGGGTCGCCTATCTGATGGGCTCGCACATCAAGGTTCGCGAGACCGCGAACAAGAATCATAACTGGGTGTCCAAGATCGTCTTCATCAAGGGCGACCTGGGTAACATACCCTTCTCCCACCAGCAGAAGAGCGAGGAGGTGTACCGCCCCCCGACGGTATCGGGCGTTGAAAGAATCATAGCTGCGCAAGTTCTTTTTTAAGGACTTCGAGGTCGCCTTCCTGCAGAGGGGCATTGACTCGCTTCCCCCCGTCCTCCCTGGCGAAGGTATACTTTTCCCTTTTCTCTTTACGAACTTGCCTATCGTTATCGCTTTTTTACTCAAGTCATTTCCTGCAGGGGAGTGATCAATTCCCGAGCATCCTCCCCATGCAGACTCGGTACTCTTTGTGGACACACTCGCGCGCGAGTGAGCAGCCGCGACGGCATGCCGAGGCGAGGTGGGGTCTGGTGGGCCTTCCTCCACCAAGAGGCGACCTGACCGCGCTGGATCCGGCTCGCCTCGCCTCCTTCCGCCGCCAAAAAAGCTGAGGAAAGCTCTGGTGGTCTCCAAGGCGAGACAACAACATCAACAACTAAAATACATGAGCTCCCCGGAGACCACACCCGAAGGGTCATCAGAGAGCTCGCTGAAGGACTCACCGAGGACAGACCAGGAGGGTGGCGAGCCCTTCGCACCCCTTGCTGCAGTGAAAACTATGGCCCGCGAGCCGGGCCTGCCGAAGAGCCACCCCCTTTTCGGCTTTTGGGGAAGATCAAAAGACTTGGCCGGCGCGTCGATGGTTCGATGGGATGAGCAGACCCACAGGGTTTCCATTTCATCACTCCATCCCTCCTGGTCGAGGGGCCAACCCGCTTTTGGGCATGCCTATGCGCTTGGCTTCGGCTTGTATGGGCGCGAGGATGCCGAGGCCTACAAGGGCCTGACTCTTCGACAGCTCGGTCGTGAGGGTCTGCAAGCCCAGATGCGGGCCTTGGAGCTGCATCATACGGTGGTCCGCCGCGACTTCAACCTCAACCACCATCTGCTGAAAGCCGAGCAGGAGCGCGACCATGCCAAGGATAACGCCGCCGATCTGGCGAGGCGGCTTGGCATTGCCGAGGACATCCTCACAAAAGTGGCCGACGGGATGGTAAGCGCCGGCTACCCCCTTCCTTTTTTACTTAGGATTTTTCACGCATATTGATCTTACCTTGCCCTAGGGGTGCAAGTTGAGTTGAGCCGGCTCGAAAGCTCGATGAGCCGGCTCGAAAAAAGCTCGACTCGAGCTCGAGCCTGTCGAGCTCGAGCTCGAGCTCGATTACGAGTCGAGCTCGAGCTCATCTAATGTTGTTCATGAGCTCGCGAGCCGGCTCGCGAGCTTTTTATTTATACATTTAAAAAAAAAAAGTAAAAAAAAAATAAAAAAAAATGAAAATAAAGCTCATGAGCTAAAAAGCTTGCGAGCAGCTCGAGCTCGAGCTCGCGAGCTCGAAACTCGAGCTCGATAAGTTGGCCTTGAGCTCGAGCTCGAGCTGGGATAATTGAGCTCGTCGAGCTCGAGCTCGAAATGAAAAGCTCGAGCTCGAGTTCGAGCTTGGAAATTTTTCCAAGCTCGACTCGAGCTCGACTCGTTTGCACCCCTACCCTTCCCTTCTTCCCAGGATGCCAAAGCCACGAGCGAGCTGCGAGCTCGCGCCGCCGAGCGGGAGGTTCGCGCCGCCGAGCTGGAGAAGGAGAATAAAAAACTGAAGATGGAGAACAAGGAGCTCCAGAACAAGCTCATCTGCCAGATGGACATCTTCTTGCCCCAGGTCGGCGGCGAGCCGAGCATTCCCCCCAAGAGGCCAAAGATTTTCGGCGAGGCGGAGGTCGCCGAGAAGCTGCGAGTCAACTCCATCAGCACCGCCGACTACACCCCGCAGATGATGAAAGATATGGAGGTGCTGGTGGAGGGATGCGAGGAGATCACGGCGAGGGACCTTGTGCCGAACCTGTTCCCGCCGGCTACCCCTCCCAGCGAGGAGGAAAGTTTGAGTCTCTCTTCAAGGGGGTTAAGGGTTACAAGGACAGCCGCCTATCCGGAGGGGAGAACGAGGACCACCCGTCCGGAGGGGAAGGCGAGAGCTGACTCGCACCTCCTTCACATTTTTTATTTTTCTTCTGTTGTAATTCTTTTACCCTTTTTTGTAACCTCGCCGAGGCGAGTTCTCCATTTTGTAACATATCGTTTGCTAATGAAAAAAAGATTTGGCCCAAATTTGTCTATCTTTTTTTTTGAACTTACTGCGATGTGCTCGCCTGCGAGCTGCCCTCCTCCATAGAGCGACCTTACCGGGGTGGAACGGGCCACTAGAATGTATGAGTTAGGATTCGTGCCCGCGGAGAGACCTTGGGAGCTCGTCAACCCAGACAGTCAAGAGGAGGATTACTCACCGCGCTAGGCTCGCGACACCCAGCTCGCCCGCGAGCACTCTTCTTTCTCGTCAATGTCAAGCTGAAGTTATCAGAAATTCCCAAGTAAATTTTTTAAGAGGATGGAAATGTACCGCCGAGGACCGCCTCCTCTCGCCTTCCTCAATAGATGCCGAGACCTCAGCTCTCCATCCCCTTTACTTGCCTTTAGATATTCACCCCATGGTAGTTGGGCTGGATCATTTACCGAGCTGGGCCCGCGAATACCCAGCTCGCCTGTGACGACTCTTCTTCTTTGAGACTTGACGAAAAGCCGAGAATCTTCCAAGTAAAACCTTGGCGGGCTGGAGTGTAACTGCTGACAATAGTCTCGGCTCGCCGACCTGCCAAGGTCTCGGCTCGCCCTTTCCGGCTCGCCTGGGCATTGCCGGGCTCAACTCCTTGTTATCCCTGCGATCTTTGCCTCCGAAGTTCGAATTCCTGGGTCCCGGCTTTAGATATCGCCACGTCCACCGAGAATCCCAGCCCTGTCAGCTAGGTGGAAGCCTGACAGCGGAAGCATCTCGGGACTTAGCCCCAGGGTCATAATGACGTCCAACGAGGATCCCGGCCCTGCCAGCTAGGTGGAAGTCTGACAGCGGGAGCGTCCCGGCACCTAACCCCAGAGCGAGATAACTTTCCCTTGACCAACCTCCGGGCGCTACCACCGGCCCAATTAGCTAGGTGAGAGCCTGAGGCGGGTGTTGCGCATCAACCGGACTCAGCCCCAGGGTCATAACGACATCCAACGGGGATCCCGACCCTGCCAGCTAGGTGGAAGCCTAACAGCGGGAGCATCTCGGGACCTAACCCTAGAGCGAGATAACTTTCCTTTGACCAACTTCCGGGCGCTACCACCGACCCAATCAGCTAGGTGAGAGCCCGACTACGGGTGTTGAACATCAACCGGACTCATCCCCAGGGTCATAACGACGTCCAACGGGGATCCCGGCTCTGCCAGCTAGGTAGAAGCCTGACATCGGGAGCATCCCAGGACCTAACCCCAGAGCGAGATAACTTTCCCTTGGCCAACCTCCGGGCGCTACCACCGACCCAATCACCTAGGTGAGAGTCTGACGACGGGTGTTGAGCATCAACCGGACTCAGCCCCAGGGTCATAACGACGTTCAACGGGGATCCCGACCCTGCCAGCTAGGTGGAAGCCTGACAGCGGGAGCATCCCGGGACCTAACCCCAGAGCGAGATAACTTTCCTTTGGCCAACCTCCGGGCGCTACCATCGGCCTAATCAACTAGGTGAGAGCCTGACGACGGGTGTTGAACATCAACCGGACTCAGCCCCAGGGTCATAATGACGCCCAACGGGGATCCCGGCCCTGCCAGCTAGTTGGAAGCCTAACAGCGGGAGCATCCCGGGACCTAACCCCAGAATAAGATAACTTTCCTTTGGCCAACCTCCGGGCGCTATCACCGGCCCAATCAGCTAGGTGAGAGCCTGACGGCGGGTGTTGAGCGAGAGGCGGGGGAAAAAGGAGATGTCGAACTCACTCAACTCTACCGACCATTTCACCAACTTGCCTGAATGCTCCACCCCCTCGAAGATGTTGCGGAGGGGATGGTCCGTCACCACCCGGATGGAGTGTGCTTGGAAGTAAGGCCGGAGCCTCCGGGCCGAGATGACCAGAGCGAAGGTCAACTTCTCCAAGATGGGATAACAGAGCTCTGCCTTCCTCAGGACCCGACTTACGTAGTATATGGGCAGCTGCTTCTTCCCCTCTTCCCGAATCAGGACGGAGCTCAAAGCTTCTTCCCCTCTTCCCGAACCAGGACGTCATCCACGATAACGAACCTGCAGTTTCGGGACTGGCCCCCCCCCAGAGTGACGTGGAGCTCCACTCCTCCTTCCACCCCCTTCCTTTCTCTCGAGAATCCAAACAGAGGCATCCGAGGCCACCACCCTCTTGGCCTCCACCTTCATCGCGTCAAACACCTTCTTGAATATGATGTTGACCGAGCTCCCGTTGTCGATGAGGATTCAGGAGACAGTGAAATTCTCGACCGCGGTCTGGATGACCAACGCGTCGCAGAAGGGATCCTCATGATCTGGCACGTCTTTCCTTGAGAAGGTGATCTTCTCATCCGGGGGTGGGGTCTGGGATGCGGAGCCAACGCTCCGGCGATACATGGTTTGGAGGCTTGCCTTCCGGGAAGCCTCGACCCCCACCCACCCCTTGATCACTCTGATCCCTCCTCGGGCTCCCATATCGGCCCGGTCCTCACACCTGTCCTCCTCTGTCAGAGGCCGGACCTCTTCAATCCGCACTCCCTGGCGGTCCTGCTGCTGCTGCTCCCTGTTTCCCCTCATCTCGAGGAACTCCGGGCACGTGGCCGTAGCGTGCCCCTCCTCCTGGTGGAAGTCGCAGTAAGGTAACTCCACCCTAACCTCCCGTCTCCTCCTCTGCTGACCTCTCCGTCTTTGCATGACTATCACCATAGACCGATGCTGATCGGGGAGTGGAGGCCTCTGGCCCTGCCTCCCGCCTGGATGGTGGAGCTAACCCTGGCCCCCCTGGCGGTTGTCTCCTCCATGGAAACCTCTCAGCTGGCCCTGATCCTGCCACTCGTGCTGCCTCCAGCCGAGCCGATTATTCGGCTCCTGGCGCCCCCACCTCGGCTGCTGCTGCTATTCCCGCTGTCGGGGTTCAACTCTCCTCACCTCCTGATCTCGGCCACCTCCTGGCCCCTTTTCCTCCTTCGTGGCCCACTTGGCCAACTTCTTCGCGAACTCGGGGTTTGATGCCTCCCCATCGACTTCCCTTGCCGCCCTCTCCATAAACTCCTCGTAGGAGAGAGACGACACCCTCTTCAGTTCCATCCTGAAGAAACCTTGCTACATCCCCAAGGTGAAGGCCATCATCAGGGTGTGCCCTGACATCTCCTGGACCTGGGTGGCCTTCTCCTGGCACCGGTCCACGTAACTTCCCAAGGTCTCGTTCACCCCCTACTTGATATGGAACATGGACTCTGACTCCTTCCTCTTCTTGGAAGTGGTGAACCTCAACATGAACCCCCGACGCAGGTCCTCGAAGCAGTAGATTGAGTTGGCCGGTAGCTGGTGTAACCAATCCCTCGCCTTTTCCTTGAGGGTGATGGCGAAGAGTATGCACTTGAAGACATCCGACATCTGCCTTATCGAAACCACATCCTCAAACCATTGGATGTGCTGGACCGGGTCATCCTTCCCGGTGTAGTAGGACATCTCCGGCTCCCTGAACACCTCCGGAACTGGAGCAGAAGAAACCAACTCGCTAAAGGGCTGCCTCCCCCTGCTAAGCGAGCCGGAGGTTCTCGCACCCCCATCTCGCCGAACCGGCCTCCACTCGACGACCCGGGGAAGAGCACTCGCCCGGGGAGATCGCATATGGAAAGTTTCAGCTTGTTTGGTCTTTTTCATTCACAATTTGGTGATGCATCAAAATAGCATATAGCATCTGGCTTCTTTGGTCTTTTTACTCTCAGGTTTGAGTGATCTTCAAGGGGGAAAACGTCAGCTTTTACACTTCGATCTTGAATCTTTTGATATTTGGGTTTGGGAGCAGCACTTTCTAAATGAATTATGGATTTTTTCTAATTTTTTTCTTTATATTTCTGTTGCAAATTTTACCTAGTATACTTTAAACGTAATTTTTGTTGTATGTACTTTATTAGGTTGCTTAGAGTGTAGCATATGGAAAGTTTCAGCTTGTTTGGGTTATTTTTATGAAAGATACTACTAGTTGTAATTTTGGAACCTGCTTATTTTTCACGACACTAGAGATTTTAGAACCACTCTTTAGATCTTTAAAAAGCTACGTGACATACATCTGCAGCTAAGATTGCTTGCACTTTATTGTTTTAATTCGTTAGTGTTTTGTGTGGGGGAGAATTTTCTTTTTATTGTGAAAAAAACCGTTCTAAACATTCATATGACAGTATTGAAATCATTAAATGTTAAAAAAATCTTTAAAATATTTTGTCATCAATGTTTTGTGCAAAATTTTTTTGCAACACAATCTATATGAGGGATCTCTTGTTGGGTTTTTATAGCGGGCATTGTGGCTAGTTGCAATGAATGTTGGCCGGATTGACCACCTATCATATTTGGCTTTTCTGGATCGACGATCCGAGTTCACTGATGCGTTTGGATTTTCGTTTACTTACATTTTCACATATTACATTGTATTTTCTAGACTTTATTTAATGCAACCGGGTTCATTATATTAGTGACCAATCATAGTCGTTAATGTAAGGGATGTCATAGGGTAGTTTATTATAAATATGAGTAGGGGAAGCCACCAAGGTATTGCAAATTTTGAAGAGATCTCCCGGAATGCTCTGATCCTCTCCCGGTGGCGACTCCGTGAGGCCCTAGGTGACGACTCTTAGGTTTGTTCTTCTATCCTCCACCCTTTTGCTCCAAAATCTCCCCTACAAAACCAACAGCCTCCCCTTGAAACTCTACAACAAATCCACATTTTCAGCCCACCGAGCCTTCAACTTCCCTCCAGGAAGCTCATGCCACAATCCCTTTTCCTCCCATATGTTTTCTCCCAGGAATCCTCCGCCTCTACCCTCACCGAGCACAACATTACTCCTTCCTGTTTCTACACTACATCACCCCTGCAGAAGCCCACCTGTCAGTCCCAGGGAAATACTCATTTGGGCCTTTCTACCTCCCAACCAGCAAGGCCCAACCAGCAGCCCACTTCCCTCTTGCAAGATCCCCATCCGACACCTATAGATTCGTTTTGCATCACACTGTGTAAATGTTTTTGTGATTTTCTAAATTTTGATTATCATGTTTGATCTTTTGCTATTAGTCTCATTTCATCTCTCAATCAAAAACCTCACAATTTTATCGGTTTCTTATGCATAGATAGGATTTGAAATTTTCTTGATTTTGGTTTGACATGAAGACAAAAAGATTTGTTACTTAATAGCGGTGGTGACAATGACATCTATGGTAAGTTCGCAAAAAAAATCAGACTTTACTTGTTTATGTAAAATGATGAATTAAATGAATTGGTTAGATGAGCAAATAGGCGAGCGTTCAAGGATTTGGTAGGAAAAGGTAAACCTAGGGTACCCTACAAGAAATTGTTCAAAATTATTTGGGTAGAATAGGTTAAACATCTCTAGTAGCAATCAATGTGGTCAGATGGAACTTGAGAATTCATAAAGTCGACAAAAAATAGTTGAGATAATGTTAACTATGATGATGATACTGCTGCTTTTGGATCACATGTTTGGTTTGCAATATATAGGTTTTAGTAGCATTGTAGCTGTTTCTAAAGGGCTGCTTTGAGGGTTAGGAATATTTTTATTTCTTGCTAAAAAAATTCTGATTCTTGTTCCTCCTGTTGTTTATTGTTTTTTTTACATGTCAGTATGTGTGGTTATCTTAGGAGTAGGCGTGCACAAAAAGCCAGAGCCCCAAATTCATGACCTGGTTGCAATATATAGGTTTTAGTAGGCATTTTAGCTGTTTCTGAAGGGCCTGCTTTGAAGGTTAAGAATATTTCTATTTATTTTTACCAATTCTTGTTGCTCCTGTTTATTTTTTGCACGTCAATGTGTTGTTACCTTAGTAGTAGGTGTGCACAAAAAGTCAAAGCCCGAAATTCCAGCCCGAGTAGACCCGGTTAAAGCCCTGTTAGACCTGGGTCTGGCTAGGCTCGAGCCCAAGCTAGGGCTAGGGGGCCCTGATTGGCCCCCTATTTAATCTGTGGCCCAGCCTGGTGCCTGAACAATAAGGGCCTGGCAGCTGACCTCCGCCCAGCTTTAGTGCTTGCTGCTGCCCAGTGGCTGACTAGCCGGACCCATGGCCTGATTTGGCCCTGCCAGTCCGACCTTGGCAAGCCTGCCTTTCAGGTGAGGGCTTTGGCCCGAGTTGGGTCTTGCAAAAGCAAAGCCCGGTGAGAATAAAGCCCGGGCCCAGCAGGACGGGGTCTGGCCGGGCCTTTTGTGCACCCCTTCTGAGTAATAGTTTTAGTTCTCCAATATAAGGTTGGTTTATTATCTTAGCCCTTTTCATTTGGTTATATCTTTTCATAAATGCTTTTCTACATTTTGAGGAATTTGGATTGCTTATTCTATCCCAGTTAGGAAATAATCGTGTTGAAAATAGAGTGAGGTACTTTATGTGGAGAAAATGATCAAAATAGTTTCTTGTCTATTTAGCATGTATTGATTTTTCAGTCTACTTTTTTTACCTACAATATGATCATTAAATTTACAAAAATGATTATTTTAATACTGATGTAAACATCAGGATAGTTTTGCCGAGGCTAGGGAAAACATATATTTACATGAAAGACCAATTTTGCTTCATGCGCTTCACGTGACTTTCCAATGGTGTATGGTTCTTGATGATTTGACAAAAAGAATGATCTGTAATGGACAAAGGGAAGCATCTGTAATGTATACACACTTATCTGGGGATCATATTGGAGATAAAAGTGTCAGATTCAATTCATCCTAAATAGTTGGATGATCATTTTGTCATTTTATATATTGTTTTGCTAGTTGAGCCCAACAAATTTTCCCTTCACTGAATTTTTTGAGTTTTGTTGTTTTCTTTTAAATTAAATTGCTTTCCTGTTATTCATTTTTTTTCATATTAAATTATTAGCTACAGTGAATAACCTCTGATGCGCTAATCTTATCTGATGTTGACACACATCTTCTAGACCCCACATCATTACTTTTTGTGAAAGCTGACGCAGGACAAATCTATAGGCAATGGATGAACGATGTCATAACCCTACATGCAATGCAAATTAACACTTGACAAGTGCAATGAACCTAAAGACCTTCTAATGAAGGGTTAGAGATTTGATGTGTGACTACTAGAATGCAACCCTAATGTGACGTGCGAGAGATAATTTGGTTACCACATATGAACTCTATATGAACGCACTTGCATGAACCGGCAGAAAAATCAAAATAGAGTAATAAAGGATTAAATCGCATGCACATGATTATAACACAAACAAAATAATTCTTTAGGCAAGCTGGTTTAGACTTTCCTCCACGCGGATGGCCAAAACAAGAGCGCACAGTGAATAGTTCCTGCATACAACATAGTAATCCAGAATAAAATACAACGAAGCTATAGATCCAATTAAGCCCAAGTCAATATCATATAATAATACTGAAAATAAAAGTCCATACAACGAATAAAACTCACAAAGTAGCGGGACTGATGTAGGAAGGGAGATCCGGCGAGGGGCGACTATGCAGTTGCTAAAATATGAGTGCTGGTGGCTAGGTCTGGGTGGTGGGTGGCTGGATCTGAGTGAAAGTGACTTGTTTTGGAAGGGGATATGGATATGAAAAGTAGGGACTGGGGAGGGGCTGAATGCGGGAAAGGGATAGGGAAGAGTGGACTACTGGGGGCTGCTGACTGCGAGGAGGTGCGGTTGGGGTGGAGATTTGAGTGGTGGTGCTGCTACAGGGTCGCGGAGGGTTTGGAGAGGGGTGGGTTGCGGTTTTTGGTTTGTTGGAAGTGGAGGCAAGGGGGCTTGGTGAAGGAGAAGGGAGGGAAGTTCACGGATCTGCTTCTTGGGTGTGGAAATAGCGGGGAGGGGTTCAGATCTAGGGCTGCTGGGCGTAAAACATCAAGGTATGGGGCGGTTCTGGGTGTGCTGACTGGGTGGAAAACAACAAGATGGGGGCTGGATATGGAAAGTAGGGGTTGGGGAGGGGCTGAATGCGGAAAAGGGACAGGGAAGAGTGGACTACTGGGGGATGCTTGCTGCGAGGAGGTGTGGTTGGGGTGGAGATTTGAGCGGTGGTGTTGCTGCAGGGTCGCGGCGGGTTTGGAGAGGGGTGAGTTGCGGTTTTTGGCTTGCTTGAAGTGGAGGCAAGGTGGTTGGGTGAAGGAGAAGGGATGGAAGTTCACGGATCTGCCTCTTGGGCGTGGAAATAGCGGGGAGGGGTTCAGATCTAGGGCTGTTGGGCGAAAACAACAAGGTAGGGGCGGATCTGGGTTTGTTGGGTGGAAATACAACAAGATGTGGGTGGTGGCTAGGGTTTTGGGAGGGGAGAAATGAAGGGTAGGAATAAATGATACCTTGGGGATGAAGGAAACCACCTAGCAGTCGTCACCTAGGGCCTCACGGAGTCGGCACCGCGAGCGGATCGCCGGATTTCAGGATTCTTCTCTCCAAAATTTGAAATACCTCATGGCAGCCTTCATACACTCTTATTTATACATAAAGAAGACCAGGGCACCCCGACATCAACGGCTACGATTTGTCGGGGATGTGGAGGGTCCGATTACATGAAAAAAAAAGATAAAACAACAAAGTAATATATGTAATCGTAGGTAAACGACGAGCTGGACGCATCCGTAGAATCAGATCATCGATCCAGATACGCCATATATGGTAAGTAGCCAATCGACCCTGAATGTGCCCAAAACTCGTCCTCCACTACAGGTCCGCATCTCCGTTCCGCATCAAAAGTCAACCCAAATATGTCCAAATAAGCCTTTTTTCAGTATGCTCGTCCTGCTTGACTCAAAAATTGAAGATGTAGAATATGGTATGATGTCTTCAGTCTTTTACCTCTCTTACTCCCAACGGTGACATGAAAGAAAGGATGGTGTCGAAGAAAATTTTCTTCTAACGTTTTCAGGAGCATAGTGCCAAAGGTTAGGTCTGTTTCCACTCTTCCCTTGCCCATACGCCCAATGATTGGGGACTATATGGGTTCTTTGTTGTTATTTTCAGGACTCAGGAGCTTCAACTTTATCTATAAAGAGCACATGTTGTATTCTTTAGACAGTTTCATTTTTTTTTGGTTTGTCAGTATTTTCAACATTTTTATATGGAGAAATAATGTCATGTTCAAATTTTTTTTTAGAAAATATTTTTTTTTGTTTTTTAGATTATGCATGCTTGAAATTCTTTATAGCGTTTTATATTGATTACTAAGCATATACCTACTTTGCTAAATGTTATGTTCTAAGCTTAGGTGTACGCACTCATCACCTAGCGTTTAAGCTCATCCGTCTTTACGTTGAAGGAAAATGTTGTTGAACATGACCGTAAATGTAGAAAACTTACCCTGAATGATGGGAGAGGCAACACATGATTGCCAGAGAGGTCGAAAAAATGACAAAGATGGTACTGATACTTTTCTCCCTATGTAGCTGAAGAACGATGCGTATGCTTGTTGCCAGATGAAGACAGTGATGCAATCAAAGCCTAGACTACGTCTCCACTAAAATAATATTTAATATTATTTCCCTGTCATGTGTCCGCTAGATGCGTATCACTAGATGTGTACCACAATAATATTGAATTTGGATGTGGCACTGGCTGTGCTTGGTGATGGGGATCACCCACCACATATGGCGCGCCGCAAGGTGGGGCCCACGTTTGTGTATTCACGCGGGATGACTTGATCAAACCGACGATCTTCACAGATGTGTCTGGATTTTCGTTGACCTACCCTTTTGTATATTATATTGTTGTTTTCAAGCATTGTTTATGTTAAAGAAAAGATGTGTAAAAACTCAATATGATGCCCATTTAGAGCCTACTTCATCTGATTAGGAGTTAGTCCCACATCATAGATTGAAACTTTTTCTCTTCTTTTTTCCTATATCAGTGTATACGTGTACAAATTTATATATGGAGAATGTAAGCATCTATTTGAGAAATTAATAAAGTGATTGTATTTCTCAATTTATCGCACCTTTTCTCCATGGTAGCAGAGCAGAATCGGTCCTTATTTTCTCTCTTGGGCGGCTAGAATTTTTCTAACCTCAACCCATTCTGCGGGCTCCTCTGCGGGTTCCTCTTCCCCTTGGGCGGTTAGATCTTTTCTAACCGCAGCCCCTTTGGCGTGCTCTGCTTATCTTTCCCCGGTCTTTCCCTCCTCTCCCGCTGTTCTTATAGTACTCTCAGTTAGGTCCCACCTGCTTGTCTTTTTTTGCGGCCTGCTGTATCTACCCGCTGCTGGTATCAGGCGACCTCTGTCGCGATTTCTTTTTCTTTGCCTGGTCGCGCTTCACCTCCGCCTACCAGTTCTCCCCGCCACCCCTAAACTCGGCTTATCTCTGCCTGTCCTATCTGCAGCTTCTACCGCATTGTTATAAGCAGATTCTTCCCGCCTGATTCAGTCCGCTGTGTTCTATTCGCCGCAGTTTTCCTCTCCAGCCCGCTGATGTCGCTGCTCTGCTTCCTCTAGCCTCATATTCCAACCGACTCTGTTCGCTGGGCTTCTTTGCTGCGGTTTGCTCGTCCAGGCCTCTACGTTGCAACTCCTGTTCTCGGGTACCTGGCCGCGGCTCTTCTTCCCCCTGGGAGTCCTAGCCGCCGGTTGTTCTTGCCACTATTGGTCGCAACTTGCGTTGCCGCAGCTGCTTGTCGCAGCTGTCCTCTTGCTTAGCAGCAAGGCCTTATTCTTAGTCACTCTTAGGCTGCCTCTTTGTCGCAACTTGCCTAGCTGCTAGCCTAGCCGCAAGGTCTGAAGTTGGTCTTCTTGCCGCTCCGTCTTCTCATGCTTGCCGCAGTAGGTCTCTTCATTGCTTGCGGCTTATCTGCAGGTCGCCAGTTTGCTCGCCAGGTTGCCTCCGATGGCCGATCATGCTTCTCCATCTCATCTTTCACATCTATCCCCTCGTAGAGGTCGCATCTCCTCTCCGGGTAGTAATGGACACGATTACCCTCCAACCAACATTCAAGCTGACATTGATATCTTGCGCACCCAACAACAACTTCAAGGGATGCTCAGTCGTTCTCCTGGATCTGTCGTGTCTATTTCTGACGGCGGCGTCTCCTCTCTTGTCAATACTTCATCCTGGGTTATGGATTCCGGGGCCACCCACCACATTACCCCACGGAAACCTTCCAATTACTTGAACTCTGTGCATCCCAAGTTCATTACTGTTTCTAATGAGGCCACCGCTCCTGTTCTTGGATCGGCCGACGTTAACCTTACTCCCTCCATCACTCTTCGCTCAGTTCTTCATGTTCCGGGCTCTCCTTTCAACCTCCTCTCTGTTAGCCGTCTCATTCAAGATCTTGACTATTATGTAACATTCTATTCCACCCCTTGTATTGTGCAGGATCGCTAGATGCATAATATCATTGGCAAAAGACAACTGTCGAATGGGCTCTACCTCTTGGACCCCTTTCCCTCCATGAATCTCTCCTTTATTAGCTCTGTCGAGTGGCACGGGCGTCTTGGGCACGCTCCTCTGCATATCCTCTGAAAGGTTCTCCCGGATGTATCCCTCCATGATTTCACCTGTGAGTCTTGTATTTATGGAAAACACCATCGGTCTACGTTCTCACCCCTTCTTACTCGGAGTAATGCTCCCTTTGTCCTTGTACATTCTGATATTTGGGGCCCCTACAAAATCGCAAGTGTTTCCGATTATCGTTACTTTGTTACCTTTATCGATGATTACTCTCGAATGACATGGTTGTATTTCCTTCATGATCGCTCTGAGCTACATCATATATTTCGCGCCTTTATCATTGAAACTCGCAACCAGTTCTCTACTACCATTAAAACTCTCTGAACCGACAAGGCGACAATGCTCGTGAATACACCAGTCATGTTTTTACAAACTTGTGTGCTGAGTTTGAGATCATCCACCAAACCTCGTGTCCCTATACCCCCAATAAAATTGCATGTCCGAACGCAAGAATCGACACCCTTGAGGTCATCCGTTCTCTTATGATTTAAATGAATGTTCCGAAACTTTATTGGAATATCGCGGTTTCTACCGTCTGTCATCTTATTAACCGCACACCTTCCTCCATTCTTAATTTTGCGGCTTCTTTCAACCTTCTTTTTCCCTCCACACCCCCTTTCAGTTATCCCTCGCGTCTTTGGCTGCATTTTCTATGTTCATAATCTTGGCCCGTCCACTGACAGGCTTGCTCCACGTGCCGCGAATTATATGTTTGTTGGATACTCACGTACTCAGAAGTGCTATGTCTGCTTCTCTCCCAAGGATCACAAGGTTGTTACTTCTGCTGATGTCACCTTTCTCGAAGACCAGCCCTATCATTCTCAACCAACTGATTCTCCAATTCCGCCTCTCCTTCCACGGCATGCTGTCCTTATTACTTCTAACCTTCCACCTCTCCTTTCCATGCCAATCCTACCAAAATCACCTCTGATTCGTGTGTATACTCGTCGCCCTCCTTCGTCCACTACCCTACGGGAGATGTCTCCTCTAATGATATTTTGCGGTCTGCAGATTCGGCAATGGTCTCTACTGCTCACCCGATGGCACATTATGTCTCCTTACACCATCTCTCTCCGGAACTCCGACAATCTGCTCTTTCTTTATCCTCTATTGCCACCCATGCTTCTGTGAAAGAGGCTCTCCAACATCCGAGATGGCGGGCGGCTATGGACGAGGAAATGCCTGCTCTTTAGGCTAACCACACTTGGGATATTGTCCCTCTTCCTCTTGGACAAACTTGCGTGGGATGTAAGTGGGTGTTTGCAATCAAACATGGTCCGGATGGGATGATTCAATGTTTGAAAGCACGTCCCGTGGCTCGTGATTTTACTCAACAACAAGGTCTAGATTATGATGAGACATTTCTCCAGTCGCCAAACTCAATACTTGAGAGGACTTAGCGCTACCAACTGCACCAAAAGACCGGCCTGAAGGTCAAAGGCGCATACTAATCTTTATATCAAGATTTTGACCAGGGACGGGGCAGCCAGTTAAGCCATTACCGCATAGCGCCGCAACGCGGGGGCGATTCCGGACCGCAGCCCCAACAATCCCCCCCCCCCCCCCCCGGAAACGACCCCGGGGTTTCGAACCCGTACCCCGCATCTCCACCAATTGAGAGGACTTAGCGCTACCAACTGCACCAAAAGACCGGTCTGAAGGTCAAAGGCGCATACTAATCTTTATATCAAGATTTTGATCGGGGACGGGGCAGCCAGTTAAGCCATTACCGCATAGCGCCGCAACGCGGGGGCGATTCCGGACCGCAGCCCCAACAATACTGTTTGTATGTTGATCTCTCTCGCTGTTCATCGATACTGGTCATTGCATCAATTGGATGTCAAAAATATTTTTCTCAATGACGATTTGCAGGAGATTGTTCATATGTAGCAACCTCTCAGGTTTGAGACCACATGAGAGTCTCTTGTATGTTGTCTGAAGAAATCACTTTATGGTCTCAAACAGTCTCCTCGGACATGGTTTGACAAGTTCAATCAGACTGTTAGTGATGTTGGGTTCACTCGGAGTTCAGCCGACTTATCTTTATTCACTCGTTATCGTTCAACAATCACAATATTTTTTTGGTGTATGTTGATGATATTTTGATTACAGGAGACGATCTCCCAGGAATAAACATGATCAATCAACATCTGACGATTGTGTTTCAAAAATAGATCTGGGAAATCTTCGATATTTTCTTGGTCTCAAGGTGGCTCGGCGACCTTATGGACTTGTGCTATCTCAAAAAAAGTACTGTTTTGACTTCATGATGCAGACTACTTTGGATGCAAGCTTGTCGACACTCCCATGAATATTAATCACAAGCTCTGCGCTCATGCCTCTGACTCTAATCTTCTCCTTCCAAATACAGAGTATTATCGTCGTCTTGTGGGAGAGTTTATATATCTCATTGTTACAAGACCGATATATCATTTGTTGTTGGAGTTGTCAGTCGATTCATGCATGAGCCACGTATTTCTCATCTCTAGGCGGTTTAGCGTATTCTTCGATACTTGAAGACTGCTTCTGGACAAGGACTTGTATACAAGCCCTCTTCCTCTCCCTTATCTTTGATTGCATATTCTGACGCAGATTATGCTGGTTCATTGGATGATTATCGTTCCACAAGTAGATACTGCACTATTTTGGAGGACATCTAATTACCTGGCGCAGCAAGAAACAGTCTATTGTTGCTCGCTCATCTGCTGAAGTCGAGTATCGTTCAATGACATTTGTTGTGTCTGAGCTTACTTGGCTTGAAGGTCTCCTAGGTGATTTAGGAGTCAAGTTTTCGTCACTGGCCACTCTATTTTGCGACAATCAAGCTGCCATACACATTGCCAAGAATCTTGTGTTTCATGAACCAATGTTTTAAATATCAGATGTCGGCGACATATCTGATTGAGTTTTTAAATGTCGAATGTCGAATGTCAGAAGTCGATGATATGCTGGGGATACGTTAAAATATTGGATTTTCATGTCTTATAATTTTTTAAATTTTGATGTATACTAACTAGCCGTGGTCAAAGAGCCCGACCGGGCCGGGCTTGGCCCGACCCGGTCGGGCCCGGGTTTTTTTATCAACCAGGCTTGGCCCGAGCCCAGTTTGAACCGGGCCGGGTCGGGCTCCCTCTCAAAAGGGGAGCCCGGTTAGGACCTTCAGGCCAGCCCGAACAAAAAAAATTGGATTTTAATCCCGCCTAATTAGGCGGGATCCTGCTTAGCCCAGTGTTGGGCTCAGGCTAGCTCGGCGCCCGGGCTTTGCCCGGCCCGGGTCAGGCAACCGACAAAAATGTTGGCCCGACCTTGGCCTGGGCCGGGCTTTTTCCGGGCCGGGATTTTGCCTGCCCTGGTCCGGGTGGGCTTTCCGGGCTCAGGCTATTTTCCCACGACTAATACTAACTATAATTATATGTTATAATAATAGAAAAATAATATAACAAATAGATAAAAAATGAGTCATTTGTATTATGAAATAAAATCGAATATTATCTAAGATAAATTATTATTAACAAATAAAAAATGATACATTGTATAATATATTTAATAGTATACAATGATTTTATTTTGATAACAATATGTTTATTGCAAATAAAGAAGATTTAAAAATTAAAAATTCTTGATTATTATAAGTCTTTTCAAACTTATAATTTTATATTAAAAACATGCAAACAATAAACTAATAAATATATTAAATGTTTTCATATTTTTTGTAATATGAAATTAAAAATTTACGAAACAATTATGCAAAATTGATTGTAACAATAAAACGTTAAAAATATCGAATCAATAAGTTTAATCGATTTAAACATACATAATATAATATATATAAACGATTTAAACATATGTTGCTAGTCTACTAATATAACATAAAATAAAATAGCAGACAATATATTTAAAAATCATGTCGGCCGATATATCGGAAAAAATCAGACATATCGGCCTATATTTTACAAAAAGACCTAATTTTTTTTAGAAAAACATATCGTTTTGCCCAAAAAATGACATGTCGTGAGATATGTCGGACATGTCGGAGGACATTCAAAACAATGCCATGTACGGACTAAACACATTGAAGTTGATTGTCATTTCATTCGGGAGAAGGTTCAATTGAAGAAAATGTTTCTGCTACTGGGCAAGTTGTTGATATTCTCACCAAGGTCTTATCTCGTCTGCTATACTACCAGTTTTGTTCAAGTTGGGTGCTTCCGATTTGTATGCTCCAGCTTGCTGGGGAATGTTAAAGGAAAGATGTGTAAAAGTCCAATATGAGGCCCATTTAGAGCCTACTTCATCTAATTAGGAGCTAATCTCACATCATAGATTGAGATTTCTTCTCCTCTCTCTTTTCCTATATAAATGTATAAGTGTACAAATTTATATATGGAGAATGTAAGCATTTATTTGAGAAATTAATAAAGTAATTGTATTTCTCAATTTAACGTGTCTTTTCTACAGTTTAATGTAATCGGGCCCATTACATTAACGAACAATCATATCAGTTGATGTAAGAGTGCCCTATGATAGATTTATTATAAATAAAACTAATGGGGGCGGCCATCAAGCATTGCTTATTTTTTAGAAGAGTTTTTCCCAGAATCCGGCAATCCTCTCATGGTGATGACTCTGTGAGACTTTAGGTGACGACTTCTAGATTTTCCCCCACATTCCTTTTGTATCCCCCATCCAAAGCCACAATTTCTCCATCTCTAAGGTCTCCACCGAAAACCCTTTAGCACATATTTTACGCTAGCCCGCTACAACCTTCATAGAATACGACACACCTCGCTACAACCTCTAGTGCTACTGACGACGCAAACCCACCTCCACCATTCGGAACCTTCACTGATAACCACTTCCTAAGAGATATCTAACCCCAAGTTTCCACACCCCTCCATAACCCACGCCTGATCATTCTTGCATTGCTAACGCCCATAAATTCCTCCACCACCAGCGAAAGTCCTACTACATCCCAGTAGCCATCTCGTATTCCCTTCCTCAGCCTCAAATCATCCTCTTTGCCTCCACCCACCACCCTACCATCGCCACCAACCTTGGGACAGTAGTCCAACGTCTCCATCCTTTATATCTTCCTCCCTTGTCAGCATTTCACTTCGTGAGTATCTTATTGTTGCATGGATCTTTGTTTTCAATACTAATATATGGTGCTATGAATTCATATTCTTTTGGATCGATAGTACTTTTGGGATTTTGTTCTAGATTATTCCGTGATTTGCAGTAACTATTCGCCGCGTGCTCTTGCTTTGACCCTCCACACAGAGGAAAGCATAAGCCCCCTTGCTTAAAGAATTACTTTGCCTTGCTTAAAATATCTACATGATGTTTAATTTTTATTGTTTTGTTTAATTTTTATTGTTTTGATTTTGCTGTTAGATCTTGCACGTGGCACATGTAGTCAGGGAACATTGAGTTATCTCCCCTCACTTCACATTAGGATTGCGTATCAGTCCCACACCCACTAGCCTACCCTACATCACGTAGTGCGGCTAATAAGTTCTCATGTTTAAATAGCCATTGTTGGTTCACGAGATACATAATATCATGATACCGATACACTCTCCCTTTTTTACATATTTTGTTTGTCTTACAAGTTTTGTTTTCATTTATTTGAAAGAATGAACTCTGTTAAAATTAAGTTTAATGTTTATATGTGCTTAAAATTTTCATCTTTGCAGTCTGGAATGTATCAGGGACATAAATCATCTTGATTATGTTTTGTTTTCTTGACTGCCTAATTTGATTCGATGAGGTATGGCATTCTACAGAGGACTGAAGTATATGAATATTCAAAGGTGATCGGAAATTCTCAATTTGTCTTGTTACCTTTTCAACCATACAAACTTGTATATGCTTACATGCTGGCTGAAGTGGGAAAAATATCCGAATCACTAAGGTAAGCGTTATGGTCTTTGTTTTTCTCCTTGTTAATTACTACTGACTCGCATAATTTTCTTAAACAAGGTATTGCCAAGCATCTATGAAGATATTGAAAAATTCTGCCCGTTCTCCAGAAGTCGAGTTGTGGCGGACATTGTTCTCATCTTTAGAGGAGAGATTAAGAACCCACCAGCAGGTTATTATATCAAGAAAATACTCTCTCTCTTTCTCTCAGAATGTTTATTGATCCTTTTATGATCTTGTGTTCAGGGAGGATATGGTACAAACTTGGCCCCTACAAAAATTTTGGGCAAATTTCTCAACTCCATTGACCGTTCCATTCACCACATGATTGGTTCACCACCTCTTCCACCAATGCCGCAGAATAGTGGAGAGAACTCTCTTTTCCAAAAGGTGTCAAACAGCCAGTCAACAATGGCCATTACATCTTTAATGCCTTCACCATCAATAGATGCTATGAATGACTTGTCAGTTGATAGCAACAGGAAGGTCACTCACAATAGAAGCGTCTCTGAGCCAGATTTTGGTAGAAATGCAAAACAGGTAGCTATCTCGGTTCGTTTTCTTATGGAAACTGCTTTGATTAGAGTATTTCTCAACCTAACAAATAGCGAATCAATTTCTTGTTATTCCTTTTTACCCTTTTCTTTGATCATAAATAAGTTTTGTTATGGTATGCAATAGAAACATTCCCATTTATTGATATATATCAAAGTTTATGGTTAATGGGACACCACCAACTTCTAATTCTTATTAGTACAACACTCTCTAACATCCTTTAATTATATGTTATCTGAGAAGAGACTGGACCTTAGTTTGTTAGCGCCTCTGAATGCAAAAAACTGCGCAAAGAACCTTGATGCATTTTGATCTGGGATATCAAAAGCTGTGTTACCAAAGTTGGTATTGGATTTTTTTTTGCTCTTGGTAAAACTGGGGTTTTGTCTTTTCTCTCTAATGCTTGGTGTGTATGCACGCCTATAAAATGGAGGAAGATAACTGATGATGATAGTAATTAGATGCTTTGGCATTTTTTTATTGATTCGCGGAAGGAGATACACGGTTAAGGAGGATTTCAAAATCTGGATCCTAAGGTCTCTTGCCTTTAGATATAACCCTAATTTTTTCTCTCTATTTCCCTTTTTCCTAATGCACGAAATCATGAATAACTTTTGAGTCCTAATATCTGAATTCCTCTTTTCCCCCTACCAATCCTACCTCTCTGATTTATATGGAGGTAAGATTGTACATTGCCACATTTTATGAGCTGTGGGTGGTGTTTCAATTTGATTGATTTTCATTTTCATAAATTTTAAGGTTTATCTATACAAATTAATAAAGAATGCGATTAGCTTTATTCTTTGTGAATCGCAGGTGGACTCAATAGACTCGCTAAGGTATTCTAGGAGAATAATGTGGTGCTAGTTTCTTTGTGAGCTCCAAAGACCAAGGTCCTCCGAAGAACTCTCTCTAAGAGAGAGCTCCAAAGACCAAGATCGAAAATGATCCTCAACACACATACATATCCCCTTTTTATATATGAGAGATGGCATACATAATACAAAGATGCAAATTACTTTAATTAACATGATTAATTAATCAATATTAATTAATGATCATTAATTAATTCATACCAATTAGTTACAACCAATATAATTTTTCATATGAAACTGTTACGCCCCCGAACATGGCACAGTTCTTTGGGCGCACTTACGCGTGTAGGCGGAAGAAGAAGGCGAGCGGCACGGGGCTGAACCCCCTCGATCTAAAAGGCGGCGGTGGGGGCTAAACCGATCCGGTTCAACCCCATTGGGGGGCCGGCCGGCCCCCTCTTGGGCCCAGGTATATTTATACCCGGGGCCCCCTCTCTTGGGGTTATGCACATCATTATCAAGGTATTTCTCTTTTTCCTCCTCTCTAACCCTAATTTCTCCTTAGTCTTCTTTTAGTTTTCTCTCCTCCCTCTTCTTCCTATCATTTGGTATCAGAGGATTCGTCCTCCCATCATGGTGAACATACGCTCACAAGAAGAAATCAATCGTTTGGAAACCCTAGAGGAAAACTACATCGGATTGACGGATTCGGTGACCGCCATCAAAGAAGAGATGAGGGCGTCCACGCAACGATTGGAAGAGCGGATCGATGTTCGTATGGAAGAACTCAAAACCCTACTCAAGGGGAAATCACCGGTGCATGAAGAGGTCGCGGAAACGGCCGGATTGGCCGATCCGTTCCGCGCTGGGACTGGCGTGGGTCGCGCGGGCTCCGAATCCGTCGGATCGGGGGGCAGCGGGGCGGCCTGGGGGGGGGGGGTGCGGGGATCCTCTAGCAGGGGGATCCGCCCCTTACGGGGCACCGGACGGCACCGGGGCACCACCGCCGTGGAGGATCAGCGGCGAGCAAGGGGGGGCGGAACAGCCGCCGGGCGCGGGGGCTGGAGGTGCGAGTGGGATTTTACCCCCGCCCAATGGCGTCAGCCGTCCCGGGGGATTGGGAACCGGGGCTCCTTGGGGCGGCCAGCCTCATCAGGGGTATCCGGGGCCACCACAACATGGCTACCCGGGTGCTTACGTTGGCCCTATGGAGCAGAGACGACCGGCGTGGAACGGGCAAGGGCAAGTCGCTCCGCGGGCTTACATGTCTCTGAAGTTCACGCGCATGAATTTTCCAAAGTTCAAAGGAGGAGACGCCTTGGAGTGGGTGCAGAAGACCGAGCTTTTTTTCAGTTACCAAGAAGTTCTGGAGCCCCATGGGTGCAATTGGCTTCTTTCCACCTGGAGGAAGACGTCTTTCAGTGGACGCAGTGGTTTCTGAGGGGCAGAGACTATGTGCCCTGGACTAATTTTGTGGACGGTTTCACCGCACGGTTCGGTCCACCGGAGTATGAGGACTTTGAAGCTCTTTTGCACAAGTTACATCAGACATGAACAGTGTCAGAGTACCAGACCAAGTTCGAGAAATTAGTCAATCGGGTGCACTGGGAAGAGAAAACGTTGCTCAGCTGTTTTGTCTCCGGGCTGAAGGAGCATCTACGGGATGAGGTCCGAGCATACATGCCCCGCAGTCTGAATCATGCCATCAGTCTAGCCAGTATTCAGGAAAAGCGATTCAACCGGCAACGTTTCCACACCACGGGGAGGACGAGTACTGTACCTACGACCGCTCACAGGGAGCCACATGCGGTCGGCAAGCCGACCGTAACGCGTCTATCGTGGGCCGAACTGTAAGCATGAAAAGAGAAGGGTCTATGTTTCAATTGTGATGAAAAGTTTGCGCCCGGGCACAAATGTCAGAAGATACAGGTGTTCATGCTCCATGAGGATGTGTCCGCCGAGATATCCTCCGAGACTGAGTTGGAGGAGGATTTGGACTTGACCGAGCTCGGGGTGTCCAGACACGCCATGGAGGGATGCAATCCCCCCCTCACGATGCGGATTGCGGGAAAGATTAGCCAGGAGAAGGTGATGATTCTGGTGGATAGCGGGAGCACCCACAACTTCATGCATCCCAAGGTGGCAGAAAAGGTGGGACACACAATTGATAAGGGGGCCTCCTTCCACGTCGTGGTGGCCGATGGAAGCAAGCTACAGTGTGAAGGCGTCATGAGAGGGGTTGAGCTGCGGTTACAGGGGTACACAGGGCGTACGGATGTCTATCTTCTACCCATTCGGGGGTTCGACATGGTGCTTGGGGTTCAGTGGTTGCAGCAGCTACGGCGTGTTACTTTTGATTGGGACCAGATGACGATGAAGTTCTTACAGCACGGACGACAGTATTGTCTGGACGACCTTAAATCATCTCCGATGAAGGAAATATCTCTTCGAAGCTTGGAACAACTGAAGGGTCAAGGAAGCCTGATGGCAGTGGTTATGGAAGTCGTGCCGGCACCCCCGAAACTCCTCGTTGCACCCGCTCAGATACAGGCATTGTTGGATCAGTACTCCGATATCTTTCAAGCACCCCGCTCACTTCCCCCTCCACGATTCAGAGATCACCAGATCGAGCTTAAGCCAGGCGTCGAGCCTACCAACATCTGACCATACCGCTATCTGTACGTCCAGAAGGCCGAGATTGAGCACAGTGTTCGGGAAATGCTTAACGCAAGGATTATCCGCCCCAGCACCAGCTCCTCTCCTATCATTTTAGTGAAAAAGGACGGCACATGGCGCTTTTGCGTGGATTATCGTGGTCTGAACACATCCACTATCAAAGACAAGTTCCCTATTCCGCTGATCGAAGAATTATTAGACGAGCTACACGGCGCTCGCCTCTTCACCAAGCTCGACCTCAGGTCGGGCTACCACCTGATTCGGATGCGCGAGGAGGACATTCACAAGACGGCCTTCCGTACTCACGATGGCCACTATGAGTTCTTGGTGATGCCCTTCGGGCTCACCAACGCCCCGTCTACGTTCCAAGCAGTCATGGACGAGATCTTTCGGCCTCTTCTCTGCAAGTCAGTGTTGATCTTTTTTGATGACATCCTCATCTACAACACCAGTTGGGTGGAGCATCTGGCCCATGTTGAGCACGTTTTATCCCTCCTCCGCCAACACCAGCTATATGCTAAGCAGTCCAAATGTTTGTTCAGGCAAGGAGAGGTGTAGTACCTGGGCCATGTGGTCTCCGTTGGCGGGGTCAAGGCGGACCCCAATAAGATCGACAACATGTTATCCTGGCCTCGTCCTCAAACGGTCCGAGCATTACGAGAGTTCCTGGGCCTCACGGGGTACTACAGACGCTTTGTCAAGGATTATGACAAGATCGCTCGGCCACTGACGCAACTGTTGCAAAAAGACGCCTTCCAGTGGTCGGCTGAGGCGGAAGCGGCATTCCAGGCTCTTAAGGGGGCCATGACGACTACCCCGGTCCTCGCCCTCCCAGATTTCACCAAGGAGTTCGTATTGGAAACCGACACGTCCGGCGTTGGGATTGGTGCGGTGCTGATGCAAGAGGGTCGGCCACTCGCCTTCTACAGCAAGGCATTAGCACCCCGCACATTGGGGCTTTCTATGTATGAGAAGGAGATGCTGGCAATTATTCATGCAGTCGCCATGTGGCGTCCTTACTTGTTGGGACGACATTTCAAGATCCGCACCGATCATCAAAGCTTGAAGCACTTTCTGGATCAACGGGTCTCTTCCCCGCTACAACAAAAATGGGTGACGAAACTTTTGGGCTACGATTATGAGATTCTCTATAGACAGGGGATGGAGAATGTGGTGGCCGACGCTCTATCCCGTCTACCGGAAGGCACCTGCACCCGCATTTTCGGGCCTCTGCTCGACTCTCTGGATGATATTCAGGAGGAGGTCTTGCGGCATCCTACTCTCCGGGCTATAGTGGAGGCTCTCCGTCAGGGCCAGCCTACTACACCAGGCTACCAATTGTTAAACGACCGACTCTACTATCAGAACCAGGTGGTCATTCCGCCACACTCCGCTTGGAAGATAGTTATGATGCATGAGTTTCACTCCTCCCCGACCGGCGGCCACGCAGGCATACTCCGGACCCTCCAACATGCACAGACGAATGTTTTTTGGCCAGGCTTACGACGTGACATCCAGCGGTTTGTGCAGCAGTGTGAGATATGCCAAAGTTAGAAGCACAAGACGACCTCACCCGCCGGCCTCCTCACACTTTTGGAGATTCCGCAACATATTTGGGAGACCGTGTCCATGGATTTCATCGACGGTCCTAGGGCAAGATAGTCATCCTGGTGGTGGTTGACAAGCTTTCCAAATATGGCCACTTCTTGGCTCTCAGCCATCCGTACACTGGCGAGTCCGTCGCCGATCTTTTCGTCCGCGAGATAGTCCGTCTTCACGGCGTCCCGAGTGCCATCATTTCCGATCGGGACCCGCTCTTTGTGGGCAACTTTTAGCGGGAGCTCTTTCGTTTACAGGGCATTTGCCTCCGCTTCAACACGACGAATCACCCCCAGACGGATGGCCAGATAGAGGTCCTCAATCGGTAGCTGGAAACATACCTCTGTTGTTTTGTGATGGACGAGCCGCGAACCTGGGCCAGCTGGCTCCATTGGGCAGAATACTGTTACAACACATCCCATCATTCCGCCAGCAAACTGACCCCATTTGAGGCCGTATATGGTCGCCCCTTGCCTTCTTTGAGCAGCTACGAACCAGGCAGCACAGCTTTTCCAGCAGTGGACCGGGTTCTCCTCGATAGGGACCGCACTCTCGTCCTTCTCCGGGCAAATCTCCGTACCGTACATGATCGCATGAAGGCCCAGGCCGATAAGCATCGCAAGGACCGGGAGTTTGTTGTAGGCGATGACGTCTTCCTCAAGCTCCGCCCCTACCGGCAGGTGTCAGTGGCCAGCCGGTCGAACCAGAAACTAGCCCCTCGCTACTACGAGCCTTTTCAAATTCTACGTCGGCGGCCTATACTTTGGCCCTTCCCCCGGGGTCACGCATTCATCCGACCTTCCATGTGTTTGTATTGAAGCAGAAGATCGACGACAATGTGGCAGCGAGCACCCTTCTTCCCGAGGCCACAGTCGCGGGCGAACTGCGGCTACTTCCCGAGGATATCCTGATGCTCAAGTGGAAAGGACGGGGCACCGAGTACCGCGCCGAACTCCTTGTCAAATGGAAGCACATGTCCGAGGCACACAATTCTTGGGTTGATCTGTTGGAATTCCGGGAGCTCTACCCGGACTACTACCTTGGGGACAAGTTGGTTCTTGATGGGGAGGGGAATGTTACGCCCCTGAACTTGGCACAGTTCTTTATGCGCACTTACGCGCGTAGGCGGAAGAAGACGACGAGCGGCAACGGGGCTGAACCATCCGGTTCAGCCCTGTCCATCTAAAAGGCAGCGGTGGTGGCTGAACCGATCCGGTTTAGCCCCATTGGGGGGCCGGACGGCCCCCTCTTTGGCCCGAGTATATTTATACCCGGGGCCCCCTCTCTTGGGGTTATGCACATCATTATCAAGGTATTTCTCTTTTTCCTCCTCTCCAACCCTAATTTCTCCTTAGTCTTCTCTTAGTTTTCTCTCCTCTCTCTTCTTCCTATCAGAAACCTTAAAGGAGGCTTGCGAGGGATGGCAGTCAGGAGACCGCGTAACTATAACAATATTTTACCCATTAAAATCGACTTTGTCCACAAGGTCGAGGTTCAAATATTTGTCTGGGTCTTTAAAAATTTCGACGGCATATATCAGTTGGGTGAGATGCGGCAATCGTTGTTGCGGCGAGGAGGCGAGATTATACTTGTTATAAAATTGTAAAGAATTGGGGGTATGGATGAGGGTAAAAGTTGGTGCAATCCCAATGTGGGCAAAAATGTGCAATTTGGCACTTAGTAGAGGTTGACGTGTGATCAGGGATGGAAGGAAGAATTCGACGTGAAGGGAAGGGAGTTGCTACTTATGGGACTTGGTCACTCAAGAATAGTGAGAATGATGTAGGGACAGGGACAAGGTGTGGCACTGGAAAGAGCCTAGAGGGCACTGGGCTCAATGGCTAGGAGAAACACGTCGGTGGAGAGAGAGAGAGAGAGTAGATTGCACTTATATCGAAGTCGCTTGTTTTCTTGTGTTGTTGCAGAAAAGCAGTTGGTTGGGCGATGGCTGGATCCATGCCGCGGGCATGAGAGGGACAACGAGATGCGCATTAGAGCGCGGATGCAGACATTCATGTCAATTAGTGGTGATCCTAGTTAGCGTCGATTTGGATTGGCTGGCACACCTTAGAGGAGGGAAACAACAGACACCCTTGAAACAAATTAGAGTAGGCCGAGTGTGGCCGAGAAAAATTTTAAATGTCCAAGATGTCATGCGGTGCTTGCGGGGACGTAGTTTGCAGAGGGAGCCTGATTTAGAGAATCACAGCTCGGGGAATAGAGTGGTGTCCTTGGCAGCTTGGCGCTGCTTCGTGTAATGATGGTTGGGCCGACGCGAGTGGAGGATGGTGTGGCCTTCTGCTGTTCTGGAAAGGATGGCGAAAGGAAAAATGGATTTTGTGGCGATTGGTATGTTGGGGGATCAGACGGGTTATTGGCAGCTGGAGATGGGAGGACTGCGCCGACAGTAATGGAAGCGTGGTGAATCTATCCAGCCGGATGGGTTGAAGGTCGGCTTCAGAAATTGCCGAAGAGGCGTAGACGAATGGGGTGGCTGGTGGGTAATCTGGGCCACAAAGAGGGTGGACAGTTTGGTTGTGCCGAGATGGTGGGGCTGGGGAAGGACTTGAGTCAAGGTCGGTGGAAATGTTAACCGATGGAAGCAACGGCATGTGCTAGTATGACGGTGGTGGCACAGACGGATAACACAGTCGATCAAGTTTGGCCATGAGACGTTGCGCCATTGTGAAGATGTTTGTGAGCATAGCGTCGTGACGCTCGAGGCTCGCTTGGATCGATGCAGCGATGGACATGGCCAGGACAGATGGTTCCTACCGGCGTTTGAAGGGAGCGATGGTGGAAATCCAACAACGGAGATCGCAGCTGGAAAATGGCAGGTCGGACCAATTGTTACATGCACGCGAGTGGAGCACTCAAGGGAACTTGCATTAAACAACACTAAAAATACACTATACAATCCATAAACAAGCTCCGGTCAAGCTCTGGGAGGTTGGGTCCTCCAAAGAACTTCGCTCTCTAATTGAGAACCCAAAAGATCAAGATTGAAAAAGGTCCTCAGCCTACATACCTCTCCCACGTATATGGATGAGAGAGGGCACACAGTACAAAATGCAAATTACTTTAATTAATATAATTCATTAATATGTAATCATTAAATAATATTTAATTCATACTAGTTAATTACAATCAATATAACTCTTCATATGAAACTTTCAAGGCGGCTCCCGTGTCACATGTAGGGGAGGGCAATTGTGCGACTTCATGACCGTAACACATTGCCAATGACTCCCTGGCAAGCATTTCGGTGTGGGCGACTTCATTTATGCACTTTGTTCGGATGCTTTGGTTTTCTGTTGATTTGTTTTTTTATGAGCTCTCCTTCTTGATGCTGTCAAAACAAGGGCTTGGCCATTTTCTTCTTCTTCTTTGAAGACTCTTTAATAGTCATAACATTTTGTTTTTTTTATTCACGCTAGAGTTTCTTTGATCTGACTCAGGTTTTAATAGTCATTTGGTGCGACTTGTAGTTGGCAGCTTAATTGAACTCCTTTCTTTGGGTGATATGTTTTGGTTGTCCAATGGTTCCTCATTTCTTGGGTTCTCGGGCTTTGATGACCCAAGCCACTTGAATTTTGTTTCTTCTATGCCTTACCGAGTTTTGGTTCTTCTCCTTAGCGACTTACATTGAGTTCTTTTGCTTAGCGGCTTACATTGAGTTCTGTCCCTTAGCGGCTTACATCAAGTTTTTTTCCTTAGCGGCTTCCGTCGAGTTTTTTTTCTTTAGCGGGTGGTGATCATGCTTATCTTTTATCTTGGTTTGTAGCGCCAACTTTAGGCGATTTGTTCCCTTCTGAGGATCTTCTATTTTTTATTCCTAAATCACACACACCTTTGAAGAATGTATTCATTCTTGTGAATTCAGTCAACATTATCCATGATTAATTTCTTACCCTTGAGGTGTTTTTCCCCTTCTCCTTCAAGTTGATCAAAGAAGGTTGGTTTTCTTTTGGTTGACCAGTTGAATGGCCGGTCCTCTCTTTTGAGGACGGATACATTTTTTGCATTAATTTTATCATTGACGCGCTTGTTTGTTGATAGTGAACTGTGATGCCAGTTCAGGGTTCTCTCTTTTAGGGCCAGATATAGTGTTTTTGCAACTTTATGACGTCACTTGTTTGTTGAGAGTGAATTGGCATGCCAATTCAGTGTTCTCTCTTTTTGGGGACATCATGGTTGGTTCCTTCTTGAGCCCCCTGATGGCAATCAACGACACACACGTTTATTCCCACAGGAGGCGGTGATCGACGACCTATTTGGGCGATCTGAGTCCGCGGATGCGCCCAGAATGGGTCGTTCCGAATCGTTTTGATATATTAGTTTATGTATTTCATGTGTATTTGGCGTCCGATTGGCCCGAACGATATTAGCCGTCCGATCATGGGGCCCTAGTTTTATTTTCCCTCTCTCCCTATATATACCCATGTGTCTAGTAGGTTTTAGGGATCGATTGTTGCCCTGCGGTGCAACCGGCCGGTCATTCCCTCAGTGGACTCTGAGGGTCGTCTTCCTCTTCCGCGTACGATGCTGCTGACCACTTCCCGTGAGTTCTCCCAAACCCCCTGCTGCCTCCCTTCCCCTCTCCGACCCCCTCATCAGCCAATCGCCATCCCCCAGTTCTCCCGCTGCCCTCATCGTGGCCCCAATCCCGTCCGCAGACCTGCAGCCGCCGCAGACAACCGTTCTGCCTCCCCTATCCCGTCAACCTCCTCGGATTCCTCCTCCCTCCCCCTCAATCAGATATGATTCCTTACCCTAGCCTGGCCATCCCTTTTCCCCCAAGCCTACAGCCGCCCCTCATCTCCCCAAATCTGACCCATTCAACCAATCCGCAAGCCCCTTCCAACACCCACTTCCCGCGGCCCATTAATAGTCCTAAAATCCTTAGATCTATAATCCACTCATGGATCCACACCACGCGCCAAGGAAACACCGCCATCGTCGTCCCATCCCTAATTCACGCCGCCACATGCGTGAGTAAATCTAGGTATGGATGTTGTATCTCTTTTCATTGATTGCTTTGGTAAAGACTCTTGCTTTGGGTTTTAATTCTCGTAAGTGTTTGAAATCGTTATTCGTCGTGTAACTTGCGGAGCGCATTCGGCGCACTTGAACGGAAATTGCGCCTCATCTCAATGGTAAATTATAAATGTTCTTTACTTGTCATTGCTTGTTATTCAATTGTGCAAATTGTGGTTGAGAGTTTGATAAATTTTAATTACTTGTTTGAAGATCTTTATCTGGACCGCTATTTCATGTTTTCACGCGCACTGCATTTAGGTTGCATTTTTAGTTATTGAGTTTTTGTCCGCCTACCCCTGCATCACCCCCTTTTTCACAAATACTGAAGGTTGTCTTCAGGATGTAGTGGCGTTTAGGAACAGGGAGTTGCACTTGCTTTATAGTAGCCTACAAATTGTCAATAGCATACTTTCATTTATTGTTAGGTTTAAGTGCAGCGTATCATGAGCAATGATTTTGTGTTAAATTTGTAATAGTATGCTTTCATTTATCGTTAGATTTAAAAAATACTAGTAAAAATTTAGAAGAGACCTCACATGTAGGTCTATCAATTAAAATAAGAAACATGACGGATTTAATGAGGGAATCCGATATGGTAATTGGGCTCATGTTTGTATTCGTGAAATGGAACTGAATAAATCTATAGGGAGTCTGATAGGTCTTTATTAGGCCCCCAATATTGATAAAAAGAACGGTTGCACGGCAGATGTACTTATCAGGGTTCCGATTTCGATCGGCTTCCCGATAGGTACATGAATCTCATTAACTGAGATGGGCTGCTTAGGTTTCCTTGTATTCATGCTCCTCTGTTGCGGATCCATAGCTACCACCTTAGTTCATTTGCTATGAAACTCTCCTAGCAAGTTCTCAAACAATTAAACAATTAATCAGTTACTGGATCTCATTCACTCTCCCTCTCCTTATGATGGAGATCATGGATCAAGGGCAGACTGATACTTTCCGAAGCTCGCACGAGTTTACACAGGAGGTTTAGATAGAATTGTTGGATAGCTGATTCGGGCCGGTAATCACTTTCAGAGCACCGACAATATATTTTTTATTATTTTTTGTATTTTATTGTGTAAATTTAGTGGGTTTTTGTTTCGGACAATTGCGGTCGTCTGTAGTGAATTATAAGTTTATAAATAGGAGTCGAGGAGTTGATTTTTAGATATCATAGATTTTGTACAAAAATTCCGAATTCTCCTCACAGGCGTCCCACAATGCTAATTCTGTAGATCCTTAGTGACGAAGTCAAAGTAACTACTACATATTCCATTACTACCCCATGACCACTCCACCGTAATAACCATCACATTTACCACCCCTCTACTACTCACAACCACTAATAACTACTATTTCCTCCACAAAACTTCGCAATAACCACCCTTCCCCACTAATACACATTGCCATAACTACCAATAACCGCCCATCAGTTTTTCGTTCCATCATTCTCCATTCCGAGGCTATTCGAAGGTTTTTTTCTCCCTTGATATTGTTCGCGTCTGGAAATAGACACTGTCCATGCCTTTACTCCCTAGATTTCACCGTTCGGGCTGAATTAGCATAGAACCCCATAAATTCATCTCCATTACATTCCTAGACCCTCTTCCACTTCAAAAGTCTTCCACTTCATTCAGTTATCCTTTCTGAGACCCCCAACACACCCTTTCCACTTACATGCCAGCAGCCTCTTTACAGTTCACTGCAACTGCCCCAAACTGCTGTTAACCTCCTTCCATATTCACTTTCAGGGCTCTATTAAGCCCTGCCGGCCACTGAAATTCACCAAACAACCACCCCACTGCCTTCTTTCATCCTTCCAGCAGCCCACTTACTCATTGTGACCCACCAATTACAGTACAAATCTGAATTTACAGCAAGAATTGCGGGTACTGCACTATCCAACCCTCAAATTTGTAACGGCCTCCCCAGCTCGCAGCTCAAAAAGATGATCGCCGGCACCCCCAACAGGCAGCTCTAATGGGTCAGCCTCAACTGATCTGCAAACCGTACACCTCAACTCCTCTCCATGCCCACTGGCAGGTTGTTGGGGGCCGCATCCTCCCTTCGTTAAGGGAAACTTCAGTTAAGTGGGCAACACATGGAATTCTTAGGAGGGCACCCATCCCGCTACTACTCTGGCCCAGACAAACTCTAGTTACGCGTGTTTGGGCCAGAGTAGTAGCGGATTGGGTACCTCTTGAAAAGTTCCTGCGTTGCCCACTTAATTTGAGTTTCCCTCATCGAAGGGAGGTTGCAGCCTCCAACAACCCGCCAATGGGCTTGGAGAGAGGTTGGGGTGTACGGTCTGCAGACCTGTTGAGGCTGACCCTTTCGAACTGCATGCTGGGGGTGCCGGCGATCGTCCTTTCAAGCTGCGAGCTGGGGAGGCCGTTGCAGAATTAGTCCCCTTCCACTTCTCCGAACTCCTATTACTTGTGTAAGTTATAATTAGAAGTTAATATTACTGTGTTGAATACTTGTTGGAAACATATATTTTAGATGTTAATTTGTATCTGTTTACCCAAGGCATATTCTATTTCAAGTATTTAATTAAAGTGCTCTCTACTTTAATTCAACTAGATATTTTTTGTGTTTCTAATGTCTAATCTCGAGAGTCAATGTTTGTAAACACTACTATTAATTTCATAATATATTGTAATTAATTGTTGGACAATTGCATGTGCATTGCATAATTCTAGACTCCTACATCACTCCATAAATATTCACTCTTTAGAGTTTCCTCAAGGAATTACACAGTCACTGTAATCATTCTACGGTAGTTTGGTATCATAGCCCCAGGTTTTGGATTATTTTAGAGACTAGAGTCTATAGATCATTCATGACATATCATAGTAGTCGTCGCTACTCCTCTCGCCTATTTGAGGAACCATAGTCCATTTATGCTCGATCTAATAGAGCTCTTTCGGAAATTTCTTCGTATTATTACGATGTTCATCGTCGTCCTCAACCCCTTGTTTATAAAAATCATGTTAACCTGGTAACACAAATTGATTCTTCTACAAGTGATTACTACGACGTGTATCATAGATCTCATAGATGTTATTATTATAAGGATGATATCATGCGTAGAGTTAGGCTTGATGTGTCACATCCTTTGACGGTCAATTGGACTCGATGACACTTAAATATTGGTTATTAGGCATGAAGGAACATTTTAATTGGTATAAGGTATCTGATGAGCGTCGTGTTAGATTTGCTAAGACGAAGCTTCAAGGTCGGGCTAAGATTTATTGGACTGACCTAGAGCATTGAATTAAGTGTGATGGTCTTTGCCTCATATCCTGATGGACAACAAGGAGCGAATATTAAAGATAAAATTTTGTCGGTATATCATAGGAGAGGTATAGACCAATAAAGACTTGGAATGAAATTGTAAGGAAATACATGATGTACTTAGGCATTAGTGAGAGTATGACAAAAGATAGGACATAATGGCGACAAAGGATCCATATAGTCGACCCCACTATATTAGGATAAAGACTCGAGTGTTGTTGTATATCATAGGAGTCAGCTCCTTGATCAATTATAGTACCTTCATCAAGGGACTATGCTCATTGTCAATTTTATGATCCGATTCCACGTGTTAGTGGTGAGTGATATTCAGGAGGAGTCCATTGCATCCGCTTCTTGGTTTCGATTTGGACTCATAAAAATTTGTGGAGAACTGATTTCTCGTCGCTTTGAGTTTATCGATCAAATCTTTCACCTAGCTCTACATTACAATCATTATCTTAGTTCCACTAGACCGAGATGAGTTGACCCATTGTCTGACCAATCCATCATTAGTGATCCTTCCTCACCAGAGATCAATTATGCATTTAATTATGATCACACAGACACGACATCTCAATCTACTACTATAGGGTTCCTCCATTTTGATGAGTTTCAGTGTGTTATATTCCAGGATATAGGACACATAGCGACCCAGTGCCTGACGATGAGTCTGCTCGTTGGTGAGCATGAATGTACTCCCAACGTGAGACTGTATAATAATGGTGATAGTGTTGCGACTATTGAGATTATTTTTTAGAGCCGCACTAGTAGAGCATTGGAGTTAGGCATTAAGGAGTATTTATTGCTTACACCCCTTCTTGATGAGGACATCTTTTCAAGTCATATCTCTGAGTCATCCCACCGATGAGGCTCTTGAACCCAGTGTTGTGTTCATAGTGATTGCCCCTCTTACGCTTGAGGGAAATTATGATATTTGAGGAACCTATGTCAATACTCATCGTATTTGCGACAAATTTCCTTATACTCCTTTCGATGGGCCACCTGATGAGTTCTTCTTTCGTGGAGACGTTCGATGCATCATAGAGTGGTATCCTAGTGTAGATGTCTCAAGTAATTATTTGAATGATCATCACACCCACAATGAATTTTTCTATACCCCACCCATTGAGCCTCATGATCATGTACTTCCATTATACCTCTCACGGTGAGCCACTTGAGTTCTTCTTTTGGAGACATTCAATATACCATAGACTGGCATCCTAGTGTCGATGTCTCAGATTTTTATTTGACTGATCATCGCACTCGCGATAAATTTTTCTATACTCCACCTATTGAGTCTTTTGATCATGTACCAATCTTAGGAGTTCTTTATAGCACCATAGAACCTCCTGTATGGTGTTGGTCAAGTCTATTGTTCATCTTTTATGTATGTTGCATGATCATTTACATGAACTTTGCATGACTTGTCTATGTTACATGATTCACAATTACTATATGTTCAGCATCACTTGCATGAACTACATGAATTTGCTCAGCGTAAACTTACAATAAGTAATAGAGATTATAAAGTTTACTCATACATTCACAGGAGAGAACAAAACGTTAGAGAAGGTAAGCAGGTGATTGATAGAATTAAGGTTGAGAGGTTCTCTCTGATAGCAGACATAAAATTAAATGTTAGGTGAATTAGTCCCTATGTAGTAGTATGAAGAATTGTGTTGAATGCTTGCAAATTAAATAAGAACTCATCATGTATTCAACATTGAAAATATGACTTCATTCTATGAGCTCCATGACCATGAGTATTTGAGTCCATACCCTGATACTACCTATTCTAGACGCCCCCTCTCTATTTCAGTCTCAACATATTATCCAGCTACCAACAGACTCACCAGTTTGGTACCAATTCCTCTTTCGGCATTTGAGAGCATACATTCTTCCACCTAGAGCATACTAGACATTATGAGCCGTGATATTTCAGTGACACCAGATGGCTCCACAGTAGGATACCCAGTTTATTGTTGGGAGGCACCCACCACTGATGAAACTTGGATGGCGCCAGAGAAGTTTGACTTACTCCTGGGCTTCATAGAGAGCATGATCATCTTCATTCACCGGGATGAATGCTCTCAAATTGGGAGAAATTGATGGAGATCATGGATCAAATGCTAGACACACTTAATCGGAGCCCACACAAGTCTACATATGCAAGAAGCGGAGATAGGATTGGTGGATAGACGATCTGGGCCAGTAGTTACATTCAGAGTGACGACGTCATTGTTTTAATTTTTTTTTATATTTTTTTGTATTTTTTTATTTCATATAAATTTATTGGTTTTATGTTCCAAATGATCGTGGCCCTCCGTAGTGAATTACAAGTCTTTAAGGGTGTAGGAGCTAATTTTCTGATCTCGTAGATTTTGGACAAAAATTTCTTGTTCTTGCAATTGTCTCACAGTTACCAATTCCGTGGATCCTTGGTGTTGAAGCCAAGATAACTACCCCCTCTTTCATAACTACCCCATGACAACCCTCGCCACTCATAACCACCATATCCCCCCCTCCACTGCTCACAACCACTAGTCATTACCATTTCCTCCACATAACTTCTCAATAACCACCCTATACACATTCTCATAACTTCCATTAACTGCACCATCAGTTTTTCATTCCATCCTTCTTCATTCCCTGCCTATTCGTAAACTTTATTTATCTCTTGAAATTGGTCACGACTAGAAACAGACACTGTCCAGGCCTTCTTTCTGGGTGTCACCCGTCCTCAGTGGCGGAACTAGAATATTTGTCCTGCCCGGGCACCAATAGAAATTTTAGTATAAATAATAATAAAACTTTGAGAAGTCTTTCTCTTCTTTAAAACTTGTTAATCAATTATGATACTCTCACAAGAAAAATGTCATTCATTGTGCATTTGTGTTGATTGCTGATTCCTAATAGAAGTATAGGCTTACAGAATTGAGATAATGGCTAAGAACTTTACAATCTAAAAATCAAGAGAATAAGAGATTCAAATCATACTCTAATAACGAAATAATACAATTATACAATACAAAATCAATAATGAAGAAATAGGTATGTTGAATAAAGAGAATGAAGAATCATATCTCATGGCCAATTGCAGATTGCCGCACTCACTAAATGCATAAGTTCATTGAGGCATTTCATTGAACACTCAAAGGGTGATGTCACCATCAATAGATTGGTGTGTTTAAGAGCTACAATCTAACCTCTATTTCAAGTAAGATCATTGCCATTCGAAGGCTTTCATGAAGTTATGCAAGCACCGAACAAGCATATCTCAGCCTCACTGAATCAAAGTAGATTGATGAATCATCAAAACGCAAAAATAAAAAAAAGGAAAACGCAAAGATGAGGACTAGGGTTTGACGAGGACGGAAATGGCGCAAAGCGAGAAGCAAATGAAAGGCTCACTGCCATGTTTTTCTCCCGTTTTGCGGCAACTCTTGTGCGGCTAAAGCTACGGTGGACGTTTCGCCTCGCGCTGGCGAGAGGATGAATCAATATTTCTGCAGCATCGCGGTAAATGATGAATCAAGAATTCCGCAACATCTAGGAGCCAGCGAATGCCTAAGAACGAACCCCTCACATTTTACACGATTTTTACCCGGGCGTGTCTCTACGTGGGTCCGTCGGTGCCCGCCCTTGCTGATTAGCATGAAAACCCATGAATTCTTCTCAAGTACATTCCCTGACCCTTTTTCACTTCAAACGAGCCCTCCAGGCCATGTCACCTACCTCTATTGTCGTTATTTGATGTGCCCAAGCTGAAGGGTCCCCCTTCAGCTTGAGAGGAAGTGTTGGAGTTATTAGTTTTAGTATTATTATATTTGCTTGTGACCGGGTGTTTAGTTTAGTCCCATATTATCTATCCATATTTGAGTCCCTCATGTAATGCTTTAAAAATTCCCTTTGTGGAAGAATAATAAGAACTATTTTTTTTTTATTTCCTCGCTTTCAACTTGGTATCTAAGCCAATCAATCTGAAACCCTAATTTCTTTTTCCCGTGCGTTGCTTCCGCCTTCGGTTCCTGGTTTTTGTCGACAGATCTAGCGGGAGGTTGCGTCGGCTTACTGCTCCTGCACTCCTGCTCCCGCTGATCGTATCGGCTCCTGGATCCATCGACGAGAGCGGCTCTTGTGTCGTCGACAAAGATTGATTTTGTCGAGCCCTGTCGACGATTGGGCTTGCCTTCTTGCGTGAGTTGCTCGGCTGTTCTGCATCACTCCTCCATCAACGGCGTTTCCCGCAGCCGCTTCGTCAATCTTGTCCGTGCTTCTTGTCGTTGTTCCCGTTTGGTGAGATAAACGATCTTGGCGATCCCATTGCTGCTCGCTTACTGATGATGAAGATATTCCTTTCATAGTGCGGTTCTCACTTCAACCTGGAGCTCCTCTAGACGTGTTATACCACTCTGATCTGTGCTCCAGCTGCCTCCAACTGCTGCCCGTCATGGCTCGACCACTTCGCTGCTCCAGATCCAACCGCCACCCTCATTTTTCTGATGATTCATGTCGATTCCATCTGTCGCATACCCTTCTAGGGCGCTGATCTCTCGTCAAAGCTGAAGTTGTGTTCTTCTTTGGTCATTTTGTGAGGTTTTTTATTTGTCTATTATTAGTATTTTACTTCGTACCGTCTTGTTATGCTTATATGCATGTGGTATCCACGTGAGGGGGTGTTTGGGACAAAGGCGACTTAGATGATCTTTCCCGACTTTTGCCTTCGTTCCACGCGGCCTTTAAGCGTAAGTCGTGTGATGTTTGTGTCTCCATTTTTTTCTTTCGATTTGTCATGTGTTGGGCGTGATTGTGTTGGTTCTAATCTCAGTGGGTTGTGTCGCGTGAGACCGTGTCGTGCGGGACTGTGTCGTGTGGGACTGCCCTTTGTGCGGATTATCCCTGACAGATTATCCCCGGTTGCCCGTTTGATGATGTGCTCCACATCTTTTGTTCTCTTTTGCATGTTGTGTGTGTAGGTGATGTTGGTTGACCGGTTTCCAGCGTGTCCATGTCGTGTATGGGTCCTGCGTTGTGTGTGGGTCAGCGTCGTGTGTGGCTGTCCCTGGCTTGATTCCCCGGCTTGGAATTTCCCCCGGTGGCTCGTATGTTGTTTTTGTCCCACGTCACCTACCTCTGTTACCGTTATTTGATGTGTCCAAGCTGAAGGGCCCCCCTTGAGCTTGAGGGGGATTGTTGGAGTTTTTAGTTTTAGTATTATTATATTTGTGTGTGAGCGGGTATTAGTTTAGTCCCATATTGTCTATTCGTATTTGAGTCCCTCATGTAATGCTTTAAATATCCCCTTTGTGGAAGAATAATAGGAACTTGTTTTTTTTAATTTCCTCTCTTTCAACATGGCATCTGTGCCAATCGATCTTAAACCCTAATTTCTTTTCCTGTGCGTTGCTTCCGCCTCGAGTTCCTGATTTTTGTCGACAGATCCAACGGGAGGTTGCGTCGGCTTACTGCTCCTGCACTCCTCCCGTCGATCGGATCAGCTCCTGGATCCTTCGACGGGAGCGGCTCCTGTGCCGTCGATTGTCGATGATTGGGCCTCCCTTCTTGCGTGAATTGCTCAGTTGTTCTGCGTCGCTCCTCCATCGACGATGTTTTCTGTGGCTGCTTCGTCAATCTTGTTTGCGCTTCTCGTCGTTGTTCCCGTCTGGTGAGATAAACAATCTTGGACTTCTTTGATCTGGGACTTCTTCGATCTCTCTTCCCGATCGATCTCGTCACTCCGGCTGCTGCTCTTGGCGATCTCATTGTTGCTCGCTTACTGACGATGAAGATATTCCTTTCCTGGTGCGGTTCTCACTTCAACCTGGAGCTCCTCCAGACGTGCTGCACCACTCTGATCCGTGCTCCAGCCGCCTCCAGCAACTGCCCCTCTTGGCTCGGCCACTTCGCCGCTCCATATCCAACCGCTACCCTCATTTTTCGGATGATTCCTGCCGATTCCATCCGTCGCATACCCTTCTAGGAAGTTGATATCTCGCCAAAGCTGAAGTTGTGTTGTTTTTTGGCCGTTTTGTGTGGTTTTTTATTTGTCTATTGTTAGTATTTTGCTTCGTATCATCTTTTTATGCTTATATAGACGTGGTATCCACGTGAGGGAGAGTGTTTGGGACAAATGCGACTCAGATGATCTTTCCTGACTTTCGCCTTTATTCCACACGGCCTCTAAGCGTAAGTCTTGTGATGTTTGTATCTCCCCATGTTTTTCTTTCGATTGGTATTGTGTTGGGGCGCGATTGTGCTGGTTGTTCTAATCTCAGCGGGTTGTGTCACGTGGGACCGTGCCGTGCGAGACTGTGTCATGTGGGACCGCCTTTTGTGCGGAATATCCCCGACAGATTATCCTTGGTTGCCCGTTTGATGATGTGCTCCACATCTTTCGTTCTTTCACATGTGTGTGTAGGTGATGTTGGTTGATCGATTTCCAGCGTGTCCTCGTCGTGTGTGGGTCTTGCATCATGTGTGGGTCAGCGTCGTGTGTGTGTCAGTGTCGTGTGTGATTATGTTCCCGACTTGATTTCCCGGTTTGGAATTTCCCCTGGTGGCTCGTATGTTATTTTTGTCCTACGTCACCTACCTCTGTTGTCGTTATTTGATGTATCCAAGCTGAAAGGTCCCTCTTCAGCTTGATGGGAAGTGTTGGAGTTATTAGTTTTAGTATTATTATATTTGTGTTAGTGAGTATTACTTTAGTCCTACATTGTCTGTCCCTATTTGAGTCTCTCATGTAATGCTTTAAATATCCCCTTTGTGGAAGAATAATAGTAACTTGTTATTTCAATTTTCCCTCTTTCAACGGTTTTGAATTTAATTTTTGTGTATAAACTTACCGTGGAAGAATCAACTTCATATATGTCTGATTTATCTTTTGACCCCAAGTAATCAAGGAATTCGTATGATTTTAGCATAATTCATTGTTTTTTTCAAAGCATTAAGCAAATAAATATGTTGATATACCTATAATTATATAAAAACTATTGTGGTATTTTAGTAAATTGTAAGTAATTGCAGTCCAAAATCTCTAGAATCGACATCTTTCTTTTCAGTTTTCATAATAATATTTCATAAGACAGATTTATCTTTTGATCCAAAGTAATCAATAATTTATGATTTTAGCGTAGTTCATTATTTTTCAAAGCATTAAGCAAATTAATATGTCGATATACCTATAATTATATAAAAAATGGTGGTATAACATGTTAGTAATTGCAGTCTAAATCTCTAGGATACACCTCTTTCTTTTCAGTTTCCATAATAATTATTCATAAGCAGAATTCGGGGAAAAATGGAGGCGTGCATAAACAAGGCAATGCATCAATGTCTGATGGACGCTCACGATTTGGACGGTTTGGCTCCCAACTTCTTCAAAAGACCGTTGGCTGGGTGTCATGGTCTCGACATGATCGCCAGGTGTCCCCCCCTCCCCCCCCCAATTCTTTTATTTCTAACCTTACTATGTACCTTTTTAAAAGTTTGATAACTATATTGGACTTTGTAATTGAAGGCCAAACTGGGTGAGAGCAACAAATTCTATTATGATGAAAGACTGAAGAGATGGGTGGAGGAAGGTGCTGAGATTCCAGCTGCAGAAGCTTCCCTGCCACCACCTCCCACAGCTGCTTCACTCCAGAATGGTATATCAAACTATGATGTAAAGAATGCCTTGAATAGTAATAATAGTCTTTCTATTACTGATGCAAACGGAGCAAAAATCGACACTCCATCAGAGCAAGGGATTGGCTTCCCGCCCCTGCCACCAAGCCAAAACCAATTCTCAGCATACAGCAGAGCCGGGGTCCGGTCGAGGTAACTCTCACTTTCTGCTGGAATTTATATGTATACTGGTGTTTCTTTATTTTTAGAAACATACCGCCCGATCTTTAGAATGAACAAATTAATTGATTTATTTGCACGCGACACAGAAATCTTGAATTTAACGAATCATCAATCATTAAAAATTTAAGAATTATTGAGAAGGAAAGTTGATAGACTTTCTAGTATTTCTTTTAAGACTTTAATAGTACTCTGGGTGGTATTTTCAAAATATATAAAGATTTGGTGCATCATTTTATTATTTGAACTCTGACTCATGTACCTCTGGTTAGTTGATGTTAACCTAAGAGAATGTTCCATAAACTTAAAAGAATATTCCTTTTAGTGCATATAGAAATAATAAATTTATGTAAAATATGAATAATTTTGCATCACCGTTGATCATATGATCAACGGAACTTAGTGAATGTGGGATTAGTTAATTGAAAAAAATTTAAAATGATGCGTTTATTGAAGGGGAGCCTTGACACACCGATTGAGGTGTTGTCATGTGACCTTGAGGTCACGGGTTCAAGTCCTGGAAGCAGCCTCTTGCAAACCTACATTTCATCTTTGTGGTGGGACCCTTCCACGGATCCTCACTAGGGGGTGATGCTTTGCGCACCAGGCAGCCCTTTTTTATATCATGCTTCCATCTTTGGATTATATGTGTCACATTACTTAATTATCATGGATCTTCCGTACGACATTGTTGCAAATATTTTTGTGGTATACCATTAAAACACAATTTTCGTTTGAATTAGGGGCCGTATACCAGGACCGCCCCTCTAGTTTGCAAAATTACAGGTTGCCCCCCTCTATCTTTCAAAATTCCCCGTGAGTTTCCTTTCACAGCGTGCATGCCCGGGTGAATTTTGTAAATGCGAAATGTAAATTTATAGGGAAGGTTTTTGTAAATTCCAAAGATAGAGGGTGCAGCCTGTAATTATGCTAACACCCTGGGGTGGCTTGGGTAATTAATAGTTTTAATTAATTCCACCACCTCTTGCAGATATGTTGATACTTTCCACAAAGGTGGTGCAACCTTCACAAGTTCCTTCCATTCGCCCTCCACTCCCTCCGTAAAGACCCTGGCCGGGGCAAACTTCTTCATTCCTTCCCCGCCTACAAACTACGACGACCAGACTGCTGAAGCTACTGTTCCCGTCACGGCTTCCGCTTCCACGGGCCATGAATCGCCGCCGGCCACATCTTCTTTGCCCTTGCAAAGGTTTCCGAGCATGGATAACATCGCCGCATCCCGAACTCCAACGACCGACGACTCTCTCTCCCGAGCGCGAGCAGCTTCGTGGAGCGGCTCCTTTGCCGACATTTCGAGCTCCAAAGAAGCAGTTCGAATGGAGCAGCATTCCTTTGTCGGGTCACACGTTCGATCTGGTTCTCTGATGGATGACCTTCATGAGGTTGAGCTCTGAGCCTCTGAGCGAGTTCGTGCGCGGTTCCTCGCAGCCACCATATCTGGACGCACAGCAGGTGCTACTCTAAAAATGAAATTATGCGGGCACCTTTTGCACATATAATTTGTTGATTTTATTCGAATGCACAGATGATCCCATGGCGCAAAGAATTGTTGTCAGTTAGCTGTTGGGAAGGAGAAACTTGTGGGGGGATTTATAACATGTAGCTCGTCATCATAATATATAAAATGGTAAAGAAATGTAAAGAAGGAAATCTGCTTTTCTTTTCCTTCTGTTTTTTTCCTATGTAAATTGATATGCTGTGGGTAGCTGTTTATTTATGTTTTTTTCCCTTTTTTTTAATTCACGGGGTAATGATGTAAATATTGATAATTTCGGTATATCATAGAGCATGTGTTTTTTGTCCCTTTTTTTGTTTTTAAATGACATTTTTTTAAGCATTTTGTTGTCGACTTGTTAATTTTTTTTTCCTGAACTAGTTTATGATTGAGAACGTTTATAGAGTTCACTTTTGCATGCTTGTTACGAATGGTAAGCTTAATGCATATATATATATATATATATGCTTGCATATTTATACATACGCGTGTTTGTGTGCGTGTGTCGGCTCTTCATTCCGGCATTGATCAATATATACGGTGTGTATCTTCATTCCTTTGGCAAGATATCATTTGTATTCTTGTTATGCCTCTTGGAAAATTACTTGCTTTGAATAATAACACACTACAAGGCACTCGTGTAGATCAAACTCATGTTTGTATTGAGTTCAATCATAGATCCTCCCCTCCATCTCATTTTTTACGAGGGTCGTGGGTGTTGGCCGCAAGAAGGTTATTTGCACCCACCTGCTCACTCTTGAAAGAAATATTTTATATTGGTTCAATTGTTTCAAGCAAGATTATGTTAGGGTGCTGTTACTAGCAAACTCAATTTGATTTTTAGCAAATCATTATTATTATTAGCAAATCATTACTATTAGCAAACCCTTATTTTTCAGAATGATTATTTGAAAATCATTTTATTACTAGCAAACCAACATAACAAATTAAAAAAAAAATTAAATTTTGTTTAAAACATTCATTCTTTCAAAATAATTCACTACATATAATGACATTACAAATGATTTCAAATGTATTCATTCAACCATTTATGTTAGCAATAGAAATAAATCAAAATGCCGCAAAATTTTGCTTAGTATGTCCAAAACTCCTTTTTCAACACAATCATCATCTGCACACAAATCTTTAAACAAAATATCGCCCGATTTAGAAATATATTTGATCTCTAATTCCTATAAGGGTGTGTTGTATATATGAGTTAAGTGTATATAAGAATATACGTGTTTTTTTGAACTGCGTCTTATACGTACATTTTCATGAGAAGTGTTCAACATGAAAGTTGTAGATCCCGACGGGATCTACAACTTTAATTGTTAAACATTTTTTGATTTAAAGCAATTTAGACACCCGATTTGATCCCGAAAAAAGTCACGTCAAACATATGTACAAACGCCCGGGATTGGCGTGACTTTTTCGGGGGCCAAGTCGGGAGCTTAAATGGTTACAAATTAAAAAGTGTTCAACATGAAAGTTGTAGATCTCGACGAGATCTATAATTTTCATGTTGAACACTTTTTCAAATGAGAAGCATTTGGGACTCAAAATTCAAAAATGCAAAAATTGTAAAAAAAAAACAAAATTGATTTGCTAGTAGTAATTTTTGGGAAATGCAAAAAATGACTGAATCTATTTTTTTCTGATTTGCTAGTAACGAAAATGGGTTTGCTAATAACAACACCTTTATGTTATTGGAGAATGTAAGAAGACCAAATCTACTAGCCCCACAACTACTTTTGTGACACCTACTCTAGCGCCTTTTGTTCTTCGATCGTATCATGCTATTGCTGAAACTATTGTGGCTGTCCCCCTCCACAATCTTGTTATTTTTGTTGGGGATGCTCTAAATGTGGAGGATGGTTCTACCAATGATGTGATAGACGGTTTGGATACGGAGCATGGTATGACACATGCTAGTATTAAAGACTACTCCAATAGTAGACCTAAATGAATGATCCTTATACCATGAGAAATGAAGATAGCATTGCAAGAGTTATGATCTCAAATTCTCCTAGAGTTAAGCCTAGATTGCAAAGGTCCCACTCTGTTCTGTCACGCGTCTCCTAACCTTGTTTTGTTAGCAGAGGCTGCAGCAGATTGGGATGCTTATAGCGAGTAGGAAGATGAGCGGGTGGATATGACTCCTAGAAACTACAATATCACAAATGTTGAATTGGAGGCGGATATAATTTCTCATAATGAAGGGTTTAAAGATCATACATGTGAACTTGAAGGTGGAGCATACAAAGAATATGAAGGCGAATGGAAAGTTCAAAAGAGAAAAAAAAAAAGAAAGCTAGAAAAGAATATCATAAGCTTCATCTCATTGACCCAGCTTTGGGAAGCTTCACGGAGAATATGACGGGGGCATCGAGCGATCGCGGTGGCTGACCATTTCAGCTCAACGACCGCCCTCAGCGGTGGCAAGCTGAGTCATTTTTTCCCTCCAACCATAAGAACCTCACGGAGTGATAACAAAGGCCAGCACCTTTCATTCTATATTAGCTTACCATGCACAGATCGCTCCCTTTCATCACGAGTTCTAAATTAGCTCTTATCCCTATGTATTTCAATGGTCTGGATATCTCCAAGTTATAAACAGACATCGGACCCAAAAATTTCTCCCAAAATAAGCCATAACATTGAGCAAAACAAGGGAGTTTTCGTCGTCACAACTGTCCTATTATTCCATCCTTCTTATTAATATTTTAAAACAAAAATGCAATCTTAACAAATTACGAGCACTTGCGTCCGTGTAGGTGTCGTAGTCGGGCACTTTCACCATCATACATTGTGCACAAAATTTAATTGTCGTCAAATACTGTGCATGGAGACGCGATCCACCCAGTGCGAGTACCAAATGAAACCTATGTGTACAGAAACTCAATGTTAGGTTTGGATGTATGAATTCTGGGCGGGGAGAAACTAAAAGAAAGAGTTCAAAAGCTCAAACTAACGGCTACTTACTAAACTCAAATAAACTGGATAGCCTTTCATTTTCTTCAAAGAGGAAATAAGGAGTCGACCGTCAGTTCACCATTAGAAGCATCAAACGATGCCTGGATCTCCATGGAAGTTCCAACATCAACTCCTACTGGTTTGCTGAGAAGATTCACTCCTTGCTTCCAGTACCTGTTAACTGTTAACCCAAGCACAAGAGAAATGAAGCTAAAAATGGAAGTTTGGTAACAAAAATGTTGTGCAGAAAACTATAAATTGCTTTTTTTTTTCACGTAAAACAAACCTGGTCCTGTGGATATAACTATGGAATTCTCCTCATCTAAAACCCAGTCGATCCATAGCACCAGGCCATGACAGATTCCTGGCTTTGAAAACTTGATCTGAAAGAGAAAAAAGGCGAAGTTAATCACCCAGACCTCCTCACCTTGGACTTTGCATAATTACAAGGGCCTTCCCTCTATCCTTTGAAATTACAAGGACCTTCTACTCTATAATTTTTGAAAGTAGAGTGGATGTCCTTGTAATTATGCAAGCCCCGCCTCCCCTGTAATTAACCCTCCATCAATATGATTCAAGGACATGCAATTGTCAGCAACTTTATGCTGGAGACATGGAGCCTAATGGGCATCGATCCAATTAGGCGGTGAGAACTGAGAAGGCTAAGTCTTCCGCACACCTGGGGGTTTTGGAGGAGGATCCCCCAAGGCGAACATTCTTTATGTAAGGGTAATTTTATAAATTCATGGTGTGCTTGCAGAGGTGTATTAGTTGAATATATGCGTTAAACGCGTTTTATTTTACGTTTTATGTTATCACATTTATGTATTCACGTGATAGGTCACGTGTATTTCTTGCCTATTAATATGGATTCTTAGCCCGGGTTAGGGAATCCTGCCTAATTGATTCTTCCTCTCTACTTGGTATCAAAGCTGAGCGGACCGATCCGTTCCGCCCTCGTCCGCGCTTCCGCCAGGAAGAAGCCTCGCCGTGCCTAGCCCTGCGGTTTCCATCGTCCAGGGCAGCGTCGGAGAGTCCGTTCCGCCCGCTTCTTCTATATTCTCAGCACACCCTCAAGTGCAGGTACATGGTCTAACACATGACCTTTTTCAATTCTGACCTAAAATCAATTGATTGTAGATGCAGGGTCTAACACATTGCAACTAAGGCTCCGTTTGGCGTAGCGTTTTTTCTCCGGTGAGTTTGGACAAAAACAACACCGTCGTAGAATATATGTTTGACATGACAATGGTTATGACCGCCACCAAGAAAAAAACTAGTTTTGAACATAAAAGTGAATGTAGTTCCTTAGGTGAGGTAGAGCATTCACGAACGACAGTTCATAACCACCGTGTTCATGACGGTCAATGCCATGCCAAACAAACCCTAAATACAAACCAGTTCATAAGTTGAAAAAAAAAATCATCAGATAGATTATACAGAATGATGAGGCATACACTTATTTTCCCATGGCATTCATGTAGAGGTTCAGAGAATTTGAAATCCATAATTGAGAACACATCACTGAGCTCCTGGTCAATGGTAGTCAAAATCACATCAATGAAAGAAAAATTATCATGATGCCGCCTAACATAGGCATTTATAAAGTTCAAAGAAATGTAAATCAGTGCCTCAGAAGAATGTGCAGCCACACCTTGATTTCGCCACATTGCCATACAAAATATGGCAAGCAAGTGCCTCGCAAAGAGCATGGTAAATTGCCGCAAGCCCCCAAAATTTCATTTGCAATTGAATGGTCAAAGCCTTCAATTTCTTCAAGGCAGCGGCGGCTTCTCCATAGATCCTGAGCATGATATTTGGAAACTCGTGAAAATCTTTCATTCAAGATGAATATTATATTGGTAAAGTAAATGGAATTTGAAGCTTATCGAATGAGCACGGACTGGCAAATACATTCCGCAAACTTTTAAGATCCCTTTACTAGGTAAGATGACCGCATCTTTTGATAAAATTGGGTCAAGTATTGTCCTATGCTTCCTGCATCCAAATAAAAAGCACGTTTATCTGGTAGTGGCAGCGATATCACAGAGAGCTCAAATTTGAACTTATATGAAAATGGCAAAGTATTGCGTCGGTTTGCAGTAAGAAATAAAGGCATCTCAGTTCTGGGTGAACATTGTTTAACTCTATAATTTCAGAGCATATAAAATAGTGCCAGTGAAGAATATCACCAAGCACGCAAATGAGAAAATATGCCTCTTTAAGTGTCCAAAATTGAGCTATACTATCTAACCATTAAACTGTGTCAAGATAAACAAAATGACAATGTACATTTGAAACTGTGAAATTTTCAGCCAAATGCTACAGTAAATTAACATAATAATTCTTGTTTTGTTCACAAGGCTCAAGGAAGTTAAAAAATAATGCAAAAATGCATCTCGATAATTCATAAATCACTCTTCCATTTTCTTACCTAATATTGTTTTATTTTCCTTATCTCATGCTCAATGGGACGATGATATTATGGGATGACATGTCTATTTGGATCGCATGAATTTTAATATATTTTGTGCTTGTTTTCCCACATTCAAGCCTCTCTGACGCGAGAAGGTTCTAAGTGACGGCGCGCCGCGACCGACGCGCGTGTATTCCCGCAGAAGGAGGTGACCCGCTGCCTGGCCGGCCGATCGGAGTTCGTGGTTGCGTCCGGACGTTCGATCGGAGCCAATTTCATATTTTCAGTTGTTATTTTTGTAATGTATTTAACCCCGATCGGCCCAAAACTATGTGAGCCGTCCGATCGGGGCAGTTTTAAAGGTAGTTTTGCTGCAATTATCACCAAAATTCTATTTAAAGGCAATGACGTCCAGAGGAAGGGAGTTATCGTGCGGTTTCCTGTTGAAAACCACCGGTCGGCTGCTCTGTGCGACGCAGAGCCTCTCCCGCTGCTCTTCCGGTGTGACGCCGGGTCATCTCCCCGCCTCCTTCTTCCCAGCCAGCCTGTAAGCCTCTGCCCAAGCCCACCAGCCCCGCTTCCTCCCTGTAGCCTCGTCTCCCACGCCGATCGACGGACGGCTTCCGCACGTATCCCTTCCGCCGACCCCGACCACAGCCGCTTCATCCGGGATATTCCCGCCGCCTCCCTCTGCATCCCTCGTAAGCCTCACCTCCCAGCCCTCACGCCCTCTTCCGGTGAAGCCCCAACAGTCGCCTCCTTCCCCCTGTAGCCCAGTTCTCCCGCGCCGATCGACTCCCGCACGCCCTTATTTCCACTGATCAGAACCTGCAGCCCCTTCCTCCTCCACAAATCCAGCAGCCACATTCCCCTTTCCCCTTTCCATCCAGCCACCCCTCTCATATAGCCTCCACCATCCCTATTTCCCGCTCCCAACCTCGACGCTGCCACAGTCCGGTGATTCCCCTCCTCCCGCCGTCATTGTCTCATGCACGTGTGACATTGTGGTAAAAGTCTTTCCTTTATAGTTGTTTATTTGGCACCTGTGATTGGTTGTATATGTTTATTAAGTTTGCTATTAATGCTATTCGTTGTGTGATTTGCCGGGTTATTTTTGCACATGCTTAGTTTAATTGTGCCTCGATCGTTTGTGGATTTTACTTGTTGCCTTTGAATCAAGCTTGGAATCGTTTTGTGCACCTGCAATTATCTTAATATTAATTAATTACTGGTTGCAAATTTTCTAAAAGAAAATCGGGCATTTGCCTTAGCCTCTCTTCCATTGCATATAGGGCCTGCATGTAGAGAGTTCTCCCCGCGTTAGCCTTACCACTGCATCACTAAGTCTAGTGATGTGTGCAGGACGACCCAAGGGAATTCTATATGAATTATGAATATTATCCATCACTTGAGCTTGCAATTAAGAGAATTATAAGCAGCGCAACAACAACAAGTACAGTCAAACTGAGTCTCTAGTAAGGGAACGAGTAAAGTAATATGCATGTGAGAGTTGGAGAAAATAAGTACACAAACAAATAAATTCAAAAAATTACAAGATATTTGGGCATAAAAAATACAAACAAAAATTTCCCCCAAAAATAGTGAATTCACATAAGATTTGACATAAAAGAAATTACAATTATACAATAAATTCATAATAATGGCAAAAAAGAAGGCTCAATGAGCGTCTAGGAGTTGTTGGTGGGCTGATGAGACAATGGTGGACTGAATATGGACTTTTGGAGGGGAGACGGAGGGCTGGATGTGACTTTCCCAGTGCTGAATTGCAGGTCTGGATAGAGGTAGCAGGAGCTGGGAGATGGCTGGACTCAGGGAAGGGAGTCTGGATTGGAGTGCTGGGATGGGTATTTCTGGGCTCTGGACAGTGATTCTAGAGCCCAGAAACTGTTTCTCTGGGCTGTTCAGGCAAGAAATTGGAGAGGAAAAGGTGGGCATGGGCTCTGGATGGATACTGGAGGCTGGGAGATATGCTGGAGATAAATCCAGAGAAAGGAAGTCCTCTGTGGACAGTTTTCCCGACAAGACGGGGAGCAGGGAAGGAATTCTGGATTTACAGGCAGTGGGCAGAACAGTTATGCGGAGGGGGATATTTCGGTTTGTGGGGAAATGGGGGCTGGCCGGCTGTGAGACTTGAGAGGGGAGGATTGTGGGTTAGGGAAGTTATGGGAGGAGTTTATGAGGAGTTGAGGAAGTGGTAGCGGATAGTTAAAGCGTTGTTAATTGTTGGAGAAAATATGTAAAAGCTCAAATAAGGCTCATCTAGTTATTTAGTTTAGCCCCGCATTTTAGGATGGGGATCCTCTCCTCTTTCTCTTCTTATATATTAGTGTACAAATACATGTATTAATATATGAAGAAAACTGAGAAATTAATAAAATTATTCATTATTTTTCTCCCATTTTATGTATTTTCTACCTCGTATCAGAGTGTACGATCCTAATATTTTTTGGCTTGCTCTCGCTTGCTAGCACTTCTGGGTGGTTAGAACTTTTCTAACCGCACCTTTTCTCTTGTTGCCTGCCCCCCTCATTTGTCATCTATCTCTGCGGTTAGTTTTGCTCTAGCCGCAACCTTCTCCTCTGCTGCTCCCCTTCCCATTTCTTCCCCCCACTCCATCTGCTTTTATAGATCCTCCCCCGCTGCTAGGCCCCGCTTGTCTGCATCTCAGCGACCCACTCAGTCTTACCGCAGTTCGTGTGATCTCTGATGCGCTTGCTTCCGACCTCGCGCGACTTTCTCTGTCTCCTGCCGGATCTCCTCTTCGGCTCGCCAGCTCTCTTTGGTCGTCGTTGTACAACCCCTTTCCCGGCGAGTGGGCCCGTCAGGGGAAGACCTAGCTGAATAGTGCGCAATCCATGACTCAGGAGAGTCGGACGGGCGAGTGTGGTGAGAACTCCCCGATTCGCTTAGTCCAAGTGGCCAAGAACGTTGGGGCGAGTGGAGCATATAGACTCGCACTTGCACTGGGCCCATGGCAAGGGGTGGGCGAGTGGGGTAATCGAACCCACACTCGCCCTAGGCCCCGGGTTGGCGGCGAGTGCCAATCCCATCGAGCACTCGCCGCCCCAGGCGAGTGGCATTTTCATGGATCACTCGCCCAGTAGTGTCTTTTACCAGACTGCCCATGTTGGCTTGCCAGTAGCCGCTCTGAACAGCGGAGTTACACTGTTCGCAGACTAATTTGGACTGCGTATAGCATTTCAGAACAGCGGAGTTATGTTGTTTGCAGACCAGACTTGGAATTCTATGAATAGACCCTGTGGGCACATTTGAAGGAGATCCAGTTCTTTTTGGCTTCTTCCTCCTTAGGTTACTTTGGTTTGGCTGTGAAAGTCCTCCAAGGTGTCCAGCTCAGCTTTTGTCTTGGGAGGGAAAGCGCTCTAGAGATCTTCTGGGTGTGTGGTGAGACCTCCACGCTGCAGCCCAGGGTTAGTTTTCTAGTTCCTAGTGACTGGTCAGGAGTTCAAGTTTGGGAGAAGTAAGTGCAAGCTTGTAAGAAGTAGCGAACAAAAGACTAAAGTAGCGAACAAACGACTAGAAAACAAGCCGGAACTTTGAATAATTGAAATTTTATTATCCAAAAACTAACAATGTGAGACTAAAGCTATACATCAGATCCGGGCGGCTAGAAAACCAGACCGGAACAGGCCGCGCGGTTAGATAATGTTCTAACCGCTCGGCAATACCAGAAGCAAGAGAGAGATGCGGTAGGAGACCGCTAGACCGCCCGGTTTCCAAGCCGCCGGAGATAAACCGTCAGACCGCTAGACACCACACAACAACAGTCTGGATATCGCCCCGCCGGACACAAACCGTCAGACCGCCCGGTCTACAACCCGCCAGGCTCAAACCACCAGACCGCCCGGTCTCATACTTCGACACTCCCCCTCAAGCTGGAGCATATATATCAATCATGCCCAGGTTGTCACAGATGTGGAAGAAGGAAGTAGAAACCGGCTTGGTGAAGATATCTGCCTACTCTTTGTCGGAGGTGACGAACAGAGTGCAAATCTGTCTCTTCAAGACCTCTTCTCGGATGAAATGGCAGTCGACCTCTATATGTTTCGTTCTCTCATGGAAGACCGGATTTTTGGATATGTATATAGCGACCTTGTTGTCACAGAACATAGGCAGAGGATTGTCGTAGACCTCTCCTAGGTCAAGCATGAGAGCCCGCAACCATTTTAACTCACACGTAGTTGACGCCATACTCCGGTATTCGGCTTTTGCACTGGACCTTGAGACAACAGACTGCTTCTTGCTCTTCCAGCTCACAAGATTACCTCCAACAAATGTGCAAAAACCCGATATAGATTTACGGTCACCTTTATCATCCGCATAGCTTGAGTCTGAGTAGGCTTCAACTCTCAGATGACCATGATTCTGAAAGAGTAGCCCTTTTCCTGGTGCTGCTTTGACATACTCTAGTATCTTCAAGGCAGACTGAAGATGACATTCTCTGGGAGCTTGCATGAACTGACTGACCTTGCCTACAGCATATGCGATGTCGGGTCTGGTCACCGTGAGATAAATGAGTTTGCCCACCAGACGTCTATACCTCGTGGCATCGGATATAAGGGTGAGTCATCTGTCCATGTTTTGTCCTCTCCAGTGGCCATGGGATACCGGGCCGGTTTGGCACCGGTCAATCCTGCCTCTTGTGGAAGATCAAGAGCATACTTCCGTTGGGAGAGAACCAACGAGTCGGACTTTCGAGAGATTTCTATCCCCAAAAAATATTTCGGGGAGCCCATATCCTTCGTGACTAGGTGTTGACGGAGGTGTTTCTTTGTCAAGTCCACCCCAGCCTGGTCATCGCCGGTAAGAAGAATATCATCCACATACACCGCCAAAACCACAAGGCCCGATACAGTTTTGCGAATAAACAATGAGTGATCGGCTGAACTTCTTGTAAAGCCAATGACAGGCACAATGCCACTAAACTTGTCGAATCATGCCCGAGGGCTCTGTTTTAGGCCGTAGATGGCCTTCTTCAACTGGCATACTCGTGTCTCCCCCTGAGCAACATACCCAGGAGGTTGCTCCATATAGACGTCCTCCTGAAGATCCCCATACAAAAAAGCATTCTTGACATCAAGCTGGGAAATAGCCCACTCCCTGTTGACAGCCACAGAAAGAAGAACCCGGATGGTGCTGAGGCGAGCAACCGGGGAGAAAGTATCAAAATAGTCGACTCCATAAGTCTGAGTAAAGCCTTTGGCCACCAGTCGGGCTTTGTAACGATCCACAGTGCCTTCTGGGCGAAACTTCACAACGAACACCCAGCGGTAGCCAACCACATCAGTACCTACCGGTGGAGGAACAAGGGTCCAGGTACCCCTTTCAGTAAGAGTGACGATTTCTTCATCCATGACAGATTTCCAATGAGGAATAACAAGAGCCTCCTGGTAAGTGTGAGGAGTGGTAGTAGCCGAGATAGCCAAAGCAAAGCACCTGCGAGAGAGTAAGCCGATCATAGGAAACAACAGCCGCAAGCGGGTGTTGAGTACACGCCCGCACCCCTTTGCGAAGGGCAATGGGAAGATCCAGGTCATCTTGTGCCTCAGGGACCGGAGCGTCCGTGGCGGAGAAAGCTAGCCTGGGACTAGAGAGAGACGACTACAGAGAAGAAGGAGGGGAGATAATAGGGAGAGGAGGAGACGGAGGAGGAGATGATATAGGAGGGGAGACGTCGATATGCGTGGAAGGATCACAGAGAGATGGTGGAGAGTCAGAGACAGCAGGAGGAAGCGGGGATGGAGAAGAAAAGTAGGATGCATTTTCAAAGAAGGTGACGTCTGCGGAAACAAACTGTTTGCGCAGAATGGGGTCAAAGCAACAATAGCCTTTTTGAGTGGTCGAGTATCCCAAAAAGACACATTTTGTGGAACGGGGGGAAAACTTGTCACGGGTAGCAGACGGAGCATGCACAAAAGCCGTACACCCAAAGATACGGAGAGGAAGAGGAAAGGGTTCCTTGCCCGGGTAGAGAATGGAGAAGGGGGTCTTGCCGTGAAGAACCGAAGAGGGAATGCGATTGATGAGATAGCAGGCAAGAAGAACAGCATAGCCCCAGTAGGAGCGAGGTACCTGCATCTGCGTCATTAGAGTGCGAGCGATATCGAGGAGATGACGGTTTTTACGCTCCGCCACCCCATTTTGCTGGGAGGTGTAAACACAGCTGGTCTGATGAATAAGACCATGTTGCATACAAAAAGACGAAAACTCATGACTGAGGTATTCTTTAACATTATCAGAGCGCAGTACTTTAATCGAAATAACAAACTGAGTTTTAATCATATTATAAAAAGATTGCCAGACAGATAAGAGTTCAGAGCGATCTTTTAAAAGATACACCCAGGTACATCTAGAGAAATCATCAATAAAAGTTATGAAATAAGAACTACCCCGACCAACGGTGAGAGTAGGAGCAGGACCCCAGACATCGGAATGAATGAGATCAAAAGGGCGGTAGGAACCACGGCCTTGCTTCGGCGGGAAGGAGGAGCGGTGATGTTTGCCAAGCTGACACGCATCACAGTTGAGCGGAGGACTGGTCTGAGGTAAGTGAGGAAGAAGCTGACGAAGAATCCGAGGAGGAGAATGTCCAAGGCGAAGATGCCATTGAAGCAGATCAGTAGACGAGGAAGAGAAGACGGACAGAGCGGAAACATTGTCGAGGAAGTAGAGACCGCCGCTCTCAGCCCCAGTAGCAATCGTCCGTTGGGTCCTCGGGTCCTGAAAACAACAAGAAGTAGGAGTAAATAAGACAGAACACTGAAGTTGCTTGCATAAAGTAGTAACTGAGAGCAAATTGCAAGGGAACTTCGGGACATAGAGAGTGTCCGCTAAGCGAAGCGACGGGGTGACTTGAACCATGCCCGTTCCGTGAACCGGGGAAGGCGAACCATCTGCAACAAGAACCGGGGGTAACCGATCATGCGTCTCTAGAAGAGAGAAGCAGTGAGGGTTTCCGGTCATGTGATTTGTAGCACCAGAGTCAATCAGCCATTTACCTTGGGTAACGACGTGTGCACTACCTGAGGTCGTGGCCACAGAAGCAGATGGCCGAGAGGAGGCGGAGGTTGAGGAAGAAGTATCACCGGAGGGACGAAGATGAGGATGTTTCTGCCAGCAGCGGTCAACAGAGTGGCCGGTACGACCACAGTGAGAGCAGAGGAATCTTGACGGACCACGCGTGCCAGAGTGGCTGCGACCACTATTGCCACCCCGCTGAAGTTGGTGAGCATAGGAGTCCAGTGGAGGAGGGGAGGACAACAGAGGACGGTGGAACAGTGAAGTAACAGCGGCGATGCGAGCCGCGGTGGCATCCAAGGTGGGAGACTCGGCTTCGCCCAAGATCTGCTGGCGGATCATATCAAAAGACTCAGGGAGCCGTAGAAGATAACAAACAACCAGGAGTTCCTGGAAGTGTTTGTGCTGCTCGGCCAAGTCCGCGGAGAAAGGGCGATTCTGGAGGATTTCAGCGCCAAGAGCCTGAACTTGTTGATAAGCCGCAGCAGGAGACATGGAAGGGCGAGCGAAGAGATCCGCGTAGAGAGTATAAATGCGGGATGTCTGGGCCCCCTTCGAGTAGAGAGCAGCAAGGTGAAGCCACGCGGTCTTGACTGTCTCATCATGGCGTATGACAGGAAGACATTCATCAGAGAGGCTGTTAGCCAACCACGTTCGGACAAGCGCATCACTGACATCCCAGTCATCAAATTCAGCAGAGTCTAGAGGAGGAGGGTCATCGGTGAGGTGATGACGTTTGCGCTGAGAGCGAAGAAGAAAGGTGAAAGAAACGCTCCAATCCGGATAGTTGGAGCCAACAAGTTTAGAAACCGTGCCAAGGTTGCCAGAGGGAGTAGGAAGCGGCGTCGGAGTGACGATAGGAGTGGTGGTAGTGGAGGTTTCAGAAAGGGCTATAGGAGAAATCTGTGAGAAGCCGCGCGGTTAGAATACAAGCCGAGCGGATAGGAAAAAGAAGAGCTGCGGCGGTCACGATGACAGACACCAGCGGCCAGAGAAGCCACGACCAAGCCGCAGATCCAAGCAGGGAAAGAAGTCCAGCGGCTAGAAGATAGACCGCGCGAACAGAAGGGATGAACGAACAAGGCAAAAAAGGCAGCAGGTCGCGGCGAGCAAAGATATAAGTTGCTGCGACTGAAAGGCAGAAAAAAACGGTCGCGCGGACAGGGCGCAAGCAGGCGGAAGAGACAAACCGCAAGAACAGGTCGCGAGAGGAAGGGGCAAGCCGCGCGGACAGGGCGCAAGCAAGCGGAAGAGAAACCGCGAGAACAGGTCGCGAGAAAAAGAGGCAAGCCGAGCGGACAGGGCGCACAGAATCAGGAGGAGAGGATCGAGTCCTCTGATACCATGTGAGAAGTAGCGAACAAAAGACTAAAGTAGCGAACAAACGACTAGAAAACAAGCCGGAACTTTGAATAATTGAAATTTTATTATCCAAAAAGATATGATTTACAAAGGTATGGCCTCCCTTTTATAGAATGGAGGAGAGAGGATAGAATACAAACTAACAATGTGGGACTAAAGCTATACATCAGATCCGGGCGGCTAGAACAACAGACCGGAACAGGCCGCGCGGTTAGACAATATTCTAACCGCTCGGCAATACCAGAAGCAAGAGAGAGATGCGGTAGGAGATCGCTAGACCGCCCGGTTTCCAAGCCGCCGGAGATAAACCGTCAGACCGCTAGACACCACACAGCAACAGTCTGGATATCGCCCCGCCGGACACAAACCGCCAGACCGCCCGGTCTACAACCCGTCAGGCTCAAACCGCCAGACCGCCCGGTCTCATACTTCGACAAAGCTACTCCCTTGGGTTCGAACTCTCGTAGAGACCAAGTTTTGGCTTCAACAGTCATGCTCCCTGGTGTCGCACCTAGTCGTCGATTCTCTCAGTCGAGCTCGCGCGGTCAGTGTTCCTGCTCGCGGATCTCGCTGAGTCTGGATAAACAGTCTGGATAAACGGCGCGAACACGCCACGTAACATCACCGCCCCCGTTCGAAGATAGCTTGTCCTCAAGCTGGATCAAAAGACATTGGGGCACAGACTTCACCCGTAGTGTCATCCTGGGGTGGGTCATCGACTTTCAGCCAAAATAGGCGTTTGCATTTGTGTCCCGACGTGAAAGGATCATCACAATTGTAGCATAGGCCCTTCTCGCGACGTTCGGCCATCTCAGTGCGGGACAAACGGCGGCGAACAGTAGGTTGCGGAGGAGCGTCCGGGAATGGAGCCGTGTCAGGCCAGCTGGCGAGAGAGGAAGCTCCCGGAAAGCCTCGACGTCCCAAAGGCGGACGGTCTAAAAGCAGGCGTTGTTCACAAACGCTGGCGAGGCTCATAGCCATGTTGAGATTAGGTAGTAGGAGGAATTCCACATCCCAATGTATACGCTCGTGGAGGCCGACAGTGAAGAGTGGAACTTGTTGCTCTGGTAAGACGGACGTCGCCTGAGACAGAAGAATCTGAAATTTTTCCAGGTAGGTGTCGATGGTACCGTTCTATTTGAGGTTCGCAAGATCGCCGAGTGGGTTGCCCTGTAGAGCCGGGCCAAACCGAAAGGTGCAGGCCGTGCTGAAATCTGCCCTGGAAATGTTGGGATGTTCCCGCAGAAGTTGAGTGAACCATAATTGTGCTGGGCCGAGTAGATGGAAGGAAGCGATGCTGACGCGTTCTTCATCTGGTGTGCGGTGGTTTGCCAAAAAAAATATCGCAACGCGTAAGCCAAGGAAGAGGGTCTTCGCGGCCCTCGTAGATGGGGAAGTCCATCCGAATAGTACGCGCGTAGGGAAGATAGTCCGTGCCTGGAGGAGCGACGGAGTCCACCTGATTTGCCGAAGGATGTTCGGCCGTAGTCAGAGGCGGAGGAGACGGCATGCCTTGTAGGGCATCCAAACAGGCGTTGAGGGCGTCCATCTTGGCGTTCTGAGTCGCGAACATAGAGTGGAAAAGAGCCATAAGCTCGGCGAGGGAGGGAGGAGCATCTGCCATCAGAGATAGGGCAGAACGGTTGGCCGGTGGTGTTGGAAGGAGGCCGGCGGACGAAAAGAGGCGCGGAGCTGTAGGAACGGGCCTGGAAGACCGGGCGGCAGTCACCAAATCTGTCGGAGAAAGCTCGCCGGAGCTGGACGAGGGGTCGTCGAGCGCGGGGTTGGGCTGGCCGTGCGTTGCCGACGGAGTGCGCGTGTATTCCCGTGCGCAGGAGGAACGCCCGGCGGAAACGGAGGATGGTGCGGAAGAGGCGCGTGAGGGCGGTTGCGGGCGAGCGGAGGAGAGGGCGGAGATGTCGGCGTTTCCCGCTGATACCAAGCTGTTATGCCCCTTGTCCTTGGATCGTGTCACCAGCGGAGGAGCGATGGTGGCGGAGGGGAGCGCTGGTGGCGGAGGGGAGCGCTGGTCGATCGGGTGAAGTCGGCGATCGGATAGGGCAACACGGGAAAGAAACCCGTGGGTTTAGAGAGAGAGAGGGGAAAAGGGGAAATAAAAGAGACAGAGCCTTTTTATTCTAATTTCTTCCTCCCCTAAAATGTCCAAAACACACATATAAATAGGTTCCAAAATGTGCCCCCCATTTAGGCTTACGACAATGGGTTAAATACGCTAAAAATAAATACGCAGAAATTAAAGATAAATGACGCGAACACGCCACGTAACAATTTCCTGGTCATTCGTTGCTCTCCTAACTGCGCATATTGCTCGCCTTGTCGCGAGTGTTGATCTCCAGGCTACTGCAATTCTCCTTGTCGCGGCTTCTCCTTGCCGTAGTTCCTTTTTGATCACCTCCCTCCTATTGTGGAGGTCGCATCTCTTCCCGGAATGGAGGTCGACACATTCGCGCTTCTCTCAAGTGTACTTATTGTGGCAAGGATGGTCACCTCGAAGCCACGTGTTACCGTTTGCGCGGTCTACCTCCCGCACCGCCTGTCAATATTGTCGTCCATGCTCCAAACAGCCTTCGCACCAACATTGATGCCCTGCGCACCCAACTCCAACAACTTCAAGAGCTGATCAGTCGTTCCTCTGACTCTGTTGTGTCTATTTCAGATTGCGGTATCTTCTGTCTAGCCACAGTTCATCCTGGATTATGGATTCCGGAGCAACACATCATATTACCCCAAAGAAACCTTCACAACTTGGACTCTGAGCATCCCAAATATATTACTGTTGTCAATGCCTCAATGGAGACACTACCCCAGTGTCTGGTTCGACCAGCATCACCCTTACTTCCTCCATCACTCTTCGTTCAGTTCTTCATGTTTCGGGCTCTGCTTTTAATCTCCTATTTAATTAGTCGTCTCACTCAAGACCTTGATTGTTATGTAACCTTCTTTTCTACCTCTGTTGTTGTGCAGGATCGAAAGACGCAGAATATCATTGATAAAGGACAACTATCGAATGAGCTCTACATCCTGGAACCATCGCCCCTCCCACGATTCTCTCCTCGATTATCTCTGTCGAGTGGCATCGGCGTCTTGGGCATGCACCTCTTCGCATACTCCAGAAAGCTCTCCTTGATTTGTCCCTCAATGACTTCACATGCGAGTCATGTATCTACGAGAAACAACATCGTGCTACTTTTTCACCTTCTTATACTCAGAGTGATGCTCCCTTTGTTCTTTTTCATTCAGATATTTGGGGACCCTATAAAACTGCAAGTACTTCTAGTTATCATTACTTCATCACATTTATTGATGATTACTGTCGTATGACATGATTATATTTACTTCATGATCGTTCTGACCTAACTAGTGTGCTTCGTTCATTTATTATTGAGACTCGAAATCAGTTCTCTACTACTATTAAAACTCTCTGAATCGACAATGCCTGTGAGTACACGAGTTATGCGGCTACAGACTTGTGTGCTGTTTGGGATCATCCATCAAACCTCTTGTGCCTACCCCCCCCCCCCCCCCCAACAAAATAGTGTTATTGAACGTAAAAATCGTCACCTTCTTGAAGTCGAACTCTTCATTACGTTTCAAATGAATGTCCCCAAACCTTATTAGCCGCATGCCCTCCATTCTCAACTTTGCGTCTCCTTTTAACCTCATTTTTCCCTCCAAAACCCTCTTTCCCGTCACACCTCGCATATTTGGCTATGTTTGTTATGTTCACCATCTTGGTCCGTTCACTGACAAGTTAGCTCCACGTGCCACCAAATATATGTCCATGGGGTACTCTCGCACTCAGAAGGGCTATGTCTGCTACTCTCCCACTGATCGCAAGATTGTTACATCAGCTGATATCACCTTTCTTGAAGACTAGCCATATCATTCTCTACCCAATGACCCTCCACTTCCACCTCTACTTCCGCGGCCTGTTGTCCCTATTATTTTTAACCTTCCACCTCTCCTTCCCACGTAGAAGTTATTATTAGCATAGTTGCACTCATAGTACTAATGTGTGCGAACTTGTGCACTATGATGTTTGCGGACCATTACATGTTACTTCTATGGATGTATATATATTGTGTTAAATTTATTGGTGATTATTCTATGACGATGTGAGTGTCTTTACTTAAATCAAGTGACAATGTTTTGTCCGTGTTTGAAATATTTCATGCGATGGTAGAAACACAGTATCAAGCTACTATTACAGCAATTCAGACTGATGGTGAAAAAGAGCCTCTCAGCACAATTTGAGGCGCATATGTAAGATCATAGAACTGTACATCAATTATCTTATCAAGACGCACGATAGCCCCTTATCCCTCAAATTTTTGCGGTACTTGAAACTTGTCCCTTATGGACCTCTCTCTTTGCTTGTTGGATTCGTGGTTTACGTACATGATACCCGTCTTTCTCTAAGCTAGTTAGATGGCAGCTCAATCTGTTGCATCTTTGTCGGTTAATCCAATTAATTCAAGAGATATAAGTTTTCTATCATCCCTATAATCGTGACTTATTTGCAAATGGTAATAAAAGCAATTGCCATGATCACCAAAATAATAGCTGCATCTTTCTTCTATTTCTCTTACGAGCTTTTGGCTCGGATTTTCTATTGATGGTGTAAATTTATAATTCAAGATTATTGTCTGAAACATAATAAAGAGAAGAATGCATTTAGTAACATGTAGCCTGGCTAAGTGTTTAGGACTAAAAGAACTTGATAAAAAAGGTGCTCATCATTTTTCCTAATGGGAAATGGTAATCCACATGCTTTCTTGTTACCCCAAAACCCTAAGGTGTCAACACCTCATAACCATGATAAGAATCTAAAATTCTAAATTATATATTTACCAAAATAGTAAGTTTTGCCATGGAAGCATTCCTTCCTTTCCATAATAAAACGGCTCTGCCATGAACATATCAATCTGCAAAAAGGAGCAACATATCAATTTTCATAACAAAATTTAACTGCCCATCTTGCTAAGAGATTAATAACAAAAGAGGATCAAATTATCATATAAGATTACAATTTAGTCTCTGCAGTTATGAGATTTAGAACAGGAAAATAACCAAAAAAAGGAAATAGAATAACCGCATTAGTTCGGAATAATCAAGTGTCAAGGGCATCCTTATTACCATAGCATATCCTTAACAACCAGATGTGATGGGTATCACAGATAGCGGGTAGGCATACACATATCGGAATCCACCTCGCCTGGGTCTACGTACGCAGGGGTCAGAGTTAGGTTTGTCAGACTTGTATGGACAATCCGAGCCCATAATCGGATTTAGAGCAGCGACAAGATATTCTATATATTTTTGTTCTTTTTGTAATTTTATTATATATATTTCACATATTGTTGTATCGGACAATCTAGGCCTTTCAGTGTGCTCTAAGTGTATAAATATGGGTTTAGGGGCTGATTCTCAGGCATTGAAGAATTTGGACAGATTTTTGGATTCTCGCGATCATTTCACGGTGCAGATTCCATGGAATTCATGGTGCCTAAGCCTAGACCATCTCCACCCTCCATATGGCCCGCCGCCACCTCCGGCCTCCAGCCACCACCATTCATGGCGTTGGCAGCCCCTCCACTCCCCCAACCACCACTTTATTCACTTCCAACAACCCATTACTCTCATATAACTATTGTTCCCCCACTTCCACATTACCTTGTAACCACCAATAACAACCTTTCCCACTCTACCAAATCAGTCAAAACTACTGTATCCTGAAAATAATTGTCGAACCCAGGCAATTAATACATACATTCAGCCTTCCAACCCCGCACGATACTATCTTCGTTGTCGTCGATCGATTTTCGAAGATGGCCCAGTATATAGTGTGTAGTAAGACTATCAACGCATGACCGCATCCCATGTCGTGTCGTTATTCGTGAGCGACGTCTTTAGCTTGTACAGTCTGCCCAAGTCCATGGTTTCTGAACGGGACGCGGGGTTCATGAGTTATTTTTTGAAGACACGGTGGCACAAGGCGGGGACAACCCTTAAGTTTTCATTGGCCTACCACCCTCAGAATGATGGTCGAACTAAGGTGGTCAATAGAATTCTAAGGAATCTGCTTAGGTGCTTAGTGGGTGAGCATGCATCTAGTTGGAATTTGGTCCTACCTATAACAGAATTTGGGTACAACAGATCGGTCAACAAGTCCATTGGGTTGAGTCCATTCCATATAGTCTTAAGTTACGAGTCTAGGAAGCTTATTGACCTCATTTGCATCACTACAAAGTCCCATCCCATTGAGTTAGCTGAGTCTTTTGCAAATCATTTGCATAGGTTGCATGAGTCAGTCCGACGAAAGATCACTACTACTAATGAATCTCATGCAAATAGTCACAGACGTGAACAAATATTTCATGAAAGCGAGCAAGTGATGGTTAGAATCTGCGCTAGAGGCACCCTAGGGAGCCTGCTAAAAATTTGAGTGCCAAACAAATGGATACCAATTCCCAACACGGTCATGAGAAGGATTGGATCAAATGTCTATGAGCTTAATATCCCTAAGAGCATGGGCATCCATCATGCATTCAATATTGAGGACTTGATGTCATACTATCAGTCTCACGAGTATGCGGACCCGTATTATAAAACCCATGCTGAGCCCATACCACCACAACCTCAGTCCTTCACCCATCACAAGTCCATAAGATTTTCTTAATAGACTAAAACTTCTCCCCCCCCCCCACACACACATTTCCAACCTAAAGTGGTCGGACTTTCCATTTCCACACCGCCTTACCGACTCCTACACAACCTTCACCGATGCAAGCAAACTGGCTTCTTCCTCCTCCATTCACTGGCAATTCTCCTCTTACCTTGCAAACTTCTTCTCCGGGGATGACAACTCATCCTCCTCCCTCTCTGGTAGTCGTGTTCATAAAGCCCCCCGGGCCTGGGCCTAAACCGGGCCTCCCGGCCGGGCCTAAACCGGGCCTCCCGGGCCCGGGCTTTCCCGAACCGGGCCTGGGTCCGGGCCCTGATTACAGCCGGGTCGGGCCGGGCCGGGCTTCTGACTCCGGGAGGGGGCCTGCTAAGGCCCCCAGGGCCGGGCCTAGGATTAGCCCGGGCCCTGTTTTTTTTTAAATATTTTTTTTAAAAAATGAAATACGCGCCTTTTTGAACTGCGTCTTGTAGGGGCATTTTCAGGAGAAGTGTTCAACATGAAAGTTGTAGATGTCGACGATATCTACAACTTTCATGTTGAACACTTTTTGATTTGAAGCCGTTTAGGCCCCCGATTTAGCCCCCGAAAAAAATCACGCGGAACACGTTCCGCGTGATTTTTTTCGGGGGCCTAAACGGCTTCAAATCAAAAAGTGTTCAACATGTAGATATCGTCGACATCTACAACTTTCATGTTGAACACTTCTCCTGAAAATGCCCCTAGAAGACGCAGTTCAAAAAGGCGCGTAGGAGCCGGGCCCGGGCTTTGCCCGGCCCAGCCCCGGGCTTAGCCCGGGCCTAGAAACCGGGCTTTGCCCGGCCCGGCCCGGGCCGGGTACTGGGCCGGGCAAATGCTCATATATGGGGCCTTGTTAGGCCCCATGGCCCAGCCTGGGCCCGGGGCGGCCCCCCGGGCCCGGTTTTTATGCACACCCCTACTCTCTCGCACAATTTTCTCTTCTACCTTAGAATCCCTCACAACCACATCCCCTCCTCCCTCTCCATTGGTGCCTCCTCAGTTGCGTGCACGATGAAAGCCTTCGTAGGTGAGGGAAAACGGCATCTTGGTAGTCAGCCTTGTGAATGAAGTACCCAAGGGATTTAATCTCTGGGTAGTCGGCTTCTGTAGTATCCTTGCATTCCCAAGTTCAGAGATCAGTATTTGATCTCAATGCCAGGCCCAAATATTTCATGGAGCAATACAGCTCTAATAGGCCGGACATTGCTCTACACAAGACAATTTTCTTTCGAACAATAGAGCAAAACAATCTTCTTTCGAAGAATGGAGCAAGACAGTTCTAAACTGAGCCTTATAGGCTAAGCGTTGCTTTGCATGCTTAACTGTCGACGTTGCAAGACATTTTTTTGTGAATGAACTTCTTCCTAGCTTCTTGTATCCTAGTTTTTTGAGGAAAATTATTAGCATTAGTTTTTCAAGTCAATTTTTGGAGCATAAGTTGCTCCAACAGTTGCACAGATCCAAATTTTTGATTCGTCTAGTTTTCCAATTATTTTATGTGCTTCATGATGACATACAAAATATATAGTTGCATGTGGGTAAGTGCTATTGTATATGTCAATTTCAATTCCTGCCCAACTGAATTCTTGGCAGCATCCAAACAACAAAATTGACAACTCTCCTGTGATTGAATTCTTGACTGCGAATGAATAACAGAATTTGAATTCCCTCAATTCCAATTCATGTGGGAATTGAAATTGAGCCAATTCCAAGTCCTTCCAAACAAACGGAGCCATAAGGTTTCAAGATAGTTGAGTAGGGAGGCGCAATCATCTTTTAGGAGCAATAACCATATATTATTGTTTGTGTAGAAGAGTGATGTAAACCTTGTATATACTTCTTGAATTACAAATTACAAGTATGAGTACAAATATATAGGGAGAAGAGAGAAAGAATCAACCCTTGTACAATATGTGGGACTAATACATAAGAAAGTAAAAAGACCAATAATGGGCCTCTAAATGGGCCTTTACAAACAATTTTCTAACACTCCCCCGCAAGTGCGTACAAGTTGTAGGCGCCAAGCTTGGATAATAACTGATAGTATAATGACCGAGAGAGGGCTTTGGTTAGGATGTCAGCAACTTGTCAGTAGCGGGAACATGTTCCAATTCTATCTTCTTTGATTGAACCTTTTCCCGAATGAAATGACAGTCAACTTCAATATGCTTTGTTTGTTCATGAAAGACTGAATTCTTGGCAATATGTATTGCTGCTTGACTGTCACAAAATAAGGTTGTTGGAGATGAGAGTTTGAGTCCCAAATCATCAAGAAGTCTTTCAAGCCAGGTTAACTCAGATACAACAGCAGCCATAGTCCGGTACTCGGACTCAGCAGAGGATCGAGCAACAACAGTCTGCTTCTTGCTACGCCAATCGCCAGGTTATAAGGTGTCCACCGAAGTATGTACAAAAACCAGTTGTGGAACGCCTATCATCCAGAGAACCTGCGTAGTCGGCGTCAGAATACACAACTAGAGATAGAGAGGTAAATGGTTTGTAAACAAGTCCTTGTCCCGGAGCAGTCTTTAGATATCTGAGGATGCGCTCAACGACTTGGAGATGAGATGTCTGAGGAGCATGCATAAAATGACTCACAACTCCCGCAGCAAATGAGATGTCAGGTCGAGTAACTGCAAAATAAATCAACTTCCTCACCAAGCGTCGATAGTACTCTGGATTTGTAAGCAGTTGGTCAAAATCATGTGCAGAGAGCTTGTGATTTACATCCATAGGGGTGTCCGTAGGTTTGCACCCTAAATAGCCAGCATCTTGAAGGAGGTCAATACAGTACTTCCGTCGGGATAAGACGAGTCCATCAGGTCGTTTGACGACCTCGAGCCCAAGGAAATAACGAAGATTTCCCAGGTCTTTTGTCTGAAATGCTGAGTTCAAATGTTGTTTGATTTGTTGTATTCATGTAGAGTCGTCGCCAGTAATTAGGATATCATCAACATACATAGGAAGAATTACCGTGCCTGTTGGTTGAAGACGGGTGAATAGAGAGAAGTCAACCGAGCTTCGTGTAAAACCAACTTCATGAACCTTGCTCAAGTTTCCAAACCAAGCACGCAGGTACTGTTTGAGACCATATATAGGCTTCTGGAGATGACAAACATGAGACTCCCTCGTGGTCTCAAACTCGGAAGGTTGGTGCATATAGACAGTTTCCTGCAGATCAACATTAAGAAAAACGTTTTTAATATCCAACTGATGGAGGGGCCACTGGAGATGGATTGTCAAGGAGATCAGGACCCGAATAATATTCAACTTGGCAACCGGGGAGAACGTTTCATCATAATCAAGACATTGCTGTTGAGTGAACCCCCGAGCCACAATGCGAGCTTTTAGACGGTCAACAGTCCCATCCGCAACATGTTTGATAACAAAAACCCACTTTCAGCTGACATAGGACTGGCCGGGAGGTAGATGAACCAAATCCCAGGTCTGGTTAGCCCAAAGGGCAGTCATTTCATCCTCCATGACCGCCTGCTACCCCGGGTGCTGAAGCACTTCCTGCACAGAGTTAGGAATAGCAATGGAGGAAAGAGAGACAACAAAATGGTGGAGTGGTGGAGAGAGGCGATGTAGAGACACATAATTCGCCAATGGGTGAGTCGCAGAGGCTGATGTAGGATCAGCAAGCCGCGGGATATCATCTGTAGAGGGAAGCAGCTGCAGGGAAGTACGCTTGGACTTACGACGAGTATAGACACGGAGAGGTAGTAGAGGTAGATAAGGGACCGAGAGAGGTGTAGGAGGAGGGGGTAGAGAGGGAGTCGTGACAGGAACAGCAGGACGAGCAACAGTGAATGGTGGTGACGGGGTAAAAGGAGAGTAGTGGAATGGTTGATCATCAAGGAAGGTTACATCAACCGAGACAATCAACTTGTTGTCGGTAGGTGAATAACAGACATAACCTTTTTGAGTGCGGGAGTAACCAACAAACATACATTTTGTGGTGCGAGCAGCGAGCTTGTCAGTAGACGGACCAAGTAGGTGAACATAACATGCACATTCAAAGACACGAGATGTGAGAGAGAAGAGAGTCTTGGAAGGAAATAGGAGACTAAATGGAGAGGCGAAGTCGAGGACGGACGAAGGCATGCGGTTGATGAGATGACAAGCAGTAGAGACCGCAAAGTTCCAATATTTTGTGGGCACCTGCATTTGAAACATGAGGGATCGGGAGACATCAAGGAGGTGACGATTTTTTCTCTCAGCCACACCGTTTTGCTGGGGGGTATAAAGCATACGAGGTTTGATGTATGATGTCAAACTCGGTGCATAAATTGGAGAAGGTACGACCAGTATATTCGCAAGCATTATCGGTGCGAATGATTTTTAATATAGTGGAGAATTGCGTACGTGTCTCAGTTAGAAAATTACGAAAAACATATATTAGTTCAATACGATCATGTAGTAAATATAACCAAGTGAGACGTGAGTAATCATTAATAAATATAACAAAATATCGATAGTCAAAAACACTGAGAACTTTATAAGGGCCCCAAATATCATAATGAACTAAAGAGAACGGAGTATCACTCCGGGTACATGTAAGAGGAAAAGAAATACGATGGTGTTTGTCGTAGATACATAATTCACAAGTAAACTCTTGTAGGGAGACATCGGGAAGAGCCTTCTTGAGAATCGGGAGGGGAGCATGCCCAAGGCGACAATGCCAGTCAACAGTGGAGATAGCAGAGAGGATGGTGGGTGGAACATCCAAGAGATACAACCCATTCGACAACAGCCCTTTACCAATGATACTCTGCGTGCGGCGATCTTGCATAACAAACGAGGAAGGAGAAAATGTTATACAGCAGTCAAGTTCTTGAGTAAGACGACTAACTGATAACAAATTGAAGGGGGATCCGGGAACATGAAGAACTGAGGAGAGAGGGAGAGTAGGAGTAAGTCGAAGATTGGCCGTGCCAGCAACCGAAGTGGTGTCGCCATTGACAACAGTGATAAACTTGGGATAAGCAGACTGTATATACTGCGGTGGTCTCTGTGATGTAATGTGGTGAGTAGCACCCGATTCCACAATCTAATGGGGCTATGGGAGAGACAAGATATACCTTCAGAAAAAGACGCTACCGAGCCAGATGGGCGACTGATGACGTCTTGGAGTTGTTGAAGCTGGGTGCGGAGAGCATTGATATCTTGTCGGGTAGAAGAATTAGAATCTTGTGGAGCACCTGTGGGAGGAGGAGCAGCTGTAGTAGAAGCAACAGGGTGTGGAGGCAGACGATGCTTGCGATAGCATGTAGCTTCAAGATGACCCTCTCGACCACAGTAAGTACATTTGAAATCGGAGCGCCCAGTACGTCCTCGTCCCTGAGACGTGTGGCGGCCTCCCCTAATTGAAGAGTCACAAGTTGGGGCATGAGTGGATAAGAGTGGCTGCTGAAGGAGAGTCGGTGAAAAGTTTATAGGGGCCTCAGAAGGAGGTGTGACTTTAAGCAACATAGAGAAGACATCGGGCAGGGAGGGCGTGGTGGAAGAGGAAAGAATCTTAGCCCGGACACTGTGTAAGTGAGGAGGAACTCGAGTCATCATCATTGCAATCCCAACAACTTCCTTTTGCGCCCGTTGTGTAGCAAGATCCGAGGAGAGAGGATAATGTTGTATCCAGGCCTCCACAAGAGTTTGGCCTTGGCAACGAAAGAGGTTAAATCACCTGTTGTCCCGGGATCCAGTGTTTGAAGCGTAGATATGATATCAAACAGATGTAGCAAGTTGTCTTTGCCAGAGTAAAGAGAGTGAAGGTCCTCCCACATCAGCTTAGTAGTCTCATGATACATGGCCGTGTGATATGACTTGGTATCCATGGAATTGAGGATCAAAGATTGGACTCGACCGTCATCACGGAGCCACTCATCAGTGGGAACAGTAAGAGCATCCCGAGTAAGATGATGAAGGAGACCCTTGGTTTGGAGAACGCGTCGAACAGAATGCACCCATTCAACAAAATTATGTTTTCCGCTGAGGGAGATAGTGGTGATCCGAAGTTCCGAACTTCAGGAGAAGGAACAACGACGCAAACGGGAAGAGAAGAGGCAATCGTTGAATCCATGGCGGTAAGAGAGGTGGTCGGGCTAATAGACTCGGGCAGGCTGGCGGAGAGCAACAAAGGAGAGAGGCCGCGGAAGGAAGATGGTCATAGAATCCGCAACGAGTAGTAAAGACAAGTCGGCAACGGCTAGAAGAGAGGCCGATAATGGCTTAAGCAGGAGTCTGGCGGACAACAAAGTTAAGCCGACAGCGGTTTAGAGAAGAGGTCGGCGGATAGCAGGGTAAGACCGGCAACGGCTAGAGAAGAGGCCGACAACGGATTAAGCACAAGACGCAGAGAGCAACAGTCCGCGGCGAATAGAAAAAGAAAAAAACCAGTCTGCGGCAACAGGAGACCGCGACTAACAACAGAGAGAATCAGTCTGCAGCGATTAGAGAGAGGAAGGACGAGCGGAAAATAGCGGAGAAGCCCGCAACAGGTAGAGAGGAGACCCCAGCGGGCTAAAGCAACGACAAAAAACAGAGGCCAAGAGGCAGTCCGCGAGTAGAAGAAACCAGCCACAGTAACCGCGCGGATCGGAGTACCAGACCGCGGAGGTTAAGAAAGGCAGATCGCGGCGGGTAAGATCACGGGTAAGAGAAGCAAACCGCGGCGATTAAGAAAGGCAGACCGCGGCGGGTAAGACCACGGGTAAAAGAAGTAGACTGCATCGAGTAGAAAGGCAGACCGCGGCAGGTAAGAGAATCATACCGCGCACCCAAGCAAACGGCGAGCAGTCCACGAATAGCAAGCAAACCGCAAGGTGTAAACATCAAGCACTGAAGGTGGTGGACTATAGCAAGCGGCGGTTAAAAAAGGCAGACCGCGGCGAGATGAAGATAGATGCGGTCAGGGAAGAGCTTGCAGTGGGAAGAAAAATAGTCCGCGGCGGGCAGCAACATGCGGCTAGCAGTAGTCCGTGGCGAGCAAAGAGGTGAGTGGGGCCCAAGAAGAAGCTATAAAAGCAGGAGGGGGCGGGGGGGGGGAGAAAGGAGGGATAGGTGGATCCATAAGATGAGAAGAGGCGGGTAGAAAAAAATAGAGACCGCAGCCTTGTGCAAATAGCAAGAGAGAAGCAAGGCTGGCGGTTAGAAAGAAAGGAGGCCGCAACCTTGTGCGGATAGCAAGAGAGAAGCAAGGCCGGCGGTTAGAAAGAGACAAACCGCAAGGACCGTGTAACCTGGCTCTGATACCATGTAGAAGAGTGATGTAAACCTTGTATATATTTCTTGAATTACAAATTACAAGTATGAGTACAAATATATAGGGAGAAGAGAGAGAGAATCATCTCTTATACAAGATGTGGGACTAATACATGAGAAAGTAAAAAAAACCTATAATGGGCCTCTAAATGGGCCTTTACAAACAGTTTTCTAACCGTTTGAAAAAACTACCAATAAGGCAATAATTCACTCTGAATTCTGTCTGGGAGGTTTTTGCTGAGAGGGCTTCCTTTAACAATGTTCTAAGGGTTTAAAAATGAGCGCATCAAAAATCGTAATTAGAAAGGTTAACAAAAGACTCTGGTTGCGTCCAACATCATGCATGTCATCAATGATCAATAATCACATTAAAGTTGTTCAAAATCATTCAATGGTTATTCACTGTTCAAAATCATACATGAAATAAATAGTTATCTTAGAAAATATAACAATATAAATATGAGAGTTACCTTCCTTTGGCTATCATCTAAAGGCAAGGTCGATACCCTTTTACTGAGAACTTGTATGCGATCCATTGAGAAACCATTTGCACCAGAAATAGCTTGAAGATAAGCATATCCTTTCCCTTGAAACCCATGACCGCTTGAGATAATTTTTGAAGTTTTAGAGAGTGATGCAGCTAATATAGTTAGTAATATGCTATCATCAGCAACAACACATAATGGAGACACTTTTAGACGTTGTAACTGCAATGAAAAAGTTACCTTTCATGAATAAGGGAGGTGAAAAAGCGAGGAAAAACAATGCATCCATAGCACATACGTGCGAAGAAAGTAAAATTTTGAAGCAAACCCAAGTGATTGATAATCTTGGAAAGGATGAAGAATGCAGACAAATGAACATTGACGGTTGGCAAGTTAAAAAAAAGTATGTAAGAATAATTACAAGTTTACGTCATTATGTAAAATTTTGCATTTTGGCTTTTATAGAAGAAAGAGATGCATAGAAGCTGAATACAAAAGCCCGCTTGTAATGTGATAGGAAAATTAGGGTTCAATCGATCATTACTCAACAATGTGTACATATATATACATGAGCTATACACTCTAAGATATGTCTATCTCTAACCCCCCCCCCCCTCAAACTCAAGGGGGATCATACAACGCGAGTTTGGACAATAAATATGTTTGTTGGTTCCACGTCTATGACTTAGTCATCAAATCTGCAAGCTGCTGCTCTCGTAGGAAGAAAGCATCCACCCCAATATGCTTGGCAAGAGAGTGCTTCACTGGGTTCAATGTAATCTGAATGACACCAGTGTTATCACAGTGGAGTGCAGTAGACGAGAGTTTGGACAATAAATATGTATGTTGGTTCCGCGCCTATGGCTTAGTCATCAAATCTGCAACCTGCTGCTCTCGTAGGAAGAAAGCATCCACCCCAATATGCTTGGCAAGAGAGTGCTTCACTGGGTTCAGTGTAATCTGAATGGCACCAGTGTTATCACAGTGGAGTGGAGTAGGATTTGGAGATGCGACACTAAAGTCCTCAAGAATCCATCAGAGACAAATAATATCCTAAGCGGTGGTAGTCATAACCTGAAGCTCAACCTCAGTACTAGAACGAGAGATGTCAGACTGTTTCTTAGACTTCCATGCAATACGTAAAGAACCCAAGAACAGGCAAAAACCTGTGACAGATCGACGATCAATAAGATCACTGGCCAAGGTAGCATCCGAGTAAGCACGGAGCTGCGGAGAACTACATCTGGAGAAGAAGAGGCCTCGTGAAGTCATCGCTGAGAGATAGCGCAAGAATCGCAGTAGATGACCATAATGCACAAAGGTAGGCGCACCAACAAACTGGCTCAACACATGAACAACATGGGCAATGCCGGGTCGAGTAGTAGTGAGGTAGACGAGACTCCCAACGAGGTGTTGATAGCGAGTAGGATCAAAAAGTGGAACCATATCATCCGGCCGTAGCTGAAGGTGAAGCTCCATAGGGGTGTTCGCGGTGTAAGAGTCAGAGAGAGCGGCCCGAGCTAAGAGATCTGATGTGTAACTCCGCTGAGAGAGCTGAAAACTAAGGCCTGTAGAGGTGACCTCAAGGCCCAAGAAGTAGCTCAACTGTCCAGGATCAATCATCTGTTGAAAGTGATACTTGACTAAGGCCACATAAGAAGGATCATCACCAGTAATAATCATATTATCCACATAAAGCAACAAAAGAGACCGACCACGAGAGAAGGAATGCACAAAGAGGGCCGGATCATGTGAACTCAGGAGAAAACCGGCAGCTGTAATGACTGAGCTGAAACGTGCAAACCACGCACAGGGCGCCTGCTTGAGCCCATAAAGAGTTCGTCGTAAGCGGCATACAAGGTCTGGATGAGAGGAAAGACCGGGAGGGGGAAGCATGCACACCTCCTACTGAAGGTCACCGTGAAGAAAAACATTTTTCACGTCGAACTGGAACAGAGACCAGTGGCGAACAGCTGCAACCTCAATAAGAGTACAAACTGTAGTCATGTGAGCGACCGAAGCGAATGTCTCGTCATAGTCTCGTTCCTGCTCCTGCTGAAAACCACGAGCCACAAGTCGAGCTTTGTACCTTTCCACAGAACCATTTGAGAGAGTCTTGACCTTAAAGACTCACCTGAAAGTAATAGACACAACACAGGGTGGAAGAAGGACAAACTCCCAGGTATGAGTGTGTTTGAGTGCTGCCAACTCAGCAGACATGCCGGCCTGCCACTCAGGTATCTGGGCAGGCTCACGGTAGGAAGTCGACTCTGGAGTACCACAGGCAGTAGCAAGAAGAGCAGACAGGTCCAACGGTAGTGTAGCAAGGCTAATGCGGTCAGGAGGACGTCGCTCACGAAGTGGGTTGCGATGTACAGGAGGATCATCCACAGGACACTCGTTGGAGGAGACAGACACTGAGTCTGGGGGCACTGAAGGCGAGGGAACAGAAGGCGGACGACGAGTGTAGTGATATGGAAGGGGGATGACGAACGCATCAGAGGGATAAGTAGGTGGCGAAGGGGATGAGTGAGAAGATGACGGAGTAGACAACGATAAGGGAAGAGAAGGTAACGGGATATACTGTGGCAAGGGAAGAGGAAGTGGACATACCGGAGGAGAGAATACATGAGGCAGAGAGATGGGAAGAGTGAGAAACTGCACGTTGGAGGGAGTAACGGATGAGTGTGAGGTCGAGTGGACAGAAGACATGAAGAAAGGGTGAGACTGGTCAACATTAACATCATGTGAGATGCAAAGTCGACGTGCAACAGGGTCATAACATCGATTGCCCTTGTGCTCGGTACTGTATCCAAGAAAGGCACAAGCAACAGACTGAGCAGAGAGTTTAGTACGCTCACGTGGAGGGAAAAGAACATAACACTGACAGTCAAAAACACGAAAAGAGTGCAACGTGGGGGTCGAGAGTACAGACACTCACCAGAACACTGACCCTGAAGGAAAGTGGAGGGTTGCAGATTGATAAGATAGACAGCGGTGGTAACAATCTCAGCCCAGAAATGAGGAGGAAAGTGAGAGGAGATAAGAAGGATGTGTGTTGTCTCAATAATGTGGCGATGTTTCCTTTCAGCGGTGTCATTCTGAGAATGTGCGACAGGACAAGCAAGCTGAGGGAGAGTGTCATGAGTAGCTAGCAGATTTCGAAAAGCATAAGAGATACCCCCCCTCCCGAATCAGAACAGAAAATACGTATGGAAGCAGAAAACTGTGTGCACCTTGGCAGAAAAAGTAACATAGATCTGAAAAAATTTAGATCGAGAATGCATAAAGTAGACCCAACAATAACGAAAATAGTCATCAAAGAAAAGAATATAATACCGGTGTCCGCCCTTGGATACAAAAGGTGCGGGTCCCCATACATCAGAATGAACTAAGTCAAAAGGACGCTGAGACCTGAACTCATTAGACGAATAGGGGAGTTGTAGCTGCTTACAAAGCTTACAACCCGAACAAGAGTGAGATCGATCAATAGAAACACTGCCAAGGAAACCATGATGAGAGAAGTTATACGTGAACAACTGGGATGACCAAGACGGTGATGCCACTGAGAGAAACCCACCAAAGGAAGACAAAGGGAGGAAGTTGACGTTGATGATGAAGTGGATGGAAGGTGGAGACGATCAAGGATGTACACTCTGTTACGACGACGACCAACTCCAAGGAGTGTCCCAGTTAGACAATCTTGTACACTGTATGTAAACTATGAAGCACCGACACTTCAAAATGCCCAGCGTGTCGGTGTCGGAGAATCCGACACTCGTCCGACTCTCCGACACTCTCCGACACTTGAGTCGGAAATCCGACACTCGAGTCGGAAATCCGACACTCGAGTCGGAAATCCGACACACTGGCTCACGCGGGACTCGCGTGTCCCGCTCAATCGGACTGTCCCGCTCAATCGGGCACGCGTGTCCCTAAATTAGCTACTCATGGTGAGACGGGTGACAATTAGGCGTGTCTTATAGGCGTAGCTTCGTGCGGTGGAGGCGCGGCCGATAGTAAAATTTGAGCAAGCTACCTTCCTTTCTTGCATCCCTGCTGGCTTTCAAGTAGTGAAAGTCCAAAGGATGCGCGGCTTCTGCGGCGGAAGCGGCGGAACTAGTGTCTTTGTTGGTAGACAGACGCGATTTTCTCAGAAGACAGGGACGCTAGAAAAAGGAAGATTGAGCGGTGGAAGTGGAGACGGGAGAGGAAAAAAATAGAAGGGCTTGCACGTGAATTCATTATTTTTACTGATGTACATATATATAATGATAATGTGTTAATGTTCTATCATTGGACCATTAGGAGTTGATCATTTGTTAAGTTTTGTCTCACATTTGAATATTTGATGGTGTACTCTTCAGTAATATTTAAACATGACTTAATTTATTTAAATATTTGTTAATTGTTAATTTCACAGCTTTGGGGTAAATGTTTTAGGATGCAAACACAAAACCACTTCATACTCTTGCTTCATTATAAAAAATGAATATTCAATATACATGTCCCAGCGTGTCGGAATATGATATTTTCCACGTTGAGAATTGACGAGTCGTGTGTCGTGTCGTGTCATATCGCGTGTCCTGTGTCGGTGTCGGTGCAACATAGTATGTAAACTCATGCCTTCAAAAATATGTGACAAGACACGGCACTCGCACGCCTATTGGGAGGCGGTGTTGTGACTCATTTAGTTGAGTCCGCTGGCGGATATCCGAGAGATTAATATTTTGTAATAACTTGGCCCCCGTCGGCCCAGACATGTAAGCAACATCGGCCCTAAGAACATGGAGGCTGAATGGCTAGTTGCGGTTTGAAGGACTCCAAAGGCCACGACTGGTGACTCCTGTCGCGGGTGCCTCTTCCAACCCCCGTGTTGTCATCTGCTACCATGATCCAGCCCACCTCCCCTCCCCTAAGGGCAGAAGAGACAGACTGACAGGACAAGAGGTGGGTGACATCATATGTCATGTGAAAGGAGGCTCCAGAGTCAAGAAACCAGTTGGAGGGGGAGATACCTACAGGGGCGGAGGTTTCCCCAAACCCAATCCTCCATCAGCCGGCTGAGAGACAGACGTCGGAAGCATCCCCCCGGTGGAAGTGCGAAGGCCACCAGAGGAGTAAATCGAGGCAGTGAAGTTTCCCCTTGGGTGCTGGGAGAACTGCTGGGCTTGTTAATCAGCTTGATTTGCGCAAGCTCGGCGCAGATACAAAGAGCCTCAGCGTTGGAAAATAATAAATGTGTTCTTTAAAGTCTTTCGTTTCAAAAGCAAAATTGGAGCGGAAGGTGCACATTTCAAAACCACGTTGTTGATCTTAATTTGGGACTGAGCATGTGCAGAAGGCCACACTTGTCATTTGGAGGAGGATTTGCTAATATCTGCCATCTGTGACTCGTGTCACAATTTGAGATCAAAGGAGGTTTCGTTAACGCCGCATTTTATACGAGGAGGTCTATAGGGTATCTCTGCATATTATTTTGAGATCATCCACTCGCAAGACGGACCCTTCGCCACAATTTAGAGACGATGCAATGATTCAGCATTTCACGTTATCGTCACTATTCACGCCACGACGATGTCAGGATAGGGAGATCTTCGTAGAGCCACTCCGAGAGCGTCCTGAATTCTGATGAGAACCGTGTTCGTAGGGATCAATACCCTCTGACGGGATGTGGAAGCAGGGGAGTATTTTGATGACTGTCTGGACTAGTTCACCTATGTGGATCGTCGGTTTCACCAATAGAAACCTGAGACGGGCCATTTCAGCGATTGGTACCTGAGACAATTTGGCGGTGGAAGTCAGATCTTGAAACAGCGCAGGAGACTGCGTAGAGCGACAGCAGGTTGAACTCCCAAAAAGCGTTTTCATCTGATGTTGGTATTCCTTCTCTTGGTGCCTCCATCTCACGATGAACAGACCTTGTATTTCAGGCGGAGAGCGCAGTAAGAACCAGCTGGTTGTGGTCACGAAGACGATGCAGGGAGACCCAATGCAGATTGATGTTCTATCGCAACCTTCTAACCTCATGTTGGCCTCGTCACCCCGGGTAATTGGAGACCTCTTTCGCGACGTAGATGGATTCTTCGAAACTTTCCCTAGCCGTATTTTGATCAACTGGAGATCGCGAAAGCTTCGTGCGGGACTGCATCGATTTTGCGTGGCTTCTACCCGCTTGGAGGCACCACCCTTATTGGGACTCACTGGAGGCGCAGCTTCGTGCGGAACTGAGGCGCGGCTTCGTGCGATAGTAAAATTATGAGCAAGCTAAACCCTACGGCAGGTTAGCGTGAGATTAATATTTTGAGTGTGTATCCCTGCTGGCTAATTCGACAGCGGAACTGGAGATCGCGGAATCCAAAGAAGATGCGCGGCTTCTGCGGCGGAAGCGGCGGAACTGGAGGTCATGGCTTTGAGAATTGAGGTTGACCCACCCCACTCGTGATAGACGCGACTTCTTCGGCACAAGACAACGATCTGCCAGATAAGGAGGAACGAACTCGCCTCATCGGAAGTGTCACGTCCTTTTATTGATGTCTCTGACGCTCACTCAGAATCGTCGCTTTCAACGACGGAAGCGGACCTCCTGATCGAGTCGCCCGAGCGGTGGAAGTCCTTGGAGATATTAGGGATCATAGAGTTCGGGAACGGAGTGTTGGCGAAGGAAACCTAGAAGGGCATTCTGACATATCACACATGATAGGAAAGTTTTATTAGGATCATCCCGACGAACCCCTCGATAAACCACCTTTTTCAAGGAAACTTCGCCACATAAAGCTTGTTGAATGTTAGCGTACCGTGCCTATAGTGTTTTTCATGCATCATTCATGCGAGCATGTCATCTTTTGGGTTCATCATCTGCATAAGTACGTCGAATCGTTCATTCAGCTCATACATGCACTTCATGCCATCATTTGGGTTCATCATTCACAACATTGGTCTGTTGAGTCATCTGTTTATCATATACACACACTACCTGAGGCAGTCCGAAGAAAGATCGCGGCCAATAATGAAATTTATGAAACTCGGGCTGATCTGCACAGGAGGGAACACGTTTTTAACATTGGAGAACAAGTTCCGATCCACCTTCGACTTGAGAGGCTCCTGCAGGGGGCAGCGAAGAAGTTAAGTGCCCGTAAAATGAGCCCCTATAAAGTCACTCGACATATTGGTGCGAATGCATATGAGGTTGACATACCACCGACAATGGGGATTCATCGAGTGTTCAATGTGGAGGACTCGAGTGTATGCAGACCCCTTATCTCCACCAACTCTTGAGCCACAGCTTGACCCACCCCCATCTAGCACCTCCCCACCCATCATACACAGGCAATTGCGGGCGGTGGAGCATTGCTCGGAGGACCCCACCTTCCCGCCGACAGTTCCAGTTGCGCCACGTTCAGACAGAGACACATTGCTGAAACAGTTGTCTACGCCTACCGGAGAGGCACTACAGGTTGTTGGTCATGACTTCACTACAATGGGAGGTTCGGTGGTCCTACGGTACTTGGTCCATTGGCTTGCCCGCCCGACTTCCGATGACACTTGCATTTCTGCTGAGGAGCTCGAGAGACTTGCCCCAGACTTACGCCGAGAGTACGATCATCTTCACTCACCGAAGATGAGTGCTTTAAAGTCGAGGGGGGGGTGATGGCAATCGATGGCACTCGCGCGCCTATTCTCGCAGGAGGTGGTGTTTGGAGACCCGTTTGGGCGATCCGAGTCCGCGGATGCGCCCGGATGGTCGTTCTGAGTCAGATTTATATATTATATGTTTTTTTATGATGTATTTGGCTCCAGATTGGCCCGGACATTATTATCCGTCTGATTGGGTGCCCTAGGCTTATTTTTCCTATTCCCCTATATATACTTATGTGTGAGGCAGAATTGGGGATCGAGAGTTGCGGTTTGCAACTTCCCGATCTTCCTTTGGTGGACTCTGAAGGCTCCGCTCCCGCCGCCGCTACCCGTGCTCCACTCCTGCCCCGGCCCGTAAGCCTCTTCCAACCCCCGTTGTTGTCTCCCCTCTCCTCTCCGACCAGCCTCCTCTCCTCTCTAGCCCAGCCTGCCTCCCCTCCTCCCCTCCCCAGCTCCCTGGCTCCAGTCCGCACAGTTTTCCCCCATCCCAGACTGACTGCCATTGGCCTCACCCCGCCTCATTTCCCCTACCCGTCGACCCTTCTGAATCCCCTTCCCACCTCTAGATCTGCATCACCCTTCTCTCCTATTGCCGCCGGCCTCATCCCCCCCCCCCCCGTCCCTCTTGTTGCATTTGTCGACCAAGCCTACATCCGACGTCACTCGTTTCCCCAAACCCAACCCTCCATCAGCCCTATTAGACCCGCCAGCCCCTCCTAAGCCCTCCAACACCGACTAAAGCCCAGATCTAGATCCAAGCCCTCCCCTGAAGCCAAGCCGCTGCCTACATGAGTAAATCAAGGTATGGGTGTTATGTTTCCCTATCTTGGGTGCTTTGGTTGGAACTATTGTCTGGGGCTTGTTAACTCTAATATGTTATTGTACTTTATTGGTTGCTTGATTTGCGGGACACATTCGGCGCATTTGAATGAAAATGACGTCTCATCTCGTTGGAAAATTATAAATTGTTCTTTACATGTCTTTACTTGTTTTAATAGCGCACAATTGTTGTTTAGAGCTTGGCTACATTTCACTACTCGTTGATGATCTTAATTTGGACTGTTATCTCATGATCGCATGTGCACTGCATTTAGGTCACACTTTCATTTGTTGAGTTAGGACATTTGCGTCGTCCGCCATCTGTAAACTCGTGTTGCATCATAATGTATTTGTTTTTATTAGTTAAAGTGATTTGAAAAACTTGTGCCTCTATGAGTTCGAAGTTATTATTTTTATCTCTTATAAAGAAAAGATAGATTTCTCCATCACAATACACTTGTTTGATGTTCTATAGCAGTTTCATACTCGTTTGAGTTAAGAAAACCAATTGCAACGTTTTGGCATTTTGCCCAAACCACAATTGACAAACTCCAAATATAAGCAGTTATCAAATATCAATACTCAAGGCTAATGGAGAACACTCACAGCATTCTTGACCGCTGTCAGAAATGCTGATCTTATATCCTTTTCTCCATAGATTCCAAGACGCTCCGGTGATAAAAAAAGATGACAGTCAACAGAACTGAAGGAATAGATGGCAGTATCTTTATCACCTCTGAGAAAATATGAAATGTTTGTAGCATTATGAACAGCTTTGAAGGGAATATTTGTATCCTTAAATATAGGAAGTCCTTCACCTGGAATAAACCAAATGCACTGCTTCCAATGATCACACCAGTAGTCAACACCTAAAACAAATTGCCACGGCAGAACTATATAAGAGATCATACTTAAATGAAATGTGCAATAGCTAGATCTGTCGAGCACATAGTAATTTAAATGTTGTAAATTGAAACGAACGTGAGGAGAAAAAAGGTACTTCAAATCAAGTTCAAGAACATGTGACACGTTCAGATGTACTGGGGTACGGTAAATGTGATAAAATCCTTCAAGAAACTAGAGAAACATTTTGCACTTTCAACATGTTTTTGCTCCAACTAACATGAGGCAAGAAAAAAACAGGTTTATCGGATATTACCGTTCTTGACATACAAACATGAGTGCGGTATTTAACACTGTGTACACAATTCTCTTCACAAGATATGGAAACAGAAGAAAAATTTGCATTTAGGTAGAGTAGTAGTAAAGAATACAAACGTTCTACTAAGACACTTTACCATCTAAACACAGTGTAAGCCCTGCAAAAGCCTTGTCAAAAATTTTATTAGTATATATAAAGTATTTTTCACATATAATAACAGTAGCCAACCTAAAATTCTTATAAATTGAGCCAATCATGAGTACAAACAAGGGTTACTGAAATCTGATACTTAAATCAGTCAAAAAAATAGTAAAAAAGAAGGATCTACTGTGATACAGTATGGATACATATAGAACCCATCTCATTTCCAGCATCCTAATGTTCTTATATCCCTTGAAAAAAACACATATTTCCAATACAACCAAGCCTCCAATTTTGCAGATTTCAAGCATAATTCACATATTTCCACAATTTTAGTGCGTTTAGATTACATGAATAACTTGGCCCAGTAATTACAATACTTTCTTCTTGAAATACCAATAACAAATTAAAATGGTTTATTTATTAAATCAGGAAATGGAATATCAAATGGAAGCTGCAAATAAAATTTGATTGGTGATTAATTAATACTCCATGTTAAAGTTTATCATAAGAAGTAAAATGCATAGTGATGCAGAGTGGAGACGTGGACCCGCAATGGAGGACGAATTTTGGGTCGTTTGGGGCTGATTGGCGACTTACCATATATGGCGTGCCCGAATCGATGATTCGACTCCGCAGATGCGTCCGGATTCGTGTTGTGAATCGATTTCATATATTACTTCATTAAATTGCATTTTATTTTGATGTATTTGAGTAACCCCACCTCCGGCCAATCATAACCGTCGATGGTGGTGTTGAGGTATATTTATATACGTGTGTATGAGCTCCTTAACAGGTTAGTTAGGATCCTATAGAAATCCAAACCCGAGTCGGGGATTTAGGGTTTCACCTATAAATACCCTAGCAAGGGGCAACGAGGAGACCGGTTCCAAACTTGACGGTCACGCGGATGCTTCGAGCACAACTCTAACATTCTCGAAGATTTCCTCCGTCTGCCCTAGCCGTGCTCCCGCTCCCGTGACCTAGCCGATCGAACGGTTCCATCGCCAATTCTGTAGCTCGGGATTCTTCCCTCACTGCTATCATCGATCGGGTTGTGGATCGTGGAAGTTCCTGTTTTCCTGTGCGAAAATCGTGAGTCTCTACATCGCCTTCGCCGCCATCGATCGGAGAAGGAGAAGCCAGTTTTCACAATCCCGCCGCTCCTGTTCGATCACGCCGCCATCAACGTTCCTGTTCCGTCGCCGATCGAAAAGGAGAAAAGCCGCCATCGATCGGAAAGCACCGATCGGGAGCAGATCGCAGAGGACTACTGTTGCTCTCCCTTTTGTTCGTGATTTCGCCGCCTCTGCTTCCTGAAACAGCGGTTTCGCCAGCGCCGGTGGTTGTCATTCGTGAAACAGGAAGCTCGTCGCTAAAGGAGAAGGAGGACCTTTTAGATCTGTTTTTGTTCTCGCCGGTGGTTGCCGTTCAGGAACAGTGTTGCCTGCAGATCTTAGTTTCTGGATCTAGTTTCTGGATCTAAGTTTCTGGATCTAAGTTTCTCTGCTCAGTCGTTTGCAGGTTGCTTACTCCCATTCTTCAATTGAGGGAAGGGACACGAGAAAAGTTTATAATCAGAGGAGTTTATCTCTGACAGCAATTGTTTTCTCTTATATAAGGACAGTGGTTTTCTTGGCCGGGAGGAAGGAGCAGCAGCAGGATTTTGTTTGGCACTGCTTGTTGTTTTTGAGTTTCCTTCCACTTGTTGAAGATCTGAATTTGATCAGTGCCAAATAGCTTGGATCTAGTCTTCGGCGATTTCTCAGTCGGAGAGGAAGGAGCAAATAACTTTCTTGGATTGGATCCGAAGATTTTCTGTCGTCGCCACGCGTGCTCGGGTGATTTCTTTCTAGTTTTTCTGCTCGCATTTTTTGTCTGCAAGTAGAATTACAAGTAGTGGAAAGAAACACAAAAATGTCAAAGGCGGTCAATCACTCCTCTCCCGTGCCGATGATCAAATTGGAGAAATTCTCCAACGCCGAGTTCAGTGTCTGGAAGCGCAACACACAGTTCGGCATGAAGTACCTGAACATCTTCTACACGGTGCAGACTGCTTTTGAGGACTTCAAAGGAAGCGAAGATGAAGATCAGTGGGTCAACGACGAGGACTTCTGCAGAGACTACATCCTGAATTGCCTCTCCAACAAGCTTGCAGAGACGTACGACAAAATGCAAAGGGCCAAGGAGATCTGGGAAGCCTTAGAAGAGCAGTTCAAGGAGGAGGAGAACATGTCCAAGACGCACCTGGTGGACAAGTTTATGGCATTCACCTTCACTGAGGAAAGGGAAATCCTGCCACAGGTTGCTGAGTTCGAAAATCTGGTGGACAAACTCAACAGTGAAAACATCCCTCTGCCAGATGGATTTGTTGCAGGGGCGATTATTTTCAAGTTGCCCTCGGCCTGGTATTCCTTCAAGACTGAGATGTACCGGAAGAAGACGCAAGTGAGTCTTAAAGACCTCAAGCGCTTCATCTGCATTGAGGATGAGAACCGGACTAGGCACGCCATAGAGACGATCAGCAGGCAGTCCTCTACTGCTAACATGATCACGCATTCTAAGCGAAAGCCTAAGCCTGGGAAGACTCGCCCACCGACCAGTGCACCCGCAGTTGCTGCCACCAACAAACAGATAAAGAAGAAATTCAAAGGCAAGCGCTACAACTACAATAAGTGGGGTCACTGCGCTTCCGAGTGCCGACAGCCCAAACGGGGCGACACCAGCACACCAAGGACTGAAAATCAAGCCAACATGGTTTTTCAGACTGCGCCTACCGACTTTGTTGTCATGGTCGGTAACGGAACGGCCAGTTCAGAGTAGTGGCTCGACTCAGGTGCTACCTGCCACATCTGCAACAATCCAAAGCTTCTAGAGGATGCAAAAGAGGTGAAAGAGACTGTCACTGTTGCGAATGGAGCTGTAGCTGACGTGCTGAAGGTCGGCAACGCTACTCTGACTCTCTCCTCGGGTAAGACTCTTACTTTGAAAAATGTTAAATTTATACCGACATTAGCTGCTAATTTAGTTTCGATTAGTCTGTTGTGCGATGCGGGTATGTCTTTTAACATTAGTGGTGGTCGGGTAACCTTAATGGTTCACTCACATTATTTTGGTTGCGCATATGTCGTTAATGGGATGTATAGGCTGAGTCTAGCACATGAAGTAGTAAATCAGGTTAGCTCAAATCTGATAGATCTTAAAACTTTACATGCAAGACTAGGACACGTCAATTATAGAAAACTACTCATGTTAGCTAGAACTCACAACATACTCCTCGACACAAAAACCAAATTTGAAAAATGTGAAATTTATGCGCAAACTAAGATAACTAGAACACCTTTTAGTCAGGTTTCTAGGAGCACACAATTGCTAGAGTTGATACACTCCGACATTTGTGACTACAAAAGTTGTCACACGTGGAGGTCGGAAGTATCTGATAACCTTTATCGACGACTACTCTAGGTTCAGTCACATTTATCTTCTTAAAACCAAAGATGAAGCCTTCGAAAAATTTCGTATATTCAAAAATAGGGTTGAAAATCAACTTGCCATGAAAATAAAAAGGCTAAGAAGTGATAGAGGCGGAGAATATGTCTCGGGGGAGTTCAGAGATTTCCTTGCCAGCAATGGCATAATCCCTGAAACCACCGCTCCATATTCCCCACAATCCAACGGCATAGCTGAAAGGAAAAATAGAATTTTAACAGAAATGTTGAATTCTATGTTGTTGACTGCTGGCATGTCTGCGGCCTATTGGGTGAAGCCGTCCTCACGTCAAATCATATTCTTAACAAAGTTCCTCATGCAAAGTTGACTAAGACACCCTATGAGCTTTGGTTTAAGAGGTCTCCTAGTTTTGACAATCTTAAGACCTGGGGCTGTATCGCTTATGTTAGGATACCAGACTCTAGAAGAGCTAAGATTGGACCCAGGACAAATACATGCGTCTACATAGGATGTGCAGATGATAGTGCTGCAGACAGGTTTCTGGATCTCTCCACAAATACTGTAATAGAATCAAGAGACGCTGTCTTCTTTGAGGATAAGTTTCTTAAGGACAAGAACCTGACACTGTCAGGTCTGCCAGTCACTAGTACTGAGCCTTTAGTTGAGCCAGGACAACGTAACTCTAACACTGAGCCTGTAGACACGAGTGGTTTAGATACCAGAAGACTATCTAGTAGAGAGAAAATGTCTAAAAGCTTTGGTACAGACTTCGTGACTTACTAAGTTGAAACTGATCCATCCACTTATAAGGAAGCGATGCGATCTAGAGACTCTCTATTATGGAAAGAAGCCATAGACGAAGAGATGAACTCTCTCATGTAGAACAACACATGGACTTTGGCCGATTTGCCCAAAGAGACTAAAACAATTGGTAATAAGTGGGTTCTGAGAAAGAAGCTTAATCCTGATGAGAGTATCGCTAAATACAAAGCACGTCTAGTTGCCAAAGGCTTCACTCAAGTGAGTGGTGTAGACTACTTTGATATATACTCACCTGTATGTCACTGTGCGACAATTAGGATTCTTCTCGCACTAGCATCTATTGAACACTACATTGTTCATCAGATGGATGTCAAGACTGCATTTCTTAATGGAGATCTGACTGAAAAGATCTACATACACCAGCCTGAAGGGTTCGTCATAGAAGGTCTAGAAACTAAGATCTGTAAGTTGATTAAGTCACTATACGGATTGAAACAAGCACTTAAAATGTGGCATGAGAAATTTGACAGCTGTGTAAAAGGCTTGGGTTTCAAATCCAGTCTATCAGATAAATGTCTGTACGTAAGAACAAGTGCAAATAAAGTAGTCATCATATGCTTGTACGTTGATGACATGTTAATTCTGGGCACTGATCAGTCTGAGGTGAAAGACGTGAAAGTTGCCCTGACGGCACATTTTAGCATGAAAGACCTAGGTGAGGTGAAAATCATCCTAGGAATGGAAGTGAACTTCACAAAAAAGGGTATTACCCTGAGTCAGAGTCACTACATTAGGAATCTATTGGAAAAGTGGGGTTACGATAAGAGCAAAAAGGCTGAGACTTCATACAATTATAACAGTAGACTGAAACCGAATGAAGGTTCAGCTATTAGACAGTTGGATTATTCCAAATTCATAGGAAGTCTCATGTACGCTACTACCTGCATTAGACCTGACATAGCCTTTACGGTCGGCATGTTGAGTAGATTCACCAGTAACCCTGGGAAGGACCACTGGGACGCCTTAGACAGGCTAATGAGATACTTAAAGTATACTGAGAAGTATTCTTTATGTTACAGTGGGCATCCTCCAGTGCTTGAAGGGTATTCCGACGCATCTTGGTGCTCGGAAATAGCTGATTGTCGATCCACTAGTGGCTTTGTGTTCACACTAGGAGGAGCTGCAGTAGCTTGGAAGTCTAAGAGGCAAACGTGCATTGCACTGTCCTCTATGGAATCGGAACTCTATGCTCTCGCTTCAGCCGGAGAAGAAGCAGAGTGGATAAGAGATCTGATATTGGACATTCCAATGACGAGTCTAAAAATGAACTCAATTTCGATTTATTGCGACAATACAACCACAAAGACCATTGCTACAAATACGTTGTTCAATGGAAAGCGAGGGCAACTAAGGATTAAACAGGCCTGGTTGACCTATCTCAACAGTCAAGGGATAATCTCCCTATTGGACGTGAGATCAAAAGATAATGTAGCAGATGTCCTTACTAAGGGCTTATGTAAGATTCTCACATCTAAAACATCGGGGGAGATGTGATTAAAGTCCATTTAGGAGGACTTAATACCTAGCTTATGTTTTAAATCTAAGAACCGTTGTCTGCTTACATTCAAGCATCTACGTTAAGCACATTAAAGTGTTTCAGATGTTATCTGATGAAAGCTAGAGGTGAGATAGTTGGCAGTCATTCCAAACTTGATGACTTACGTAATTATTCTTTGCCAAAGGCTGAATTGGGTATCATTCCAAAAAGGAATACTGAGATTGCTGATATGTGCCCTGATATTATGATAATCTAGTCACAGCTTGTTGTATCATTCCAAACTTAATGATATAACACAATTGTGGAACGTTAATAATAATCTTAATAATCGAATGAACATGGTTTGATTCTATGAAATCAATTAATCTAATTTTGTGTAAATTAGATAGAGATGCTATTTTGAGATTCTTTGCTCCCAGTTACAATATTAAGTTCACCCGTTGTTAGAACCAATCACTTCATTTCTGCAAATGTTTGAATTCATAGAGATTTGTCTCATGACATTCTTGTTGTAATTGTTTGCAGGCAATATGGAGATTGGAGGAGAGACAGTTGATTTTGACCCAGATGATGATGATCTGCTGTTCGCCTAGATCAATTATCAGTTTGAGTTTTCCAGTTTTTGTCTTATTTCATGTTTGGAACATTTGGTTTGAGTTTAGCATTTTGTTATTTAAAACTCATATTTATAATTCTGGAAAACTTTTTTGTTTTGGTCATTATTAACTATTGCATAAGTAGCCCTTTTTTCTTTGCTAACACTTATATACAATATAGGAGGAGATTGTTGAGGTATATTTATATACGTGTGTATGGGCTCCTTAACGGGTTAGTTAGGATCCGATAGGAATCAAAACCCGAGTCGGGGATTTAGGGTTTCACCTATAAATACTCTAGCTAGGGGGCAACGAGGAGACCGGTTCCAAACTTGACGGTCACGCGGATGCTTCGAGCACAACTCTAACAGGTGGGATGTCATAGTCTCCTCTTTATTAAGTGCTTAAGAGCTGATTTGAGGCATTGCAGATTTTGGAGAAGAGAAATTCCGAAATCCGCCGATCCCTCCACGGTGCCGATACCGTGGAACCCTAGGTGACAACTCCTAGGCTTGTATCTCCCTCTCCAAGGTATTTCCCATCCTTAGCCTTTGTTTTCCCCTCTAACTTCCCCCACCCGACCTCCATAAACCCTCCAGAAGGCTGGCCGAATTCTTCCCAGCAACCTACTGTTCAGCCGCCCAACTCCCTCATCAAAAACCATCCAGCGGGTGTTATTTCCCCTCCCAGCAAATCGCCCCAAGCCCGCAGCCTTCCTTCCTAGTCCAAATCGCCACCCTCCCTTGGTTGCATTCCAACAGCCGCCGCCCTCCTCCTAGTCCAAACTGCACCGCCGCACTCCACCTAATCCATTTCGCCGGCCCACCAAGAGTCCCAACAGCCACCGCCACCTTCCTTCCCCTTACCCGCCACCTTCCTTCGCCCTTCCCCTTACCCGCCCCTCATCCAATAGCCCGGATCCGCTCCCAAAATCATCAGATCCAACCTCTCTCGCCCGGATCCACCCCTCCATAGCGGGATCTACTCAATTTCGAACCGATTCCACCTCCCGCCGCCGAATTCCAGCCACCTACATCGTCACCCGCCTCCGGTTCCACATTGGATCGCCATCAAAACGTCTCTGGCTCCGAAATCTACATTGTCTTGGACAACCTTCTATTCGATGAGTCACTTGTTGTATTGGACTATTATTTTCAACATTATTATATCAGTTAGATCTTAGATTTATTTGGATCTTCTGTATTATTGTTGTTTGCTTTTTAGATTATTATTGTGATTTGTAGGGTCTATTCACCGTACGCTCTCGCTTTGACCCTCCATGCGGAGGAAAACCTAACCCACTTGCTTAAACGAATTATTTTTGTTTTTGTCATAATCATGCGTGTGCGATTAAATTACTTAATACTCAATTTGAATTATCTATCGGGCTTTGCATTGCATGTAGGGTTTGGACAACATTACATCGACCACCTATAGATTCGTCCTGCGTCACATAGTTCCTTGATGTTTGATCTCTAGAAAAAAGATATATTTGGCGACATTTCTAATACTTTTGAACCTTGTTGGGATCTACCTTCAAATTTAGAAGTGTCTATCCAATTAGGAGCTGTTGAGTAGAATATTGATCCTTCGCCGTCAAGTTGAAGCACCCACCTGCAGAAAAAAAACTACATAAGAATCAAATTAAACTGATTGACACATTTGCTATAGAGCACACACGAGTGCAAGTACCACGTCACTACAGCATGAACTGTTCCATCCTCTATTGGCTTTAACCACATCTCAGATTCTCCATAACTATCAGGCCGTTTCCAAAAGTCAAATTCAAAAATTTTGAAAAGTTCTGACAGCTGAATAGTTACTAGATTAGAATATAATCAGTTTTTTTATTAACTGTAATGTTTGAGATCAATCATGTTCATACCAAACGTATCTCACTGCATAGAGAATTAATATGCATAGCATACTGCTGTGGTTTTACATGAATTATCTTCTCTGAACAATCAGGAGAAAGACGGATTCCATCTGATGCTCTAACTTCATTGCTATGCAGATCATGTAGCTTCCATAAGAATGCACTTTCAACTAGCTGAGCAAAATAAACATGGACGCTGCATGAGCAGCTGTTTAAAGAAACTAAGAAAAAAAATAATGATATTATATAATAAGGGAAATTATTTAGAGTAACATGATTAATGATTTATTAGAAATTCCCTAAAATACCATCTCTTCGTGTGGAAAAACTCACTTTCATCTTCAATATCTAACATCTGTTGCTATATAAAAGAAAAAATATTTCTTTATTGTAATATTGGGGCTTCCTATTTTGCCTCCATATTAAACAATATCTTGCACAATAAATAACATTAAAAAAAATTGATAAAGGGAGAAAATCATTTAAAGATTGAATATATGAGATATTTCATGCACGCCCCCCCCCCCCCCCCCACACACACACACAATGCTGCTAGTCATATAAAACGACAACACCAGTTGGGGACAAATAGTGAATCCATAAATAAACACTCATCTGTCCTTTGGCAATGAGTGTAGATTGATGGTACAGTGCATGGTCCTTGCAAATGGTTTAGAAACGACACAAATGTAATAAACTAGAACATTATAGTCATGCACATCAAGGGCTGCTATCCAGAGTAGTTCATTCTTAGTAAAACAGAGTATGTTGATTTCAGTTTGTTGGTATCATTACCATTTTCATATGAAGAACAAATGTCATGTTTACTCTTTTTTGGAAACATTTCCTTCTTCTTTAGATTATACATATTGGGAATCCTTTGCAACTATTTATATTCATTTCTGAGCGAATAACCTAAGGCCTATAGGCCCATCACCTACACCTAGCGCTTATGCTCATTTTTCTCACTTATGTATCCTAAGCTAAGACAATAAACTGGACTGAAGCCATATACACTGAACAAATCTTGTATATAGTGGAAAGTGATAAAGAGAGCTATGTTGAAAGAAAATGATGTTGAAAAAACCCTTAAATGTGGAAAACTTTTTCTAAATGGTGCAAAGTCGACACACAATTGCGAGAGAGGATGAAAAGGTTGCTTATCGATGGTAAAAAGCAAAGGATGGTGCTTGTTGTAGGAAAACAAAGAATGGCGCTAAATATTTTTTGTCGGAAGAAGATAAAGTGATGCAAAGAGCCCAAATAGGTCTCTAATAAAAATAAATAAATAAATTAGGAACTTTTTATGCCGTGACCTCGTTGGTCCCACTAAACTCAAATCACAATAATATTGGACTTGGATGCATTATTTGTTGTGCTTGGATCAAATGAGAACGTTGAGAATTGATGTCAGTTTGATGGTAATCATTAAACCCATATCAGAACAATTGTAAAGTGTCAACCACAAATATTTGAGATAAGACTATTGATGATTATGATATGTATTATTACTTTAATGTCTTATAAAGCACTTATACATCCAAAAAATACCATATGAGATCTTATAATCAATGCAAATGAAGAGCAACAAAACCTGGCCATATATGGTGGCGCGATATGGCACAGTTTTGGCATTAGTAGTCAACAGCATATCATGTGCATGCTGCAGAGTCGGTATCAATCCTTCGCCAAGTAACTCGGAGTCCAATATCTCACTAACCTGCGGATTCAAGAAAAACATGGAACCAACATATTAGCACAAGATATAAATGATTGATGACATTGATTTAGTGTTTCAATGGTAGAGCAATACCAACTATTTTGGTTGATTTTATGAATCCAAAATTTTCATTTGTTAAAACTTACAACTATCATGCACGAATCTTTTAGAACAAAATCTTCATGTTAACATAGGTCTAGCACTTCGTAGTTATCTAATATTAAGGCTCCATTTGGCACGACATTTAGCTCCGGTGAGTTTGGACAAAAACGCCACCGTCATATAATGTATGCTTGACATGACAATAGTTACGACCACCACTAAGAAAATAAAACTAGTTTTGAACATAAAAGTGGATGAAGTTCCTTAGGTGATGTCAGGGGTTTACGAACGACAGTTCATAACCACCGCGCTCATGATCGCCGTTGTTGAGCCAAACAGAGCCGGATTTTATCTACCCATTGAAATTTTGCATTTTACCTTTCATTGTTCATGCCAAAACCGCCAAACTCTATTTTCAACGACCTGATCTTTAATTGATGCAACCCTCATTGTACCTCCAAGAAATCATTCATCAACTTGTCCTTCCAAATTTTTTCAAATTTAAATTTTAGCATAATACATGTTTACAACTCTTTATTAGGGACACATATTAAGGCTCGGTTTGGCATGATGGTGGTGGTCGTGAACGCGATGGTCATGAACCATCGTTCGTGAACGCCCAACCTTACCTAAGGAACTTCATCCATTTCTATGTTGAAAACTAGTTTTCTTTTCTTGGTGGTTGTCATAAGCATTGTCATACCAAACATACATTCTATCATGGTGGAGTTTTTGTCCAAACTCACCGGAGCAAATAAGCCGTGCCAAGCGGACTCTAAATCATTAACAATGTTAAATAGGGCAAAACAAAGTCCGTTACTATAGCTAAATCTAATGTGAGATAAGATGTTAGTTTCATTAAAAATATTGTTATAAACATACTACAAGAATGAACAAAATAGATCACTTATTGATAATAAAAAATGTCTGTTTTGTTATGGAAAAGAAATTTTGCATTTAAAAAAACCTACAATATAGCATTATCTGAACTTGAATGTCACTCCAATTGCCCTTACTATAATCATGCATTTTTAAATCCATTGCAATATTTTTTTTTTGCACATCAATCGGGCATTCTCATTTCTGCCATACCACAATTGAGTTTCTCGATGCCCCCACAGTCTAACAAAGCATAATATCTGACCTTATTGCAATCTAATAAAACTTATATTTATAAAGGAAACTTAAATATGCAGAGAGAAAAAACAGGGCCACAGATTACCAGCATAGAAGCACGGGAGTCCAAGTCCACTCCAACTTGAAGCTCATCGGAACGCTTGTGAAACAACTTCACCTTCGTCTCCATTCCATTAGCCCTAAGAACCCTCCGCATGAGCTTCCCCATTGGAAGGTAGGATTCGCACGCAGAGACCTTTGCCTCCCTTCCTCCTCCACTCTCCTTCATCGCTCGAGCCACCATCATTGATAACAATCCCGTTCCCGCACTTGCAATGCGAATATGGGGGGTATTGCAGAATCAGTGCAAAGTTCAAACAAAATATCATCAGTATTTCGAATTTTAAAGGAAAGGTGGAGAACGCACCCAATGTCGAGAACGTGGCATGGGGCGGTGACGGTCTTCTGGATGGCTAGTCGAAAAGCGCGGTTGCGGCGACAGTCGTTGAGCATGTCAATGTAGGAGGTAGAAGCAAGGAGAGAGCTGTATGCAACGGGAGCCTCTTCCTCCGCATGAGCGTCGTCTTCCTCTATGACGATCCACTCCGATTTGCCGGTTAGCGGGTTCTGCTGGAGCTGGAATGCGCGATTGGGGCTCGCTCCGAGACAACTCATGGCTCGATCTTCACCGCTTCCGGTGCGAGTAAGTTGTTCGCTGCGGTAAAACGATAGATAGCTTCGGAACGGAGAAAGAACGTGCCGAAGAAGGTTGCTAGCGGAGATCGCCGGCGGCGTGAACGCCGGGAGAAAAATCAGCATAGAGTCGAAGGCCCGGCTCTTTTGGGAAAGGTAAAATAAAACCCCGGGAAATGGTGTAACAAATCGTGTATTTTTTTAAGGTAATTTTGTTAGGAGACATTTTTAGGCCGGTTTCGCCGATGCTAAACATATATAGTCCGGCCCGGCGGGTGGCGGGTGGCGGGTGGAGAAACAAAATGACCGTTCTAAATCGTTGATTGGTGCTCCTCCCACCAGCGGCAAAATGTCGGGCTCACACTCTTTCATGCCGACCGTTCTCAGTGGGAGGTCGCAAACAGGGCCCAAACACTTGTCCTCCGGCTCATTCCCACCTGAACAGCACGTTGCCGAAATGTCAAACGGAGCCATAGTCAGGTGAGATCTTGTGGTGCCATTAATGATGAGACTGCCCGTAATATTGATTAATGGGCATATCCGGTCAGATTTAAAATAATAATAATTTTTAAAATTATAATAAATTTTTATAAAAAAAACTTAATCAACATTTTATTCAAAGCAGATTAAGGCCCCGTTTGGCAAGTGTTACAAACATGAATTGGACAAACATATTAATAGGGTCGCGACATGCAATGATTAATCTCATGGAGCATTGACATTTTTATTCAAAGAAGGAGAAATAACCCCACAATTTAGGGATGAGCTATCCGCTTCCAATAGAAATACATTATGACTGCCACCAAGCAAGGATGACTAGTTTTAAACATAAAAGCAGATTAAATTGCCACCAAGCAAGGATGGCTCCGTTTGGCACGGTGGTGACGGTCATGAACATAGGGATTAAATTGTCATTCGTTAACGCCCACTTAAAGAACTTCAGCCACTTTTATGTTCAAACGGATGATGTTTGCTAGATGATCCTTAATGAATGACGGTTTAACTAATGAGTTTACGACCGCCACCACCGTGCCAAACCGAGCCTAAATTATGATTCGTAAACACTGCGTTCATGACCATCACATCAAACAGAGCTAAAGTAACATAGTCGCGGGCGAACAAACTTGGAAACAATGAACAAACAAACTGCTTACACCACAACCTTCATCACGTTTAACAGTGCCTCTACGAATGCCGCCAACACCGCCTTGTATATCGTCGTCCCCAATGTTGTGTACAACAGCGCCATGCTTATCTTCGTCCCACCTATTCCCCTTTTTTTTTTACCGATGGTCGGCAACATTTTGCTAATCACATAAATTAGCCAGGTTTTGAATAACCTACACGAGCAACAACAGATGGAAAAGACCTCAGTTGTTTCTCTTTTTTCACCCTTGAGCCAGTATGTTGTTAACCCGCATGCCAATTGAGTGTCTAAGATCAAAAAATGTTTGAACACGGCTTGCTTGTTTCACATGGTCCTCATAACAACAAGAACGACTTGTCCTTACTTAAAGAGGAGCAGTGTGAACAAAATATGATCGCAGTGTACAAAATATTACTCATACATGTATAATATGATTACAGTATAAACAAAATTTGATCGTAAAATTATAAGTGATATTCTTGCGTACAATATATGATCACAATGCATACAAATATGATTGCAAATTTCACATAGATATCAATTTTTGATATTTCTGAGATCATAAATGATATTTGGGAGATCATAAATAATATCTGGGAGATCATAAATGATATTTGAGTTTGCATAAATGAAAAACATCATTTTCAAATGAAAAGGTAAATGACACATCATCTTTTTAGAAAACACCTATTATTATTTTTTATTAAAAAACGCCTATTTGAGATGATAAAAGATTATATTTGTATGCAAAGAGCAAAGCTGCAACCAAAGCTGAATTGTGAAACGAGCTGTGACCGCGGTGGGGCCATGCTGGTGCTGCGTAGACCCGGACTCATTTAACAAAAAATGACTTGCATTTAAAATTCTAGAAAATATATGTATATGTAAGTAGCGTGCATGCAACATTTATAGATGTGCATTTAACAAACTTCATCCATAAATTAGGCGCGCCGTGTTTCGCGAGATACAGTGGCCAGAAACTCAATTGTGTTAGGGATATCCTGAAAAAACCCTAGCGAATCGCAAGCCCCACTCACTATTAACACGAAATTCCACTCAATCTTTGTTTCCGGCGGCCTCCATGGATGCGCAAAGAGCTCTGCTCGATGAGCTCATGGGATCAGGTAAACTCCGCGTCCCGTCTCTCGCCCTCTTTCTACAATCCACGTCTTCCCTCACCGATTGGTCTTCGCAGCTCGTAATCTGACGGAAGAAGAGAAGAAAGGCTACCGGGAGATACATTGGGATGATCGGGAAGTCTGTGGACCGTTTATGGTCCGCTTCTGCCCTCACGATCTCTTTGTGAATACGAAGAGTGATCTAGGTGAGTCCTTTTTTCTGCCCCAGGTATTTTTCCTGTTACTGATATTTATAGTTTTCTGTTTTAATCATCTATTATCGATGGCAGGACCATGCCCTAAAATCCACGATTTGAAGCTCAAGGAGAGGTATTGCGAATATTTTACTTTATTTATCATAAATGCCGCATTATTGCTCCTGTAGTTATGTTTACATTTTCGGATGCAATTGAAATCAATTGATACAATGTTGACCATGTTCCCCTTTAATTCAGTTATATCGTCTTATATTGGAATATTTTCTATGCTCTCCACAGTTTTTTCAGTTCATATAGGGGGTGGGACATTGATCTAACATAGAAATATTTACACTGAGCTTATGATATATTTTTTAGTTTTGTTACACTGGAATTTTTTTTGCAGATAGATTTATTATTAGTTTTTGTTTGTTGGGTTTCTAAACTATACTTAGATTGTAGAACTTTTAATTGTTTAATATAAAATTATGGTTTTCTCATGTATGTGGAAATATTGGTCTGTATCAATTATTTTTCTTCATTGAATTTTCTATTAGCGATGCTTCTTCTAGGTTCTGCTGCTTGGTTTGGGCTCATCAAAATAAGTGTTGTTGTATCAAATTCTTTATCAAATATTAATATTGTTTTTTCCTTGTGCTGAATGATTTAAGCTCCATGAGGTGTAGGGTTTTTAGCCACACTAATTGAAGGAGATTGATCTCATCATATGAATCCAATTGCTTAAAAGTACCACTCAACTTGTTTTATGCCAACTACAATGTTTCAAATATGATCGCGATAATGTTAAAAATATTCCAGTTACATTTATATATACAAGTGCAGCGGGCTGCCCTTTTTTTGCCACATGTATGCATATACAAGAATCCAATGCTCGCTCTCCTTCTTGCTATTTGCTCAACATATTTTTTAACAACAAACAATATTGGAAAAAAGAGACTAGATGCAATAATAATTTTTTTGTGATTCGGAGCTATACTATATGGTGTATTGCAATACCCTTTATGTTCTTCAGTGATTTGTTCTGGCCTCTGGGTTTTATTATTTATTTGATTTAATATGGGTCAATCCATTCCTATATTGTTTGCATTGTTTATTTGTTTTGATTTTTCTTAATTTTTCATGTTCTACCTTATTTTTCATTATTTGGCTCAATGAGTACCCATTGCTTAAGCAAATATTTGCTCTAAGGTTTGAATTGGTTCCTTTTTTCAACTTTTTTGAAACATATGGAAGGTCATGAGCATTGAAAATCCCATCTTGAATATATGCTAATGGTTACATAATTTATTTTTTTCTTCATGGGTTTCTCTGGCTTCCATAAAGTTTCTTTAGGACACTATGATTTTTTTTTGCTGCAAAAAAACACGTCTTTACCGTATTGCAATGATCTGGATTGGCTTAAAGAAGATATACATAGCTACTAATTTGAGATCCAGCCACGTACTCATATTGAGCCTCCTGGAGAGGGGATTAGTTTAGTTAACAAAATCTTCAATGAAATATTGAAGAACAAGTGAGATTACTATTTTCTAGAGAAGAAGAATTTTGTATCAACATGTAAGAATATATTCTTTCGTAAATGTTAGAAGTAAGTTATAGGAGTGGTCAGAGCAACATCTTAAAAAGATCGCACTTGTATTTGGAATTAATTCGGTTTTATTAATTGTTATAGGGTGATTGCATTTAAGCTACTTTTATTTTAGGAGATTAGAATAAATATATAAAGCAGTATGAGATCATGGTCGATATTTGTTGGTCTGAAAATGTTGTATAATTTAATATTTGAGAAGATTTTTGGGGTTGAGAAAATGTGTTGAAGTTATTTTGAAATTATTGAAGATGCATATATTGGATCAATGATTAGGAGCAAAAAAAATAGAATGCCTAAAGTGTATGCAATGAAAATACGATTACACGAAGGCTTAACATTTTATCTTTTCGTATTTATTATAGAGATGCTTACCTGGTAAGTTATTTGAAGTGAGCAGCACTAGTTTTAAAATGTCCAAAAAGTTAAAATGACAATATGGTTACATTGATGTTGAGTGTTTTCTTATTTTTCATATTATTTTGTAGATACAAAAAACAGCAGCATTCAAGCCTTTATCCCACTATAGTGGGGTCGGCTACATGGATCCTTTGTACATCATGTCTTTCCTTATGGCCCATAGTTTCACTCCAATTCTTTATTGGTCTACCCCTCCCTCGTTTAACATGCCTAGTGACTACTCTCACAATGCCTAACAGATGCCTCTATTGGTCTCCTTTGTACGTGTCCAAACCATCTTAGTCGAGCTTTCTCGCATCTTCTCTACAGATGGTGCTACTCATGTCTTATTCCTGATACATTCATTCCTAATTTTATTCAGTCTCGTGTGTCCACACATCCACCTAAACACTCTCATCTCCTCAACTCTCATTTTTTGCTCATGTACACAATTTTCTGCCCAACACTCAGATACCATAGAGCATCGCTGGTCTAATTGCAATACAGTAAAACTTGCCCTTAAGTTTTAATGGTACTTTACGATCACATAAGATCCTTGACGCGCCTCTCCACTTCAACCAATCCGCTTGGATTTTATGTGTCACATTTTATCAATACCTTCATCCTTTTGAACTATCAATCCAAGATATTTAAAACACTCACTACGGAAAATATCTTGATCACCCAACTTAATAACTAAGCCATGTGTCCTTCTTGCACTGCTCAATTTAATCTCCATATACTCCGTCTTTGCCATGTTCAACCTAAAACTTTTATTTTCTAAAGTGTCTTGCCAAGATTCAAGTTTTTCGTTTACACCCTCGCGCGTCTCATCGACCAAAATGATATCATTCGCAAAAAATAGACACCAAGAGATAAGGAACTTAGGAATATTATAACAAAAGCAAAGCATATAATTCGCAATTTTATTTTATTTAATATTTGTAGAGAAAGCTCCAAGCCTTGTATATACTTCTTGATTGAATAATTACAAGTATGAATACATTTATATAGGAGAAGAAGAAAGAGAGAAATCCCAAACCAAGATGTGGGACTAATACAACTAGAGAGAGAAGAGAGAAGAATGGGCCCCTAGATGGGCCCTAAAGTAGGCTTTTCTAACACTCCCCCGCAAGCTGGAGCGTACAAGTCATAGGCACCAAGCTTGGATAAAAACTGGTAGTATAGTGGCTGGGAGAGAGCTTTAGTCAGGATGTCAGCAACTTGGCTTGCAGCAGGAATATGCTCCAAATCTATCTTCTTTGCCTGTACCTTTTCTCGGATAAAGTGACAGTCAACTTCAATATGCTTTGTGCGTCCGTGAAAGACTGGATTCTTGGCAATATGGATTGTCGCTTGACTGTCACAAAATAGGGTCGCTGGTGATGAGAGACGAACACCCAAGTCTCTCAGAAGGCTCTCAAGCCAAGTTAACTCGGAAACAACAGCAGCCATAACGCGGTACTCAGCTTCAGCAGAAGAGCGAGCAACCACATTCTGTTTCTTGCTACGCCAGGTTATGAGATGTCCATCGAAGTAGGTACAAAAACCTGTTGTGGAACGCCTATCATCAATGGACCCGACATAGTCAACGTCAGAGTACGCGACAAGGGATAGAGATGTGGATGGCTTGTACATAAGCCCTTGTCCTGGAGCGATCTTGAGATATCGAAGAATGCGCTCGACAGCTTGAAGATGAGATGTTCGAGGAGCATGCATAAAATGACTTACGACTCCCACAACAAAAGAGATATCTGGTCGAGTGACCGTAAGGTAGATCAGCTTCCCAACCAAGCGTCTATAGTATTCTGGATTTGTAAGGAGCTTGTCGGAGTCAGAGCTGTGGGCTGAGAGTTTGTGATTTGCATCCATAGGAGTATCCGCAGGTTTGCATCCAGAATAACCGGCATCATGAAGGAGGTCCATACAATACTTCCGTTGGGTTAACACAAGACCATCAGGGCGTCGTGCAACCTCAAGTCCAAGGAAATACCGAAGGTTGCCAAGATCTTTGGTCTGAAAAGTGGAGTTTAACTGCTTCTTGATATGTTGTATCCCTGTAATATCGTCGCCAGTAATGAGAATATCGTCAACATAGACAAGTAGGATCACAGTTCCGGTTGACCGGTGTCGGGTGAAGAGAGAAAAATCAGCCGAGCTCCGAATAAAGCCACTATCACAAAAAACCTTGCTGAATTTTTCAAACCAAGCGCGCGGGGACTGTTTGAGACCATAAATAGATTTCCGAAGATGACAGACCCGAGACTCCCCCGTGGTCTCAAACCCGGGAGGTTGGTGCATGTAAACAATCTCCTACAGATCTCCGTTGAGAAACGCCTTCTTAATATCCAGCTGATAAAGTGGCCAATGACGATGAACAGCCAGGGAGAGAAGAACGCGGACCGTGTTCAATTTTGCCACCGGAGAAAAGGTTTCCTCATAATCAAGGTCATGTTGCTGAGTAAAACCCCGGGCCACGAGGCGGGCCTTTAGACGCTCAACGGTGCCATCCGCCGCATGTTTAATAACAAAGATCCACTTGCAGCTAACAGAGGATTGACCTGCAGGAAGAGGAACCAAATCCCAAGTTCGGTTAGCCCAGAGAGCCCGCATTTCATCTTCCATAACCGCCCGCCATCCGGGGTGGTGAAGAGCCTCCTGAACAGAATTAGGGGTGGAGATAGAGGATAAAGAGAGAGCACTCTGACGGAGTTCCGGAGAGAGGCGGTGAAGAGAGACAAAGTTGGCCATCGAGTGGGCAGTGGAAGCAGTTGTCGGATCCGTAGGTTGCAAAACATCATTAGAGCGGGGCAGCTCTCGTAGGATAGTAGACGAGGGAGGACGTCGAGTGTACACACGAATGACTGGTGGTGTAGGTGGTTTAGGTGGGATGGGTGGGGGAAGTAGAGGTGGAATGGTGGAATTTACGGGAATAACAGGTCGCGGGAGAAGTGGCGGAAGAGAAGGGTCAATAGTTTGAGAGTAATACGGCTGATCTTCGAGGAAGGTGACATCAGCAGAAGTAACCACCTAGCGATCTGTGGGAGAAAAACAAACGTAGCCCTTCTGAGTTCGTGAATAGCCCACAAACATATATTTAGTGGCACGGGGGGAAAGATTGTCAGTGAACGGGCCAAGATGATGAACAAAACATACGCAACCAAACACGTGTGGGGTGATGGAGAATGGAGGTTGAGAGGGAAAAAGGAGATTGAAGGGAACCGCAAAATTGAGGATAGATGAAGTCATGCGGTTAATAAGAGTGCAAACGGTTGAAACCGCAAAATTCCAATATTATTTTGGAACATTCATCTGAATCATAAGGGAGCGGGTGACCTCGAGCAGGTGTCGATTCTTGCGTTCAGCAACGCCATTTTGTTGGGGGGTATAGACACAGGAGGTCTGATGGATGATCCCAAATTCCGCACAGAGGTGAGAGAAGGTATGACTAGTGTATTCACGGGCATTATCAGTGTGAAGGGTTTTAATGGTTGTGGAGAACTGGTTGCGAGTTTCAATGAAAAAGGTACGGAATACACCGGGCAATTCAGAGCGGTCACGAAGGAGATACAGCCAGGTCACCCGAGAGTAGTCATCGACAAATGTGACAAAGTAACGGTATCCAAAAACACTTGTAATTTTGTAAGAGCCCCAAATATCGGAGTGAACAAGATCAAAGGGAGCAGGACGTCGAAAAGGATGTGGTGAGAACGTAGAGCAATGATGTTTCCCATAGATACAGGACTCACACGTGAACTCGTGGAAGGACACGTCTGGGAGAGATTTTTTGAGGATGTTTAGAAGAGCATGACCCAGACGTCAATGCCAGTCAACTGAGCTAATAGACGACAGCACCGTTGGGGGAGACAGATTAAGGATATAGAGACCATTCGACAGATGCCTTTTTCCAATGATGGTTTGCGTCTTGCGATCCTGCACAACACACGAGTTAGAAGAAAAAATAACAGCACAATCGAGATCAGCAGTGGGGCGACCAATAGAGAGAAGGTTGAACGGAGAGCCCGGAACATGAAGAGCAGAGCGAAGAGTAATGGAGGGAGTGAGGTTAATATCTGCCGCACCAGAGACGGGAAGTGTGTCCCCACTAACAACAGTAATTAACTGGGGATGCACGTCGTTCAAATATTGTGGTGGTTTCCGTGATGTAATGTGGTGAGAGGCCCCGGAATCCAAAATCCAGGATGAGCTGTGAGCAAGGCAGGAGATACCACCATCGGAAACAGACACCACAGAGCCCGGAAGACAGCGGATCATTTTGCAAGGAATAATCCGCAGCAGTCAGGGTGACAACACACCAGTGGCAAGAAACGGTCACGACCAGCGCGGTAAGACCAGTCCGCAGCGGCGAGAAACAGGCAGGCTGCGCGGTTAGGAGAAGACCGCAACAGAAGCAAACACTTGGGGAAGGAAGTCGCCGCGAGAAGGACCAGGCCGCAGCGGGAAGGACCAGACCCCAGCGAGAAGGAGCAGGTCGTACCAAGAAGAGGCAGAGCGGGAGGCCGCAACGAGAAGGGGACCAGTCCGCGCGGTCACACCAGCGATTATGCGAGGTAAACTAAAATGCAAGGTAAACTATACAGTAAAATTTTGAAGGACATCATGATCGTGATAAAGAGTTGATGAGGGTTTCATATATTTATAAGATAATGAAAATCATGTTTTGATAGTTTGGGAGTGCACATTTGATGTAAACCAAAGTGGGGGTGTAGTTTCGAAACAAAGTAAAATACGATCTTTTTAAAATAAATGCGGCGCGAGAGAATTTTGCGGGCTATTCTAACGAACTAAATGGTCAAGACGTTGCTCGCGAACGCAAGACTACCATACGAACGTAAGAACGTCATGAGACTCAATTCCACAGGCACGGAAAATTAGGTGGAGTCATTAGTGTTGGGTTCATTACCCATAATGTTCCCTAGATTGGATTTGAAGAGTTATCTTCATCAACACTAAGAGCATAGTTGTATTTGATGTTATTTAAGCTCATCATGTGCAGGATGTTCCATGGAACAAGTCTAGACAGATTGTCTAAATGATGTGACAGGTGGTCACAAAGTGAAAATGCTGAAAAGGCAGGAATTTGCCTAAGTCCACAGGCGTTGAGTGAGGTAAGCTCACTCAACGCTAGAAGTTAAGGAGCAATTGAAAATGCAGCCAAGTTCACAGGCGTTGAGTGGAGCAAGCTCACTTAACGCCAGAGGTATGGAAGAATGTTGGCAAGATGGAAATATGGCTATGTCCACAAGCGTTGAGTGGAGTTGACTCACTCAACGCCATACAGCTATAGGCAGAAATATGGCTAAGTAGTTTGGCGTTGAGTGATGAAGACACACTCGACGTCATACAGCAAAAAAAGCTGTGAGTTGAACTGAGTTCAGAGTTCGTCAAACTGAGTTCAGAGTTCGTCAAACTGAGTTCAGAGTTCGTCGAGCTGAGCTCAGCATTCGTCGAACTAAACTAAGATTTTGAGATTCTGAGTTCGTCGAACTCAGTTCAGAATTCGTCGAACTGATCTCACCGTTCGTCGAACTCAGTTCAGCATTCGTCGAACTCAGTTCAGAGTTGAGTGAGGCAGGCTGAGACCGTCAAAGCTTAAGGTTTAAGAGGCAGAAAAGTGGCTAAGTCCACAGACATTGAGTGAAGGTCATTCACTCGACGTCATGGCCTCATAAGTGTTGAGTAACACTCAGTCAGTCAAAGCCAGTGTTTTTAAACATAGAAATTTGGCTAAGGCAAAAGGCGTTGAGTGATGAAGACACACTCAACGCTCTCAACGCCAGAGAAGCAGGAATATTTTGGCTAAGGCAAATGACGTTGAGTGAGGCTTGTTCACTCACCGCTCTCAACGTCTAGATAGACAGAATTCTGTCCAAGTGTTTTGGCGTTGAGTGAGGCTCACTCACTCAACGTCTATACTAATGTTGGTTGATTTTTGGCTAAGTCCACGGCTGGTGACGTCAGCAAGTCAACTAGTCACCAAGATTCAAATTAGTGGCGGGATGGCTACAGCACGCGACAATTGTGGCCGCAGACCTACTGTACAACAGTTGGCGTTAAAGCAAGGTTGCTGCAGCCATTAAATGTGTGGGGCCCACTGCTCAAAGAGCCGTTGGGTCATAATCAATAAAAGGGAAAAGGCTTTACAGAGGAAAACAGCTTTTTGAGAGGAGCCATCAGGTCATTCTTCTTCACCGCCATTGTTGTGCTGCAGAACAGGAAGCTTAAGTCAACAAGACGAAAAGCAAGTTAGTTGTTGTCATCTTCATCGACCTCAGCAGTTCATAGTATTTCTCTGAGGAAAGAGGAAGCAGCCTAGGGCCGACCCTTGCTGCAAGTTCTTCACAGTTCCAGTTGGACAAACAACATCCTGAAGATCTTAATCTGGAAGCTGTGAAGAGAAGAAGCTTGAAGAAGCAGAGATCTGAAAGAAGGCTCAGGGGACTATTCCTCAGGAGTCAAAGTTAGGGCTGAATCATCTCAGCCCAGGAAAGGAAAAAAAGGTAGAGCTATTTTAGTCTGCAAAGTTAGAGCTGAGATTTTCTCAGCTCAAATAGCAGAAATTAGCTGCAGTAACTTCACAATTCCAGCAGGAAAAATCCCTAGTGTTGTGAAGTAGTAGTTGGGGCTGAGCTTCAGGCCCAGTTCAGAAAGAGACAGAACATTGTTCCGCAAGTCACTTCCAACTCAAGTAAATATATACTTGTTGTGAAAGTAGTTAGGACTAAGAACTTCTTAGTTCAGTAAAGGTAGACTCAGGAAATAAAATCATGTAATCATAGTTGGGCTGAGTTTATCTATATCAAGAAGCTTGACACAGAGAAACATCTCTTTTGTCAAGAGTAACCACCAACCCACCTTTATCCTGTAGGATCCAAGTGTGGATCTGAGCTGTAGGGCTTAACAACCTGAGGTAGGAGAGTGTTGCTCTCTGAGTGTAGGATCCTTTGTGGATCTGAGGTAGGGCTGTCCTCCCAGCCTGAGTGTAGGGCTTAACAGCCTGAGGTAGGTGATCTTAGGATCACTGAGTTGTAGGGCCTTGGGCCTGAGAAGTAAGTCTTGGAGGAGACTTAGAGATCCTGAGGGATTTGAGCTGTAAGCTTTTTGGAGCAAATTTTGGAGAAGTGCCTAGTCCAACAAGATAGTTGGATAGGTGAGAGAGAAAGTAGATGTTTTCTTATTAGGGGAACCACTTTAAATCTGTGTGTGCTTGTTGTGTTGTTTCTTTGTGCAGGTTGTGTACATCTTGAAAGCATAAAACAACTAACAACCAAAGCTCTTAAAGAAGAAATATATAAGAAACTCAAAAGAGATCAATAACCTATTCACCCCCCCCTCTAGGTGATTTAGCTATCTTTGAAATAAAGACTTTCAATTAGCATGTACGATAATTAGGGGATGTAATTAATAGGGCAAGCTCTTCATAATTAACCATTCATTTAAAAAAATTCGAACACAAAATAACTAGTGATTGATAGCGGGAGATCGAAAGGTATACCCCGGGTAGAGTGGTCGCGGTTGACGGGTCTCTTGGAAGGTGAAGTGGAAGGTTGTAGGTGCTCGGGGTTTCACAAAAGGCTGGCTTGGCCCGAGACTTAATAAGGGAGGAAGGATTTCTGGCCCTGCAGAAACTATGGTTGTTGCACATGAGGTGCAATGTAAGCTGGGCGACTGGTTTCGGCAAGAGAGGTGTCGAATCATTCGGAGGGTGGTGGTAGCAGGGTCGCCGGAGTCCTGGACCACTGTGGAAGACGGTGACGGAGCGGGACAGGTCTGATGGAGGCCTCTGGAGCGTCGGAACTCCGTGTAAAGTCGTTGATCTTTTGGGAGCCAGCCTGAGGAGGGGTCGTCGGACCTTGGTGGAGCATCCAGGGGCGGCGCTGCTAGCGGTCGAGGGAGGGGAAGGCGTCGGGGCTTCCGTCGAAAAGGGCGGGCTCTAAAAAGGGGGTATCGGACGGGCGGCTCTAGAGAGAACCGAATGAAGACAAATACAGTCTCGTTCAGTTCGATTTCCAGCTCCCCTAACTGAAGGGAGGGTTTGCCTTTTATACAAATAAACCTAGGATTTTAATTTGAGAGGGTAAATGGGCTTCAAGGTGGGCTTCAAGATGGGCTGGCAGAACACTTCAGATTTGGGCTTAACTTGAAAGGGAACTGATAATTATAAATATGGGTATGATCATAGGTATTCCCCCATTTACAATTATCAAGATATAATTTAAAATAGTTAATTAATTAAGCTTGCCCTACTTAACCTATTCCCTAAATTATCGGACCTATGCATTCAGGGTCTCGTTGGCCGATCACACCAACGAGCCAAATAAACTTGCGCGAATAACATACGCAATACAAAATTACACAAAAGCGCTAACAACATGCGCGACACAACACATAACCAACCAAAGAGGCGCGAAAGCATACGCTACAAAAATAAAACATGTGCGATAATAATAATAATAATAATAAACGAATCGACGCGGGTTGCATCAATTCTCCCGTGGTTGAAAGTGCTCGACTCCAATGAGACTCGATGTAACCTTCAAGTAGAAAATCCAAGCGTCGATCAGAGAGATGTTGCATACTGTCCTGTTGATGCCATGATTGCGATCCAAAACCTGGAAGTAACCTGGAAGTAACCTCTCGTCTCAAAAACTCGCAATCCATCAGTCAAAATTTCATGCCAAATATTTAAATAAACAGTAATTATTAAAGCTTGTAGAGGATGACAGGGGCGGTGTGTAGGGAAAACATGTGGCAGTAGGGAGAACAGGAAGCAAGTGGAATCTGCTCGTGGAATCAGTAACTCATAACGCAATGTATGATCGCCCGATAGACACCTACGAACGTCTGTTGGACCCGGATCGAATATCACCCTAATTTTTCCTGATGAAATTCCGCTCGAGTCACAAAATTTTAAACAGATCCCAAATTTATCTTGTAAAATTTTTCATAAAAAACCTTTGAAGTGGTTGTCCCGATGAGGAGTAAAATATCTAAGTATTGTCTCAACTCCCTCAAGACTACTAAACCTAGAAGTGTCAGAACGCAAACAGTAACGGTAGTGATGTGGTGGTGCAGCATGCTCTCCTATATCCATAAAGAAGTGATGCGAACAAGACGCGTGCTCGCCAAAAATAAAATCCACATAAGGTGGTGACTCAACATGCTCGTCTACAACTAAAGAGAAGTGATATTGACCAAATGTGTGCTCGTCGAATACGATGTCAATGAAAGGTGGTGCCTCGAGGGCCACAGGAGAGGGGCCACCAAGCACATTATCTGTGGGCTTAAGGATTTGTGGCGATAATGTGCTAAGAAAGTCAGGACATAAGACAAACGAGTCTAGATCTCCTAAGAGGGAGGCCTCATCACTAACCAACTCCTTTGGGAGGAGAGAGCGATGACGTGTCATCCGAGGTTGGTGACACATCACTAGTAAGTCCTTCTCCCTGGAGCGGGACCTCAAGAAACAACTCGACAACTGAGTGATGTGGGTCAATGTGTGCAAGTGGACACACCATGTCAATCGGGAGGAAGGAATGAGGGAAAAACTCATATTCCTGGAGCAGGGGATCGGGAAGAACCTCTTTGATTGAAGGGGGTGCTAAAGAGGAGACGGGTGGAGACACGACTTCAGTCGGGGTGGTAGAAATAGGAAGAAGCTCTTCTTCATGGAGCGGGGGCTCAGGAAGAACCTCCTCGACTGAAGGGAGTGTTGTAGTTGAGACACGTGGAGTCACAACATCAGTCGGGGTGATAAAGATAGGAGGAAGCTTTTTCTTCCTTGAGCAGGGGCTCAGGAAGAATCTCCTCGACTGAAATGAGCGTCACGGTGGGGGTGGGTGGAGTCAAAGTGCTCGTCGTGAAACTGACGAGATGTGGAGGACTATCGAAACACCTAATCTCGGGTTCCACTATGTGATATGAAGTGGGTAGGTATGCAGGAGCAACACAATGCGTGCGCATGGACACCTCGAGTTTGTGAATATAGGTGCACAATCCACTCAGAATCTTCTTGCGTCTCCGATGACACGCTCAACATCTTTCCGCAAAGTTTTAATACGCGCATCTAAATCACCCATATTTTAAAATCCTAAACTTAGAATTTTCAAATCGACCGTTGCTCGGCTATCACACAATAGGAGTGAGATATCCAAGCAATCACACCAAACGGATGCGAACTAAGGTTGGGGTGTAGTTTTGAAACAAAGTAAAATACGATTTTTTTTTAAAATAAATGCGACGCGAGAGAATTTCGCGGGCTATTTTAACTAACTAAACGGTCAAGGCGTCGCTCGCGAACGCAAGACTACCACAGTCATGAGATTCAACGCAGAACTCGTGTGTTTGAACTGTTGGTGTCGAAATTGGCACCAACTTTCACACTCAACGACGGGCCCATTGAGTAATGGGGGAATCAGGAGCCGCAGGAAATTGAATACTTATCCTTGAGAGTTGGGCGAATAGAGCACAAAAAAGAGAGCTTGTCGCTAGCAGCGACAAACACCATATTTACCTGGAATGACAAATACCGCTTGGCGCGAATAATATTATTCCACAAATGGAGCTATTACAGGATATTACAAGGCAAGAAAAGACACAGAAAAGCAAAGGCACCCGATGACGCAGAACTTGTAACTGCACCTACTATATGGCAGATTCTAGTTCACGTTTCGTGTCTCTTCTAACCACCTCTGGCCCCCTATTTATACAAAAGGGTGGGCTACCTAAATGGTTGGGAGCAATTAATGTTGCAATAAATGCCAACTAATCGGGTTACATGAGAAGTCGAGTAGGAAATTGAGAAGAGAAGGTCGTGCAGTTATAATAGACTGTAATTGCACAAGCCTTTACTAGCTAATGGGAGTGGGGAGCTCGGGCAGACTCCTAGGGCATTCGCCCAAACCCCTCTGGGTTAGCTGTTGTTGTGGGCTGGCTGAAGGGGTGCGTGATTGCTCATTGTGCAACTGCCCGCTCCTCCGGGGCTGGGGATGGTGCGACCACCAGGAGGGTAACCGCCCATACTACTAGTTGTCCAAAGCTTGCTCTGACTTTGAACTGGACTGGCTCTGTCTGCGGTCTCAAGATTTCAGGTTAACACAACCTTTTTCTCCTCAAGCTAGACCCTCATGTACCTCTTCGAGCCCCTCATGGGCTGCCTAATCCCGTCGAGCCACATCCCGCAGTAGCCCCTATTCATGGCTAGGGCTATCCTAATTTCCTGATTATTTTAATTAATCATTAATTGAATTAAATAAATAATCAATTAATTATGATGATCGAAGACGACTTCACTCAACTGCTAGATCGGTTTGACCGCTTTGAAGCTCAGATCAACCTCAAGTTCATCGCTCTCCGCCTGAATCCACCTGCGAGCGGCTACTCCATCGCCCCACCACCTCATCCTCAACCAGCCGCAGCCCCACCGGTGTTGCCGCCGATTCTTCCGTTGCCACCCTCGCCAGCCACTGTTGTGCCCTCTCTCCACACTAGTCGTCATTCTGCCTCTTATGTCGGCCCTTTCTTCGCTAGCCCCGGGTCTACTTCCTCCGACCATCTCACTACATCTTTTACCGGATCTTGCCCCTCCGGCCCTCTCGGCCATATCGATGCCCCTTCTGAAGGCCCTCGCTCCGCCAGCCCCCACGCTGCTGATTCTGCTGGACCCATTCCTTCTGTCGAACGTCATTCCTCGGGCCTTCTTGCCGCTACTACTCGCCACCGCTCTGACGGCCCGCCAGACTTAATCTTTCTGCCACCCGTTTTTTCGACAAAGCCTCGGCTACTCGCCGCCGCCGCCGCTGCCACTATTTGTTGCCTCTATCGCTGCCTCTGCGCGCTATCGGCTTTATTCTAGAGGGAGATCAAGTAGCCAGAGGAGTCGATCATCTGCATGGAGCTCAAGCTTGTGGGCAAGCTTGATTTCAAGGACAGATGGGATGTTATAGATCTCACGTCGTTGGTTATCTAGTATTAAGGGTTTATTTATATTAATTTGAGTTGTATGAGTCAAGTGTATTAGGTATTTCAATATCGTAGGCATCGAGTCAAGTTATGTGCGTTGTAGTATTTTGTGTTTTAATATTTCACATAGTTTCTTTGTATCAGGTATTTACGCCTGTGCCTTTGGAGCCTTATATGAGGAGGCCTCGTCATGTAAAACAGGAAGCAATGAAATATCAAGTTCTTTTATCTCGCTAAAATTCTTCTCTCCCCCTCTCTAAGCCTGCTGCCTTCCCCTTGGATTTTCTCTTATCCTCTTCCCCAAGCTTCTTCTTCTCTACCTCCATTCTAGGGCTTGCCCTTATATCCCTGCCTCGATCGATCGCCGGCCAAATGAGCACATAACATTCTTCAGCTTCAATTATATGTTTCTTCCAAACTACACACATTTGCTTGTTTATTATTATCCTTGACAGGATTCAATTTGAGCCTTTAATGATCTGTGATTACTATGTACCAATTTTGCAATGTTGTATTGTGATGTGCTATATTGTGCTGCTAATACAATGTGTTGTCTGGATGTGAATGTTAAGAACAAAAAGTATGTCTAAAATATTGTTACTAATTACAAAAAATTCGAACTTATGAGCCTGGCAATGAAGTTCTAATCTAAGTTCAGAAAGATTACATCAATTTCAATTAATCAAATTATTTTAATTCTTGAACAGTTATAAAAGCGCTTTTTATGTTAAGACAATTGATTGAGAAATATTGAGCAAAGAAAGTACATTCATATGATTTTGTCTGATATAGATAAAGCATATGTTCGAGTATTGTGATAATTAGGTTGATATACTTCAAGGCAAAAGTTAGTGTATTGAAGGCGTGCTAAAGCTATTGAAGATCTATGTGATGGAGCACTCACATTATCAGAAGTTTTGGCAGAACTATCAAAGAAATTTCAATCTTAGTGGGTCCAAATCAAGGAACAGTATTAAGTCCTTAAATTTTTGTAATACTATATACAAATGAAGATGTTTACAAAAAATATAAAAACAAGCTTCCTTGGGTATGTGTTTCCATGATATAATAGGTATAATTGGCAAGACATTTAATGAGTTATGTTAAAAATTAGAACAAAAGATATATTGTTTGAAAGATAGATGAATTCAAATTTGCATAAAAAGACCAAGTACATAATGTGCTATTTTAGTGAGGGTGATCTTATTATTCTTGGTCTAACTTATTAAAAGATTAAAGTTCCTTAGAGCAATCATGGATCAAGTATTCTAAAGAATGATGATATATATGAGAATGTATCACCTAGAGTTAAGGGTGGGTGGTTAAAATGGATACATGTCATGAGCATAGTATGATAAGAGGATGCCTTGAATGCTTAAATATAAATTTTCTAAAACTGTGATTAGATTGATGATGTTGTATTGATCTGGATATTGGATAGTAAAAAATCATTATTCAAGTTGATTGTGGTAATAAAGAAAATACTAACAAATTTATTGATTAAGGAATGCTTATTTTAGATAAATGGTGGAGGCTATATCTATTGAAAATAAAATGATAGAAAATAGACTTTGACTGTTGACCCGTACAACAACGGTTAGAAAATACTCAGTTAGAGTGCTTCTGGTGAGGGAAATTGTCGCACTTGCCGAGTTGTCGTGTCTTCTTTTGAAGAATTGCTCACAAGTAAATATGATGTGATGGATCCTATGTAACTTATCGACGAATTTTCATTTTTATGAAATTTCTTATGTTTAATACTTGGCACTATATGGCATGAAAGAGGGTGGCTATGTTGCTTCCTCTCCCCCCTCATATCTCACTTGGATAACCTTAATAAAAAGCATATGGATGGTCGGTTACTCCGATGTTCTCTTATCTCCCTCTTGTCTCTTGCTCCCGCCAGCCTCCAGAAACTTTTAGGGATAACATTAGTCGATCCTGTCACTCACCAGCGACCTCAACCCTTGCCATTGGGTTGGAGTGCCCCTGTCAAACCATCATACATGTTCCGCACTCGTTGATCCAATAGAACTACTACTTGTCCACTATTGCTCGATCCTCACAACTTCGATGATGTCTGGCAATCTTCTGCGCCACTTCCATAATAAAACTCTTAATTGATCAGTTTCAAGCTATCACACTCTCATTTGATTCAATTAGTCCCCCAATTATTTACTCAACGACTAAATCATGCTTTATATTCAAATAAAGACCCCCAATATCCAAGACAGTTGGCTAGGCTTGCATATTCACTCAACACTGTCTATTCAGACTCCTGTTCCTAGTTTCAGAGCCCTGATACTTTCACCCAATATTCTTGTTGTTATCCTCCCTATGCCACACCAATGTCGGAGTATACCTCTCTCTCGTATCATGTCTGAAGCACACATTAACGAGTTGTGGAAATTGATCATGCCTTTACTTTCTGAATGATGGACTCCAATGACAAAATCTTGGTGTCTATGCATGGCATCTTTTCCCGCATCAAGCCAAACATTGGTCCACCTTACCATCCACCAAATCTCGCATGCCCCCTTTGTCTCAAAACTTTCCTTATTGGCATGTTGAGATAGCCACTCACGTTCCTTAAGGTCTCAAAATTCCCAGCTTCAATGGAATTGCATGGGTTGAATATTTTCTCGACCTCTATTACATCATCTGCACGTAAAACGTTTTAATTGCCCTCTTGGACATGGATGGATTGATCCTTGATTGGGTTTGTTGGTCGTCCCTTAGTCTTCCTCGACGCTAGTGGCAAAATTAGGATTTTAACTCAGCCCGAGCACAAACCAAAATTTAAAATGATGCATGATGAATAACATTTTCATGAGTCAATACAATGAAAAATGGGCCAAATGGTTGCACAACGAGCTTTACCGTGCTGAATTTTTTTACCAAATTAGAGGTTGAGCAGTAGGCTTTGTTCTGTCAATTTTTTGTCAAATCTAATACAAATTGTAGGCTTCGTAGTATTAAAAAATTATATCGAGTCTAAGGCTGAGTGATAGGCTTCGCTAATTGAAAATTTTCATCAAGTCTAAAGTTGAGTTGTAAAATGTAATACGAAATTCTCCGCTCACTCACTTTTCTAGAATATTGAGTTTTATGTGCTAGAACTTGTAGAGGTACTTGAATGCAACAGAATAGCGATTTGAAAATATTGTATAATTAATGATAATAATGATAATCAATAAAATTATTTAAATTTTATTACATAGATCATCAACATTTTAAAGCAAATTTTTTCCTCTAATTGAAGACATCGCTAGGAGAAGATGATAGCAGTTGACCATCGAGCAAAAAATAAAAGATTTCTAATCAGCCTAAATTTTTAGGAATTCTTTTAATAGTCTCCACAAGTCCAATGACGGTGATGATTCTTCAATCTGATCACCAGAGCTTAAGAAATCCGCAAATGAAGGTTGATTTGTACAAAAATAAAACACTATTAAACGACATGCGAGCAGATGATGCTTCTCTCACCCTTATCTTAGGTGCTTTACAGATCATTGGTAAAATGGGTTTGGTTGTTATCACTGCTCTTCTCGGCCCCTTCATCACCGACTATCCAGATGGTCTACAAAGGCATCATCACCAATCCGTCCTCTGCAGTTATATTGTTACAGACTTGCACAACGATGAGACGTTGTGGCGGGTCTGCCCGCGGAGCAAGACGACGACGATTTCGTCTGGAGGAGGAGAGACTGAAGACGTGGCATCGGCGTGATTCTTTAGCATTTTGTTATTTCATATTATGTTGTGTAAGCATTTATTTTACTCGCACTTGTCATTCGCATCCCGCGCCTATAAGGGACGGAGTTGTACTTCTGTTTGTTATTCTTCGATGAATGGAAATCAGGGCTGCTCCCTAAGATTTTCCTCTCAACCCTAATCTCTCCTCTTCTCCCTCACCTCCACCGACCCTTCTCCTCGCCGCGTTCCTCTCCGGGATCGTATCAATTTGATCTGACCTTCTGAACCGCCTGCCATCTCGCCGTTGGTGCTTCTGATCTCCATATGTTTTTCGCTACAGAGCCCGTCGCCTGAGTCCGCGCTCAATTGTTTGCGTCATCTGTCGGGGTCATGTCCCGCTTCGGCTCCGCACGCCCGATTCCGCGTCGTCCGCCTAGGGCCGTTGCTGCCTGCTTCCCTCCCGAGCATCCCTCGCGTCTACACTCCCTTCCACACCGGCACCCGACGATCCACTACTTCCAGGGGCCTTTGCGACTGCCAATCTGCAGTTTCGGCCGGTTCCGTTGCAAGAAGACCGTAGCACGCCTGTTTTTGCTGATTTCAACCAAATCCGCCCCTTCATTCCGATGTCCGACATCTCCAGCCCATGACTCCCACCACTCGCTCCTCCAACGATCCCGCTCCAGATTCCGCCGCCAAAGCTCTTACCTATCGCGTTGAGTCTCAAGAGCAACTCTTCACCTCCTTGCATGACTCTTTCCTTGCTCTCCACTCCAAGATCGATTCCATCCAGGCGTCCGCCTCCGCCACGTCTGGCTCCGGCTCGCCAGTGGACGGAGGCTCCCTCCTTGGCGACAGGCCGCCGACCACTTCCCTCGGACACCCTCCTTTGGCCATTCAGGGCCGGTTCACCCTCTCCCTCGGTATTCTCTCTTTTGTTGGTTTAGACCCGATGGGGTGGATCGCCAAGGCAAAACAATTTTTCGACCTCAAGTACACCCCAGAGCACGACAAGGTGTCTACGACTGTGATTGGCCTGGATGGTTTAGCCCTCCACTGAGCCTGGTGGCTCCGCCAATCCAATCTGAGCCTCTCCTGGCCCGAACTGAAACAGGTGATGATTCGGCGGTACGACGCTCGTTGCTCTGGCTCTTTCGCTGTCGTGCGATCATGCGGCGTCCGCCAGACAGCCGGCCTGGACGACTACATTGACGAGCTTGTAGCCTTGGTCACTCACGTCCCCAACCTGCCACTCGATCACTACCTGGGCTTCTTCATGCAGGGGCTTCTGCCCCACATCCGCTCCCAGCTCTGCACGCACCATCCCTGCACAGTCGCAGATGCCCTTGACATGACGCGTCTGGTGGAGGCCGACCTCACCCCCAAGGCTCCTGCGCTTGCAGCCAGTCAACACCCACCTCGTCCGCCCGGGCGGCCACCTCATTCAACAGCCCCGCAATGGCCACCCCCTGGGGGAGACCGACCTAGCCGGCCGGTGGTTCCCCAGTGTATCTCCAACAATACCTATAATGAATGCCACATCAAGGGCCTATGTTTCTGATGTCATCATCCCTACTCTCCTACGCATGTGTGCCATCAAGGAGTTCCACGCCATGATTTGGCGACTTCAACCCAGAGGTCACCTTGGAGGACTTCGAGGCCCTCGAGCTATCCGAGGGTGACGATGTGGTGGACACCGCCTCACCTACTTTTCACCGCTTGGAGATACCATGTTTCTTAGGGTCTGTTTGGGACAGCTCTGACGGATTGAAAAGCTGCTGTTCGGATAGAGCTGTTTTAAAATAGATCTCTGGGGAGCAGTTTTGAAAAGCTGCAGACTGTTTGGGTGTTCTGTGCAGAAGTGCGCTCGGAATCGCCGGAGGAAGGACGTCGTGGGCTCGTAATCGCCGGAGGAAAGCCGTCTGGGGCTCGGAATCGCCGGAGGAAGGCCGTCCGATCTCTGAGCATGTTGCAACTGAAGAAACCATTAGATTTCCAAAACATGTGAGAGAGAAAGCTATTTTGCGGGAGCAGAAGCTGGGGGCGGAGAGATTTCTGAAAAGCTGCAAAACAGCTCCAGATTTTTGAAAATCTCTTCACAGAAAGCTGTCCCAAACAGACTGAAAGCAGCTCTGGCGGCTGGAATAGAGATTTTCCAGCCGCCAGAGCTGCGCCAAACAGACCCTTAGTGGATGGCATTTCGGGACCGCGGATCATGAAGTTGGCAGGCGTAGCTTAGAGTAATTAACTTAATTTTTATGAGGGAAGTTTGTTTAGTTGTTTTTTCCTTTCCTAATAAATTGGTTTTATCTCGCACAACTAGTTTGCTATGTTGGTTCATATTGATTGTTGCAAGATTGCTGATTGTTGAATGCTTTGCGCCACTAAATGAAATTAATTTTCTAATATGTTGCAGGTTGTGCTTCAAATTTAAATTGCATCTCAAATAATGGCTTCGTTTGGCGCAGCGTTTGGAGCTCTCCGTTTGGGGCAAATACCGCCGCACGGCGGGTAACCAAATGGTCGGCGGCGGCGTTTGCTCTGTTTGCACCCGCCGCGCCATGGGAAATGGAGGAAAACGGAGGGATTCCAAGCGCGGCCTCCCCCCTTCGGTTTCAAAATCCCTCCTTCTCTCGCTACCTGAGCAAAACGCCAAACCAAACGAAGCCTATATTTACATTGCATTCATCCCATTGGGTGCACCTGCGACTGCATCATCAACATTAGCTCCAACTCCTTATCTAGCTTTATCTTGCTAGTATTGAAGAAGAACGACATCTGACGCATCTGCATTGACTATACATAATTTAATTGCACTACCATTGCAAATAAGTATCCCATCCAATTCATCCATGGATTGTTAGATGAGCTTCAGGATGCCACCACTCTTTAAAGCACCACTTTACCAATGCTCTCACAACTTTTCAATTCAGAATGAATGACATCTCTAGATTTGTTTTACGTAATGACATTGTCGCCCTCAATCTTTATTGGTAGGAGCACGTGGAGCAGGTCAATGAGACTCTATCCACCCTTCAACAACAAAATCTTTAAATCAATTTGAAGAAATGCTCATTTAGTTGGACATTCAGAGATCAGCTACTTGGGCCATACCATTTTAGTCCATGATATTTTCATGGAGTTGAACAAGATCCTGTGATGCTCCACTGAACAACTACAAATCCAGAGGCGTCCCCAAATTCCTAAGGTTGTCTGGACTCTGGACCCGATCAACAATTCATTCAACACTATGGCAAGTTCTCCATACCTCTCAAAAATCTCCTCGGGAAGGACATTGATCTCGTTTTCTGCTAGTCGTCTGATTCTGCCATGACCTTTAAGCGACCTTAGCATGCCTTCAGCCTTGGTTGCCACTATTAATTTGCAAATTGAAAACTTATCCAGGCAATTCTTTGGGTCGTCCTTATGCAGGACCACTGCACCATCATCTTCTCCATTCATCTCCACTTCCGCTCGACTTGTTAGAATGAAAGTATGGTTCTTTTCCTGTATGTATAGTGCTGGATGTAGTAACTTCTCGAGCATCACTTTATCGTCTACACGGATCATCATGGTCTCCTTTATCTCCTCAGCCAGATGATCTATACCCCAAGTCATTATGTATTAGTGGCCAAACTCCTCAATTATACCTAAGGCCCAGAAAACTAAATTGTTGTTGACACACTATCACTAGTCATGACAATGGAGTCAAAAACTCTTCTGGCTATTTCATGATACATGTGGCTGGATGCAGCACTGATCCTTCAAGAGGTGGAGGCAGATCCTTATCTTTGCCCTATCATTGGCACCTTTCAGGAAGATTTGGCAGCTATTTCACCATTTATAAGGGCTGACTCCATTACAGGGGACAAGATGTTTGCTACTTCCACATGCTTGCCAAAACTCTTGGCGGAATTCCACTTGAATCCATTGGCAGGCCATGTGGGTTCCTGCTGCACCTAGCGACATCTCACAACATTGATGTATTGGCACGACATACCCCGCAATGGAGCAATTTGTCACCTCCTGCATCATGTGTCCAAGGATCAAATTCGAGATGACATTCTCAGGAGATCCTAATCATTGTCTATCAAAACACAATTTTCACAATGGATTTCATCACTAAGCTATCAAAGTTCATCGGATACAAGTTCATCTTGGTGGTCGTCAGCTATGTAGCACAGGGACGGAAACAGGATACGAGATACAATACGAAATGAATACGAGAAATGTAATTTTTTAAAAAATAAGGATACGAGAAACATTTTTAATTATTTTAATATATGTATTAATTAATATAAAAATATGACAACTAACAAACTATTTGTACATATCTTGAATTGTAACGAGAAAATTTTAATAAGACTATATTATATATCATTGACATTTCATATAATGTTATAAATGACATTCAAGAAAACAAGTACCGTGAAGAACAATATATCACATGTCCACATCAATACATCATAATTTTTTACTAGGGCATTTCAAAAATACAAGCACCATAATACAAAATATCAAGTTTAAAAATTAAGCATTCTCTCCAATAGTATCAACTGCATCATCTTCTTCAATAATCGAGAGCTCCAACCTTGGTTCATCAAGCGATAGATTAACTATCTCAAGTGTACCTACATCTTCGAATGACTCAAAACCATCGTTCGCAATATCCCACAATATAGACTCTCCTTCATTGTATTTTTGATCTCTTCTAGAAAGAAGTCGAAGATTGCTATGAATATTTATTAAATCTCCTGCACGTTGCGGTGTCATTCTATTCTTTTTCATTGAATGGATAAAGGAGTAAGTACTCCAATTTCTTTCGGCGCATGAAGAAGATGATGGTTGTACTAATAGCTTCAATGCATTGGTTTGAAGCAAAGGGGCCGGCGAGTCATGATTTATCAACTCAGTCTTTGGATCTAAGAGAACGATTTTGAATTGAATCATAATCATTAAAATCCCCCGATTTGTCAATGAACTCTGCATACTCCTTGGCGACCACATTACGCTCTATTAAGCTTGGAAAATACTTTTTCAAACATTTAATTTTTTCCTTGCTAACTTTCGGATCTATATGAGGAGCAACTCTATTTGTATCATCCGCTAGCTATTGTTCACTATAATATCTAATGAAAAAAATTTGAGTTAAAAATAAATTATACAAAAGACAATATAAATTTATAAATTAAAAGATACGTATCTTGGATTCAATGAATGCGCAAAGCAATGAAGCAAAGTGTTATTCTTGTTCCAACGATCCATTAGAATAGCATGTACTACCTCAAAAAAGGTAGGCACATCTTCTCTTTTCCTCTCATGAAAGTAGATAGCCTTCCTCACTCTTTCAATCATTGTGTCCCACATATCATATACTAGGTGAATACAAAGCTTATTTGTATCGCAAAAGTGAATTATGTCATATATTGGAGCGGTGAATGAAAGAATATACTCAATGCAATCCCACCAATCATCATCCAAGACCTTCTCTTTCACATGTCTTGCCTTTTCCATATCATCATCACGATATATAAGTCAATGATCACTAATAACCATTCTGTGGAGTCCATTTTTTATAAGTTTGAATCGTTTTAACATGATGATAATTGATGCAAAACGAGTTTTGGCAATAGATAATAATTTCAAACTCAAACTCATTAAACATAGCTAATCTCTTGGAATGATTCATTATATAATTTTTAATGAACATGACATCATCACCAATATGGATAATCCACGAACATTCTTCATACGTAACCGCATTATTCTCTGAATTCTTAGCGGCACATATGTTCTTCAAAGCTAGATTGAGAGTGTGCACCACACAAGAAATCCAAAAAATTGATGGAAACTCACTCTCAATTAGTTGGTCCGCTCTTTTGCAATTCGCCGCATTATCTGTTATAACTTGAACTACCTTTTCATATCTGATTTCTAAAATGACCTCTTTGATCAAAGAGACGGTGAAATACTTGTCCTTGATTTGACCTTCACAATTAACCGCCTTCAAGAACATTGCTTTTGAATCGGTTATCGCCATAAAATTAATGAGTGGTCTTCTCTGTGGATCGCTCTATCCGCCGCTTACAATACTAACTCCTTTCTCTACCCACATCCCTCGAATGAGAGCTAATATTTTTTCAATTTCGATCTTCTCCTTCAACAACAATGTAATTCTTAGAGAATTATATCTGGGTGGTACGTATCCCGCAAGGTTATGATTAACGGCAAAAGAATATGATTCCCTCCAATAAGGATTTCTTGCTAGATTGAAAGACAACCCCGCCGAATAAAAAGCCCTAGCAATTAAAGCATCTAAATGAGCTCTATCATCATTATTGAATGCACTAGAAATTGGATTCTTTTCTTTACCACTTGAATCGTCATTTCATCTCCGTTTATCACCAATACTCCCAACACTTCCAACTCCACTTGAAGTGCTTGGAGTTACCGGTATAAATTTTGGAAGTCTCCGCTCAATAAACTATTGATCATTTTTATCTTCCTTCAACATGTCATTGTATGTAGAAGCCGAAACCTTGTTACATACTCCAATTCCGCTACTCTTGATCCTCAATAAATGGTCATTCACACAAGTGTTTGAGCTTTTGTAAGACTTACCACAAAAATTACATGTCCAACTTTTACTTCCACCTCCTTCAGTTAACTTGTTCCCTCTTGTCACATATTTCCAAAGAGGCTTTTCGTCATTTTTACTAACGCCGCTACTTGAATCCATGGTATGAATGATAAGACCTAAAAGACTCAATGGAAAACTAAAGCGAAGACTGAAGAGAACAAGTGACCGGTAATTTGTAAATATTGCAGAAAAATGACAGATAAAAATTAAATGTACAAAATCACATTTCAACTCCACAAAAACATGAAGAAGACATTTTTAAGACTGCGTGATGTGCGAACAGAAAAGAGAAACCGAAATTTGGACAATAACAAAGTTTTTATTTTCAAAAAAAATGTAAGTATTACAAAGGTATGACCTCCCTTCTATAGAATGGAGGAGAAGAAAGATATTACAAATAAGCAATGTGGGACTAAATACATTTATGGTGACTAGCGGCTAGACAAAACCAGATCGCATATGTCGCGCGGTTAGACGGGTAGGCTAACCGCCCGACCACATACACAAGAGATGACAAGCCGCCAGAGGAGACCGCAAGACCGCCCGACAACCAAGCCGCTCGAGAGAGACCGCCAGACCGCACGACATCAAGCTGCCAGAGTTAAACCGCTAGACTGCCCGGTCTCCAAGCCGCCAGAGTGAAACCGCCAGACTGTCCGGTCTCCATACTTCAACACTACCCCTCAAGCTGGAGCATATATATCAATCATGCCCAGCTTGTCGCAAATGTGAAAAAAGAAAGCGGACACAGGCTTGGTGAAGATATCTGCCAACTCGTTGTCTGAAGTAACGAACAGAGTACAAATCTGGTTCTTCAAGATCTCTTCTCTGATGAAATGACAGTCAACTTCGATGTGCTTTGTTCTCTCGTGGAATACCTGATTTTTTGGAGATATATAGCGGTCTTATTGTCGCAGAACATAGGTAGAGGATGGTTATGGACTTCTCCTAAGTCAAGCATGAGAGCCCGTAATCACTTTAAATCACAAGTGGTTGACGTCATACTCTTATATTCAGCTTCTGCACTAGACCTGGAGATAACATATTATTTCTTGCTCTTCCAGCTCACTAGGTTTCCTCCCACAAATATGCAAAAGCCCGATGTGGACTTGCGATCACCTTTGTCGTCTGCATAGCTAGAATCTGAGTAGACTTCAACCTTTAAATGTCCATTCCTCTGAAATAGTAGTCCCTTACCTTGCGCCGCTTTGACGTATTCCAATATCCTCAGGGCAGACTGTAGATGACACTCCCTAGGAGTTTGCATGAACTGACTTACCTTGCCTACAACATAGGAGATGTCAGGTCTTGTTACCGTGAGATAAATGAGTTTGCCAACCAGACACTTGTATCTTGTAACATCTGACAGAGGAGGCGAGCCATTTGTCCAAGTTTTATCTTCTCCAGTAGCTATAGAGCATCGGGCAGGTTTATCCCCAGTTAACCCTGTCTCTTTTAGAAGATCAAGAGCATACTTACGTTGGGAGAGGACCAAAGAATTGGGTTTTCGAGAGATTTCTATCTCCATGAAGTATTTAGGGGAGCCCATATCCTTCGTAACAAGGTGTTGACGGAGATGTTTCTTTGTCAGCGCTATACCAGCCTGGTCATCGCCAGTGAGAAGAATATCATCCACATATACGGCAAGAACCACCATACCCAGGGCAGTTTTGTGAATGAATAAAGAGTGATCGGCAGAGCTTCTTGTGAACCCAACGGCTGCTAAAATGCCACTGAACTTATCAAACCACGCCTGAGGGCTCTGCTTTAGGCCATAGATGACCTTCTTCAGCCTGCATACGCGTGTCTCTCCCTGAGCAACATACCCAAGAGGTTGCTCCATGTAGACATCATCTTGTAGATCACAATAGAGGAAGACATTCTTGACATCCAGTTGAGAAATGGGTCAATCCCTGTTGATGGCCACAGATAGGAGAACCCGAATAGTGCTGAGACGAGCAACGGGAGAGAAGGTGTCAAAGTAATCAATGTCATAGGTCTGAGTGAAGCCTTTAACGACTAGTCGGGCCTTGTAACGGTCCACACTGCCATCCGGACGAAACTTCACAACAAAGACCCAACGACAGCCAACAACATCGGTGCCCAAAGGAGGAGGAACAAGAGTCCATGTACCCCGCTCAGTGAGGGTGACAATTTCCTCATCCATAGCGGCCTTCCAATGAGGAACAACAAGGGCGTCCTGTTATGTGCGGGGAGTGGCAGTGACAGAGATAGCCAACGCAAAATTCCTGCGAGAAGGGGTAAGACGAGCATAGGAAATAACGGCAGTAAGCGAATGCTGGGTACATGTCCGCACCCCTTCGTGAAGAGCAATGGGAACATCCAGGTCGTCGTGTTCATCAGTGTCCGGTGCATCCGTGGAGGAGTGAGCTGACCCGGGAGTAGAGAGAGACGGCGAAGGCGGAGAGAGCGGAGGAGGAGATGGTGGACACAGTGGAGGAGGAGATGGTGGACACGGTGGAGGAGGAGGGGTCTCTATGGTTGTAGACGGGATGGAGGTGACGGTAGGAGAAGCAGGAATATCAGGAAGAAGGGAGGAGTCGTGAGAGAAATAGAATGCATTTTCGAAGAAGATAACGTCCGCGAAGACGAACTGCTTTCGAAGAACAGGATCAAAACAACAATAGATTTTTTGAGTGGAAGAGTAATCCAGAAAGACACACTTGGTGGCACGGGGAGATAGTTTGTCACGAGTGGCAGAGGGAGCGTGCACAAAAGCCGTACACCTAAAGATACGTAGAGGAAGAGGGAAGGGATCCTTGCCTGGATAGAGAATGGGGAACGGTGTGTGGCCTTGGAGAAGGTATGTGATTGATGAGATAGCAGGAGATAAGAACGACATAGCCCCAATAGGAGCGAGGTACCTGCATTTGTGTCATTAGGGTTTGAGCGACATCAAGGAAGTGACGTTTTCTGCGCTCCGCCGCGCTATTTTGTTGTGAGGTATAAACACGGCTAGTTTGATGAACAATCTCATTTTGCATACAGAAAGAAGAAAAATCATGACTAAGATATTATTTGGCATTATTAGAGCGAAAGATTTTAATAGAGACATCAAACTGAGTTTTAATCATAAAATAAAAAGATGTTCATACAGAGAATATTTCGGAGCGATCTTTTAAGAGATACACCCACGTATAGCGAGAGAAATCATCAATAAAAGTTACAAAATATGAACTACCCTGACCTATGGTGAGGGTTGGAGCAGGACCCCAGACATCGGAGTGAACGAGATCAACAGACGGGAAGATCCACGGCCTTGCTTCGGTGGGAAGGAGCGCTGATGCTTGCCAAGCTGACATGCGTCACAGTTGAGAGGAGGACTGTGCGGAGGCAGGTGGGGCAGAAGCTGACGAAGAAGCCGTAGGGGAGGATGACCAAGGCGAAGATGTCATTGCAGGAGGTCTGTAGAAGAGGAGGAGAAGGCAGACAGAGCTGAAACGTTGTCGAGGAAGTAGAGGTCGCTGCTCTCAGTCTCAGTAGCAATGGTCCGTTGGGAGCCCGGATCCTGAAAAGAACATGAAGTAGGAATGAATGTAACGGAACACTGTAGTTACTTGCACAGAGAAGTAACCGATAATAAATTGCAAGGAAACTTGGGCATGTAGAGAGTATCTGCCAAGCGAAGAAACGGAGTGACTTGAACCACTCCCGTCCCATTGACCGGTGAGGGAGAGCCGTCCGCAATAAAGATCGGGGGGCGATCATGTGTTTCTAGGAGATAAAAATACTGAGAATTGTCGGTCATATGATTGGTAGCACCAGAGTCTATCAGTCATTTGCCTTGAGTAACGACGTGGGCACTACCTGAAGACGTGACCACCGAGGCGGATTGCGGAGTAGTAGTAGTAGTAGAGTTATCAGAGAGAGCCATAGAGAAGAACAGAGCGGACATAAAGGAAGCCACGCGAACAGGGAAAAAGAAGTCGCGTGGATAGACAAGAGCCCGCACGAAAGCAACAGTTCGCGGGCGACTGGGAGGTCGTGAAAACAGGCGCGAGCAGAAAACAGAAAGAGGCAGACAAGGAGTCACGCGAACAGGAAAAGAGGAAACCGCGCGAGCAGAAAGGAGGCCGCGCAAACAGGAAAAGAGGAAACCGCGCGAACAGAAAAGAGGCCGTGCGAAAGGAAGAGATCGCGGAGCGAAAGGGAGCCCCCTAAAACAGGTCGCGAACAAAAAGCGAAAAGCCACGCGAACAAAGACGAGGTTGCGCGAAAGCAAAAGAGCAGAGAGAAAAAGAGGTCGCGAAGACAGGTCGCAAACAGAGAGAGAGAGAGCGCAAACAGAGAGGTCGCGCGCACAGAGGGCAACGACAAGGAAGAGACGGAAACCGCGCGGACAGGGCGCAAGGAGGGGATAAACCGCACGGACAGAAGCGCTCACAGAATCAGGTGGAAAAGATTGAATCCTCTGATACCATGTGCGAACAGAAAAGAGAAACCGAAATTTAGACAATAACAAAGTTTTTATTTCCAAAAAATGTAAGTATTACAAAGGTATGACCTCCCTTTTATAGAATGGAAGAGAATGAAGAGATTACAAATAAGCAATGTGGGACTAAATACATTTATGGTGACTAGCGGCTAGACAATACCAGACCGCATAGGTCACGCGGTTAGACGGGTAGGCTAACCGCCCGACCACATACACAAGAGATGACAAGCCGCCAGAGGAGACCGCAAGACTGCCCTGCAACCAAGCCGCTGGAGAGAGACCGCACGGCCATCAAGCCGCCAGAGTGAAACCGCTAGACCGCCCGGTCTCCAAGCCGCCAGAGTGAAACCGCCAGACCTTCCGGTCTCCATACTTCAACACGTGAAAAATACTGCGTGAAGAAGGGCAAATATTCAGGGCAAATAAAGAAGGAGAAGAAGAAGAAGATTTTCCCCATACGTAGCCCATTTACCATTCAGATGATTATTGAGGCTTTTGCCTGGGATTTTATTTGTCTGCACAGGTTCGTGATCCTATATTCATTAACACTTTTTGGTAGGTCCTCTTTTAGTTACAAGGCACCCAGCTCGCGTGTCTGATTTTCCCCATACGTAGCCTATTTACCTTTCAGATGGTCATTGAGGCTTTTGCCTGGGATTTTATTTGTCTGCACAGGTTGGTGATCCTATTCATGAACACTTTTTGGTAGGTCCTCTTTTAGTTACAAGGCACCCAGCTCACATGTGTCTGATTTTTCCCATACGTAGCCCATTTACCATTCAGATAGTCATTGAGGGTTTTGCCTGGATTTTTATTTGTCTGCACAGGTTCTATATTCATGAGCACTTTTTGGTAGGTCCTCTTTTAGTTACAAGGCACCCAGCTCACATGTGTCTCTTATCATCCGTAGACAAACGACCAAAGGGGGATCCTAAATCTTTGCTTGAAATCTATCTTATTTTTCAGCCAGGCCAACCCTTGAGTATAGGCCAAGTGGCTGAATTCGGCAAAGTACTCTTATAACACTTCATTCTACATTGTGGTGAGCACATATCTCTTCTAATTCATCTATGGATGCCCACCTCCTACCTTGGTCAGTTATTTATCAAATGAGTGCCAGGTGGATTTGCTAGGAGTTGGGGACTGTGATGAAATTTCATTTGCATTTTTGCACAACAGAGGATGATATCACATGCCAACCACAAACACTATCCTGTTCAGTTAATGCCGACGATGCAAATTTTCATCAAGCTCTTCCTTCATCAGACTTTGGTGACCTTCTGCGCCCGTAAAACATCCTCTGCCCATTATATTACGAGCCATTTATAGTGGAGGGTTGTATTGGTAAGGTGGCATATTGCTTTCAGCTTCCTCTTTAGAGTTGCATTTACTTGGCCTGTGTCCCAGCTAACGGTCATCAAAATTTTATATAGTGGAGGGCACCATCTCTACAGAATGGGTCATGCATAATGTCACATTATTTAGTTGCCATCTTCGGCCACTACACATCACATCAAGGCACCTCTAATGTGATCATGCTCTGGTAGTATAGTAACACTGTTGGTGGTGGATGCCACTTGTGTTGACCAGGTTACTTTTGCCAACAATTTCCTATTGTTTTCCTTGAGGACAATTTATGGAGATGGCACCAACCGGAGCATCTGTTACTAACAAGGAAAATGGTTGCACTTGGCAATTCTACTCCATACGAAATGCGACTGTTTAAGTTAAAAAAAACGATGGGCCCCATGCATGTTCTCCAAGCATTTTCATTTCTATGTAATTTCTTACGTTTGACATTTGTCACTTTAGCACATTAAACGGGAGTGGCTAGATATAGCTTTCCTTCTTGTTGTATCTTGTCTTGGATACCCTTAAAAAAGAGAGAAGAGTTTGAGGATATCGCAGGGCCCCTTTTTAATTTGCTTTAACAGATGGCGGTTCTAATGAAAGCATATTTATTGAGCTTTTTGATAACGTACAGTGTTTAGGTTTCATAAAGCGGCATTTTTTGACATAAACTAGCAATTCATTGACTAAACGCACAAGATTTTGCTATGTTAATAACACACTGGTGATAGAAAGTTTTGCCAAATGTCATATAAATTTAACCACTTTTGCAATACTTATGTTTGAGGCGCAATTGAATTATTTGTTGGGATTTTTCAAAGATGGCAGTTTAATTGTTTGCACGGTACCAATTTTTGAAATTGCTTATTTATTTGATCTTTGAAGGTAGATGCCTTGCATGCCATTTAGGAAAGGGTGGTTGGACTATTACATTGAATGCTATTCTAATAGGACATTTAGAGAATTTCTCTAAAAATCTAGTATGTTTGAGAATCTGTTGTGGTCCTCGAACATTCCAACATATTCCATAGAGATGACAAGGATCATTGATCTGTGAAATGTGTTTGTAATAAAGCTTCTTTTGAAATGGAACAAGCAGTTGGAGAAATTGAGCTCCTAAATTTTAGTTCAAAAAGAGACTAGAATTCAGATTGGTAAATGTAGTGTTACCGCACTGAAGCCTGAACTATTTTTTCAAACATCATATAAATCTCCAGTTGCAAATGAAATTTGCAGCTTCTGAGCGAAACTAATCTCCCAAATTGAGCCTAATGCGAAAGAGTTTTGTGAAATTGTCACCCAGGCCCCTAGGTGAGGAGTGAGAGAGGATTCCTACTCTTTTTTTTTCTGAAATCACATGCAGTGGCCTTTGTGGGACTATCTTCAAAACAATAAATATTAATGGCCCTTTATTTCTCTTCCGGACTAGTGGACAACTCCTCTCGAAATGCTTGCCGACGGGCATCCCACCGTGTTCACATCATTATGCTTTCTTGGTTCGAGTAGCTCTTGGGATGACAAAGTCGGCGGCAAGGACAAACGGCGCAGCTACTACGAAGGGCAAGCATAGAAATGCAAAATAATAGTAAGGGCATTGATGAACACGGACAAGATAATGAAGAGTGTGATCAATGAGAGGAATGACTAATATTAATCTTGTTTTGAGAAGTATGCATTTGTAATATTCATCAAGGGCTTCTAAGATTATCAAAACTTATATCATTCATCTGAAGATCCAATTATCAGCTTAAGGGGTGAGACTGATTAAATCTAAACTAATCTGCACATAGAGATTGCTCTCAAGCCAAACACTAATTCCTAAGGTGCTCCCTAGGTCATGCATATTGTATGTTTACATTAGATAGAAGTATATGTAAAGAAAGCTTCATTATGGAATAAGGAGATGGATCTATGTTTTAGTTGATTTAGTGTGTTATGGAGGTTCTAGGTTAAAATAATATCCCTGTAAATGTAGTGTTAAAGAACGCACCTTTAGGTTTTTGATGATCTCATCCTCGTTTTTTGTCATCATCTGATAGACTTGGAATGGTATTAACATGCTTTAGCCATAGCAAGAGATTTAGGCACCCGTCGGTGAGTCTAAGCTAGCTTGACTTATAACCCCCCCCCCCCCCCCCCGCATGCCAACACCATAAACATCCATCATTGCAAGCCCAAACGAATACGTGTCAAGAGCTTTACCAAACGTTGGTAAACATATCAGCTAGTTGGTTCCCAGAAGACAAACACAATAGTAATGGTTTGGTTCTAAATTTTCCACCACACGAAGTGACAATCGTTCTATATATGTTTAGTCCTCTCATGAAAGACAAGGTTGTTGACAATGTGAATAAGAGCTTAATTATCACAATGCAAGTTTATGGCCTCCAGAAGTTTATGGACTCTAGGACAGGAAACCTCATAACGCCCAAAATAGATTTAACTTATATCAACTCACATGTTGTAATGACAATGACTCGATATTCCGCTTCAGTAGAAGTACGAGCAACAACATTTTGCTTCTTATTCCATGAAAAAAAAATTCCACCCATGAAGATAGAATATTCATTTGTAGATCATCTATCAAAGGAGGAACCAACCCAATTAGTATCAAGTAGTTATGGACATTAAGATGACCATGATTTTGATAAAAATGCCTTTTTCAGGGTCTTTTTTTAATACTTAAGGATCCAAAGAGCCATAATAGTGATGAACTTTATGATTGTGCATAAATTGGCTAGCCAACCCAACCACAAATGAGATGTCGGATCTAGTGATACCCTATCTTTCTTTCAAGATCAGGAGAATCATCTTTGTGGATATCATAATTAGCATTCGTCGGGCTATCCACAGGTTTCACTGCCAAATATTCAATGTCATTGAGAAGATCCAAGACGTATTTGCATTGAGAGATCATAATCTTGTTGGCAGATCTAGCAATCTCATTTCCAAGAAAATATAATCTCATTTCCAAGAAAATATCGATGAAAATCCAAATCTTTAATTTCCAAAGTAGAGGTCAATTCCCTTTTAACAAAAGTAATTTGTTGATCATTAGTTTCAATGATAATGATATCATCCACATAGACAATAAGAATAATGATATATTGCTCTTTTCTGTAGATAAAGACTGAGTGATCATAAGTACAATGAGAAAAATCTAGACTTAAGAGTTTGTCGTTTAGCTTTTCAAACCAGACTCGAGGTGATTGTTTAAAGTCGTACAAAGTGGTGGAGACCAGCCTTGACCAGGTCGACGAAGAAGTCCCGACACCGCACCAGTCCGGACCTCTATCGACCCTATGTTTTGCATGTTTTCTTTGTCATTTATTGGGTTGCATTTTATTTTTACAAATTTTATGTTGTCAATTTTAGTTATCGCACGCCTGTGTGCATAGTCATGTTATTGCACGCCTGCGCGCGTAGCCGTTGGAGTTTTATTTTACTCTATATTTCATATATATATATACCCCTATATATATATAACTACATATATATATATATATATTGATATAAATATACATATATTAACATATCTATATATATATATATATAAGTAGGTTTGATTTGATTACAGCAAGCAGTGGTTCGGCACATTAAAAAAAACCTATTCATCTCCCGTTTCAGAGCTACAGGAAAGGCGGAAATGGCGGAAGCCCGCATGCCATCGCAACCTCCGGAACTCCACCCGCCAGCCCCGTCCGCTTCTCCCACGCCAATAGCCTCTATCGCTCGGTCCTGCTTCGACTGCTAGCCACGTTTCCTCCACGCAAAGCACAGGCGGTTTCACCTCCACTTCGGTTTCGCCATGGTCGCACCTTCACGTTCGGTTTTGGTTTCCTGTTGCCCTATAAAAGAAGAAGAAGAACAGGAATCAGGTTGGTGAAGAATAAAAATGGTTGAACATTGAAATTGATTGTTGTGTGCGATTCCCGTCGATGAAGACGATGAACAGTGTGATGTCCTGCACTTGTGAGGTTGTTGTGTGCTTCCTGTTAGAAATTAGGCGCGATTGAAGCTCTGTGTGAGCATTGTAGGTGTTAGGCGTGTGAGAGTTGTAGGTGTTGATTGATGAATATATAGTGATTTGTTTGCTGTGTAGGAGTTTGTTGAACTGCTCTTGTTTAGGTGTTAGGGTTGCTGCTCTTGTGCCTTGCTTCCTGTAAGAGTTAGGAGAGGTAGGAGGTGATGAATAGTGTTATTAAATTCATTGTGCTATGTTGTGATTTCCTATTTAACTGCTAACAACGATTGTTAACTTTGTTAATTTTGACTGTTGCGGAGAACAATAGAAGTTGATCGTTGATTATCCAGATTAGTGAATAGGAGTAGTGATTTAGGATTGCTGTTCATTGATTCCCGTTGGAGCCACTTTCATGTGAGGAAAGTGTGAGGGAGAGAGTGAATTCTAGATTGTGTGTTAGAGATTTCGTGGAGCCACCGTGAGTGTGTGAGATTTTGTGGAACCTTTTGTTAGAGTAGTTAGGGATTTCGTGGAGCCACACTTAAGTGTGAGAGCGAGTGAATTTTAGGTTTGTTAGGTTTGTGGCTTTCTTACATTGTTGAGTGATTCCGTGGAACCACCTTGTGTGAGAGAAGTGATTTAATTCCTTGGTGTCCGTGTGCGATAACTGCCGACCTCGGAGTGGGAAATCGAAGGTGACGAGGAGTTCCTCGCGTGATCGCCATCTACTTCGAATACGGAAGACGCCTCTTCCGTGGGTAATTGTTTATCTCTTCCTTTGTGTGTGCCTCTATAAATTCTCGTAGGATAATAGACTCTTTGCTGGGTTTTCGCCCGAATTTTATCAGCGAACGCTACGTCGAAAACTTCAAACGGTAACGTATTTAGAGTTCACGATTTCCGTTGTGCTACGATAAGGGGAACGGAACGAAAGTTACAAACTTCCGTCCCCGGATTTAAAATCGAACCATTGTTTAAGAAAATTTAGTTTAAAATGAAGAAGTAATTTTGTGTTTTTCATAAAAATTCCAAGTTGCGTAATTTCTTAAGTGTTGCGCCCGCTCTAAATTTTGCAAAATTAATTTAAGAATCGCATGCATTTAGGGTTTCCTAGAAAAAGCCGACAGGCGCGTAAACCCCACGCGTCGTCCTGCATCACAAAGCCTTCTTAAGACAACATCCATGTCCTTTACGTACTTCCATAACTAGGTGGGGGAGTCATGAAGATTTCTTCCTTTAATTCATTGTGGATAAATAAAATTTTCATATCAATTTGATATAAAGGCCAAGACTTGTGGGTGTCATGAATTTCTTCCTTTTTAATTACCATGGAGAAATGCAATTTTCACATCAAGTTTATATAAAAGCCATGACTTGTGGGAAACAATAGGTAGCCAAATTCTAATCAAGTTGAATTTAGCAGCAGGAGCAAACATCTCATGGAAGTAAATTCCATCAATTTGGGTAAAGTCTTTAGCAACAAGTCTACCTTTATATGTATCAAAAGTGTCATCCTAAAGATGTTTTATAATATATATCTATTTACATCCCGACAATATGACATCTATGAGGAATATGAACAATTTCCCAAGTATTTTGGTGTTGGAGATCATTCATCTCCACCTCTGTAGCTTTCTTCCAGTGATGATTAAACATAACATCTGAAAAAATTGTTAGGGATAAAAATTAAAAAAAAACATATGCAAGATAAGATTTCAGTGATGGAGAGATAGAGTCTCAACATATTTATCAATAAGGTATCTAGTACGGCCACTATGAATTTGGAGAGGAGAAAATGTATCTCCATGTGTGGTCTCAGTGTTTGAACCTGACCTAGTTGTGGTGGGTGGTGGAGCATGAGTATGACTCTCTTGCTCAATTATTCTTACACGCTTCCTTTAGTAGACTTGAAGATTCTTTCTTCTGTTGTAGACACGGATCATTTGTAATCACTTCCCTTTCAATTGGAACATTCAAGCTACAATGAGAACATCCACTAGAGCTGGGAGTGGGACCATCATACAAACCACATCTTCATACTTCTCTTGACATGTAACATTTTTCCCTTCTCCCGAATAATATGGAGTGTGCTCAAAGAAGGTAATATTTTTATATATAGTCCTTCTATGCAACGAAGAAAAGTAACACTTATACCCCTTTTGGTTACCAACATATCCAATAAAAACTCATTTAATAGTTTGAGTACCCAATTTATCCTTATGTGTTTCCACAATATGCACAAATGCAACACATCCAAAAATTTTAGGAGGGAGATTAAATAACAAGAGATTTGGACAAAGAAGTTTTAGAGGATACTTCCTCTCCAAAGTATCAGATGCCATTTGATTAATTAGGTAGACATAAGTGAGAACTCCTTCATCCCACAGTCCCTTAGGGACATGCATCTCTTGTAATAAATAACGAATAGTTTCAATAATATGACGATTTTTCCTTTTTGCTACTACATTCTGCTGAGAAGTTCCAGGGCAAGAAGTTTGAAAAATAATGTCATGATCACCCAGGAACCTCGGACGTTCCCCACCTGTAAATTCACTTTCATTGTCACTCCTAAGAATTTTAATTTAAGCACCAAACTGGTCTGCATATAATGGTAAAATAACTGAAATATATCATACATTTATTTTGTTTTCTTTTTCATAAGAAAAACTCAAGTAAAACAAGGGCAATCATCAATGAAAGAAATAAAATGGTGAAATTTTTTCACAGAGCAAATGGGAGAGGTCCAAACATCAAAATGCATCAAATCTAAACATTTAACACTCCGACTATTGCTAGGAGCATAATTGGTCCTACATTATTTTCTAAATTCACAAGATTGACAATCAATTCTGGTTTCACCCACATCAAAAGAGCTAGGAAAAGCATATTTCAAAGTCTTCAAACTAGCATGCCTAAATCTTTTATGCCACAACATCAATCGATCGGTTCTTGAGAATTTCTGAGCACCAAATGCATGACCAGTGTGCATAACATAAACACCACCTAACTCATGCCCACCACTAATTGTCTTCCCACTCGCCAAATCCTGAAAAATACAATGAGAAGAAAAGAAGGTAATATCACAATTCAGTTGTTTAGTTAAACCGCTCACAGAAAGCAAGTTGGTACGAAATGAAGGAACAATAACAACAAATTTGAGGGAGATTTTAGGTGAGATTTGGATAATCCCTTTACCCATCATGGCGTCACAGATGCAAAAGATCCATTAGCAAGTCTAACATTGCCAAATGTAGAAGAGACAAAAGTAATCCCAATAGAAGATTTGGTTGTATGATCAGAAGCTCTTGAGTCAATGATCCAGGGAGTAGGCTGCTTCATAACAGATAAAGAGGTAGTTTGAACATAAGCAGCGGTACCAGACATGTCTAAAACAGGAGGTCTACAAACACGAGCCGTAAACTTTCATTTTCATCCATAAGGTGACCTGCATTCTGCAATGTATCATACATAGTTGTTTGTGGTCTAACATATCTTCCATCGGTGCCACGACTCCAACTCGGAGGTACCAAGTTGGGATGCACGTCCAAACACTTATCCTTTTCGTGTCCCCCCCGCAGTAGAGCCAACACAAACAGTAGTTACAACCCAACAAAAAAATTACAGATGTCCATCATCAAATTTCATGACCAAAAAAAAACTAAGGATAAAAGACAAAGCATAAGACCATGAACATGGAATTATGGTACCACAGCTTTTGTAACCTCTACGATCCTAATCCACCTCGTCCATCTTGCCTTAAAATTCAGTGGAGATATTTTTTGCAAATTAACTACAAAAGCATTCATACTTGCTAAAATGGGATTACTAATTTACAGAGACATATGGAAAAATTTTAACAAAAGGAAAAAAATTAATAACTGAAAGTGAAGAATGATACCTACGAATGAGATTCTTCTATCCAAGACACAAACAGCGCACTCCTCCGGAGATTTATGCCTTCCCTGGAACAAGGTGGCCATGCAGTGGTTGGAGGCCCGCGAGGAGCCTCAGAGGGAAGTGTCCATCGTGGGAACTTAGGAGATTGGAAGACCGCTAGGGCGTCGTCTTCTTTGTAAACCGATGGGTCCACCGTGAGCCACCATGCAAAGCTAACCGGGATTGTTGACATGAAGCACATCAGGAACCGGAGCATCGAGACTCTGATTGCCATTTGGAGGAGCTTTTCACCGGAGAAATAGGGAGCTCCGATTTCAGGTTGCAAGGCGCTTCCACTACGGGTCGCGAGAACAGGGAAGGGTGGCAAAATTGAGAAATTTGACCAATTTAGGCCAGAAATGGTGTGTGAGGTGGGGGGAGATCAATTCCAATTATTATCCTCTAGTTCCGCCCAAACGAACGGGGTCTAATACTCCTTGAAGTCATTCATACCCGCATATGTCTCTGTTCAGTTTGAAGTTGATAGATCCTTGTCAAGTTTTTTTTAAAATAATTTTGTTCAATTAATTCTCATATTTTCTTAGTAGTTTGACAAAATAAGAATTGACTGGAATTTTGGGTTCCATAGAATTGACAATTCAATTGATCACGATAAGATTATCACATTCTCATTTCTCATAAGGGGAGTCAGTCTTGCTTGGAGCAGATTTGGATCTTGTAACTAATCGGGATTGTTGCCACGAAAGCACACAGGAACCGGAGCACCGAGACTCCGATTACCATTTGGAGGTGCTTTTCCACCGGAGAAATGGGGAGCTCCGGCTTCGGGTTGCAAGGCGCTTCCACTGCGGGTCGTGAGAACAGGGAAGGGGTGGCAAAATTGAGAAGTTTGACCAATTTAGGTCAGAAATTGTGTGTGTGTGTGTGGGGGGGGGGGGGTCAATTCCAATTATTATCCTCCAGTTCCGCCCAAATGAACGGGGTCTAATACTCCTTGAAGTCATTCATACCCGCATATGTCTCTGTTCAGTTTGAAGTTGATAGATCCTTGTCAAGTTTTTTTTTTATAATTTTGTTCAGTTAATTCCCACATTTCCTTAGCAGCCTGACAAAATAAGAATTGTCTGGAAATTTTGTGTTCAATAGAGTTGACAACTCAATTGATCACAATAAAATTATCACCTTCTCATTTCTCATAAGGGGAGTCAATCTTGCTTGGGGCAGGTTTGGATCTTGTAATTAACCTAAGTCTTTGACGGCTCCCAATGAATATCTGCATAAACGAAACCCATAAGAGATAGTTCCTCTCATTCAGTTTGATGTATCACGCCATGAGTGAAATCCACATTTAAACTTCCTCCGCCATAGTATTTAGGTTTATCAACAACACCTTCAGGTACATTAACACTCTTTGATTTATCCTCCATTGGGCACAAGAAGAGCTCCCTCAGAAAGTTGAGGGCGCAAGCAACTGGAAGCTAATTGCCACAACAGCGCAAACGGTGGAGTGGCAAAGTAGATTTGTTAATCGCCCGTGCGGCTACTGGCCTTGGCGTTGATTGATTGAGGAGGCATTGTGGTCGATCGATTGAGGAGGGCAGACAATCCAAGATCTATTGTCGAACAAAACTGCACGGGCCTTAATCGCAGCCAAACGATCGGGATCCGACGGAATCCCCGGTCGAGGGAAGAGCAAGTCCAATGATACACATTCGCTCCTTCTGCCCGCCTGGTGCGGACTGGTGATCTCCTCTTGGCAGCTCGCACCTCTACCTACTCTCCTCTCTCAACTCCCCCCTTCCCCTCCTGTTGGTTTTTTAGATTTTCTCTACTCCCTGCCGACGCTTCTGCTACCGCAAATTGCTCGACCTCTTCTTGCACAACCTCCTCGCCAAAGGCGTTGCATCCACCTGATCATCGAGTGCCTAGCCGCACTCGCAACTACTGTCTCTATTCTCCTGCCCGCTCATCTTGCCAAGGACACCTGCTCGCAACTCGCTCGCCCAATTGTGATGTCTCCTATCCGCACATCCCACCACAGTCGCCTGCTCGCCTACTCGCGCAATCCACTCATTGAAGTCGTCGAGTTGTTCACCGCTGATTCTTTGTTATGGTTCACTCCACTTGCATCTTCTGTAACTCGACCTGGTCGCCTGCCTACCTGTCCGCCAAGAGCGCTAGATCGCATGTTCGCCCGTCCTTCCTTCCTTTGGAGAATGTGAACAAATGCTAGCCCTGCTTTCTCAATTTTCCCGCTCTTGCTCCGGCTCGTATCTTTGATCCTCAAAATGAACTCCGGATCACTACTCTCTCCCTTGTCGGCAAGAAGAATTTTGTGGAATGGGTACACTCCGTACCCTAGATTCTTCAGACTAAAGGTTTCTTTCACCATCTTACTCAGACCCCTTTTGTCGAGCCCACCGAGCTCTGGCTTTGTTATAATGGCCACATCCAATCTTGGCCTTGAACTCCTTGGATAGTGAACTGTATCAGATTACAATGTATCATGAAATTGTCAAATCTATGTAGGATGGACTTTATTCTCTCTACTCTGGCAATGATAGCCTCCGTCTATTTGACATCTTTCTCACTCTTCAGCAGCTCGACCCAGGAATCGATGGGAATCTCACCTCTTATGTCGCCCAGTCTAAGACTCTGGTTGGGGCTTGGATACAACATCAGCCCCCAACTCAAGATTTAGCGGCTCAACGGGCTCAGAAGGATGTTTTTGGTAGTGCCTTAATGATGGCCCAGGTTCCTCGTCTCAACAATTTCAAAATCCTCTCATCTCCTACTATTCCCACTGTTCGATGTTTTCCTAATGTTGCTCCAGGTGACGCCGCCTCCTATACTTCCTCTCCCTTCTCCAGTATTGCTACATGATAGCTCGAATCACAATCCGCCATTGTTCCCCCCTCGTGGTGTTCGCTCCAGTTCCTTAGGAGGTGGGCGTGATGGTAGACATTGCCCTAAGTGATAGTTCTCCAGGTCATGCACTTTCTATAGATGAGACGAACACACAGAAGTGGTCTACTTGAGGAAGCATGGCTTTCCTCCACCACATTCTTCTTTTATGCCTCATGCCTCACCTGTCATTGAGGCCATCCCCAATTCCTGTTCTGACATCAACACCTTACGGGATGAACTCAAACATCTTCGCGGACTCTCGTGGCCCTCTACCTCTTGTTGCTTTCATCTACTCGCAAGATGATCACGCCCGCGGACATTACTTTCCTAGATCATAAGTCTTTCCATCTCTCCGTCCCACGACGACACCCTCCACTTATCTCCCACGCCCTATTGTTCCTACACCCCTCCCCTTTGCCACTGTTACTCCCAACACCATCACCTGCCCCGGCTCCCCCCTTCGTATCTACTCTCGCTGCCATCCTTGATTTAGTGCCCCGCAGCAGCCCCTGTCTACCATTGATCTTCCGTCGACTGCTAATGCGACCACACCCTCCACCGTGCATCCTCTCTCCAACTACATCTCCTTGCACTAGCTCTCCTCTTATCTGTGCAGGCTTGCGGTCTCCTTGTCTTCTATTTCCCCTCCCTCTTCTGTATAGAAAGCTCTTCAGCAGCCCGATTGGCGGGCAGCCTTTGGATGAGGAAATGACTGCACTCTGGGCAACTCACACATTGGATCTTGTTCCTCTTCCCCCAATCATTCCATGGTTAGTTGTAAGGGAATCTTCTCTGTGAAGCATCATGGATCGACTGCCTCAAAGCACGCCTTGTTGTGCGCGGATTCAGTCAACAACATTGACTTAATTATGAGAAGATTTTCCCTCCTATTGCCAAGATCAACATTGTTCGTTTCCTTTTTTTTTGTCCGCCGCCAGTGGCCGCTGCACCAGCTTGACATCAAGAACGTCGTCCTTAATGGCGACCTTATGGAGATTTTTATATGCAATAACCTCCTGGTTATGTAACCACAGGGGAGTCTCTAGTCTTTCATTTGAAGAAATCTCTATACAACCTCGAACAGTCTCAACAGGCAGGGTTTGATAAGTTTAGCCGGGTGGTTCGTGAGTGTGGTTTTGCTCGTAGCTCGACAGACTTCTCCCGGTTTATTCGTCGACGTCCTTCATGCACTGTTATTCTCTCGGTCTATGTGCATGATATTCTTGTCACGGGTGATGATCTATCTGACATTACTTATATCAAGAAACATCTTGCCTCTCAATTACACACTAAAGACCTGGGCTGGGCGGCTGGCTCTTGTACTTCTTAGGGATTGAGGTCGTCCGGCGATCCGATGGTCTTGTTCTATCTCAATTTCCATTAAGTGTTATATTAGGTGCTAAAACTATTGTGCTTATATTATTCAACAGCTCTTATTCATGTTATATTTGTTCTATCTCTTATATTATTCAACAGCTCTTATTCATGTTATATTGGTCTATCTTTCATCCGAATTTATGAATGTTGGCTGGCACTGCTACAGTGGAATGCTATTAGATGCCTCTGTTATTTTATATTTAAATTACTCTAAAATTTTTGTTTAAGCTCGAGCATATTAAAAATCCTTTATGTGCTCGGAAACCAAATTTTTAAGTAGGAAGTGATGCATATCAGCCGCAAGATGGATGTTAGAGATCGGGCCGCTACTCGGCGGGGCCCGCTTATGTGTACTCGCGGAGGAAGCATCGATCAGATCACCGATCTGAGACAACGAGCGTGTCCAAAGTACCAATTTCCTATTTTATATATTTTATTTTAATCAGGGAACTTTATTTAGCCGTATTCCGACATTGGGTGTAACGACCAATCATAAACGTTCACGTACGGTGCCCTAGCCCTCATTTATTTTTAATAAGAGGTGATGACAACCATTGTTGGGTATTGCTAGGAACGGCTGAGGTCCTGACGCGCGCCTTTGGCGTGCCTGTGCCTTTCAAATTTTTTTTTTAAAAAAAATTTGATATGGGCAAAAACATGATCTTAGACACACCCGAGGCACCCCTAGACGCACGTGTGCGCCCAATTTGCTGAAATTGTGCGAATTGGGCGCTCAATTCGCTCAATTTCCTTTTCCCCCAATTTTTGCGCCTCATGTGCCTCAGGCGCGCGCCTGCGCCTAGGCTCCATGGGCCCTTTGCGCCTCGGTGCGCCTTTGATAACTTGAAGGAAACAAGAGAAAACTGTTGATTCTCCCCTCCAAAGGTGCCCCCTCGGTCCTATTTATAGATTTCTTAATCTGGTCTGCAAACAGCATAATTCTGCTGTCCTGGAAATGCTATACGCAGCCAGTTGAGTCTGCCAACAGCGTAGCTCTGCTGTTCTGGAAGGCTATTTGCAGTCCTTCAAGGGCATCCAGGTAATTCTGCCTCTAGACCCCACTGGGCGAGTGGTCCATGAAGGCATCGCTCGCCTAAAGGGGGGCGAGTGCTGGGTAAGCCAGGCACTCGCCTCCACACCTCTTCTGAAGGCGGACGCGAGAGCCTTCCCGCCTGCCACCTGCTTATATTAGCGAGAGCCCTCCCGTCGGCTATGGCGCGAGCCCTTTGTACCTTCTGGGCGAGTGCGGCTCTGCATACCCCACTCGCCTACTTGGTCACTTGGACTTGAATGTCCTACAAAGCCTTGAACTTGTCGGAGGTGCCCACTCAGCGAATACGGGGTTGTACACATATAATAATTTGTGCGTGAAATTTTAGTTGGAAACCTTTCTTGTCAAGGAAACCTCTTCTTGCTTGCTTGATTGAATCATTCTGAATGTCGTGACTTGTTGATGAACTTATCTAATTTTATTTCTCTAAGTTAATTTCAATGAAATTAACTTACAATATACACACATCATATAGATTACCCTTGTTTGAGTCCTCCCTGGACCACTTACATAGGTTGTTGCAGTGTTAGTGCACCTCCTCTGTCTACCCTGCATTAGGAAGCCAGTTGAAAAGATTGAGAAACAACATATGTCGGTTAATGAGCATCAAAATATTTGTGTATTTGTTTGATCCAATACTATTTTTTTTTGGTGTACTACATGCAGTTTTGAGAAGTCTCCTAGACATGACGCATATGTTTCGAGATTCGAATCCGAGCTTGCCCAATATTGCGAGAAATTGGTGAGCTTTCTGGTGAAGTCTTTCATGAATTTTTTTTTATTGGGAGTTAATATCCTTTGAGCGTGTTTATTTGTAGGCAATGGACTTGGATAGAAAGGTGAGGCGTGGTCAGGAGCGGCTGGCACATGAGGTTGATTTGCCATCGACTGGACAGGTCTCATCCGAGAAGTCAGAACAGCTATCAATGCTGGAAGAAAAAATTAAAAAATTGCTCGAACAAATAGAGACCCTTGGAGAAGCTGGCAAGGTCGATGAGGCCGAGGCTCTCATGAGGAAGGTGCAATAAAAAAATTTCTATGAGACTTTTTTATTTTTTTTTAAAACATAAACCTAAGTTTAGCATTGGGCATTTGACAGGTGGATCTGTTGAATGTTGAGAAGACAATCCTTACACAAAACGACAAGTTGGCTCTTACTCAAGAGAAGAAAATGGCGCTTTGTGAAATATGTGGTTCTTTCCTGGTTGCAAATGATGCTGCTGAAAGGATCCAGTCTCATGTAAGTGGGAAGCAGCATATCGGATATGGAATGGTGCGGGATTTTATCAGTGAATTCAAGGTATGTATGCTATTTTAAGTAAATATCAACTAGTTTAATTTCTCTATACAAAGCGTAAAAGACTTGAGACATGGGGTGCAACCTGTAAACTATATATATATATATAGTTTTACCTTGTTTAAGTTATTTTAATGCATTTCATGAATTGAATTGCAGCTTGCAAAGGAAAAGAAAAGAGAGGAAGAAAAGCAGGCTAGAGAGAAGGAAGCTGAAGAAAGGAGAAAACTAAGGGAGAAGGAAAGTGAGCATAGAGGTAGAGACGATGAAATGAGTGGCAGAGAGCGTGATCGGCATCGTGAGAGGAACTACGAACGAGAGAGATCTCATGGATGGACTGGTAGGGGTAGCATGGATGGTGGAAGAGGATCAAATTCAAACCATAATCAATACAGGAATGGGAGAGACTGGGACAGAGAAAGATTCCGCAGGAATGGTGAAATTCCACGAGATAGAGCTCGTGGAAGGAGCAGGTCTCGTTCTCCATCTAGGCACGGATACCGGAGATAATTTCACCCTCCAGTTTATCTAAAACTAATGTATAGTGTAGGAAATCGGTCGAGCTCTGAGACTGCTGAGGTAGACCATCTCGTCTCTTTTTTCTTGGGTTGCTCTTACAAGTGCTTGAATTTAAGTGGCCCTATTGGTGAAACTCTTTTCCTATGCTAACAGCTTTGGTGAAAAAAACATTTTTTTACTTTAGAGGAGATGAGTTGAGGTAGGTACTATACCATCTTTATATCCTTATTATTCTTTACATGTCATTTGGATAGAACTATTCTTTCTGAAGTTCTTCTGTCTCTGAACCTTCTTCTCAGAAACTCTATTCATTAGGTTACTTTCTGCTGATCTTAATTATGATCTCATACACCTTTTTGCTGGATGATGGGACATTAACACAAGGTTAATCTGCTGGAAGGTAACATGTGGTCTCTTTATAAGTTGAATTTTTTTAATAGGGACATAAATCTCCGAAGGCATAATTTTTCTGGCAAGTGCTTTGATTTCTCGTGGATGCTAGAAATCCCGTCTTCTTATTTGAAGCACGAGCAATTCATCTATCCACCAAAACTGTTGCAGGTAGGCATCCTGATTTCCTCTTAGCTATGCAGCTTTATTTTATTTTATTTATCAACATGATTTCTCATGACCACTCTGAAATTTTATTCCTGTGTTGGCAGTGTAGAACTTAGATATATATTTTGTCATCCCTAACTATTTTCCACAAATAGTGCTTCTACCTTTATTTACAAGGAAAATGAAGTATTGGTACTTATTGTATAGTTCCCTTGATTTTTTTTTGCATTTTGATGTTCGAGTAAATCCATATGGCAAGTGTGCCCTTTCATTGAAGCTGTATTAACATTGCAGTCTCTTGAAGGATTTTAAGGAGAAGAAATGAATGGTAAACTGATGATGGAAATGGTAAGGAATTGAATTAACCTAGTTTGCACCGACTTGTTTTCGTTAGAAGAAACAGTAAAAAATAACTTTTATGTGCTTGTTTGACATGGTAATGGAAATGGTAAGAATTTGAATTGATTCTAACTTACACCCACTTGTTTAGTTATAATAAATTGAGAAAAAAAATATTTTTTATTTGTTATTTTTCTTTTTGTTGTGAGGAGAAAAAGACAGATGGGTGGCAGTGATGATATTGTAAATTATTCTCCATGTTTTCGCTAACGATTGAGGAAGGAATTACCAGTAGAGTAATGTTTTTTGTTAAAATTTCCCTGGTAAATTCAGTGACCTGTTAATTACATCCATCCCATTCACCCAAATTATGAAGTGTGTAAGCCCTCAAGTTCCCTCAAACTATGCATATCCTCTTATTGGTCAAGTGAAACCATTGTGATATTTAGGCATACAAAAACCTTGAGAAATAGAGATATTCAGTGACCTAGGGTTTAGGGACTTCAATGTGCCAAACTGCATAGAGCATCCATTATGCATGTTTGATTGATGAATCCTCAGAGCTGCCGTCCCAAACAAAAGTTTAATACACAAGATTCATGATAAATTTTACTCTATTAACTTGTATTATTCCATGAAATAGGATTATAAAGAATAAGTAGAGTACTGAAAGACCCAATTCTATGTTATTTATGGACAAGGAAATAAAAAGGGCAGCCCGGTGCACAAAGCATTCCCGCGCATCGAGGGTCCGGGAAAGAGCCCCAAAATGGTGAAATGTAAGCAAATCTTACCCTGCATTTTTGCAAGAGGCTGCTTCCAGGACTCGAACCCGTGACTCAACTGGTGCGCCAACTAGGCTCGCCCCTTCAATCTGGAAATGACAGTAAAAATTATTTGTCCCTGTGCATACTTGGTTCACTAATCATCAGCCTTACTCATCAGTGAATAAGTATTAACAGATGGTAATGTTTATTGAACTAATCACTTTAGCATCAGATTCTTTCAGCTTGAGACTGTCATTGCAGAATATTTTATTTTGAAACTAATTGGATAAGCTTTTGCATACCTGACACGAGCCCGAGTCATGCCATTGCTAAACCGAATCAACCCTACCGAAACGCACGATCAAACATTAGGTTCAAGCCACAGAAGTGGTCTCCATTCTACCTGGAAGTTTAGGTCTTTTAACATTGGCGCATTTTCCGTTCCTCTATCGAGCTTCATGCTTGGGCAAGTCTTCATTTGCATGGGTGTTTTCGTGCTCTTTATTATTATTTCTAAAAAGGTTTTTTCTGCTGGGTTTTGAATCGTTTATATCACACTTGTTCACAGTACATTTATCCTTCATTTTACTGAACAAAGGGTGATTTTTTTTTCAAGGTAAATTTTATGGTGAATTATGTGGCTCTTGCTTCATACAATTGTTTGTGTATATCTCGTATGTTGCATGAGTATTTTTTGATGTATACTATCCATCCTGCTAATGATGAATAGTGTGACAAATATAGTAGTATTTGAGATAATTTTGTATATCACATTTATTTTGATGCTAGAAGAGATTCTCTCTCTCTATCTCTATCTAAATATAGAGAGGGGGGTTTTAGGGGGAGAACAGGAGAAAACCAGGATCATGGTCGTCCGATCTTGCCAGGATCATCATTTATTTTAAAAAAAAAAAAATCAATCTGTCTATTCAGATTCTGCCCGCCCTATTCAGATTCTGCCCGCCCTATCCCACTGGCCCCATCCTGACAAAATTTTGTGGCCGGCGGCTGCCGGCACGCTGGCCACTGGCTGCCCTGGGCTCTGGCCATGAGCTCACCGACCTCTATTTTGCAGTTTGTCGCTATAAATTGCGTAATACTTGTATTAATGCTCATTTTTTGTTCATCTCAAATCTAAATTTCAAATAATGGCCTAACATATTGGATCAATTACTAAAATTATTCCTGCCTAATTCTCATATCCTGGAATTTTCATGACATGTTGCAACTGCTCTAAAGACCGGATTTTATGCCAAAGTAGCAATTTGATTCGCCCTCATTAATAAGTTATGAAGAATAACTGCATGAGACACTGAAATTTTTGTTTTGCAATAACAAAAAAAATTAAAAGAATCACGAGCCATCTTATTGAAAATTTATGATAATTGTTGTTTAAAACGCACGACATTTTTAGCCTTTTCTTTTAATTTGATATGAGAAACTCGTATTTTGTTTATGAATATTATTATAAAAAATATATGAATTGTTTGGATAGTTGTTTACTTCGCCCATCATTCTAAACAGGTGAGATAAGTACATATAATTTTGGCTCAATTTCACCTTGATGTAAAATATAACAGAACAAAAATTACCCATGATTGGCAGATGGGGTTGACTCAATCCTGGCTGATCTACAGCACCCTTGCAGCAAAGCCAAATGAAAGTCATCCGAAAATATTTAAGATTGATGTCACTATGTCAGTTTAGACTTTAGAACGTAATTATGATATATATATGAATAAGTGTGGTCACAAAAAGGTTTAGCATGCGATAAAGTTTTAGCAGCCATGAAACTCTCGGATCCTACAAAATATAATTTATGCTACAGTATTTTCCCAAATGACTTTAGGGTAATCACCAGCTCAAACTTTAGAAGTCAGAAAAGCCACCCAAAAAAAGTAAAATTTGGGCCAAAAAATTATCATGGAAGTTCAAAACATAGGAAAGCCACAATTGCCGGCTCTGTTTGACACTCCATTACTTGCACCAGCAGCGTTTTTTATTCACCTCACAAAGGAAACGGAAGTGTTTTGAGCATTGCGCGGCCAAAAGCCAAAGAGCTCTACTTCTCACTAAATAGGACTCTATTTCTCACTAAATAGTAGGACTCTATTTCTCAATAAATAGTAGGACTCTATTTCTCATTGGGTCTCTATTTTTTGCCGGAGCCACACACTGCTTCTCAAACAGGGCCCAAGTGTTGTCCATTGGAAAGCCACGCACAATTTGGCTGTGGCAGGCCCTGAGAACATGCAAACTAATGAAGAGCAACTAGCATAAGGCCAATGAGAAAGAAATAAATGATAACCACCAACAGTAGGCACTGAAGTTTTCCATGGAAAAAAGGCACACTAATCGAGCGAAATTCGTCTTATTTTGCAAACAAGTTGCGCGGTTGGGAGGTCGAGTTGATGATTCCCTGCATCAGATTTAAGAAGAGCGGGAAGGGCATCCCTGGAAGTTGAGACGCAGGCATGAAATGTGGAGAGAAACGGCGGGATGGGCATCGAGAGCGCGGACAGCACGTTGCCGAGGTACTCGATGTCGGCGGCTAGTTGCTGCGCCCCGCGCTCGGTTAGGTAATGGATTCCTCGCAGCTGCTCCATGAACAGTGAAGCACCCCCCTCTGCAACCTATTTACAGCAACATCAGAAAAACATAAAAACTTGAAAAAGAAATTATTTTTAAGAGTTTTGGTGGGTATTTTTTTCTGTAAAAAGGGAGCCCTGCTTGATGAAATTATTTGATGGACTGACCAAACCGTTTCTAATCACGTAATTACATGAAGTCAAATGTTTTTTCAATGGCTTATGAAAATGCTTATAAAAGATTATACAAAACGGCTGTAATCATTTGAGAATAGAACAAATACCTAATTATCCATCTATTTGATATTAAAAAAAAGTGATACCTAGGGCTTCATTCGGGCAGTTTTTTTCTTCAGATGAGTTTGGACAAAAACGCCGCAATCATAGAATTGTATGTTTGGCATGACAACGGTATGACCACCAAGAAAAGAAAGCTAGTTCTGAACATAAAAGTGTATGAAATTCCTTACGAGAGGTTGTTCACGAATGACGGTCCATAACACCTCCAACAGCCGGCCTCCTTCCCTCCCCACACCTCCAACAGCCGGCTACCCTAGTCACCCTCCACATTCATATAGCCGAAAACCTCCTCCGTCAAACCTCCACCTCTCAAACCCCCCCCCCCTCCCACTTCAGTTTTCCGGCAATTACCGGAAACCGCCTTCCCCACCCCTCCTAAAATTTAATAAAAAAGAAAATACGAGCCCCACTAACTCCACCCCTCCTAAAATTTAGGTCTCACCCCTAAATTTACTCCACCCCTCATGTGGATCCACTTCCCAACTGAGCCCTCACTTAGCCCCAGCAGCTGTCCATTACCTCCTCACACCTAGTTCTCTCCTCATCTAAAACCGGAGCCCACTCCTTCATTTTCCAAGCTGCTGATCACTCCCTGCCGCCTCCCTCTCCCAGATTGTTACACAAGGGTGGCTGACAGAAAATCCCCCCCCCCCCAGCCTCCCAGCTCTCCCTCCTTTTCACACCCAACCACTTGGAAATCATCCTGCCAGTCAATGGAACCCAATTACTGCTGTCCAGGAACTCTTCCGCACACTGATATTGCCGCTGAAGATCCATTCCAGCAATCTGAACCCCTATTCCTCACCCCCAACTTTCCAGAAACTATGCCAGTTCTCGAATTCAGTCGTTGGAAGTGAAGACAACACCCTTCCAGCTGCTGTCCAGCCACCCGGCTTCCGGAAATAGCCCCCATCAACCCAATCTGATGCTGTCCAGGACATCTAGCCTGGAAAGCAGTCCAGCTCAAGCACATTAATCTTTCCCGGGGGATCTCATTCAGCCCCTGCCACCTCTAATCAGCCCTTCCCTATTTCTGAATTGTGTGAGTTGTACGGTTTGAATCCATTTTCTTATGTTGAGGTGTGTTAATTTCCTACTTGAGGAATATTTGTTTGCAATTTCTATATTGGAGTTTTTGAAACATTGTACGTTTCCAGTTACTTAGTTATTTAATTTCGAGCTCTCTTACATTTATATAACTTCACGTGTTTTTTTGTTTGCTAAGCTTTAACCGTTGTAGTCTATTCGATACTTTGATATATATATATATATATATATATATATATATATATATATATATATATAATAATTGAAAGTTTAAAATTTGCCGGAATTGTGTCTCTGCATATAGAAACTCCCATAGCCTCAATAGGACCTTACCTCTGTCAACGATGAAGTTCAGCTAACTTAAATGAAAATAGTTCAGAAATTGTGTGGATTAGAAACACATTAAGCAACACTGAGCAAAAACAATGATGATGATAATCAATAGTCAGAAAACAGAACAACTTCTTTGTACAATGTGAATGCCATGTTGAGTTATCCATTAAGGCTAATGTTCAAAGTCATCATATTCTTATCAGTGATACTAACTTAACAAGACAGGATAAATTTTCTCACTAATTAGCCACAAGCAGCTTTTTTCTCATTTTCATGGTTATTAGGACCTATAATTTTGTTTTCAAAACAATAAGACCACAGGAGCATTTTTTGAAATAATGTTGGTTCATAGAAAACCATTATATGTTGATAATATATACTAACCTTAAACATCCATTCGGTGGCGAAAAATTGAGCCTCTTCATTGCTAGCTTCGTTGTTAGGAATTCCCTCGGCAAGAGGCTCCAACTGCTGGGGCAAAGTAAGGAGATACTCCCCGACACTCGTCACGTAGGCTTGAGGATATGAACTAAAGCTTGGAAGTGGATGAGCACTTGGTTCTTCCACGGAAGACCATATCGGCAGCCTAGATACATCATTTAACCGTTGTCGGACTTTAGATATGAGAACATCGTACACGAGTTCATTCACTGTGTCCGCAAATGCTGCCACTCTTTGTGAGGTGACAGGAAGTGCATGGAAACGTGGATCTTTTGACTGCGTGGATTGAAAGAAGAAAATAATGAAAAGACTGGAAAAAAAACTGAAACAAAAAGGTAAGCTTGTTAAATGTTTTTTATGAGTAAAGAAACTACAAAATCAAAAAGAAAGCTTTATAAGGCCAGCTTACTATACATCATTATAAACTAGTACTTGTACTCACATGTGACGAAATCTTGAATCTTTCTATAGAAAAGGGAACTGAAAATTTCAGTGCTATCCACCATATTTTCACATCGAAGTAATTAAAACTTCATTCAGTAAGAAAGACAGAAATTCGAGGGTCAGTGAAGTCTATCATGTTCAGAATAAATAAACAAAATCAACCATATCATTCTAAAGATAGTGAACTAGAAAAACATGCTGCTAAATGCAGCCCAAATCGCAGTGGTGCTGGATTTGAATTTCATGTCAAATGAGCTAGTCTAAAATCCCCTGAGAACAAATGACATATATGAACTAAGATTCAACAACACTGATAAAACTCATCTACCGGCTCATACCCACATAACTAGACTTACCCTATATGATAACAGAGCCTAGAATCTATTATTGCTTAAAATAACACCAGCACGTGCCACATGTTAACCCAAAACAGCCCCTCGCCTACTGCTCACCCCTTCCCACTCCACACTGCAGGTTTTTTTGTGGTTTAGAGTCCAATTTTTGGATCACCCTCAGAAACCAAAAATTCCCGCCCACATCAAAAAAGTCCAGCTCAAATCACCTTACACCCTCTCTAAGAGCATCCACTGACCAGAGATCTCTTTCACTCCCACTATTTTTCTCAATCAACTTTTTCTCTCCATTTTTGTATTTTCCTGTCTCTGTATCTGTGTTTTTTGTCCTTCTCTCTGATGGGGATCATTCTATGGGTGGGCCAAGTGGCCAACCCGTATCAAGGCCGATTAGAGTTTACACTCGTAGGAGTGGTTAGGATCATCATATAGACGATCTCAGCCAGTCATCGTGTTCAGAGAGCGTCGACATGATATTTTTTGTGATAGTTTTATTTTTTCTGCATGTTATTTTGTATGTTTTAGTGTGTATTGCAGCGGCTAATCATAGCCGTCCGATGTGTGTCGCATTCCTATAAATATGTGTGGAGTTCATTTGTAAGCATTGCAGAATTTTGAGAGATTTGAGATTTTGTGATCACCACAGTGCCAAAGCCATGAAATATTAGATGTTGAAGTCTAATAAGTTAGCTTCCTCTGTTTTCCTAAACTCTAAACAGAGAACCTGCGGCTGTTTCTGCCCTGGAATTGCTGAGAAATGCCTCGCCTCAGGAAGGGTTAGGATCATCATATGGACGATCTCAGCCAGTCATCGTGTTCAGAAAGCGTCGAGATGATATTTTTTGTGATGGTTTTATTTTTTTTGCATGTTATTTTGTATGTTTTAGTGTGTATTGCAGTGGCTAATCATAGCCGTCCGATGTGTGTCGCACTCCTATAAATATGTGTGGAGTTCATTTTTAAGCATTGCAGAATTTTAAGCATTGCAGATTTTTAAGCATTGCAGAATTCCTGAGGCGAGGCATTTCTCTGCAATTCCAGGGCAGAAAAAGCCGCAGGTTCTCTGTTTTTTCGTGGAGGATCATTGAGGGCGTCTTTGGTTCCAGTCAGGAAGAGTTCCGTTGAATTCTATCTCCCTCCTCTCTGGCAGCATGCGTCGACCTTTCCTGAAGAAGATTCAGGCTGTGCCCTGTCAAGTCTTGCAGTTTCTCCCGCTTTCAGCCACCAGAATCACATATGTCAACTTCCAGGTGCCCCATCTGCAGTCTCTCCCTACCTGAAATCACCGGCGACTGTAATTCCAGTGGCTGGCGACCATCCAGGCAGTTCTAATGGGATATTACTGCTTCCAACAGCTTGTACAACTCCAGTCCAACTCAGAGCAGCAAAAACGCCTCTTCCAGGGGCCAACCTGCGGCCTCCCTCTGCATTCCAGCTGCCCAGAATAGCATTCAGTGGCACTCCTTGCTGTGTTCTCACAGACAGCCACCATCCAACACTCCCCAATGTCTGGGAGTTCTTAATCAGTGCCGTAACTCTGAAATCAACAACACAGGCCCCGAAATCGCTGCCCAAGGTCTGGAATTGCAGCTGAATCCCTCATTTGGACTTAATTGCTTTTGAAAGTTATTATTGTCTCTGCTGATTATTCGGGTGAATAGATATATTATTAGGGATCTTGACTCGTACTAATTTGCCCAGTTTCCGTCTATTTGAAGGGTGCATTTGCCGAGGGTTTAATTAAATCACTCTCGCTTCAACTATTACGTGTTCTTGTTTGCTTAATTTAAAGCCCAATCTGGATTGTGTATGTGTAAATTCTGCTTATAATTTCAGGATTATTGCAAATGTCCATTGGGCTATTACATGAGAATTGCATTCATTCTTGATCTCCTCATTGTCATTGCACATGTATACATTCCTTAAGATACCGCTAGTGCATGTTCACCACGGCCTTCACCTTACTATGCGTCAGATTTAGTATCAAAGATCTAGGTTAGGGTCATTTGCATGCTTCATAGTAGTAAGGTGTTTATGCATACCATGACAGGATCTCTTCCCTGGGACACCCAAGCTACCACGAGTTCAAACACCGATATGTCTATGTTCGATTTCAAAAAGATTTGGCTAATCTCTTCGATCAAATGAAAGCCCAATTTAATGACCTTAGGGAACAATTTGGAATCTTCAATACTAAAGTTGATGGTCTATATCCTCTGAGGAATCCTCATCCACGAAAAGTTGTTAGGCCGTCAATTGTTCATCGTGAGGAACATCATGACATAAGAGGGGCATCCTGATTATATGTTCGTAAATCTCAATGCCTAGATTCCTCCACCCCTTCACGAGGCACTTGCCGCATTCAAATCGATTCCCCAACTTATGATAGTCCGCTAGACCAGAAAGCCTTTAGCGGTTGACTTTTACACAGATAATTATTTTGATTTGTATTAGGTGACCGATGAGAGGCGAGTTCGTTTGCTAAGATGAAGTTACATGGGCTAGCCAAAATTTGTTTGACGAGTCTCGAGCGATTCTCTTAAATAGGGAGGGTAAATTATCCTATCACCCGATGGGATGTCATGAAGCAAAAACATGGAAATAAAATAACTACCTGCTTCGTATCGAAACGAACTTCTATATCATCACCAAGCTTTACGACAGGGGACCCTTTCCGTGGCAAAGTATATGCCTCGTTTTGACGAACTTGTCGTTAGGAGTGATATCATCGAGGAGCCTATAGTGAAAGCCTCTCGATTTCGAGTTGGTTTAAGAGCCGACATTCGTAGAGAATTTACTCCACACCACCTAGAGTTGGTTGAGAAAATTTTCTAGCTCTCCTTAGAATATGAGCAATACTACGTACTTCTGGTCCAAGGCGGCCTAATGCACAACCCGATAGTTCTATTTCTAGGAGGCCTCACCAGCAGGGACCCAACCATCCATGCCTACTCATGCTCTCGCTAACACAAAAGGCAAACCCACTGCCACTACCATCATATTAGCAATACCTACATACTTCTAGTCTGAGGCGACAATATGGCGGCAGAGTGCCCCACACATTATCTACTTATAGAGGAATACCCCGACCTAATACTAAGTTAGTGGAGCCACCTGAAGAAGATATTGATGTGGCTATTGAAGAGGGTTGGGAGGACGAGGAAGATCGGGAATTTGAGATGGGCGTTATTCGTCGTTTGCTACATACTCTAGGCATTAATGAGGATTGAAAATGCAACACCATTTTCTACACTTATGTCTGTAGTGGGAGTTGTGTAAACATAGTTGTCCAGAAGGGGCTAAAGCGTATGAAAGTGAAACATAAACCCCACCCACACCCTTACCGAATTATTTGGGTGGATAAGACTGCTATTCAGGTCATTTAGCGATGCCTCGTGTCTATTACCTTGGCCTCATTTCAGGACTACGTTTGGTGTGATGTGTTTCCAATGGACGTCACACACGTACTGGTGGAGACCAGCCCAGATCAGGTCGTCGCAAAAGTGTCTAACGTCGCACCCGACCGGACATTTATCGGCCATGAGTGATTGCATTTTAATCTTATATTTTATTGCATTTTAATCTTATATTTTATTGCATTTTATTATTTTGCAATTGTGATGTTATCAATTTTAGTTCGTTGCACGCATGCGCGCGTAGACATGATTGTAGCACGCCTGCATGCGTAGCTTTGTTTGGAGTTTTATTTTATTCTCCTATTTATATATATATATACACACACACACACACACATATTAATATATATATATATATAATGTTAAGATAGGTCAAAGAAGAAGCCGGCCCGGAATGTTCCTCTTCCCCGACATGAACGCGACGTGAGCTTCCCGCGCCGCACCTTCCTCCGCCCACGTCCAGCCCCAATGCGGCTTCCTCGCATCTTGATGTTTCGCCAGCCCCACAACGCCGACTCCCGCTTACAGCAACCGCCCCGTCCGCAAGATCATGGGTAGGTTTTTTGTTTCTAGTTTTTTCTTCCGTCGAAACCCTATAAAAGGGAGATGTACTTGTTTAAAGAGGAGGATGTTATTGAAGGTTGAGTTTGTTTCCTTGAATCCTATAATCGGTGTAAGAATTTTTGAAGTGGAGGGTGAGGAGCAAGGCGTGCATAGAGACGGCGAGTTGCTCTTAAGCCTCCACGCGACGAATAAGAGTTTCCGAGGCGAAATCTGGAGCGGAGTCGCCAAAGGAGTGAGTGGTGGGAGCCATGGGGCTAGAGACGTCGGCCGACAGCCGGAAATGGTGTATCTAGCTGAGATCGGCCAAACGCAAGGGTCGGAGGCCTTCCTGTGCCAAAGAGGTCTCAAAAAGTCGTGAATCTGTGTATCAGCGGCGGTAGCAGGGAGGAATCTGGAGGAACAAAGCGAAACTGACAGAGAGCGGCAGATCTAGGTGAGAGCTAGCGGAATCTGGGCGGAACCGAGCGAATCGGCGTGGAATTGGGAGGAGGGCGGCGGATCTGGGCAGGATCGAGCGATTCCGCACGGAACCGGTGGAGGAACGATAAGGAAATCGGCAGAGAGCGGTGGATCTGGGCGAGAGAGGGCGGAATCTGGGCGGGATCGAGCGAATCGACGTGGTATTGGCGGAGGGCGGCGGATTTGGGCGGGATCGAGCGATTCAGCGCGGTATTGGGCGGGACGGCGCGGAATTGGGCGAAGCAGCATTGTAGCCGAGCAAAAACGGCTTAGCAGCTCTGTAGCGGAAATTGCACAGACGATCTCGAGTACCGACGGCGAGATGGCGAGCGGTGAGGCAGGTCAGACCAAAATGATACGATCTCGGAGAGGAATTCGGCGAGGAGAAGGGCCGGCGTAGATGAGAGATAAGATGGGGATTAGGTTTGAGAGAAAATATCTTATGGAGCAACCCTAATTTTCATTCATCCGATAATAATCAAAACGGGTACAACGCAAACCCTTATAGGTGCGGGGTGCGGATAACTGTAAAATAGCCTGAATAAAAATAAAACGTACACATAATGAAAATAACATAATAATTGCAAATAAAATGATCACGTCGGCGTTGCGTCTTTGGTCTCTCCACCTGCAGACGGACACATCATTGTCTCCCACTGCGTGCGGACCCGCCACAGCATTTTGTCGGCGTGTGCATGTCTCGTCGGCATGTGCAACCGTAACATCCTCCTTGTTAAAAACTTCATAAACTTTAACATTTCCAGTTATTCTCCTTGTTCAAGACCAGGGTTTTACTTTTAGTTCAGTAGAGTTTTTTTATTGCCTGACACAGTCACTCTGAGAGAAACAATGACTCGAGTTGCCGCCCGAAGTAGCTGCAGCGACAATGAAGAGGAAAGCAAGGGTTGTAGAGTTCAGGTATTGAACAGTGGTAGCAGACTGGATACAGGTGGTGGGGAGAGGAGCCGTCAGTGTTGTTGCAACTAGCCTACGCGGGGGATCTGACTGTTGACAAAAGCTGCACGTTTTTTTACATTTTTTAGCAAAAATGTTTTAAATTAATAGCCTAAATTTAATTTATAATGCTACTTTTTGCTTATAATCAGTAATAATCTATTTTAATAATGATTGATTGTGTTTAAAAAAAAAGGTGATTGTTAACCGCAACCTGTCTTGGATAACCGCAACCCAAAATTTCAAAAAACACCTCATTTTTTTGTGTTTAACTACAACCCAAAATTTTAAACCCTGACCCCTCACGTATCACATCTTCGGTCATGCTCGCTCGTGTATTCCCTTAGATTCCTCCTTCCTCCCGCTGAAGATGGAACATCATGCCAATGCGGTGGCAAAACGAGATAATATCGAGGCAGCAAACATCAGTTCCGTCAATGCGAGATAACGACCTGAAGGGCTCCCAGAGGCAATTCAACGCGCGGAGGAGCATCGACTTGCCGCTGCCGCTAGGCCCGATGTCCCTAGTTCCCTCCCTACCTGCAAATCCACACCGACTCCTCAGAGAATCTGCTCTCCGGTTGATTCCGACGCCTTGCACAACTTCGTGTACGCGGGCTGCAAGGTCGACAGAGGTGGAGATGGAACAACGATGTCAACAAGCAAATGCTCTTTGATAGCTGAATTTCATAAGGAAGAAGTTATCCGAAGGAATCATTGAAGAATTGAAATGGGTTCGTTGATTTCGTTTTCAATTTTTTATTTGTTTTTTTCTTTTTGATCTTCTCAGATTTCTCTCAGTTCTCCTATTGTTTATTTCCCCCAGGTTCTGACGTATTACTTTTCTCTCGGGCTGCATTATCGTTCAGATTTTTTTTTCTCTTTTCAATCGTCTCCACTTTCTCTAATTTTTTCTCAAATTTCTCAAAGGCTCCGTTCGTTAAGCAGGAATTGAGATGCAGGAATTGGAATTGACTTCAATTCCAATTCCCGCAGGAATTGGAATTGAAGTCAATTCCAATTCTGCTGTTCGGCTAAATACAGGAATTCTGTCATCAGTATTGGAATTGATAATTCCGATGTTCGGCTGTGTTAGGGAATAACTACTAAAGAGCAACTAAAGAGAGAGATCTAGAGATTAAGAGGAGATTTAGGGTTAGGAAGAAGAAGGAGGCTACCTGATCATACTTTGCATAAACCCCTAAAGGGGGCTGCCCGGATATATATATATCCGGGCATGGAGGGGCCGGCCGGCCCCTCCCAAGGGGGCTGAACCCGCCTGGTTCAGCCCCTGGCCGGCCGGTTCACTGAGTGGGGGCTGAACCGGAAGGTTCAGCCCCGTTGTTTAGCGCGTCCTTGCTCCTCCGAACATAGTGGCGACCCGTAAAGCGTAGCGGGGGCGTAACATTCCCCTCCCCATCAAGAACCAACTTGTCCGCAAGTTGGTAATCCGGGTAGAGCTCCTTGAAATCGAAGAAGTCTACCCAAGAGTTGTGTGCTGGCGGCAAATTCTTCCACTGGACCAAGAGCTCTGGTCGGTATTCCGTGCCCCGAATCTTCCACCGGTGCCGTAAGATATCCTCTGGGAGCGGACGCAGCTCGCCCGCAGGCGTAACCTCAGGTAATAAGGAACTTGGCTGGACATGCGGACCCAACTTCCGCTTGAGCAAGGAGACGTGGAATGTAGGATGAATGCGGGAACCTTCCGGTAAAGCCAACGTATAAGCTACCGGCCCCACCCTGCTGATGATCCGAAAGGGGCCGTAGTAGCGCGGGGAAAGCTTATGGTTGCCACGACGAGCCACAGACAACTGCCGGTACGGCTGGAGCTTGAGAAAAACTTCATCGCCCACGGCGAACTCCCGCTCCGTGCGGTGCTTGTCCGCCTGGGACTTCATGCGTTCCTGTGCCAGGCGTAGGTTCTCCCGAAGAGTGACTAACATACGATCCCGATCCAGAAGAGCCCGATCCACCGCCGGAAGGGCAGTGCTGCCGGGCTCATAGCTGGCCAAGGTCGGAGGAGGCCGTCCGTAAACCACCTCAAACGGCGTCATCCTGCTGGCTGAATGATATGACGTATTGTAACAGTACTCTGCCCAGTGTAACCAGTCCGGCCAACTCCGAGGCTCATCCATCACAAAGCAACGACGATATGTCTCGACACCCCGATTGAGGACCTCCGTCTGACCATCCGACTGCGGATGATTGGCCGTACTGAAGTGTAAGCGGGTACCCTGCAACCTGAATATCTCCCGCCAGAACCCACTGACGAAGGTGGGGTCGCGATCCGAAATAATGGCCCGAGGAAGGCCATGCAGTCTAACAATTTCCCAAGCAAAGAGTGCGGCCACAGACTCCCCGGTATACGGATGGCTGAGGGCCAGAAAATGGCCGTACTTTGAAAGCTTATCCACTACCACCAAAATGACTGACTTGCCTTTCGACTTAGGCAGCCCATCAATAAAGTCCATGGAGACTGTGTCCCAAATAAGCTGCGGAATATCCAATGGCACGAGGAGCCCGGCAGGAGAAGAAGTCTCATATTTCTGCCGCTGGCAGATGTCACAGTGGCGAACAAACTGCTGAATGTCCCGTCGCATTCCTGCCCAAAATACGTTTGCGCGCGCCCTCTGGAGGGTCCGGAGCACCCCCGCATGTCCTCCTGTGGGAGAAGAGTGGAACTCATGCATCAGAATCGTCTTCCAAGCTGAATCGGCGGGAACGACCACCCGTCCCCGATAGTATAGCCGGCCGTTACACAAGTGATAGTCGGTCGGCCCCGTCTCTCCCCGCTGTAAAGAGTCCACCAACGGCCGAAGCGTGTCCGACCGCAACACTTCCTCCTGAATATCCTCCAAAGAGTCAACCAACGGCCCCGAAATATTGGAGAGCGCAGCTCCTGGGAGGCGAGAGAGGGCATCGGCGACCACATTCTCTTTGCCGCGGCGATACACAATCTCATAGTCGTATCCCAGAAGCTTTGTAACCCATTTTTGCTGTAGAGGCGAAGAGACCCGTTGGTCCAGAAAGTGCTTCAGACTCTGATGGTCCGTCCTGATCTTAAAGTGCCTGCCCAACAAATATGGCCGCCACACAGCCACCGCGTGAATGATGGTCAACATCTCCTTCTCGTAGGCCGAGAGACCCAAGGTACGAGGAGCCAGGGCCTTGCTGTAAAAGGCTATTGGCCGCCCCGCCTGCATCAAAACCGCCCCGATGCCGACCCCCGACGCATCCGTCTCCAGAACGAACTCCTTTGTGAAATCGGGTAGTGCAAGCACTGGTGTGGAGGTCATGGCCCGTTTGAGAGCCAGAAATGCCTCCTCCGTCTCCTCATTCCAAGAAAAAGAATCTTTCTGCAGCAGCTGGGTCAATGGCCGGGCTATCTTCCCATAATCCTGGACAAACCGTCGGTAGTACCCGGTGAGGCCCAAAAAACCCCGCAAGGCCCGGACTGTCACCGGTCGCGGCCAGGACTGCATACTCTGAATCTTCCGTGGATCGGCTCGAACGCCCTGACCGAAAACCAAATGGCCCAAATACTCCACCTCCTCCTGCCCGAAGGAGCACTTGGAACGGTTGGCATAAAGATGGTGTTGGCGAAGTCTCGCAAGGACCTGCCCCACGTGGTGCGCGTGGTCCTCCCAGGTGGCGCTGTAGATAAGGATATCGTCAAAGAAAACCAGGACAAACTCCCGCAGGAAATCTCTGAATATCTCGTTCATGTTGGCCTGGAATGTCGCAGGCCCTCCAGTCAGTCCATTGGCCATAACCAAAAACTCATAATGGCCGTCATGCGTCCGGAACGCCGTCTTATGAACATCCTCATGAGCCATCAAAATCTGATAATAGCCGGAACGAAGATCCAGCTTGGTGAATCGTTGCGCCCCATGCAGTTCATCCAGTAACTCTTCGATGTGAGGAATCGGGAAATTATCCTTGACAGTAGCGCCGTTCAAGGCCCGGTAGTCCACGCAGAATCTCCAAGACCCGTCTTTTTTCTTGACCAGAATGATAGGAGCCGAGAAGGAGCTCGTACTCGGCCGAATGATGCCGGCCTCCAGCATCTCGCGGACACTCCGTTCAATCTCCGCCTTTTGCACGTGTGGGTAACGGGACGGCCGAACATTCGTCGGCTCAGCATCCGCCTTGAGCGGAATACGGTGGTCTCGAAACCTCGGCGGTGGCAAAGTACGTGGCTCCTGAAAAACATCAGCATAATCTGTCAGAAGTAACTGTAACTGAACCGGTACCTCATAAGGCGTGGAATCGCCGGTCTGGACCTCCCGAAGGACGGCCATCAGCTGCCCGTCCCCGCTCAACCGCTGCAAGCTGCGAAGAGAAACCTCCAACAGGAGATGACATGATCCCTTGCAGGCAAAACTGTTTTTCTCCGTGCACAAACTCCATAGTCATATGTTTCCAGTCAAACGTCACCCGCTGTAACTGGCGCAACCACTGAACTCCCAGCACCATGTCTGAGCCCCGAATAGGTAACAGGTAGACGTCAGTCCTTCCCACATAGTCACGTATCCGCATTTCCACTCCCCTCAGCACCCCCTCGCACTGCAGCCTGCTGCCATCCGCCACCATAACGTGAAAGGAAGCTCCCCTGTCAATCACGTGCCCAACTCGTCGTGCCACATCGGGATGTATGAAGTTGTGGGTACTCCCACTGTCCACCAGAATGGTAACTCTTTCTTGGGCAATCCGGCCCGCCAGCTGCATAGTAAGCGGGGGAGCGCAACCCTCAAGAGCATGTAGAGAAACCCCGAACTCAGTTGCCTCCACATCTACCTCCAGCTCCTCATTCGGAGCCGGCTCGTCCGCGTCTTGATGTAACATGAACACCTGTATCTTCTGGCATTTATGACCTGGCACAAACTTCTCGTTGCAGTTAAAGCACAGACCCTTCTCCTTTCGGGCGGATAACTCACTCCAAGATAACCGAGTCACAGTCGGCTTGGTACCCGTAGGCTGCTCTCGTCGTGCTGCGGTCGCAGGGGTCAAAGCCGGCCTACTCATGATGCGAGCCCTCTGCCTGTTGAACCTCTCCTCCTGTATACGAGCCAAGGTAATCGCGTGGTTCAATGATCGAGGCATGAGTGCCTGCACCTCGTCACGAATGTGCTCCTTGAGACCAGATATGAAACAGCTGTAGAGTGTCCTCTCTGACCACTGAACCCGATTTGCCAACTTCTCGAACTCCGTACGATACTCCATCACCGACCCTTTTTGACGAAGCTTCTGAAGAAGGGCCTCAAAGTTCTCGTACTCCAATGGACCAAACCTGGCCGAAAATCCCTCCACAAATTCCCCCCAAGGCACGTACTCCCGCCCTCGCAGGAACCACTGCGTCCACTGGAAAGCATCGTCCTTCAAATGGAAGGACGCTAGCTGCACCCACTGGCCTTCAGGCACCTCCTGGTATTGGAAAAATAATTCCGCCTTTTGGATCCACTCCAAGGTGTCGCCGCCCTCGAACTCCGGAAAGTACATCCGAGTTAATCCGGGAGTTAAACGTTGTCCCCCCTGACCTCCTTCCCGTCTTGCGGGCTCCCCTTGCTCGAAACCGCCGTAGCCTTGATGCGGACCTGCTCCCCAAGGAGGGGGTTGTGGCTGGCCGCCCCATCCTTGGCCAAAACCGGCCACTCCCGGTGCCCCAAATCCACGAGGAGGAGGGAGGAGCCCTCCCCTTGGCTGTCCCGTAACATCGGGTGGCCGCCGAAACCCACCGGGTTCTTCCCAGCCCCGGCGTCCCTGGCCGCGACCCAGTCCAGTCTCGCCGAACCCGCCTGCCGCGAATCCGGGCGGAATCGGCCCCGCCAAGCCCCCCTGCATCGCTGTCGAGCCCCCTGCTGGCCCGTACGCCGCCCATCCAAGGCCACCGGACCCTCCTGCGCCGATTTCGAGCGGAATCGAACCCGCCAAACCGCCATACGCGGCTGCCGAGCCCGCGCCGGGTTGATTTCCGCCCGTTCCGCCCAGTTCGGCGCCCGATCCGGCCGAATCCTCACTAGCCGGTCCTTTTCCTTTCAACAACGCCTTCAACTCCTCCATCCGGGCCTCCATCCGCCCTTCCATGGCCGCCATCGAATCGGTTAGGCCAACAACGCTCTCCTCTAGAGTTTCAATCCGTGAGGACTCCTCTTGAGTGCGAGTGGTCACCATGGACGAATGCTCTGATACCAAATGTTAGGGAATAACTACTAAAGAGCAACTAAAGAGAGAGATCTAGAGATTAAGAGGAGATTTAGGGTTAGGAAGAAGAAGGAGGCTACCTGATCATACTTTGCATAAACCCCTAAAGGGGGCTGCCCGGATATATATATATATATATATATATATATATATATATATATATATATATATATATATCCGGGCATGGAGGGGCCGGCCGGCCCCTCCCAAGGGGGCTGAACCCGCCTGGTTCAGCCCCTGGCCGGCCGGTTCACTGAGTGGGGGCTGAACCGAAAGGTTCAGCCCCGTTGTTTAGCGCGTCCTTGCTCCTCCGAACATAGTGGCGACCCGTAAAGCGTAGTGGGGGCGTAACAGGTTGTATGTCTGATTTCAACGGCTGGAATTGAAAATTTAATTTTTTAACATTAAAATCGACAATTTTTTTAAAAAAAATAACATCAACTAATAATGTCTCGCATCACCAAAGTTCACCAAATTAAAAACAAAGTTTATAACATGACACGGAGGATAGACTGGATAACTAATGTTTGTAACAACACGAGTTCAGGAAATCCGTCAATGAAAGAACAACAACACGAAAAAACAACACGAGTTCAGGAAATCCAGATTGCACATTGAGTTCTGGACTGAAATCAGTCCATATTTCACAAGAAATGTGGGCTGATTTTCAGTCCAGATTTCTTGTGAAATCTGGACTGAAATTCAGTCCATATTTCACAAGAAAGTTGTCCAGATTTCTTGTGAAATCTGTCCAGATTTCTTGTGAAATCTGTCCAGATTTCTTGTGAAATCTGGACATATTTCTTGTGAAATCTGGACATATTTCTTGTGAAATCTGTCAAGATTTCTTGTGAAATCTGGACATATTTCTTGTGAAATCTGTACATATTTCTTGTGAAATCTGGACATATTTCTTGTGAAATCTGGACATATTTCTTGATATTTCTTTGTGAAATCTGGCCAGATTTCACAAGAAATCTGGTTCCAGATTTCTTGTGAAATATGTCCAGAGTTTTAGTACTAATGAAATCTATCCAGAGTTTTGGTACTAAATTTACGGAAATGAATTTTTGTGCTCATTAAATGAAGAAGAAGAAGTTACCAGCCGAGCGGGAGCAGGAAGGGCGACGGCGACGGGAGCCAGAGCAGAAAGGGAGACGGGAGCCGGAGCAGGAAGGGAGACGGGAGCCGGAGCAGGAAGGGCGACGGGAGCCGGAGCAGGAAGGGCGACGGGAGCCGGAGCAGGAACGGCGGCAGGAGCAGGAGCGGCGGCGATATCAGGAGCGGGAACGGCGGGATGGGAATCGCGACGGGAGAAGCAAGAGTAGGAATCGCGAAATCTGACCTAGCAAGGTCGGGAATGAAGTTGCGCGATATCCTTATACCGAATTCCGACCTTCTAAATTTTCAATTCCAATCCCCACGGTTTTTTTGGCATACCGAACACCTAAAATTGGAATTGGTAAATGAATACCAATTCCAACAGTCCAATTCCCGCTTAACGAACGGAGCCTAAGATTTTAGGTTTATGTTCTCCAATTTCTCTCAGATTTCTGGGTTACGTTTAAAAACGGATGTGGCAAGCCAAATATTAGGTTGTGGTTAACATTTTAAAAAATTCCAAGCTACGGTTAACATTAGGGTGCAACAAACCAAAATCGGGTTGTGCTTAACAATAGCTTTTATAAAGCACAATCACATTTATGTTTTCTTTTTATTCATTGTAAATTTGTTACTGTTGTCCATACTTGATAGATCCTTTTATAATTAAACTTCTAATCTGTATATGGTTTTCAAATTTTATTTTGGCTATTTAACTTATTTCTTCTTTCTCCTCTACTTTTTTATCTATTGTGCAAGTATGGCCATTAGCAGTGTATTATTCTGCACATGGAATTGGCAATACTTAATTTTAAGTTTATTTCACATGATACTTCGTATACTGAAAATAGATCAAATGTATTCAATACACATCTTCAAATTGAAGCTCAATGCTTAGTATATCCATGAAGTCTCAGATTCCTGTGCTTTTAATTCTACTATGCTCCTTTTATTTGCTTCAACCAAATAAAAGGAGCAAGAGTAGGAATCGCGAAATCTGACCTAGCAAGGTCGGGAATGAAGTTGCGCGATATCCTTATACCGAATTCCGACCTTCTAAATTTTCAATTCCAATCCCCACGGTTTTTTTGGCATACCGAACACCTAAAATTGGAATTGGTAAATGAATACCAATTCCAACAGTCCAATTCCCGCTTAACGAACGGAGCCTAAGATTTTAGGTTTATGTTCTCCAATTTCTCTCAGATTTCTGGGTTACGTTTAAAAACGGATGTGGCAAGCCAAATATTAGGTTGTGGTTAACATTTTAAAAAATTCCAAGCTACGGTTAACATTAGGGTGCAACAAACCAAAATCGGGTTGTGCTTAACAATAGCTTTTATAAAGCACAATCACATTTATGTTTTCTTTTTATTCATTGTAAATTTGTTACTGTTGTCCATACTTGATAGATCCTTTTATAATTAAACTTCTAATCTGTATATGGTTTTCAAATTTTATTTTGGCTATTTAACTTATTTCTTCTTTCTCCTCTACTTTTTTATCTATTGTGCAAGTATGGCCATTAGCAGTGTATTATTCTGCACATGGAATTGGCAATACTTAATTTTAAGTTTATTTCACATGATACTTCGTATACTGAAAATAGATCAAATGTATTCAATACACATCTTCAAATTGAAGCTCAATGCTTAGTATATCCATGAAGTCTCAGATTCCTGTGCTTTTAATTCTACTATGCTCCTTTTATTTGCTTCAACCAAATCGGGTGACATGACGACGCCTATTTTGGGAATGAAAACTCCATTCCACTGCCTTACCTCCAATAAACAACTAGCACTTTTTATATGTAGACACATTACAGCTTCATATATTTTTTTAAAGGCGTTTGTCTAGCATTTTTTTACAATATTTACAAAAATTTGCAGGTTGTAGACCACGGGAGGGCAGCACCAAACTTCTACTCTAGAACCCATGCAATGCCACCATAGGTGCGAAGCCCATGCACACCCAAGGAAACCCAAGGACAGGCGGAGCCTATTCGCAACCAAACGCATTGAGCAGGCACAACCCATTTGTATGGGGCACAGTCTGTAAGAGAGCAATCGGGGACGAGCAAAGCCCGTGCAAGAATGCTAGTTATAATGAAATGTTTACACATTCAAATTTACCTGTTCTAGGAGATTAAAAAGCTTTCTAGCCTTCTCTGGAGCCCCGCTGAGGCGCAACGATGCAACATCCAATGCCGCTCTACCTGCAACAGGTGTTTGCACATTTCCATTAAAATTTGCTAAATGAGAATGGTCCATGCTCGATCCAAAAACTGAAAGAGATAAGCTTGTGCCAATCCTCGCAACTGTAGCCCTTAAAGAAGCTTCAAAAACTGAAGCTCTACTAGTTAGGCAATCTGCAACAGTAAGGATCTGCAGCGCTCCTTGAACAATAGACCACTCTTCCTCTTCAGATACAACATTCATATTTCGCGCTCCTTCCTTTCTCTCAATTCCTGCATCCCTCTTCGAATTATCACTTTGCCCTGCACTGTTCACTCCACAAACTGATTTCAAAGATTTTAAGGTTTCTTGTAAGATAGAGAGATACTGCAACATCGCCTTGTCAATGGTGCTAAGAAGCTCGTCCACCTCAGAACCGCCTGTAAAACTTATGCATCTTTCCACAGCGGCTTCAAGAAGTACGATGACTTGAGGAATTGACTCTTCCATCCTCCGAACAGTTTCACTTAGTTCGATACCTTGAGCACCTACAGCCCGGGTAACAGCTCCACGAATATCTATTGCGGAAATTGCCGAGGATAGGATAGCATGCTCCATTTCCCCATACCTGGAGGAAGGGAAAAAATAGTTATTTACATGGGAAATTACTTGTACTAATCCACCGAAAACTTTTAATAGGGTTAAAGCGTGCACCGTTGTTTATACACTTCAAATGGAGAATAAACAGATTTCAATGTGCTTATGAGAATCTGAACATCAGATTCTGCAAACAACTGCTGAATGTTCCTGGCAAAAGTTGTAGTCATATTATGAAGTTCAATTAGTGCTTCAAGATGCTTGTCGAGGATTTTAGTGCCATTTGGTATGTCTCCAGATAAGAGATCCATTACACCTAGAATTAGCAAATTAAGGTTCAGGATAATCACACTTCATGGTAGTGATATGGCACAGAACTTAGCTATTTTAGGAGATGAGCTGATAAATAACCGAAAGAAACATTGCAAGGGATCACAGATTAAACTTTATCTCTACTTGATTCTACTTGTCTGTCGGGAATTTCAACAAAAATGATAGAGTTTGAAAATCCTTAAAAATGGTTGCTGACTCAGAATCTAGCCATATGTTGCCAGAAATTCATATACTTTTATTTCATACACTATAACCATTGGGTGCCTAAAATGTAAAATTCCTTAAACTAAAGACGATGACCTTGTACATTGTACGGATAGGAGTGTTGGGTGGTGAAAAAGCTGTTGATATCGAAGATGAGTTGGCAGAAATGAGACGCTAAGTTAGATATGCGTCAAAACTAGAAAGATAAATCAACGAATGATTATATTATAGAAACAATGAGAGTGATAACTATTGGAGATAAGATAGAAATAGACTTATTTGGTATGGTCATGTATAATGAAGGTTAGGAAATAGACTAGTTAGATGAGAAGATAGAGTTATTAGGTATGAGAAGGGGTAGAACTAAGATAGCATAAGCTATGTTAAGATTAAGGTTATTGATGATGATAATAATGGTGACAATCTAGAACACTGAATTTCCTCTTGATGATTGATGGAAACTTCCTTGTAATTCAAACAAAAACCATCAAAAAACAAGGTGACGCAGTACGGTCCTATTAAGACTGGGTAATTTTTATATGCAAATACACTTCCGTAGAGTTGTAATTATGCTAACTCCTAGGGGAGATTTGAATAATTAACAGTTTTTATATATTACAATCAAGAAATTATGTTACATGTGAAAAAATTTAACAATTTAACAAAGTAAAAAACTTCTTGCCACCAAACCTTTAGTCAATGTTTTAGTTTCAGGAACAACATCCCCAGTTGCAAGGTTGATACGTTGGACAAAGCTCGAACACAACTCAGACATAGTCTCATCCAGTAGTTTTGGTATCAAAGATGTGTAATCCTCGGGTAAAGCATTCATGCACCTGCAAGTATCATGTTGGTAAGCTGCAGGAATACTTGTTGATCTTGGAATTTAAAGTGTATTTTCACATCAATACTAAGAAGATGAGAAAAATAAATAAGAGCAAGGTTCTATTTCATAGGGCGGGAGGAGACAGAGGTGGAACTCCACCGAAGAGAAACAATACCAAAGCTCTTCATCTTTGGTGAGAAAGGGAGTTGCACTGAAGTTTCTTTTCCATCCCCACCAGAGGAGGAATGTCGCGGGAGATAAATTTTTGTTTGGAACACCTCCATCTCCCACCGCTTGACACCATAATAAAGTGTGAACAACGGCTCAAAATGAGCCCAAGTATTAACATACCACTTCCATTCTTGTTCGAGATAAACCAAGAACTCATCATAGAAGCTAGGGAGCCAGGTGTTGAAAGAAATAGTGCTTGCATTTGCTGTAGAATTTGGAATACTTGACTGCCTTTCACCATGCTTCTCCATCTCAAGCTTGTTGGCTCGTTGTCTAGATTCGAAAACTTCCCAAAGCTTTTTTAAGGGCTTCAAGTGCATTCTAGTATAGTGCAGTTCTAGCGACTTATATCTTCCAATACGAACAAGAATTTGTCGTAAATCTTGTACAACTTCAACCTAAACAACTTTTCAAATTGTAAATACTTAGAATCACAAGATGTTTAACTACTAAATTGTTGAAAATCACATTTTAAAACCTTAACACACACACACACAAAAGAACTGGAAATAGAGATGCCAACCTTACGATGCGTAAAAGCATCCGATAAGCGAGGCTGAACCATTTCATCTAGCCGGTCTTCCAAGACTTCCAACTGCTTTCTTACATTAGCAAACTCCGCGACCTACGGACAAAGATTTTCATCTTAAAACTGCCAAAAATTATGTTTCTTTCATTATGAAAGCAGAAAAAAAAACTACACAAACAGTGAAAAATGAGAGAGGGGGATGTACCTCACCAACGGCAGACAAACAATGTCTCATATTAGCCAGAGTTTCCGCAGCCCGTGGAAGATCTCCGCTAGCAAAGACATCTTCAACACTCGCACTCAATTGTGTCAAGCCTGCCGCATCCTTTTTTATATAAGAATTTCAAGAACTTTGGTTAATCTCTTTGAAAACCTAAAGAGGTTAAACAATTCCCATTAACATTTAGTGAACTTTGAAATCCATTGGAGTGGAAGTACCTGTAATGTTTCATAAGTTGCTTCCATTCGTTGTTTTACAGTATCAATTCTTGCAAGAGCAGCCACGGAATCAGATGATGTGCCTTCTGCCTGCCAACAAAAACATCAGAACTTGACAAAAACTTGAAAAATAAAACAAAGGGCTTATAATTTATAAGTTAGATTCCTGGATAACCATATAGCATCATGGAGCCCAAAGTAGCTACAGGAAAAAAAACTGTAATAACAAGAGCATTTTGCAAAAGTGCAAAGATACGTGATATCCATGGAGATAACTTTAAAGCTAATAAACTAAATTTTGTGGAAACCAACAAGGAAACAAGCCCCAATTAGTCACCCTATGAGCTTCCAAAGCAAAACTAATAATTTAATCTTCAGAAAAAAAAAAGATCCGGAGCGTATCCAATAAGTCTCCTAAAAATTGTGAGATCACTCGTACTGATAACTTCAAGATAATCCCTACTCGAATGCAAAAAAACAACATACCTATCAAACCAAATGCTTCACTGGAATCGATAGAAAAACGAAAATAGGTTTTGAAAGCCCAATTATACCATGAGAACGGATCATTTTCGAAAGGGTTCGTTTGATCGTTTGTAGCTAGAAACCAATTTACGAAATTGTGTTTTATAACTTCAATCGGCCAAAAGAACCCTAAAAATGCACTTCAAATCGCAGAGTGATGCATGAAATATACTTCAATGAAGAAAATGAGCCCAGCTCGTCGTCTATAGTGCAAACTTCGGATCATGCAATCACCACACAATCGGTGAGCGGGGAAAAATAGATGGAGCAAAACCTTCTTGAGCTTGAGGAGGATGGAGGAGACAACGGATCGGAGTGCCTGGGCATCGTCGAGGAGGTGGACGGCCTCGCGGCAAGCGTAAGGAACTCTGCGAAGGGCGTCACCTCCCTCGCGCTCGAGGGCGTCGGCAATCTTCTCCGACGAGGAGCGAAGGCTCTCCTCCAGATCCGACAAGAAGTGGTCAATGGGGTCCTGAGGATGCCGTGAATCCAGCGCGGCATTGATCCATCGCTTCGGGTCGAATCCTTCCTCGGAGAACTCCCCCAGATCCACCACCACCATTGCGGGTTTGTGCTGAGCTCTCTCTCCGTTCCGACATAAATTGGAGGACAAGTGTGAGAAAATATTGGGTTCATGCCGTCGTATTTGATCAGTGAAAACAGGGCTTCGCTTGGGGGATTTGTTTTCACTCGTCAAGCGGTTACGAACGCATGAATCAGACCTTAAGTGATCGTAACCGTTTGATCGGTGGAAATAAGTCCTCCCAAACGGAGCCTAAGGCATCTATTTGTTTGGACGTTTCGCTTTTTCGTTTTGGGCAAACGCCGCCGGAAGAAGGGTAAACAAATGAATCTCCGACAACATTTGCTCTATTTCCACCCGCTCACCAGAAACGCCTCAAAAAGCTCCGTTTGGAGCAGCCACCTTCCCCCTCCGATCGAACACTCCGTTTCCCACCCGCCGGATCGACCCGCCACCGCCGAACCAAATGAAGCCTAAGTCTCCCAAATAAAGTTTAAAGACAAATTTATTTAGGGTGCTGTTACTAGCAAATCTAGTTTGATTTCTAGCAAACTATTACTATTAGCAAACCCTCATTTTTAAAAATGGTTATTTGAAAACCATTTTGTTACTAGCAAACAAACATAGTTTTTTTTAAAAAAAATAAATTTTGTTTAAAACATTCATTCTTTCAAAATAACCCGCTGCATATAATGACATTACAAATGATTTCAAATGTATTCATTTAACCAATTATGTTAGCATTATAGATGAGTCAAAATACCACAAATGTTTAGTATGTCCAAAACTATTTTTTCAACAAAATATCATTATCTACAATTTTCATGTTGAACACTTTTTGATATTAAGCACTTTAGACCCCAATTTGGCCCCTGAAAAATGTTACGTCGTACATATGTACGGACGCACGGGATCGGCGTGATGTTTTTCGGGGCTCAAATCGGGGGTCTAAACGGCTTCAAATCAAAAAGTGTTCAACATGAAAGTTGTATAACTTTCATATAACTTTCATGTTGAACACTTTTTGATTTGAAGCCGTTTAGACCCCCGATTTGGGCCCCGAAAAACGTCGCGCCGAAAATCTATACGTTCCGTGAAAGTCTTTTTTTAGGGCCCAAATTGAAGGCTTAAACGGCTTCAAATCAAAAAATGATCAACATGAAAGTTGTAGATCTTGATGAGATCTACAACTTTCATGTTGATCACTTTTTCAAATGAGAAATATTTGGGGCTCAAAATTCAAAAATGCAAAAATTATCAAAAAACAAGGTTGGTTTGCTAGTAGTAATTTTTGGGAAGAGAAAAAAATACAAAAAATGACAGAATCTGTTTTTTTCTGGTTTGCTAGAAACGAAAGTGGGTTTGCTAATAACAGCACCCTTTATTTATGGCTTGGAATATGGGCTGGTGGCTTGAATTTCATCCCAGGACTACGGCCATGGTTATGATGGGTCCGATGAAATCCTACCTTTTTCTTGATTTTGAAGTGGTGGGTCGGATCCCCACCGCCCGCCCGTGGCCCCGCCAAATGTGCGGAACCTGCGGCCGGGCGGTTCCAGCCGCGTGATCAGTACGGATCCGCCAACCAAACAGGCCCTATGTACAGGTTCCTGTTGGCTGCTGCTGATTTGGTGAAACCCCTTGTGTGCTGGTGGTCTGCAAAGGTTAGTTTCAGCACTAAGTTCTATTCAAAATTGTCTGGTAAACCGTGGTCACGAAAGGAGATTAATGTTCTTTATAACTTGTTTCACTACTCTTTTAAGATTGATAGTTTAATTTCTTAAATGTAGATTTTGACAAGATTTCTGGACATTGTGGAGGAGTAAGAGCTTCTAAGGGATGAGGAGGTGGAGTTCTCCTTTGAGATAGTCAAGGGAGTGAAGCACTGAGAAGAAAGAGGAAGGATGAGATGCAAAAAAAAATAAGATAAAAGTGAAGGTGAGGGTGAAGAAAATGATCAAAGAACAAAGGAAGATGAGGAAAGATACGAGGATGAATCGGTTCATTTGTAGAGAGGTTAGTCATCTTAGAGGCAAATTTCAGAAGAACTTTGTCAGTTACACTCATACTTGTTGGGGTGGTGGATCACTTCAGGGCCTCTTGTTTCTCACACCGGGTTAGCCCAAGTGAGCTTAGAGGCAAGGGAGTGTGAAGCAGCCCCTGTATGCATTCTTGTTCCTCTGTTTGAGGAGAGGTCGACGATCGTCGAGCTCACGCTTGAGCGTCGACCTCAGCTGGCGTCGAGCGTCGACCTCAGCTGGTGCGTCGAGCGTCGAGCTCTGTCTGGGGCGTCGACCACCGCTGGATCGTCGAGCGTCGCCCTTCGCTGATGCGTCGAGCGTCGACCTCGGGTGAGATCGTCGACCTCCGGTCGACGCCCGAGCGTCGAGCTCGGTTCTGCGTTCGACGTTTGAGTCGTTTTTACTCCTGAGTACTTATATCCCTTTTTCGGGATTAGGGTAGGCGAAGCAAGTTAGAGAAATTGGATTTCGACGGCTGCGTATTTTCCTGAAGAAGACGTATACGAGGTTTATCGTTGGAGGCGTCGTTCAGGGGGGGTTTTTCCCTCGGGTAGTTTCTTGTCCAGAAGAAGGTGTAGGTAGGGTCGGCTTTTGATCTTTGTAACCTTTGTAACCTGTAATCTTTTGGTGAATACAAGAAGGAGGAGAAGAAGGGGAGAGAGGACGTAGCCCGGTTTTGGGTGAACCTCTGTATTTGTGGTGTTGTGTTCTGTGCTTGTGATTGCTCTGCATCTATTTGTGTTTTCTGTTTTTTTTTTTACTTTACCTCTTCTCGGCACACCCGTTTTCTTACATTTGGTATCAGAGCGAGGTTCGCTCGATTCTCGAATATGGGTTCAGGAGGTGTGCGGATCGAGATAGAGAAATTTGATGGAAGCAGATTTGATCTGTGGAAGATGAAGATGGAGGATCTTCTGGTGGATCGGGATTTGTGGGGGGCAATAGCTGATGATCCACCAACCGAGAAGGCTGCTGTGGATGTGGTTGCAGCCTGGACAAAGACAGATCGAAAAGCCAAAGGTCTTATCAGACTCTTTCTCACAGACTCTGTTTTGACAAATGTGATGGAGGAGACTTCCGGCCAAGGTCTATGGCGGAAGTTGGAAACCCTATATCAGAGCAAGTCCCTTGTGAACAAGCTGTTATTGAGGAAGAAGTGGTACAATCTGAAGATGCAGGAGGGTGGTTCCTTCTCGGAACACCTGACCAATTTCAACACGGTTGTGGGCAGTTGATCTCTATTGGTGAGAAGATCTCGGATGAAGACAGGGCGATCACACTACTTTGTTCATTGCCGGATTCTTGGGACAACGTTATCGTTGCCATTGGGGGTAATGGAGACAGGGCACTCACTTGTGAGTCGGTGTGTGCTACTCTTCTTTCTGAGGAGACCAGGAGAGCAGGTTCTGAGAAGACCAACAAGGGTGCTTTGAGCGTATCCAGATCTCGCCCTCAATGGAGGGACACAAAGCAAGGTGGATCTCGAGATAAATCTCGGGGTAGATCCAAGAGCAGAGAAAGAGAGAAAGAAAAGAAGCCCATCAAGTGCTGGAAGTGTAATCAGGTTGGGCATGTGAAGTCCCAATGCCCCAACAAGCCCATGCAGAAGGATGGAGGGTCAACTTCGGGTGCCAAGAAGGAGGCTGACGGTGGTGACATGTACATCGCAGCTGCATGTGTTGCTCATCAGGATGCGGATGTGTGGTATGTTGATACTGGAGCCTCTTACCACATGACCCCTCACAGACACTGGTTTTGTGAGTATGAGGAGTTTGCGGGTGGTGATGTCATGCTTGGGGATGATACTGCAGTGCAGATCATTGGTCGTGGCAAGGTGAGACTGAAGATGGCCAACGGGACTACGAAGACCCTTCGTGGCACATTCCTGGGATGAGCAGGTGATCTCGGTGGGATCTATGGCTGATCAAGACTGCACCAAAAGCCCGGACTGTTGGAGAGGGTGCTACTTAATTTTTTATATAAGTAGCAGAGCGCCACGGGTCTACGCCGACCCAACAAAGACCCGTCGGCTCTTCCAGAGGGGGGTGATGACCCACACATTTTCCTGAACCCGTGACCTCCTCTGATTGAAGGATCAAATCTGCACCAAAAGCCCGGATCTCGCTACTTAATTTTTTATATAAGTAGCAGAGGATCTATGGCTGATGCGGGAGTTTGCTTCAGCTGTGACATGCACTCATGCAGGATGACCAGAGGGGCGATGGTGATCGCCAAAGGTGTTAGGCATGGAACACTGTACAAGCTACTTACTGATACAGTGGTGCCTAGTGGGGCCTTCATCTCTGAAGGCCAAGAGGAGGACCAGGAGGAGCAGTCCAGGCTGTGGCACCAGCGGCTTGGACACATCAGTGAGAAGGGGATGTCGGCTGTGGCATCTGGCCAGATGGTGGAGGGTGTGCCCATGTGCACCTCGAGCTTTGGATTCTGCGAGCATTGCCTACTCGGCATGCAGAACCGGGTTAGCTTTCAGGGAGCAGGGACTAGGGCCACTGGCCCTCTTGATTTGATCCATTCTGATGTATTAGGACCTACTTCAGTTCCATCCCTTGGTGGAGCTAGGTATTATGTATCTTTCATTGATGATTATTCCAGGTTTTCTTGGCTTTACTTTCTCAGGTCCAAGGCGGAGGTTCTAGATAGGTTCAAGGAGTTTAAGAACCTGGTGGAGAACCAGTTGGAGAGAAATGTGAAGGTTCTCCGTTCTGATAACGGAGGGGAGTATTGTTCGGACGCTTTCGAGCAGTACTGTACTGAGCAGGGGATTGCACGACAGAAGACCACGCCGTATACTCCAGAGCAGAATGGAGTGTCGGAAAGGCTCAATCGGACATTGATGGAGAAAGCCAAGTGCATGCTCAGTTGGGCTGGTTTGGGGAAGGAGTTCTGGGCTGAAGCGGCGGCTACCGCTAATTATTTGAAGAACAGGTCCCCCACATCTGCAGTGAAGGGGTGTACCCCCTTTGAGGCCATATTCAAGAAGAAGCCAAATTTGGCTTATGCTCGTGTGTTTGGGTGCGATGCTTACGTGCACATTCCAAAGGAGAAAAGGGGGAAGCTGGATATGAAATCCGAGAGATGCATCTTTGTGGGCTACAAAGAAGGCATCAAGGGATACAAGCTTTGGAACCTGGTGACGAGGACGGTGACGTATAGCAAGGATGTGGTCTTTCATGAAGCCCGTCCTCAAGTCACTACACAAGCGGACGAAGGGAAAGCTGCAGAGAGGTTGGTAGTGGAAGGGAGCATGGAGGAGGCCCCTCTGGAGGATGCTCGGGCAACTACTACAGCTGGTTCAGATTCTGACTCTGAATCTGATGTTTTGGGGAAAGTGAACTTTAGTGATGAGTCAGAAGAGGAAGTTGCCGATGTTCCACTTCCGAGACGCTCAACAAGGGAGAGGAGGGCACCACTCCGATACTCCTTTAGTGTTGTTGGAGCACAATATTGTCTGAACATGCTTGGAGAAGATCTCATTTCAGCCAAGGATGCAAGGTCGAGGGCTGATGCAAATCAGTGGGAGCTTGCTATGGAGGATGAGATGGTTTCCCAGAGGAAGAATCAGACTTGGAGTCTGTGCAAGCTTCCAAAGGGGAGGAAGGCCATTGGGAGTAGATGGGTTTTCAAGCAGAAGGTGAAGGCAGATGGCACTGTGGAGAAGTACAAGGCAAGGTTGGTTGCCAAGGGGTTCTCGCAGGTTGAAGGTGTAGACTATGACGAGATTTTCTCGCCGGTAGCCAAGCTCACTTCTATCAGGATGGTTCTCTCCATTGCAGCTGTGCATGATTTGGAGATTGAGCAAATGGACGTGAAGACGGCATTCCTTCACGGGAATTTGGAGGAGGAGATCTATATGCGGCAACCTGAAGGATTCGAGGCCAAGGGCAAGGAGGATCAGGTGTGCAGGTTGAAGAAGTCCCTCTATGAACTGAAGCAGTCTCCGAGGATGTGGTACCAGAAGTTCGACACCTACATGCTGGAATCAGGTTTTGAAAGGTCGAACTCGGACCACTGTATTTATATTCAAAGGAAGGGAGAGCACTACACTTTCTTGACACTCTATGTAGATGACATGCTGCTCATAGGGAATAGTGTTAAGATGATCCAACAAGTGAAGAAGCTGCTCTCGGCCAAGTTTGAAATGAAGGATTTGGGGCCAGCAAGTGTGATCTTGGGGATGCAGATTACCAGAGACCGAAGCAAGAAGAAGCTGTGGTTGGGGCAGCAAAGGTATGTCGAAGAGGTGTTGAAGAAGTTCAACATGGCTGACTGTAAACCTGTTGGTGCCCCTATGCCGGTTGGGGAGAAATTATCTGCGGAGATGTGTCCCAAGACACATGAGGAGATGGAAGACATGGAGAAGGTTCCATATGCTAGTGCTGTGGGGAGCCTTATGTATGCCATGGTTTGTACTCGTCTTGACATCGCACAGGAAGTGGGAGTGTTGAGCCGGTACATGGCCAAACCTGGGAAGGAGCACTGGAACGCTGTGAAGCGGGTGTTCAGGTATCTTCGCGGCACTTCAAACTACTCTATTTGCTTTGAAGGTGCTGTTGATGGGAGAGTCCTGGACGTGGTTGGACACGTGGACTCTGACTGGGGTGGTGATCTGGACAGCAGGAGGTCCACCAGTGGGTATATCTTTACCCTGTTTGGTGGTGCTGTTAGTTGGATGAGTCGACGACAAGGAGTGGTTGCACTCTCGTCGACAGAAGCTGAATATATGGCCCTTACACATGCCTGTAAGGAAGCCATATGGTTGAGGAGGTTGTGCTGGGAGCTCAGTTTTGAGCAGGGTCCTGTGAAGTTGTGGTGTGACAGCCAAGGGGCTATCCAGTTAGCCAAGAATCCGGCTTTCCATGCTAGGACCAAGCACATTGACATCCAGTTTCACTTCATCAGGGAGAAGGTGGAGAAGCAGGTAGTGCAACTGGAGAAGGTTGACACTAAGGAGAACAGTTCTGATTTCTTAACCAAGGCTGCGCCTGTTGCCAAGTTTGAATGGTGTGCTACAGCAGTGGGTTTGAAGAGGAAGTCTGGAGGAGCTGCTCTCATTTGCTGAAGGTTTCCACCAAGTGGGAGAATGTTGGGGTGGTGAATCACTTCAGGGCCTCTTGTTTCTCACACCGGGTTAGCCCAAGTGAGCTTAGAGGCAAGGGAGTGTGAAGCAGCCCCTGTATGCATTCTTGTTCCTCTGTTTGAGGAGAGGTCGACGATCGTCGAGCTCACGCTTGAGCGTCGACCTCAGCTGGCGTCGAGCGTCGACCTCAGCTGGCGTCGAGCGTCGACCTCAGCTGGTGCGTCGAGCGTCGAGCTCTGTCTGGGGCGTCGACCACCGCTGGATCGTCGAGCGTCGCCCTTCGCTGATGCGTCGAGCGTCGACCTCGGGTGAGATCGTCGACCTCCGGTCGACGCCCGAGCGTCGAGCTCGGTTCTGCGTTCGACGTTTGAGTTGTTTTTTACTCCTGAGTACTTATATCCCTTTTTCGGGATTAGGGTAGGCGAAGCAAGTTAGAGAAATTGGATTTCGACGGCTGCGTATTTTCCTGAAGAAGACGACGTTTATGGACGAGGTTTTTCCCTTAGTTTCTCGTTGATGAGGATCGAATCCCCTACCCGTTGCCCCAGGGGAGGGGTATGGGTTTTACCCGACACGACCCCCTCGGGTCCAAATATACACTAACAGTTTCTTGTCCAGAAGAAGGTGTAGGTAGGGTCGGCTTTTGATCTTTGTAACCTTTGTAACCTGTAATCTTTTGGTGAATACAAGAAGGAGGAGAAGAAGGGGAGAGAGGACGTAGCCCGGTTTTGGGTGAACCTCTGTATTTGTGGTGTTGTGTTCTGTGTTTGTGATTGCTCTGCATCTATTTGTGTTTTCTGTTTTTTTTTTGACTTTGCCTCTTCTCGGCACACCCGTTTTCTTACAATACTGCAAGAATATATTTGATATAGTACGTGGTGAACCTCATAAATTCACTATCGCATGCAAATGATCTCACTCCATCCGCCGCACCCGACTTTAATCGTGTTTATGATCCCACACCTTCCAAAGCATTTGCCTCTGATCAAGAATACTCTATATCTGAGCACCACAACAATCGTCCTCTTAGATCACTCATGCACCGATGACACGGCTTCATACTACGTTCATGTTATATTTATCGAAAAATCTACACCAGAGTCAAGAGTTGGTAAGAAGGCTCGTGTATATTTTCCTGACCAAAAATATCTCTCTGCAGCTTACAGAGAGTTGATAGATTCAACATTCAGGTTTTTTCCTAATAGGTTATTTTGACATTGTCGAAGTGGTTATTTACATTTTGTTTGAATAAGTGTAACAAAAATATTATGTTATGTAGTAACTTCATGGTGTTCAAAAGCGGCTATATTGCCTATTGCGTGAGGGTTGGTTGGCCGGTACCCATTTTGATGCTTTGTAGTTGTAATAAGTCATCCAAGGAGCACATCCCCTCAAAGCTGGTGTAATTTTCTTTATGTTTTTCCAAACTTTTGGATAAAACTACTTGCATTAATTCTAGATCAAATTACAGGTCATTACAATGTACTTAATGAATTTGTGACATTGTATTGGCTTCACAGTATCAATTTAGTTGTGGTTTTAGAAAGAGTAAACTATTGCTGGAGTATATCGACATCAAATGTCCAAGCTGCCGATATAATATTGATGTCAGTTTACATTGACAATCATAATTATTGGTCACTGTGGTTTGCAATTTGACTCGAGAATGTTGGCATTTCTATGACTCCCTGCCAAACAAGACGCGTCAAGGAAAACTTTATTTTGTGGTATATTGTACATCTACGACATGCTTTTTTATATATCAAAATATTAAAGACTCGGATTCTTTATATTTGCACTGGTTGTCGGGTTTTATGAGGAAAGAAAGAGTGTGCTTCCAAATAAATTGGAGAATTGGCCAATAGTACATGTGAATATAACTCCAACCCAAGACAACGGTCATGACATAGGTGTCTTCATGTTGAATTGCTCGAAAACGATAGCATCTAAGAAGAAGATTATTTGGAGCAAGTATAAAAATTGATAAAAGAAAATGCCTGCATTTAGAGCGGAAATAGCTTACGATATGCTTAAAATATTTTAGTGTGGAAAATAAAGAACAAGAATTTTCATATGGGCAGGAGTTAATTATTTGATGACGAGGAGTCCCCTCTATATTTATTTTTTAATTTGACATGTTTTTTAACTTGCGCTTTTGTCAATTTGAAAGGTTGAAATTTACATGTTTTAACTTTGATGAGGTTCCCTTGACCAGGTTTGACCAAGCCGTGGATCTCATAGGCATAGTCTTGATCGTCGGCCGTGCTCGTACGCATTCCTACACACGTGTCTGCCTTCCACGAGCAGCTTTGCGCGGCCGCCAGGTCGCACGTGCCCATTCAAGCCAGCATAGGCTTCCATCCGCGCGCGAATATGAACGCGGCTCCGATGAATCGCGTGCATGCATGTGCATGGCCAACCGCGCGCACCTGCGCGCAGTCTGGGAACCACGCGCCTACTCGCGGCCAACCACGCGCACCTATACGCAATTTGGGTTCGCGCGCACCTGCACGCGATTTGGGGTCGCGCGCGCCTGCGCGCGGCCAAACGCGTTAACCTGCGCTTCTCCGGAAGGGTGGCCTTTCGGTCGCCCTCCCCCCTGGCCGCCTAGACCTGGCGACCTCCTAGCCGCCCGGATCCAGGCGGCCCCCTTCCGCTTCAGAGGGAGGGGGCCACCCCGCCCTCTGGCCGCCAAGATCGGGCGGCTTCTTATCGCCCAGATCTGGGCAGAGATTTCCTGGAAGCGGGCGGCTCCCTGGCTGCCCAACTCTCTGGCCGCCCAAATCTGAGCATACGTTCGACAACCCAGCACGTCGTCGTCGTCGCTCCTCTCTCCCGTGTTCGCCGCCGCCGTCGCTCCTCTCTCTCGCAGTCGTCGTCGCCCCTCTCTTCCTCGGGCATCGCGATCGCCGCTCCTCTCTCTCGCGGCCGTCGTTGTCTCCCCTGGCGCCGCCGCCGTCGCTCCTCTCTCCCGCGGCCGCCACCACCGTCGCCCCTCTCTTCCTCGGACGTCACCACCGTCGTCGGCCTCCAACCCCTCGCCTCTCGGCCGGCCTCTTCCTCCATTCAACCGGCTCTTGATCGTCGTCAATTATCCACCCTCCGATCGCGCTCCCGTCATCGTCGTCGGTTACGTGGGTAATCACCCACGTAACTACCCGCATGACCTCCCACAGTGGGGGAAATGTGTAGCCAAAAATAGCATTGGGTTGCGTCTAGTAAAATTATAAAATAATATACACATAATACGTCATGAAATCGGCCTATAAATAGCAATCGTGGTGGTTATGGGCTGCGGATAGCCGCAAGACCGTCATAACCACCCATGAAGCCTATAAATAGTGCATCAGACCCTCCCTTATTTTCATTCTCTCCTTAACCAGAAAATCCTCCTTCGGATTTTCTCTCTCCTTCATCTTCTTCATTTCCTTCTCCTCATTTGAAGATCTGATCTCCTTCGTCTTTGAAGCCTCCATTCGAAAATCTTCATCTTCTCTTTCACGCCCGGAAAATCCTCTTACGGAACGCCCCTCTACTTCACTTCTCTTCCTCGCATGCTCTCACGCGCTCCGCCTCCTTGCGCGCTCTCGAGCGCATATCTTCCTTGCGCGCTCTCGCGCGCTCTCGCGTGCCCCGCCTCCTTGCGTGCGTCTCTTCCTTGCGCGCCCCCGTGCGCTCCGCCTCCTAACACGCACTCCTGCGCTCTGCCTCCTCGCGTGCTCTCGAGCGCATTGACTTCCTTGCGTGCTCCCGCGCACGTCTCTTCCTTATGTGCTTTTGCACGCGACTCTTCCATGTACACTCCTGCGCACTCTCATGCACACCGCTTCCTTGCGCGCTCCTTTTCCCTCCACGCTCCGTGCGCTCCCCTCTAGTAAGCGCTCCACGCGCTCTTTACCAACAAGCGTTTTGCGCGCTCTCCTCCAACAAGCACCATGCACACTCTCTACCAGCAAGCGCTCCACGCACTCTCCTCCAACAAGTGTCATGTGCGCTCTCCTCCAGCAATCGCCTTGCGCGCTCTCCTCCAACGTGCGTCCTACGCGCTTTCTACCAGCAAGCGCCCTGTGCGCTCTCCTCCAACAAGCGCTCTGTGCGCTATCTACCAGCAAGCGCCATGCGCGCTCTCCTCCAGAAAGCGTCATGCACCCTCTCTTCCAACAAGTGTCATGCACGCGCTCTACCAGCAAGCACTCTGTAACAAGCACCTTGTGCGCTCTACTTTGTCAAGCGCTCAGAGCGTTCTCCTCCAACAAGTGCACCATGTGCTCTCCATCAGCAAGCGCTCGGTGCGCTCTGCCATCAAGTTCGCTCCAAGCACACCTTCGTGTGTTCCTCTCTCAAACCCGCTGCAAGTGTTCAACGCCCATAGCTCAGCAATGAGCCCACCAAGTGTTAGCAAGTCAGCAACTCTCGTCTCCTCTAAGTACAACAGGAGACGATCCACAAAGGATAGGACGCGCCAAGTTCGTCGCACGAGCTCCCAAGCCCCAGACATCAGAAAAAGCGCAACAAGCAGCTCCCGCCTCAAAGAACTACCAGAGGATTCCAGAATACAACGAGCGCATTGCTCCCCGCAATACACGAAAAAATAGTCAGTTCCGTGAAAGGTGGTTTGTCGCCCTCCGAGCTCTTCTTTCTTTCTCCCCCAATAATTGTAACGAGAGACGGCCTGTCACCCTAAAGTTCTTAGAAAAGCCCTGTAACAACGCACAGTTCTAGTGGAGGTTTGGTCAGCACAGATCCGGTCACATGGTTTTTCACCCAGTTGACAGGTTTTTCACGTCAAAAAATTGTCTTGTCATCTTTTTTTTCTCTGTGACTGTTTGCGCACTCGACCACTCCCTAACTAAGACGATCGAAGTTAATCTAATCCGATCGGGACATCGAGTTGGTTGCAATAAACTTGAATTTTTTTGGATTTTGCATGTTTTTGCCTTTTAGGAAGGCTAAAGTTCTTTATTGTTTAGAAATGTTCAAACTTTGCTTAAAATTATGGAATTGCAGCTCTACTAGAGTGTACTTTTGAATGCTTACAATCGTAACTTTTGAATGCTTTCAATCTTAACTTTTGAATGCGGTCAATCGTAACTTTTGTGTTAAGTGTTTTAAACTTTTAAAGTCACATGTTTCACCATCTCCACCTACCGGCCACCAATGCGGACTTTTCTCCAAGCCGCTCGTGTGATTTGAATGAACACATATGAGGAGGCTTTTTGAAAAGAGATCAAGGCATGTGAAATGGCTCTATAAATGTTGTTGGGTACATTGGAAAATGTGTACCTGATTTGAAAAAGCCCAACTTAGCTCAATGATATACATCAAGGTGTATTTGATGTTGTTTTGAGTTGACACTATGCAGAAAAATTCTAAGTCCAAGTGTCGACACAGAGAAGGATGTGTCGACACATAGAAGAAATTAGTCACTGGGAAGCAGTGTCGACACATAGCAGTTAGTCTACAACAATACTGGGAAAGTGTGTCGACACAGAAGAAGTAAGTCGACACAACACTGGGAAGCAGTGTCGACACAGAAGAAGTAAGTCGACACAACACTGGGAATTTGTGTCGACACTTCGACCTCAAGTTTGTCGACACCAGCAGGATTTCGACACAGAAGAATATAGTCGACCTCAAGTTTTCTACACCAGCAGAATGTGTGCATTGTGATTGAGTCGACACATTATAGCAGAGTTAAAAGAAAACTGTGTTGAAGGCTAAGTCGACACTTACTAAGTTATGATTCTACAACAACTGTGTCGACACACAGGACTTGTGTCGACACACTGAAGAGTCAAGACCAAGTTATTTTCAGAAGAAGCTGTGTCGACTCAAAGGCAACTTAGTCGACATCACTGAAGACTGTGTCGACACCAAAGTCAATTGTGTCGACACAGATAGACAGATGATCTCGACACTTTTGACAGACTGTCTCGACAACTTGTGGTTTAAGACACAGGACTTGTTTGAAGACTTGACAGCTGTGGGTTGCCACCGGTTAACTGAAGCTGTCAGACTTGTCAGAAAACGGTTAGAAACCGGATGTTACCATGTCTATAAATAGACAGATTCAGAAGGAGAAAGTAACTTTTGGAAAACATTGATAAGAATCAAAAAGTTGAGAAGGATTACAATCATTCATTTCAAGAAAGTTAGGCACTTAAGAAGATCTTCTCCAGAAGATAAGAAGACTATCTAAGGATAGATCAAAGAAGAGTTTTAATCAGAATTCAGAAGAATCATTCAAAGTGCTGGATAGAGAAAGATCAAGCCAGAATTTGAAGAAGAAGAAAGAAACCACCAGTGGATTCTCAAGAAGCTGTTTGGAAATCAACTCAGCTAAGTTCTTTTGAAGAAAGCTCAGATTCATGATTTCATCAGCTGATCAAGAAGTGTCTTGTCCTCTTCTCTCTCAACAAAGGCAAGACATCAAAATACCTTTTTTCTAAATTTCTGTAGGATTTGTTTACACAGATCTGAGTTGTAAGCCTGTGTTATAAAGGCTGAGTGTAGGAGAGGTGATCTCTGAGTGGTAGGGCTATTTGCCTGAGTGTAGGAGAAAGTTCTTCTCTGAGTTGTAGGCCTTGGGGCAAGGCTGAGGTAGGGCTGTTGTGCCTGAGTTGTAGGAACCAGTTGGGTTCTGAGTTGTAGGATCTGTTGATCTGAGATTAGTGGAAGTTTGGCCGAATCTAGCATACTGCTAGATAGGTGAAGGGGGAAAGTGGATGTACCCAGACCTTGGGGAACCACTATAAAACATTGTGCAATCTGTGATGTTTTATTTTCTGTGATTGCTGTGATTATAGCCATTAAATTGAATTCTGTCTAAAAGTTTTTATAAATAAGTAGAACCTATTCAAGGTGTTTAGGCTGTCTTGAAAGTTAAACTATCAAATGCGGAGGATGACAAGCTATGAAGAACACGCCAAAATCTAAACCAAAGAGAGGTAAAGTCTTGAAGAGGATAGCGATATTGCACGACTGAAGGCGATGGTGGACGTCAATATCCGATTGCGGGATGCATCGACAACAAAGAGCGAAAGCGTGCGGGTAACGACAAGGCGTCTGATTCGCAGGCTGCGACAATGTGTGCGGTGCTCGATGGTTGCATGCTCGTAGCCGATGGTGGTTGTGCACAAGTGGTGACGTTGGTGGGCTATGCGTTCACAGCAAGGTCAAGTCCTAACTTGGATCTCTTCTTGATGGTGGTGGTGGTTGGTTGTTTGATGACGACAAAGGTTTGTTCTGATACGAATCTTGTGTTTCGTTTTACCGATTGCAGTTAAGTTTTTTATATTACTCCTGTGAATTTTCGTAGTCTGAGTTCTTCTACAATATATTTTCGGATTTGTATCTCTTAATTTAAATTTTATTAATTTTACTGTGCTAATAAAATTATGTGAATTACGTATTTTTTATGACTCTGTATTTAGTTGTTACTAGAGATTGCGCTTCTGCGATCGAAAATCCCAACAAGTGGTGTCAGAGCGAAGTTTATAGGCAATTGATTGGATATTTAAGGAAAGATTTGTCTGTGATGGTGAACGACTATGTCCTCTTCTCATCCTTTCAAATCCAACATTGAATTAATCAGGTCTTCGATCTAGTCATACTAGAGGACAACTATAACAGAGAAAATGCAACTTTGGCCCGATACTCAGTGGAGAAGTTCAATGGTAGCAGAAATTTTAGTTTGTGGCAAATTTGTGTTAAAGATATGTTAGTTAAGCAGAGGCTGATACGGGTTTTGCGGGGACGAGAAAAATTGACTGTTAAAGTGAAGGACGATAAATAGATTAACTTGGATGAGCGTGCCACTAACCCCATCAGGATGTGTGTTGACGATAAGGTGCTCTTTAATATTGGTGTCGAGGAGAATGTAATCAAGCTTTGGGAGAAACTTGAGAGATTGTGTCTGACCAAGTCGTTGACCACAAGGTTATTGTTAAAACAACGATTGTATGGGTTGAAGATGCAGGAGGGTGTCAACCTATATGAGCACTTTAATGTGTTCAACAAACTTCTAAACCAATTGCATATGGTTGATGCGAAGGTAGAGGAAGAAGATAAGACCATATTACTTCTTACCTCGCTCCTGTCGTACTTTAAACACATGGTGACTACGCTCCTATACGTGAAGGATACAGTGGGGCTGGAGGAGGTCACATCGACTTTACTGTCCAGTTAGATGTCGAAGGACCCCACTCCTGGGGGTGAGCATATTTTGGCGGTAGATGAACGAGGGAAAGCATTTGACTTGGGATCGAGGGGTGCACGAAGCTAGGTCGATGTCGAAGAAGGGAGTTATTTGCTACCATTGTAGACAGAGCAAATACATCAGGAGAAATTGCCCGCAACATGCACATAATTCTGGAGATGTCCAGGATGCGGGTGTGGTGACGCTAGATCTAGGAGTGGAGAGTGATGGTCTCTATACCATCATTGAGAGTCATGACGACTCTGACAGCGGATGCATATTAGATTCTGGTGTATCGCAACACATGCTCAGATGCATCAATGTTTAGTTCTTTGGAGGTGACGACTGGGTCGGTCAATTTGGGTGATGGCTCAGTTTTAAGGTTATAGGTACAGGGGCGATGGACATACAAATGCATGATTGAGTGGTGCGCAGGATTGAGAAGGTATATCTAGTGCCCAAGCTGTGTAAGAATCTGATATCGTTGGGCAGTTTGGACTCAATTATGGGTCACTAGAACTCTAGTGGATCCATTAAAAGTGACTTGAACCCCTATCTTAGGCCCATAAGGGGTAGGAAGTAACTCTATTTGGGGATATTGATTTAGAGAACTCTGACTTGAGTTCTGTGAGTTTCTATGGACTCATATAGTCAATAACAGCATGTTGGATCTTGTTGCATTGCAATCCGAAGTCATATGTTGAATATGACCATTTTGAGTTTGTAGCGTGCTGCGACACATGATTTTCGAATCTTGAGCAAACAAACCTTGATTTGACCCTAGTTGGTGGCATTGGATTTATGTGATCAATAAGAAGTGAACAAAGTTCGTCCCGGTCAATTTCGATATCGGGTGGTCAAATCGAGCTTCATCATGCACCGAAAAACATGCACACATCAAATGTACCACAATATCCCAACTTTGACCTATTCCCCGATGACTTGGACTCACTTGGACTTTGATCCACATTGGGGACCCACCTTAGGGCTGACTTTGGTCAAACCCTCAAAAATTCTTATTTTTGGAATTTTCCCAAAAGGGCCTCCACCACCCCAACCCAACAAACACTCATGGATCTTTTCCCCATCCCTATGGGCTTTCCTAAAACAACAACCCAACTTGGGGCAAGAACCATGGGCCAAGGTGAGGCCCAAGCCCGTTTTCCCCCTCCTTTCTCTCTTTTTAACAAAGCCCAAGGCCCACTCACCAAGGATTCCTGTCCTTGATCATGTCATTTGTGTTGTACCTTCTTCCCCTGATGGAGAACACCTAGTTGGATAGGTGGAGGGAGGAGGCAAAGCCCCTCCTCCATCGGGTTTAATTCCACACCGGGGAGGAAGGAGCAAGGGCCTCCTCCCCGACTATATATAGCCTTGACCCCCCCCCCCTCTGCTTGAAGCACACCTCCCAGTAGAACACCTAGACCCCCCCTGCCTGAACCCTACCTCGCTGGAATTAGTTAGCCAAAACCCTGCCACCTTTGCCACCTTTAATGGTGAATCGGCCAAGTCCCTCCCGAGCCCCTTTCACTCGGGTGGAAATCCTATTCCCCACTCCTTACCCACTCCGCCGACGTGCTGCATTCCCAACCACCGGAGCGCCGCTAGCGTCACCCGAGCCAAGCTCCAAGCTCGGGTAGTGGACACACATGGTGAGCCCTGCCCAGCGTCGCTGGTGGCGCTTAGAGGGTGTTACACCTCTAGAGGAATATCTCTACGGCGGTGCAAGATAGTGGTGACGCCGGAAATTGCGTCTCTGGCTACACTCGAAAAAAATCATAATTTTTATTCGGGGATCTATTTTCGATTTTCTAGCGGCAACCGGCGGCGCCAAGCCCCCGGAACACCGTTGGAGGAAAGCACGACCCCTAGCGCGTCGGTCGGGGGTGGTGATGTTGCTTGAAAGCCACCAAAAAGGCAGGGCGGTGCGACATCGCCGGGAGTAGAGAAGGTTGCGTCACCCCGCTGTCGAGTTTGATTTTCTGGCAGTGGCCGGCGACACCTAACCGTCGGATCACTACCAATTAGATCACCGGCCCCCGGCGTGTCGGCCGGGGGCGGCGCCGTGCCCTGACGGTCACCAGGCGGCGCTGACTGTAACGTCCCCTGATTTTTTTCCCGACAATTTTTTTAATCATTTTGGTGACGTCATGATGATGTAAGGGCATTACGTTAACGCGGGATTGACGACGCGTCGCCCTTAGTGCGTTTTCGCGTCCGTTAAGTCGAGCTGACCAACTCTTGGATTTCGTATCAAAATGAGAAAAATTTACGTTATGAAATTAAATCAATTAATTTTGAATTTGTCCGTCAAGTTTCGTTGCGATCCGAGCAATATTAGAGCTTCAACAAATTTTAAATATTCTTAGAATTTTTTGTTCGTTGTAAAATTTTGGAAAATTATACCACGAGAACCGTTCGTCGGATTTTGATTTTAACTTCGTCGTTGGGTTCGCAGCACCATCATTTACCTTATGTGTGATTTTCGTTGAAATCGATGTGCGTTTAACCCTTCGTAATAATAATATAATATTTATATATTATTATTATTGTTATTTTAAATATAAAAAACTGCATTCTAGCGTAGTTACATAACATCTATTTTAATTGAAATTCATTCTATTTTAAGAGTCATAAAATTACCTTTTTACTTATACTAAATGTAGAAGTCACATTTTCATTGCAAAATTTAATGAGTCTCTATGCTCATATAGGAGAATAAATGAAATAAATTAAGTATTTTCCACTGCGTAAACTTATATTTTCTCACTCGTGAACTAGTTGATCCATTAGACTGAGAGACACGGTCGATTATACCTAAAAATACAGAATATATTTTAAAACATAATTCATGTGTACATCTTTTTATAAAATAAGCGACATGACAAGTTTGTCTGAACGTATGCAGTTGTCCCCTATACGGCGTTGTTGAAGCCAAAAATGACCTCTGTGGAGTTCGACCCTTGGGGAAGGGGTGACCTCACACCTACTACACTCGGAAGAACGTCACGGACCAAAGACTTGGGAGACTAGGAATAGACCCTCGGCTCTAGCGTGGAGGTCCCACCACACACCCAGAAGGTCGCTAGAACACTTCCCCTCCCTCACCAAAGGGCTAGGCTGGGCGCCTTGGAGAGCTCTCTCTACTCTACCAAGATGAAGCTAAGGGAGGAGGAGGTAAGGAAAATCTCCTCTCTCCAAAGGCACCCAAGGGGGTTTATTTATAGTTTTTCCCAGTCTTGGGGTCAAAATGACCAAAATGCCCCTAAGACAAATAAGCCTCAAGCCAATAGGAAAACCCCACATCGGGGGGTAAAGAGGTAATCCCCTCTCGAGGGCACAACAGTAAAAACAGGTCAGGCGAGCTGGCGGCTAGGCGAGAAGCGAGGGGCGGCCTGGGCGAACAGGCGGCTTGCGAGACGAGATAGTCTGCGGTCTGCCTGACGAGACGGCCTGCCTGACGAGAGGACCTACCTGACAAGAGGGCCTGCCTGACGAGAGGGCCTGCCAGACGAGAGGGACTGCCTGACGAGAGGTCCTGCCTGACGAGAGGGCCTGCCTGACGAGAGGTCTTGCCTGACGAGAGGGCCTGCCTGACGAGAGGTCCTGTCTGACGAGAGGGCCTGCCTGACGAGAGGGCCTGCCTGACGAGAGGGCCTGCCTGACGAGAGGTCCTGCCTGACGAGAGGTCCTGCCTGACGAGAGGTCCTGCCTGACGAGAGGGCCTGCCTGACGAGAGGGCCTGCCTGACGAGAGGGCCTGCCTGACGAGAGGGCCTGCCTGACGAGAGGGCCTGCCTGACGAGAGGGCCTGCCTGACGAGAGGGCCTGCCTGACGAGAGGTCGTGCCTGACGAGAGGTCCTGCCTGACGAGAGGGCCTGCCTGACGAGAGGGCCTGCCTGACGAGAGGGCCTGCCTGACGAGAGGTCCTGCCTGACGAGAGGGCCTGCCTGACGAGAGGGCCTGCCTGACGAGAGGGCCTGCCTGACGAGAGGGCCTGCCTGACGAGAGGGCCTGCCTGACGAGAGGGCCTGCCTGACGAGAGGGCCTGCCTGACGAGAGGGCCTGCCTGACGAGAGGGCCTGCCTGACGAGAGGGCCTGCCTGACGAGAGGGCCTGCCTGACGAGAGGGCCTGCCTGACGAGAGGGCCTGCCTGACGAGAGGTCCTGCCTGATGAGAGGGCCTGCCTGACGAGAGGGCCTGCCTGACGAGAGGGCCTGCCTGACGAGAGGGCCTGCCTGACGAGAGGGCCTGCCTGACGAGAGGGCCTGCCTGACGAGAGGACCTGCATGACGAGAGGGCCTGCCTGACGAGAGGGCCTGCCTGACGAGAGGGCATGCCTGACGAGAGGGCCTGCCTGACGAGAGGGCCTGTCTGACGAGAGGTCCTGCCTGACGAGAGGTCCTGCCTGACGAGAGGGCCTGCCTGACGAGAGGGCCTGCCTGACGAGAGGGCCTGCCTGACGAGAGGGCCTGCCTGACGAGAGGGCCTGCCTGACGAGAGGTCCTACCTGACGAGAGGACCTGCCAGGCGAGAGGACCTGCCAGGCGAGAGGACCTGCCAGGCGAGAGGGCCTGTGTGACTCTTCAAGGGGGCCCTGTGGAGATAAATATTTCCTCCTATTTCCAAGGTTAAGCCAAAATTTGCCACCAAGAGTGTAAGATCTCTCAAAAGCTTAAAAACCTACAGTTGGTTCTGCGCTTGCCGGGAGGGCCCTACTCGGCGAATACGGGGTTGTACACAATCCCCGCTATTTTCGAGCTTGGCACAAGCTCGGAAAGAACATCCAACCCCACGTATTCGCTGAGTGGTATTCTTGGGGGTGAAAATCACTTGGCCTCCTCACGGGGTCAACCTGCCAGGCCAGCTAATGAGAGCCTGACTGACAAGACCACCTCAGGGAAAAGAACTGGGCTACCATGAAGGTACCACCGGACCTGCCAGCTAGAGGGAGCCTGGCAGCGGGACCATCATTGGAGCAAGGGAACTAGGCTACCACGAGAGGTACCACCGGACCTGCCAGCTAGAGGGAGACTGACAGCGGGACCATCTTTGGAGCAAGGGAACTAGGCTACCACGAGAGGTACCACCGGACCTGCAAGCTAAAGGGAGCCTGGCAGCGGGACCATCTCGGAGTTAGAGGGACTTAGCCTCCACGAGAGGTCAACCTGCCCTGCCAGCTAGTGGGAGCCTGGTCAGCGGAACCATCTCGGAGCTAGAGGTACTTAGCCTCCACGAGAGGTCAACCTGCCCTGCCAGCTAGTGGGAGCCTGGTCAGCGGAACCATCTCGAAGCTAGAGGAACTTAGCCTCCTCGAGAGGTCAATCTGCCCTGCCAGCTAGTGGGAGCCTGGTCAGCGGAACCATCTCGGAGCTAGAGGAACTTAGCCTCCTCGAGAGGTCAACCTGCCCTGCCAGCTAGTGGGAGCCTGGTCAGCGGAACCATCTCGGAGCTAGAGGAACTTAGCCTCCTCGAGAGGTCAACCTGCCCTGCCAACTAGTGGGAGCCTGGTCAGCGGAACCATCTCGGAGCTAGAGGGACTTAGCCTCCAGTCAGCGGAACCATCTCGGAGCTAGAGGGACTTAGCCTCCACAAGAGGTCAACCTGCCCTGCCAGCTAGCGGGAGCCTGGTCAGCGGAACCATCTCGGAGCTAGAGGAACTTAGCCTCCTCGAGAGGTCAACCTGCCCTGCCAGCTAGCGGGAGCCTGGTCAGCGGAACCATCTCGGAGCTAGAGGAACTTAGCCTCCTCGAGAGGTCAACCTGCCCTGCCAGCTAGCGGGAGCCTGGTCAGCGGAACCATCTCGGAGCTAGAGGAACTTAGCCTCCTCGAGAGGTCAACCTGCCCTGCCAGCTAGTGGGAGCCTGGTCAGCGGAACCATCTCGGAGCTAGAGGAACTTAGCCTCCTCTAGAGGTCAACCTGCCCTGCCAGCTAGTGGGAGCCTGGTCAGCGGAACCATCTCGGAGCTAGAGTGACTTAGCCTCCACGAGAGGTCAACCTGCCCTGCCAGCTAGTGGGAGCCTGGTCAGCGGAACCATCTCGGAGCTAGAGGGACTTAGCCTCCACGAGAGGTCAACCTGCCCTGCCAGCTAGTGGGAGCCTGGTCAGCGGAACCATCTCGGAGCTAGAGGGACTTAGCCTCCACGAGAGGTCAACCTGCCCTGCCAGCTAGCGGGAGCCTGGTCAGCGGAACCATCTCGGAGCTAGAGGGACTTAGCCTCCACGAGAGGTCAACCTGCCCTGCAGCTAGTGGGAGCCTGGTCAGCGGAACCATCTCGGAGCTAGAGGAACTTAGCCTCCTCGAGAGGTCAACCTGCCCTGCCAGCTAGTGGGAGCCTGGTCAGCGGAACCATCTCGGAGCTAGAGGGACTTAGCCTCCACGAGAGGTCAACCTGCCCTGCCAGCTAGTGGGAGCCTGGTCAGCGGAACCATCTCGGAGCTAGTGGAACTTAGCCTCCTCGAGAGGTCAACCTGCCCTGCCAGCTAGCGGGAGCCTGGTCAGCGGAACCATCTCGGAGCTAGAGGAACTTAGCCTCCTCGAGAGGTCAACCTGCCCTGCCAGCTAGCGGGAGCCTGGTCAGCGGAACCATCTCGGAGCTAGAGCATGGATCACAAAGTGTCTTCCGGCGGTACTTTTCATCAATCGTAGTTACTACAAGATAAAAAAGGTTCATTACAAAAGATGATCCACCTCACTACCTCTCTCTTTCCTCATGCATTATTTGATCCCTCCCAGGGTGCCCACATCAACCCTATCCTCACATCTCTCCCCTGCCGCCTCGGTTTGGACTTGTTCAATACGTGCTGGATCTTGCGGTTGCTGAGGCTGTGGTGTCGGGGCCCTTGTCCTCCTCAGCTCTAGGAACTCGGGACAAGCAGCTGTTGCATGACCCTCCTCCTGGTGGAACTCACAGTAGGGTATCTCTACTCTGCCTCTTCTTCCTCCCACACGGTTCCTCCTCTCCCTTCGACCAATAACCATAGCTCCCTGCGGTGGAGGTAAGAGCTGCATGGGAGCTTGCCCTTGGAAGTTGAACCTCCCTTGACCTCCATTGAAATTTTCCCCACACTGGTTGAGAGCTCTTTCTGGACCATGGGCAGGTCCTCCCTGCTGCCTCCAGCCTAGCTCCGGACCCTCCTGTCTCTGGAACCCCCGGGCTCTCTGCTCCTCTCTCCGCCTTCCTTCCTGGTGCCTTGAGCCACCCTGCTCTCTTGACTCCACCTCCGTCAACTTTGCCAACCTCTTCACAAAGGCCGGGTTGGCTGCCTCCATGGCTATCTCCTCTGCCACCCTTTCCATCAGCTCCTCGAAAGAAAGTGGGGTCTTCCGGGTCAAGCTCATCTTGAAGAACCCTTCGCGTAGCCCCACCGTGAACGCCATCTGGAGGGCATACCCTGGCACCTCTTGGATATCAAGGACCTCCTCCTGGAACCTGTCAACGTAGTGGGCCAGCGACTCCTCGGCCTTTTGCTTTATCAGAAAGAGGGACTCAGGACCCTTCTTCCTCTTCTTGGAGGTGGAGAAGCGAAGCTGAAAGCTCCGGCTCAAGTCTTCGAACCCGAAGATGGACCTTGGAGGGAGTTGATGGAACCAGTCCCTTGCCTTATCCTTCAAAGTGATGGCAAAGAGGCGGCACTTGAAGGCGTCCGTCATTGGCAGGATGGAGACGGCATCCTCGAACCACTGCAAGTGCTGGATGGGGTCATCCTTCCCGGTATAGTATGTCTTGTCAAGTTCCCTGAACCCCTCGGGAACGGGAGCTGAGAGGATCAGCTCGCTGAAGGGTGACCCCCTGAGGGGTGGTCTTACGGTTTCTACTGGCGCGACCTGACCGCCTAAAGGGCGAGCACACGACGGGCTGGGGAACAGCTCCCGGACGGGGAGGTCTCGCTCAACCCCCTCTCCCATCCTCTCCTTCCCAGGTCACCTCCCTGGGGCACTTCCCTCTCCCCCTGCTGGGGTGATCTCACTTAGATCCCTGGGAGGCAGCTCACTGAGATCCCCAGGAGCCGGTCCCTGGGGGGTGGGGGTTGAGCTGTTAACCCGAGGGGCAATGCTCTTCAACATCTCCATGATGCCAGAGATGGAAGCCATGAACTCCTCCCTTCCAACGAAGGGTCCTGGGTTGGGGAGACCATCGAGGTCATCACTACCTCCCTGATCTCCAGCCATGACACTCTCCCGAGATCTTCTGTGCTGGTCACTCTCCACGCTCACCGCACCAAAATGTTGAAGCCAAAAATGACCTCTGTGGAGTTCGACCCTTGGGGAAGGGGTGACCTCACACCTACTACACTCGGAAGAACGTCACGGACCAAAGACTTGGGAGACTAGGAATAGACCCTCGGCTCTAGCGTGGAGGTCCCACCACACACCCAGAAGGTCGCTAGAACACTTCCCCTCCCTCACCAAAGGGCTAGGCTGGGCGCCTTGGAGAGCTCTCTCTACTCTACCAAGATGAAGCTAAGGGAGGAGGAGGTAAGGAAAATCTCCTCTCTCCAAAGGCACCCAAGGGGGTCTATTTATAGTTTTTCCCAGTCTTGGGGTCAAAATGACCAAAATGCCCCTAAGGCAAATAAGCCTCAAGCCAATAGGAAAACCCCACATCGGGGGGTAAAGAGGTAATCCCCTCTCGAGGGCACAACAGTAAAAACAGGTCAGGCGAGCTGGCGGCTAGGCGAGAAGCGAGGGGCGGCCTGGGCGAACAGGCGGCTTGCGAGACGAGATAGTCTGCGGTCTGCCTGACGAGACGGCCTGCCTGACGAGAGGACCTGCCTGACAAGAGGGCCTGCCTGACGAGAGGGCCTGCCTGACGAGAGGGACTGCCTGACGAGAGGTCCTGCCTGACGAGAGGGCCTGCCTGACGAGAGGTCTTGCCTGACGAGAGGTCCTGCCTGACGAGAGGGCCTGCCTGACGAGAGGGCCTGCCTGACGAGAGGGCCTGCCTGACGAGAGGTCCTGCCTGACGAGAGGTCATGCCTGACGAGAGGTCCTGCCTGACGAGAGGTCCTGCCTGACGAGAGGGCCTGCCTGACGAGAGGGCCTGCCTGACGAGAGGGCCTGCCTGACGAGAGGGCCTGCCTGACGAGAGGGCCTGCCTGACGAGAGGGCCTGCCTGACGAGAGGGCCTGCCTGACGAGAGGGCCTGCCTGACGAGAGGTCCTGCCTGACGAGAGGTCCTGCCTGACGAGAGGGCCTGCCTGACGAGAGGGCCTGCCTGACGAGAGGGCCTGCCTGACGAGAGGTCCTGCCTGACGAGAGGGCCTGCCTGACGAGAGGGCCTGCCTGACGAGAGGGCCTGCCTGACGAGAGGGCCTGCCTGACGAGAGGGCCTGCCTGACGAGAGGGCCTGCCTGACGAGAGGGCCTGCCTGACGAGAGGTCCTGCCTGACGAGAGGGCCTGCCTGACGAGAGGGCCTGCCTGACGAGAGGGCCTGCCTGACGAGAGGGCCTGCCTGACGAGAGGGCCTGCCTGACGAGAGGGCCTGCCTGACGAGAGGTCCTGCCTGACGAGAGGTCCTGCCTGATGAGAGGGCCTGCCTGACGAGAGGGCCTGCCTGACGAGAGGGCCTGCCTGACGAGAGGGCCTGCCTGACGAGAGGGCCAGGTCCTGCCTGACGAGAGGTCCTGCCTGACGAGAGGGCCTGCCTGACGAGAGGGCCTGCCTGACGAGAGGGCCTGCCTGACGAGAGGGCCTGCCTGACGAGAGGTCCTACCTGACGAGAGGACCTGCCAGGCGAGAGGACCTGCCAGGCGAGAGGACCTGCCAGGCGAGAGGGCCTGTGTGACTCTTCAAGGGGGCCCTGTGGAGATAAATATTTCCTCCTATTTCCAAGGTTAAGCCAAAATTTGCCACCAAGAGTGTAAGATCTCTCAAAAGCTTAAAAACCTACAGTTGGTTCTGCGCCTGCCGGGAGGGCCCTACTCGGCGAATTCGGGGTTGTACAGGCGTGACATCACGATCACGTATTTTCTCTCACTCTGATAGTATTTTAATACTAAGAAAATGTGGGTTGTGATAGCGGCTGAAGCCTATAAGTTTCTGTCGCTGCGAACAATCAGTCGCCGTCTGATCTCCACCAGGAGATCAGACGACCAGGATCTCCTGGATAGGCCGGTTGGTAGTGTTTAGGAGTCTCAGATGCTGGTGCCAGATTTATTGGAGGAGCTGGTGCTGTTGAAGATTGTGTTTCCAATCGTTGAGTGATAGCAGCTAGAGTACGGTTGATCGCTTGAAACTGTTGTGCAATTTCTCTGCGAGATTGTTCCAAGGCCTCCCAAAGAGAATCCTCACTGGGACTTGGAGCAAGGCTCTCGGCTGGTTGATGGTCGTCATGAGTAACCGTTGATTTCACTTTCTGCTCGAGATTTGAAGGCCGCGTGTTAACTGTTGATGCGCAAAATGCGACGCCGCCCAGTTAACGGGTTGTTCGATCTCACAAGCTAGGTGAATAAAAGGGTTGCGGGGATAGAGGAGAGGTTTTATGGAGCAAGGGAGAAACTTGCTCGAGTAGAGAAGAAGCTTGATCAGGAGCTGTCGAGCAGATGTTACTTTGGCGGTTAGGCTCTAATGGTTAGACCGAGAGAGAAAAACAGAAGAGAGGGCCGCTAGCAGCAGCAACAGCAAACTTCTCCCGTCGCGGCCTAAATGCCTCTCTTGCGACGGGCTTTCCTTTGATTATAATTGAAGTTTCAGCATGAGGTCACCCTTTTACATTAAAAGAAGAATAAAGGGTACAAGGGGGGAAGCTGGCGGCTAAGGAGAGGAGAATGCCAGAGGCCGCACGGACTGACCAGAGAGGTCGGCAGACCGCACGGTCAGCTGATCAGGCAGCTCGTTGGACTTAGCCGGACGGACTGCTTGATCGAGCAGAGAGAAGAAAAGGGGAGAAGGTCGCGCGGACTGGGAAACCGAGTCCGCAGGAACTGATGCCGGGATCTCGACACCTCTGACGTGTCGTCCTTCTCTGCTGAATGAGAGGTATGGGGGCCTATTTATAGGCCCGAGGAGGTAACGGTCTTGGTAACGTCACCCCTAGTGAGCCGATGAGTTGTGCGAGTACGAATGCTGAGTCCGCGCCAGGCCGCGCGGTTAGGGACTTGGAGCTGGAGATGGCTGCTGCTTGGCGGACTGGGAAGAGTCCGCCCCTACTACTGAACGAGCTCGCACTGGGCAGTGCGAGCTTAGGAGGAGTTCTCCCGCTGCTGGGTAGAAGTGTACACCGGGAAACTGGAGGGCTAGCTGGCGGACTGCAGAACGAGTCCGCCCAGCCCGCTGTAGAGAGGAGGCAGATCGCCGGTTGCCGAGCTGGGGTTCATCTGGCGGACTGCGCAACGAGCCCGCCTTACTCGCGGCGGACGGGTTGAGCTGGCTGCCTTCTGTTGGCATCCTTTGCTTGGGGGATGAGGGTTGCCTACCTGGCGGACTGACTAGTTCAGGTCATGTACTGCTGACTGGAGGCTTGTCGCTGCATGAGGTAGGAGACCTGTCAGACTGAGATCGAGTCCGCCTACAGCTGGCGGACAGGAGTGCTGGTTACCGTCTTAATGTGCGGGCTGGAGAGCTAGTGGGAGGATCAAGTCCGCCACCCTTAGATGGACTGAAGACTGAGTCCGCCATCTTCTACCAAATAGAAGGAGCAAGAGGACCCCCGCAGTGGATTCATGCTCGATTCGTTGTGAGGACATGAGAACAAAACTGTGCGTATGGCTCCATCTCAGCCACTCGATCAGGAAAAATATGTTATATGCAAACCAAATTTTAAACAAAAAAATTGAGGAATTGTTGAGGAGAATCTAGGCTTTTAAAAAAAAATTTGAACACAAATGATGTTCCACTTGTTGAGGGCTATCTACACAAATTTTGGGAATTTTTATAAATTAATGTGATGCTTTAAAACATCTAAATAAGATTTATTTGACAAAATTATAAGCCCAAAATTGATTGAGAAATTTTGGGAAAAAAATCTCTAGACTCAAGTTAGGTTATCTTTGATGTTGTATAAAAATTTGGGGAATTTTGGGCAAAAAATTTTCCAATTTTTCGGAGCATAAGATCGCTCTTTGAATTTTGATGCTTTCAAATATTTTGGGAAATGAATTGTAGCGTGCGATCGTGATATAATTTATGAATTAGTTTTCAAATAAATGATGACAAGATTTATAGAGGTAAAATCTCAAGCTCGAAGCGATACGGGAATTTTTGCAAATCATCGAGCTCTCTATTTAAGAAAATAATTTTTTGACATTTTGAGCGTAACAGGAAATGAATGATACGGGCAATGCCCAGCCTCGATTCGAATATTTGAACTTTTCTTTTGTTTTAAAAAGATTCTTGAGGTTGGTTTTCGAGGAAAAAAATCAGGCTCTCTAAAATAACCAGGATCGTCCTAAGTCTAGCAATCAAGTTAACTCCTATCCTCGAATAAATGTTATATTCTCGATAATCAATTAATTCAATATATATCGAGAAATTATGAACTCATAATAAGCTTCTTTAGTCTGATTAAGCTGTGTATAAAAGACACAATTGAACTTATTATCGGACTTTAATAATGGGTGAAACTCAAAAGAAACTTCTTAAGAACAGAAATGGAACTTAATATTCTTTCTGAGAACGGAGATGGAACTGAACATTCCTCCTATGAACGGAGATGAAACTGAACATTTCTCCTAAGAATGAAGATGGAACTGAATATTTCTCCTGAGAACGAAGATGTAACTAAACATTCTTCCTATGAATGGAGACAGAACTAAAGGCTCCTGAAAATGGAGTGATGAACTACTAACCATTTTCTTTTATTGCACTTTCTTTTATTCAAGTCTTATACTTGTCCAGTTTCTTTCAGTTCAATTTTTATCAGTACTACTGCAGTCTTGTACTTGTCTACTTCCTTTTAGTACTTTATTTACAGTTCTTTATATTTAGTACTAATTCAGTGTTGTACTTGTCTAATTCCTTTTAGTACATTATTTATAGTTCTTTCTATTCAGTACTACTCTAGTCTCGTACTGGTCCAGTTTACTTCAACATTTTATTTCAGTTCTTTTAGTTCATCATTTCATTTTTGTAGCTTACTTCTAGCAGCATTTTCTTACCGCATTTAAATTAATACAATACTACAAGAAAACAGACTTTTAGCCGCGACAGATTGTCGTGACTAACAATCCAAAACCGTGGCTAAAATCTTTTAGCCACGGTCTACCCACGACAAATGGGCGTGGATAATGTCAGCGTGGCTAATAGTATTAGCCACGCTGAATCCATGACAAATAAGTTTTAAACCACGAATTTTTGTCACGAATTAAAATCGTGGCTAAAGGGCATGTTTTCAACAATTATTAGCCACAGTTCGATTGTCGTGGATAAAAGATCCTTATTTGCCACAGTTGTTTCCCGTGGCTAAAAAAATTCTTTTGCCACGGGAAAAACTGTGGCCAATAGTTAGCCGCATTTTAAAAATATATATATATTTGTCACTGTACAAACCCATATTCGCTGGATAGGACCCAGAAGACCAAGACTTCAGTGGCCAGGGTTGGGCTAGTCCCGGGTTAGCCCTGGGGTAGACTGGCAGAGTTCTCGCCCTTAAGGAGCTCCCGCCCATTAGTAGGCGAGATCGTTCGCGCCGGGACTCGGGTCTTCAGGTCGGCTTTAGGCTTCGGGACTCGGGCGAGAGGGCGTTGAGTGAGCTTCACTCACTCAACGCCGCATTTGGGCGAGAGGGCGCTGAGTGAGCTTCACTCACTCAACGCCGCCTCCGGCAGCAAAGGGCGTTGAGTGAGCTTCACTCACTCAACGCCGTGTTTCGGCAGTAAAGGGCGTTGAGTGAGCTTCACTCACTCAACGCCGCATCCGGCAGAAAAGGGCGTTGAGTGAGCTTCACTCACTCAACGCCGTGATTAGCAGTGAAGGCGTAGAGTGAGCTTCACCCACTCAGCGCCACGTCCAACGGCAGTGACGTCAAGACCACCGAGAGCGAGAACCCTCTGGGCGGGAGATCTCGCCAGGGTGAGCCCAGCTAAGGCTCAACGAGAGTCTTCTCGCCCGGGGTTCTCGCCAAGCAGGTCCAGGTGGTGGGGCCCGGCGCCCAGGAGAAGATTATTTTATTATCCCCGGGTAAAATTACCTGTCTGCCCCCGGGTGGACAGCGGGATTTGGCTATTGGCAGACCCATCAGGGGTATTTCAGTATTTTTGGGTCAAGGAAAGACTATAAATAGACCCATAAGGGCTCTTTGGAAAGCAGACTTTTCATTATTCTCCAACTCTAGTGCTTTCTGAAGAGCTCCCAGCCCAGCATTTGGCTTTGGAGGGGAAGCTCTCATGGATCTTCCAGGTGTGAGGTGGGACCTCCCTGCTGAGGCTTTGGGTCAGTCTTAGGACCTTAGCAGCCAGTCAAGGGTCGAGACTTGAGAGAAGTAGGCGTCGGCTGCACCTTGGTTCGTGAACATTCGTTGAGGTCATTTTTGGCTTCAACAGTTCTGGTGCGGTGAGCGTGGAGGCGGTCGGTGCAAGAAAATATTGAGTTGAGTCCCATGGCAGGAGGTGAAGGTGAAGGATCTGGTGCGGGAGGATCCCCCACCCAGGGAGAGGAAGCGACAAGAAAAATGTTAGAAGACTTCAGGCGAGAGGTCTTGCAGACGATCAGCTTGGCCTTCTCGGCAAGGAACGAGTGGGAGACGCCGCAGGTTCCAGTGGAGGGGGTTCCGCTGTTAAGCGAGAACGCCCCAGGGCAGTGCCCCGGGAAGGAAGTACCGGTGGAGGCAGGCAAGAGGGATATGGCAGCGCGAGAGCTCTTCCCAGACTAGCGCCCCGGAAAGGAAGTTCCGGTGGACCTGGGCGAGAGGGAGGCGACAGTGCGGGAGCTTTTCCCCGGACACGGTCTCGCGGATCGGTCCAGCCAGCCGAGGTCGCGGGACGTTCCCTCTCGCCAGGCAGGAGGCGAGACCCCTTTCAGCGAACTCATCATCTCGGCTCCAGTGTCGGAGGGGTTCCGGGAGCCAGATATGTCCTATTACTCGGGAAAGAATGACCCAGTACAACATGTACAATGTTTCGAGGATGTGGTGTCGATTAGGCAGATGTCGGATGCCTTCAAGTGTAGGCTATTTGCCATCACTCTGAAGGAGAAGGCCAGGGACTGGTTCCACCAGTTGCCGGCGAGCTCAATCTACAGCTTTGAAGATCTGCGAAGGGGTTTTCTGTTGAGGTTCTCGACTTCGAAGAAGCGGAAGAAAGAGGCGGAGTGTCTGTTTGTAGTGAGGCAGAGCCCGGAGGAGACATTGGGTCATTACGTCGACCGGTTCCAAGAGGAGATTCTCCTTGTCCAAGAGGTCCCGGGGTATGCACTGATGCTTGCCTTCACCCTGGGGCTGAGGCCGGGGTTCTTTAGCATGGAGTTGAAAAGAGTGCCCCCTCTCTCTTTTGAAGAGCTCATGGAGAGGGCGGCAAAGGAGATAGACTTCGAGAGGGCGAACCCTGCGTTTGCGAGGAAGTTGGCTAAGTTGGCAGAGGATGATGTGAAGGAGCCGGCAGCAGGAAGACAGAGAGAAGTGAGGGAGCAGAGGGAGCCAAGAGAGGATAGGAGGAGAGAAGAATCTCGAGGGCGGGGGCAGCAAAAGGGGGGCCAGGGAGCTGAACAACCGATTGGGTTGGAGGCCTCAGGAGGGTCGTCCCCAGGGCCAAGGGGGTCCTCAGGGAAGAGACAATTTCCGAGAGCAGAGAAGGCTTGAGCAGAGAGGGTGGAGGCAGGGACCGAGGGGTCATTTCCCACCACTGCAGGAGGCCATGGAGGTGGGGAGAGGAAGAGGAAGAAGAGTTCGAGGAGCCGAGAGAAGGGGAGGAGGAGAAGGAAGAGGGGGCAGGGTGGCGTTGCCCTATTGTGACTTCCATCAGGAGGAAGGTCACGCAACGGCAACCTGCCCGGAGTTTCTGGAGATGAGGGAGGCCAGAGGAGCTGGGAGGCAAGATCCGCCTGTAAGGATCGTTGAGGTGCAGCGCGGGGAAGCTGAGGATAGGTGTGAGGACAGGGTCGATGTGGGGACCCGAGGGGGATCAGAGTGATCTATGGGGGAGTGGGGATCGAGGCAACCCGCAAGGGGAGCCTTCATACCATGTTCCGTAGAGGGGTCGCCTCGACCTCCCTAGCTCCCCCCCAGAAGAAAAGATCACCTTCTCGTCCGCGGATATGCCAGACTATGAAGACCCGTTCTGCGATGCGCTAGTGATTCAGACGGCGGTGGAGAACTTCACAGTCTCCCGGATATTGGTGGATAACGGGAGCTCGGTGAACGTGATCTTCAAAAAGGCCTTCGATGAGATGAGAGTAGAGGGAAAAAGGGTCCTGGCTTCCGATGGACCGCTTTTTGGTTTTTCTGGAGAAAGGAAGGAGGTAGAAGGGGGAGTAGGCTTGCATGTGAAGCTCGGGGGCGTCTCACGGAACTGTAGGTTCGTGATCGTAGACGCCCCGAGTAGTTACAACGCCATCTTTGGGCGTACCCTTATCAGCGTCTTTCGCTGCGTCCCCTCCTCTTTTCACCAATGTCTCAAGTTCAACAACGGAGGGGTGCAGGTTAGGATCAGGGGGGATCCAAAGGTGGCAAGGCAGTGTTATGTGACGGCAGTCAACACTGTGTCGTGGATGGCTGAGGCGGAGAAATTGGAAGAGGAGATGGCTGGACAAGAAGGAAGTGTCGAGGAGGAGGAGACAAGCCTGGAGGAGGCACTAGAAGTAGCAGGGGAGCAAGTGGTAGAGGTAGAGGAGGCAAGCCCGCAGGAGGCGGAGGAATTAGTGATAGAGGAGGTAGTGGAAGTAGAGGAGATAAGCCTGAGAGAGGCAGAAGGAGAAGAGCTTGAGCAGGAGGAGGAAAGGGCAAGTTGGGAGCGGTCGAGGCTGGAGCCGGCCGAGGAAGTGATAGAGATGGAGGTGCTCACCAGGGCGGGGCATGTACAGAAGGTGCGGGTCAGCGGAGGTTTGAGCCTCGAGGATCAGGAGCGAATGAGATCCTGCATCCAAAGCAACATCGACATCTTCGCTTGGAGCGCGGCAGACATGTCGGGCATCGACGCAGAGGTGGCTTGCCATCGCCTGAACCTGGACCCCAGGACTCGCCCCGTACGCCAGAAGATGAGGGCCATCGCCACCAAGCTGGAGGAGCCCATCCGAGAGGAGGTCAAGAAGCTCCTAGAGGCAGGCTTCATCTCAGAGATCCAGTATCCAGGCTGGATCTCCAATGTGGTAATGGTAAAAAAAGGGGAAGGAAAATGGCGTATGTGTATCGACTTCTCTTTGTTGAATAAATCATGTCCTAAAGATTTCTACCCCCTGCCTCGAATCGACGCGCTGGTTGATTCAGCCGTCGGTTTTTCTGTTATGAGTTTTTTGGATGCTTTTTCAGGTTACCACCAGATCCGGATGCACCCTCCCGACGTCAGGGATGTTTCCTTCATCACGAGAGAGGGGTGCTTCAGCTACAAAATGATGCCATTTGGCTTAAAAAACGCAGGGGCAACATACCAACGCATGATAGATCGGGTCTTTCAAGATCAGAGGGGAAGGAATCTAGAGGTCTATGTCGACGACCTGATGGTCAAGAGTAAGAGTGTGGATTCACATCTGCGATACTTGGAAGAAACGTTCGCCACCCTGCGGAGGTTCAAGATGAGGATGAATCCCTTGAAGTGTGTCTTCGGGGCTAGTCGCAGGAAGTTCCTCGGGAACCTCTTAACTCCGGCGGGGGTAGAGCCTAACCCTGACAAGGTTAGGGCTATCTTAGATTTGGAATCACCTCGCAGCGCCAAAAAGGTCCAGCGTCTAACTGGAAAGTTGGCCGGGCTAAGCAAGTTCCTCTTCCGGTCCGGGGATAGGTGCTCTTCTTTCTTTAAAGTGCTCCGAGGTAGCCAGGGGTTCGAATGGACGGTCGAATGCGAAGAGGCCTTCCAAGGGCTGAAGAGGCAACTCTCCCAAGCTCCGCTACTTCAAAGCCCAAAGGAGGGAGAGGATCTAGCCTTGTATCTCGGGGTGGGGATAGAGGCTGTGAGCTCCGTCTTGGTTAGGGAAGAAGGAAAGAAATAGCTGCCCGTCTACTACGTAAGCCGAATCTTGAGAAAAGCGGAGCTCCGATATCCCATCCTGGAGAAGCTGGTGTATGCCCTAATCGTCTCGGCTAGGAAGCTTCGTCCTTACTTTCAAGCGCACTCGATTAGGGTTAGTAACCGACCACCCCCTTCGCAAGGTCTTCGAGGGGATAGAGCACTCAGGAAGGCTGGCAAAGTGGTCCATCGAACTCAGCGAGTTCGACATCTCTTTCGTCCCGAGACTCTCCATCAAAGCTCAGGTCGTGGCGGACTTTCTGGCAGACTATATCACTGAAGCTGAGAAAGAAGAGCCGAAACCGCAGGAAGCGTGGAGGATGATAGTCGATGGGGCCTCGGGAAAACACTCCCTGGGAGGGGGTGTAGTGTTGGTGAGTCCTCAAGGGGTTACCATAGAACAAGCGGTGGTTTTTCACTTCCCCGTAACCAATAATCAAGCGGAGTATGAGGCCGTGCTAGCCGGCCTTCGATTGGCAAAGGAGTTGGAGATTCAGGATGTGGAGACCTTCACCGACTCGATGGTGGTAGCATCGCAGATCCGAGGGGAGTTTGAGGCTCGGGAGCCTACCCTCGTGAAGTACCTATCCAAGGTAAGGGCAATCATCGGAGGTTTCCGTTCTTTCTCTATTCAACATGTTCCCAGGGAGGAAAGCACAGCAGCCGATCGATTGGCTAAGTTCGGGCCTCGGAGAGGAGGGACCTTAACTGAACTATTCCGACCGGCAATTGAAGAAGGGAAATTGATGGAGGTAGGTCGGCGATCCTCGTGGGTAGACCCGTTGGTGACCTTCCTCACCACAGGCAAGATGTCAGAGGAGGTCAGGGATGCGAAGAGCTTCAGGCGAAAGGCAGTCTATTACCTGATGCTGGAAGGGGGATTGCACCGGAAGATGTTGTCAGGGCTCCTGGCGAGATGTGTGACCGAGGAGGAGGCCCCGAGGATCCTGGAAGAGGTACATTCGGGAGAGTGCGGTAGTCACTCAGGGGGAAGGACGTTGGAGGCAAGGGTGATAAGGCAAGGGTATTTCTGGCAGACCTTGAGGAAGGATGCAGTTGAGTTTGCAAAGAGGTGCCTGAAGTGTCAAGTGTACGCTCCCCTCCAGCTCTTACCCGCTCAAAGGCTCCGAAGCATCACAACACTATGGCCCTTCGCCATTTGGGGGATGGACCTAGTTGGGCCCTTTCCTCCAGCTAGCGGGTAGAGGAGGTTCCTCCTGGTCATGATCGATTACTTCTCAAAGTGGTTGGAGATCAAAGCTCTGGCCAAGGTTACCTCCTAGGTCATCAGGAACTTTGTTTGGGGAGAAATCATATGCAGACATGGGCTACCCCAAGCGATAGTGACGGACAATGGTCCCCAGTTTGCCAGCGAAGAGTTCATCAGCTTCTGTATGCAATTAGGGATAGACCTCAGGTTTGCCTCTGTCCATCACCCCCGGAGCAATGGACAGGTGGAAACGGCGAACAAGATCATTGTGAACTTGCTCAAAAAGAAGGTGGAAAACCTGAGGGGTAACTGGGTGGAGCAACTCCCCTCCGTCCTGTGGGCCTTGCGAACAACTCCGAACACAGCCACAGGGGAGACCCCCTTCAAGCTCTCTCATGGATGTGAGGTTGTCCTCTCAGTGGAGTTCGAGTTTAGGTCTCCACGGGTCACGGCCGCGGGTGAAGGAAGCGAAGCTTGGAGGTTGGGGAATGAGGAAGAGCTGCGCCTCTCGTTGGATATGGTGGAAGAGCTACGGGATGTTGCTGCCATCAGGCAAGAAGAGATCAAACGACGAATGGTCAGGTACTTCGATAAGCACATTAGAGTCAAGCAATTCGCCGAGGGGGACCTAGTACTAAAAAAGGTCGACGCGGCAGGAAGGTCGGCCCCGGTTGGCAAGCTCAACCCCGGCTGGGACGGGCCTTACATAGTAGAGAAGACTTTGGCTAATGGGGGTTACTACCTCCAGGATGTGGAGGGAAGGACCTTGAGCCACACCTGGAGCGGTGATGACTTAAAGCGCTTCTACCCGTAAGGGGAGGGAAGGATTGTAATGTCATAAATAAATATTATCTTTTTAATGTGACCATTTCAAAACATTGACTGTCTCCAAAAATGCTATCATAATGTTTTTTACTTTGACCGACTATGTCTTCTCATCCTGATGATAGAATAAGTTTGGTCTGATTTTCATCAACACCCCGAGCTCGGCTCGGCCCAAGGTAGACCCGCTGCGCAGGCTCTCATCTAGCTGGTAGGTCCGAAGGCTCGCCTGTGGGGGAGAGGTTTGGTTTGATCTTCATCAACACCCCGAGCTCGGCTCGGCCCCAGGTAGACCCGCTGCGCAGGCTCTCATCTAGTTGGCAGGTCCGAAGGCTCGCCTGTGGGGGAGAGGTTTGGTCTGATCTTCATCAACACCCCGAGCTCGGCTCAGCCCCAGGTAGACATGCTGCGCAGGCTCTCATCTAGCTGGCAGGTCCGAAGGCTCGCCTGTGGGGGATAGGTTTGGTCTGATCTTCATCAACACCCCGAGCTTAGCTCGGCCCCAGGTAGACCCGCTGCGCAGGCTCTCATCTAGCTGGCAGGTCCGAAGGCTCGCCTGTGGGGGAGAGGTTTGGTCTGATCTTCATCAACACCCCGAGCTCGGCTCGGCCCCAGGTATACCCGCTGCGCAGGCTCTCATCTAGTTGGCAGGTCCGAAGGCTCGCCTGTGGGGGAGAGGTTTGGTCTGATCTTCATCAACACCCCGAGCTCGGCTCGGCCCCAGGTAGACCCGCTGCACAGGCTCTCATCTAGCTGGCAGGTCCGAAGGCTCGCCTGTGGGGGAGAGGTTTGGTCTGATCTTCATCAACACCCCGAGCTCGGCTCGTCCCCAGGTAGACCCGCTGCGCAGGCTCTCATCTAGCTGGCAGGTCCGAAGGCTCGCCTGTGGGGGAGAGGTTTGGTTTGATCTTCATCAACACCCCGAGCTTGGCTCGGCCCCAGGTAGACCCGCTGTGCAGGCTCTCATCTAGCTGGCAGGTCTGAAGGCTCGCCTGTGGGGGAGAGGTTTGGTTTGATCTTCATCAACACCCCGAGCTCGGCTCAACTCCAGGTAGACCCGCTGCGCAGGCTCTCATCTAGCTGGCAGGTCCGAAGGCTCGCCGGTGGGGGGATAGGTTTAGTTTGTCGGAAGATGTTTTGACACGGCCCTTGCCTGGTTCGGAGACAAGGCCCTAAGGGACTTGGCCCGTAGAGGTCTCGGCCTGAAGGTCTCGGCTAGGGAGACCTCGCCGAAGAAGGCTTCCGGCAGATTCAGGCAGAGCGTCCCAGTCGATAGCGCAAGGCCCCCGCCTAATTGATCCCTAGGGAAGGTTACCCTAAGGAGACTAAGGGTCTCGACGGAAACTAGCGTAGAAGTCACTTGGCTGGCTAACCTACTCATCCAAGCAAACACACCAATAACGGGAAGTAAAACATTACATCATATTCAATAATAAATTACAGGGGTTTGGAGCTTCTTGCTCATTACAGAAGAGAATAATAACAAAAGGAAGGACCCTTCAAGGGGATGCGCTGTAATCACCACTGGTGCTCTCGCTCGAGTCCTCGCCGGATCCAGTGCCAGAACTCGCCTCAGACGTCTCGCCGACGGCGGTAGAAAGCTTTGGGATGTCCGAGGGCGGGGAGTCGGGCGCGCCGGGAGGCTTCAGGACGGGATCGAAAAGCCAGGGGAGGAGTTGGTCGGCAGTGACGGTCTCGCCCACCTCTCGCAGCAGCTCCAAGTCCCGCAACGTCTCGAGGGTGAGCTTGACGGTGGCATGGGCATTCGCCTGCAGCATCTTGTCGATGTCGTACTCCGAGAAGTGACGACTCTTCAGCCTTTCATCAAGCGTTGGAGGGGGTGGGCCTTTCGCCGCTTCCGCACGCCGGAGTTGGTCACACAGCAAGACGTTCTCGTAGCGCACGTCAGCCAACTCCGCGCGGAGCGCTGTGGATGGGGCGGGATCCTGTGGAAAAGAGATCAGCTCAGAGAAATGTTGCACAAATACGGCTTCAGGAAGCGAGAACAGGGGTCCAGGAAGGTCTCGCTTACCTCGACTGCGGGGCGTAGGGATAGCAATTGTTGAGCATTTGCCAGCTCTTGTTGAGCACTCGCGAGCTCTTTCTCCAGGGCACGCGCTTGAGCCACTGCTCCCTCCCTCGCCTTGTATATGTCCATGAAATTCTTATCTAGGCTAATGCTCCGGCGAGCGCACATATGCGCGAGCTCGAATCCGTGCAGCAGGGCCCGGACAGAATCGAAGGCCAAGAGCCGAGTGGGCGTCTGGTCGAAGACGCTGGCGTCCTCTCGGCTGTAGAGACCATAGCCTAGCGAGAAGGCCTCGCCAGTGACCTCGTCTCGCTCCGCCCAGCTGGTAAGGAGCGTCGAAACCTTGATCAGGTTGGACTCGGGGTCCCACTGGAGCTGAGGCTTCCCCTCAGCGTCGAGGTACTTCACGCCGATTCCATAGTTTCTGTGCCCTTTCGGCACCTCCTTAGGCGGAGTCCGGGCAGAGGTCTCGGCGACGGCCCCTTCTTCCCCAGTCTCGTTTGCGGCAGGTGAGTTCCGGGCGGAGGCCTCGACAGCGGCCCCCTCTCCCCCAGCCTCGCTTGCGGCCGGTGGGTTCCCGGCGGGAGCCTCGGCACGGCTCCTGACAGCAGCATCCATCTCGCTGGCCCTCTGAAGAAGCTCTTCGAAGGACCTGCCCGGGGGAAGAGACCGGACGGGCGGGACTGCCAGGGATTTCCCTTTCTCGGAAGCAGACGGCTTTGGCCTCTTCAACGATCGGAGGGCAGGAAGGGTTCCTTTCCGCTTCTTGGCTTTTGGTGACACGGGTTGGGCCGGTTCATCCCGGCAGGCGCGAGCGCCATCTCTCGCGAGGGCGAGAGAATCTCTCGCGGCCAGGCTCTCGGTACCCGGGGCCTCGGCGAAAGGTTGGCGCAGGGGGACCTCCCGCTCTCCTGCAAAGTGGCACTATTCAGCACAAGAAGATCCTGACAGAGTCAAGTCTAGGGCGAAACCATACCTTCGCCCAGGGGGACGGGAAGAAGGGAGTCGACGTCTCGCCGGAGGAAGTGGACGTCGAACTCCTTCGTGCCAAAGAAATCCAGAATCGCGCTCTCACGCGATCCCAGAGCGGGCGGCTTGTAGGCGGCATCCTCATACTGAACAGGCTGGAGGGGGACGTTGCCGAAGTCGCCAGTGACATAGACGAACCTCTCTCCCCAGTGGTGATGTTTTTTGGCGAGACCGGTGGTCTAGAGCAGCTGCCCGGAAAAGAAGACCACCCCTCCTTTGGCGCGGAAGGTGAATAGCTTCCGGAAGATTGGCAGGCTGAACTCGATCCTCTCGGACCGCATGTAGCATATGAACGCTACAAGGATCACGACGGAGTTCGGGTTCAGTTGGGCGGGAACTACCCCGTAGTAGCGGAGAGCTTGGCGAATCTCCGGCCAGAGGGGAAGGCGGAAACCCACCTCAAAATGTTCGAGGGGGATGGCGAGCTCTCCCGGCCCCGGGGTATTCACCTTGTCATGATTGCCCGGATTCCTCGCCGAGAAGCCAGCAGGGACGAAGCGATTAACGGTCGTGTTGAACTCCTCCAGGGTGAGGGTGCAGGAAGGGAAAAGATGCTTTCGGAATGCTTCTGCGCAATGAGCGCGACCCTCGCTCTCGCCCGGCATTTGGGTTTGTGAGTGAAGGGGAGAACTTTCGAGAGGTAGAGGCGGAAGCAAGAGGCCGAGAGCAACGGAAGGGAGTTAAGGTTCCGGATCGGAGAAATAAATGCGGTGGGTGGACTTCTCTATTTATAGGGAACCGTGATCATTACGGCGCCGTCCGATAGAGAGAGAAAATGGTGGCGAAGTACAGCTGTCATGATCTGGACCGGCGACACCTCGATCCCCCCCTCGGGATAACAGCGAGCAACACCCGTGTCTAATTAGCGCAAGCATCCTAGTTTTGGCGCGAGAATCCCAGTCGCGGTGCAAGCATCCTATCTCGCGCCATCGCGTCTAATTGGCGCGAGCACCCTAGTTCTGACACGTATTCTTAAGATCGCAGCACAAGATAGGAAGATATGGATAATGACACGCTCTCGCCGGCGAGAGCTGAATAAAAATAATAATAATCGTTATTACGAACAAACATAGGGGTACATTGTTTGAAGGGAAGGCTAAAGAGAGAGAGAGAAGACGAGATCTGGGGAACTAGTAGGGTTCCCAGCGCCATCGACCTCATTCCCGCAGCCTGGTCCTTGGAGGCGCTAGTGGGTTGAAATAGGATGACATGGTGGTACACCCCAGGTTAATCCGCCGGGCTTGATCCCGGATCTGCGCAATGCATCTCCCTGGCGAAGACCCGGCAGCGGGCCCTCCCGGCCGATCAGCCTCGCCCAAGAAGAAATCTCGCTCCAGAGCTTCCAGCCTCTGCTCCATAGATTCACGGAATGCTCTTTTCGTGGCAGCACGGACACGATCTCGCCGGATGAGCTTGGACAGAATGGCCGAGATTTTCCTCCTTCGCCCCTTCGCGTTCTCGGCGCCATTCAGGATTCCATCTATCTCGCCTGACGAGGGGAGGGGGGAGCCTTCGCCATCTTCTTCTTATTATTATTCTTCTTCTTCTTCTCCCTCCTCGTCGACTCCCGACCGCGAGCTGGGATCCCCTGCAAAAAGAGCGCCCAAGGTTTTGTTTAAAGCATGACGATTAGCTGACAAGAACGTCTCGCATACCTACAATCCGGCGAGAACCGTCGACTGGCGCCGGACGAGAAGGCCCGACCCCCCCCCATTGGTTCCGTAAAGAAGGTGAAGAGGCTTGCCCCGCCTCGGGCGGAATGGCTCGCGCGCGATGACCCCAACCTGGCCGGAAGCACGGGGGGAGTTATCTTCTCTCAAGGGATGATCGGCATCCTTGGGAGTGACGGAGGGTTCAGAAGCCACCCTTCCCGCCTGCAGGGCGGGATTCGCCGCGGGGGGAGGCGGCTCAACAGCTCTCGCCTCATCTTCCCGAGTGGCGAGACCTAGGTCGGCGGAAGCAGTCACTGCGAGAAGACAGTTCAGAAGAGAGGGCAAGATTGAAGTATTGAAAAGTGACAGAGTGTACCTATCGTCCTGGTCTCGACCGGAGGAATCACCCCCGAAACTTGCGTTTGATCCTCGGGAGGGTGAACTAGCGAGTTCGGGGGAGTCGGTGGGGACCCGACGCCGTCATTAGGGGCAGACTCCTGCGAAAGGTCACGTTAATTATTGGTCCTATAGCACAATAGTCTCAGAAGGTGCGATCGAAAGGCATACCTTTTGTAGGGAGGGGTTCCCCGCAGGATTCGGGGTAGGAGAGGGTGGATCCCTGTTCTCGTGAGCAAGGTCTCGTCGGACCACCTTGGCTTTCCTCTTGTCTTTCTTTTTCTTCTTCGGCTCGGAGGGTCCAACGGTGGAGGATTTCCTCGCTAGCCACGAGGCCACCGCAGCACAGTTGGCCAGAGCTCGCGCTTGGGCAACGGCTAGCCGGTCTTGAAGGTCTTGCGAAAGTGGCTTGGCAGCGCGTTTAGCATATATGGTGGCCTCGCGCAAAAAATCCAGGCGAGAGCTCAGTCAAGAAGCAGTGGTTTAGAGGCAAGTCTTAGGGTCGCCTAGCCAGCACGTATTTATAGCCGAAGTAGGGCCCACCGAAAGATTCCCTTGGCAGACAGGCACGTGTCCAGCGAATATTTTGGGGTTGTACTTGTCTTATCGAGCGCAGGGCTAGCTAGAAAAAAGCGGGGATTGTGTACAACCCCATATTCGTTGGGTAGGACCCAGAAGACCAAGACTTCAGTGGCCAGGGTTGGGCTAGTCCCGGGTTAGCCCTGGGGCAGACTGGCAGAGTTCTCGCCCTTAAGGAGCTCCCGCCCATTAGTAGGCGAGATCGTTCGCGCCGGGACTCGGGTTTTCAGGTCAGCTTTAGGCTTCGGGACTCGGGCGAGAGGGCGTTGAGTGAGCTTCACTCACTCAACGCCGCATTTGGGCGAGAGGGCGCTGAGTGAGCTTCACTCACTCAACGCCGCCTCCGGCAGCAAAGGGCGTTGAGTGAGCTTCACTCACTCAACGTCGTGTTTCGGCAGCAAAGGGCGTTGAGTGAGCTTCACTCACTCAACGCCGCATCCGGCAGAAAAGGGCGTTGAGTGAGCTTCACTCACTCAATGCCGTGATTAGCAGTGAAGGCGTAGAGTGAGCTTCACCCACTCAGCGCCACGTCCAACGGCAGTGACGTCAAGACCACCGAGAGCGAGAACCCTCTGGGCGGGAGATCTCGCCAGGGTGAGCCCAGCTAAGGCTCAGCGAGAGCCTTCTCGCCCGGGGTTCTCGCCAAGCAGGTCCAGGTGGTGGGGCCCGGCGCCCAGGAGAAGATTATTTATTATCCCCGGGTAAAATTACCTGTCTGCCCCCGGGTGGACAGCGGGATTTGGCTATTGGCAGACCCATCAGGGGTATTTCAGTATTTTCGGGTCAAGGGAAGACTATAAATAGACCCATAAGGGCTATTTGGAATGCAGGCTTTTCATTATTCTCCAACTCTAGTGCTTTCTGAAGAGCTCCCAGCCCAGCATTTGGCTTTGGAGGGGAAGCTCTCAGGGATCTTCCGGGTGTGAGGTGGGACCTCCCTACTGAGGCTTTGGGTCAGTCTTAGGACCTTAGCAGCAAGTCAAGGGTCGAGGCTTGAGAGAAGTAGGCGTCGACTGCACCTTGGTTCGTGAACATTCGTTGAGGTCATTTTTGGCTTCAACAGTCACGACTCAAGACCGTGGCAAATGCTTTGTTTACTTTTTTAAAAAAATATTAGCCACGACTTAGGGTCATGACCAATACTTACTGATTTTTTTTTTAACTATTTAAAAAAACAACAATTTTTGAAAATATGGAGAAGACAGCTAACTTATATGAATCTCAAAGTTGTGTAAACATGTATGATTTACTCTAACTTGGAACCTATATATAAACGAGAAATGAGAAAGTCATGTGCTCAAAGCAAAATAGATGACTGGTTTCACATCAAATTACAACAGAGCAGAAACTTAAGCAACCCAATCATGCTGTAATAACCCAGCATTTTCAGAACATTGCTTCCTTTGTGGTGTGGGAATGCTATAACTCTGTGTGTGCAGTGTGCACATACATGCATAGTTTATTATTTTTTGTTAACTATGAACTCATTGATCACCTGTCTTTGTTAACTATGAACTCATTCAGGTGTTAAACAATTTTTCATTTGATCATGTTTATTAATTCTTACTAGATATACTTATTTGATCATTCAGGTGTTTAATTCTTATTTGTGACAGCATGATAGCTAGATCTACTTTGATTTATGAATTTTTCTAGTTTATTTATAAATCTGAATCATATATTATCTCACTCCTGCAAGACAGTAGTTTTGAAGAACCTTCTCCCTCTTATAGACTTCAATGTCCAGCAAGGTTGTTTTATTGTTCTTTTAATATAGTCATGCCAGAACTTCTAAAATCAGCTAAGCTAGCTGTAGGGAAGGGACATGCTTCTGGTCGTGATGAGTTATATGTGAAGCAATTGTCAAATTACATAATTCTAGCTTTAGTGGAAGCTCTTCACAAAGTTATCTTATTACCTCTTATGTATGAGTGAGTTACTTTCTCATGTATATATAAAACTTAGTGCTGATAATTGTCAGATTACTTTGTCATGATCTGTAACATATTTTACAATATTTTATTTCCACTAACATAACATAACATAAGAAACAATTGAAATCTGTAACTTTTAATTTCCATTATCTAGTCCACCATTTGCCAAACTTGTAAATACCTTCTAAGCTTTGAGAAATACCTACCAAAGCTGCTAATAGTTGGTAATTGATTGGACTGTGTAAAAGAAAATTAAACTGAATTATTGCACGAATTTGATTCGAATCGGAGGAAAGCAAATTTTTTCCTATTTAAATACCATAATATCGTGGATATCTTCTATGTACAACTTTCAACGATTTCAGCAAGAGAGGATAGAATCATGACAAAATATAAATCTAAACATATTTTATAATTATTTTTCTTGCAGATCATGACATAGAGATTTCTAATTTTAAAATATGTAACATAAACACACATACAACATAACATAAACACACACACACATATATATATACACACACACATATGTATACACACACACACATACATACATACATACACACACAAATACCACATAAACACACACATACAACACACATACACAACACACACACACAACCAAAAAAACACATACAAAACACACACACACACACACACACACACACACACACACACACAAATACAACATAACATAAACACACATAACACACACATACAACATAACATAAACACATATACATATACACACACATACATACATACACAAATATCACATAAACACACACATACAACACACACACAACACACACACACATACAACACTTCTAAACATCTACACATACACAACACACACACATTTCTAATTCATACACACATTTCTATTGCATTCATCACAAAATATAGATCTGAACATATACAAAAATTAGGGGAAGAAATCACCTCCAAAAAACACAATCAAACACACAACATTTACAAAATGTGAAAGTTAATCATAAAATAGAAATCACATCAACATATAAACATATACACAATCTGGAAATAAAGGAGGAAAAAAACATAAAGTCAAAAATCCATTACAAGATGATCCCTAGCTAGGTCGATCAGGTAGAGGAATGAAATACCAAAATCGATGAGTGGAAGAACTTCTATGATAATCGGCTAGGTCAAAAATTTACTATGAAACATATTTTCAAAGCCTAATTCACAAGAAAAAGTTTTACATGTTAAACACAAAAAAAATAAAAACGTACTGATAATCTGATATCATTCATTGGTGAAGAGTCATAAGTTTTATTTGACCCAATTTCAAAAGAAAAACATTGAAATGGATGAAACATATTTTCAAAAACAGTAAAATATAAATGAGTAAGCCTTCAATCTCACGGAAATAGGATAGAGAAACACACAACTTCCCAAAATGAATGAAGGGAAATAGGGTTCAGTTTTTCACCTTCAACCTCACGGAAATAGGCTTCCAACTTCCAAGTTCAAATAGCCGGTGAGGAATGACTGAATGAGGATCAAGAACTACTTGAAGCCAGTCAAGCGCATGTCGGAGAAAAACAGTCGGGGCCGGCACGGCGGCACACCGCTCACGCCTGGAATTTTGGAATCTAGAATGGCCGCTTGGCACCTGGCCAGAGAAACAAGTGGGGAGTAGATAGACAGAGAAGGAGAGAGACGAGATTGTCGAGGTTAGGCTTTTCGCCGAAGATCAAGCGCCGACACAGCGCGCCGGCGACGCCTAACGGAGAAGCGGGACTGCTGGAGAACTGGAGAAGGATAGCAGAAGGTTAGGGTTTTTCTCTGATTTGCAAAATCCGGCTCTGTTGTCGCCTATCGGGAATTTTAAAAGGCAGAATAAATAATTTTGTCTTAAATTTCAGGGGGGCACCCCATTGGCCCATATGTAAATCCGCCCATGCTCGCAAGGCCGGGATAGCTCAGAATTTGGGTGACTAGGCAGCGGAACTCCCGAAAACTCTGTGTAGGGGTTCTAATGTCAGAAATGACTCTTATCCTCCGCCTAGTTCATCTCCTTTTTTAATAGTGGCGTTTTCCATACATGTTCATACTTACGCGTGCATTGGTAAAGCCCGCGAGCACTTTTTGTATGACTGATAAACATGGCGAATACCGACAAGTTCACCGCAAGGGAAAAATGTACGAGGTGCTCTGCGAGCTCCTACTTCCGATGATCTCCTCCAACAACTTATATCTCATGAGATGTCTTACTCATGACATCTTCAAGCTAGTATTCTACAAGCTCCTACTCGTGATGCTCTTCATGCTTACTAGGTGCTCTCCTTCAATTCCACGAGTTCTATACTCGTAAGGTGACCTCTTCAACGGATAGGTGCTCTTCTTCAATTCCTCGAGTTTCATACTCGCGAGGTGACCTCTTCAACAGCTAGGATGCTCTCATCTAATTCTGTGAGTTCCATACTCGTGAGGTGATCTTTTCAGCAATTAATACTAGTTTATTAACCACAAAATAGTCAAACTGTGGCAAAAACTTTTTTTATTTGCCACAAATTAGTCATCCGTGGTTAATATTAGCTTATTAGCCACGAAATAGGGATCGTGGCTAATACTTCATTATTAGCCACGGTTTTCTCCCGTGGCAAAAACAATCGTGGCTAAAAGTCATTTTTCTAGTAGTGAATTTACTATTTCAGCATTATTAGCACGAGTTCTGCTCTGACAAACAGTTGATTATGATAGAGCATTAGTTGGAGATATCTAAGAGTTAAGTTAATCCTCCAGAGTTAGCCCCAAATAATGCGCTCTCATTCTCGTTGCGCTTCTTGTCTAAAGTTGAGCAGCACGTTGATTTAGGAAGGTCGCTTGCCCGAATTATTTAATGTTAAGTAGGTAAGGTCGTCGCAGACCTGATATAAGTTAGCTATTTATTTAATTGAAATACTTGTAAATTACTTGCGGTAAAAAGTGACGGGTTAATCATTTACGCAGATTGTTCATACTGGTGCGGGAAGGTCGACGACTCATGACGATAGAGAGAAGTGTATCACGAGTGACCGGTCGTTTATTGTCCTCCTTGGGTTTCCTCCGCTGGTCGACCTAAATTTCAGAATTTGTCGGATGTCGCTCACAACCAAGAGTACACCTAGTTGTATGCTAGGGCCTGCATAGTGCAGCACGACCACACTCAGAAGTTGCAGGACTGACCATTATCAATTACTGCCACATTGGTGAGGCAAGCAGGGTTCGCTACTGTTGAAACCGAAAAATCGGTCTTTGTGGAGTTCGACCCTTGGGGAAGGGGTGACCGCGCACCTACTACTCTCAAGCGAACGATCTAGGCACAAGACTAGGAACACAAGGGACAGACCCAAAGTCTCAGCGTGGAGGTCCCGCCGCATACCCGGAAAACTAGCAAACTCTTCCCCTCCCAAGCCAAAGGCTGAGCTAAGGCACCCTCGGAGGGCTCTCTTGGCCGACCGAAACCTCTAAGGAGAATCTCAAGACCAACTCTCTCATGACTAGAGGTGTCTCCTCGGGTCTATGTAAAATGTTCCTCATCCGCCCTACTGATGGCGTAACCTGGCCGAATAGTTCTACTTTACGCAACACCAATCGGGTCGCCAACAACGTAACTACATTGTTCTGAAAGGCCATTAACTGACCTTCAAGGGCCTCCCGGTATCCTTACCTCGAGGTCCCCACGGGGCGAGCGGTTCGCGAACATACCGTCCGCCTAAGATGAAAAGGATAAAACACATTCACAGGGCATCACAGGTATTAAAATTACAGGAATATAAATTTCATACTTCGGCACGCAGGCCGACAACATAAACAAATTAGGCCTTCTTGGGTCGACACAAACTTGGGCTTAAGCCCAGCTATTTCCCGCTTGATACTACAACACCTGTACGTCGATGTCTCGACAAGCGACTGCCAATTGAACACTAGTCGGATAACACAAGCGGACCAAATATATTGCGCACACCCCTTTTTCGAGGCTATGGTGCGCATTCCCTGCAAATAGATAATTCACAACTTCCTTAGAGTCTTCTCCGGGAACCCCAGAACATCACCAATCCGGCTCACACGCCCGGATGGGCTTCACACAGCATGCCTAAATCTGTACTCGCGTTTCCGGATACTAAGTGCAATTAATTGCGGGGATGTACACATCGACCCGGCGGAGAGCTCCCTTCTCCCACCCATTGGTGGAGAGGGGCTTCCATGCAAACATGTTAATTGAGGGCTTCACCTGCCCAAGGAGAAACTTCGTTACCCTTGACGCGCGTTTTGGCGGCGATGCCGGGAGAGGAGCTTCGGGTTGTTCTCGTTGAAGGCGGTTGCGTCAGTGGCCGATCTCCACTCTAGGACGAGCCTTGCTCCAGGCCGAGTTTGCTGCAGGCGGTGGTGGAGGCGGCCAATCTCCACTCCAAGACGCTGCGACGGTGGTAAAAAGCTAGGGCTTGGCCAGCCCCTGCTCTAGGCCGAGCCCCACTCCAAGCCGAGCCCTGCTCCAGGCGGGAGAAATAGAGTTGGGGAAAGGGGGGGCTCAGGCTGCCCCTACTGGCCGACGACGGGAGAGAAGCTGGGAGAGGAAGGGGGCCGAGCTCGGCCTCGATGCAGGTGACGACGAGGAAGGTGGCCGAGCTTGGCCTTGTTTGATCACGGCGGCTGTGACAGTTAGGGAAGCTAGGGCTCGGGATCTTGCTCGATCCGGGCGGCGGAGACGAGAAGGAAAGCTCGGGCCGGCCTTGTTACCGGCAGCGACGGGAAGGGGGCCGAGCTCGGGATCGGGCAGCCCCCTAGTGGCTGGCGACGGGAGAGAAGCTGGGGGTCGGAATCGGGCTGCAGGCGATGCCGGGAAAGGGAGGGTCGAAGATCAGAAGAGTGGGGGAGGGAAAACGGCGGCTGACCTCCTTAGGGTTGTCTTCCCATCTTTTTGTTGCTTCCTCCTTCCTCCTCCTCCTTCTCTTTCTTTTTTTCATTTTTCTTCCTCCTTTTCACCGAGCCCCCCTTCTCCTCTTTTTGTTTTTTTTTCTTCTTTAAGCTGCTGCCCCCCCCCCCTCTTTCTTTCTTTACATATATATATACAAGTGACAGGCACAGGCCTTTGGCTCTGGCGGCATTCGACGAGGGTGCGACAATCGGCGGGGTGCGACATTCGGCGGGGTGCGACATTCGTCGGGATGCGACATTCGTTGGTGGTGCGATATTTGTCGTGGGGACGACATTTGTCGTGGGCGGCGACATTTGTCGTGGACAGTACTCGCCCCTATGGCCTCGCGCGATAGTATATAAATCAAGAATATAATTTTTATTTTGTAAAACAAATTATATTTTAACGTTAAAACATTAATTTTTCTCTTGTCATTCCTAGCTAGAGACAATAGGTTTAGGGTATCTAGTGTTTTTATTTTATATATTTTAATATTGTAAAGTTGTGTAATTACCTAAAAGGATATTGTCTTTATAATATACTAATATAAAGTTTGGTATAATTGTGTAATTATGAATACAACTATAAAGGCAATATAAAGACATCAGACAATGTTTCACCAAAGAGTAGTTTTCGTATATTAGTAGAGATAAAAATATATATATAATATCTTATCTAATATATATATAATATAATATATATTATATAATATATATATTATAATATATATATATATTAAAAAACATATGCACACAAAACCTCCGCACGCACGCACGAACACCCGCACGTTTTCGAACGGGGCTGTACCAAATCATCGCCAAGAGCATACCCCGAGCCCACCACTTGGGGAGGATCCCGCTCGGCCGGATACGGGGTTGTACAACTACCCTGTTGAAAGAGACGCGGTTCATACTATGTCGACATGGAGTATGTGCGCGAGCTTGAATACCCGCAGTGTGCGCAGTTTTGAACACCTGTGGTGTGTTGGCGAGTTTTGAACACCTGCAGTGTGATTACAGGTTGTGAGTATCCATTAATTGTGTGATGGCTAGTAAAACGCTTAATATATAACTGATGTTTATGCTGCTATCTTTCTAGTTATATTATGTTTCACTCCTTCAAATATTTGCTCCTAGCATATAAAATGAAAATGCATTATATTAAAATGTTGCTGCTAACTCTCTCTTACTTCGACTTTTTACTTATTATTGGGTGCGTTGGGTCGTCCCCAGGGTATGGATCCGGGGAGTAGATATGTTTCCACTTAGCTCAGAGATTAGCTGTTATTTAAATACCATTTACAGGAGACAGGGCATCGTGAAGTCTAGTGGTCGCATGACGGCGTACCAGTAGATGCAATTGCATGCCCGTGCAGAGGCCCCTCCCATCATCTCCAAACTTTCGAGACGTGAGTTTCTAGAGTATGAAGAGTGAGAGAGAGTTCTAGCGATAGATGTTTTGGAGCCCATGAGGCGTTCATATATAAATAGTGGTTACGACTATACTTAGTACTCTGTTAAATATATATATTTTCATATATATTTGTTGGCTCTCTGTGTATTATTTCTACATTTGTGATGTGATGTGTTATGTTGTGATTCATGTTTGACAAGGCGACCAACTAGTGTTTGGTAGAGTGAGTCATTGTAACTCGGGAAGCACTAGGTGGACGTCTTGAGCAGTAAGGCTCGTCTCCGACCCGATCTGGGCAAAGGTTGGGGAGGGGGTCTTACATTGGGTGGCTACAATTTTGCGGCAAAAAAGGAGTCAGACAGTGACTCACGGGTGTATCATGCACATGAAGGTTGTGTAGTTCGATAGTCTATACCGACTGATGGGGACCATAGCGCGACATGATATGCCCATGATTTCTGTGGGTGACATGGTGGATGGTCGATGTGGTGCAGTGTATCACCCTTCTGCTGCACGGGTTTGACGAGTCAGTTTTTGTGATTCAGGCATGTCGACATCCCACAGGTGAACCAGAGCAGAGATGAAGTTCGACTTGCAACAGTCGGCTGACACCTCAGACATGAGGTGGTGTTTCGTGTAGATTGGTGCTTTGTCCAGACATTGCTTTGTGTAGACAGTGTTTCGTACAGATGATGCTTTGTGTATAATATGATATTTGAAATTCTAACCAATATGGTGATGATTAAGTTGGTTTTGAACTTTCAAAGTCACATGTTTTACCATCCCCACTTGTCGGCCATCAATGCAGACTTTTCTTCAAGCCGCTCTCGTGATTTGAATAGACACATGCGAGGAAGTTTCTTGGAATGAGTCCAAGACATGTGAAATGACTCTATAAAAGGGGAGGATGACATTGTATGAAGAACACGCCAAAAGCCAAATCAAAGAGAGGTAAAGTCTTGAATAGTAGAGCGGTGGTGCATGACCGAAGGTGCCGGTGGGAGTCGACATCCGATTGCACGCTACATCGACAATGAAGAGCGAAAGCGTGCGGGTAGCGACAAGGCGTTTGATTCGCAGGTTGCGACAAGGTGTGTGGTGCTCGATGATTGCATGCTCGTATGCGGTGATGGTTGTGAGCAAGTGGTGATATTGGCAGGTTGTGAGTTCTCGACAAGGTCAAGTCCTGACTTGGATCTCTTCTCGGTAGTGATGACGGCGGTTGGTCGTCTGACGATGACGAAGTTTCGTTCTGCTACGAATCTCGTACGCCTGTTTTACGGATTGCAGTTAAGTTTCGTAATTTGAGTTCTTTTGCAGTATATTTTCAGATTTGTATCTTTTAATTTGAGTACTTATTAATTTTATTGTGCTAATAAAATTATGTGAAACACGTATTTTTTTACAATTCTGTATTTAATTGTTCGTAAAAATTGCACTTCTACGACAAAAAATCCTAACATTTTGAAGTACTACCGTGCTATAAAATGTAACTTTAGTTGAACCGCATGGTGCATTTTGTGAATCTTGTCCAGTATGCAAGGCCTCATTTGAATGATAATTATTTTGTTATGCACCAAAAAAAGGGATCCGGATCCTCTCCATTTGTAATGAAATGGAGGGGATCCATTTCAAAATCTGACGGTTGAGAAAAACTGTAATACGTCTAAAGGTTATCATATTTTTGCTTAACAAAAAAATATAAAAGATTAGAAAAATTGAAGTCATTAGATTCTCAACCATTCAATCTGAACCGTGAAATGAATCCGGATCCTCATATCAAAAAAAGACATCCGCTTGTTCTGAATCTCATCCAAGCTCTTATATAAGGTGCAGTTTTTTCTTCCCAATTTATTGAAAGTTTTTTAAATAAAAAAGCATAATTTCAATTTAGGTACAGTGCAGAAATGTTGCGCTAGTTGGATTATCTAAATAAGAGCAAACACATCACTGCTTCAGTACATCAGACACACAATAAAATTTGAATGGCAAAAACATACATAAATCATCATTTTCGCCATAACATGTAAGAAAATGTATAGAGGTCGAGCCACCTTCGAATGCGGAGCTTCCAATGAAGTTGAAAATCTTCGATTCTTTCACGACCGGGACATTCACAAACGCTTTTGGTTTGGAATAATCTTTCCGCCCTGTTACAAATATTACTTGGTTTGCTATCGTACTAATAACATGTGTTTTTAAAAAGGAAAAATATGGAAGTATATAATTTGTCTTTTTGTTGATTTCTCGAAATGACTTTTCAATCCTGCATTCGATAAATCTTTTAAACGCACCGCCGCCGGATTCCTTATATGTTATTTACTTTGGATGTTGTCGTAGACAAAACCCTTCTTCATCCTCTTATCCTTTTTCACTGTTTCTTCTGTTGTTCGCCTCAAATCATTCATGACATTTATTACATACTCTTTGACAAAGTTTACAATTCTCAATTGGTTTTGCCAACTCATTGTTGGGAATACGAGCAATCAATCCCGACCAGAGCACCTATTTTAAATTTTAGGCGAGCAACCTGCGCGACCGCATTGAGCGGTATGCCATCGCAACAAAATAACACAATGCAAAAATAATAAAAGCACACAGAGATTTTAACGTGGAAAACCCAATTGGGTGAAAAACCACGGGACGATCGGAGTCCAACCCGAAAAGCCTCCACTAAAAATGTGTGAAAAACACACGCACGGATTACAGGCTTTCCCTCCACCGATCCACAAAGGATCTTCACCAGCTTCACACTACACAATACAATAAATAGTAACAGAAAAATTGCAAGTTACCGACCGGCGGATGAGACAGATTACACAAATCCTCTCCAAGGCGCCTCTTCGAATCCTTGCCAATATCTGCTCCAGATCCAATCCGTGTAAGCGAAGTACTCCTTGTCAACGTCGTACAACAACGTCTGAAAGCTCTCCCAAACTAAGACGATTGCCGCAAAGGCCTCTCTAGAAATCTTTCAATGCTTGAGTTTGGAGAGAAGTGGATGCTTTACCCCTCCTCCTTCATCCCTATTTATAGGGCCAAAATCAAGGAGGTAGGTGTGGTAGATGACATGTGGATGAAGCTTCCATGAAGCTTCCCTTGGTCAAAAACACATGTCATGAAACTTCCTTTGGACAATTTCCTAGAAGCTTCCTTTAAGAGCACATGTTGAATTCCAAGTCAAAGACGGCTAACCCTTTTCATACTTGTCATGAAACACATCAAAGTTGGATAACCTCTTTCACACTTAGGAGGAAATTATCTTAACAAATCTCCCCCTTTTCGACTAAGTGAAGAAATCCTGTCATTCTGGCAATCTTCCCCAGAGTCTTTAATTTGCCTCTCTCCATGTCCTCCATCAATATGTCTCCACTTTCGATCAGCAGCACCAAATTTGAGTTAATGAGACTCGAACTCAACAGCTTTTTCCACAAAGGACGGGAACTGTACCCAACAAATTATTCTCCCCTTTGCTTTATGTGGAGAGAACCGCCATGCCGGCGATCCTAACGCAATGCTCGAACTTCCCCCTTGGCACGGTCTTGGTCAGCATGTCTGCCCCATTGTCATCAGTGTGCACCTTCTGAAGATCAAGCTCTTTCTGCTCCAGGACATCTCGTATCCAATGATACCGAGTGTCGATGTGCTTCGATCTCGAGTGAAACGTGGGGTTCTTCCCCAAGTGAATAGCGCTCTGACTGTCACATAGGAGTGTGTATCGGTCCTGAGTGAATCCAAGTTCTTTGATGAACCTCTTCATCCAAAGCAACTCCTTCCCAGCCTCAGTAACCGCAATAAACTCAGCCTCCGTGGTGGATAGTGCAACGCACTTCTGTAGTCTCGACGCCCACGAGACAGCTCCCCCTGCAAACAGAATCACGTATCCGGACGTCGACCTCCTGGAATCCACATCTCCAGCCATGTCAGCATCAGTGTAGCCCAGCAGCTCTGGCTCACTGTCTCCAAATCTCAACGTCAAGTCTGACGTCCCCTGCAAGTATCTCAGTATCCACTTCACTGCGCTCCAATGCACTCTCCCAGGATTGAAGAGAAATCTACTGACGGTCCCAACAGCATGCGCAATATCCGGACGAGTACACACCATCGCATACATGAGGCTCCCAACTGCAGATGCATACGGAACCTTCTGCATCGCCTCGATCTCCTCGGGTGTGTTGGGGCACTGATCAGCGGTAAGCCTGAAGTGAGCTGCAAGCGGCACGCTCACCTTCTTTGCCTGATCCATATCAAACCTCTGCAGTACTTTGCGGATGTACCGCTCCTGGGATAACCAAAGTAGTCTGGCTCCCCTGTCTCTGCGAATGTGCATCCCTAAAATGGTCTTCGCAGCACCCAGATCCTTCATCTCAAAAGTGGAACTCAACTGTCGCTTCAACTCAGCAATGCGAGCAGTGTTCCTCCCGACGATCAACATATCGTCCACGTACAACAACAGAATGATGAAGTCCTCTGAAGCATACTGCTTGATGAACACACAGTGGTCAAGGGTGGTCCTCCTGAAGTTGATCTCCCCCATAAAGGAATCAAACTTCCTATACCATTGCCGCGGGGCCTGCTTCAGGCCATATAAACTCTTCTGCAAGCGACACACAAGACCTTCCTTCCCTCTGACACTAAAGCCCTCAGGCTGCTCCATGTAAAGCTCCTCCTCAAGATCGCCATGCAGAAAGGCGGTTTTGACATCCATCTGCTCAACCTCCAAATCTAGCCTCGCAGCGAGGCCAAGGACGACACGAATAGATGACATCTTCACCACAGGTGAGAAGATCTCATCGAAGTCTACACCCTGTCGCTGTCCAAAACCCTTCACCACCAGCCTGGCCTTGTATCTGGGAGGTGTGGAGGAATCTCCCTGCTTCACCCTGAAGATCCATCGATTCTTCAAGGCCTTCTTGCCCTTAGGCAATCTCACCAGGTCATAAGTGTGGTTTTTCTGCAGTGACTGCATCTCATCCTGCATAGCATCCATCCACTGACGCTTCTCGGTACTCTTCACAGCCTCATCATAACTCTCAGGCTCCCCCGCATCAGTCAGCAAGACGAATTCTGATGCGGAATATCTAGCGGGCGGGTGCCTGGCCCGATCTGACCTCCGTAAGGCCGGCTCAGGGGCCGGTGCAGGCACATCATCAGTAATATCCTCAGCGACTCCTGGATCACCATCAGTGGTGATATCATGATCCGGAAGTATATCAACTCCATGTGCAGGCACGAGCTCGGCAGTCTCCTCAGCATCATCAGCTCCAACCATAGGTGACTCTGCAACAGTGCGAGAGTCAACTTCCAACTCAACAGTCCCCTCAGGATCACCAATAGTCTGATCCTCGCAAAACACAGCGTCACGGCTACGTACAAGCTTCTTCTCAACTGGATCAAAGAACCTGTACCCAAACTCTCCACTATAGCCGTACCCCAAGAAAATACACTGCCGGGTCTTCGAATCCAGCTTCGATCTCTCGTCCCTAGGGACGTGTACAAAGGCTTTGCAGCCAAATACCCGCAAGTGACTGTAAGAAGGGTCTTTCCCATACCAGACCCTATCAGGAACATCCTCCTGCAAAGCTGAACTCGGCGAGAGGTTGATGACATGCGCTGTAGTGAGAAGAGCCTCGCCCCAGAACATCCCTGGCAGCTTCGACTCAGATAGCATGCATCGAATCCTCTCCATCAGCGTCCGATTCATCCTCTCAGCTACGCCATTCAGCTGTGGCGTCTTGGGCGGGGTCTTCTCATGACGGATGCCATGGTCCCTGCAGTACTCGTCAAATGGACCAATGTACTCTCCCCCGTTGTCGGACCTAATGCACTTCAGTCTTTTCCCAGACTGTCTTTCCACCTCAGCGTGGAATCTCCTGAAAGTATCGAGTACCTGATCTTTGGTCTTGATGACATAGACCCAAAGCTTCCTCGAATGGTCGTCAATGAAAGTGACGAAGTATGATGCTCCTCCTCTAGTCTGGACCTTCAGTGGTCCGCACACATCAGTGTGAACAAGCTCCAATGGCTCCGATCTCCTAGTGGATGTGTGGCTGTGGAATGAGACCCGGTTTTGTTTCCCAGCCATGCAGTGGTCACACCTCTCCAAGTGAACATCAGAAATGTCACTGATCAACTTCTTCTTCGCCAGGCATCCCAATCCCTTCTGGCTAATGTGTGCCAGCCTCCTGTGCCATAAGGAAGTGGATGTCTCATCCCTGACGGAGTTGGCCTGAGCAGCTTCAGGCCTCCCCTCCATATAGTACAAGCCAGAATCTCTGTAACCCCTGGCCATCACAAGTGATCCCCGGATCAGCTTCCAGAAATCTCCTCCAAAGACACTCAGGTGTCCTTCATCTCCAAGTCTGCCAACAGATATCAGATTGAAGCGGATGTCTGGCACATGTCGCACATCCCTCAGAACTAGTAGGGCTCCAGTGCTCGTCTTTAAGTGCATGTCTCCACGCCCAAGTACCTTGGACGTATCTCCATTGCCCATCCTCAACACCCCACAGTCATGAGTGGTGTAAGTGGCAAATAACTCTCTGTTGTGGGAGACATGCGCAGAAGCTCCAGAATCAACGATCCAGCATCGGTCGTCACACGAAAGTGCAGCTGTGACGTCGTCGCCAACAATAATGACGTCGTCCTCCTCAGTCGAAACAGTGGCTGCCGTGTGACCCTCATCTTTGCCCTCAGTGGTAATCCCATTCTTCTTCTGATCGTTCTTCCACGAATAACAGAATTTCTTGATGTGCCCCTTCTTATGGCAGTAGTGGCATTCCACGTTCTGATAACGTGACTTCGACTTGCCCCTACTCTGACTCCTGTCCTCCTTCCTTCCTCGGCTCTTACTCCTTCCTCTCCCCCTGGTTTCAGTAAAAAGAACGTCAGCTCGTGAAGAAGAGCCTGAAGTCCCCTGAGACTTTCGTCTCACCTCCTCATTCAAGATCCCGCTCTTGGCGATCTCCATGGAAACAATCCCCTGGGGGGAAGAATTGATCAGAGAAACTCTGACCATCTCCCAAGAGTCTGGAAGTGACTTGAGTAGCCACAATGCATTCACCTCATCTTCAAAGGTCACCTTCATGGCAGTCAGACGATCAATAATCCCCTGGAACTCGTTGACATGATCCAAAATAGGAGAGCCCTCCCGGTATCTGAACTCTCCAAGCTTCTTCAGCAAGTACAGCTTGTTGATGCCCGTGCTCTTGGCATACAGGGTCTCGAGAGTCTTCCATAGATCCTTCGCATCATTGATGCTAGCCACATGGTTGTAGACGTTCGGCTCCACGAACCGTCTGATAAACCCACACAGCTTCCGATGCTCTACCTTCCATTTTGCTTCATCCGTGTCCTTTGGCATCTCCTCAAAGATAGGAGCATGCCAACCCTTCACATATATTAAGTCCTCCATCAGTAGATGCCACTGGTGATAATTGGCACCATTCAACTTTATCATCTGATCTGAACCAGAACCTGATACGGACTCCATCTCGCTCTGCCAACTGGCCGGACCGACCACAGATCTTTGAGTCGACTATCTCAAAGTGTGCAAGTGGAGAGGATAGCCAGCGGGCCAATGGTCGTAAACTACCACTCCCAATTACACACCCGAGATCCCGATCGACTCGTCCTGAAACCCCAAAGGTCAGCCCGGTATCTGCTCTGTCACTGAACCTGCTCGGTGACCGAACCTGGTCGATCACTCAACCTCCCTCTGATACCACTTGTTGGGAATACGAGCAATCAATCCCGACCAGAGCACCTATTTTAAATTTTAGGCGAGCAACCTGCGCGACCGCATTGAGCGGTATGCCATCGCAACAAAATAACACAATGCAAAAATAATAAAAGCACACAGAGATTTTAACGTGGAAAACCCAATTGGGTGAAAAACCACGGGACGATCGGAGTCCAACCCGAAAAGCCTCCACTAAAAATGTGTGAAAAACACACGCACGGATTACAGGCTTTCCCTCCACCGATCCACAAAGGATCTTCACCAGCTTCACACTACACAATACAATAAATAGTAACAGAAAAATTGCAAGTTACCGACCGGCGGATGAGACAGATTACACAAATCCTCTCCAAGGCGCCTCTTCGAATCCTTGCCAATATCTGCTCCAGATCCAATCCGTGTAAGCGAAGTACTCCTTGTCAACGTCGTACAACAACGTCTGAAAGCTCTCCCAAACTAAGACGATTGCCGCAAAGGCCTCTCTAGAAATCTTTCAATGCTTGAGTTTGGAGAGAAGTGGATGCTTTACCCCTCCTCCTTCATCCCTATTTATAGGGCCAAAATCAAGGAGGTAGGTGTGGTAGATGACATGTGGATGAAGCTTCCATGAAGCTTCCCTTGGTCAAAAACACATGTCATGAAACTTCCTTTGGACAATTTCCTAGAAGCTTCCTTTAAGAGCACATGTTGAATTCCAAGTCAAAGACGGCTAACCCTTTTCATACTTGTCATGAAACACATCAAAGTTGGATAACCTCTTTCACACTTAGGAGGAAATTATCTTAACACTCATATGTGAAATGTATTAGGTGACTTCTAAACACTATATTAGACTCCAAATCATTCATGCATGCGATCATAGATCAGTACAAACCCTGCTAAGTCGTGCGAGTGAATCTCTTTAGCATGCAGTTGTCTTGAATTTGTTTCACATTTTTTTATTGTACACCTTTAAAATATGTTTGCGTAAGAATCTTTTTGTTTCAAAACCATTGCAAGAACACTTGACATCGAAGGTTGTTGAGTTAATTTTAACGATCAATTGTTTTTCATTTTCGGCCCCATCACAATGCTTAGTGACAGAGTTTCATCACAAGCATATCACACCTCTTCTGTGAGACTTCCACTCATTGCATCATTCATATAAGCTTGTTCAAAAGAGGAGGAGAATGCGAACTCTCATGCTTTAAAAGATTCAGCTGGAGGAAATTAGGGGAGAACGCTCGACGTATATCATGAAGAGGTAAAGTTCCATCCGCGAAATGCCCCGAAACAAAGAGAAAATTCAGGTTGGCAGCATCTGCGAGAACAGCAGCAGCAACGTGCGATAAGCGTACCAAAAAATTTGATGATTGTTATTAGCACCGCAGTTTTGATTAGTCGCACTGCACTCTCTAATTTTTCGTGCATTTTGAAAATATGTCTTGTACATTCATTTTTAGGAAAAATATTCACGTATTTTTCCTAAAAATGCACGTACAAGACGTATTTCCAAAAGACGTAAAAAATTGGAGAAAGTGTGGTGCGACTAGCCAAAACTGCGGTGCTAATAACAATCATCCAAAATTTTCCCTATTAAAATGTCAAGTTTCTCCCACGTGTCCGCTCCCCGTGGCATGATGTGATTGTTCGATCAAAATAGTAAAAATCGGGTGCAAACACGCCCATGCTCTGACCTCTGGGCTGCCAATAAATGCCCATAAAGAAAGCTGTTCAAACCCGCTTCACAACCATTGAGCTAAAGCTTTTACATCCGTTGGATCTGCTTCAAACGGGCAATCTACAGAACCTAGAGGAATGATTCCGGGACGAGGGAATATTCTCCTGCATATGCCCTTATCGTAAATTTTAATATATTCAAGGGCTGTTCCGAACATGATAGTCCCACTAGCATGCCCTTGCATTCCACATATAATTACGACATTGACACCCTAAGTCGGATTCCATTTGGCTGCCAGCTATTGAGCCGGGTTCTCAATAAATATTCACGGATCAAATTTTAAATACAGTAATGGTCCACCATTTAAATTAATAAATGTGAGACTTAGGCTCTATTTGCGAGAACTTATTTTCACCGGTCAAACGGTTACGAGCGCATGTATCAGGCCTTAAATATACGACCGCATGTACCAGGCCTTAAATATATCACTGCATGTACTGGGGCTTAAATTAAGACCCGGTACATGCGGCCGTAATTGATAAGAAAATGGTGTCTGAAGATAACAGCAACATCCACCGATCAATAGAGCACAAACAATAATAAGAAACAAAACGAACAACACAAGTGAACACAGAGATATACGTGGAAAACCTTCACCACTTGAAGGTCAAAAATCACGGGGCACGACACAAAGAAAATCCACTATAATAAATAAGGATTACAGAAATTTATCTAGGTTTGCTCAAACCTAGAAAGCCCTCCGGATTTGACACACAAATCCACTCCTCTCTACCACCAAGACAAACCACAACTTCTCTACAACAGGATAAAATCCTACTCTCTCTTCAAGCACAATAGCAAACGAAGACAAGAAAGGGTACACCTGAAACCGTAGACGAAGAAGCCCTTGAAACGGTAAAGAAAACTCCTTCCAAACAACACAGAGGAAACACCTCCTTCATGCAACGAACTCCCGCCTACAGCAGCGGCAAAATACCTTGCAACAGCGGGGACGAATGGCGGCCAGCAAACGGCGCGGGCGCGGGGATGGCGGACGGCGGACACACGGCACGGGGCAGGCGACGGACGGCGGTCGGCGCGGGCTGGGGGGGCTTCCGCTGCTCTCTCTGATAACCCTAACCTCTTTAATCGAGAGAGGGGAGGAGTTTTAAAAGTCACTCTAATTTAAAAAAACTGCTCACTGTTTTTAAATAAAAACGCCCCCCCCCCCCCCAACAGTAAACAGAAAGTTACAACATCAAAATCCAGGTTGCAACTTCTTAAATTCTGCACACACCTCACCTTTAGGGGCTGAACCTCAACAAACTCTCCTTCAGACCATAAAGGAGAGTATCCCGCCTTGACTCCTTCAGGTGGGGATCATGCCGATCAACCGCCGGCAGAAATCATGCTTTTCTTTTGGGATGATCTTCATCATCATGTCCGACGGATTTTCATCCGTGTGGATCTTCTCCACCACCAACAGCTTCTCCTCCACAACATCCTGAATCCAGTGATACTTTACGTCAATGTGCTTCGTCCTGGAGTGAAAGGTGGGATTCTTGGCCAAAAATATAGCATTTTTACTGTCATAGAAAACTGTGTACACGTCCTGTCGGAGATCAAGCTCTAGCATGAACTTCTTCATCCAAAAAAGCTCCTTTGACGCCTCAGTCAACGCAATATATTCAGCCTTCGTCGTCGATAATGTCACGCACTTCTGAAGCCTTGACTTCCATGACACTACCCCCCCTCTAAAAGTGACCACGAATCCAGAAGTAGATCTCCTCGCGTCAACATCTCTTGACATATCCGAATCCGAGTACCCAATGAGTTCTGGTGGACCTCCACCAAACTGTAAACAAAGGTCTGAGGTACCTCGGAGATAGCGGAGTATCCATTTCACAGCACTCCAGTGGACTTTCTCTGGGTTTGCCAAGTAACGGCTCACAGACCCCACAACATGAGCTATGTCTGGCCTAGTGCAGACCATAGCATACATCAGGCTCCCCACTGCGGATGCATAAGGAATTTGGCTCATCTCTTCCACCTCCTTCTCAGATGAGGGGCTTTGAGAACTGGAAAGTCTGAAGTGCCCGGCCAGAGGAGTAGCAACGGGTTTTACCTTGTCCATCATGAATCTCTTCAACACTTTCTCCACATACTCAAACTGAGACAACCATAGTTGACCAGCACTCCTTTCCCTAGTAATTTTCATTCCAAGGATCTTCCTTGCCGGTCCCAAATCCTTCATTTCAAAGGACTCACTGAGCTCCTTCTTCAACTCAGCTATGCTGGCCTTGTCATCCCCAACAATCAGCATATCATCTACGTACAACAGCAGAATAATGAACATCTTCTCAGTCCTCTTCACATATACACAGTGATCAGCCCTGGTCCGTTGGAATTTGCTCTTCATCATGAAAGAGTCAAATTTTCTATACCACTGCTTGGGTGCCTGCTTCAACCCATAAAGGCTTTTCTTGAGCCGGCAGACTAGATGATGCTTCCCTTTAGCCACAAAGCCTTCGGGCTGCTCCATATATAGCTCTTCCTCCAAATCGCCATGCAGAAATGCCGTCTTGACGTCCATCTACTCGACTTCAAGATCCATGGAGGCAGCCATACCCAACACCAGTCTGATAGAGGACATTTTCACCACTGGGGAAAAAATCTCGTCGAAATTAATACCTTGTTTCTGACTGAAACCTTTCACCACAAGTCTCGCCTTGTACCTTGGCTGAGAGCGATTTCCATCCAACTTTAACTTGAAGACCCACTTGTTCTTCAAAGCTCTCTTCCCTTTAGGCAATGGGACTAAATCATACGTCTCGTTCTTCTGAAGGGAGTACAACTCCTCTTCCATAGCAGCTGTCCAAGCCTCACGATCTTCAGCACTCTGAGCCTCCACATAGGACTCAGGCTCTCCACTATCTGTAAGCAAAATATACTCATGAGGGAAATACCTGGTATTGGGCCTTCTGACTCTCTCAGATCTGACAAGAGCAACCTCCACCACAGGTGGTACATCAACTAGCAGAGCTCCCCCTGTATCCGGAATCATCTCTTTATCAGGAATAAGCTCACCAACTTCCTCCTCAGCATGGCCATCATCAACAGCAGTCTCTACTGGCCCATCATCAACATAGAGTCTCTCCTCAGCAGGTGGAAACTGTGGAACCCGTGACTCCGCAGGATTCTGCTCATCAACCACTTGATCTTCAACAAAGATCACATCTCGGCTTCTGATCATTTTCTTGTTCACAGGATCCCAGAGTCTATAGCCAAACTCCTCATGGGGAAATCTCATCAAGATGCACTCCCGGGACTTCTCATCAAGCTTCGATCTCTCTTTCTTGGGGACATGAACGTGGACTTTACACCCAAACACCCGGACATGTCCGTACGACACTTCCTTCCCGGACCAAACACGCTCTGGAATATCACCATTCAGAGGTGAAGAAGGAGACAGATTTATCAGATGTACATCAGTTTGAACAGCCTCAGCCCAAAACTGTTTGCTAATGCCAGCTTGAGAAATCATACATTTGATCTTCTCAATAATAGTCCTGTTCATCCTTTCTGCTAACCCATTTTGTTGCGGCGTCCTCGGGATTGTCCTTTCATGTACAATGCCATGCCTTCTGCAGTAAGCGTCGAAGGCACCAGTGTACTCTCCTCCATTATCAGATCGAACTCGCTTTATTTCTTTCCCGGTCATCTTCTCCACCTTCGCTCTGAACTCTTCAAACTTTGCTAGAACATCACTCTTCTGCTTCACAGAATATGCCCAGACTTTTCTGGAGTGATCGTCAATGAACGTGACAAAGTAAGCGGCTCCGCCCACAGACTTGGGCTCAATAGGACCACACACATCAGTGTTTATCAAGTATAGTAACTCCGCCTTCCTCTTTGGTTCAGAATCAGCAAAGGAAACACGTTTCTGCTTACCGGCCAAGCAGTGCACACACGTATCAGGAAGCCCTCCTGATAGCTCCGGAAGGACCTTGTTCTTCACTAAGATCTTCAAGTTCTTCTCCCTGATATGCCCAAGTCTGCGATGCCATAACTCCATAGAGTCGCTCTCTGCCGCATTCATACTTGGACCACAGATCTTGGCTTTAGTACGATAAAGGCCACAACATTTCCTTCCCCTGGCTACCACCAAAGAGCCCTTCAACAACCTCCAGGTCCCTCCACCTTCAATGCTTGTGAAATCACCATCATCAAGCCTACCAACGGAAATCAGATTCATTCTCAAGTCAGGAATATGCCTGACTCCCTTGAGAACAATCTTCCCCAATTCAGTCTCCAGATGGACATCACCACTGCCAACAATCAACGACTCACCGGAATTTGCCATCCGGATCACACCAAGATCTCCCGCAGAATAGGTGTAGAAGTAATCTCTGTGAGGATTGCAATGATAGGATGCACCTTCGTCCACGATCCAGTCTGTGTCAACGCAGTCCTGGCAAGACGACCCACTGCACTGCAAGCATAACGGCTCAGCCTCCACAATCGAAGTCGTCGCATCACCAGTGGATTCTACTACCTCCTTGGTCTTTCCCTTCAGGTCTCTTTTCATTTGGAAGCAATCCTTCTTGAAATGACCCTTCTTCTTACAATAGTAGCACTCGATGTCCTTCTTATACTTGCCCTTGGACTTACTCCTGGAACTGTCCCTGTGCTTCACATCCTTCTTCACAGACCGGCCTCTTCCCTCCATGAGAAAAACACCCGAAGTGGAAGATCCAGAATCCTTCCTTCTCAGCTCTTCGTTTAGGAGACAACCAGACACCATCTCCATGGTTACCACGCCATCAGGTGCTGAGTTGCTCAACGACACTACTAGAGTCTCCCAACTCTCGGGTAAAGAACTAAGGATCATCAGAGCTTGGAGTTCATCTTCCAAAGTGATCTTCATGGACTCCAACTGATTGATAATACTTTGAGCAAGGTTCAGATGCTCAGTCATCTGTGAACCTTCCCGATACTTCAAATTGACAAGCTTCCTAATCAAAAATGCCTTGTTACCTGCAGTCTTCCGCTCGTACAAGGCTTCAAACTTTTTCCATAAGGCCTGAGCCGAGGTCTCCGTGGAAACATGATGAAAAATAGAGTCATCGAGCCACTATCTAATGAACCCTACTGCATTTCGATCCATTTTCTTCCACTCTTCATCATCCTTAACTGAAGCAGGTTTCCCCGTCAACGGAGCATGGAGATCTTTACAATATAAGAGATCCTCCATCCGAGGCTTCCAGATGCTCCAATTCTTGCCATTTATACTGACCATCCTTGTGTTATATTCCATTTTTTTCTCAAACAAGTAACTCTATTACGGTCCACAAGTCGATTTATTTCAAGGGATTAACAAGAAAGGATAGGGAGCGGACCGATGGTCGTCACCTACCGCACCAAGTTAGAAACCGAGAAATAAAAACAACTAGCCAAAGAACCTGGCTCTGATACCACTTGATAAGAAAAGGGTGTCCGAAGATAACAGCAACACCCACCGATCAATAGAGCCCAAGCAATAATAAGAAACAAAACCAACAACACAAGTGAACACAGAGATATACGTGGAAAACTTTCACCACTTGAAGGTCAAAAACCTCGGGGCACGACACAACGAAAATCCACTATAATAAATAAGGATTACAGAAATTTATCTAGGTTTGCTCAAACCTAGAAAGCCCTCCGGATTTGACACACAAATCCACTCCTCTCTACCACCAAGACAAACCACAGCTTCTCTACAACAGGATAAAATCCTACTCTCTCTTCAAGCACAATAGTAAACGAAGACAAGAAATGATACACCTGAAACCGTAAATGAAGAAGCCCTTGAAACGGTAGAGAAAACTCCTTCCAAACAACACAGAGAAAACACCTCCTTCAAGCAACGAACTCCCGCCTACAGCAGCGGCAAAATCCCTTGCAACAGCGGGGACGAATGGCGGCCGGCAGACGGCGCGGGTGCGTGGATGGCGGACGGCGGACGCGCGACGCGGGGCAGACGACGGACGTCGGTCGGCGCGGGCTGGGGGGGCTTCCGCTGCTCTCTCTGATAACCCTAACCTCTTTAATCGAGAGAGGAGAGGAGTTTTAAAAGTCACTCTAATTTTAAAAAATTGCTCACAGTTTTTAAATAAAAACTCCCCCCCCCCCCAACAGTAAACAGAAGGTTGCAACATCAAAATTCAGGTTGCAACTTCTTAAATTCTGCACACACCTCACCTTTAGGGGCTGAACCCCAACAATAATCGCTTGACCGGTGAAAATAAGTCCTCTCAAACGAAGCCTTAGGCTTTGTTTAGGGCGACGCTATCCGACACGAACACGGTATGAATCGTCATTTGTGAACGTTCAATCTCTCCTAAGAAATTTCATCCACTTTTATGTTCAAAACTACTTTTTTTTATGATGGTCATAACTGTTGCCGTGTCAAACACACATTCTAACGCTTCGTTTGGCACGAACCGCACGGTGGAGGTGGTCTTGAACCCGGTGGTCATGAACTCGTTCATGAACATCTAACCTCGCCTAAAAAAATCACGCATTTTATGCTAAGAACTGGTTTATTTTCGTGGTAGCGGTCATGACCTTTGTCTAGCCAAACATACATTCGATGATATTGACGTTTTGGGCCGAGCTCACCGGAGCAAATAAGTCGCCCCAAATATGGAACGCCAAAGGCTTCTTTTGCCGCGGCTTATTTGCTCCGATAAATTTGGCCAAAAAGATCATTATCATAGATTGTATGTTTGGCAAAACAAATGTTTACCCCGAACACTACGTTCAACGAGGAGTTCAGACCGAAATTGTAGTTTGTTTTTACTTCTCCCGAACAAGTACACTGAGCTGAGGACTTAGAGACGGAGACCTTCTCACTAGAACCTCAAACAAACTTCGGAGCCGCAGCGAGAAGGTCCCGCCACACACCTAAAAGATCTCATATCACTTTCCCTCCAAATTCAATGCTGGACTGGGAACCTTCGGAGGGCTTGGAGAGCTCCTGCCTACCCACCCCAAAATCACAGTGAATAATGATGTGAAACTCTTGCCTACCAAAGCTAGCCAAAGGAGCGAGAAATCAAGAAAAAGTCCTCTTCAAAGGTGCCTTTGGGGGTCAATTTATAGTTTTCTGGGAATGGTCTACGGATAACGAGATCCCGCCTTTGAGTTTTACTAACGCAACCAAGATTGTTCTGCTAACAACGAAATCCCGTTGTTTGGAACGGCTAATGACATGCCGAAAATGGGATGTCACAAGAACGGGGAACACCCCCCTTGACAAGCGAGCCGAGCGGGCTGCGGCCTACTCGCCCGAGTGGCGAGTGCCCGAGGAAGCCGATACTCGCCACTCGCCTCTTAACCAGGGGCGAGTGAGATCTCGCTAGCTCCACTCTCCCCTTCTTGGTGCCTGAGTAGCGGGTGCCTGGTAAAGCTAGACAATTATCACTCGTCTCCGGCCGTCTGAGCCCACTCGATAAATACGGGGTTGCACAATAAATGTTACGACCGCTACCAAGAAAATAGACTATTTTTAAACATAAGTACATGAATTTTTTTAGGTGAAGTAGGGCGTGTCGTGCACGAACGTGAATTCAAGAACACAGCGCGAAACGAAACCTAAATGTAATACTGTATAATACGTGCATTTATAACATTGTCTGTCAATCACGGTCAAAACTGTAATTATAATTTCAATTGAGGATCAATTTTCATTACCACCATGACTATAATAATAATAATAATAATAATGAATTAGATGAAACCTACCAATCAAGAATAAATATGCAACCTAAAATATATATGGCAAAAGTGTAATTATAGCATATTTGGAGGTTTAAAGCTAAGCAATTTTGATTTTATACAGCAGTTTATAAATTCACTATACAAACCACTTCCGTATTGTGGCGTTGGATTCTTTTCATTCTTCATCTTCTTCCTTTCTTTCTTTCTGCTGATCAAGACTTCCGTGGACTGAAAACCGCCGCCGCCGCCGCTGCCGCCTGCCGCCGCGGATAGAAATCATTGTGGGATCGAAAGAGAGAGATTGGATCCTACTCAAATTTTATGGTTCGTGCGTGTAAAAGTTTCGCATATTTATGTATATTTCCTGTTTTCCTTCTCTTCCTCTTCCCCCTGTTTATTTGTTTCCTGCAAGAGCGCGTTGTTTCCTCTGTTCTGCTGCTCATCTGTTTATTCTGAAAGTCGTGATCATAGTTGCCTTTTTTTTTCATTTTGTTAGCTTCCGGATTGTTTCCCGCAAGAGCGCGTTGTTTCCTCTGTTCTGCTGTAAATCTTGCAGTACTGTCAAATTTAACCGTTGAATTTTATTTAGCCATTTGCGAATTAATTGGGCTGCCGGCCGGCCATTCAGAGATACAAAAATATTTTAAAAAAATTATGAAGGAAGCCCCAAGAGGTGCCTCTTCAGTTTTGACTCTGAGATCGGCTCTTCCGGGTCCAATACAGTTATCTCAGAGCAAAAGTTTTTCATCTTCAAAAAGAAAGAAGAAATGGACAGTTCACCTTGAGTGGCCTTCACCGACTCATTTTCCAAAAATTGTAGCTGATCTACGTTCTTCTTGTTTAACAGACCATCTAAGGTCATCCATATTTCAGCTGCCGACCGACATTCGATGATGTGGTCAAACATCTCCGGTGAAATCACACGCTTCAGAACGAATGCTGCCTTCGTATTTGTTCGCCTTCAAACTTTCACTGCTTCAACATTTCCACCAGCAACGACTACTTGTCGTTTGTCACCGCCGATAACTCCCTAAAGATCCTCGCCAAGAACATAACTCTCCATGCAATACCTCCACCTTTTAAAGTTGGTCTGCGTTAAGAGTTCAATTCCAATTTCTCATACATAACTGACTTCTATTGCGCCCAACTAATTTACTTGATTTTCATGAAGGAATAGCAAACTGCTGAGATTAGTGAACTGCTAATTCCTCAACACCCCTCTGATACCATGAAAAAATTTATGAAGGAAGCCGCAAGAGCTCGCAGGAATACCCAACCACAACCAAAGTCAAGTAAAAATCGGTAGCATCAGCAGCACAAGTGTCTTCAATTGAAATTAAAAACTTCTTTACAGAGCGAGATATACATTGCGAGACATGATTCACAATGTAACCAAAGGAAAAAGAAAACTACAAGAAGAAGTAAACCGTGCGGACAACAAGCTGTAACCGCACAAGCCACCAATTTGTAAGCTGAGTCCACTGTGATCGCTGAAGTCGCCTAACCGCAACTAGCCGCACAGACTAGTTATTGAAAGCTGAAGGACTTGAACAGAACCCAGTGATAGACCAGACGAAGTGCTCTACTTAACCGCAACCAGAAGGAAGTGACTTCAAGTCGCAGAGACCGCGACCTGCTGTTACCCGCTGACTGCTATCCGCGAACTGTTCCACACCAAGCTTCCACTAGTTGCCTAGCCGCCTGATGCTAGCCGCACAGCCTGCACAGAGTCAACTTCACTTAGTCGCAGCGATTAGAAAAACGTAATCGCAAATTTTAAGATTGAGCAAGTTCTCACTGTTCACAGTTGTATATGATAAGCCGATGATTCCTATTTATAGGCGTGAAAAGGAGTGTCGTCACCACCCATAGTGATAGGATAACCGCCCGTCAAACCTGCAGCTAGCATTACGTATCCGCATAAGTGTGGATAGAAACATCAGTTCACCACTGAAGAAAACTGTCTGCAAAGTAGTGCGAACACCACTCTCTGCCCGCAAGGGTAGAAAGAAGTCGCAGTTCACAAAGGCGAAAAGGACTAGTCCGCCAGACTGAGAAGACCACCACCAATCCAACAAGGACAGCGATCACAACACTGGCGGGCTGCCGGACACCGCCACCAGATCGCATTGCTTTGCAGACACAACTCTCAGTCCGCGAATACTTCATCCCGCGACTAGAACAAGGACCGTGCCATCATCTTATCGAGCTCCAGAAGCAGTCTGCACAAACAGGCGATCTCGGCGAGCTAGACAACAACCCCGAACTTGTCACACGGGACAAAGTCCACAACACCAGCGGGCTCTGGCTATCAACCTGCCCAAGAAGGCTTCAGCGAACTGTGCGATTAACCACTATAGTCCGCGCTAACCGCCAGTCTTCTTGCAAGTCAGAGAACCTGAAGCTTCAAGCGGATTGTGCGGTCTCACCAACCAGACCGCCATAGCCGCAATTAGAGAAGTCTAACTGCCCGGTTTCAACCCAGGGTGCTTACTGAGCCAGACCGCAAGAGAGACAGACAATCCGCCAAAGGTTATCCACCAGGCCAGCGGCGGACTTTGCGGTCTGTGCAATCTGCCCAATTAGACCGCCCACACTCCACTTCACTCTCACCTCAACAATTTTAACAAATATGACATTTTGAATTTGCGTCATAACATAAATGTTGCGTCGTTAGTGATCTTACGTGCATTATGTTAGAACTGGTCTTATAGTTTTATAATGATTTGATTTTACAGGCGAGAGGAAGAAGATGAATGGATAGAAAGGGAAATGATGGTATTACTGGTAAAGAGAGATACACTGATACAAGAACTCCATACGGTAGGCATTAAACATATAACTATATAAGTGGTTAACAGTTACAACATTCGATGATGTGGTCAATTTGAAAGTTGTAACCGCACAAGTCGCCAATTTGCAAGCTGAGTACTCCGTGACCGCCGAAGTCGCCTAACCCCAACTAGCCGCGCGGACTGCTTGTTATTGAAAGCTGAAGGACTTTAACAGAACCCGGTGATAGACCGGACGAACTACTCTGCTTAGCCGCAACCCGGAGGAAGTGACTTCAAGTCGTAGAGACCGCAACCTGCTGTTATCCGCTGACTGCTATCCGCGAACTGTTCCACACCAAGCTTCTACTAGTTGCATAGCTGTCTGATGTTAGCCGCACAGCCTGCACAAAGTCAACTTCATTTAGTCGCAGCGGTTAGAAAAACGTAACCACAAATTTTAAGCGCGAGCAAGTTCTCACTGTTCACAGTTGTATATGACGAGCCGATGATTTCTATTTATAGGCGTGAGGAGTGTCGTCACCACCCATAGCGATAGGATAACCGCCCGTTAAACCTGCAGCTAGCATTACGTATCAGCATAAGTGTGGATACAAAAATCAATCCACCGCTGAAGAAAGCTGCCCGCAAAGTAGTGCGAACACCACTATCTGCCCGCAAGGGCATAAAGAATAACCAGTCCACAAAGGCGGAAAGGACCATCCCGCCAGGCTGAGAAGACCAACACCAATCCAACAAGGACGATGATCACAACACTGGCGGGCTGCCGGACACCGCCATTAGATCACACTGCCTTGCGGACACAGCTCCCAGTCCACGCATACTTCAGCCCGCGACTAGAACAAGGACCGTGACATCATCTTGCCGAGCTCGACGAGGTCCAGAAGCAGTCCGCACAAACATGCGATCTTGACGAGCTAGACAACAACCCTGGACTTGTCACATGTGACAAAGTCCACAACACCAGCGGACTCTGACTATCAACCTGTCCGAGAAGGCTCCAGTGAACTGTGCGGTTAGCCACCATAGTCTGCGCTAACCGTTAACCTTCATGCAAGCCAGGGAGCCTGAAGCTTCAAGCGGACTGTGCGGTCTCACCAACCAGACCGCCATAGCCGCAGTTAGAGAAGTCTAACCGCCCGGTTTCAACCCTGGGTGCTTGCGGAGCCAGACCGCAAGAGAGACTGGCAATCCGCCAAAGGCTATCCGTCAGGCCGACGATGGACTCTGCGGTCTGTGCGATCTGCCTAATCAGACTGCCCACACTCCACTTCACTCTCACTTCAACAATTTTAACAAATATGACATTTTGAATTGGTGTCGTAACATAAATGTTGTCGTCGTTAGTGATCTTACGTGCATTATGTTAGAACTGGTCTTATGGTTTATAATGATTTGATTTTACAGGCGGGAGGAAGAAGATGAATGGATAGAAAGGAAACGATGATATTTACGTGTAAAGAGAGATACAAAAACATATAACTATATAAGTTGCTAACAGTTACAACATTAATTTCTAATTGCGTAATTAATGAAATTGCCTTGATTTAATGGTGTGGATTAATTCTTTCTAACACCCATTCTAAATCTGTGACATCCTGTATACTGAGGTTCTTCTGAGATTGATAAAGCGTTACCTCTGTAGTGGCTTCGTCATAATGTCTGCCACCTGGTCATCAGAAGGGGCAATAGAGCAACTCCATCTCCTTCTTTTCTACAATTTCGCTAACGAAATGAAATCGACACATGTCCATGTGCTTGCTCGGGGCATGAAAAACTGGATTTTTTTCAAGGGCAATGGCAGAAGTATTGTCCCAATGGATCTTTACTCTGCCCTCCCGCCTTCTTCTTTATCTCAATAGATTTCTGTCTTTAATCTTTGCAGCCCTACAACATCACATGTCGTTGTGTTGAGGGCCATGTATTCTGCCTCAATACTTGAAAGAGCGACGGTTTGTTGCTTTCTAGAGCTCCAGGAAATAGGGATGGACCCTAGGAAGAAGATGTACCCTCTTGTGCTCTTTCTGTCTTTGACGTTCCCTACCCAATCTGAGACTGAGTACCCGATGATGTCTTCATTCTTCCCATTCTTATACGGGAACCCGCAAGACTTTGTTCCCTGCAAATAACGTAAGATCCGTTTTGCAGCTAAAAGATGGTGCTTTGAAGGATTACTCACAAACCTGGCGAAAATGTTGACCGGATTTTCAATATTAGGCCTGGAGTTGGTGAGATAGATTAAGGAGCCAATCAGGCTCCTATATTCTTCATTATTGATTGCCCCCTCTGCTACGTTGTTTGGGATGATCTTCTAATCAGTAGGCATTGGTGTTATTGTAGGATTGCATTCCTCCATGCAATATTTCTTTAATAATGATCGAACATAGAGCTCCTGTGTCAGAAAAGTGCCGCATAGAGTGTTTGATCTGAGTCCCAGGAAGAATTTTAGTGTTCCCAAATCTGTTGTCTCACACTTCTTCATCTCTTCTACAAATTATTGTATTAGATCAGAGCTGGTTCTTGGAACGATGATATCATCCACATAAAGACTTATAACGATTTTGTCATGATTTTTCCTTTTTGTATATAGGGTGGGGTCGAGCTGGCTGCGAGAGAAACAAGCGGTCAAGAAATATGGATATATATTGTGGTACCAGGCGTGAGGTGTCTGCTTGAGTCCATAGAGCACTCTTTGCAGCTTATATATTATGTTTTCTTTTCCTTTTACTTCATAGTTGGGGGGTTAGTTGGCATATACTTCTTCCGTGAGGTCGCCGTTTAAGAAGGCAGACTTGACATCGAGTTGAAAAATTGGGTACTAATTTGGGTGGCGGCCGCAAGGAGGAGGTGAATTGTCGTCATCCTTGCGAGTTGAGTAAATGTTTCATTGTAGTCATATCCATGCTTCTGACTTAATCCCCTTGCTATAAGTCTTCCTTTAAATTTAAGGAGATTATCATATTCGTTTTGTTTTACTTTGTATACCCACTCGAGGCTGATAATATTGTGTTTTGGTTGTCTTGGCACTAGTGACCAGGTTCCATTCTTTTCTATTGCATATAATTCTTCCTTTATTACTTCTCGCCACTTTTACTTGTGGTGGGTCTACGGGCTTACCGGTTGCCACACCGACGTGAGCTGACAGATAGACTCCTGTCCGGTGGGACTGTGGTCCTTAGTGTTTCTCAATGACCCTTTCCTTGTACCATAAGACTTAGCTGATTTCAGCGAGCAATAATACACAGGTTCTCTGCTGCTTGTTTCTTAGCGTTGAGGCGTACATAAGGCCTAGATCCGGTAGTGAGCATACCCACCTAGTAGTGAAGAAGCCCGTTCCACTGCCTCCGTCCGACCACGATGAGAGGTGTCTGAGTGGTTTAGCTACCCTCGAAAAGCGGGAACTAAAGTTTATGTCAACATATCAAATCAGAGTGCGTGAGTATGCATGAGTGAGTCATCATACTACATACATTTCATTACATTTAATTGCACCACATAAGATTGTCATCATATAAATTTGTATGAACACTTTTATATGATGAGTTATTTTTTTGTTGTATCATATCCTTAACTTATAAATTTGTATGAGCATTTTTATAAGGTAAGTCCAATTCTTTTATTTATAAACCATGCTTTTGATTAGAGGTGCCCAAAAAAACCGGGCTCACCGGCCCGGCCCAGCCCGGTGAAAAGCCCGGTAGGCCCGGTCCCGGGCCAAGCCCGGCTCGGGCCTAGGCCGGGCCATGGGGCCCTTCCGGGCCCCAGTATAAGGCCACTGCCCGGCTCGGTGCCCGGGCCGGGCCGGGCCGGGCAAAGCCCGGGCCTGGAAAAGCCCGGGCTAGCTGGAACCAACGGCTAGAGAGCCGTTAGAGCCGTTGGTTGCCAGCCCAGCACCAACGGCTCTAAGAGCCGTTGGTTGTTGACAGCAGCCACTTGGGCTTGCTATTTGCAGCCCAAGTGGTTTTTTTTTTTAATATTTGTTTTAAATTTTTTTTTTTAAAATAAAAACTATAATCCCCCCTCCTTTTTTCCTTTCACCCCCCCACCCTCTCTCTCTCTCTCATCTCTATTTCTATTTTCTCGCAAACATGTCGTCAACGCAGCCGTCGTCTTCCTTATCTGTCGCTCACGAAGTGGTGGAGCACAAGCGTACGACGGCAGTTTGGGAATATTTCGACTTAGTACAAGTCGGCGTTGAGCAAAAGGCGAGGTGCAAACAGTGCTCGAAATTACTTTCGACCGCTGGCAACTCGACACTCGCAAGACACGTTAAGTCTTGCGCAGCCAAACAAGCTCCTCCCGAGTCGACCCAGGCGCAATTATCGACATCCGGACAAATCTGGACGTACGATCAAGGTCGGCAGCGAGAGCTGCAGGTGAAGAATATCATCAGACGCGGGTTGACGTTCAACCACTACGACAACGAAGAAGAGACCGAGTACATTCACCAAGGGCTACAACCCAAATATCACCAAGTAAGTCGATCTTCTATTAGACGCGACGCGCTTAAATATTACTTAGAGGCAAAACAAATTTTAATAAATTTTTTTGAAAAATTTGAGGGTCGAGTAAGTTTAACGAGCGACGTTTGGACAAGTAGTATAAAATTAGGATTATCATATATGTCTATAACGTGTCACTGGGTCGATCCCGTTTCCTGGGATCTAAATAAACGAATAATTTGTTTTGAAAGTTTCGAAGTCCCGCACACCGGTGATGCGATTTATCAAATAATTTCAAAATGTGTGCGCGAATTAAAATAAAAGATAAAATTATGAGTATTTCTTTCGATAACGCCACAAATAATACAACTTCAATTGAGTGGTTAAAACGTGATTTGAAACCTATGTTAAACGGCGCCTTTTTTCATACTCGTTGCGCGTGTCACGTTTTAAATTTAGTAGTATAAGATAGTTTGTCTTATATGAAACCATACATTAATAAAATACGTTTAATGTTACAATTTATTTATAGTTCTAAACAACGACGTCAAGATTTTAAAAAATTCGTAACCGGTCAAGATCACAAATTTTTGAAACCTCTATTTGACATGTCAATTAGATGAAACTCTACATATATAATGTTAAAACGAGCGATTCGCCAAAAAACACTATTAATGGAATTTTATACTTTGTTAGGTCAACATGAATTAACCGAGTCCGATTGGGCAATTTTAGAAAATTACATGGATTTGTTAGAAGTTTTTTATACTGCGACAAATAGTTTATCGGGCGTATATTATCCTACTAGCCCGCTAGTTATTGAAAATATTGTTAATATTTCACAAAAATTAAATTATTTTAAACAACACGCCTGATGGATCGAATTAATAAAAATAATGGAAACAAAAATTTTAAAATATTATAGAGAAATCCCAGTTATGTTTTCATGCGCCGCCGCTTTGAATACTCTTTTCGGCATAGACGGCGTAGAAAATTTTATTGAAGAAATAAATAATAATATAAGCGTAGATCTAAGTGATTCAGATTTAGATAATCTGAGTCTTTTAAATTTTAACATTATTTTTACTCAATGTTATAATTATTACGATAATTTATATGGGTCGCGGCCCCGAGAAGATGTGTCGTAACTCAAAACATCTAGTAGTTTTAAAAATAAAATGTTAGAGTTAGCCTCTAGGAAAAAAGCGCACACAACATCTAGTAGTTTAAATGAATTAGGGTTGTACACAAAAACACAATTTCGTGATTTGATGTCCACAGACGAATTAGAAAATTTCGATATTTTAAAATGGTGAAAAGGTAAAGTAAATACCTATCCTATTATGACCTATATGGCCTGAGATTTACTAACGATCCAAGCTAGCACGGTAGCTTCGGAGTCTGCTTTTTCTCTTAGTGGCAGGGTTTTAAACGAGCTGAGAAGTCGGCTAAGCGAAGAATCGCTCGAGATCTGCATATGCTACAAGGACCACCTGGACGCGATGAAGAGAAAGCAGCATATTTCAGCGATCGAGGATAGCTCGTCGGACATGGAAGACGAGATGGACGCGATCAATTTAAACTAGGGCCACTAGGCAACTTTTTTGTATTTTTTTGATTTGTAATTTTATAATTTTTAATAATCTAGAATATTTGTCATTTGACATTTGTAATTTTTAAAAATTTAGAATTTCCTAATTTTTGTATATTTACAGTGTAAATTTTACACATTCCTAAATTTGTATAATTTCATTACATTAATTATTAATAAATTTTTTTTTTCAATATTAGGTTGTTGTGTTTTTTATTTTTTTTATGGTAATTTGTAATTGTATAATTTTTTTTAAATTTTTATATAAATTAATTATTATATAAATTATTTTAAAAATTTTTTAAAATAATAACCGGGCTCGGGCTAAGCCCGGGCCCGGCCCGGGCCGGCCTGGGTGGCCTTACCAAGCCCCCCGGGGGCATTGCCCGGCCCGGTTACTTCTTAGGCCCGACCCGGGCCCGGTTCGGAAAAGCCCGGGCCCGCCGGGCTTTATGTGCACCCCTACTTTTGATACACTGCTAGTTAGAATGTGCTCTTATATACATGTTGATACTTACTTACTCATTGAACTTTTGTTATATTAACTGTTAGATTAACAACACCATATAGTCATTTGCTTGTTATACTACTACTTATATTGTATCTCTCTACTTTCCCTCTTTACGCCCGGTGCCTACGAGTCGCTGGGGGCGAACATGTGAAGCCAATTAGTCTTTATGACTAACAGTGTTACACTACTATTTTTAGGAGCACATCCCACAGGAGCAACAACACCCCTTGCAGAAAGACAGTCAGGCCAGGTGGAGCCGTGGAGGTAGCAAAAAACCTTTGTTCGTTTGCGCCTCGGGAGGACCGAGGTCCGTCTGGGTAGAGGTGGCGAAGAACCTTTGTTCATTCACGCCTCTAGAGGACGAAGAACTTTTTTTCGTTCACGTCTCAGGAGAATCGAGGTTTGTCCAGGTGGAGGTGCAGAAGGACCTTTGTCCATCTCGTATGAGAGGTGCAAAAAGACTTTCGTCCATCTCGCCTGATGTTGAAACCAAAAACTTGGTCTCTGTGGAGTTCGACCCTTGGGGAAGGGGTGACCTCACACCTACTACACTGGGGGGAACGTCACAGACCAAAGACTTGGGAAACTAGGAACAGACCCTCGGCTCTAGCGCGGATGTCCCACCACACACCCGGAAGGTCACAAGAACACTTCCCCTCCCTTACCAATGGCAGAGATGGGTACCTTGGAGAGTTCTTTCAACTCTACCAAGAAGAGAACTAGGGAGGAGGAAGCCAAAAGCCAATGCCCCTCCAAAGGTACCCAAGGGGGTCTATTTATAGTTTTTCCAAGTCCTGAGTTTGAAAAGTCCAAAATGCCCTTAGGGAAAAAACATGGCAACAAGAGGTCCAAAGGGGGGGAGGTGGAGGCTGAACCATGCTCCTCCCCCTTACCCCACTTCGGACATCCGAAGGGAACTCGCCCAAAGGCTGGGCGCCCGGGCGAGCTCCAGGCCGTCGACCGAGCTCGCCCAAGGGCTGGGCGCCCGGGCGAGCTCCAGGCCGCCGGCCGAGCTCGCCCAAGGGCTGGGCGCCCGGGCGAGCTCCAGGCCGCCGGCCGAGCTCGCCCAAGGGCTGGGCGCCCGGGCGAGCTCCAGGCCGCCGGCCGAGCTCGCCCAAGGGCTGGGCGCCCGGGCGAGCTCCAGGCCGCCGGCCGAGCTCGCCCAAGGGCTGGGCGCCCGGGCGAGCTCCAGGCCGCCGGCCGAGCTCGCCCAAGGGCTGGGCGCCCGGGCGAGCTCCAGGCCGCCGGCCGAGCTCGCCCAAGGGCTGGGCGCCCGGGCGAGCTCCAGGCCGCCGGCCGAGCTCGCCCAAGGGGCTGGGGTGCAGGGGGGGTGTGGCCTTGGCCTCCGTCCGGAGTGCCGCTTTTACCTCGCTCATAGCAAGCCCGCGGGGGTGTAGATTTTTCCTCCCCCTACTAGTATATTTCCAAGACCAAGCCAAAATTGTCCACCAAGAGTCCAAAATCTCTAAAAAGCTTAAAAACATAAAACTGGCCCAGCGCCTGCCGAATGGACCCTACTCTGCGAATACGGGGTTGTACACAATCCCCGCTCTTTTCGAGGTTGGCACAAGCTCGGAAAGAAACATCCAACCCAACGTATTCGCTGAGTGGCCTTCATGGGGCCGAAAATACTCGGTCTCTCCGAGGGGTCAACCTCTCATACCAGCTGATGGGAGCCTGGGTGACGTGACGGCCTCGGGGTGAAAACACCTAGCCTCCCGAGGGGTCAACCTGTCCTGCCAGCTAGTGAGAGCCTGGTCAGCGGAATCATCCCGGAGCTAAAAGACTTAGCCTCCACGAGAGATCAACCTGCCCTGCCAGCTAGTGAGAGCCTGACAGCGGAATCATCCCGGAGCTAAAAGACTTAGCCTCCACGAGAGATCAACCTGCCCTGCCAGCTAGTGAGAGCCTGGTCAGCGGAATCATCCCGGAGCTAAAAGACTTAGCCTCCACGAGAGATCAACCTGCCCTGCCAGCTAGTGAGAGCCTGACAGCGGAATCATCTCGGAGCTAAAGACTTACTTCCACGAGAGATCAACCTGCCCTCCACTAGTGGGAGCCTGGAGAATCATCCCGGAGCTAAAAACTTAGCTCCACGAGAGATCAACCCCTGCCAGCTAGTGAGAGGAGAATCATCCCGGAGCTAAAAGACTTAGTCAGCCTAGTAGGAGCCTGGTCAGCCGAATCATCCCGGAGCTGAAAGACTTAGCTTCCACGAGAGATCAACCTGCCCTGCCAGCTAGTGAGAGCCTGACAGCGGAATCATCCCGGAGCTAAAAGACTTAGCCTCCACGAGAGATCAACCTGCCCTGCCAGCTAGTGGGAGCCTGGTTAGCCGGAATCATCCTCGGAGCTAAAAGACTTAGCCTCCACGAGAGATCAACCCGCCCTGCCAGCTAGTGAGAGCCTGACAGCGGAATCATTCCGGAGCTAAAAGACTTAGCCTCCACGAGAGATCACCTGCCCGCCAGCTAGTGGGAGCCTGGTTAGCGGAATCATCTCGGAGCTAAAAGCTTAGCCTCCACGAGAGATCAACCCGCCCTGCCAGCTAGTGAGAGCCTGACAGCGGAATCATTCCGGAGCTAAAAGCCTTAGCCTCCACGAGAGATCAACCTGCCCTGCCAGCTAGTGAGAGCCTGGTCAGCGGAATCATCCCGGAGCTAAAAGACTTAGCCTTCACGAGAGATCAACCTGCCCTGCCAGCTAGTGAGAGCCTGACAGCGGAATCATCTCGGAGCTAAAAGACCTAGCTTCCACGAGAGATCAACCTGCCCTGCCAGCTAGTGGGAGCCTGGTCACCGGAATCATCCCGGAGCTAAAAGACTTAGCTTCCACGAGAGATCAACCTGCTCTGCCAGCTAGTGAGAGTCTGACAGCGGAATCATCCCGGAGCTAAAAGACTTAGCCTCCACGAGAGATCAACCTGCCCTGCCAGCTAGTGGGAGCCTGGTCAGCGGAATCATCCCGGAGCTGAAAGACTTAGCTTCCACGAGAGATCAACCTGCCCTGCTAGCTAGTGAGAGCCTGGCAGCGGAATCATCCCGGAGCTAAAAGACTTAGCCTCCACGAGAGATCAACCTGCCCTGCCAGCTAGTGGGAGCCTGGTCAGCGGAATCATCCCGGAGCTAAAAGACTTAGCCTCCACGAGAGATCAACCTGCCCTGCCAGCTAGTGAGAGCCTGGTCAGCGGAATCATTCCGGAGCTAAAAGACTTAGCCTCCACGAGAGATCAACCTGCCCTGCCAGCTAGTGAGAGTCTGGTCAGCGGAATCATCCCGGAGGTAAAAGACTTAGCCTCCGCGAGAGATCAACCTGCCCTGCCAGCTAGTGAGAGCCTGACAGCGGAATCATCTCAGAGCTAAAAGAACTTGGTCACAAATGTTTTACGACGGTCCTTTTTCATTAATCATAGGTGATACAGTGCAAACAAAGTTCATTACAAGAGACAATCTACTTTGTGTACCTCCCTCTTTCCTCGTGCATCAAAGGATCCCTCCCCGGGTGCCCACATCAACCCTGTCTTCACACCTCTCCCCTGCTGTTTCGGGTTGGACTTCTTCAATCCGTACCGGATCTTGCGGTTGTGGAGGCTGTGGTGCCGGAGCTCTTGTCCTTCTCAACTCCTGGAACTCGGGGCAAGTAGTTGTTGCATGGCCCTCTTCCTGGTGGAACTCACAGTAGGTTAACTCTACTCTGACCCTTCCTCTTCCCGTGCGGTTTCTCCTCTCCCTTCGACCGATCGCCATCGCTTGCTGCGGTGGGGGTAGGAGCTGCTTAGGGGCTTGCCTTTGGAAGTTGTATCTTCCTTGGCCTCTCTGAAAGTCCCCCCCCACCCTGGATGAGAGCTCTTCCTGGACCCTGGGTAGGTCCTCCCTGCTGCCTCCAACCTAGCTCCGGACCCTCCCGTCCTTGGAACCCCTGGGCTCTCTGCTCCTCTCTCCTTCTTCCTTCCTGATGCCTTGAGCCACCTTGCTCTTTTGACTCCACCTCTGTCAACTTTGCCAACTTCTTCACGAAGGCCGGGTTGGCTGCCTCCATGGCTATCTCCTCTGCCGCCCTTTCCATCAGCTCCTCGAAGGAAAGGGGGGTCTTCCGGGTCAAGCTCATCTTGAAGAAGCCCTCCTTCAATCCAACAGTGAAGGCCATCTGGAGAGCATACCCCGGCATCTCCTGGATATCCAGGATCTCCTCTTGGAACGTGTCAACGTAGTGAGCCAGCGATTCCTCGGCCCTCTGCCTTATCAGAAAGATGGACTCGGGACTCTTCTTCCTCTTCTTGGAGGTGGAGAAGCGGAGCTGGAATCTTCGGCTCAAGTCCTCGAACCCATAGATCGACCTCGGGGGGAGTTGATGAAACCAGTCCCTTGCCTTCTCCTTCAACGTGATCGCAAAGAGGCGACACTTGAAGGCATCCGTCATCGGCTTGATGGAGACGGCATCCTCGAACCACTGCAGGTGCTGGACTGGGTCATCCTTCCCGGTGTAGTAAGCCATGTCTGGCTCTCTGAACCCCTCGGGAACGGGAGCTGAGATGATCAACTCACTGAAGGGTGACCCCCTAAGGGGTGCTCTCGCGACCTCTACTTGCGCGACCTGCTCGCCTGGAGGGCTAGCACTTGCCGGGCTGGGGAACAACTCCCGGCCGAGGAGGTCTCGCTCGACCCCCTCTCCCATCCTCTTCTTCCCAGGTCGTCTCCCTGGGGCACTTCCTTTTCCCCCTGCTGGGGTGATCTCACTTAGATCCATGGGGGGCAACTCATTGAGATCCCCGGGAGCCGGTCCCTGGGGGGTGAGGGTTGAGCTGCCAGCCCGAGGGGCAATGCTTCGCAACATCTTCATGATGCCAGAGATGGAAGCCATGAACTCTTCCCTTCCTACGAAGGGTCCTGGGTTGGGGAGACCACCGAGGTCATCACTACCTCCCTGATCTCCAGCCATGACACTCTCCCGAGATCTTCTGTGCTGGTCACTCTCCACGCTCACCGCACCAAAATATTGAAACCAAAAACTTGGTCTCTGTGGAGTTCGACCCTTGGGGAAGGGATGACCTCACACCTACTACACTTGGGGGAACGTCACGGACCAAAGACTTGGGAAATTAGGAACAGACCCTCGGCTCTAGCGTGGAGGTCCCACCACACACCCGGAAGGTCACAAGAACACTTTCCCTCCCTTACCAATGGCAGAGATGGGTACCTTGGAGAGTTCTCTCAACTCTACCAAGAAGAGAACTAAGGAGGAGGAAACCAAAAGCCAATGCCCCTCCAAAGGTACCCAAGGGGGTCTATTTATAGTTTTTCCAAGTCCTGAGTTTGAAAAGTCCAAAATGCCCTTAGGGAAAAAACATGGCAACAGGAGGTCCAAAGGGGGGAGGTGGAGGCTGAACCATGCTCCTCCCCCTTACCCCACTTCGGACATCCGAAGCGAACTCGCCCAAAGGCTGGGCGCCCGGGCGAGCTCCAGGCCGTCGACCGAGCTCGCCCAAGGGCTGGGCGCCCGGGCGAGCTCCAGGCCGCCGGCCGAGCTCGCCCAAGGGCTGGGCGCCCGGGCGAGCTCCAGGCCGCCGGCCGAGCTCGCCCAAGGGCTGGGCGCCCGGGCGAGCTCCAGGCCGCCTGCCGAGCTCGCCCAAGGGCTGGGCGCCCGGGCGAGCTCCAGGCCGCCGGCCGAGCTCGCCCAAGGGCTGGGCGCCCGGGCGAGCTCCAGGCCGCCGGCCGAGCTCGCCCAAGGGGCTGGGGTGCAGGGGGGTGAGGCCTTGGCCTCCGTCCGGAGTACCGCTTTTACCTCGCTCATAGCAAGCCCGCGGGGGTGTAGATTTTTCCTCCCCCTACTAGTATATTTCCAAGGCCAAGCCAAAATTGGCCACCAAGAGTCCAAAATCTCTAAAAAGCTTAAAAACATAAAACTGGCCCAGCGCCTGCCGAATGGACCCTACTCTGCGAATACGGGGTTGTACACCTGAGAGGTACAAAAGGACTTTCGTCCATCTCGCCATAATGGTAGCAGGTCTTAGGGTCCGTTCATCTTTCAGAGATTTGTCCCCTGTGAAAAGGGAAAATAGATGTTTTGTTACTGAAATAAAAGATACAATTGCTCACGAATTTCTCCTCGTGGCTTATTCTGTCGGAAGTAGAGAAAGGGATAGATAGTGCGGAGAGCGCTGGCTTAAGTTCCACCTAGCCCTTCACGGCCCGGGTCTTGGCCGGGGTGTGCCTGCTAAAGGTAGCAGAGTCGTGTCGCCTCCAGATCACCCTGTACGACACCTATTCTTCCTGGTGTGACGAACTTCATAGCCAGGTGCGGAATAGTGGGGATTACCTCAAAGAGCGTTTGGCGTGGCCGATCGAAGATTGCGTTGTACGCCGAGCTGGAGTCGACTTCCACGAACTGAACATCTCGGGTAGCTTGCCTTGGGAACTCCCCTAGGGTGTCTTGGTGCGTTGTCAAAACTGTATAACAGTCTTGTTGCTGGCTCGAGGGCTCTTGGGGGATCTTTATGCTGAGCAGCGTGGATGTAAACAGGAGGTCCACGGAGCTTTCACTGTCGATCAGTATTTGCCTAACCCTAAAATAAGGATTGTCGATTCCTGCGCTGATGACGAGGGGGTCTTGGTGCGTTGTGCGCACTCCCTTTAATTCTTTGTCCCCGAAGCAGATGGTGTTATCCGATAGCGGCTTTGGGTCTTCCGGATCCTTTTTGGGCTGAGCGATAGAGAGGACTTGGGCAACCGGGAAGGGTGAGCCGACGATGGTCTTGACCTCCCCGACAATTTGCCTGCCCCCTTGTGCTTCCTGGCGCGCCGGAGCCTGCTCTCGCCCGGGCTGGTGCGGCGGCGACTGGTTTGGTACTTGGTTTTGCAAGTACCTCCCTAGATGCCCCTGTCAGATGAGACGTTCAATCTCCTCTTTCAACCGGGTGTAGTCCTCCGTGATGTGTCAGTTACCGCGGTGGAACTCACAAAACTGTTCTTGGTCTCCCCGATTTAGTCGCAACGACTTTGGCCGGCGAAACATTCTGGAGCTTAGATGGCTATGAGCACCTGCGCCCGGGCAGTATTCAGTGAGGTGAATTCCTAGTGTCGGCGAGAGCCTTGATCCCTGGGAGGGTTACCGCTGCGGTCGCCGCTTCTGCGGTGTGTCAGTGGTGCAGGCTCCAACTCCCTTTTTCGGTTTGGAGGTCGCTTCAAATTGTTGGCGGTGGGCCTCGATGGTCTTGTCTACTGCGATCTGCGCCTCGACCCGGTGAACGAAGTCTGCGTAGCTCGGTACTATTTCCCACATCAGTGTGGAGTATAATTCACTAGGGAGGAGCCCCCCGAGGAAGACGTCGCGAAGGAGTTTGGGGTCGACCCCCAAGATTTTCCGTGCCTCAGAGGTGAAGCGGCGGAAGAACTCCTTGAGTGACTCTCCCTCGCTTTGGCGGATGCCTGGGAGGTGAGAGGGGTCTCCGACGACCCGTCGGTTGACTATGAATTGGTCAATGAAGAGGCGTGCGTGCTCCTCATAGTTGCTGATCTCCCCCTCTCGCAAGGAGTTGAACTATGCGCGTGCTTGCCCCTTCAGAGTCGTGGGGAACACTTGACACAACAGTTGATCAGACGCATTGAAGAGCTGTATGATCGTCTCGAAGTGATTTACTTGCTTCAGAGGATCCTCTATCCCATCGATGGCCTCAAAGTGGCAACTTGAACTCGTGTGGTGTGGGGTGTGCTGGGACCCGAGGAGCGAGCCAGGACCCATGACGGAACGGGCGTCAAGCGTTCACAGGGCGTCGCCGTTCTTAGGCGTATTTCTCCCGAATCATGTCTCTTATCTCCTAGCGGGTGATCCTCCGGTCGTGTTGCTTGATATTCACGTCCATTGGGCGAGGGCTGAGTTGAGCGCCTGCCTGCGACTCCCCCCCCCCCGCCCCCCCGGGCAGCGTGCATAGAGCTTACTTTGTCAGAGAGTTCGTTTGGGGGGGGGGTCTCCTCAGGGCGAGCCGTGTCTCGAGGCAGGACACGCTCTTGTGCGATGACTGGTCGCACCATGTGCGCATTTGCTGGGTTGGTAGGATTAAAGACTCCCAGATCCCGCAGAAGTGTGAGCACTTCCGCTTGGCGTTCCTCTATCAGTTGGACACGCTGTTTCATCGAGCTCGCTGGCGCGGACGTAGCGGCCCCTTCCAGTTGCGGGGTGTTGCTTTCGGGCGATTTGGCGGGGGCCAATCCTGCGCGCTCTTCTGTAGCCGTGCCATTAGCAGTACGTGCACTCCTTGCCATTGCTGCTAGTTGGGGTATGGTTGCAAGGCAAGCGTTGCTTCCAGAGAGTTGCAGAGTTTGAGAACACTTTCCCACAAACGACGTCAAACAGTTGCGGGCCACTCAGTTTTTCCTCGGTCCGCAAAATCGGACCGCTTTAGCTTGAAATTGGACCGGAATGCAAATAGTTAATGAAAAATAACAACAAATGACAAATGAATTTGTTTTGACTTAGCAAACACAAAAAGGGTGAAAAATCACTTGTTCAGATCTGTGTCGGGCCAAAATTCATTATTTCGTTTGATTTTACAAGAGTTGACAGATTTCCTCGGAGGGTGACAAACCACCTCTCTGTTACAAGTTCAGAATATGAAAACAACAAAAAATAAACCAAGTCCTTGGAGCATGAGTGAGAGTGCTCCAATGGTGAAAATTGCTAAGTACTCGGAGACTCGATAGAAGCACTCTTACTAAACCGGTGCTTTGATGAGAGCGCTCCAGTGGAGAAGAAAAGTCACGTTCTTGAAGCCTTGAGATGTCTTCGCGCTAGAGAGGGAGCAAAACAAATTTCGAGCGGAGAAACAATCTAAGTCCCACATGCTCGCTGAAAAACGTCAAAGTTCTCTCTAACTTTTGGAGTTGTTTGTTATCAAATGAAGGCCTAAGGGCCTATTTATAGTTTTCTGGAGAGATATGCTGGTAATTGCGCCGGGACGGAATTTGTGCTGGCGAATGAGGCCGCTTCATTCTGGTCACCTGGATCCACAATTTTAGCGAAATGAAAAAAAGTGTCCATCGGGCAGTCTAGGCAGCTCGGGCAAGGTGCCCGACGGCGGTGGCCAGAGGCGGTAGCGGCAACCGGTGCACGCGCGCGGTCTCGTGCACACGAGGTGCGCGCTGCCGCGTGCGCGGACTTTGCGCGCGTACTACTGTGCGTGCGAGAGTTGCACCCGCGCACTCGAGGCATGCGCGGCGTTTGTGTGCGCATTTGCACGTGATGCTTCCTTGCGTGTCTGTTTGGCTTTACCTTCTCGGGTATTTTTGGGCCTTTGAGGTGAGCGCGGCTTGTCCGGTCGGGTTGGCATTCCCTCGTGTCTTTGGTCAAAATTTTTCTGGTTTGACTTAGAAAATTCAGGGGAACCCATCAAACTTTGCCTCTTCCTTTGGTTTGTGATACCAGTTTTTCTCGAAATGATTAGGTTTTATGCATCTTTTGCGCTTGAAAAAATAGTTTTTTGCAATGTGATTTTTTTTACAGATGTGTTTGTTGTTGTGTTGGTTGTAGCTCCATCACTCTTATGTTTTACAGTCCCCATTGTCGGTTTACTTTGAAAGTGTGTTTTTGTTTGAAAAGCTCGAGCTAAAGCTGGCTCATCTTGGGAGAGCAGATCTTCATGGGTCTGGAATGAAGTCATGATTTCAATGTGTTACGCCCCCGCAACGTTTTGCCGGTCGTCACTATGTTCGCAGACGCAAGGATGCCGTACACAACGGGGCTGAACCATCCGGTTCAGCCCCCTCTCTCTGAAGATGCCGAAATAGGGCTGAACCGGTTCGGTTCAGCCCTATTGGGGCCGGCCGGCCCCTTTGGCCGGCCCCTCTTTGGTTCCGGGTATTTATATCCCGGAACCCCTCTTGGTTCAGCATGCAAGTAATTGAGGTATAATCTCCTTCCTCCTTCTAACCCTAATTCCTCTTAGCCTCCTCTTCCTCTCTAGTCTCTCTCTCTCTCTCTCTATCTATCTAGTGTCTTAACATTTGGTATCAGAGGAATCGTCTCCGACATGGTGAATACGCGCACGCAAGAGGAATCCGCACGGCTCGAAACCCTAGAGGGGACGGTGGCCACTCTCACGGATTCGGTGGCGGCCATGACGGCCCGTATGGAGGAGTTGAAAACCTTATTGAAAGGAAAAGCGACGGCTACGGATGATTCGGCCGGATCGGGACAAGATCCGGCTGTGGTTGCGCGCGGGGCCACGGACGGCGGAGTCGCGCGGCTCGGCGACGACGCATCGCGTCTTTTTCCCCCTCCGTCAACAGGAGCGTATGGCGGGGCTGGCGGATCGGGGTCGGGGCACTGTGCGGGGCCGATGCCGCCCGCATCCTTGCACAGCGGCTTCGGCGAGCCCGTCGCAAGCCGGAACCAGGGGCGTCGGGGCTGGGATGAGCCCGCAGGCTTCCGGCGTGGCTGGGATGACCCAGCAGGGTTTCGGCGGGGCTGGGATGAGGCCGCAGGTCAGCGGCGGGGCTGGGATGAGGCCGCAGGTCAGCGGCGGCCACCGGAACAGGCAGGACAGCAGCGGGGAGGTCTTCTTCCTCCTCCTCGGGGGTTTGGACAGCAGGGTGCGCCGGTTTATGGACCACCATGGGGTGGCCAACCACCGGGTTATGGTGTATTTGAGCAAGGCGATATCGGAAGGCGAGAAGGAGGTCATGGTCCGCATCGCTTGTCTCCAGGCTTGTCTCGCATGTATTTTCCGGAGTTCGAGGGTGGTGACACCTTGGAATGGATTCAGAAGGCCGAACTCTTCTTTCAATATCAAGATGTTCCTGAAGGCCAATGGGTGCAGTTGGCGTCTTTTCACCTAAAGGATGACGCTTTCCAATGGACACAGTGGTTCCTGCGGGGACGGGAGTACGTGCCCTGGGGGGAGTTTGTGGAGGGCTTTACGGCTCGATTTGGTCCGCTAGAGTATGAGAACTATGAGGCCATGCTTCAGAAACTCCGCCAGAAGGGTTCTGTGATGGAGTACCGCACGGAGTTCGAGAAGTTGGCGAATCGGGTGCAATGACCAGAAAGGACGTTATACAGTTGCTTCATCTCCGGTCTCAAGGATTATATTCGTGACGAGGTGCAGGCACTCATGCCTCAGTCGTTGAACCACGCCATTACCTTGGCCCGTATTCAGGAGGAGCGGTTCAGCAGGCAGAGAGGCCGCATGCAGAATAGGCCCCCCTCGGCCAGCACTACTACTACTACGGTTGCACGGCGGGAACAACCTACGGCTAACAAGCCGACGGTGACTCGCTTGTCTTGGAGTGAGTTGCAAGCTCGCAAAGAGAAGGGTCTATGCTTCAATTGTGATGAGAAGTTTGCTCCGGGCCATAAATGCCAGAGGACACAAGCCTTCATGTTATATCAGGAGGCTGAGGAAGCACCGGCGGCCGACGAGGATGAATTGGAGGTGGACTTGGAAGACACTGAGTTTGGGGTCTCTATGCATGCTTTGGAAGGGTGCGTTCCTCCGCTTACAATGCGGCTGGCGGGTCGGATCGCCCAGGAGAAGGTTACTATTTTGGTGGACAGTGGGAGCACCCACAACTTTGTGCATCCCGATGTGGCAGGGAGAGTTGGACACGGGGTCGACAAGGGGGCTGCCTTCCATGTTATGGTAGCGGATGGCAGTAAGTTGCAATGTGAAGGGGTGCTGAAGGGAGTGGAACTGCGGATAGGAGACTATGCGGGACGAACGGACGTCTACTTGCTACCTATTCGTGGCTCGGATATGGTCTTGGGAGTTCAGTGGTTACGCCAATTACAACGGGTAACTTTTGATTGGGCGCACATGACCATGGAGTTTGTGCTCGGGGAGCAACAGTTCTGCCTGCGGGGTCTTATGTCTTCTCCTATTAAGGAGGTATCTCTTCGCAGCATGCAACAGTTGAGCGGAGACGGGCAAGTGATGGTCATTCTACGGGAGGTTCAGACCGGCGACTCCGGCAATTCTGAGGTACCAGTTCACTTACAGTCCATTTTGACAGATTACGCTGACGTTTTTCAGGAGCCCCGTACTCTGCCACCGCCTCGGTTCCGGGATCATCGTATTCCGCTCAAGGCGGGCGCCGAGCCTACTAATGTGCGACCATATCGCTACCCACACATTCAGAAGGCGGAAATCGAGCGGAGTGTCCGGGAGATGTTGGAGGCCGGTATCATTCGGCCAAGTACTAGTTCCTTCTCCGCTCCCATCATTCTGGTCAAGAAAAAAGACGGTTCCTGGAGATTTTGTGTGGACTACCGCGCCTTGAATGGCGCCACGATCAAGGATAACTTTCCGATTCCTCACATTGAGGAGCTGCTGGATGAACTGCATGGAGCACAACTTTTTACCAAGTTAGATCTTCGCTCTGGATATTATCAGATTCTCATGGCCCAAGAAGATATCCACAAGACGGCTTTCCAAACACATGACGGCCATTATGAGTTCTTGGTCATGGCCAATGGCTTGACTGGCGGACCTGCGACATTCCAGGCCAACATGAATGAGATTTTTCGGGATTTCTTGCGGACTTTTGTGCTGATATTCTTCGACGACATTCTCATTTACAGTGCTAGTTGGGAGGATCATGTGGGACATGTGGAACAGGTCCTATGCCGACTTGGCAACACCGTCTTTACGCCAACCGTTCTAAGTGCTCATTTGGTCAGGAGGAGGTGGAATACTTGGGCCACATGGTCTCAGGTCAGGGCGTGCGGGCCGACCCACGAAAAATTCAGAGTATGCACTCGTGGCCGCGGCCAGTTACAGTGCGTGCCTTGCGCGGATTTTTGGGTCTCACGGGATACTACAGGCGGTTCGTCCGGGATTATGGCAAGATAGCACGACCTTTGACTCAGCTTTTGCAGAAGGATTCTTTTTCTTGGGGAGAAGAGGCGGAGGGCGCCTTCCAGGCCCTCAAACAGGCCATGACGACCACGCCTGTTCTTGCCTTACCAGATTTTGCGAAGGAATTCGTCCTCGAGACGGATGCGTCGGGGGTGGGCATCGGCGCCGTCTTGATGCAGGAGGGACGGCCTATAGCTTTCTATAGTAGGGCGTTAGCCCCTCGTACTCTGGGCCTGTCGGCTTACGAAAAAGAAATGTTAGCAATCATTCATGCGGTGGGCGTTTGGCGGCCGTACTTGTTGGGGCGGCACTTTAAGGTGCGCACGGATCATCAAAGCTTAAAACATTTTCTGGACCAACGGGTCTCCTCGCCTCTCCAACAGAAGTGGGTTACAAAGCTCTTGGGATATGATTATGAGATCGTTTATCGGCGCGGCAAGGATAATGTCGTCGCTGATGCTCTCTCTCGCTTGCCGGAGGCAGCTCTCACTCACATTACGGGACCCTTGCTCGATTCTTTGGCCGACATTCATGAGGAAGTCATGGGCTCGGACACCTTGCGGCCGTTAGTGGAGGCTTTGCAGCGGGGCGAGACTGTTACGCCTGGTTATCATTTATGTAATGGTCGTCTTCACTTTAGGGGCCGAGTGGTGGTGTCGGCCGCATCAGCTTGGAGAACAGTTTTGATGCATGAGTTTCACTCGTCGCCTACGGGGGGACATGCCGGAGTACTTCGAACCCTTCAGCGGGCGCGGGCCAATGTCTTTTGGGCGGGCATGCGACGGGACATTCAGCAGTTTGTTCGCCAGTGTGAGATCTGCCAGCGGCAGAAATATGAGACTTCTTCACCCGCGGGGCTGCTTGTTCCGTTGGACATCCCGCAGCTTATTTGGGACACGGTGTCCATGGACTTCATCGACGGGTTGCCTAAATCAAAAGGGAAGTCGGTCATTTTGGTAGTAGTGGATAAACTCTCCAAGTATGGCCACTTTATTGCCCTCAGCCACCCTTACACTGGAGACTCGGTGGCCGCCCTCTTTGCTAGAGAGATTGTGTGTCTGCATGGCGTTCCTCGTGCGATTATTTCTGATCGTGACCCGACCTTCGTTAGTAGCTTTTGGAGGGAGTTATTCCGCTTACAAGGAACTCGCTTACATTTCAGCACGGCCAACCATCCGCAATCGGATGGCCAAACAGAAGTTCTTAACCGAGGGGTGGAGACATATCTTCGGTGCTTTGTGATGGATGAGCCCCGCACTTGGCCAGAGTGGTTACATTGGGCCGAATACTGTTATAACACGTCTTATCACTCCGCCAGCAGGATGACGCCATTTGAGGTTGTTTACGGTCGGCCACCTCCGACCTTGGGCACTTATGAGCTGGGTAGCACCGCTCTACCGGCGGTTGATCGGGCTCTTCTGGACCGCGATCGCATGATGGTCACTCTTCGGGCCAACCTCCGTTTGGCCCAGGATCGTATGAAGGTGCAGGCGGACAAGCACCGCACTGAGCGGGAATTCGTCGTCGGTGATGAGGTTTTTCTCAAGTTACAACCATATCGGCAATTATCTGTTGCAGCCCGTGGCAATCAGAAGTTATCCCCGCGCTACTACGGCCCCTTTCAGATCATCGGCAGGGTGGGGCCGGTAGCTTACACCTTGGCTTTGCCGCCGGGCTCCCGCATCCATCCCACTTTTCACGTTTCATTGCTCAAGAGAAAGGTGGGCCAGCATATCCAACCTTCTGCTCTCTTGCCTGACGTTACGGCAGTGGGTGAGCTGAGGCCACTTCCAGAGGATGTTTTACGAAGCAGATGGAAGCATCGGGGCACCGAATTTCGGCCCGAACTCTTGGTCAAGTGGAAGAACCTGTCTCCGGCACAAAACTCTTGGGTGGATTTCTTCGATTTCAAGGAACTCTACCCCGACTACCACCTTGAGGACAAGCTGGTTCTTGATGGGGAGGGGAATGTTACGCCCCCGCAACGTTTTGCCGGTCGTCACTATGTTCGCAGACGCAAGGATGCCGTACACAACGGGGCTGAACCATCCGGTTCAGCCCCCTCTCTCTGAAGATGCCGAAATAGGGCTGAACCGGTTCGGTTCAGCCCTATTGGGGCCGGCCGGCCCCTTTGGCCGGCCCCTCTTTGGTTCCGGGTATTTATATCCCGGAACCCCTCTTGGTTCAGCATGCAAGTAATTGAGGTATAATCTCCTTCCTCCTTCTAACCCTAATTCCTCTTAGCCTCCTCTTCCTCTCTAGTCTCTCTCTCTCTCTCTATCTATCTAGTGTCTTAACACAATGACAGTCATTATCTAGATCATGAACTACGAGGATGGCGGGGACGTTGTGTTTGTGAGATTTTGGCAAAGATTGAGGATTTTTTCGACAATTTGCTGTTCTTGCGAAATCCCTCCTAGATTTCGAATTTTATTCACAAGACTAGTAATTTTAGCAAAGAAGTCTTGTGTTGTCTCATCATGTCTCATAAGAATAGAATCAAACTGTGTCCTAGGGAGTAAATTTTCAATTTGATTACCTTCTTTGAGCATTTGTATTCATGAATGAAATGCAAGGCGAGAGCATCACGTTTCATCTCCTCTTTTGCTGAGTTTGGTGGGTTCTCCGTCAGCAGTCTTGCCAAAAATTTTAGGTCCTTCCTGATGCAGGACAGGAGTCCACCTTCCTGCCATCCTGGGGCCAGGAGTCCACCTGCCCAGGAAGGCCCACCTAGAGTCCACTAGGCGGCTTTATGAGGCCCGCGAGCCGTACACCCCAACCCATCCCCGGCCTCACAACAGAGCCGATAGGTTGTTGAGGCCGAGATTCGATCTCAAGACCTCCTTGATAAAGCATTCTCCTGCGAATGCTCATCACCAACTGATCCGCGCTTTTATGATGCAGGACAGGAGTCCACCTGCCTGCCATCCTGGGGCCAGGAGTCCACCTGCCCAGGAAGGCCCACCTGGAGTCCACCAGGCGGTTTTATCAGGCCCGCGGGCCGTACACCCCAACCCATCCCCGGCCCCACAACAGAGCCGAGAGGTTGTTGAGGCCGAGATTCGATCAGTTGGTGATGAGCTTTCGCATGAGAAAGCTTTATCAAGGAGGTCTCGAGATCGAATCTCGGCCTCAACAACCTCTCGGCTCTGTTGTGGGGCCGGGGAAGTGGATGGGTTGGGGTGTACGGCCCGTGGGCCTGATAAAGCCGCCTGGTGGACTCCAGGTGGGCCTTCCTGGGCAGGTGGACTCCTGGCCCCAGGATGGCAGGCAGGTGGACTCCTGTCCTGCATCACTTCCTTAACGATGTCCCAGAGATCCTGTGAGCAAAGGAGAGTCTCCATTTTGTCGCTCTAGAAATCATATAGCTCTCCGGTGAAAATTGGGATGGTGGAATGAGTATAGATAGGTGCTTGATTGGTAGTTGATGAGGCCATGTGAAAACTTAGCTCTGATATCACTGTTAGAACAGATCTTATGGTTTTATAATGATTTGGTCGTACAGGCGGGTGGAAGAAGATGAATGGATAGAAAGGGAAATGGTGATATTACTGGTAAAGAGAGATACAATTATACAAGGATTCCATACGGTATTTGTATCCGTAATAGAGAGTTCTGGATACAGGCATTAAAGCATAAGTAGCCAACAGTTACAACATTAATTTATAACAGCATAATTGATGAAATTGGCTTGATTTAATGGTGCAGATTTATTCTTCTCACACATTATATGGACAAATAGTTGAAAAATTCTTTGATGTTTCTTCAGTGAGACAATTACGATTGTTCTCTATGTTGCAGGAGCAAAATGTAAATGAAAATTGAGGGAAATAAAGGCCTTGGAGAGGAATCAATGTTACTTAGGCTCCGTTTGGGGGGACTTATTTTCACCGGTCAGACGGTTACGACCGCTGGTCCGATTCATGCGGTCGTAACCGCCTGACCGGTGAGAATAAATCCCCCCAGACGGAGCCTAGTTATCACAGAGCTAGCATTGAGCTTGCGCCCAAACTTTGATATGTGCGGCAGTAGCTATTTTGACTGTCTATTTTGGTTTCCTCTGCAATAGCTACTGCAGTCTCTCCGCTATACACAAATGGATAGAATGTATACAAAAGCAATACATCCCAAGTCGATTGGAGATGCTGATTAAAACATTCATTATAATTCTAAAAACGCATTTTAATAAATAGTTACAAAATGGAGCGCGCACGGAGATGACAAGGCATACAAATATGCTCAAGACTAGAAGACTCGGGCACATACATTAAGCTCTGTAAGCACTCCTCTCCTACTCTTGATCTGCCTTTTGGATGGATGTTTCTCTCAACTCTGAATTCATGGATGATGAGAAATGAGGCAGGCCTCCCCCTTTTGTAGATCTCTCCATTTCCCTCCAAAATTATGAAGCTTCTAGACTTCTCTACAATTGGATTTGTCTAGAATATTTTTAGTATTTCGAGACACTTCCATGCACTTCATATTGCTACATACAAGACTATGGCTCCATTTGGCATGGTGGAGGCGGCCGTAAACACATGGGTTAAACTGTCATTCGTTAAGGATCATCAAACAAACATCATCCGTTTGAACATAAAAGTGGATGAAGTTTCTTAGGTGGGCGTTAACAAATGACAATTTAACCCCATGTTCATGACCGCCGTCACTGTGCCAAACGGAGCCTATACCACTCTTATCTAGAGTATTCTACCCACTCAAATTATCTAGGCTCTCCTAGGCTGCAATGGACAGAGGTTGTTTGCTTGCAGTGTAGGGTGTTGTTGCGGAATGCATCTGGGGCTTTGAAGCACGGAAGGACAAAATCATGATTTTATTTGGATGACAAAGGTGTGGATCTGTGTTAGATATATTGTATATTATGAGTAGTAGTGTTAGCTTAGAATCACCTCGGGTGTAAGGATCACCCTCCCTTGTACAATATATGTATTACCATTATTTCAATTGTGAGTATAAAAATTTATTACTCCCATCATCGTATCAGAGACAAAACCCTAGCCGTGATCTTTCTTCGGTTGTCTTCCGCCGATCCTTTGCCTCCGCCGTTCAACTGCTCGCCTGCTCCATCGGATTGCGACCAGAACCGCAAGTGCGGTCGACGGAGCACGTTTCTGCACGTCGTTTCCCTGTTCCGATGTCCAGACGATCGACGAAGCACGTTTCCGCACGTCGTTTCCCGTTTTCGCGCGTTCGACAGATTCCGACCGCCGTTTCCTTGTTCCGACGTCAGCCGGTCCTGCTGCTGTTTCCGCACTCTGCAATCCCGTTGCTCCACTGTGCTCCCATCCACTGTCTGCTACTCAACTGCCTCCTCTTTTCTCAACTGCCTGCTGCTTCCCAGCACTGGGTGATTTCAGTCCAGATTTCCTGCTTCCCTCCGAGCCCGTTCGCTACCTCCGACTTCTGGATTTCTGCAGATCTTAGATTTTCTGATCCTGCTCGTCTCGCAGAGCCCGTCCGCTGTTCCTGCACCCTGTCTGACCCCTCTGTCCTCCACTATGATCTGATGGCATCACCTCACTCCTCTTCCGTCTGCCTCCAAAAGGCCTTGGTGATTGTTGAGGTCTTCTTCCTACAGTGCCTCTGTTGCTCAGTCTAGTGCTAATCATCACCCGCATGTCCGTTGTCACTACTGTCGGTGTCTTGGTCATGTCACATCTGTGTGGTAGGTTGCTATGTCTGCTGAGTTGGAGGCGCTTGAGCACACTCACATGAGAGCTTGTTCCTCTTTCACCTGGTGCTGATCCTATTACTTGCAAGTGGGTTTTTACTCTGATGGTTCTGTAGAAAGGTACAATGTTCGGCTAGTTACTCGTGGTTTTCAGCAGGAGCAGGGGAGAGATTATGGCGAGACCTTTACTCCAGTTGTTCATATGACTATAGTCCGGACTCTTATTGTTGTTGCCGCCGTTCGTAATTGGTGCCTATCACAGTTTAACGTGAAGAATACCTTTCTTCACGATGATCTTTAGCAGGAGGTATACATGTTTCCTCCTCTGGGTCTATCCTCTCCTTCAGGCCTTGTTTGCCGCTTGAGGCGAGCTCTTTATGGGCTCAAGCAGGCGCCCACACGTGATTTGCACGTTTCAGTTTAGCTATTACAACCGTCGGGTTCCAGCCATGTCCACATGATCAGCACTGAATGTGCACTTTTCCTCCCGTGGTCGGACCATTTTTTTACTATACGTGGATGATATGACTATTACTGGTGATGATCTTTCTCATATGGCCTTCGTCAAGCATCACCTTCAGCAGCAGTTTGACAGATGACTGATCTTGGATAGCTGAGCTACTTCTTGAGTCTTGTTGTCAGCTCTATAGATCGCGGGTTTCATGTCTCTCAGCAGCGCTACACATCAGATCTCCTTGCTCGGGCTCTCTCTGACTCTCGCACAGTGGACACACCTATGAAGCTTCACCTTCAGCTACGTCTCAATGACGGGGTTCCACTCTCTGATCCTACTCGATACCGCCATCTCCTGGGGAGTCTTGTTTATCTAAGCATTACTCGGCTCGACATTGTCTGTGTTGTTCATCTGCTGAGCCAATTTGTTAGTTCGTCCACCTCTGTGCATTATGGTCATCTGCTGCGGCTCTTGCGCTATTTTCGGGCTACGACCTCTCGTATTCTCTTCTCTCCAGTAGTAGTTATCTACAGCTATGTGCTTACTCCACTCCAGCTGGGCAAGTGATCTTGTTGGCCGTCGTTCTGTCACTAGTTTCTGTCTGTTCTTGGGTTCTTCACTTATTGCATGGAGTTCAAGAAACAGACTGGTGTTTCTCGTTCCAGTACTGAGGCCGAGCTTCGAGCCATGACTATCACCGCTGAGGATATTATTTGGCTTCGTTGGCTTCTTGAGAATCTTGATGTCTCTTCTCCAGATCTCACTTCCCTCTGCTGTGATAACACCGGTACCATTCAGATTACTCTAAATCCGGTGAAGCATTTTCTCTCCAAGCATATCGGGATGGATGCTTTCTTCCTGCGTGAGCACTATTGTCGGCGGGGGCACTCTCGCCCATTCCATTATTCCTTCCGAGCAGCAGATTGCAGATTTGATGACAAAGTCACAGACGAAGACCCAGCATGCCTATCTACTATCCAAACTCTCGATGTATGATCCCCTGTAAGTTTGTGGGGGGGGGGGGGGGGGGAAGAGGGAGTGGTGTTTGATATGTTGTATATTATGAGTAGTGGTGTTAGCTTAGAATCATCTCGGGTGTTAGGATCACCCTCCCTTGTACAATATATGTATTACCATTATTTTAATTGTGAATATAGAAAAATCTATTACTCCTATCACTATGATCAATGCCTAAGGGCTAGCAGGAAGGATGCTAATATGAGTTTTTGACTGAGATCTTGTATCTGGCCAAACAAGGGTGAAGTGGCATTTGAGATTGTAGTTTTCCTTCCTTTACCCCGGTGGACCTAGGCATCAGTGGACTGGATAGGTATCACCTGAGAGGATCAATCAGTTTCGACGATTAAAGATCAAGTAGTGTGCGGCTAATACGCTCGACTGGGAGTCGAATCTTAGTCGGGCCAATAAAATTGTTAAAATGATATTAGTAGGACTTGCTCAGTCTCTGCTCGGCTTCGCCCGCCGCTTATACTTTGCTCCCCCTCGTGAACCCATAACATCACATTCTCTGTTGAGATCAAGTTTTTCACTAAGCTTGTCATCAAGCTGAGGCACATAGGGCACCATCGGGGAGGTCCGACAAAGGGCTTCAACTAAGTGCTATGACAAACGATCTAAATTCTGACCTTGACCGGAAGCTGAAGTCGATACGCCACTTCTCCAATTTGTTGCATCACTTGAAAGGGGTTGTAGTACTTTAGGGCCAATTTGTGGTATGGGGCCTGTGAAAAATCCAATGCTCAGGATGTACACAAACCACCAGAAGAAAATCACCAAGGAAAACTTGCAGGAAATGCTTGAAATCAAAAAAATAAGTTTGCAACACCACACAGATCAAAACCCGGACATACACCGAGACATACACGATTATATGATCATGTTTGAAGTCTAGAATAATTAAACCAGAGAATCTGAAAATTACAAAAAACAGATAAACCTTCGCAAATCTTCAACTCTTCTACGACGACGTGCGAGCAAAACGCTGCTTCAAATTAACACACTAAGATTAAGACCTTGTCGAGGACTACGCCGTGGAATCAATGATCTCTATGCGGCTTCAAAATTAAAAGAGAAGCTTTCTCTCTCTAGAATTCTTCACAGGCAAGGCATCAACTGTTCACGGGAGGAGTTCTTCACTGGAGGAAAGATTAGGGCACTGTACATCAAAGAAATATACATATATATATCTCTCTGTGTGTGTGTACACATATGCATCGAGTAAAACCAAGGAAGTCAAAGCAGATGAACATTTGCGTCGATATAGGGAGGATGGAAATCAACGCAGCCAACAATCATTCGTCGAAATGAATGAGAATGATGCGTCGATTAAATATAAAAGCAACATCGACATGATATCATGAAAATAAATAGCGCTGAGAAGAAATGGAGGAACGTCGACAAGAGGTACTTCCAGATGAACTCGACGCAAGGATAGGTGCGTCGAAAAGAAGACAAAATCATGCGTCAGCAAGAGAAGAGAAATGCTGACATGAAGGAGCGTTAAGTGAATGTCAACGCATGCGGCGAATGAAAATATGATGGGGGAAGAAATAGAAATACTGCAGTAGTTATATACTATGTATTTATATAATATATAATCATTTTTACTTCCAAAATTTAACACTCCCCCTAGAAGTGAAAATGAGATACCAGTCCAAGCAACCCGCGAGGGCGCTCAAACGTCCCCTTAGATAAAGGCTTTGTGAAGATGTCGGTGATGTTGTCTTGATCCGAACAAACTCCACGGCAAGAGATCCACCATATACTTTCTCCCGAATAAAGTGGTGCTCGATCTCGATATGCTTTGTCAGCGCGCGACAAACCGGATTTGTAACAAGCTTCAACGCACTTTCGTTGTCGCTGCAGAGCAAAGTAGGATCACGAACCTTTTCATAAACATCCTCCACCAACCTTCACAACCAAATGCATTCCTGAGCCGCCAAGGAAGACACCTTGTACTTCGCTTTAGTGGTGGAGATGGACACCGAGTCTTGCTTCTTGCTACACCACGAGATCGTCATTGAACCGCACATAAATACGTACCCCGACGTCGACTTCCAATCGTCAGCATCCCCGCCTTAGTCGGCATCCGTGAAACCATGTAAATTGAAGTCGATGTCTCTACCAAACGACAACCCCATGTCCGAAGTTGACTTAATCTTTTCAAAATCCCCTTCGCAGCCTCCAGATGAGGCTTTATAGGCTCTTGCATGTAACGGCTCACTCGGCCAACCACAAACGAGATATCCGGCTGCGTAATCGTCAAATAAATCAGACTTCCCATCAGAGCCCGGAAAGACTTAGGATCAGGCAAGATCCTTCATTCATCCCGATGAAGTTTTAGTCCAACCTCAAGTGGAGTAGAGCAGAGCTTCCTATCCGCCATGTCAAATCTCTCCACAATCCGCTCCAAGCGGTTCAGGCCAGATCTCGCGGATCTCGGTTTGGCGCGTCCAAAAATTTTAGAACCAACTATACTATTTAGTTCTCGGGTCATACAGGTACATATACAAAATCGAACCGAGAACTGAGCTATTTAAATTAAGTCATTAGGATTAATTTGATTCAAGTATCAAAGCAACAACCATCCAATGCTTACCAATATGGCCCGTCTGTCCAAGATTAAACCTAAAAGACAGCCTTCGTAGTTTGCAATTCCGCACTTCATTGTTCGACTTCGACCTAGCGTCAGGATCTTCGTGTTATTATCCATGCCCCATTGTTCACTTCCATACCGGAGTGAGACATCATTGTCTGCCACTTTGGTGTTACCTCTATTCATTCATATTGTTGTTAGTATACCATTGTCTTTGTGTTGTGGTTGATATAAACTTTCTAGTTTTGTTTCTTCTATAGACTAGTAAGAGAGATATTTTGTGTTCCAAGTCTTTTATCTTGTATATTCTTTTATGATTGATTACAAATATATTGAATTTGGTTATTTCAAATATTTTATCTAGGTTTTTTGTTTGATTTTCCCAGTATAAATGCATATGTGAAACTTTTTATGAGATATGAGTAGAGTCGAGAACCTAATCGAAACCGATCCGTGCTTTTTGATTCGGATTCGGTTTTATACCTTTGGTACATAGGTTGTTTCTAGTTCTAAAAAAATCGAAACCGAACTTATATGGACTGGTTCTTGGTTTTTTATAGATCCGATCTAAACCGACCCGAGTTGCACCCTACCTTGAATCTTCTCAGGATCCGCAGAGACCCTTGTGTTGTGCACGACGCCCCAAGCAAGCCACTATATCGTCCCAAAGGAGCTTTTTGCTCGCTTCAGAAATAACTGATACTACTTGATTGGCTAAAGGATAGTGTGGAGGTGCTCAAGGTTTTCCTCCCGGCTCTTGATATACATCAAAATATCATTAAAACACAAATATATATCGACACAAAAGGTTCTGGAATACCTCATTTATCAAGGCCTGGAAGGTGGTTGGAGCATTGGTGAGCTCGAATGGCATCACGGAGAATTGAAAATGCTTGTGATGAATCCAGAAAGCAGTCTTCTCCACATTGACAGGGGCCATGCATACCTGATGGCACCCTGATACATCCATCTTCGATAAGAAACGAGCACCGTGAAGGTCGTCTAGTAGATCCTCCAATCCACCACAGGCATGGAAAACTTTTCCTTGACCGTCTTGGTATTCAGTTTGTAGTAGTCCACACAAAACCGTTAGCGGTCATTCTTGTGCACCCACCAAGAGGACTGGGGAGAAAAACAAAGACACTATATCAGCCATGTTGTAGCATAGCGCTACACCGACACTCAATCTCATCATTTTAGAGGAATTGATGGGAGTCAATCTGCTCCGCCACTCCGCCATTTGCGTTTCGGTGCCAAGTGCAAGTCCCCCTTGTACAAAATGAGGTCCTCCTTCATGGTATAACATGGGGAAATCTGCCCTTCCCAATGCAGTTAAGCTCCAAGAGTGTGGGGATCCATTTATCTTCTGGTGAAGCTGAGTGAGAAACTCTGGGGTGGGCTAAGAAATAGCGAATGTCATTGCCCCCGGTGGTCTCATTAAGACAAGGCATCCGGTGCAATTCAAGGCGTCCGCCTTTGATTTGACCCGAAAGTCAAAATCTCAGTTTGTTGACGCAACACCGATGAGGTGTTATATCGAGGCTTTCCTCGAGGAGGGTACTTCAAGCTAAAAGGATCGATTCAGATCAAGAACATTTGAATCTAAAGGTAACATCTCCAATGTTGTATGATCTTGTCCATGATGATCAACACCTGCCACAAGCAAGAAGCTTATGGTAGCGTATGTATATCTTCTATTGAAATAACGCTCGGTTGTCTGCCATGTTGTAGTGTTGAGCCACTCCCATGTCCTGAGGCCTATGAATCCACTAAGCTCATGTAGCAATTGAGGAATTGGTCAGATAGTTAACCTTTGAATTAGGGGTGTGCAAAAACATTAAGGAACGCAGAGAGGAACCAAGCGGTTTAGGTCAGTTCTCGTTGATCTCGGTTTGGCGTGAGTCCAAAAATTTCAGAACCGACTATACTATTTAGTTCTCGGGTCATACAGATACGTGCATGAGAATCGAACCGAGAACCGAGCTATTGAAATTAAGCCATTAGGATTAATTTGATTCAAGCATCAAAGCATCAGCCATCCAATGCTTACCAATATGGCCGCTGTCCAAGATTAAACCTAAAAAACAGTCGTAGTTCGTAATTCCACACTTCATTGTTCGACTTTGACCTAGCGTCGGGATCTTTGAGTTCTTATCCATGCCCCATCGTTCACTTCCAGACCGGAGTGAGACAATATTGTCTGCCACTTTGGTTACCTCTATTCATTCATATTGTTGTTAATATAACATTGTCTGTGTTGTGGTTGATCTAAACTTTCTAGTTATGTTTCTTCTATAGATTAGTAACAAAGATATTTTGATTTCCAAGTCTTTTATCTTATATATTATATTTTGATTGATTACAAATGAATTGAATTTGGTTATTTCAAATATTTTATCTAGGTTTTCTTTTTGATTTTGCCAGTATAAATGCATATGCGGAACTGTTTATGAGATATGGGTAGAGTTGAGAACCGAATCGAAACCGAACCGTGTTTTTTGATTCGGATTTGTTTTTGTACCTTTGGTACATGGGTTGTTCTAGTTCCAAAAAGTCGAAACCGAAACTATATGAACCGGTTCTTTGTTTTTGGAGGAGCCGATCTGAACCGACCCGAGTTGCACCTTACCTTGAATCTTCTCAGGGTCCGCATAGACCCTTGTGTTGTGCATGACATGCCCCAAGCAAGCCACTATATCGTCCCAAAGGAGCATTGATGGGGTCCCCCCTGAAATTTCTAAGTCAAAACCGACAAGACTCAGACCGAGTACGCATGGGCTCGACCGAACCGATTATGCGCATCAAAACCGCAAGCCCCGAAAGCCCCCAAAGAAGAAGCCGAACCCGCGCACGTGCACGACAGGGGACAACAGGCGTGCACAGCCAGCGTGCGCACGACCGCGTCCCACGCGGCCGCACTCTGCGCGCCCTCGCGCCCTCGCAGGGCCGCGCGGTCGCACACCGCATGACTGCGGTCTGCCGCAGGGTCGCGCCCTTGCGCGACTGCATTCCCTGCGCCCGGCACGCGCAGCGCGCGCTGCTACGCCGCGCCCTCGCCTGCACGCGCCGGTGGCAATCGCTACCGCCGCCGTCTCCGGCCACCTCCTCCTCCGCCGCCGGCCCTCTCCGGCCGCCGCCGCCTCCGGACACCTTACCCGGGCCGCCCAAACTTCTCGGGGGGCACTCCCGTCATTTTGGAAAAAATGGTGACCAAGTTGATCGAAACGTAGCGACGTCATTCGTCAACACAAATCACTTCTCGATGCAATTACCAACACGACCCTCCAGAAAACTATAAATAGACCCACATGCCTTCATTTGAAGACAAACAACTCCAAAGACTAGAGAGAGCTCTGAGATTTACCAGGGATCGTGGACTTAGGTCGATTCTCCGCTCAGGAATTCACTCCGCTCCTCTCATTGCGCTAAGGTTCCAACACGCTTCAAGTCATGTCAACCGCCTCTGCGAGAGCGCTCTCATCAAGGCTTCACATCAATGATAACGCTCCCTCCAGAAGCTCTGTTGACTTAGAGAATTTTCCAGCCGGAACGCTCCTACTAAGGTTCCGCGAGCTCAGCAACATTCCAAGGCCGGAGCGCTTCTATCGAGGCTCTGAGGACTTAGCCATTTTTACTCTTTTTTTTACTTTGCCCTGTAATGGAGTAGCGGTCTGTTGCCCTCCGAGATCAAATCAAACTTTGTAAAACTCCGAGAAGCTAGTGAATTTTAGCCCAGCAAAGCTCCAGCCACGTGGTTTTTCACCCCTTCTGGGTTTTCCACATAAAAAAACGTCTTTTGTCATTTGCTGTGGTTTACTTTGTTTGTTTGTGCGCCGGTCCGATTTCCGAGTTAAGGTGGTCTGATTTTTCCAGACTGGGGAAAGACCGGGCGACCCGCAACTAACATTTTGCTCGCTTCAGAAATAACTGATACTACTTGATTGCCTAAAGGATAGTGTGGAGGTGCTCAAGGTTTTGCTCCGAGAAAACACCAATATATATCGATACAAAAGGTCCTGGAATATCTCATTTATCAAGACCTGGAAGGTGGTTGGAGCATTGATGAGTTCGAATGACATCACCGGGAATTCAAATGCCTGTGATGAGTCCAAAAAGCAGTCTTCTCCACATCGGCAAGTGCCATGCGTACCTGATGGCACCCTGAGACATCCATCTTGGAATAAGAAACGAGCGCCATGAAGGTCGTCTAGTGGCTCCTCCAATCCACCACAAGTATTGGAAACGAGCGCCATGAAGGTCGTCTAGTGGCTCCTGCAAAACCGTTAGCGGTCATCCTTGTGCACCAAGAAGACTGGAGTGAAGAACGAAGACACTATATCGGATGATTCGCTGTTTTAGCATAGCGCTATACCGTCGCTCAATCTCATCTTTCTAGAGGAAGTGGCGGGAGCCAATCTGCTTCGCCACTCCGCCGCTTGCGCTTTGGTGGGATCCATCCCACCAAACAGAGCATCATCAGGCCAGCCAGTGCCAGCTGCATCATCAGGCATACTGCTGCATATTGACTTCAGCAAAAATTGCCCAACATGAAGAGCACTGACAAACCCAGTAGCACCTTCACTAGCCATCAACAGGACCCAGATGATCTTGATAATTTTATGTTTCCCGGTGCAAATATATACTCATGTGTATAATTGGATGAAAGGAGTAATATTTTTCCCTGCATTTTAAATAATTTTAATGCCAAGTATCACTATTTAAAAAAAAACCCTATTATTTCTTGTTCCCTGCTCATAAATAAACTTATTTTGTACCAATTTATAAATAAAAATGTAAGATCTCTCCATCTCCGTAAAGACCTGTCATTTTTTGTTGGGTAGATAGGTTAGTAGTAGTATGTTAGTTTTTAATATGCAAACAAATTTTGTTTTCCATGTGTTTCTTTTTCAAAAAAAAAAAAAGAATTTCTCTAACTCAATCCCCTTTACAGATGATCCACTACCCTAATATAACAGATTAACAGCTTAGCAAATTCATTCCTTCTACCAGCCATTACTGGTTTCCTATCCACTTCGTTTATTTTTCAGTGGCCTCTTTCTCTTGGCATCCATGAGGCTTGAAACTCTCAGTTTCAGAAAATTACAGACACTTGTGCTGGTTCTAACGTTCCTCTCCTATGCTAGTTACCATGCCACTAGAAAAACCACAAGCATTGTGAAAAGTGTGCTTGATCCCAAGACAGCGGAACTAGGCTTGTCACCATGGCCAAGCCCTCGCATTCTTCGCACGCACGCGAGCGGTTGGGCTCCATTCAACACTCCAAGCGGTACGTCGATGCTCGGGTTGATCGACCTTGCTTTCCTATCAGTGTACTCGCTGGGCATGTATTTCGCAGGACATTTAGGAGATCGTCTAAACTTGCGGTTCATCCTTACGATCGGAATGCTAGGGACCGGCCTCTTCACCGCCCTCTTCGGCGTCGGTTACTGGTTAAATGTGCATAGTTTCTACTATTATTTGATTGTTCAGATACTCGCGGGCTTGTTTCAATCGACTGGATGGCCTTCGGTTGTAGCCGTCGTTGGAAATTGGTTTGGAAAGAGGAAGAGGGGCTTGATCATGGGAATCTGGAATGCGCATACTTCGGTTGGGAATATATCCGGCTCATTGATTGCTTCTGCCCTGCTGACTTACGGGTGGGGTTGGTCTTTTGTAGTTCCGGGCATTCTTATTTCAATCATTGGGTTGACCGTGCTTCTTTTCTTGCCTGAGAGCCCCGAGGCAGTTGGAATGGACAAAAATGATGCAGTTCTGAAGCCTAAAAATACTGCTGGAAATGATGAGCCTGATGTGAATGGAGGTGGAGAAGAGATTAGGGATCAAGCAGTGGGATTCATGGAGGCATGGGGGATACCTGGGGTTGCCCCATTTGCTTTTTGTCTTTTCTTCTCAAAATTGGTTGCCTACACTTTTCCTCTACAGTGGCATTTAATTCCATTCTACATCAGTCACAAAGGTACTTCATTTCATTCAATTGGCAACTTTTATTTAGTTTTTTCATATAGTTTGCTTCATAAAAGTTATTTTTAATCTATACCATTTGAAAAGGAATACTCAATTGCGGTGTCACATTGTAAGACTTTTCGTTTTGCTTCCTTCATCTTATACCTTACATGCAACAAAAAAGATACCAGCAATGTGCAGAATACATTTAAATAATATGACCATTAATACTCCTCTTTGGGTGCTTGACAATTTAAATTTGTTATATCATGTATCAGTTTTGTTGATTTGTTTTATAAAAACTTTATTAGTTTAATAAGATGACTGAAGAAGAAATGATAAATGAAAGATGCTAGCTTGAAATTCCATGATTCTTGCTATATTTCTTGATCCCCTATTTCTGAACTCACCAATGAACCACAATTTTGAATTATCGCAAAAACTTGTGATTGTAAGTTAAATAAAGATTATATTAGAGGAAAAAACGAGTGTTGAATGATTAGGAAGGAGAACAAGTAGACCCAAGATATGGTAAATAGAAGTTGTTGATCTCATTTTCATTTTCTCCTCTCTTATAGCCATCGGAGGTGAATATCTATCCGATTCGACCGCCGGAATGTTATCGTCATTATTCGATGTTGGCGGAGTGTTTGGCGGGATCTTAGCTGGCCACGTCTCAGACCATCTCGACGCACGGGCGATCACAGCCGCAAGTTTCATGTACTGTGCCATCCCCGCTCTCTTCCTCTACCATGCTTATGGAAGCATCTCCCTCTTCTGCAATGCTGCTCTCATGATTGTCGCGGGCTTGTTTGTGAATGGACCATATGCTCTCATCACCACAGCTGTCTCGGCCGATCTCGGCACCCATGGATCGCTGAAGGGGAACTCCCGGGCATTGGCGACTGTAACGGGGATCATCGACGCGACTGGATCAGTGGGCGCAGCCATTGGGCCTCTCTTGACTGGGTATTTATCATCGAGAAGCTGGGACTCTGTGTTCATCATGCTTATGGTTGCGGCGCTTATTGCTGGTCTGCTGCTTACAAAACTCGTGATTGCCGAGGTCAAAGTTAAGTTGAGAACTAGGAGTTCTTCTAGTTTGGAAGAAAGTCTAATATGAATACTTTATGGTGAAACCCAAAAATAAATAAATTTTTTAAAATAGTTTCATACAGTTTAGTGTTACTCTTTGCATAAACAGGATTCAGATTTATTGGATTAGGTTTAAATATCGGTTTACATAAAAATGGGGAGTAAGAGAGATAAAAAATTTAAGTAATTTGCCGCTGATATATGTTTCTCTCCATGTCAAAGGCTATGTAAGAGGATTATATTGTACTCTCTCACAAATATTGTTCTTGTTTTGTAATGTTGGGAGTTTCTGCTTGGCAGTTGTGATGAAGGCAGTGTGAGAAAGAACACCAAATATGTTAATTGATTCATTTACATGAGAGGTAGTATGTATTGTTTCATATTCTAAATTTGTTATTGTTTGTCTATAAATATTTTTTTGTGTGTCAAATGTTAGAATTTCAAATGTTTGCATTCTCCACTTTTTTAGGAAGCACAAATTGTTTGGTTGTATTTAGAGTTGCAGTCTCCGTTTGGCAACAGTGATTATGAACCGTTGTTCGTGACCGCCTGACTTCGCCTATAGAACTTAATTTACTTTGATGTTCAAAACTGGTTTTTTTCTTTCTTGACGGTTGTCATGCCAAACATACATTCTATGATAAGGGTGTTTTTGTCCAAACTCATCGAGCACCAAATGGAGCCGTAGTTTATAATTTTATTTTAGGGCTTATTTACGGGATCCCTCCAACGAGTTTGCGGCAAACGCAGCCGCAGTGCGGGTAACCAAACACCCGGCGGTGGCGTTTGCTGCGTCTCCACCCGCGCGCCTTGAGGAATGGAGCGGATAGCGGCGTTTCGAACGGCGGTCTCCCCCTTCCGGTTCGAGCAGCGGCCCGGCTCCTCCCGCCCCCGTCTCCACCCCGCCGTGCCAAATGAAGCCCTAGGCTCTATTTGGGAGGACTAAGTGACAGGGAAGATACCTACATCCACTACTGATCATTTAAAGTAGAATAATTGCCAAAATAAATAAATAAATAAAGAACAATTTTGTCATTTGGGAGAAAACCAAAATAAGAAAACCCCCATTATTCCTTATTTATGGGAATAATTGCAAAAGTAGAAGAGCCAAAAAGGAACAATAAATATGGAGAGAATAGCTTAATTCCCCTTGGCGAGGCATTTTCCCTTGTCTGTCCTGTGAATTGATAGTATCTTGTAGTTTATGACTCGGGCAGCTGACCGTGAAGACAATCGGGCAATCACAAATTTTGGGCCAAATTTTTGTATGCACAAGTTTGTGGGTCTGTCTATGCACACTAATGTTGTGCACAGAGAAGCGAGCAAACCATGTATTCAAAAAGGAAATTGTTAGAAGCACCGTACTTTTGGCTAGTCGTATTGTTTTGTTAAAGACACCGCATATTTTTACAACATCGCAATTGAGATAAAAACACCACACTTAAAATTTGAGTAAAAAGAGGTTTTTGTTGAATTACGGAATGAATATCAACAAAATAGACAAAATAATTATACAAAAAGCCATTAAATATGTTGTTCAATATTTGTGGTCTCCATGCAAATGTCTTATGCCATTCACAATGATTCTTTCAAGCAATGATTGAAATCAATGATTCTTTCATGAGCAAACCCGCGCACAAGTGCTTGCAGACAGTGGCGGATCCAGGAATTTAGAAACGAGGGTGCAATTTTTTTTTAATAACATAATATAGAAAATGAAAAATGTCTGATATTATAAAGTCATAAACAATTACATATAAGTCTTAATTGAAAATTATCAAATGCCAGAAGAAATTACAGTTGTCCGCGACGAGTCTTCATTTTTTGAAAACGATCAATAACATCATCATCTGAAACTTTCAAAAATGCGTCTCTTTCAATGAATGTAACCAACCAGTCATTCAATGTCTGATCGCCCAAACTATTGCGAATCTGTTCTTGACATAATTCATGCCTGAAAAGACTCTTTCAACACTTGCAGTGGCCACAGGAAAAATCAGTACGAACTTCAATAACTTGTATAATTGTTGATAAGCAATATGTTTCCCAGTTCCAACAAATTTTATAGAGAGATAACCAAGGTCGTTCAAGTCAAAAAACCTCTCGTCGCTTTTCATATCCACAATGAAATTGTCTAGCTGAAAGTCAAGATTAAACAATTCCAAACTTGAAAAATCATTCGGATAAAACTCTGCAAGTCTGAGAACTTTTTGTTTGTCAAAACAATCAAATGAGTTAATGAGATTCAAACAAGCCATAAAATGAAGCAACTTCATACTCACCTCATCAAACTTATTATTAAGCTCATGCAATTGTAAATCAACCACCTTTAAGAAAATTGACACCCAATAATGATACAAATATGTGTAGTCTTCAACAAATCGGCTTAATCTTCCGCGCGGAACATACAGATCATCCATTTTAGGAATATGAATACTATATTTACCACAACAAATTAAGACCTTATTGAACAGTGTCTCAACCATCATCACGCAAGTTTTAATTCATGTGTATAATCAAATATAGTTGTCATCACATGAATCATCAAAACAAAGTCAAACGATTCTAATGCAAACAATACACCCTGTGCCTTCACCCGATCATTTGTCTTACTCTTACCAATCTTCAAAAGTGTAGCAACCATATCAGGATATAAAGAAATAATGTGTATTAATGTCTTGTGATGTAAGCCCCAACGAGTATCCCCCGGCCGACCCAAAGAAAGTATCTGATTTAAGCCCGACCCTGTTTGTAGTTCACCATCTTCTAGTTCCTGAGTAACCTTTTGCACTTGACTTTCTCTAAGCATCTCATTTCGCTTGCAAGAATCTCCAACCACATTTAATAGCGTCGAAATTCCTTCAAAAAATTATTGACAATCATCATTTATTTTAGCAACTGCAAATACGGTTAACTGAATCTGATGAACAAAACAATGAATGTAATAAGCTGATGGATTTTCTTTCAAAATTAGACTTTTGAGTCAATTTATCTCACCACTCATATTACTTGCATCATCATATCCTTGCCCACGGATTTTAGACAAATTCAAGGAATGATCAATTAACAATGATTCAATTGCAAGTTTAAGAGATATGACAGTAGTATCGTGAACATGCACAATGCCGAGAAAACGCTCTATTAATCTTCCGTTCCCATCAACATAACGCAAACAAAGGGCCAATTGTTCTCTGTATGACACGTCACTAGATTCATCAGCTAAAATTGAGTAGTAGTCATCTCCAAGCTCTTACCTTATAATCTTTGTAGTTTTTATGGCACAAGCATTAATGATATCTTTCTGAATTGAAGGTGCAGTTAGTTGATTATTTCTCAGGGCATTTTGCAGTACATATTTACCAACTTCTTCATCTATATCGGTCATCCACTACAAAAGCTCGAGAAAATTTCCCCTATTAAATGAATGGTGACTCTCATCATGCCCACGTAGGGATTCGCAAGAGATATCTCAAGCATTTCAAAGAAGCTTGTTGTCGTGATTTGTTTTCAAAATTTGTTTTATCTGATTATTTATCAAGAGAAACAATGATAGAATTTTGGGGGTTTTTTAAACTTTCAAATTTCTGGAGTGCTAAATGATGAGAACAATTAATCTTGTCAACATGTTTTGTAAATCTGTCAGGTTTATTCCATGACATATATCCTCCTCCACTGACAAAAGCATCTCCCCTGGCAGCAGTACTTGCGATTTCATTCTTGAATAAGTAACAAACAAAACAAAACACAACGTCCTTTTCAACACTATATTATAGCCACTGAAACATATCATACCATGTGACTCAAAACCTACGTTCTCGGTCACCTATCTTTTTTTGAGGAAATGGATGCAATTTTAGTTGGCATGGACCTCTTAGTATATAAGTCTTTCTCACTGTATCTTGCTCATTTAAAGGATATGCTGATATACTTTTTCTCATTCTCGGATCCTGTGGAAGCATCACCACGTCATATAAAGCGCCCATTACAACGTCTTGAGCATCAGGAGATGACAAATGCGACACATTCTTGATAGCTTCAGAAGCACTAAGAGATAACTCTTCATTTTGACCTGGAGGTTTACATCTTGAAGTCTCTTGAGATTTTAATTTCTTTTGAAACATCGATGATATGAGGTTGGACTTCTTTTTTTGACTCTCCATATCATAATAATGTTCAATTTATTTCTATATGAAAGTCAGAAAAAATAAAATATTAACAAATGAAGAGTATTAATAAAATGCAAAGTATTTAAATATTTATCTACTTCGCTTGACCCTCTACCGGCCAATACTACGGAGTATCTCTAGGGATAAACATTCAACACAGAGACTATGTGTTTTGCTTAGTCACTACCTGACTAATACCTCAAAACACCCCTAAAAATAAAAATACATGAAAAGAAATTGTGAGAGGGTATATGGAAGCAAAACCTTGGTCATAATCTGTAGCATGATGTTAACGCTCACCTAAGGAACTTCATCCACTTTTATATTCAAATGCATGATGTTTGTTAGGTGTTCCTTAACGAATGACATTTTAATCCGTGCATTTACTGTTATTTTTGATTCGGATTCGGATCCAAATCAGATCTGTTTTTGGGAACACCATACATGATAATTTCTCTCTAGATGGAGAGAAATTAGGTGTAAAAAAGAGGAGATTTTCGAGCATTTAATTGCTTCTAAAGAGAGAGCTCTCTTTCTCCCTTGCATAGAATCAGGAATCCACTGCCATTATATATTTATATATATAAATAGTGATATATTGACAGAGGGGTTACCCGTTCACGTTGGGAGGAACAACAACCGCCTGTAGAGAAGGGAGGAACAACCGCCCTTTCTAGCGTTGGAGGGAGGAGCCGCCGTCGTCGTCGCGCCATCTCGCTCTTGGTGCCGTAAGGGGTGGGAGACTCCTGTGGGGGGCCGCCGGTGGTTGTCGTTGGTGCAACACCGTGCGGCGTCAGAGTAGTTGGTGCTGAGCGTAGTTTTTTCTTTCTACTCTTTTCTCGTGTACGTGAGACTCTCGACGTATCCACCGGCTTTGGAGGAAATAGCCGCTGGTCTTGGAGGAGAGGATCTTTACTGATCTTGGAGGAGATGACGTCGTGCGGGCGTGACAGCGAAGACTTGCGGTGGTGCAGTGACATTGACGGTGCTTCTATCCGGCGGTACGGGCGTGGCGGCGAAAACATGCGGGAGTGCAGTGACCTTGATAGTGTTTCTCTCCGGTGGTGCGGCTTGGCGTCGATGACGTGCATGAGTGCAGTTGACCTCAACGGTACTTCTCCGGTGCTGGCGGGTGGTTTCGTCGTCATCGGACGACGAAGGTTCTCGGTGAATTTTGCGCGTACGCTGTGTTAGCGGATTGCAGTCCAGATTATTCTCTCTCCCGCGGATCGAGCGAGTCCGGCTCCTCTACGGTATATTCTGTAACGGACGTCGGTACATTTCTTCATGATTTATATTATTGCAGTTATATTTATATATGCAGAGTTTATTGTTCATATTTCAGATTTTGTCTACCCTATGTTAAATTGGTTGCGCCTAGAATATAGTTTTCGAATTATAGCCCAACAAGTGGTATCCGTGCAAGGCTTTGTAGGCGACGGATTGGACATTCGAGGAATGATTTGACTGCGGTGGATGGAGACTAGGTCTGCTTCCCATCTTTTCAAATCTGACCTTTGACTTAATCAGGTCTCCTAATCATGTCGTAGGACAACCATGACTGGGAAAAAGTGAATCTTGATTGTTTCTTTGAAGAAGTGTGATAATGACGGGTTTGACCTATGACAGTTGATACTGCATGAGATGGTTATGATAACCACAGATATGTTATAGGGATAAGATTATCAGTGAGAACAGAATGTGTGTTCAGACAATTTCTGTGTCTGTTAGAGGCAGTTGGTGCAGAAACAGAGGAAGACGTGAAAACCCATTTCACTTCTTATCTCGCTTACTTTTTTTTACCGGCCTTAGTGACGATGCTCTTGTATGAGAATGATACAGTTGAGCTGGTGGAGGTCACGATCACAGTGCTATCCAAACAGATGTTAGTGGACTCTACTCCTAAGAGTAGTCACATCTTGGCAGCAGCGGATGAGTAAGGTGAGGTAGTTTGACAAAGGATTGGGTGGAGCACAATCTTGATCCAGGCCGAATGATGGTATTGTATTTTACCATTACAGACAATGCAATCACACAGAAGAGTGAGTTCGCAGAGTGCAAAAAGGCCTTGAGGCTAGGGTGTAGACATGTTGACAGCTGGGTGAGGGTGCAGAGTGATGAAGTCCTCACCATCACTGAGAGTTTGTGCAACTCTGACAGCTAGATGTTTAAAATCACTGAGCAGATTGGATTCATGTGGATATAGATGAGTGGCCTGAGGTGGAGTCCTGATGGTGGAGTGAGGGTGTACAATGCTCAGAAGAGTTGTGTAATGCAGTATTTTGTACCGGCTGATGGAGACCACGACGTGTGGTAGTGTGTCCATGATTTCTGCTGCCAACATGACGGATTGTCGTGGTGGTGCAGTGGATCGTCCTTTTGTGACTTGGCTTTTGCAGGTCGATTTCGACGTTCAGTTTGCGATGACGATCGCGGGTTGAGCCAGAGCAGAGATGAGTTGACTGGAGCAGGTCGGCTGATGCCTTAGACTGAGGTGGTGCTACATGTAGAGTTGCTTGATGAGGTTGTTGCTTGGTGTAGTGCGGTGTTTCGTGCATGAGATGGCTTCGAATCCCGAAACAAAGTGGTGATTGTTATTTTTTATTCGGATTGCGATCTAAACCAGATTGTTTTTTGGGAACACATACATGATAATTTCCCTATAGATGGAGAGAAATTGAGTGTGAAAAAAAGAGAAGATTTTTGAGCATTTAATTGCTTTACTTTTTAGAGAGAGAAAGAGAGCTCTCTCTCTCTCCCTTGCATGGAGTCAGGAATCCACTGCCATTATATATTTACGTATATAGTGGTATATTGACAGAGGGTTAACTGTTCACGTTGGGAGGGGCAGCAACCGCCTGTAGGGAAGGGAGAAACAATCGCCCTTGGCAGCGTTGGAGGGAGGAGCGGCCACCGCCGCCATCTCGCTCTTGGTGCCGCAAGGGGTGGGAGGCCACTGTAAGGTGCCACCGGTGGCTGCCGTTGGTGCAACCCCGTGCGGCGGCGGCAGAGTAGTTGGTGCCGAGCGTAGTTTTTCCTCTCTACTCCTCTCGTGTGAAACTCTCGATGTATCCACCGACTTTGAAGGAAATAGTCGTCGCTGTTAGGTTTGGCTCATACCCGGTTCAAATGGGCCGAGCACATTAGGAGCAGAAAACTGGTTGCAACGCAGTATTTGAGGTTGCAACTCCTTTTTTGCTGTCTTGGAATCAGGTTGCAACGCATCATTTGAGGTTGCAACCTTTTCTGTGATGTTTTTGAAATCTGCCCAAATTAAAGCTGTTTTAGAAATCTGTCCAAATTAAACAGTTTTTAATTTGGAATGTGGCCCGGTGGTTTTAATTGGGAGGTAGTAATGAGAATATAATATACCCATTATTATATTCCTTTTCTTCTCTCTCATGAATGGTAACCGCTGCCCCCCCTCTCTCTCTCTCTCATGTATTTATAAAACCATAACCCCCTCCCTGCATGAAAAAAACACAGCCGGCCTGGGAGAGGCAGCAGCCGCTTGGAGTAAAGAAGGAGCCGCCTCCCTTCACAAAGGAGGAACCGTAAGGAGTTAGTGCCGCCCCGTGTTCGCGTTGAAGGAAGGCCGCCGCCGCCGGTGGTTGCCGTTGGTGCAACACCGTGCGATGGCGGCGGAGCATTTCTCTCGTGTGAGACTCTCGATGTATCCACCGGCTTTGGAGGAAATAGCCACCAGTCTTGCAGGAGATGATCTCTACCGGTCTTGGAGTAGATGAGGCGGTGCTGGCATGGCGGCGAAGGCTTGCGGTGGTGCAGTGGACTTGATGGAGTTTCTCTCCGGTAGTGCGGACATGGCGGCGAAGGCATGCGGGAGTGCAGTAGCCTTTGATGATGTTTTTCTCCGGTGGTGCGATTTGGCGTCGATGGCGTGCGGGAGTGCAGTTGGCCTCGACGGTGCTTCTCCGGTGGTGGCGGGTGGTTTGGTCTTCATCGGACGACGAAGGTTCTCCGTGAACCTTGTGCGTCCGCTGTGCTAGCGGATTGCAGTCCAGATAATTCTCTCTCCCGCGGATCGAGCGAGTCCGGCTCTCCGCGGTGTTTTCTATAACGGACGTCGGTACACTTCTCCATGTATTTTATTGCAGTAGTTTCATGATTTATGTATACAGAGTTTGTTCAGATTTGTACGTTCTTGCAAACCCTGTATTTATTTGGTTGTGTCTGAGGATAGTTTTCCGTGTTATATCCCAACAAGTGGTATCAGAGCGAGGTTCGGTAGACGACCGTGATTGGACGTTCTAGGAAGGGTTTGACTGCGGTGGTGAACGACTAGGTCCTCTTCCCACTCTTTCAGATCCGACCTTTGAACAAATCAGGTCTTCTAGTTTGTCGGGGACAACCATGACAGAGAAGGACGTGAATTTGAACAGTATTTTTGGAGAAGTGCGACTGTAGCGGATTTGACCTATGACAGTTTGTACTGCATGAGAAGGTCATGATAACCGCGGATATGTTACAGAGAGGAGATTATCTGTGGGAACACGATGTATGTTCAGATAGTTTCTGTGTCAGTTAAAGGCAGCTAGTGCAGAGACGGAGAAAGATGTGAAGACCCATTTCACCTCTTACCTCGCTCACTTTTTTTACCCCGCCTTAGTGACGATGCTCTTGTATGAGAAGGATACAATGGAGCTGGTGGAGGTCACGATCGCAGTGCTATCCAGACAGATGTTAGTGGGCCCTACTCTTGGGGTAGTTGCATCTTGGCAGCAACGGATGGGTAAGGTGTGGCAGTTTGGCAAGGGATGGAGTGGAGCACGATCTCGATCTGCGCCAAAGAAGGGTATGGTATTTTACCAGTGCAGACAGTGCAGTCACACAAGAGTTTGAGTTCGCAGCGTGCAAAAGTGTCTCGAGACTAGGGTGCGAACTGGGTGACAGCTAGGTCAGGTTGCAGAGTGATGAGGTCCTCATCATCACTGAGTGTCTGTGCGACTCTGACAGCTAGATTTTTGTCATCACTGAGCGGATTGGATTCAGGTGGCTACAGTTGGGTGGCCCGAGGTGGATTCCTGATGGTGGAGTGGGGACGTGTCATGCTCAGGAGAGCTGTGTAGCGCGGTAGTTTGTACCGGCTGATGAGGACCACGATGCGAGGTGGTGCACCCATGATTTCTGCGGCCGACGGTGTGGATGGTCGAGGTGGTGCAGGGGATCGCCCTTCTAGTAGTCTGACTAGGCGAGTCAGATTCAGCGATCCAATTGCGTCGACATTCAGGGGTTGAGCCCGAGCAGGGATGAGTCGACTGGAGCAGGTCGGCTGACGCCTCAAGTTCTTGAGGTGGTGCTTCGTGTAGACTGGTGATTCGTACAAAACGGTTGCTTCGCGCAGTTGGTGCCCAATGCAGATGATGCTTCGTGCAGGTGGTGGCGGAATCAGGATATGATCCAAGGTAGTGTTTTGTTGGGTTTGGCTCATACCCGGTTCAAATGGGCCGAGCGCATTAGGAGCAGAAAACTGGTTGCAACGCAGTATTTGAGGTTGCAACTCCTTTTTTGCTGTCTTGGAATCAGGTTGCAACGCAGCATTTGAGATTGCAACCTTTTCTGTGCTGTTTTTTGAAATCTGCCCAAATTAAAGCTGTTTTTGAAATCTGTTAAAATTAAACAGTTTTTAATTTGGAATGTGGCCCGGTGGTTTTAATTGGGAGGTGGTAATGGGAATATAATATACCCATTATTATATTCTTTTTCTTCTCTCCCATGAATGGTAACCGCTGCCCCCCCCCCTCTCTTTCTCATGTATTTATAAAACCACAACCCCCTCCCTGCATGAAAAAAACACAGCCGGCCTGGGAGAGGCGGCAGCCGCTTGGAGTAAAGAAGGAGCCGCCTCCCTTCACAAAGGAGGAACTGTGAGGAGTTAGTGCCTCCCTGTGTTCGCGTTGAAGGAAGGTTGCCGCCGCCGGTGGTTGCCGTTGGTGCAACACCGTGCGATGGCGGCGGAGCATTTCTCTCATGTGAGACTCGATGTATCCACCGGCTTTGGAGGAAATAGCCACCAGTCTTGGAGGAGATGATCTCAACCGGTCTTGGAGTAGATGAGGTGGTGCGGGCATGGCGGCGAAGGCTTGCGGTGGTGCAGTGGCCTTGACGGAGTTTCTCTCCGGTGGTGCGGACATGGCGGCGAAGGCATGCGGGAGTGCAGTGGCCTTGATGATGTTTTTCTCCGGTGGTGCGACTTGGCGTCGATGGCGTGCGGGAGTGCAGTTGGCCTCGACGGTGCTTCTCCGGTGGTTGCGGGTGGTTTGGTCGTCATCAGACGACGAAGGTTCTCCGTGAACCTTGTGCGTCCGCTGTGCTAGCGGATTGCAGTCCAGATATATAATTCTCTCTCCCGCGGATCGAGCGAGTCCGACTCTCCGCGGTGTTTTCTGTAACGGACGTCGGTACACTTCTCCATGTATTTTATTGCAGTAGTTTCATGATTTATGTATGCAGAGCTTGTTCAGATTTGTACGTTCTTGCAAACCCTGTATTTATTTGGTTGTGCCTGGGGATAGTTTTCCGTGTTATATCCCAACAGTCGCCCGTCAGTCTTGGAGGAGAGGATCTCTACCGGTCTTGGAGGAGATGATGTCGTGCGGGCGTGACTGCGAAGACTTGTGGTGGTGCAGTGGCCTTGACGGTGCTTCTATCCGGCGGGACCTGCGTGACAGTGAAAGCATGCAGGAGTGCAGTAACCTTGATGGTGTTTCTCTACCGTGGTGCGGCTTGGCGTCGATGACGTGCATGAGTGCAGTTGGCCTCAACGGTGCTTCTCCGGTAGTGGCGGGTGGTTTGCTCGTCATCGGTCGACGAAGGTTCTCGGTGAACCTTGTGCGTCCGCTGTGCTGACAAATTGCAGTCCATATTATTCTCTCTCGCGGATCGAGCGAGTCCGGTTTCTCCGCGGTGTATTCTGTAACGGACGTCGGTACATTTCTTCATAGTTTATATTATTGTAATTATATTTATATACGCAGAGTTCCTTGTTTAAATTTCAATTCTTCTCTACCCTGTATTAAATGTGTCATATTTAGGGGATAGTTTCCGCATTATATCACCGTACCAAATAGAGCCTAATATGTTCAACAATCCGCAGAATTTGAAACTCCGATTACTACATTTTGATTGTTGTTTCACTGATGAAATCTTCAAGTATTTACACGTAGAAACAATTTATAATCTCAAGTGTTTACTCTAATTTTTTTTAGTTCTAAACTGATCTATGTATAATAATTATGTCTCCCTATATATATAGCAAGTTTAAAAAAATTGTTCTCATTTACATATATTAATAGTTTGTAAATAGCCAAACTACATGTGTATATAACAATGATAAAAAAATTAGGTGATTGTTATTAGCACTATATTTTTTGCTATTCGCACTATATTTTTTGCTAATTTTTCGTGTATTTTGGAAATACATTTTGTACACGGTGTATTTTTTCCGGCGCGAAATCTGGGTGTATTTTCAAAGTACACCTTTTAGATGCATTTTTAGGAAAATTGTTTAACACGAAAGTTGTAGATATCGTCAAGATCTACAGCTTTCGTGTTGAACACTTTTCCTAAAAATGCATGTACAAGACGTATTTCCAAAAGACGTGAAAAATTAGGAGAAAACGTAGTGTGACAAGCCAAAACTATAATGCTAATAACCATCACCAAAAATTATGCATCCTGCACTAATGTTTTGGAAGATAAATTCCAATAAATTCCCCCAACAACTGTAGGCCTTGTTATGGCCTTATGGGAAGGGTGTTCTAGGCTTCTAGCCAGGGGCGGATCTAGAGGGGGGGCCCGAGGGACACTTGCACTCCCATTATTTTTCAAAATGGTTAGTGTATTTGGATTCCTCTCGTCGAGGCAATGAATTTTGACTACTTATACGTCAAAAACGGTTGCCAGATGAGGGAGAAACAACTCCAATAAGATTGAAACGTTTTAATTTTTTTTTGAAGGAAGTTGATGTCTGGTCTCCCATGTTATAATTTTTAGAACCAAGTGATTCATTCAAAAAAAAAATTTGTGCACCCCCATTATCAATTTATGCACCCCCATTATTAATTTTCTGGATACGTCACTGCTTCTAGCACGTGACACTGAGCACAGGTTCGACTGTCAGCACAAACCAGTGCCGGAGACCGGTGTAACTGCGGGTGGCGCAGTTGGAGATCGCCGGCGACAGGCGGAGTACGTGATAGAGGCCCGACCTCAACAACCCGGCATGAATAAAATTCAAGTCAAGGGATAAGACCCGACCTCAACAACCCGCCATGAATAAAATGAAGAAGGGTTGGGGACCTGGGGTGTACGTCTGCAGACATAAAAAATTAATAAAATAAATTCCAACAGTCCGACATGGTCTGGTGTGGGTGGTTAAAACTAGGTGGTGCGCAGAACGAGATGCAGTAAACCAGAGAGGGGTTTGTAGGGGTGATGACAGGCTGTGCAGCAGGAAGAGCGAAAACGATGGCATGCGACAAACACGTGACTATTGGCACAGAGGCAATGGCCGAGACCACCTGCGCCACGAAGCCCACGAGAGCGCGCCGGCCGGTGGCGGCTAGCGTGTGCCGCACAGAGTTCCGATGTGGAGCAGTTCCCGGTGCTACAATGCCTACAAACAAACATTGTCGGTTCGTTTGATCGGATCGTTTAGCCAAACAGCTTTTGTGTCTCGATTCATTCAACAGAATTGGAATTGAGACACAAAAGTTGTTTGGTTAAATGCTGCAATTGGCGCCGAAACTGACATTAAACAATAATTTTATAAAATTCAAAATGTGCCTCAACGTCAAAGACATTAAATTTTAAGCTGCGAGTTATTCGGCTAAGCGTGCGTTTTTGGCCCTTGCGTGCGTTTTTGGGTTGGTCGCGTGTTTTTCGTCCGTGCATTTTTCTCACGGGCGAGCATTTTTTTGTCCGGGCGCGCGTTTTTCTCCCGGTCGGCTTCCGTGATGCCGATTCCCCGGTGTCCTCCTCGAGGCCGGCGGCCGCCCGATCGGCTCTTCCCGGCCTGCCACCCAGTCGACCCTTCCCGGCTGGCTGCCCGGCGGTCCTCCCCGGCCGGGTCTCCTCCCGGCCAGCCTCCCTTCCACCACTACCGTTTGATCGCCCTCTCGCGAACGCCGCCGTCCGTTACATGTGTAACCACACATGTAATCACCAGTGTAACCACCTGTATTATAAAATAATACGCATGTTAAACTATGTTAGAAATGATCTACCAGTAGTAATTTGGGTGGTTACTGTTGAAGCCTGGAAAATCTCTTACTTCAAAAATTCGGATCAAGGCAGCTTAAGCTTACCGATTCAACGGTCGGACTCGACGGCTAACGGGCTAAGATGCGGAAACTGTCAGACAACTAAAAGGACCACATGCGCTACGGCAGGGATGTCTCACCACGTACCCGGATGCTTAGAAGAAACAACCTCTCCACAACCAAAAATGGTTGAACAGGGTACGAGGTAAACTCTAGCTAGAGACTAAATCAAGGCGGCGACTAATAGGGATAGTCGCTAGCTCGCAACCTAGATCTCTGAAAAAAGATTCAAAGGCTCAGCTCGAAGTCTAGGAATAAGGTGATCGAGATCTTTTGCAAGATTCTGAAATCTGTCTCCTCGTACACATGAAGTCCTATTTATAGGAGTATATATCCAAAGAGAGGGGGGTCTTATTTATAGCCCCGCCCCTGGCGACTAGGCGACCTCTTGGGGGGAGCTCGCTCGGCTGGGTGAGTAACCGGCCTAGTCGCCTACCTGGTGAGTATGCGAGTGGAGCTCGCCGTACTCGCCCAGGCCTTCTGTCTTCTTTTGCGTTGACTCTGACTTCTGTCTTGATTTGCTGACTGTGACTTTTGTTGACCTGGCTCTGGAGGGGGTCCGCCCTCGACGAATATGGGTTGTACAGTTACAATCTGCGGATAACCACGTAACCACCCCTGGGGCCTAAATAGGACCCTAGTCTCCCTAGAAAAACTTCGCGCGCATTGAAGATTCATCAAAGTCGCCGATGCTCTTACGTGCAAAGCGTTATGCCAGCCTTCCTCAGTGATCCTCCTACGTGCCACCTCCCAACACTCAGCGTCTGGACAACGACCACAGACACTCTACACCACCAACAAGGGACAAAAATTGAGACTCTCGAGTGGTGGCTTGTCGGCCTCCGATCAAGCTACACTCTCTCCCCCCACAGACTGTAACAAGAAGCGGTTTGTCACCCTCGATTTCTCCAAAGCCCTGTAAATATAACCAAATACTAAAGTTTGGCCGGCACCGAACCGGTCACGTGATTTTTTTCCCCTATTCACAGGTTTTTCACGTTAAAAATCCGTCTGTTCGTTTCTCTACTTTATCTGTGACTGTTTGCGTGCTCAACCACTACGCAGGCTAAGGCGGCCATGTATAATCTAGTCTACCGAGAGGCTCGAGCGACCCGCAACAAAAAGGAAGGATCCATGGCGCACACAAAAAAAGTGGCAAGAAATATAAGATTTCTTATAGCTCTAGTAACCATGGGATTCTCTCCATTTGGAAAAAAATGGATAGTGGCCCATATGTATTTCTTGCTGATCCGACGTGTTCATGGATAAAATGCATTCATATCATGAAATGAATAATATCCATTTAACCCAAATGAAGAGAATCGGGATCCCTCTAGTAACACTAAGGCTTAGTTTTACGCAGCTTTTTCTACTCTAGTTAATTTGGACAGTTTGAACATAAAAGTGAGTAGTTTCTTAGGCGAGACCAGACTTTTATTAACACCTCCAACGCCGTGCCAAACAGAGCCTAAGAATCTTTCATAGTGATATATAACATAACTTATTCTTTTGAAATTGCAAAAAAAAAGTGCAAGTCTATATTTTATAACATGTATGTACAAAATGTGCATGCAATCTATAAAATATAAACTAAAAAGTGGGGCTTATATAATTTCAGAGATAAGGAGGTGCAACCTTTAATTAAGGGTTTATCAAACACTCCCGAGAGATTTACATAATGAATAATATATATTTCTATAAATTCGGGCTATAAGTCACTTTTTCATGTGCATCATTTAATATATACTCTTCATTCTGCTCAATAACACCGACCTCACCAAGAAAATTCATCCACTTTTATGTTCAAAACCAGTTTAATTTTCTTACTATGGGTTATAACCATTGTCTTGCGAAACATACATTAATTCTACGACGGTGACGTTTTTGTCCAAACTCATCAGAGTAGAAACACCGTGGCGAAATAGTGGATGTACTTAGAGTAATGGATGTACTTAGAGCAATAAATGAGGTAACATCATTCGTGAGTAAGAAATGAAAGAGAGAGAGAGGAACTAGAACGAGAAAATAAAAGGTCACCCATGTCACATGACTATGTTAGGTTGCCAACCCTATGGATTGACACCCGATAAATTCGGAGACCATCTTCGATTAGCCAGGTCTCCCTTTTCACGCCGGTATGCTTATGAAGTGATGGAAAATTTTTAGGTCAGGACTCCGGATGATAACTATTATCCGAACAACTAATGAGGAGTCATAAATGATGAGGGCCCCGCGCAAAAGTGTATCACACAAGCTAAAATTGCATGAGTCACACCTCCTTTGCAGACTCCTTAATGGTGCAAGGCGATAAGCATCGTCCGAAATCCTGACGATAGTATTGTCCTGAAGTGATAGAGTTAGGGGCATACAAATGAGTTGACAATTTGTTTTGTTCATCTCTGAATTATTTTTGTTATGAAATGTAAACTTTCACAATAGATTTTTGTGATTTTAAAAGTAAGCAGTGTGCAACTTGTAATTATGATAATATTAAGGGGAAGATTGATAATTATTCATATGTAATTTCCAAATTATATTTTTTGCATTTTGTATTTTGTTTATGTAGAACAAAAACTTTAGGGTTATTTATAGATATGGATTTATACAAAAATCGTTCTTATTGTGTTTCATCATTAGCGACTCCACGTACGCTTTACTACTGCCGATGAGCCAAGAATTACTTTGTTGTCAATATGCGTCAACAATTAAATTATTCATATAAAATTGTTCTTCAATACTTAAATTGTTCTTTATATTTTAAGGCGTTTTCTGGGAAAAAATTAATTTTTGTTTCAGAAAACGCCTTAAAATATGTTTCGCATACGCATACAGAAGAGAAAGACCGTCGAAATGCATGTGCAGAGGTGCTCGGTGACATTGAAGTTGGTGAGTACTTCTGATCCTCTTGTTTCTCACACCGGATCAGCTTAGAAAAATCAAGGTACGAACCACTTGAAAATCTCTGGGGTTGACAACAACAGATCTGATTTTCTCCCAACTCATTTGCTTTTTCAGTTTCACTATGTTAAGAGACTTAAGGCTCCGTTTGGGAGGACTTATTTTTAGCGGTTACAACCGCATGTACCGGACCTATATTTAGGTCCGATACATGCGGTCGTAACCGCTTGACCGCTGAAAATAAGTCCTCCCAAACGAAGCCTTAGTCGCTTAGGGTTTTGGTGTGTGAAAAATCGGAATCTGGAGAGCAACTGCAAGAAGCAAGGGAAAGTTCGCCATTTTTGTACAAGAAATGAGAGAGTTTCCTATGGGATTGTGAGAGTTTATTCTCACTGTAAATCTTGATGTCTGCAAACTCATATTTTCTTTGACACTACAAGTGGAAGAGGCGAAGGGAGAGAGAACGTAGTCCGCTTTGGGTGAATCTCTATAAATCTTATTTTCCTTATGTATTTGTGTGCTCTTGTGTTTCTGAAATTTGTTTAATTATCATTTTTTCTTTGTGGTTCTTCTCTTTTGGGCTTGTTTCTCTACCGAAGAATCCTTGAAGAGAACCATGTTATTTTGCCTATATGCCGCCTTTGGAGATTTGAGTTTTCCTACTTCAGAATATATGGTCTTACCGTGCTAACGAGTTTGAATGAAAAAAGCAATATTCACAAGGCTAGACTGCCCGAGCATGCTAGTAAACCAATGAATAGAAGGGGAGATTATTTGGTATTAGGGTTTAGAAGTCCGGAGGGTCCAAAAAAAAAAAACTTTTAAAGTGCGAGGCCAGATAATAAAAGCTTGGATGCTCCTAATTTTTTCCTTCTTCATTTTTACACATAAATGCATGCAAGTGTAAACCTAAACATAAAATTGTGAGAAAATTTGTCAACACCACACCCCGCAGACGCAACGATGCAACGGCCGACACACCAAACAATTCAACGTGTACATCAATCCGATCTCAAGCAGGCTCAATCAAATCCATGCACGCACATCAACAATCGCAGATTTCGTTCTTCTTCAGTTCAAAATCACAGCCCCAAAAGTGGCGACCGCAACGAGAAGTGAAACAACAAAATGCCTTGCCAAATTCTCAAGAAACAAAACCCCATCAAGATCCCATGCCTTAACCTTGCAAGCCATGCAAGGTATCATCACCACCCCTCAATCCAACCATTACTTGGCATCAAAGTTTCAACACTCCAATGAAATATGTCCATAATTTCATCACATTGCGAATAAAAAGGAAGAAGAAGCGGGACACGAAAAACTTTAAAAAAGTCCGCCTAACCCGCCAACATTCGTGCGCACGCAAGATAGAAATAAATCTACACCAGCTTAATTTATTAACCATGACTTCCATGTCCATAAGAATTAATCCGCACTTTAGAAGCAATGCTATAAATATCTGACGTCATCAACATATCAAATTGAGTTTTAAAATATTGAATGTTCATCGGAAATCGAAGATATTTAAAAAAAAAATCATATTTTCAGATCCTATAAATTAAAAGGACTATATTTATGTATACTAAATAACAAACATAATAAATAATAAACATTGAGTATGTATATTTCAAAATAAAATCAAATTCTATTTAAAATAAAATATTATTAATAAATATAATTATATAATAATTGGGGATTGTTAAACGCAGACTAAAAATGGCTATTCTCAAATCAAAAATAGGACTTCAAAAATGCGTTAAAGATTCCCCTTGCTTTCTGAAAGCCTTTATTCACAAACCAACCATAATCCTTTTCCCTTTCCGGCCAACAGCCCGATCCCGCACTCCACATCTTCCCCTCTCTCGCTCTCCCAACTCTCGATTGCCCGCCTGCGTCGCCCGCCTGCGCCGCCCGTATGCTCGCACTCGCACTCCGCACTTCGCATCTTCCCCTCTCTCGCATCTTTCCAGCCACCAGCCCGACGTCGCCCGCCTGCTCGCCGACGTCGCCCGCCTGCTCGCCGACGTCGCCCGCCTGCTCGCCGACGTCGCCCGCCTGCTCGCCGACGTTGCCCGCTTGCTCGCCGACGTCGCCCGCCTGCAAACATTTTATTGGTTGGTTTGTTTAGGGTTTGTTTGCGATACAGACATAGGGATCGATGGTGTGTGGTTTGATTGGCTGGATCTCGATTTTCTGTGCTGGAGAGTGGATTTCTACGTTGTTTATGTGATTTCGGTTTGTGTGGAAAGATTTGGACAGCTAGGGTTGAAGAATAAATGATTATTTCAGGAGGATCTTATTAAGTTGGGTGTTTATTGATGTTTTAAAGTGATTTTATATAGCTATTTCTCGATTTTTAGATGGTTAGTTCAGATTGACACTTCTTGATATTTTTTGACACTTCTTAAGTTTGGTTTTTGTTGATTTTTAGATGGTTAGTTCACTTTTTATTAGTTCAGATCATGAGTATCAAACTCTAGCTAAATACTAAGGTTCCGTTTGACACTTCTTAATATTTTTTTTATTTTTAATGTTGGTCTGCGAATAACAATAATTTCTGTGAATAACAATTTTAAGTGTCTTTGGATCTGCGAATAGTAATAATCTGCGAATAGTCATATTCGATCTGCGGTTAACAATCCCCTAATTTTATTATAATCTATACAGTTTTAAAAATTATTTAGTTTTTTATTTTTTAAAAAGTAATCTCATATAGACAAAGCTTTCTACCTACAATAAAAATATGTTCTCTCAGCCACTAGCGAACCCCTGTGCACACCGCAAAAATGAGTGACGAGCGGAGTACTACACTCAGTGGTTTACAAGCGGAGGGAGCACCGTCGCGTCAGGACAATGTCGAGACCGGGATAGTGCCGCGCGGGGCACGACGGCCCCCGTGCACTATCGCAGTTGAGGTACTATCGTTATTGGCCGTTGGGGTGGAGCCCCGCGCCTTTCACTCGTAATACTAAGATGGCATTTTGGTTGTGCTTTCTGCCTGCGGTGCAGTGGAAACGCACCGCCATTTTGCAAAATAAGTATCGTTTGGCTCGGCTTATTTTGCAAACTGCGCTTAATACATGCCGCGGTTTTCTGTATTAACCCATTCGCTATTTTTTTCCTCGTTCAGCCAAACTTTTCTTCCCAATAACCTAGCGGGAGCAGCGTCTCTCCCGATCCAGTCTTCCCCGACGACGACTGGCGAATCGCTTGCGTCTCTCCCAATCCCGAATTGCTTGTCAACGACGGCATGAATACCCTTGCATCGGCGCACACCTCTGGTTAGTTTTTCCGCCGTCTCTCCTGGTTCTGTTCTTCCACTGTTTGTTCTCCCTGCATCGGCGTGATTCCCCTCCACCTGCTTGTTTGCCGCAGGTTTTAGGTGTCAATTTTTCCCTTCATATCTGGTGCGCCGCTGTTCTCCCTCTCGCTGAGGGGATTTTGTTTTCCCCAATTGTCCTTATGAGGAATAGGATATTGGATTTCTCCTCAAAAAGGGGTCTTTTTTTTTTTTTTCTGATGTTGATTTCTAAGTTGTGTGTATTTGATTTCTGGATTTCTGAGATGGCTAGGCCTGTGTGTTGTCGTGGTATGTGTGTTACCAAAAACACATGTGTGTCTCTGTGTGTTGTCGTGTAATGTGTGTTTTGAATGTGTGTTTTGTATGTGTATGGTATGTGTGTTGTACGTTCACTAATGTAGTTATCTAGTCTAGTGATTAGTCTTGTAAGGTTATTATGGATTATTGTTCATAAATATGTATGTGTGTGTGTGTTCATCAAAAAAATAACTTATTTTATTTTCTAAGGATGGACAAATCAAAAGATGGTGGGGTGACAGCTTTTTGGGACACCACAGATGTCATGCATTTTTGTGACATCTGCATTAAAGAGATAGAAGTTGGGAATCGACCGACCACACATTTTAATAAAGAGGATTGAAAAAATGTTATAAAGAAATTTGAAGAGTTGACTGAAAAATAATATGATAATGTCCAATTAAAAAATAAATGAGATCATTTAAAAAAGGAGTGAAAATTATGAACGGAGTTAAAACGTGGTGAGACTGGATTGAGTTGGAATGCATCAAAGAAGACTATAAAAGTCTCATACGAGTGGTGAGATGAAAGATTGAAGTTATTCATTTACCAAAGTAAAATTTGTTTTACTTTTTTTAAAAAATTATCAACGTATGATGTTAAATATATGTATTTTTTAGGTTGATTGGCGACAAAGAAATTTCGGTACTCAAAAATCCAACCAGAGTTAGAGGAGAAACTGAACGTGATGTTCAGTTCTGTTGTTGCGATCGGACACATACTTGCACCCCCCCCCCCCCCCCCAACACCATTAATGAGATCCCAGAGTCTGTTGACGAAAGAGGAATGTCAGATGGTGATCTTGAAGAAATTGAGGTCAGCGGAGTTCCTCCGTGTTAGAAATTGCGCCACGGGAGACCGCAGCTACATCTGAAGTTGGAAAGAAAAAAATGAAGGGAAAAAACAGAGTTATTAGCTCCGAGTTAGAAGATTTGGCAGTCTTCTAAGACTATTAATCGATGCATCCAGGAGGCATCGAAAAAATTCTCTTCTGAGTTTAGCATCCGTCGGACAATAGACAAATTAGCCACGTACTCGGAAGTGCAGTCTGATGAAGACTTCTATGATTTTGCCATAACATATTTTATGGATAAAAATCATAGGAAGACTTTTTTGTGTCTTCCAGATAACATGAATGTAAAGTGACTGCATAACCGATTCATATGTGGGGGTAGTTGAGTTATCTTTTGTTATGTTTTATGTTCTCGCTGATGTGGATATTATTATGACAATATCTTTTTAATTTGTTATGTTTGTTCTGTTGTTTGGACACTATTATTATGTCATCTTTTGTTATGATTGTTTGTTGTTGTGGACACTGTTATTATCATCTTCTGCTAAGTTTGATTTGCAGAATCTTTTGCGTTGTTCTCATATTTATTTTTGTGGTAATAATTATTGGTAATGCAAAATATGTCTAGCGATAATTCTGAAAATTCTGAAGAAGAGCATGAGATTATTAGAAGAAATTATATGATTGTCCATCATCAGAATGTGCTAGCAACAATATCTTAGTATCCGAATATACATCTATGTTACACCTTCCAGTACCACACATGACTTCAAAACAAACAGGTGATAAATGGGTTGCAGAGCTACTTCGCAGGCCACAGGTGAGATTTCATGACTCTTTCATGATAAGTCAAGAAATATTTATAAATTTATTGCATTCTCTGAGAGGAGATAGGTAGATTTCAGCGAACAAGAAAAACTGCATCCAGAGAAATCCTAACATTGACGATATACATATTGTCGCATAATGAATCAATGAGAAAAATAATTGAGCGCTTTCAACATTCAACAGAGACAGCTAGTAGATTTTTTTCTCGAACTCTTCACGCTTTACTGTAGTTAGCGAAAGAAGTGATTCAACCATCAGATAGGTCTTTCAGTAGCACTCCGCAAGAGATTTTGTATGACCGACATTACATGCCATTTTTTAAAGATTGCATTGAAGCAATAGATGGAACACATATTAACGCATGCATACCAATTGAAAATCAAGTACCATATATTAGGAGACGTGACAGTACAACTCAAAATGTCATGACTGCTTGTGATTTCAACATGTGTTTCACTTTCGTTTGGCGAGTTGGGAGGGATCAGCGCGCGAGAGCCGTATTTTCAATTTTTCACAAGTAATTCCTATTATAACTTCCTACATCCGCCTCTAGATAACTAATTAAAATTTTGTTTGTTTATTACTGTACAATTAAATTGTTGTTAACCAATTTTTAATAATTTTCAGAAAAATATTACTTGGTAGTTTCTGGTTATCCTCTACAAAGAAGATACTTGAAACTATATCAAGATACACGATATCATCTACCAGACTTTGCTCGTGGTGGTCGTCGAGCTGAATGACGTTAAGAGATGTTCAATCATGCACATTCATCGCTTAGAAGTGTGATAGAACGATCATTCGAGGTTTTGAAGAAGTGGGTCATACTGCGGGACATGTCAAGCTATCACTTTGACAAACAAGTAGCTATTGTGATCGCCACAATATGTTTACAGAATTTCATTCATCGGCACTCTTCACGTGTGGATATTGATTTTAATGAGTCCGAGCAAAGAAATCAAGATCATGGGATGACCTCACAAGGGTGACCAAAACATGCACTGACATTGCAGATGGTGTAGATGAGATGATTGTGCTACGTAATATTATAGCAGTTCAATTGTATGAATCTAAAACATAGAACAAAATGACAGAGGTTGGTTCTAAAAAATGTCTGAATGAAATATCTTTTTGTGTTGGAAGTTATATTATGAAAAAAAATGTTTTTTCCATTGGTTGGTAATTAAAAGTTATGGGAAAAAAATTCGCTCGAAATTTCGTTTTGTTTCCAAACAATTTTTTCAAAACTCAGTTTTGCAAATTCCATTTCACCCAAACAATTTTTTAACAAAACCCCATTTTTCAGAATCAATACTTTTTCTATCAGCAACTTCTCATCAACAGCTTTCCATCAGCAACAACTCAATCAAATAGAGCCTAAATGTATAGCAAATAAATAAAATTTAAAAGCTAAATATCTATTTTAAATCTTTTGAAGCTCAGATGGTATTTTTGTATGAAATGTGAACTCAAAAAGAGAAATTTGTAATTTCAAAAGATAAAAGATATGCTACTTATAATTTTGCAAATTTATAGAGAGAGACTAATCACTAATGGCAGCCTTGTGCAACAACCAACCAAAAGACAAGATATTGGGGGCGACATGTGAGAATATGACGGAGGCCATGTGAGACTGATATAGACCCTGAACTATATAGTTTAATAAATGCAAATGCCTATACATACTTTTACATATTCATCATCATATGACACGTGGAACAAAAATATGGGACAAGATCACAACTTTCATTCAACCTAGAAGAGCATAAAATATCGCGGGAAGAAATCAAAAGGCGAGAGGAGACGAAAAGCCCCGAATCGAATGAGATGTCATGACGAGAACAACTTCGAAACAAAGGAATATTACTCCTTGTTGAACGAATGAAAAGGACTTGGGTTTTGTTTAGCACGGCATTTTTGCTCCGGTAAGTTTGGACAAAAAGGACCATCGTCGTAGAATGAATGTTTGGCATCACAATGGTTATAACTGTCACAAAGAAAAGAAAACTGACGGTTTATAATCACCGCGTTAAAGACTGTCGCCGCCGTGCCAAATGGAGCCTTGATCAGGACTGTAGCAGCATTAACAAGTCAGAACAGATCATCCAGGCACAAAAAAGTTCAAGAAACATTCCAAAATATTATTGAACATCTCATAAATTCTTTAAGAAGACAAAAAACACAATTGGTCTTCTTGGTGAATCTTATACCCTCCATTGTAAAAGTCAAAACCACCTTAATATCTCGCAATATCTCTATCCTTCCCAGATTTGCCTAGAGCTGTGAATTTGGCTGGAAGATTGGGGAAAATTGGGCTGACTTCTGTCTTGAACGAGCAAATTTTTGTTAAAAAACACCACACTTTTGAAAATTTCTTAAAGGCACACAAAATTATTAGAGACAGCAATTTTGTTAACAACAAACCAAAGCAAACTCAAATCCCATTATATTCTAGTGTTTCTTTTAGTTGAATTTGTTGAAGTAGAAGTGGGCGGTCTGTTTAGGCAGACCGCAGAGACCGTCGCCGGTCTTACGGTTAGGTGTTGACGGATAACCGGGTTGTGGCTATTGTTTCTCTTCTTGCGGTCTGGATCAGTAAGCTCTCTGGGAGGTAACCGCGGCTGTTGCGGCTTAGACTGTGAGACCGCACAGTCCGCTTAGAGCTATCAGGTTTTCTGGCTTGCATGGAGGCAAGCGGTTAGAGCGGTCTGCGGAGGCTAACCACACAATTCGCTGGGGCCTACTTGTGCGGGTTGATGTCAGAGTTTGTTGTGTTGCGTTGACTTGTTCACAGTGTTGTAACAAGTCTGGTTGGTTGCCTCCTCGCGGGCTGCAGTGTTGCGCGGTCTGGAAGCGGACACCGCAGAACTGTGCGGTCTGGTGGCGGAGTCCGACAGTTCTTCATAGAAGCGGACTTGGCTCGTCTGCACTTCTATGCGACAAGATGGTTATCATTGGCGGACTGACGCTGACATCCGCACTTGTGCGGATAGGTGGTGCTAGCTGCAGGATGACGGGCGGTTATCCTATCGTTATGAGCGGTGATCACACTCCCCCTTGTCACCTATAAATAGGGGTCCCCGGGTCCGCGGGTCGTCATTTAAACCGATAACAGTGAGAACTCAACTCACGTTTTGATCTTGCGGTTAATTTTTTATAACCGTCGCAACTAAGTGAAGTTGACTTGTACTGTGCAGGCTATGTGGCTAGCACCGAGCGACTAGGCAACTAGTTGGAAGGCTCAGTGTGAAACAGTTCGCGGTTTACAATCAGTGGTATGCAGCAGGTCGCGGCTAGGCGGCTTGTGTGGATAGTTCGAGCAGTTCACCCGATCTATCAACGGGTTCTGTTTTTAGTTCATTAGCATTCAATAACAGGTAGTCCGCGCGGCTTGGTTGCGGTTTGACGACTTGGCAGTTTCGGCGGAAAGGTCTGACGGTTAGTGGCCTGCGCGGTTTCAGATATCAGACCGCGCGGTTTCTCTGCCTACAGTTGTTTTTTGTTTCCATCGGGTACATTATGAATCATGTCTCGCAATATATACCTCGCCTTGTAAATAAATTGAAGTTAATTCCAAATTGAGACTCTTGTGCTTCTATTGTTGTTGATTTCTACTTGACTTTAGTCGAGTGTTCCTGTGAGCTTTCTCGGCTTTCCTAGAAATTTTCACACTTTCATGTGCTAATCTATTAAACCAATTTAAATAGAGTCGTCCGGGATTACAATTGCCGCTCAAGAGAGTCTTGTGCTTTTGCACAAAAATTATTATGACACTTGAGAAATCTTTTGAAAGGAGTGAAAAGCTAAACAAATTAAAAAAATTAGGACACGAGGGTTTAGGATTTTCGCAAGAAACATAAGTACATTTTGTAGCACAATTTGTAGCACATTTTGTAGCTTTAATAGATGTGAAATTTCATACTCCTAAATCAATCATACTTGAATTTGAAGTGGCACTCATCATTAACCCCTAAACCAACTTTTAAGGGTCAGGGATCAGGAGAGGAAACTGAAAGCAGATCAGTGTTTAAGTGCAGTACGAGATGAGAGAATCCTAGGGATTTCAAAATATAGGTTATAAGATACAATTGGCAGAGTATAGAGAGAAAAAAAGCATTTCCTTCTCATCCACCTCTACAGAGTTCACAGACACAGCATTCGTTCTAATTTGATTTCCACAAACTAATGTGGAAAATCAGACGTCCTTCACTCGACTGGAAGTTGGAAAGGTTCTTGGCTCGCGGCCCAACAGAAACCAGGGCGAATGTGGAAACCAGTGGCTGGCTTTGGGATCGCCAGAGCTTCACAATCCAGCATGTTTCAAAGGGAGAATCCACCGTCGATGTTCTAGCGGGATCCCGTTGCAGCATCGAATGCAGGGATCGTGGCGAGTAAGCGGGGTTCAGACGGCATTGATGGGAGACGTTTTAGGAAAATTAATGATTTTTTTGTGTTTAAATAACCATTATTAACATGGTTTAACATTTCCCTTTTAAAATGAAGCTTTCCAATAGCCATTTTGGGTTAAGGCTCCATTTGATGTGGCGTCTTTACTTCAGTTAGTTTGGACAAAAACGCCACCATCTTAGGATATGCGTTTGGCATGACAACTACCAAGAAAAAAAATCTGGTTTTGAACATAAAGCTGGATGGAGTTCCCTAGGTGAGGTCGGGCATTTGCGAACGTTGTTTCATAACCATCTCGTTCATGATCGTTACCAAACATACCCTAAGAGGAGATGAAACCGTCTTTCTATCAGAAAGAACATTCCATTCTGAACAGTAAATTGGGCGATAGGAGAAGTTCTAAGTGGGTTTGACCCATGCGCCTTAATTTTTAATGCCTCTGTTCTTATCTTCTCTTTAATTAATTTCTAAAAACATGAACAAAGCACAAAAATTCAATTAGGAAATGAATTTAGAATCAACAATTTCAATTTGATTTAAAGCATTGATGCATTAAACAAACACTCCCTAGAACCTGCATTAATGCACATAACACCCTTTTTGGTAGCCACATACATCAGATATTACAATTGACATCAATAACTAATGAATATGAAATCATCATAGCTTTATTTCATACTTAAAGTTGAACTCTTTAGCTCTATGAACGCTGACACAGAACAAATATCCTACATAATAAAGCACAATCCAGAACTGAAAATAAGATCTTTTTGAGGGCATGAAATGCAGCCATTTGCATGTTTTGATGTCAAATTGACATTGATGAACATATTAACCATAAAGTTATAAATCTGATAACATCAAGGCAGCATAAATACAACTACAATGTCAATAAGTAGCATCAAAAGACTAACTTGAAACTCTAACATCAGAGCAGAACTAGACTTGGTTTTAGCTCAAGGATCAGGCAACATAACTAGCATATATTTATAATATGACAAGCTAAAATGGCTTGCCTGTGAGAAATCATCATCATCATCTCCATGCCGAGACTAAAGCAATCTCTCCTTGCTGCCAAGACAGCACCAGCGAAGCCTGGCGCTTCTCCACCTGAAAGCCCCTGACTTGGGCCTTCTTCAACAGGCAGTCCGCCTGAGTTTCGGCAAAGTTGCTGAACTGAACTGGTACAAATCCGGCGGAAGTGAAGAGCGCCTTCCATGGAAGCAACTTCTGATCTCCGGCTCGGTGACGGGCTTGCACCGAGCTTTCAATCCTCGGACGCAGCAAATACCTTTCGATCTTGTCGGCAATCTCGGGGGGCACCCCCGATGCTTCGATGGAGTCGAGAAGGACAGTGGTTGACTGGAAGGAATGGAGGAAGTGGTGGGAGAAAGAAAGATCGCTCCTTTCACAGCCAAGGTTTAATGAAATCACAATCACAGGTGAAAGTTGTTTGATCATGTGCAGAAGAGTTTGGGTTTGCAAATGGCGATTGCCACAACTAACTGAGAAATTGACAGCAATGGCTTCGCCGGAAGACATGGAAGAGGAAAGTATCGCCGCGGGGTCGAAGGATTCCAAAGGCAGGAAATTGAGTTCGAAGAGGACATTCAGGTTTGCCGCAAAATGAGCAAGGTTTTCTTGAATTAGATGGAGCTCCAGCGGGTGATACGAAGCTGTGAGGACGAATGCCGTGATGCGGAGCGGCAATGGCGCTCCGGTGGCGGCGGAGGGCCTCTGCGAGAGCTCTTGGATAAATGCCGGCCAGTGGCTCCCTATTCCGACATCAAAATCGACGACATGGATGCCGCTGGCGGAGGCCAGCTCCTCCAGAATGGCCTGGGCAGAGGTAAAGCTTGTGAATTGGAGGACAGGGGAGATCTCTGTGAATGCTTTGTAAGCGCTAAGTTTGAGCGGTATGTCGAGGGGAGTCGCAATGGGGCACAAGCGACGGTCGCCGCCTCCGGAGGAGACGACTGCGAGGAGTGCTTCCTTGAAGTAGAATGCGGATCGATTGAGAGGCTTCCCTGAGGGGGAGGGAAGATGATGATTGAGCCGCGCCAATATCCTATGGGCGCTAATGGTGTTGCCGGATTCGACAAGCTCCGCCGCCTTAAACAGCTGATCGACCAAAGCCTGCTGCTGCCAAGGAGGTTCGTTGGGCAACTCGAAATCCATGGCCGCCCCGCCGCCGCCGCCTAAGTTCACCGGAGGCATATAGTTGTCAAGAGTGAGGAAGGAGTTTGCAAAAAGGGGAGGTTTCAGACTGATGTTTGCGAATCCAGAAACGGGAGAGAAATTGGAAGGAAGAGGATGAAACATTGGGTCGAGCACAAATCCAGGATCGGCGATCTGAAGCCCCATCTCGCCGGCGTCAAGCCTAGCGCCGGAGGTGAAGTCCGGCATGAGCCAGCGGACGAAACTATGATCCGAAGCAGGCAGCGGCGGCGGGTCGAAAAACATAGAATCCCAGCCCTCCACATTCCCGAGCACCGCCGGGACGGGCTTCAGCTCCGCAGTCAATTCGGCACCGGCGGGGGGATCCGACACCGAAGGCCATCTAGGAGAGAGGTTATCGGAGACGGCCGCCACTCCGGCGATACCGGAGGAAGAACGGGTGGATGTCGACGTCGGAGAGCTAGGGCTTCTCTGGTTATCCAAAACAGACCGCGGCTCTCTTGCCTCCTTGGAAAAGAAGAAGCAGCAGCAGCCCTCTGGTTGGGCATGAAAGGGCGTACCATTCATCGAAGGGGCCGGCATACAAAAGCCATGAATGAAACCGATCCCTGATCTCCCAACGGGCATGTAAAAGAGGGAAGAGGCGAGAGAGAGAGAGAGAGAGAGAGAATCTTTACCGAGTCTTTGCAGTCTTTCGCTGCTGGGAGAAGTCTAATCGAGCAGTCGCATTACGAAAGGAAGAAAGAAACAAAAGGGTTCCATGTCTTGGAGCTTGGAACCTGTCTTCTTCCTTATACACAAATCAATACTGGTCTGGATTAGTTTCTCTTTCTTCCTCAGCCCTACGCGACTACGTCTCTCTCTCTCTCTCTCTCTGTGTGTCTTTCTTCTTCATCTCTCTTCATTCGTTCTTTGGTTTCTTCTCTGGCTGGCTTTGGCTTGGCTCTCTCTCTCTCTCTCTACTGTTGTTGCCTGTTGGTTTCTATTTCTCTTTCTACAACGGATGCGTGTAACATGAAAAAGTACTGACGCTCTTTTCTCTACTCTGCCCCACCGCACCCCTGTCCGGCCCCTGCGGGCTGCGGCCCTGCCTATCTTTTTATATGCTTATGATTTGAAGCTTTTATCTTCAAATAATTTTTAATCAAATACCTGAATAAGGCTCTATTTGGTTCGGCGATGGCGGGTGGATTCGGCGGATGGAAACAGAGTGTTCGAATTGGAGGGGGGAGGTGGCTGCTCCAAATAGAATTTTTTGAGGCGTTTTTCAAGGCGGGCGGGCGGGTGGAAACGAAGCAAACGCCGCCGGAGATTCATTTGTTTACCCTCCTTCCGACAGCGTTTGCTCAAAACGGAGTAGCGAAACGCCCAAACAAATAGAGCCGTATTATATAAGCGGCAAATATCAGTTAAAATAGCTTCTAAAGTTATTGAGTGCTTATAGCTTATAAGTGTAGGTCTGAAAAAGATAATTGATGTTAATATATATTTGGTTATATAATGGGTTTGGAGGCTTAATGGGTCTGATTCAGATACCGGGATATTTGATATTTGTATTAAACCTAGGGAAAACCTAAAAAAACCCATGTTAGGAGCAACGGGGAGGTGGTTCTAATTGTCGTTCACTTTCATGTCTCCCGTCTCCAACACTTCGTGATTGCGTCTCTCCCATTTTCGCCGCCCGCTTGCGAGCGCCCTCTGATGTTCTCTATTAGGCGGCTATTTCGCAGGACCTCGCCGGATTCAACCGCCAGGAGATTGGTCCCCGTTGTGCCGGCAATTAGGCCAAAAATGCGGAAGAGGGGACTTGCAGCTCTATTCGGAAATGGAGATGAAAATAAAGAGCTTGAATCTTTCTTATTCTTTTTTATATATCAGTTCTTTCATTTAATTATCAGTAAAATGTCTTCAATCTTGTAGAAAAGGGCATGCATCCAACGCAATACATGGTCACAAACATTTAGAAGGGCAACCTGCATTGAATGCTAGCTCATAATTTTGACGAATATTGTGTAGGACTGCAAATATCCTGTGCTAACACAACGAAAAAACAAACATATTCTAGTTTTTTAAAGTGGGTTGCAACTTGCAAATATCGTGTGAGACTGCAAATATTGATATGAGGTCTGTAATTATAGTGGAGCTACAAATATCGATATAAGGCCTATAAATATAATTCCCCGATTATTGTTATGTCAGAATATTATTTGAACATTTTAAATAGGTGATGAGGCCCTCCTAAATTTGTAGGGAATTTGTTAGGCTAGGGCCGCGACGTAACGGCCCCTCCCCGCGGCCGCGAGGTTCTGACCGTAGGGGGTGATCGTGCCCAGCCGCCCTCCCCGCGGCCGCGGGAGGCGGGCGCCCGCACGGGCCGGTCGCCCCTCCCAGCAGTTGCCTCCCGCGGCCGCGGGGCGCCGCCCGAAAGGGGCGGTCGCGCCCCGGCCACCCCTCCCCGCGGTCTCTCCCGCCGCGGCCGGCCGTGGCTCCTCATCTCCCCTCGCCGGCGACCGCCCACCGGTGAGATGACCGCTCTTTCAAGCAGGCCTTCCCCGCCGTCGATCATTCTGCCGCGATCGCGGCCGTCCATTTGGTGATAACCGTCGCTAACCGCCATGATTAGTGAGGGGTTATCATTAATTAAAAATATATCTGCATTTAGTAAATAATATACTCATAATGTACGCCCGAAACTATATTATATGTGGTCTACAAATAGTAATTTTGGTTGTTACTGTGTGCGAATAGCCGCATAACCACCTTCTGAAGCCTAGAAAAAGGCCTTAGGACCCTCTTCATTTCTAACTTTTCCTTCTCCCAGCCTTCTTCTTCCTCAAGTCGGAGCTCTGTCATAATTCTCCGACTAGCCTCCTCTACCAGCCGGGCCGCCTCAGAATTCCTCTTGAGTCCATGACGTTCTTGGAAAGAAGATGCTCTGTGCGCCACTCCAGAGGGATTCCTACATGTGTGACACCACTCAAATCACCGCCAGCACATCTCTGTGCGCTCTGGAGCAAAGTCTGCCTGACAAGTAGCATCCGAGAACACTCGTCTCAATCCGAGCGTAGAAAATAATCAGCTTCGAGTGAGACAGTCTGTCGCCCGCCGAACACTCTTCAATCATCTCTCAAAGTTGTAACGGGGAGCGGTCTGTTACTCTCGGTTCTCTACACATTCTGTAAACAGACGCCTATAGTGAAGTTTGACTGGCACCGTCTCAGTCACGTGATTTTTTTCCCATTTAAGTGGTTTTTCACGTTAAAATTACTTTGCGTGCTTCTGCGTATTCTGTGACTGTGTGCGCAAATATTTAAGAGACACCTTTTGTTTACATTAGTATTTAAGAGACATTTCATGCCAAAATGACTCATTGGGGTTTGTCTGGCGGTCTCTTGATCTTGGGAATCGAATCGTCTATTGCTTTTTTGGTTGCTTCAGATCCTTACCACCTAAGTAAGGAAAATGAAATAAAACGAAAATTATTTTTTTCCTTAATTTTTTGATCTCCCGTTAACATTGGGAGATGAGATAATTGCACATTAACTGTGAGGAATATTTTCCCGATGTCTACTTAACCGAGAGATATAGAGAAGAACCTATCGGAGAGGATTGGGTGTGCCGCCTGTGAGAGAATACCACAACCCTCTCTCTCTCCTCTCTCTCTCTCTCTCTTTCTCTCGCTTGTGCACTCGGAGAAGCCGTTGGTCTTGGGTGTTGTCGTCGGTCTTGGAGGAGATAGCCGTCGGCGTTGAGAGAGGGAGTTGCCGCCGGTCTTGTTAGAGTTTATCGCCGGCATTACAGTGGACATTCTTTGGAGTAGAGAGGCGTGGTGTCTACGGTGTGCGTGGGTGCAGTTATCCTCGACGGTGGTTTCTCTCCGGTGGTGGTGTTGTTCTCCTGTGGTGGTGCGGTTGAACGTTGGACTTCAACGTTGAAGGTTCGGTGAATCTTGTGCGTCCGCAAGACGGATTGCAGTCCACATCTCAGATTCTCGTCGCGGATCGTGTGTGTCCATTGCATCTACAGCGTATTCGCCGGACAGTCATTTCTCTCTTGTTTTTCCTTGTATTTGAATTTATATTTTAATTATATAAATTGTGTGGTTATATTTTGTGTTTCTTGTTTACCTCCGATATTTTATAGTTGTGTATGCGTGTGTACCGATTTTACAACAAGTGGTATCAGAGGCAGGTTCCGAGTAGGTGACTGATTGGACGTTTCGATTTTAGGTTTGGGTCAACGATAGGTGACGACATCGGTCCGCTCCCTATCTTCCCAGATCTGATTCGTGAATTAATCAGATCATCTAGGGGTACTTCAGGCAGCTATGAAAGCGAAGAACACCGTGTTGGTCAGATATTCAGTGGAGAAATTTGACGGTAGCGAAAACTTTCGCCTATGCCAAATTCGGGTCAAGAATATGTTGGTTGAATAGGGGTTGATCCAAGTGATGCGGGGTCGTGATTCTTTGTCTGCCCCCGTGAAGGATTCTGAGTGGACGGAGATGAATGAGCGTGTCACTAGCGCTATCAGGATGTGCGTCGACGACAAAGTGATGTTCAATATTGGTATTGAAGAGTCCATTGTCATATTGTGGGAGAAGCTAGAGGGACTCTACATGATTAAGTCGTTGACCACGAGGCTGTTGTTGAAGCAGAGATTGTACGATCTGAAGATGTAGGAGGGTGGTAACCTACAAGAACACTTCAACGTGTTCAATGGACTTATGAGCCAACTGCATGTGGTTGTTGTGAAGGTGGAGGAAGAAGACAAAGTCTTACTGCTTTTTACTTTGCTCTCGGCGTCGTATAAGCACATGCAAACCACTTTGCTGTATGAGAAGGATATAGTAGACGTGGAACAGATCATGTTTGTGTTACTGTCCAGTCAGATGCTATCAGACCCCGATCCTGAGGGTTAGCATGCTTTGGAAGTAGGAGGACGACGAGGGAGGCAGTTCGAGAAGGGATCTAGAAGTGTGCGAGCAAGATCCGTATTGAGGAAGGCAGTGAAGTGATACCATTTGTAGGCAGAGTGGTCATATCAGGAGACATTGTCCGCAGCATGCACAGATTTCTGGGGACGTCCAGGGTGCGGGAAAGGCGGCGATAGCTATGTCAGAGGATAGTGATGTGTCTCTCCTCATCACTGAGAGTCCATGTGACTCGGATAGCTGGATATTAGATTCTGATGCTTCACAACACATTTGCTCAGATGCAGGAATGTTCAGTTCACTAGAGGTGATGACTGAGTCGGTCTTTTTGGGTAACGGCTCGGCATGTGAGGTCGTGGTGCCAGGGACGGTGGACATTAGGATGCATTATAGAGCAGTGCGTAGGCTTGAGAGGGTACACCTGGTACCCAAGCTGCGCAGGAATTTGATATCACTGGGCAGACTAGACTCCAGAGGATGCAGTTTTGCGGCGAGAGGTGGAGTTTTGACGATGATGCGAGGACGCATCGTACTCATGCGAGCTGTGTAGTGTGATAGTCTTTACCGATTGATGGGGACCACTATGTGAGGTGGTGTGCCCATGATTTCTGTGGCCGGCCGAGTTGATGGTTGTTGAAACCGAGATTCGGTTCCACCTAGAGTTCGGACCTAGGGGTGCATCTCACACCTACTTCTCCCAAGCTGTCCCTTGGCGAGGGACCTGGATTTGGAAAATGACCCTTGGCTCTAGCGTGGAGGTCCCACCACACACCCGGAAGACCTTTGACATCTTCCCCTCCCTAGCCAATGCTGAGCTAGGTGCCTTGGAGGATGAAGGAAGAAGATGAAGATTGGGGAAAAACAGATCCCTCTCCAAGGCACCCCAAGGGTTTATTTATAGATTTTTGGGGATGGCTTGCCAATAGCGTAATCCTGCTGCTCTAAAATTATTGAAATACCACGGGGCTGGTCTGCAAACAACCAAACTACGCTGTTCTGAACAGTTATTCACAGCCCATCATGGGCAAAATAGCATACCCTCAAGCCGGGTGAGTACTCTAACCGAGCGAGTACTCCAACAAGGCGAGAACTCCAGCGGGGCGAGTACTCCAGCGGGGCGAGTACTCCAGCCGAGCGAGTACTCCAGCCGATCGAGTACTCCAGCTGGGCGAGTACTCCAGCCAGGCGAGAACTTGAGCCGGGCTTCTTAGGGACCCCACTCTGCGAATACGGAGTGGTACACAATCCACGCTCTTTTCGAACAAGTTCCACGCTCGGAAAGAAACATCCAACCCAACGTATTTGCTGAGTGTAGCACTCTTGGAGCGAAAATACTTGGCCTCTCTGAGGGGTCAACCTGTCATGCCAGCTAATGGGAGTCTTGGTGACGAGATCTCCTCTGGGTAGAATTCACTTAACATCTACGAGGGATCAACCTGCCATGCTAGCTAATGGGAGCCTGAGTGACGAGATCCCCTTCGAGTAGAATTCACTTAACCTCCACTAGGGGTCAACCTACCATGCCAGTTAATCGGAGCATGGGTGACGAGATCCCCTCCGGGTAAGAACTTTCTCTCCACTGAGGCACATTCGACTCATCCAGCTAGTGAAAGCCTGGGTGAGCAGATCCTATCGGGGGTTGGTTCCTTCTCTCCACTGAGACACATTCGATCCATCCAGCTAGTGAGAGCCTGGGTGAGGAGATCCTCTCAGGGTGGAACTTACTCTCCACCGAGGCACATTCGACCCATCCAGCTAGTGAGAGCCTGGGCGAGGAGATCCTCTCGGGGGTTGGTTCCTTCTCTCCATCGAGTCACATTTGACTCATCCAGCTAGTGGGAGCCTAAATGAGGAGATCCTCTCGGGGGTGGAACTTACTCTCCACTGAGGCACATTCGACCCATCCAGCTAGTGAGAGCCTGAGTGAAGAGATCCTCTCGGGGGTTGGTTGGTTCCTTCTCTCCACCGAGACACATTCGTCTCATCCAACTAGTGAGAGTCTGGGTGAGGAGATCCTCTCGGGGGTGGAACTTACTCTCCGCCGAGACACATTCGACCCATCCAACTAGTGAGAGCTTGGGTGAGGAGATCCTCTCGGGGGTTGGTTCCTTCTCTCCACCGAGGCACATTTGACCCATCCAGCTAGTGAGAGCCTGTGTGAGGAGATCCTCTCGGGGGTGGAACTTACTCTCCATCAAGGAATATTCGACCAATCCAGCTAGTGAGAGTCTGAGTGAGGAGATCCTCTCGGGGCTGGTTCCTTCTCTCCACCGAGGTACATTCGACCCATCCATCTAGTGAGAGCTTGGGTGAGGAGATCCTCTCGGGGGGTGGAACTTACTCTCCACCGAGGCACATTCAACCCATCTAGCTAGTGAGAGCCTGGGTGAGGAGATCCTCTCGGGGGTTGGTTCCTTATCTCCACTGAGGCAAATTCGACTCATCCAGCTAGTGAGAGCCTGGGTGAGAAGATTCTCTCGGGGAGGGGGGGGTGGAACTTACTCTCCACCGAGGCGCATTCGACCCATCCTGCTAGTGAGAGCCTGGATGAGTAGATCCTCTCAGGAGTTGGTTCATTCTCTCCACCGAGGCACATTCGACTCATCCAGCTAGTGGGAGCCTGGGTGAGGAGATTCTCTCGGGGTCAACATGTCAAAGCCTTTACCAAGAGGTCTACCTGCCCTGCCAGCTAGTGAGAGCCCGGTCAGCGGAACCATCTTGAGGCTAACATGTCCAAGTCACCTCCAAGAGATCTACCTGTCCAGCCGGCTAGTGAGAGCCCGGTCAGTTGAACCATCTTGAGGCTAACATGTCTAAGTCACCTCCAAGAGGTCTACCTGCCCTACCGGCTAGTGAGAGCCCGGTCAGCGGAATCATATATCTTAAGTCACCTCCAAGAGGTCTACCTGCCCTGCCGGCTAGTGAGAGCCCAGTCAGCGGAATCATCTTGAGGTTAACATGTCCAAGTCACCTCTAGGAGGTCTACCTGCCTTGCCGGCTAGTGAGAGCCCGGTCAGCAGAACCATCTTGGGGCTAACTTTCCAAAAATGTCGCAATATCATAGTATGTTTACTTAAATGAAGTCTTTCTAATGGAGTGCGCCCTACCTTAATCGGTCAGGGATAAAGTTCGTTACAGAAAAGGGCTTACCCGGACAAGACTCCTTCAGGATGCATGATTGTCCGCCTTTTTCTTCCTTGCATCAGGTGGGGCATCCTCAACCCGTACCTGCTACTGCTGTTGAGCTGAGCCTTTTGCTCTCCTCACCTCCAAGAATTCTGGATCGGTGGCTGTTGTTTGACCCTCCTTCAGAGGGAGGTCATGGTAAGTCAACTCTCCCCTACCTTCTCTTCTCTTGCCCGAGCGATTTCTTCTTCCTCTTCGCTTCTTGGATGTCGAGAATCTTGACAGAAAACCCTGACACAGGTCCTCAAAGCAATGGACTGAGTTGGAGGGGAGTTGGTGGAACCAGTTGTTCGCTCTTTCCTTGAGTGTGACAATGAAGAGCTGACACTTGAACGCATCCGTCATCGGCTTGATAGAGACTGCATCTTCGAACCACTGCAGGTGTTGGATGGGGTCATCCTTCCCGGTATAATAAGTTATGTCAGGCTCTCTGAACCCCTCGGGAACGGGAGCTTAGACAATCAGCTCGCTGAAGGGTGATCCCCTATTAGGTGGTATTGCATGCTCCACTCGCACGACCTGCTCGCCTGGAAGGCTAGTACTCGTCGGGCTGGGGAACAACTCCCGACCTGCAAGGTCTCGTTCGACCCCCTCTCTTATCCTTTCCTTCCTGGGTAGTCTTCCTGATGCACTTTCTTCTACCCCTCTTGGGGTCATCTCTCCTAGACCCCTAGGAGCTGGCTCGCCGAAACCCCTGAGAGCTAGTTCTTGGGGGTGGGAGTTGAGCAGTCACCCTGATGAGCAATACTTCGCAGCATCTCCATGATGCCTTGGATGGATGTCATGAAATCTTCCCTTCCTACAAAGAGTGTTGGTTTGGGGAGCTCGTTGGAGTCATCACCACCTCCATGATCTCCCGTCATGGAACTTGCTCAGGAACTTTTATATGAGTCGTGGTCTACGCTCACCGCACCAAAATGTTGAAACCGAAATTCGATTCCACCTAGAGTTCGGTTCCACCAAGAGTTCAGACCTAGCGGTGCAACTCACACCTACTTCTCCCAAGCCGTCCCTTAGCGAGGGACTTGGAGTTGGAAAATGACTCTTGGCTCTAGTGTGGAGGTCTCACCTCATATCCGGAAGACCTTTGAGATCTCCCCCTCCCTAGCCAATGCTGAGCTAAGTGCTTTGGAGGATGAAAGAAGAAGAAGAAGATTGGTGAAAAATGGATCCCTCTCTAAGGCACTCAAAGGGTCTATTTATAGATTTTTGGGGATGGTCTGCCAATAGCGTAATCTTGCTGCTCTAAAATTACTGAAATACCCCGGGGCTGGTCTGCCAATAGCAAAACTCTACTATTCTGAACAGCTATTCGCAGCCCACTAGGGGCAAAATAGCAGACCCTCAAGCCGGGCGAGACCCTCAAGTCGGGCGAGTACTCCAGCCGGGCGAGTACTCCAGCCGAGCGAGTACTCCAGCCGGGCGAGTACTCCAGCCGGGCGAGAACTCCAGCCGGGCGAGTACTCCAGCCGGGCGAGACCCTCAAGCCGTGCAAGTACTCCAGTCGAGGGAGTACTCCAGCCGGGCGAGTACTCCAGTCGGGCGAGTACTCCAGCCGGGTGAGTACTCAAGTCGGGTGAGTACTCCAGCCGGGCGAGAACTCCAGCCGGGTGAGTACTCCAGCCGGGCGAGTACTCCAGCCGATCGAGAAATCCAGCCAGACGAGTACTCCAGCAGGGCAAGTACTCCAGTCGGACGAGCTGGGTGGGTGTCGGCCTCCCGCCGCACCTTCCCCCTAAAATGGGGTCGGGGCAAGTGCGAGCCTTCTGCCTCACTCGCCCTCTGAGGAGTACACCAAACACTAGTAAGCTAAGCAAATTTTTCTTCCCCTACTAGTATATTATGCAGATCAACCATCAATTTGACTCCAAGAGTGCAAAACCCCCTAAAAGCTTAAAAATGTGTAGCAAGTCTTGCGCCTTCCTGGGGATCCCACTCCGTGAATTTGGGGTTGTACAATGATCGAGGTGGTGCAGAGGATCGCCCTTATGGTAGTCTGACTAGGCGAGCCAGATTCAGCGATCCAGTTGCGTCGATATTCAGAGGTTGAGCCCAAGCAGGGATGAGTCGATTAGAGCAGGTCGGCTGGCGCCTCAGGTCCTTGCGGCGATGCTTCATGCAGACTGGTCTTTCGTGCTGATCAAGCTACGTGCAGTGTTGCCTAGTGCAGATGATGCTTTGTGCAGGAAGTTTTTCATGCAGGTGGTGGCTCCGGATCCCGAACCAAGGTGGTGGATTATTGCTTTTTTAGTTGCTTCAAATCCTTGCCATCTAAGTAAGGAAAATGAAATAAAAAAGAAATTATTTTTTTTCCTTAGTTTTTTGATCTCCCGTTAACATTGAGAGATGAGATAATTGCACTTTAACTGTGAGGAATATTTTTCTGGTGGCTACTTAACCGAGAGATATAGAGGAGAACCCGTCGGAGAGGATTGGGTGTGCCGCATGTGAGAGAAGACCACAGCCCTCACTCCCCCCTCTCTCTCTCTCTCTCTCTCTCGCTTGTGCACTCGGAGAGGCTGTTGATTTTGGGTGTTGTCGCCGGTCTTGGAGGAGGTAACCGTCGGCATTGAGAGAGTGAGTTGCCGCCGGGCTTGTTAGAGTTTGTCGTCAGCGTTGCAGTGGACGTTCTTTAGAGTGGAGAGACGTGGTGTCTACGGTGTGCGTTGGTGCAGTTAGCCTCAACAGTAGTTTCTCTCTGGTGGTGGCGTTGTTCGCCTATGGTGGTGTGGTTGAACGTCGGACTTCGACGTTGAAGGTTCGGTGAACCTTGTGCGTCCGCGAGACGGATTGCAGTCCAGATCTCAGATTCTCACCGCCGATCGTGCGTGTCCAGTGCATCCACGGCGTACTCACCAGACGGTCATTTTTATCCTGTTTTTCCTTGTATTTGAATTTTATATAAATTGTGTGGCTATATTTTGTGTTTCTTATTTACCTGCGATATTTTATAGCTGTGTCTGTGTGTATACCGATTTTACAACATCGTCTTAGCTCGAGAGTGAGCAAAGCTTGTGAACAGTTAAAAGAGGACCAACAAAAATGACATCAAGATGTTTTACGTGGAAAAATTAGAAAATGGAAAAAAAACACAGCGTAGGTTCGATGCCGACCAAGTCCACTAAGTTACTTCTCGGTTACAAAAGTTTGAGATTCCATGATGGTGACAGGCCACATCTCTGTTTACGAGGCTTTTTGAGAGAGAAAATGGGAAAAAAAACAACAAGCCTTCAAAAACATTCACGGGAGCTAATCTTTTGAGTTGCAGAGATCAATATAGATAAACATTGTATGTTAGCGAGTTCTGCCAACGCCGTCAAGTTCATAAGGTAGAATACGTCGAGATTGTTGGGATTGATCGCCATCATGAAGCACGAGCTTGAATCCAAGAACGGTATAATTTAATTTCCGCACTTTAGTTACCGTTCGTTCAAGCTCACTTTATTTTTGTGTTCATAAGTTAGGAAAATAATCTATTTGCACTCCAATTGAGACTAATATAGTTTGGTTAAATCGATCATATAGGTTTATGTGTCACTGCATTTGTTATTAACTTTGATAATATTGTTTTCGGCGTAGCGACACATACACCATAAATTTATTAACATAAAAAACTTTTAAATTTGCAGTCTTTAATATGTAACTCCTATAAATCTTTCTTTTTATGGACATGTACTGATATGTAAATACCTGACATAGAGATATAATATTTTGTTTGGCTTTCATGTTCATGAAAAGTTGAAATTATATATTGTTCTTCTCTGGCGGTGTACGGGCTGTTACACCCACCGCTTCCGGCTGCCTCCGGCCTTCGCCTTTGCCGTCGTCGGGCAACCTATTGTTGGGAAAAATAGCACGATCCCGACCAGGGCACCTGTAGCGGATTTACAAGCAAGACAAATACAAGCACAGCAATAATAAAGTGACACAACAATTTTTAACGTGGAAACCCAATAAGGTGAAAACCACGGGACTATCAGCGTCCACCCTTGAAAGCCCCCACTATAAGGCGTGAAAATCACGCACAACAAATTACAGGGCTTTCACCACCGCCACATATACAAGACACAATTTCCACCATCGATCCACAACGGATCACCACCACCTACACAAGGTACCAGTTCCACAAAGGAATACAAAAAACTCTCCTTGCTGCAAAAGCATAAATCTCTTCTCCCACAACCACACAAGGATTGACAAGGGAAAAACAAGCGAGAAATCAAGAAACCATTACCCAATGGATTGAAAAATCCATTCCGAATGCCGCAAAGGAGAAAGGCTACACAAAGCCCCTTCTTCTTCAGAATCCGACGATCCGATCTTCGATACTCTTCTCCGAGATCTTCTCTTGATCTTCCTCCACTCAAATCTCTCTTGGAATGAATCTTTTGGCCTTGGAATTGGCTTCCATTTATAGGCCCAAAACAAATGCTACCTAACCCCAAAAATGGTGGTAGGTGTTACCTAACACCTAATTTGGTGGTAGGTACCACCTAACTCCAAATTGTGCTCATTTCAGCTCGGTTATGGAGCGCTGCTCGATGAACCCTGAGCCCAGGCAGCTCCAACATCGCTCCGGCCTCCAAACATAAACATCACGAGCAGCTACAAGCGTGCCCGGTGGTTTTTACCGACTCGTATGGGAACCACACCCTAACAAACTCCCCCTTCACATCGAGTCGGGAGAAACCGCCATCCCGGCGATTCTCACACATATCTCAAACTTCCCTCGGGTCACTACCTTGGTCAGCATGTCCGCCCCATTATCATCGGTGTGAACCTTCAGTAGCTCGAGCTCCTTCTTCTCCACAACATCACGTATCCAATGATACCGTGTGTCGATGTGTTTCGACCTTGAATGGAACATGGAGTTCTTTCCCAAGTGGATGGCACTCTGGCTGTCACACATCAACATATAACGATCCTGAGTGAAACCAAGTTCTCTGACAAACCTCTTCATCCAGAGCAACTCCTTTCCTTCCTCAGTTACAGCAATGAACTCAGCCTCTGTTGTTGACAGTGCCACACACTTCTGCAGTCTCGATGCCCACGAAACTGCTCCCCCTGCAAATAGCATCAGGTACCCAGACGTAGATTTTCTAGAGTCCAGATCTCCGGCCATATCAGCATAAGTATAGCCTAGAAGCTCGGGCTCACTGCCTCCAAATCTCAAACTCAGATCTGTCGTCCCCTGCAGGTACCTCAGAATCCACTTCACCACGCTCCAGTGTTCTTTCCCAGGGTTGGAGAGAAATCTGCTCACAATACCAATAGCATGAGCAATGTCTGGACGTGTGCACACCATAGCATACATAAGTCTTCCCACTGCAGACGCATAAGGCGCCTCCTGCATAGCCTCTTTCTCCTCCGGTGTGCTGGGGCACTGATCAGTGGTCAACTTGAAGTGAGCTGCGAGTGGCGTGCTCACCTTCTTCGCCTGATCCATAGAAAAACGTTGCAACACTTTGCGGATATACCGCTCCTGGGATAACCAAAGGAATCTGGTGCCCCAGTCCCTGCGAATATGCATCCCCAGAATAGTGTTCGCGGGACCCAGATCCTTCATCTCAAACTTTGAACTCAACTGCCGCTTCAATTCAGTAATGCGCGGAGTCTTCTTCCCGATGATCAGCATGTCGTCGACATAAAGTAGCAGAATGACGAAGTCTTCAGGAGCATACTGCTTCACAAACACGCAGTGGTCTTTGTGAAGTTGATCTCCCCCATAAAAGTCTCGAACTTCCGATACCATTGCCGCGGGGCCTGTTTCAACCCGTACAGACTTTTCTTCAAGCGGCATACATATCCTTCTTTACCCCTGATACAGTAGCCATCAGGCTGCTCCATGTACAGCTCTTCTTCAAGATCGCCATGTAGAAAAGCGGTCTTCACGTCCATCTGCTCCACCTCCAAGTCTAGCCTCGCAGCGAGGCCTAGCACAACTCGAATGGAGGACATTTTCACTACGGGCGAAAATATCTCATCAAAATCAATGCCCTGTCTTTGTGCAAATCCCTTTACTACCAACCTGGCTTTGTAACGATGAGGTGTAGGAGAAGCACCCTCCTTCAACCTGAAGATCCACCTGTTCTTCAAGGCCTTCTTGCCCTTCCGCAACCGCACCAGGTCGTAGGTATGATTTGTCCGCAGCGATTGCATCTCCTCTTGCATCGCTGCCATCCAGTGGTGCCTCTCCGCGCTCTCTACTGCTTCAGAATAGCTCTCCGGCTCCCCTGCATCAGTTAGTAGAACAAACTCTGACGCAGAATATCTGGCGGGCGGATGCCTAGCTCGATCTGATCTCCTCAACACAGGCTCAGGAGCTGGTGCAGGCTCCTCTTCTGCAAGCTCCTCAGCAGCTCCTGGCTCCTCAACATCATCTTCAGCACCCTGTGTTGGAACTGGCTCCACAGTCTCCTCAACGTGGTCATCACTACCAATAGGCAACTCAGCAGAACGTGAGTCACTCCCAGACTCACCTATTTTCTCCAGATCACCTCTAGTTTGTTCTTCGCAGAACACTGCATCTCAACTCCGTACTAACTTCTTCGCCACCGGATCAAAGAATCTATATCCGAGCTCACTATTATGACCATAGCCCAAGAAAATGCACTTCCGGGTCTTCGATTCCAACTTCGATCGTTCGTCCTTGGGAATGTGGACGAAGGCTCTGCAGCCAAAGACCCGCAAATGACTATAGGATGGGTCCTTCCCATACCAGACTCGATCTGGAACATCCTCATCCAAAGGATAGCTCGGCGAGAGGTTGATGACATGCGTCGTAGTCAAAAGAGCCTTACCCCAAAACATCTCTGGCAGCTTGGACTCAGAAAGCATGCATCGCACCCTCTCCATCAATGTCCGGTTCATCCTTTCAGCAACACCATTCAGTTGTGGTGTTTTTGGGGGGGTCTTCTCATGACGAATCCCATGGTCCTTGCAATACTCATCAAATGGACCCACGTACTCTCCCCCATTGTCAGAACGGATACACAACAGCTTCTTTCCAGATTGACGTTCCATCTCAGTATGGAACCTTCTGAAGGTCTCAAGTACCTGGTCTTTGGTCTTCAACGGATAGACCCAAACCTTTCTCGACCAGTCATCAATAAAGGTCACAAAATACTGAGCTCCCCCTCGTGTTGGGACCTTCATAGGTCCGCAGATGTCTGTGTGTACGAGCTCCAATGGCTCAGATCTCCTGGTGGACTGATGACGACGGAATGAAACCCGATTTTGCTTCCCCGCCATACAGTGCTCACACCTCTCCATGTGATCGGCCGATAGGTCACTGAGTAGCTTCTTCTTCTATAGGCAGTCCAAGCCCTTCTGGCTAATATGAGCCAGTCTCCTGTGCTACAGGGAAATGGATCCCTCATCTCTCACGGAGTTTGCATGTGGATCTTCAGGCCTCCCCTCCATGTAATAAAGGCAGGACTCCCTATAGCCCTTGGCCATAACCAGTGATCCTCGAACGAGCTTCCAGAAATCACCACCAAAGATACTTGTATGTCCTTCATCTCCAAGCTTCCCCACGGAAATTAGGTTGAAACGAATATCGGGCACGTGTCGCACGTCCCGCAAAATAAGTAACACTCCAGTGCTCGTCTTCAGATGCACGTCTCCACGTCCCAGCACCTTAGACGTATTCCCGTTGCCCATTCGTAACACCCCGCATTCATGGGTGGTGTACGTGGAAAAAAGCTCCAGATTGTGGGAGACGTGCGCAGAAGCACCTGAATCTACAATCCATCTCCTGTCGTCACAGGAGAGCGCTGCCGTGATTTCATCACCGACAATGACAACATCGTCCTCATCACTGGAGACAACCGCGGCAGTGTGGCTCTCCTCCTTAGCCTCAGTCGCCACACCCTTCTTCTGCTCATTCTTCCAGGCATAGCAGAACTTCTTGATGTGTCCCTTCTTGTGGCAGAAATGACACTCCACGTTCTGATATCGTGAACGTGACTTCCCTCTGCTCTGGCTTCTTTCCTCCTTCCGTCCTCGACTCTTGCTCCTGCCTCTCCCCCTGGTTTCCGTAAATAGAACATCAGCTCGTGATGAAGAGCCCGACGTCCCTTGAGACTTCCGTCTCACCTCTTCGTTCAATATCCCACTCTTGGCGATCTCCATGGTGATAATCCCCTGGGGTGAAGAGTTGATCAGTGCAATCTTGAACATCTCCCAAGAGTCCGAAAGGGACTTCAACAGCCACAGCGTATTGACCTCATCCTCAAATGTCACCTTCATCGCCGTCAACTGATCAATGATTCCTTGGAACTCATTGACATGATCCATGATCGATGAGCCTTCCCGGTAGCGGAATTCTCCAAGCTTCGTCAGCAAAGCCAGCTTGTTGATGCCAGTGCTCTTGGCATACAACGTTTCTAGAGTTCTCCACAGCTCCTTCACATCTGTGATGCTAGCCACGTGGTTGTAGACGTTCGGCTCCACGAACCATCAAATGAAACCACAGAGCTTCCGGTGCTCCACCTGCCATTTAGCAGGATCCATATCCTTCGGCATCTCTTCGAAGATAGGGGCATGCCAGCCCTTGACGTAGATGAGATCCTCCATAAGCAAGTGCCACTGATGATAATTTGCTCCATTCAACTTGACCATCTGTTCTGAAGTCAATTCCATCTTGCTAAACCAACTGGCCGGACTGACCACAGTTCTCTGAGCGCGACTCTCTCACGATAAGTCACTGAAGAGGATAGCCAGAGGACCAATGGTCGTAAACTACCGCACTCAATGCCAAACCTGAGAATACAATCGCCTCGTCTTGAAATCACAAAAGGTCAGCTCAGTATCGGCCCTGTTCTGACTACTGACCAGCAACCTCCCTCTGATACCACTTGTTGGGAAAAATAGCACGATCCCGACCAGGGCACCTGTAGCGGATTTACAAGCAAGACAAATACAAGCACAACAATAATAAAGTGACACAATAATTTTTAACGTAGAAACCCAATAAGGTGAAAACCGCGGGACTATCAGCGTCCACCCTTGAAAGCCCCTACTATAAGGCGTGAAAATCACGCACAACAAATTACAGGGCTTTCACCACCGCCACATACACAAGGCACAATTTCCACCATCGATCCACAACGGATCACCACCACCTACACAAGGTACCAGTTCCACAAAGGAATACAAAAAACTCTCCTTGCTGCAAAAGCATAAATCTCTTCTCCCACAACCACACAAGGATTGACAAGGGAAAAACAAGCGAGAAATCAAGAAACCATTACCCAATGGATTGAAAAATCCATTCCGAATGCCGCAAAGGAGAAAGGCTACACAAAGCCCCTTCTTCTTCAGAATCCGACGATCCGATCTTCGATACTCTTCTCCGAGATCTTCTCTTGATCTTCCTCCACTCAAATCTCTCTTGAAATGAATCTTTTGGCCTTGGAATTGGCTTCCATTTATAGGCCCAAAACAAATGCTACCTAACCCCAAAAATGGTGGTAGGTGTTACCTAACACCTAATTTGGTGGTAGGTACCACCTAACTCCAAATTGTGCTCATTTCAGTTCGGTTATGGAGCGCTGCTCGATGAACCCTGAGCCCAGGCAACTCCAACATCGCTCCGGCCTCCAAACATAAACATCACGAGCAGCTACAAGCGTGCCCGGTGGTTTTTACCGACTCGTATGTGAACCACACCCTAACACCTATCAGGGTCACCCGAGCCGCCCGTGGGGCACATACATCATTTCCTGAAAATTGGTGATTCAGGTGACCGTAACGGAGCGACGTCATTCAACAACACAAATTTCGTCTGTCGCAATTACCAACAAATCTCTCCAGAAAACTATAAATAAGTCCATATGTCTTCATTTGAAGGAGAAACTCCAGAGGCTTGAGAGAGTTCTGACGTTTTCTGGCGATGAAGTGAGACTTAGATCGTTCCTCCACTTGGAATTCGCTCTGCTCCCTATCTAGGCTATCAAGTGTGCAACGCTCAACACTGAGGGGACTTAGACATTTTTTTTCAGAAGAACGCTCTCATCCAAACTCGGAAGACTTAATGAATCCTCAGCTCCATTGAATGTTCTTGTAAGAGCATCATAGACTTGGTTTATTTTGTATTTTTCTTGTATTCAAAGCTTTGTAACGGAGAGGTGGTCTGTCACCCTCCGCGGAAACTGTGAATTCTTATAAACTCAACAAAATAGTGGATTTTGGCCCGACACAGGTCTGATCATATGATGTTTCACCCTTTTCGAGTTTTCCATGCAAAAAAGTCTCGTGTCATTTGCTGTTGTTTTTTATTGACTGTTTGCGCTCCTGGTCCAATTCCGAGCTAAGGCGGTCTGACTCTCCAGACCGGGGAAAAACCGGATGACCCGCAACACAAGTATATGCTATCTTAACAACTAAATTAACTTTTAGTCCCTTTTAATTAGCTATAAAAACTGTTTAAAATTAGTTTCTTGAATTTAATTTAACATTATTGTAATTTAAAATTATGGAGTCCATAAGAGACTCTTATTTGTATATTGATAGATGCTCATATCTTTGATGGGAACACTTGTATCATAAAAGAACAAATGCTCAAATTATTTGTGACAACTATTTTATCAAATTTTTTTATACCAATTTAAGAACTTAACCTTCTTGTTCTGCCACATAAGATGACTACACTTTTTTTTTTGTTTGCTAGTGTTTTTTCTTAAATCTTATTATTTGCATGTTTGAATAGCTTCCATTTTAAACTGCAAATCCCTCAAACCGCTCTGTTATTTCTTATTCTAACCGCAAGACGAGAGCTCCATTAAAAAAAACAGCCAACGGCTTCATCTTCAACTGTCATCGCCCGCCCAAACAAACCCAAACTATGCTTTGATAACTTCAATTGTTCGGGACATATAAATGACGATTGCGTGTAATCGCGACAATAATTACATTGGCCTAAGCTTACCTTGCTTTTGTAACCTTAGTGACTATTTTTTTGGGTTCAAATTCATCTTTCTAGTCCTAACATTTAGGACCGCTAAAACTCAATCATTCTTGCACGATGTTCGTGAAAACAGTGGTTATAAACCGTCGTTCGTGAATGTCCTACTACCTCGTCTGAGGAAGTTCAACCACTTATGTTTGCGCCATCAAGAGCTCATGTCCACCAAAATCTTAGCTTTTGATATCCAATCTGTTCACTTTAAAAGGGGACAAGTGGACTCAGCCCTGGTCTTAAACATTTTACCCCCTTTGATTCAATGCTTGATCGGATTATTAAAGATGATTGTTATTAGCACCACAGTTTTGGCTAGTCCTATCGCACTTTCTCCTAATTTTTTGCGTCTTTTGAAAATACGTCTTGTACATGCATTTTTAGGAAAAGTGTTCAACACGAAAGTTGTAGATCTCGATCTCGATGAGATCGAGATCGAGATCTACAACTTTCGTGTTCAACACTTTTCCTAAAAATGCATGTACAAGATGTATTTCTAAAAGACACGAAATTTGGGCGTATTTTCAAAGTACGCCTTGTACATGCATTTTTAAGAAAAGTGTTCAACTTGAGATGTACAACTTTCATGTTGAACACTTTTCGTATAAGCCATATTTCCAAAAAGTACGAAAAATTAAGAAAAAATACGGTTCAACTAGCCAAAACTGCGGTGCTAATAACACTCACCTCCTTATTAAAACGTAACAACTTTGGCCTCCAATATGCTGGGAAAGGCGTAAGAATTGGCAAAGGGACGGCTAATCCAACGGCTAAAAATTCGGCGGATGTTCATTTTGGCATGAATTACGGGCGGAAGCAAACAGAGCAAAGGACGAAACCATTCACTCATCTTCTTCTTTCAGAAGCAAAAAAAAAACAAGCTACACACAACCTTGCAAGATCCGTCTTTCAGGAGAGATTTTTGGGTCTGATTCTCTGTTCTGGGATGTGCGTGATCGCTGATCGTGCGAGACGCAGAAATTTCGCATCTTTAATCTCCAGCTCTCTTCTTCCTCTCTCTATAAATTTCGCGTCTTCATCACCAACTCTCTTCGTCCCCTCTTTATCTCTCTATCTGCAGACTTTCTGTTCGCTTTCTAGGGCGGCACTTTTCAAAACCCTCGCGATTCCTTGATATCGTTCTTCGCAGGGAGAGATGGCGCTGGGCGGATTTAGCGGTTCGTACAAGCAAGAACACAGCTTAGGTTTGTAATCCCTGGCCTTGGATGATTCTCGAGTAGACAAATCTGTTTTCCTTGTTGTTATTTTTTGCTAATCGAAACGGGTTGTTTTGATGAACAGAGAAAAGAAAGGAGGAGTCTGCGAGGATGCTGAGGAAGTATGTTGACAGGATACCGGTGAGGCGGCCTCTGTTCTCTCTCACTTTGGCTCTATTTTATCTGCAATTTGCTTGTGTTTTGATGCTTGGTTTGGGATTTTGAGCTGTGCTTGCTGAAAAATGGCTCTTATTACTCCTTAAAGTTGATCAATTGGTGCTCATTTACTGATTGCAGTGTTTTTTTCCCTTTGCATATTGCTGTTTAGTTTTCTAATATGGCACATGTAAATTTAGTTTAGAAAGAGCTTTTTAAAGTTGGTTCAGATATTGGAGCTTCGGATTTGTATTTAGAGATCAAATCCCTATGAAAATGGGCATCCGATTCTATCTCAAAGGTCCCCATTTCATTCAGAAGGATAGACACTACCCTTTGTCTTTTGATTGATATAAAAAAAACTGCACTTTTTTATTATAATTGAGCTCATAATTATGGTTCCATGTAGTTTGGGGCGATACTTGTTTGGAGAGAGCATGTTTCCTCGGGTCTATAAACTCTGTCTGTTGACAAAAATAGGTTATCTATCTTTGCTAAGTTATTGTTTCCTTGATTATAACCGGTAACTTGGACACGAGCATTGCTTTTCTTCTTTTTTTAGCAATTCCATATGATTTTAGTTTACAATTCTCCTTGGACCCTCTGAGTTAGATTGTTTTTGTAAAAAATTCACGTGCCCAGGATCACTTAACCATTTTGAACAATGTCCGATCTCAATCGCAATGAAATTAACAATTGATGAACCCAATCGGGATAAAATCCACGGAAGTCAACTTAAAATAGTGGAAGGTTTAAGCTTGCTTATAAACGGAGAGAAACAATGTAAAAAAACTGAGAGAAAACACGATGCGAAACAAGCTTCGAACTCTGAGAGAAGGAAATATAAATCTCAGGTGTCGACATGCACCATATGATGTGGTCAAACAAGTCCGGTGAGACAATTCTTTTAAGAGTGAACTCCACTATCGTGTTCATCTTCTTCCATGCCTTGGATTCCCGAGCATTTGTTGCGTTCAGCACAACCCCTTCCCGTGCATCTCCGTTAACGTCATCCCATAAATCTTCTCCCAACAAGTAACACTTCAATCATTACTTACATTTCTTAAAAAAATTTTGTGTGAGCATATCAATCCCCAAATCACAGGAATTACCATTGCCTTCCATTGATGATAAATTCGGTTAATAGCGAAATAAAAGAACTTAGCCTCACTAAAACTTTCGTCCCTCTGATATCATTATGAGCAAACTACTGTGACGCTCAAATGATCCCTTTGTCAAGAGCTTCATGAATATGTACGCCATATTGCCATGAATCTTAACATGATCCACATAGATGGCTATGTTAAACACCTTCTTACGAATGAAGTGATGCATGATCTTAGTATATTTTGTCCGCGCATGAAAAATAGGATTAGTGACTAGCTTTCATGCACTTTCATTGTCCCCGCAGATCACCATAGCCCTTTCAATCTTCTTGAACATGTTCTCCCCAAGTCAACGAAGCCAGATACACTCCTGAGGTGCCAATTATGATGCTTTTATTCTGATTCGGTAATGAAAATGGACAGCGAGTCCTGTTTCTTACTACACCACAAAACTGTCATTGAACTGCACATGAAGACATACCCCAACGTCGACCTTCGATAATCAATATTTTCACCATAGTCAGCATCCGAATCCTTGTAAATTGAAGCACGTGTCTCTTTCATACAACAACCCCATGTCCAAGGTCGTTCGAACATACTTTAGAATACCCTTCGTCGCCTCCAGATGTGGCTTCCTAGGCTCTTACATATAACGACTTTCTTGGACATCCGCGGACGAGATATCCGGCCTTGTAATCGTCAAATATATCAAACTCCCCACCAAAGCTCAGACGAGGCTTCCTAGGCTTCTGCATATGACTATTTATAGCGAGCCCATAACCTCAGGTCCTAGGTTCAAAATCTCGCTCTGATACCATGTAAAATTTGACGATGTAGAATCGTAGTGGGTCAATCGGAATAAACTCTATGCAAATTAACTTAAAATAATGCATGGTTCAAGTTTTCTTACAACCGAAGAGAAACAACATAAAAAATATGAGAGAAAACACAAAGCAAAATAAGATTAGAACTCGAAGAGAAGGAAATATAAACTGCTTCTTGTGGGGAGACTTCAACATCTTCCGCGGCTTTGCGGAAGAGAAAATTAAAGAAGAAAATCACACATCGACGCACTCCTTGGATTCAGCTACGACTTGGAAACAACAATCACTAGAAACAGTGACGTTAACAAGGCCAAAATCTAGAGAGATTGGCCTTCTAGAGTGAAACCCTTAAGGCTTGTATGCGTTGCTTCACAGTAGGCGATGAACCTTTGAGTTTCAAGGTTCATACACTTCCAACCATTCTTGCGCTTGTCGTTGCCTATGAAAACACACTTCATGGTTTTAGCTTCAAGCTTTGTCCTTCGCGCATCTGGAACATGAACATAACAAGCCGCTCTAAACACCTGCAAATTCCTCACGTTTGGTATCTCCCCAAACATGAGTTCATGCGGTGACTTACGTTTGTTCGGACTCAATGACAACCTATTGATCACATATGTCGCACACATCATTCCCTCCGCGCATAGGGCCTTGAGAATGCCCTTGACATGCAACCAAAATCTGCAAGTCTCAAAAATGTGGCGGATCTTCCTTTCGACAACACCGTTCTTCCGTGGTGTATAGACACAAGATAACTCTCTCACAATCTTATGCTTCCTACAGACGATAGAGAACTCAATGGATGTAAATTCCCCTCCTTTGTTATTTCTCAGCATCTTTATTTTCTTCCCAAGTACACCGGCTTCCTCCTTCACTGCCTCCATGCCATTTGGTGAAAGAGTGTTTCCTTAACACTTCTCTAAAAAGGGAAACCTGCTGTACTCATCCGGGAAGAATAAATAAGCATTTTAGCCTTCAGACCTTTACCATCTGCCATCACGTATCCATAAAAAAGGGGGAAGGTTTTCTTTTTGCTGCTGTTGGAATCCAGAGAAAGAAAAGGAAGCATTTTCATTTCAGTTTTTCGTGGCAGAGTTCGAAGCATGTCTCACTTTATTTTACTCGGTTTTTATTTGGAGTTCTCTCCGGTTGTAAGCATACTTTGAAATTTTTTATTTTCAAATTGATTTGTTTTTTGTGTGAAGCTTTTCTCAGTTGGGTTTATCATTGTTGGTTCTCATTACGATTGAGATCAGATATTATACTCTTAGGTGAAGTGATCCTGGGTATGTGAAATTTCTACAGTGTTAGTGTACATTGAATTGTTTAGCTGAAACTGGTTCAAGCGCTTGTTCAATCTATTAGGTCTAGGCGTGAGGCTGTCATGGTGGTGAAAAATGGAGTTGCTGTCCTCTCTATTTCAAGCTAGCCGAGGAGTAGGCGATGAAAACAACCAAAGCAGAGAGAAAACTGGGAAACCGTAAAGAGTGACGCAAAGGATTCCTAACCAGTGCTTCATGTATGGGAGAAAATGTAGTCATCGGGGAAAGAATGGAGAGTGCTAGCCAGGCGACGAGTGTGAGAGAAAAGATTGATGCCCCCCCTCCCCCCCTGAGGAAGAGACGGTGTCTATTCCGGTGCAACCACAAACTGTGTTCTTTTGGTTCCTCGGTTCAATTGAGAGGAGAGAGGAAGGTCGTTTGGGTGTGGTTTGAATTTTGTGAGTAAATTTAGTCTCTGCAATTTGTATTTTTATATGTTCAAGATATTAAAAAAAATAAATTTAGTTTATGTCACCATTTCTGAGTTAAATTCTTCTCAATTCAAAGAAGAGTAAATAGCAATTTCCCCAATCCTTTTAGTTTTCAATTTTATGCACAAGTGGTTCTTGAAGGGATAGGTTTCATGCCTCAGGCTTCCATGAAATTTGAAATTCTACTGTTTCATGTTTACTATATGCACTTTTCATTGTTGCTATTCATTTTCCCCCCTAAAATGAACACCTCATATAGCAGCACTTTGTAGAAATGAATGGAGATGGATTTTTTAATTTAGCTAAGTTTCGATGATATCAGTTTGCTGAATTTGTTGATTTACACCATTTTGTTTATTGATTTTTCAAAGGTGATAGTGGAGAAAGCGCAGAGAAGTGATATTCAATCCATTGATAAGAAAAAGTAAGTTATGTACTTCAATATCTTGTAAAATTATGTTCTCATGTTTATATCTTATATTTTAGAGGCGAATGGTTTATGCCGTCCATGATCACTTAGGGCCCAAGTGGTGGGCGGTGGGCTACGGGCCGGCGGCCCGATTCTCCCCCTTTGCCCTTCTCCCTCTCTCCCCTCTTTCTATTTCTCCCCTCCCCCTAATTTAATGTCATAATTTCTCTCCAATGATGAAAAAATGGCTTTTACTTTGTCTAATCATCTATTTAGTGTAGGAAACATAGAGCCTACATCTTTTTCCTATAAATTTATGAGACCTAGAGAAAATAATTGACACTATTCTTCTTCCTATACTTTTGCAGACGAGAAAATTAGTCGATTATTAATTAGTTACATGGGAATTTTTTAGTTCGCTTTGGTACTTATATATAGTAGTTTTTCACAAACCAGTAGTTCATGAATTATTCAGAAATAAATTTGTGAAGATTCGATTAAGATTCATTTTTTTCGAATTCGAATTCAAATTTGATTTGAATGATGTTCGAATCTGGATCCGAATAATATTAGCCAATTGTTCACGAATAATAACAATATCCATATTATATATAAAAATGATCATGGCTGCCCCATCAAAGTCGATTTGGTACTTCATTTGAAGCGAATTCAAATTCGAATCCAAGCTCGAATCCAAATCCAAATCCAGGATTTTGGGAGGGATCTGAATCCAAATTCAAATATTCGAATTAATCTGAATCCTAATCTCCGCATTCCATGACAAATTCAGATTTGATTGAAGAGATATTCGATTCTATTTGGTTCGTCAACAACCCTACTTAAATATATGTGGATTCCAAATGCAGGTACTTAGTTCCGCGGGATCTAACTGTGGGGCAATTTGCTTCTGTTATCCGCAAAAGAATCAATTTAACCCCCGAGAAGGCCATGTTTCTGTTTGTCGATAATATTCTTCCATCCACAGGTATTGTTAGTGAAATATGCCAACTTTTATATTTTAGTTTCTTTCAAACCATTTAAAAGATAGGAATTTTAAATGCAGACCATAATGTATGTGAGGGGAGCTCGTCAATTTTAGTCCTAGCTCGTCAATTTCAGTCTACTTGATATATTTTTAGGCAATTATTAACTGCTCACAAAATGTGGCTCTCCACAACTTTCAAAGAATATATGGTCCACAATGTCCTGCTCAAATTCCGCATTCCTTCTATTGTCTCTCTCCCACAAAGCCCACATTGTAGATATCTCTTGGGAGACTAAGGGTCCGTTTGGCACGGCGGCAGCGGACCTGACCGCTGCCACGGTTACGAACCGTCGTTCGTTAACGCCCGACCTCACTTAAGAAACTTCATTCATTTTTATGTTCAAAATTAGTTATTTTTTTTCTTTTCTTTTTGGTTGTTATGTCAAACACATGTTTCACGATGATGGTGTTTTGGTCCAAACTCACCGGAGCGAAAATGCCGTGTCAAACATATAACGGTTTGCATCCGCCGAATTCACGGTCGCCACTGCCGTGCCAGACTGGCCCTAATGCCGTGTTTATTTCTCGGCCCGCCGATCGCTACTCAGCACCCACTATGGTGACGACAACGACCTCAACTAGTTTGTTCTTTTTTATAGTATATTTTAGTCTTCTTTAGTTAGGGAGAACACAATTCATTGTATTAGTTTTCAAGTATCCAAGCCATGTGCTTTTGTTCCCGCTCGAAGATTTTCTACATCAAACGTATTTGCCCATCCTTTTGTTACTCGGCCTTTTGTGCGAGCATGCTGCAGTTTCGTTTGAAACCGAAACAAAATCGATCAAAAATTCCAGTTTCTATAGATTCGTCCATTTTTTAATTTAAATTTCGTTTTTTTGGTGAAACATTCATCTTTCCAATTTTGTTCTTTTTCATTACAAAATTTTCAGTTTTTCTTAAGTAATTTAATTTGTATGTTTTTTTAATCAAATTAAAAAAAAAAACCGGCTTCTCATTTCCTCTAAGTTATTTAAAGTTTTGTATCCGGCATGACAAACGGGTGAAGCTATAGGAATAGAAAATCATTGACGCAAACAATTCATTGCAGGAGCGACGATATCCGCCGTCCACAATGAGAAGAAGGATGAAGACGGTTTCCTCTACGTCATCTACAGCGCGGAGAACACATTCGGCGGCCATTAGCAATCCGGCGCTTGTCTAACTCAGCGTAGCATTCAGCTTTTCTACAATTCATCTGTTTGATTTAGTGGCTTCTCTCTTCTTATCTTCATGCTTTCATCTTACAGCAGATTAGTAATTAAAAAACAAACAAAAGGGGAATGTAAAGGATGCATTCTGTAAAGAAAGTTTAGAGCTCCATCTCATGTTCTTTGTGTGTCATCAAGCATTTGCAGTTTAGTTTCACTTGTTTACAAAGTTTAGGCACCTCAAAGCGCATTTTGATTTGAGATGCTGAGGCTTACTTTTGGGAGCTGAATTTGTCGGGTGCTGATCCGGCGAGATGAAGATTGAACATTGAACGAATTTATATCTTTCTCGTAGATTTCGACCGAGACGGCAGGACCACAGCCGTGGTCCAACTCCCCAAAGAGATCTTAACTCTCTGAACCGAACATATATCTTTGACTGTATTGGGCCCGTGGCCAAGCTGTCTCATTTGGACTAGTTATATATAAATGGCTGGAGCTAATTTTATTCACATGCTATTCAATCTTGTGAGCAGGGAAATGAAAATCTGTATGTAAAAAGGAAATAAAAAGACTGAATACATGCTGATAATGAAAGGGAAAAAAATAAAATTTAACTGAAATCTCCACCTGTATGCATTTCTTCAGTTCACAGGCCTTCTAATTTTTCTCATCATTTGACTGAAATCTCCTAGGAATTTCTCTTCCGGTCATTATTGGGGATTGCTTGTTCTTCTGCAAAGCGCTCAACCAAATTGACCATTGTTTTCTTTGATTGTTTATTTAGTTGTAATTTGTTAGGATTATGCTCCGCTCAAGGTATTCTGTGTATATCCTATCAAGTTTGAAATATGTATATATAGTATCTTCAATGTGTTGTTGTTATGAGTCCACGTGCTGCGGACAAATTCACTCAAGTGGACTCCCATCGTCATAATTTATGGAGCGCACATATGAAAGTCGTCGTGGTCTTGGACGCATTCACTTAAGTGGACCCCTCATCATAATTGAAGGAGCGCAAATATGAAAGCCGTCATAATCAACCTTCTTAAAATTAATTTGTATGAATTAATTAATTCATACTATTTAATAGCTATCAATTAACTTAATTATTTTGTTTTTCTTTGTTGGGTTGTCATTTGTATCTCTTTGTTTGTGTCTTTTGTATTTCTTTGTTTAGTTGTCCTCCCTCATCTATATAAGGGGAGGAGATTTATGTGTGAAATCTGATTGGAATGTATGAAGGTATTTTTTAGGGTTATTCTCTAATTTCGTCTCTTTTTTTCTCCTTCCTTCTCGCTCACCCCCGCCGGCCCTTCCTCTTGTCGGATTCCTCCCGGGAATTAATCGTAATCATATCAATTGGTCCGACTTGCCGCACCGCCCGCCTTCTAGCCGCCGGTGCTCAAGATTGTGTTAGGTTTCGAACGGCTTCTCCTGAAATTTCCGCTTCCGCGGGAATTACCGTTTCAATTCCGGCACCGAGCGACGTGCGTCTGCTGCTTCCGCAAATTCCGCTCTCGTTGTTGGCTTCCTTCGCCTCCGCTGGAATCATTCGTCTGATCCGTGGCTTCCAGCAACGTGTGGCACCGCACTGGTTTTGCCAGTCCGTTGCGCCTATCAATCTGCCACACCGCAACTCCAACAGCGTGCAACCAGTTCCGCCGATCCGCTTCCAGAGACGCAGGCAGAGTGGGTGCCGCAGGTTTCCGACTCCCGCGGGTTTCTCCCTCCGCATCTCGATCACAGTTCCTCCTCCCTTCGCGCTTCAACTACTGCTCCGCCTATTTTTTTGCCACCGCCGATCTACCGCAGAAAGGCCGCAAGACCGGTTCTGCCGCCGATTTCTGCCAAATCTACTTCCCCTTTACATTTCTGCTGCAGGGAGGCCGCCGCCCCGGGCCTCTGTTCCGATGTGCCAATCTGTCGTATCACCACGGACATCGCTGACATAACATCCAGCCTACATCCTGGGCACCATGGCTGTCGCTCCAGGGCCACTGTTCTTGCCGTCGCCGACCACCAACCCTCGACAAAATTTTACTGCCCTAGCTGCACAAATCCAGGCCACACGCGCCTCTCTCCACGCCAAAGTCGATTGTCTTCTCATGTACCACAGACGGGCTTCTACAACCCCCCACGAGGTTCTCTGCCCTAAGTTATCTCCACCACGGCTACCTCCTGCACCATGCAAGATTTATATTGTCATGCCGCCCCAACATTCCTCTACGACATCAACCGGCCCCTCCGCCCCGCAGTTGATCCTCCTGTCGAGAGCGAACCGGTCACTGACCTACCACATCTCTCCACGGTGGTCGTACCTCCACCGCTTTCGCCATCTCCCCGATTACCCTCTTGGTCGCCTCCTTCGGCCATCTCTCCGTCTTCTCTCTCGGCTCTTGCTCCACCGACCCCTGCCTTGCGGCTTCCACCGTCCGCCTCGCCGACTCTTCTGTTGTCCCGTGCCCTGCTATCCCTGACGGATCCGTTCCTGCTGCCGACCATCGCGTCTCCGACATCCTTCTGGTTGTTGCTCACCACCACTCTACCGACCTTGCGGAAGCCATTACTTCTCCTGCCCGTCTTTCCGAAGGCGCCGTCGCGAATTACCAACACCGTCGACGCTGCTACACGCTACCTGACCTTGTTCTGCGGGAGGTCAAGGTACCAGATGATCCGGCCACCCGCTTGGTACACGAGCTTGATGACAAACTCGTTTTGAAGGACAGATGGGGTGTTACGATCCCACGTGTCGCGTGTACATTCACTCTAGTAGACCCCATCGTCATAATTTATGCAGCGCGCATATGAAAGTCGTCGTGGTCGTGGACACATTCACTTAAGTGGACCCGTCATCATAATTTAAGGAGCGCGCATTTGAAAGTCGTCATAATCGACATTCTTAAAATTAATTTGTATGAATTAATTAATTGATATCAATTAATTCATACTAATTAATAGCAATCAATTAACTTAATTATTTTATATTTTCTTGTTGAGTTGCCTTTTATATTTTCTTATTTGGATGTCTTTGGTATTTCTTTGTTTAGTTGTCCCCCCTCATCTATATAAGGGGGAGAGATTTATGTGTGAAATCAGATTGGAATGTTTGAAGGTATTTTTTATGGCTATTCCCTAATTTCATCTCTTTTTTTTTCTCCTTCCTTCTCGCTCATCCCCCTGGACCTTTCCCTTGCCGGATTTCTCCCGGAAATATATATATATATATATATATATATATATATATATATATATATATATATCTATACTTAATAAGGCTGTTCTGATTTTCCGTCGCCTCTCTCCGTGCGCCGTTCCCCTCCGTCTCCGTCGCGTGATGAAATTCCAGGTAAACCCCCGCCGCTTACGCGCCTGGAAACACAGACTCCGCCGCGTGCTGCGTCCCGCTCTGCGTCACTGATGAAATTCCCGGAAAACCCCCGCCGCTTAGCCGCCGCTACACGCGCCGTCGGCCGCGTGCCACGCCCTCCTGCCGCGTGCCGCGAACAGAGCCCTCGCCTCTCGCCGCTCGCTGCTTCATCATACCACCACTCTGCTCTGTTTTCTCCTCATCCCTGCCTCTTCCCGCCGCTGTCGCACCGTTGCCCATCTAAACTCCGTCGTCCTTCGTGCTCCATACCCGTTCCGCTGCTCCTCCTCCTTAAGCCCCTGATTCTGCTGTTCAGCACGCGGATTCTGCTCCCACGCCGGAACTTAAGTTCTTCCTTACATCAGGGTTTTATTTCAGCCTCCGCCTCCCCTGCATCCGCCGGCCAAGCCTCTTCAATCGGCTCCAGGTATGTTTCCAATCAGCCGTTCCTATCAATTACGCTACTGGATAGTTAAAAAAATACCTACTCAGTCCATAATTTTCAACAAGAGCTGTGCTACAGCACTGTACAGAGTTACAGTCTGTACCTCAACTCTTGCTTCAACAGACACAGCACAATGTGTTCGAACGTAAGTGCCACGTATTTACAATACAATGCACATACTATGTAAGTTTCCCGACTTGACGGTTTCTAACACATATATCGTACTCACTGTTTGTAGCCCCTCCAAGCTCTGAGCCGCGTACACTGAACAGTGACAGTGATTCGACCTCCACTGCCAGTAACAGTACAAGAGCACATTGTTACAGAACACATAACACTGCCCGCATATCTACTGCAGCTCAGCAGATCCTTTACCTACGCTTGCGTCGCCCAGAACTCTGTGTTTACTGCCATGCTAAGTTGTTCGACGGTGAAACAGCGTCAATGTGCTGTAACAATGGTAGAGTCCGTGTACCAACTCCACCGTTCCCCCGTGAACTCTACAATCTATTCACCAGTAATACTGTACAAAGCCGTGCTTTCAGAAGATATATACGTTCGTACAACCACGTATTCTCTTTTACGTCTATGGGTGTTAAGTTAGACAGATCTTTGGCTGCTGATCAGCATGCTATTTACACTTTTCGAGCTCATGGCGCAATATATCATCACATTGGTTCTCTTCTTCCTCCTTCAAACACAAGGCCCAGATACTTGCAGCTATATATATACGACACGGAGCATGAAATAGATCATCGTCTGGAGGAGAACTCAGAATTAGACCGCTCAACACTGCAGAAGCTTAAATTAATTTTGGATACGTGCAATCCATTTGTGCAAACATTACGACGTCTGTCTGAGCGTGAAGACATTATAAACTGCAAGTTGCTCATTAAAGAAAGACCATCCCGTGAACCACAATATGTGCTACCAACAGCCCCCCAGGTTGCTGCTATAATTATCGGAGCTGAAGACAGTATGGATTCAAACGAGCGCAACATAATTGTTGAGACAACTGAAGGTGATCTGTGCACTGTGCAAGAGTACACTGGTTTCTACGACCCTCTTCAATACCCGCTGCTTCTCCCGCATGGGACATATGGCTGGATAGCTGAATATACAGGATTAAACAACTTCCGTGTAAGCTGCTGCGACTACTACTCCTACATACTACAGGTACGCAATACGCACTGTTCCTCCTCACTATATTGTCTACGTTTTCACATGTGATGCATTTATACTGAACCTTATGTTACGATAGGACCGCGGCCCATCTTCTTCATTACTGTTGCACGGATGTCGACTACTACAGCAATATGTTGTTGACAACTACATTAAAATAGAAACTCAAAAATTACGTTGGATTAAAAGAAACCAAAACACTCTTCGTGCTGAACTTTACTGTGGTTTACAAGACTGTTTGAATGCTGGCGAAAGTTTTGGCGGTACGGTAACATTTCCAATGCACTTCACTGTAACATTATTCTCTGTTATCAGCAATTGATTTACATATATTGTGTTACTGTGATTCAGCAAATATTGGTCATCGCGTAATCTTACCGTCCTCCTTTGTTGGAAGCCCACGAGACATGTACCAACGTTATCAGGATGCAATGTCCGTTGTTCAACATTATGGTAGACCAGATTTATTCTTAACAATGACATGCAACTCATCATGGCCAGAAATTACAGATTTGCTCTACTCTGGACAAACCGCTCAAGACCGACCGGATATAGTTACACGAATATTCAATGCAAAGTACACGAAATTAAAAAAGGACATTTTCCATAAACATATTTTGGGAAAAACCATTAGCCACGTGCACGTGATTGAGTTCCAAAAAAGAGGTTTGCCTCATGTTCATATGTTGATCACTTTTGATACACGCGACAAAATGAACACTCCAGACAATTACGACCAGATTGTTCGCGCTGAGCTGCCTCACGTTGAAGATGAGCCTGAGCTATATCACGCAGTTATTCGACATATGATTCATGGCCCATGTGGATACGTAAATCCTCACGCATCCTGCATGAAGCATGGTACGTGCAAAAAAGGTTATCCAAAAAACTTCTCTGAACATACAATACAAGGAGCTGACTCCTACCCAATCTACCGACGCAGAAATGATGACCGATCATTCAGGCTGCGCCGTGCTACAAATTTCCGTATTACCAACCAATGGGTTGTACCATATAACCCATACCTGCTTCTAAAATATGACTGCCACATAAATGTTGAAATTTGCAGCAGTATTAAGAGTATTAAATATTTATACAAATACATTCACAAAGGGCCTGACTTCATTGAATTCCAAGTCCATGACAGTTCAGATCGAAATGAGATCTCTCAGTATGTCAACGGCCGATGGATATGTCCACAGGAAGCATTCTGGAAAATATTCAAATTCAATATGTATCAAACATATCCTTCGGTCATTCGTTTACAGATACATTTACCTGACAGGCATCAGGTCCACTTTCGCAGTACTGATTCGCTTAGTAACATTCTTACAAACGAGCGTAACTCCCGTACAATGTTGACAGAGTTTTTCAATATTAACAACAGTAACCAAAATCATCGCGGGTATTTCTACACAGACTTCCCAAAACACTACACATGGAATACGAACTCAAAAACTTGGCATAAACGAAGGCGTCGCCAAAAGGTTGTTGCTCGAATGTACTCTGTACATCCTTCAGAAGGAGAAAGATTTTACCTACGGTTGCTCTTAAATCATATTCGTGCCCCAAGGTCTTTCCAGCATCTGTTGACTACTGGTACTACTCTCCATCCAACATTTAAGACCTCCGCTGAACATTACGGTCTGTTAGAACAAGACAACAGTCTGCATACCTGCATGCGCGACGCTAGGTCCTTCCAGATGCCCGCAGCACTGCGTAGTTTATTCACAACAATTCTTTTATTTTGCAATCCTACAAATGTTAGAGAGCTCTGGAATGACAATTACTCTGCAATGACAGAAGATTATGTTACATCGTCCTCTGTCAATCATGTATATATTGTCAACAAACTCCTCCGTGAAATTGACAACATTCTTCAGCAACACAGCAAATCCATTACACAATTTGATCTTCCCCAAATGTCTCAACAATTTCAAAATGTTACAACCTCCTCCACCCTAATTGCAGAGGAACTTCTGTTGCCTGTTTCAACAATAGACCTCCATTCTGTGTCATCGCTAAATGAACGTCAGTCTTACATATTCCATACTATAACTGAATGTGCTCGACAAGGCAATGGCGGTATGTTCTTCATTGACGGGCCTGCTGGCACTGGGAAAACATTTTTATATAAAGCCATCATTGCCCACCTTCGACATGCTTCTCATATTGTACTTGCCACTGCATCATCAGGAATTGCTGCAACTCTTCTGCCAGGAGGCAATACAGCACATCTGAGATTTAAGATTCCTATTCCTATTGAACCTGGGTCGTACTGCAAATTTGGTAAAACATCGGCTATGCAAGAACTTTTACAGCAGTGCTCCGCTATTCTGTGGGATGAGGCGCCTATGTCGCACAAACATATTTTCGAAGCTGTTGACCGATCGTTCCGAGATGTTCTTGACACAAACTTACCTTTTGGTGGTAAACTGATAATTATGGGCGGTGATTTCCGTCAAATCCCACCAGTTGTACTAAATGGAACAGTGTCACAAATTATTAATGCCAGTATTGTTACATCGCCACTGTGGCTATCTGTCAGACTACTATCACTGACTGAAAATATGCGCGCGGTAAACGATCAAGCCTTCTCAGAATACCTTCTGCGCATTGGGAATGGTACTGAACCAACATACGCTGATGGTATGATACACATTCCTACTTCAATGGTTATTCCGTGGGACGGCGACAACTCAGTATCTGTGCTGATCAACAACATATTCTCTAATATTTCATCCACTACCACTACCTATGATTACTGGGACAACAGGGCACTACTAAGTCCATTAAATGAAGATGTTGCTTACTTAAACGAGAAATGCCTACATGCTTTCCCTGGTGAGGAGACTGTATACTACTCTTTTGATTCCGTTGATGACGACAAATTCAATTTATACCCGCAGGAATTCCTAAATACTGTCTCAGCAAGTAATATGCCACCCCATAAACTATCTTTAAAAAAAGGTGCCCCTATTATGCTACTACGAAATCTAAACCCGCTTAGTGGTCTGTGCAACGGTTCACGGCTTATATGCCGCCATTTCTCAAAAAATCTCATTGAAGCGGAAATTCTTACAGGCCAACATAAAGGGAAACCCGTTTTCCTGCCTCGCATACCTTTAAAAAATACGGGAGATCAGCATATGCCATTCGAACTAACTAGAAAGCAATTTCCGATTCGCTTAAGCTTTGCGCTAACCATAAATAAATCTCAAGGACAGACAATCCAACATGTTGGCCTTTATCTCCCGTCTCCTGTTTTCACACACGGGCAACTGTACGTAGCTTTATCTAGAGGAATTACTTCTGCAAACATAAAGGTTCTAGCCAAAAATAGTGCTGTACTTGGACATTCTGGTACGTATACACAAAATATTGTGTACAAAGACATATTATCCAAAGTAAACATAGAGGTACACTTAATTTTTTGTACGTCTTTACAACTTTCATAAACACTTATATGATATGATCATATTTAAACATTGTCTGTTCTTATATTACTCTCGCAGGTTCATCGTCCATAATTGTTCGCATCTACATCTTCGAAGAACTACGGTCTCTCCTCTTACAGGTACATTTGCAACACAGACAGTACGTGATACATACACCTCCGCATTTCCTTTGCGCCTTAAACACTCATGTACATCTGTACTACTATGTACTCCCCTACACATCTGTTTCAAAACACAATGAAACCTCTCTTTACTCACTCTCTCCCGACAATAAACAATATCTACTTCAGCTTTATGATCACCTCCATATGCACAATCACGTACACATTTCCTTGCTAAATTTTACTCCTGCTGTGACACAGCGGATACGTACATACTTGCGATGACTGAGCCCAACTCTCTGAGCAACGGGCCATGCGAGAATGACCTCACATTCACATTCGGTGCTACAGATTCATATAATAATGTACCACCAGAAATGCGCGATTACTATTACTTCGCTGTGCTACTGCGGAACCTTAACCAAGCTACAACAACTCCGTCCATAAAATTGCTCTTCCAAAATCTTCCAGGCTTTCTGTATGGCAGCGTAAGCACTATGACTTCACATGATTAAAAAAAAACAGTATCGTCGCGTAACAATTAAATTATACTAAACAATTATTACTGCAGATTGATGTCGACGCATCAGGCAACTCAAGTGGGACAGCAGAACTAATATTTGCAGATGAATTCTCAATGCAAGCTGCCGCTTCCATGATAGATGGTCAAGCAATTGACGGTCGAGCAATATCAGCTGAGGAGTTACGACTCTTCGATATTAAGCCAGAGTACTACCAACAACGCCCGAATTAAACATCATTACAGCTGATTCTGCACTTGCATCATCTCTGTAACGCCTGTAATTACATATCTTCCCGTCCTCTGTGACAACGAGTACCAGAGTCAGTATCATCCACGTAAGCCCACAACAGTACCACCTACTTTGACAAAGAGAGAGTTCTGATTTGATGTACTGAGCATAACCTGCTATTACTCCCGTTTTCGTTAGACTCCTTCATGTACTGCATAATTATGTACTTTTCACTCTATGTACATATTATTACTACTGCGCCTACTACGTGTGCTGTGTTCACTCTGCTTTATACTTATATCTGACATATTGCCCGTGGAAGTATAATCGCATTAGCCGTGAAACTTCACGTCCTACAATCCCGATTACCCTGTGTATTGGTTTCACGTGCAACAGTACAAAGTCCCATACAAACCTTACAATTACAACTAGAACTTTACTACATGCTACCATAACTGAACTCCGATATAATGCACTACATATAAGAAACTGAGATATACATGATGTCCGACAACTTGCTCGGGCCCAAGAATTTCGAGCACCGCCGTAGCCCGTGTGCAGGCGGGCGAAGCCCGCCTGATGCGGCCGAAAGCCGCCAGAGAGCATCGAGCACGGGCGTAGCCCGTGCGAAGATGCTCGTATATATATATATATATATATATATATATATATATATATATATGGGTTTGGAGAGTATACACTCAAGCTAAAACATGATATTATAGCGCGATTACTGTATTTCGGGATTTACACCCCCAAATGTTTCTAATTTGCAAAAGTGATCAACATGAAAGTTGTAGATCTCGATGAAAGTTGTAGATCTCATTGAGATCTATGAGATCTATAATTTTTATGTTGATCACTTTTTTTATTTGAAGCCTTTTAGTCTCCCGATTTAATTGAGCCCCAAAAAATGTTACTTCCGCAACAACACGTCCGCACGTATATATGGGTAAATATCCTGTGAGCGTGCGCTAACAGTGTTTTTTATAGCTCGATTTGTGTATTTTGGGATTTTGACCCCCAAATATATCTCATCTGAAAAAGTATATAAGTAAATATCCCGTGAGCGCGCGCTTATAGTGTTTTTATAGCGCGACTTGTGTATTTTGATTTACAGTTTTCATGTTGATAATTTTTTCAAATGAGAAACATTTGGGAATCTAAATCCCGAAATACAGTAATGGTGCTATAATATCGGGGTGAGTGGGAGTGTAGCGTGAGTGCATGATGCAGGATTTATTAGAGCATTGCTTTAGGTTTTGGGTATTTCATCAAAGGGTTGATATTTATTGTAACGAAATCTGATGGCTTATGTTTTTTTGCAAGATTTTTGAGAACACACTATTAACATATCATCATATTACTTTTTAATAAAATAAGTATAGATTAATTTTTTTTCTCGCATAATTATTTTGCTACCTATGTTTACGATTTTCCTTCAGGCTTGATGATGGCTGTCCTTTCTAGGCAAGAGGCGCGAGACAAAAAAAAAAATTTTATAAAATAAAAAAATAGCAAAAAGAGTGGAAGAAATGAAGAACATGAATGATGGAGCAACTGACGACGGCAGCTCAATCACGTGCCAATTATTTGTTGTCCTCCGCCATGATAATAACCTCTGGTATAAATGGCGCGTGACACGAGCGACTATTGGGTCCGGAGAAATTGGGCCCCTTCAAATACATTTTCACGATAATAACGAACTTCCAAGTAAAACACATTTTACACATGTCACCATATTATTGGTGTCGCACAGTATTGGTCTCCTCCTCGGTGTTTTTGTTTGTTACTCTTTCCACAAAATCGCATTAATGAATAAAGACGCCTTCTTTGTTAACATAGAGTCGTGTTATAAGCATACATATATTTATAAATTCGCATAATTCCTAAACCCACTAGCCGCACCCTAGCCCGACTGCTTGCGACAACACCCATAATTCTCACGATCATGGATGAAATTCTCCAATTTCGACATAGATTTAAACCAACTGAATGTAGTAGTTAAGGATGAATTCCATGAACTATGCGGCCGCCCTGGCGAATTTCATCCCGTGGTTCGCCTCCTTCACTTAGCATCGCAACCCGCTCGGTTTCATCGCACCGCTTGCCACTCGGTTCGCCCCCTTCACTCGGCCTCTCGCACTGTCAGCTAGGATTCTTCTCTCCCTTGCTCAGCATCGCAAGTCGCCGGAAAGGATCTCGTATGCCAGTTGTTGCTCCTCGCGTGTCCAGGGACACCCCACACAACGAGCTCACTTTTTTTTTGAACCGGTAATCTATTCAACTTTACCTGATGTGCTGTTATGGGGGGAGTATAATCGCCGCACCAAAGCCTTGGAATTCTCCGGATTATTTTGAATTGAACTCGCTGTTCAGTTATTCACACTGTGCATAAAATATTTATTGTTCTCCGGATTATTTTAAATTGTTATGAGCATCACAGTTTTGGCTAGGCGCACCACACTTTCTCCTAATTTTTCGCGCTTTTTTAAAATATGTCTTGTACATATATTTTTAAGAAATACTTTTATGTTCAACACTTTTTCTAAAAATACATATACAAGACATACTTTAAAAATAGGTGAGTGTTATCCGCACTACAGTTTTGGTTATCCGCACTTTTTTTTCCCAATTTTTCGCGCCTTTTAGAAATACGTCTTGTACATGCATTTTTACGAAAAATGTTCAACACCAAAGTTGTAGATCTCATCGAGATCTACAACTTTCGTGTTAAACACTTTTCCTGAAAACGCATGTGCAAGACGTATTTCTAAAAGGCGCGAAATCTGGGTGTATTTCCAAAATACGTCTTGTACATGCATTTTCAGGAAAAGTGTTCAACACGAAAGTTGTAGATCTCGATGAGATCTACAACTTTGATGTTGAACACTTTTCCTGAAAATGCATGTACAAGACGTATTTCCAAAAAGCGCAAAAAATTAGGAAAAAAATATTTACGAATAACCAAAACTGCAGTGCGGATAACAATCACCTAAAAATACATTCAAATTTCACACATTAAGAAATACGCTTTCTACGTTCATTTTTTAAAAAAGTGTTGAACAACTCCGAAAAATTATCACGGCAGAAATTAGATGAACCCTGAACGCAATCGTAGAGTTGCGGCAACTTAGCCATCGCGTCCCTGAACGCGATTCCTCGTTAAAATCGCGCCTCTTGGAAGCGCGCGACGGTTACCGGAGTAAAACCCCATCCTCTTTCTCCCTCTTATACCTCTTCGTCTTTCTCCTCTTGTTTCTCCCCTAAATTTTTTTGCCTCTTCTTCTTCTTCTTCTTTTTGAGCAATCCGAGACATCCGGAATCATGGCTCCAAGCGAAGCAATCTTGTCTAAAAAACTAGACGAACTCGAATCCGAAGTCGACTTCCTCGAAGATCTCAAAGAAGAACGCCTCTCCCGACCCCGCGCTGCCGCCATTCGCTCCAAGCTCGCTTTCCTCAAATCTCTCCTCGCCGCCGAGACCGGAGTCTCTTCCGGCGAAGCCTCCGACCGCCTAAGCCGCATTGCCGGGAGAATCCTCGCCTTCGACGAACCCAAATCAGAAACTTCTGATGTTACAAAAAATTCCAAAAAAATATCCGGTATGAAGCATGTCCTTCTCCTCAAAAACTTGGAGGAACTGGAATCCGCGGCGAATGCTATTTTCGCTGGCTCGCCGGAGCCCATCTGGCATCCGAATTCGGCTAAATTCCTGGGCAAGATCGCTTTCACCAAGTCCCTTCTAGCCGCCGAGGAACACGGGGAGCCGCTCTCCTCCATGGGCGCGAGGCTCGCCGCCGTTGAGGAGGCTTTTGCCCACCTGGTTTCAACTGATGCCGCGCCGCCGTCATGCTCCGGCACTTCTTCTTCTTCTTGTCACACCGAAGAGGTGGAAGAGGAGGCGGGAGCCAGGGCGCCGTGGCTCTTGTCTTTGAGAAGTAAGATTGAGGATCTAGAACAGGACATTAATGGAGATGGCTATGATGATGCGCAGAGAAAGATTAGGTTCTTTAAATCTCTTCTGGCCGCGGAGATGAAATGGAAGGGGGGAGAGAAGGCCGATGATTTCGATAGCATTGTGAAGAGATTTTCGAGCATTGAGAGCGAATTCGCAGATCGGAATCGGGCTTTTGAAACTGAATTTGATGCCAGTGGTGGCAATTCATCCTCTCCTTGTTCCTGCACTTCTTCGTGCTTCGACGAAGGGCAAGACAAGGAGAAGAGATCCGGGGAGGAAGAAGAAGAAGGAGGAGGATCTGTTTTTGGAATTAATGAAACAGGGGAATCTTGTTCGCCGGAGATTGTAGAAGAGGTGGAAGTGAATTCGGAAACTGATGATTCTGAGAAGGGAGGCATGGGAGCGCCGGGAACTGGGGGTGGTACGAGATTTGGAAAGCTTCGAGCCATGGGAGCTATGGTCGGAGTTTTCGCCGTGGCCGTCGCCGGAGTTGTAATCGGAGGTTTCTATAGTGAGGTCAATCCGGTTTACCTTGTGCCTACCTAGGAGAAATATTTGATCTTGTTTTTTCTCTTATTTCTTCTAGTTTTTCAATCTGCATTTTTTCATTGATATTAGAATGTTCACTGTTCAGAACATCTTTTCAAAAAAAATTTCCTGTTTTTTACCTTAAAAAATCAATTTTGCATCATTGGGACCCTTCCCCGACTGAATCGTGGGGGTTATGGAATTCCCTTCGTGATCGTGGTGGTTATGGAATGCCGTTCGTGATCGTGGTGGTTATGGAATGCCGTTCGTGATCGTGGTGGTTATGAAATGCCGTTCGTGATCGTGGTGGTTACGGAATGCCGTTCGTGATCGTGGTGGTTACGAAATGCCGTTCGTGATCGTGGATGCCATGGAATGCCGTTCGTGATCGTGGATGCCGTTCGTGATCGTGGTGGTTATGAAATGTCGTTCGTGATTAAGGTGGTTATGAAATGTTGTTCGCGATTAAGGTGGTTATGAAATGTTGTTCGTGATTGTGGTGGTTAAAACCGTTGTTGTGCCAAACACATTCTATGATAGTATGAAGTGGTGTTTTGTCCAAACTCGCAGGAGCATAATTGTTGAGCCAAGCGAAGCCTATATCCCCTATAAAGGGGGAAAATGGGGATTTATATCAGCATTCCCCCCTTTGTGTTTAGCTCAAGCCAGTGTGCTGCCCACTTAGCTCTCTCATGACTGTACGCCGCTCATTCCAATCGCCTGCCCCCAGCATTCCGATCGCCTGCCGCCAGCCTTCCTCCTCTGGCCGCTGACCGCCAGAGGATGCCGGAGAACTTCTGTCAGAGCCCATTTTGGCCGGCGGAAGCATGTGATTGAACACATTAACGTTGTCTAAGAAACGGCCATGCGAGGATACTCTCGGATTAGTTCATTCCATGAGAACAAGTTCCTAACGGGCATATCGGCATCCTGGGAAAGAGCTCCATGGGGGCGGCCGTGTCCCCTCCCCTGTGTTGGACGAAAGCTGAATTCACGGTATTGCATAAGATTACATGATGCTCTTCTACTGATTAAAGAGATGGCCAGCGGCTCTCATATCATTAATTGCAATATGAGCTCTTGTAATAGCAGTGCCCCCATAATATCTTGTCTGCAAATTCCAGCAAAAAAAATGTTCGGCCAGAGCCCCATTTTTGCGGCAAAGCAGTGCACCTCATCTCCTAGCCTTGAGGCTGGGATCAGCATGGAGGACTGGATAACAAAAGGGAAATTAAAGAGATTAGGGCTCTGTTTGGCACGCTGATGACAGTCATGAGCATGAGGATTAAATTGTCATTCGTTAACACCCACCTACGAAATTTCATCCACTTCATCATTCGTCAAGTGATCCTTAACGAATGACAGTTTAACCCATGCGTTCACCGTGCCAAACCTAGTCTAGGTCTCTGTTTGGCACCGTTGCAACGATCCTGAACGCGGTGATTATAACCAAAATGAACGTCCAGCTTCACCTTGGGAATTTCATTCATTTTTTATGTTCAAAACTAATTTTCTTTTCTTTGTGGCGGTCATATCTGTTATGTCAAACATGCATTCTATGATGCCGGTGTTTGTCCAAGGGGATTCTTAGGTGGGATCAGTGGGCATCCATGAATAATCTGTTAATTCTGCTTCATCCTCCCAACTTGCCCCACATCGGCTTGAGAAATATGTAGGTGCGTCTAACGCAGTTCTTTCCTGTGTGCAGGAAATCCGTTGGAATTTGACAATGCACTTGTCATTATTCGTACAAAAAATAGATGAGCGGTCATGATTTCTCCCGCGCACACTTTCCTTTTATGCATCGAGAGCACGAATTTTTTTCCCATCGGCATAGATCAAGAGTAGATGATAGTGAAGAAACTTGAGATGGCTGTGCCTTTCCTCGATGCCGACAAGGCTTTAGGAATCAAAGAGTGTAGACACTCGTGTATATTATTTTACGCAAATAAAATTTAATTTTTAACTGTGAACATTGTTTAGTTGAGAATATTGATTTGATGGGCTGCGAATATCAATTGTGGAGATGCAAGTATAAATCCACAAAAATGAATCAATAGAAATTCACATTAATGACATCACGTGCCCTTGTCCTTTATAAACTTTAAAAGTAATATCGCATTGGGAATGAACTGATTTTCTAATTCAAGTTTGATTTGAAATGTTCCCGACCGAGCTTGAATTGTAATCGCTTGACCGGTGAAAATAAGTCCTCCGGAATGGAGTGCTCCCTTTGACACGGTGGTGGCGGCGGTCATAAACACATGGTTTAAACTGTCACCTAACAAACATCATAGCTTTAAACATAAAAATGGATAAAAGAAATGGAATAACAATTTAACCCTCGTAATTATCTCCGTCACCCCCGTGCCAAACCGACCCTTAATATTAAATTTGGCGGGTTGACTCTTTAGTAATAAATATATAAATAATGTTGCATGCTTTTTTTGGTGTTTCCGCCCCCTTCTGGCTTCTGCAAGACTGCAACTGCTGCCTCTTATTATTTTATATCCTTCTAATCCGCGGCATTAAAGACTCTCTACAACTGCACCACTGAACACATTATTTATTGCCTCGAGAAAGCTGAAGATGGTTTGGTAGGAGCACTTATCTCTCAAGCTTAAAAAGAAAGAAAAGCTTTGAAATTAAATCCCTCTTCTTTCACTTTATTGCAATCAATCACTCAAAGTATTCTCACTAGGGCATATTTGGGTGTTCTAGTAAAATTTATTCACAGTTAAGGTTCTTAAATAGAGTTGACAAAATATTAGAAGATTTAAGCTCTATTTAACGAAAAAATACTACAGTCAGTACCGTGGACGATGCTTATCGTCCTGCACCAATGAGGAGCTTGCAAAGGAGATGAAGTCAATGCAATTTTAACTTGTGTCATACACTTTTGCGTGAGACGCTCATCACTTGTGACTGCTCATTGGTTGTGTGGATGATAAATTTTTTCCACGGTCCTGACCTAAAATTCCCTATTTAACGCGGTGTTTTTGCTTGGGTGAGTTTGGACAAAAACACCACTATCATAGAATGTATGTTTCGCATGACAAAGGTTACATGACAAAGGTTACGACAGCCATGCAGAAAACAAAATTAATTTTGAACATAAAAGTAGATGAGGTTCATTGGGTGAGGCCGGATATTCAGTTAATAATCACATCATTCATGACTACCACCGCCATGCTAAACGGAGCCTCAATCGACCGAGCCACGGGCCGCTCGCTCCCTGCTTCAAAATTGCTCGAGAAGTAATATAAGCTAGGAATATTAGATCAACCTCGTGACATAAAAATAGAACAAGTAAATTAACATGCTTTGGTCAAAGACGTGTTAAAAACAGCATTTTAACCTTACATTTTTTATTTAACCTTACGTTTTAAAGCGGGTCGTCAGTTTCTCTCTGTTTTCTGGGACAAAATAGCATTACTAGTCTATAAGTGGATATAAATATATAAATATTGTAGAGTACAGAGCACACCATATAATTGTTAGGAAAGAATAAGATTCATTGCAGTGCAGCACAGTGTTATGTCCTCTTGAGGAGGAAGCCAATGAAGAAACTGAGAAGAGCCACCAATGCCACAAATGTAAGTGAGAAGCCAGCTTGATGTTTGCCGCTCTCTCTCCTGAGTACTTCCTGCATCACAAATCACAAGCAAAAGAATCACTTCTACAGTGTAGAACATGGAAATCCAGTAGAAAAATCATGCATCTCTCTAGCAAAATCGAGGTTCTTAGCCAAGGAATGAACTGAATCCGCGGGCTTCTACTCAATCATGCATGCCGGGGAATGAATCTGACTTGTAAAATCAAGTTTTTTTTCTTTCCAAAGAATTTGGGATTTCAAACAACAATTTCTATCTAGGGTGACAGCCTACAATGAGAATGAGATGGAATAGGTACAAACTAGAGTGACACAGCCTACATATTCTACATATATGATTTCAACAGTCCACAAAATTCATGAAAAATTTCTAAAACTAAAAAAATATGAGTAGCAATGGGGCCTAGAAGATAAGTCTTGTTTGATTTGGTTTGGTTCTGTTAAAATTTAAAATCAAACCAATAACATGTTAGTGCGCTCGAAGCATCCTGTGTGGCCGTCAAGTTTGGAACGATCTTCACGTTGCCCCCAGCAGGGATATTTATAGGCGTAATACTAAATTCCCGACGGGTTAATGGATGCCTACCGGATCCACACCAAACCCAATAAGTATCTGTTACCATTTTATAAATATACCTCAACATAGCATATAACTTCTAAAATAGTTCAAATCAAACCATCATGTTAGAACAAATAATAATTCTTTTGATTTAAACGCCCTGTAGTTCGGCTGTCTTTTGACGATTTTTATCTTATGAGATAGGTAAAAGTAGACACACATGTACACGCACACACATGCATGTATGTATACATGTAATCACATATGAATGTATATATGCGTGTGTTTGTACGTATAGATACATGTGTAGATATTCGTGTATGTATAGATATGTAGGGATGTAAATCTATGCATGCACACAAAGAACTTCAAGAGAATGACAAAAGGTTCGGGTCTTGATTGATTTTTCCCATTATATGTGTTGCGGATTAACTCGATGCCCCGGTCGGACCGGATTTGCTTGGACCGTCTTAGCTCACGAGGCGGTCGAGCACGCACACAGTCAATGAAAGTAGAAAGTTGACACAAGATGTGATGACGTGGAAAAATCCCTTAAATGAGTAAAAAATCACGTGACCGGGTCTGCGCCGATCAAATTCCACTAGATTCCGGTGATTACAGTGTGTTGGAGAATCGGGGCGACAGGCCGCTCCCGCTACAACTTGGGGGAGAGAGAGAGAGACTATAGCTTCCTGGGGGCAACAGACTGCACCGCGGAAGTGACTTCGACGTGGAAATGCGCGAGATGCTTCTGGCGCTTGCGCTCAGGGCGGCACGCGCTTGCTGGCTTCGGATGGCTTCTTCCTTCGGTTTCCTCGAGATCTTGGGCGTCCTTTTGCTCTCAGCGCGCTGGTGGGGTGCTTATAGCCGCTGGTAGCAGCTGGTGGTCGCTGGTGGCTGCTAGTGGCCGATGGTGGCTGGTGGTGGTTCACGGCGAGTGGTGGCCGACTTGGTGGAGGAGGCAGGAGAGCTCTCACCTGAGGAAGAAGAAGACCACCCGGAGAAGAGAAAATGTGAAGAATGAAGGGGCCCTGGGGTCCCTTTTATAGCCTCCAGGGGAGGATCATGACGGGCCCCACCACTAAAGTGGTGGGTTAGTGGGTGGTTACCCTCTTGATCGAACGGTGAGGAGAGTCTCCCTTTGATCGAACGGTGGGGAGGCTACCCACAGTGACGGGCCGCCACGGCGGTGGTGGTGGTCGGCCGGCGGCGGGAGAGGCCGGCCTGCTGGGGGCCGGCCGCGGCTAGGACAGTGGCTGGGCCGGCGGCCTGCTGCGGCTCGTCCGGTGGCCTGTCGTGGCCGGGCCGCCGCCGGCTAGGTGGCCGACCGCGGCTAGGCCTGGCCACGGCTAGGCGCCGGCAGTTAGGCGCCCGGCCACGGTCAGGCCGGCTGCAGCCAGGCCGGTCGGCCGCGGCTAGGCGCCGGCGACTAGGCATCCGGCCACGGTCAGGCCGGCCGTGGCCAGTCGTGGCCGGCCGCGGCTAGGCTGGTCGTGGCCACGGCTAGGCTGGTCGCGTCCGGCCGCGGCTAGGCCGACCTTGGTTGGGTGCGGCCAGGCCGTCGGCCTCCCTGCCGGCGAGGCCGGTGGTTTGCCGCGGCCTCCCTGCCGGCAAGGCCGGCGGTTTGCCGCGGCCTCCCTGCCGGCGAGGTCGGCGGTTCGGCCGCCGCGAGGCCTGGAAGGGGGGCCGGCCGCCGGTGGTGGTCAGGCCGCCCGACGGCGGGGGCCTTCCCGGCGGCGGCGGTTCTCCTCCATGGGGAGAGGGAGTGGGTCCCGCCCCCGCCCCCCCTCTCATCATGGGAGTTCATGGGGGGATGACCCACCCATGATCCACTTTTGGAGGAGATCATGGGGGAGGGGGGCTTTTTCTCCTATAAATGATGGTAGAACCCATCAATATGTAACGAAAACAAATTATTCGTTTTGGTTTAACCAATAAAACCAACATTTCTATTTATCACTTAACAAATTCAGGACGATTTTCAGAGCTTTGATCGATTTGATGGGTACATGAGCTTGGATAATTAAAACTTGCATGCTTTACAAAATTAATAGAAGTTGATTTGGTCGAAAGTTTTGGGCGAATCCAACTTTAAATGATATCGCACTGATACATTTTCTATTTAACCCATCTCACATTATAATGCTTTTTTTTTTAAAATGGTTGTCAGAGTGCTCAACATTTTGATTCAACTCAAATAATTTGTCAAATACCAACTCTCATCTAGAAACTGTAACACTAAGGCTTCGTTTGGCGGTAGGGGTAGACCCACGTATGGGCACACCCGTGCACGTGCTCGGGTGAATTTTTTCGCGAAATGCTACAGAGCCGCTGGTCGTTCGATAATTTTTTGCTTTGCCCGCTAGTTTCCTCGGCGTAGAGCGGCTAAGGGAGTTAAGGTGGAAGCAGGAGAAGGTCGCTGATGCCAGAGAGGAGATGAGCTGTCAGGTGCGAGGCATGAACGGCGGCGCGACCTCCGGGAGGGTAAATGGGTAACCCCCCTAAATTTATCCATTAACTAGGTTAAGGCGGGTAACCCCCCTCAATCTATCCATTAACCGGGAGCATAACCCCCTCCGGGAGTTTAGGCAGAATTTGAGATAGCTAGGTTAAGGCCACGGTAAGCTTGCAAAACTGTGATTCTCTGTTTCTGAGGATCAAGGCCATTGATTTCATCTCATTTCATGTTTTAAATTATAAAAATGATATAATTTTCTCTGTTGTAGAAGCATATGATAAAATGGAAGTGTTGGCCAAGGAAAGACTTGTGAAAATATTGCAGTTAAAAGACAGAAATTCAACTGTATCTCAAAATATTCTTGTAAATATTGCAGGCCATGACTCTAGGAAAAATATCAAATTTCCCCTATTTGTCAGTTGTCTTTACAGAAAGGCCTTCTCAATGTTCTAGTAACACAGTAATCATTCTATATGGAATGATTCTTGGATTCAATTGATATCGTTTTGAACCGTTATGGATGGTCTTTATCAGGATCTTCATTTTGTAGAGGTGTTATAGTCTTGTGTTATAAAAAAAATTATATCATTTACTTGGTGCTCGGGTCAGACGAAAATCCTGGGTCCGCCAATGTTTGGCGGGTGGATCCACGCCGGTCGCGCGGACAAAATCGCCCCGCTGCGGGGACCGCCTATTTGGCGGGGCGGCGGTTTCGCTCCGCCCCGGCGCAGGAAACCCGTGGATTTCGTCCGCACCGTAGTTTTTGCGGTAGCGGTCCAGCGGTGCGGCGAAATCTGCCCCAGCGTGACCGCTGCGCCAAACCAGCCCTAAATAAGAGTAAAAATGCTGGTATGAAATATTATCAGTAGTTTTACTCTCTATACTTCCCATGTATAAAATCAATGAAATCTAATAGTTTAGTAATTCCTAATGTGGAAATACCAGCTGAGTTATGTGCATTCAGATGATGTGAAATCATACCAGATCTTGCCGAAGCTTCTGATTTTGCTGAACCGCAGAAGCTTTCTCTTCAGTTAACTTGGAAATCAAAGCATAAGTCTAAAAACATAAAGAGTTCACGGATTATAAAACATCAAAACATTCCAGCTAAATAATACAGAGGAAAAATAATTGTAGACGAAGAAGAAGAGAAGGAAGGAGAGGATTTCAAAATGTTATGTATTGTTGAAATGTTGTTTTTCAAATTGGTTACAATATAACCCAAACAAAACCTTTCATAGCCTTTAAAATGACACTTCATTTCCATACATATATTGAATACATTTTTTTGAAGTGCCAAACAATTCTTTAAAAAATATAAATATCCATACAAATTCTTTTATATCAAGAGACACAATTTTAGTGCATAATTAAATTAATCTAGAATGTTTTAATATCTAAGAAATTGGTTTAATTTCTAATAAATAATGCAGAGACATAGTGAAGATAGAACACCAAACGAATGTTTAGCAGTCAAGAACACTTGTAAATCCACAAACAAAGAAGCATAGATCTTAATTTCTACTATCAAATTCTAGTCTTGTTGCATGAAAAAGATGATAGTGAAGAAACACAACCAAAATATCAGCTCATGTTCCTTCAGAATCAGCATAGTAAAAAAAACTTGTATCAGCCTGCTGTTCATTTATACACAGTAAATTCTGATAGGAAAACAGACATTCACAAGTTGGGAAGACAATCAAACATTTCCAATACATTATGCAAAACATCTGGAAAACTAAAGAGGTATAGATTTAATCAGTACATAGATTTTTTACAGAAAACACAAATCAGTGAGAAATAATTTTTTGCATGTGTTGAAGCCGGGAAAATCCCTACTCTAAAATTCGGATCAATGCAGCCTAAGATTACTGATCCTGTGATCAAACTCCACGGCCCGGACAGCTAAAACAGTAGAGAGAGAATAATGACTACAAGCACAAACCAGGTGCTCTAGCAGGGAGGTCTCACCACATATCCGGAAGTTTAGGAGAAACTTCCCCTCCACAACCAAAAGCTGGGCGAGATATTAGACATGCATGGTCTTGGCGAGTATACAGCTTGGGGGACCTCAACCTCTTCCAAAGTCCTATTTCTAGTACCCCTGGGGGCTATTTATAGAGAAATCCGGGGGGGGGGGGGGTGGCGAGTATCAAGGGTCGCCCATACTCGCCCATACTCGCGACCTCTGCTCGGTACCCTCCTAAGCCCGCCTCTGCTCGCCTCTGCTCAGCCCGCCTCTGCTCTAAGCTCGCCTCTGCTCGTCCAAGCCCGCCTCTGCTCCAAGCCCGCCTCCTCTCCAAGCCCGCCTCGTTCAAGCCCGCCTCTGCTCGCCATAGCCTTTGCTCGCCCAAGCTCGCTCGTCGCCTCTGCTCACCCGGCTCCTGCTCGCCCAAGCTCGCGTATGCTTGTGGCAAGGTCTGCGAATAGCCGTCTCCTTAGACATTTTTGATCTCGACGAATTACGGGTTATACACAATTTCCGTTTTTTTCGGGCTCGCTAGCGAGGTCCGAAAAACAATGTTAAACCCGTAGTTTAGAGAGAAGGCGCTAGACGATATGCTGCGCGTGGTCCTTCCCATGAGTGAAGATCAACTGAAGGAGGAAAGAATGTCGACACTTCACAGAAGAAGAACTCAACTGAAGTAGGTGTAGAAGAGTCGACACCTCGCAGGAGGAAGCACAACTGGAGGTGTAGAGAGTGTCGATGCCTCACAGGATCCAAAAGCTCAACAAGAGGTGGAGAAGTGGTAGACATCTCACAGGAGGAAGCTCAACTGAAAGTAGGAAGAAGGTCGACAGCTCGCAGGAGCCGATCTCAACTGGAAGTGGAGAGAAGGTCGACACCTGTCAGGAGGAAGCTCAACTGAAGGTGGAAAGAAGGTCGACAACTCGCAGGAGTTGAGCTCAACTGGAGGTGGAGAAGGTCGACACCTGTCAGGAGGAAGCTCAACTAAAGGTGGAGAGAAGGTCGACAGCTCGCAGAAGCCAAACTCAACTGGAGGTAGAGAGACGGTCGACAGCTCACAGGAACCCTGCTAAACTAAAGATGGAGAGAAAGTTGACAACTCGCAGGAGCCGAGCTCAACTGGAGGTGGAGAAATAATCAACAGCTCGCAGGGGCCGAGCTCAGCTGGAGGTGTAGAGAAGGTCGACAGCCCGCAGGAGCCGAGCTCAACTGGAGGTGGAGAAAAGGTCGACAACTCGCAGAAGCCGAGCTCAACTGGAGGTGGAGAGAAGGTCGACATCTCACAGGAGCCGAACTCAACTGGAGGTGGAGAGAAGGTCGACAGCTCACAGGAGCCGAGCTCAACAGGAGATGGAGAGTAGGTCGACAGCTCGCAGGAGCCAAACTCAACTAGAGGTGGAGAGAAGGTCGACAGCTCGCAGGAGTCGAGCTTAACTGGAGATGGAGAGAAGGTTGACAGCTCCCAGGAGCCGAGCTCAACTGGAGATGGAGAGAAGGTCGATAGCTCGCAGGAGCCGAGCTCAACTGGAGGTGTAGAAAAGGTCGACACCTGTCAGGAGGAAGCTCAACTGGAGGTGGAGAGAAGGTCGACAACTCACAGGAGCCGTGCTCAACTGGAGGTGGAGAGAAGGTCGACACTTGTCAGCAGGAAGCTCAACTAAAGGTGAAGAGAAGATCGACAGCTCGCAGGAGCCAAGCTCAACTGGAGGTGAAGAGAAGCCGAGCTCAACCGAAGGTGGATAAAAGATCGACAGCTCGCAGGAGCCGAGATCAACTGAAGATGGAAAAAGTCATACTCGGGGGGCAAGTAGCCGGCATGCAGGAGAGGAGCTCGAACAGAGACATGGACTACGGAAACAACATACTCGAGGACTTCAACTCACTCGAGGGGGGCAAGTATCTGACATGCAGGAGAGGAGTTCGTGCAGGGACTCAGATTACAGCAACACCACGCTCGAGGACTTTCCACCAATGCTGAGGTGACTCGCTCTGCTACTCAATAAATCGACAAAGAGTTAGTTGTCCTAAATTCGTTGATGACGAGGGAAACTTTCTTCAAGGAGAGGACAATCTTCTCTTCGTCGAGTTGGGAGGTTAGCGTCCAAACCTGTTCCTGATAGTTCCTCCAGTCGGATGAGAAATGCGATCGGATAGGTCGCTAGACCAACATACAAGAGGGAAACTGATCTCGACCGTCAATTCAGGGGCTTGGTCTTATAAGAACGCTTTTAAGACCAAACACACCGTCTCATCACCCGCTCCGGGCTTTTTAGGAGAATCATGTCGGAGGCAAGTTTTTCAACTCAATCGTGGAGATCGCTTCCGGTCTACCTCTACGAACTCCCGCTCTACCACCTTGCTATAAAGACTAGGGTACAAGCAAAGGGAAATGGCCCTCGGGGGGTCCTATAAGACACACGTTCGAGGCCTCCATCCTACCCCTTGGTTCCCCTTTCCTGCAACGTTTCTGTCCGCTTTTTGCACTCATAAACCTTAAGTGATGATAAACATTTAAATTCAACGCAATTTCTGATCCTGCGTCAAACTTATAGCTCTTTCGCAGCTCAACGGTGCCTTTAAGGGCAGAGGATTCTTCCTCAAGGCACAACACTCATCCCTTCGCCGAGTTGAGAGGTTAGCGTCCAAACTTTCTCCTGATAATATCTCAAGCCAAATGAAAAGTGCGATCGGGAGGTAACTAGGCCAACATACAAAGGGGAGCTGATCTCGGCCGTCAATGCAGGGGGCTTAGTCTTACAAGAACGCATTAAAATCCGACACACCGTCCCATCACCCGTTCTGGGTATTATGAGAGTCAAGTCAGAGACTCGTTTCCCAACGCGATCGTGGTGATCACTTCCTGCCTACTACGCCTGCTTGAGGCGCTTTCAAGAAGAGAAACTAAAACACCTATATTTCAGGGTGTTAGAGAAATATCATCGATGTATAAGTGTAAACAAGCGTAATATTTCCTACTAGGGGTAGAACCTTTTCATATTATCATAGCTCCAGGTGTTTGAGGAGATGAAATGAATAACATAACGACCTGATTGCCGAAGCAATAGCCTTATGCATATAAACTCGCAGAATTGAAGCAAACACCATAGTTGCTGAAGTAGTGATCTCGCGAGCATGAAATCACGAAATTAAATGAGAACACCATAGACGTTGAAGTGATAACCTCGCGAGTATGAATCTCGTGGAATTGAAGAGAACACCCTATCTGTCGAAGTGATGAACTCATGAGTGTGAAACTCACGGAATTGAAAGAGAGCACCCTATCTGTCGAAGAGATGACCTCGTGAGTGTGGAACTCGCAGAATTGAAGGAGAGCACCCTATCTGTCGAAGCGAAGAACTCGTGAGTGTGGAACTCGCGGAATTGAAAAGAGCACCATAAATGTTGAAGATATGACCTTGCGAGTATGAAACTCGCAGAATTGAAGAGAGCACACAGTAAGCATGAAGACCATCACGGGTAGGAGCTCGTAGAATACTAGCTTAAAAATGTCATGAGTAAGAAACTCGCGGAATTGAAGAGAGCACCCAGTAAGCATGGAGATCATCACGGGTAGGAGCTCGTAAAATACTAGCTTGAAAATGTCATGAGTAAGCCTCCGTCTCATGGAATGTAAGTTGTCGAATGAGATCATCGCAAGTAGGAGTTCGCAGGATACCGAATTGAAGACGTCATGAGTAAGCCGTCTCATGGAATATAGGTTGTCGAAGGAGATCAACACAAGTAGGATCTCACAGGATACCGTCTTGAAGACGTCATGAGTAAGCCGTCTCATGGAATGTAAGCTCTTGGTGAAGATCATCGTAAATGAGAGCTCGCAGAACACCTCATATGTTTTTCCCTGGTGGTGAACTCATCGTGATTCGCCTTGTTTGTTAGTCATACAAAAAGTACTCACGGGCTTTACCAAAGCACCCGTAAGTATAAACATGTATGAAGAACACCACTATTGAAAAAGGAGATGAACTGGGCGGAGGGTAAGTGTCACTTTTGATATTAGGACCCCTACGCAGAGGTTTCAGGGGTAGCGCCCCAGGAATTTTTTTACATTTTCACTCCCAACTCGCCCAGATTCTGAGTTCTCCCAACCTTACGAATAGGTCACCTGCAGAACTCGCTTATGGGCGAGTAACAAAGATACTCGCCTATTTGAAGTCGTCAATCCTGCCTATACTCGCCTATAGGTGAACACGAAGGAAGCTCGCCTCTTCAAAGTCGCAAATCCCGCATATACTCGCCGACAAATCGCCGTCCACAACTCGTCTTTCATGGACTCTTCTGCATATTCTCGCCTTGGGTTGTCGCCATATGGAACTCGCCTATGGGCGAGCAACAAGGGAACTGGCCTCTTGAGAGTAGGACATCTGCGAGTTGATTTAGAACTCGCTATCTGGAACTCGTCAAAGTATATCGACATCTGTAACTCGCGTACATGAACTCGTCCGTGCATACTTGAGTACATGAACTCGTCCGTACATGAACTCGTCCGTGCATGCTCGCGCACATGTCGTCATCTGGAACCCGCCTAAGGATGTCGCGATCTGGAACTCGCTTATGAGCGAGTAATAGGGAAGCTCGCCTCATAAAGCCGTCGAGCTTCAAATCAACAAACTTGAAGTCGCCTATGAGCGAGTAACGAGGAAACTAGCGCAACTTGCCGAGAACTCGCTCACCTTATCGAATGCTCGCGAGATGTCGTTGATCTCTAGCTTGCAATCTTAAGCTATGAAGTCTGCTCGCAAAATTTTTTTCGTCGCGATCCACGCTCACCGCACCAAAGTGTTGAAGTCAGGAAAATCCTTACTCCAAAATTCGGATCAATGCAATCTAAGGTTACTGATTATACGATCAAACTCCACGGCCCGGACAGCTAAAACAAGAGAGAAAAATAACTACAAGCATACCTCATGTGCTCCAAGCAGGGAGGTCCCACCACATACCCAGAAGTTTAGGAGAAACTTCCTCTCCACAACCAAAAGCTGGGCGAAGTACTAGGCATGCATAGTCTTCACGAGTATACAGCTTGGGGGGACCTCAACCTCTTCCAAATTCTTATTCCTAGTATCCCTGAGGAGCTATTGGGGGGGGGGCGAGCATCCAGCCTCTACTGACGAGTATCAAGGGCTACTCGCCCATACTCGCGAGGTACTTGCCTCTGCTCGCCCAAGCTCGTCTCTGCTCGCCCAAGCTCGCCTCTGCTCGCCCTAGCTCGTCTCTGCTCGCCCAAGCTCGCCTCTGCTCTCCCAACCTCACCTCTGCTCTCCCAACCTCACATCTGCTCGCCCAACCTCGCCTCTGCCCGCCTATGCTTGTGACGAGGTCGGAAAATAGTCGTCTCCTTAGGCATTTCAGATCTTGATGAATTACGGGTTATACAGCATGATTGTTGCCCATAGCTTTGCCTAATTTGAGAACAATATCGAGGATCGATAAGGATGAGGGAGACACAGAGCAATGGTTCATTCAAAATATTAAGGGCTGGTAGTAGTTTACTTGTTTTATCTAGTGATCTCTGAAGTCCAGTGATTGGTTTGCATGCATAAGTGAGGTATATCTTGTTTTGGCTATATGAAGAAGACTTAACCCAATTGGTGAAGCCCGACGAGTTGCGTGTGGATTTCACCTTCTTGAGCTTGTTGGAAGGAGCCACAACAAAGATATAGGCTTGGGTGCCGACGAAGAAGGCGTGGAAGAGGATACAATAATGGCATCAATGATGGTGATAGTGCTAGCTGAGTAGAGAATTGGACGCTTTCTCTGGCTTGAGATCCCGCTAAACTATGCCAAGGAAGTTGACGCTGGAGAGGGAAGAGATGAGCTAGAATAGGTAGAACTGTAGAAGGAAATGGTGGCAGTAGAGAAGACGTGGTTCGGTGAGAGGGGGTTGTATAGGGCGTTGAGGTCACTGGGGAGGTTAAAGACGTAGCCAGCAGAGAAAAAAAAGGAAGAGTCAGTGGTAGGCATGGTTGGCGAGTGCATGGAGAGCTCTGAATGAATTCTGCGTACTCTGCGGTGCCTTGCCACCAGGTAGGCTTTCTCAATAACTCTGAAGGAGAATTGGCGGAATCTATGGAGTAATTTTCCAAGCTTCATTATCACTAATATAATTTAAAATAAATAAAGGAACATTATGAATGCAAAGCAGTTTCTGAGCTCTGATATTTTAGTTGAATAAGTTGGCAGATATTTGAGAAACATTCAAGTTCTAAGAGATTTACTAGTAATTTCCCAGAAAAAAATATCATCTACAAAACTAATTGTTTAGGAAAGAATTATGAACATTGAAGTTCCCAATGCAAAAAAAAATTGAGTATCTTGCCTGTCATGGTTACTTCTTTCATCAATTTACAAGCTAACATATCAACCAAATGCTTTTCCACATCATAAATTCTTAGTTCTACTCTGCAATATTACTATAAATCTCCCAAAACATCCATGGAGTGAAGTTTTTAACATGTTCTAAAGTCTGAAACTAATTTTTTAATCTTACTAACTATTTGGGGTGGGCTTCATTATCAATACATTCATGCTATTAGAAAGAGAGAGAGAGAGAGAAAGAGATTTGAATGATTGCATAAGGTGTTAACAACATATATTGCACGGATATATTTGTACCACAGCACATATATAAGAACAGGTTTATCAGCCTTTCTTTCTTATAGATTTCTCGCTAATACCATGATAATCTTTGTGCATTTTTTTCAACATGTTTAAACATAACATTTGGTACATTCTCTTGAGGGGTGTTCTAATTCCTCCTTAATTCAATCATTTTTTTACCATATCCTTCCAAACTTTACATCAAATCCATCTTAATATTATATTTTCTACCCCCCTCAACTTATTTTCTTTTACCCAACATGAATACGGTTTCATTGCTAATAAAATTGCAAATTCATAAATAAGCCAATAGTATTCATAATATTTTCTCATTATAGTAGACTCCTATACATTTTCTGATTGTATCCACCCAATTTTAACTCTAGAAATTATGTCTTCCTCTATGTATTCAGCCATTGGCATAATAAAATCAAGATATACATAAACCTGTTAGACCTAGAGACCTTTCAGTACTTTGACAACATTCCAAAACTCCTATATGCACATGATTAACTTGGGATTTAACCAAACTGGGCACGGGATGCCCGGTGCATAATATTTGGCCTGCAACATGAGTACTTCACGCATCTATGATATTTCCTATGTACAAAGTTTGCGGTAACAACAAAACATAATTTTATCATGCGATGTTTTATTTTTCCGCTCATTTTATTTGTCTGATTTATTTTACATTATTAATTAAATTTTTATTGAATTTCCACTCTCTTTTTATAAAATTTAAATTTATTTTCTAAATTTTTAAATATATATATATATATATAACTTTATGTTATTTTATTTTAGTTCACTATATTTATTTTATTTCATTTTAATGTAAATTTTAAAGATAATGACTTGCTACAAAAAATGAAGTTTATTAATAGTATAGTGTTGGACTGCCTTAGTAATAGTAAAAGATTTGAAAAGTAGCCCATAGATAACAAAACAGGGTCATCTTGTTACTGAAGTTATAAAATATAAAATAATAATTCTGAACAAATGCTTACCATCGAGGATTTCTCTTTAACAAGTTTATCATCGGATTCAGTCACCTGAAATATTATTCATAAACATTAACCATTGGACTTACAAGGCACTTCCACACATAAAAAATTAGTACAAAGAGAGAAAGACTAATGGTTGAGAGGGAGCCCAGCATTAAGTAAATATAATAGCCAAAAATTGAATGAGAAACACTCACAGAGGATGAATTTTGAACTCCATTTTCCACCAAATTTGACCTAGGGGAAGATCCTTCTTCGGATTCCTCTGGGACCGGCGAGGGACGGCTAGCAGGAACATGAACTACCCGCAACTTAAACTCATCGACAACCTTATTAGGTTCTTTGTTGAACTAGTGGTTCAACAAATACCATGTTAGAGAGAAAAAAAACCAAGAGAAGATATTGAAGCCATAAATTGTTATGTGGCAATCACCATTTCCACAGTTATGTCCTTTGTCGTGGCGCCGTGAGAAGCAACAACGCTCTGCACGAGGAACTTATCTTTGCATTGAGCATCAAGAGGAGCCTCCTTGTATGCTTGCATTGTAACTATTCAGAAGAAGAAAACAGTAGATTTAACACACAGTATCACATCATTCAGTTAAATTGAGCTCAAATCTTACATTGTTCACCGACCTAACACATTACATGTTGTACCGGGAAGAACAACACCTATGTTGGGCCGCACACTATATTTCTTCGGGTTGGTTGTTTTAACCTAAAGATTTTGTAAAAGACATTACAAACATTTGCAATAGAAGTGTCAAGAAGAAGAAGAAAAAACCCAAAAAGGTAATGAAATTTATCACCTTGAAGGCAACATAATCCTCCCTGTCATTGCTCATTTGAATCGTGCAGGTGCTGTGCCTGTTCAATTCGTCTTCACAAACCATACATAGTCAGATCATCACTTTTTTTTGGAGGTGGAATCCAAAGGAATCAGCACAAATTTTGAAATAAATTCCAGAATCTCATATAAAGTTTTTCAAAAACTAAAGGGAGGTAAGGGGAGGAATCGAAGAAATTGAAGTCCCCATGAGCAGAATGTAGATCTAAGACCACAGCCAATGAATTAAACGAAGATGAAAAAAAAAATACAATGTGCACTAGAATCCAAAAATCAAAGAGTAAACGAGAACCAAAAATCTGATAATTACGAAGAAGCAAAGCAGAAATTACAGAGCCGACGAAAAAAAAACGAAATAGGGTGAAAAGGATCAGCAGAAAACAGTACTTTTGCCAGAAAACAGTAATAAAAGAAAAAGAATCGGAAATCTACTTTAGTGGAAAGGAGGAAGAAATGAAATTGGAAGACTTACAGGTGAACTTGAGCTCCGTGGGCTGGATTCTAAGGAGGATTTCTCCGCTCATGGCTGCAATCAAAGATCTCGCAGATTCGTGAAGCTGGACAAGGATGGGAAGGGAGCCCTGAATCCTTCGTTTTTGTGAAGCGTTCTTTCCCGGGAGGAGAGAGAGAGAGAGAGAGAGAGAGAGAGAGAGAGAGAGAGAGAGAGAGTTGTGTATTTAGAGATTTGAGAGGCCGGGCGGAGAGAGCGAAGAAGAAGAGAAGAGAGAGAGAGAGAGAGGGCGTCGCTCACCACCGGCGAGATCTCACGAAAAGGTCATCACGGAGACGACGTAAAAAATCAGTAAATATCTTTTTTTTCATAATTTATACTTAGCTCCTAATTTTAGTAAAATATATTAATTTTTGATGATTGTTATACTCAAATCTATTTTTAATGTGTAAATCTTTTTTAAACGCAGATCAAAATCAATTCATTCAAATGATCAAATTTTATAGGGCCATAACTTTCAACCAACTCAACAAATTTGAATTCGAAAATGGCGGTGAATTTGTGACTACTTCGTGCGATCAAGCTCATGCGGTCGTAATAAATTAAGGTCTAGTTCGTGCGATCGCAACCGCTTGACCGATGAAAATAAGTCCTCTCAAACAAAGCCTAAATAACACACATTATAGGTACCTTAATCCAAATTTTGGTGAATTATTGATAGAGATTTTGGGAATGAAAGATTTTGAGTTTTACAATTTTAAACAAAAATTACAAGAGTCCCATGAGTTCAAATGTAAAACAGTTTCATAAGGCACAAATGAGGAAGAGAAGATTCTTACTCAAAAGTTTCTTCATATTCTAAGAAGTATTATTTATTTTTAATTGATTTGTCCTTATCTATTTTAGATTTTTTTTTTGAATTTTTAATTAATAAAATAATTTACATATATACAAAATAAATTTGGACATAACAATCACCTAATTTTTTTTTGCTTCAAATATTTTCTTAATCTTTTACTTTTATCTCAAATCAAACTTTTTTTGGTCAAGTTTTTAACTAATTTGGGCTTTATTCAAATGTTTCATGTATTAGGGTTCGAATAGATGTTGCGCTCAGTGTAGACTGTGCAGTGGCCAAAAGAAAAGGGCGCTGCTATCCGCACCGCAGTTTTGGCTATTCGCACCGCACTTTCTCCTAATTTTTCGTGTTTTTTGTAAATACACCTTGTACGTGCATTTTTAGGAAAAGTGTTCAACACGAAAGTTGTAGATCTCGACGGGATCTACAACTTTCGTGTTGAACACTTTTCCTAAAAATGCATGTACAAGGCATACTTTGGAAATACGCCCAGATTTTGCGCATTTTGGAAATACGCCTTGCACGTGCATTTTTAGAAAAAGTGTTCAACACGAAAGTTGTAGATCTCGCATTTTTAGGAAAAGTGTTCAACACGTACAAGGCGTATTTACAAAAAGCACGAAAAATTAGGAGAAAGTACGGTGCGAATAACCAAAACTGCGGTGCGGATAGCAGCGCCCAAAGAAAAACCCTCTCTCACACTCTGCCTTACCGCCGCCAGGTCAAAATTCATTATTCTTTTGGTCAAGTTTTTAAATTAGCCCCTTGCTGATTTTTTTTTTGAGAATGCTATAATTTAGATTTTTTAATTTTTATTTCATTTTTTGATATTTTAATTGGGTACTAACTTTTTATAATGTATAATTTCTAAAAAACTCAAAAAAAAAGTTTTTTAATAGATGATTATAAAAAAATATTTTATTGTCTCCAACAATTCATCAACTTCACGTTAATGCATCCTCAAAAACTAACTAGTTATTCAAAGCCGTTGAATAGTTAATGATATTAGTTTAGAGGCTTATTTAAAATAAATATAAAGTTAAAAGACATATATGTAAATAATGATAATTAGAGAACCAAATTAAAACTATACCCAAAAATAAGAGAGCAATCTGAATATTTTGCCCATTATTGTTAGTTTGTTATAATTATTATCTCCATCTCACCAATCATCCTACGACTAGAACGGGGGGGAATTAATTGCACCTGCGGCACTTTACGGTGCAGTGCGAGACATCCAACGGATGCGAGAACATCGTAGCTCGCGTGCACAGATCTCAAAGCGAGCTGTGATGTGCACGCATCTCCGCGCGAGTTGAGATGTGCTCGCATCCGTTAGATGTTGCACTGCACTATAAAATACAGTAGGTGTGCATTACCCCCCGCCCAAATCCCTCAAGAGAAGCGCGAAAAGGGACTTCAGTATCGGTTGCGCATATAAATATACTCATTGTAACAGGCAGAAGGCGTGGCTAAGCTAACAGCTCACAAAGGGCCTCGCTATATTTGGCTACCTCATCTGTCTTCTCTCCATCACAGACAACACTTTTCTAAAGAGGATTGAGGCTGTTATTCACTCCTTGGTGCGTCGCTAAAACGCCTACACATTATCTTGTCGGCTGCCCGCGATAGACCCTCACAAGCTACTAAACCGTAAGCCCATACTTTAATGGAACTTCTAGCCTCCTTCCTCTGTTACTCTTAGTTTTCGGGGCGTGGAGCCTCTTTTTCCTCTACCTCATTGTCTACCATGTTTTTAGACTTTAGGATATCCTTCGAGGAGATGGAGAGAATCTCAGTGACATTTGGCACGTAGTTTAAAATTTGTGATTTTACAAAGACAAATGTCTCAATCCCCATGATTTAGGGTACTAATTACCTAATCAAACGGCAGTAAACAGTTTTTAATTGCTTATGCATTTGTAGTTATTTATTATTAACAATACTTGTTGCAACATAATATCTCTCATCTCTCTGAGAGAGAGAGAGGAGGCACGTGTGGAGCACATACACGTCTCAATTCAGCAAATTAATTAGTACACACTTGACTTTTACCCATGCGCGCAACGGGGAAATGTTTATTTGTCTTAGTTTCAAATAGAATTTGAAATAATCTGTGGAATACTAACTACATTGTCCCTTGTCAGTAGATCTCATGGACATTCAGGCTCTATTTGTTTGAGCGTTTGGTTCGGTCCGTTTTGGCTAAACGGAGAAGTTGGTGAGTTGGACCGTTTGTTTTTCCGCCTAAATTTCGATCTGCTCTGCGTTTTGGCCGGCTCAAAACCCAACTGCTCGAAACCGTGCTGCTAGGCTCCAGTTGATCGCGTTTGGGGGAGGGGGGAAAAGGTAAGCGCTAGAGCATCCCCGTCATCGCCGCGAGAAGGAATCCGGGCCGCTTTTTCAGATTTTTTTTTTGAATTCACCATGGCGATGGAGCTCGTCGGCCCAACCCCTTCCAACGCCTCCCTCAAATCCGAACTCTTCTGCATCCTTTTCAGAATCGCCTCCGACGGCTACCTCCGCCGGAAGTGGAGGAGTTGAGACCAGAGATACTGCGCTTGTCGGAGGTGGAGTTGAGACCGACCGGAGGAGATTCTGCCTCCGCCTACTCCAACACCTCCGCCATCTGTAAAAGTTGTCGTCGCCAGAGCATATAATAATTATATGCTATATAGTATGTACAGTAACATTAGAAAAAATTAATTTTTAAAATAAATTTATACGTATAATATTTATATATATATATATATTAAAATTTTAAAAAATATATATATATATATACAAGTTACCCAGATACAATATATATACAAATTAAAATTATATATATTTAAAAATTTATATAATAAATTTTAAAAAATAAAAATATATACAAAACGTCACCGCAATTTTGCCAAATGATTCTCTGTTTTGAACAGCTCTTCAAATACAAACTATCCAAACAGATCTTCATTTTCAGCATTCAGTTTCCAACAGCTCCATTTACAAACCTGATTTTACAACAGCTACTTTTACAACCGCAACCGCTCTACCAAATGAAGCCTGAATAGGGAGGATGGAAGACGAAAAAGATTAGTAAATGACGGATGTGCACTAAAATCTAAGTGCCTTGCGGCAAGGAGGAGCCCAAGTTCGACTCGGAAGAAAGTTAATACTTGGTCCTACTTATAGATGGGAGATATGAAGTGTCCTTATTGGTGCCCATAAAATTTTCAAGTTGACTACTTGGGATTATACGATGAGTTGACTTATAGAAGTCCTTCAATTGAATCATGCTGCAAAGAGATTGAGCCACAACTAAGAAAAAAAGACTTTCACCACTTGTATTGATTGATTGGGCGCATGGGGCCCCGAGACTAAGCGACTTGCGAGTTACGATTTTAGGGTCTGCATGCACCACCATTGAGACTCGGCGATTTCAAGTAACCCGGAACAATGCACCACCACATGTCTTAGGAAGACACTGGGAAAAGTTTTTCCTGTAGAAATAAGCTTTTACCCCTCCAGCGCGTGCTCAAGTCTTGTGCTTGGCATACTTCAAAACACATGCTCGACGTTCTCAGCTTACATATACGTTCAAAACACGCGTCACACGTGCGCGACACATGCAGAAAAGTACTCGCTCGACGTGCCCCAACACGTGCTCAACCTACATCTGAGGGCAAAATGGTAACATTGAATAAAAAATGTGGAAATTGATTACATTATTTCATAAATATCCAAGAGAGTGCATCCATCTACATGGTCCCGCTTTGAGTTGGTTCTAATTGCTTACCAACAAAAACACCCAATTTTGCAAGTACATTTTGAAAGTGCGAAAAATGAGCGATTCACACCAATTTTGCGCAATATATTTTGGGCGCATGCAACAGATACTACTATTTTCAGAATGGCTAACCTTTCGGCGACGGTCCGCTGGGTTAACATTGGTACAAACTCCGACAATGACGGACAGTTTATTCTGGCAACATGATTTTTGATTTTGATGCTTCTATGAATACCCTTACGAGTGTTTTGAATCTGGCTAAGGGCATGAATGTTATGCAATTTTCTGAGAATATGGTGCTTCGATTTAGGCTTTATTTGGCGCTGCGGTGGCGGGCCCATCCCGCAGTTCCTCCCACAGCTTTCGAACTGGGAGTGGGGAGCTCGGGATCAAAACGGAGCGGATTGCGTCATTTTTCAGGGCGCGGCGGTTCCAAAAGTCCACCCATCCAAAAACCAATCTCATTCATAGCTCACTCAATTAAGAATTATATATATAAGTCCATCACTTACACTGTAAAGGCGTCTAAGATATTATGAGGTCTAAAATTGTAAGCGGACAATTATTTCCTTTAATTTCCAAGCGAGTTTCAGCTAATTCTAATAATTACTTTTCAGTAAAAAGTTTGTCATTCTAGAAGTCCCTCGGAGTAAGTATTTTTATTTAGACTTCACCGCTCGTCTGCCCCAAATATACTCTTGTTGCGGCTAATTTGAGGCTCCATTAGACCGGTCTAGATTGCACCGTCTTAGCTCGGGAGCAGTCGAATGCGCGGGCAGCCAATGAAAAGGTGACGGTTGTCAAGAGACTTTTTTTAACGTGAAAAACCTCGAAAATAGGTGAAAAACCACGTGGTCGGGGCTGTGCCGACCAAACTTCACTATTTTCTGGTGTTGCACAATACTTTGCAGAAAAGGTGAGGGCGGCAGACCGCTCCTCGTTACAATCGTCGAGGGAGAGAGAGAAATGAACTCGGAGGGTGAGAGACCACCACTCACAGAGCTAAGTCTTTTCTTTGCTGCAGTGGGGAGCTATGCGCCCTGGATGCTTTGAGGTCGTCTCCTGGAGCTCGGAAGATGAAGGGGGGCGCTCTACGCGTCTCCATGTTTGCGGCTTGTCTCTTGTAGCGCGCAGAGAAATCTGGGGCGGTGGACTTGCTGTCGACTGTAGGGCTTCCTGCTGAGTTGAAGGTGTTGTGAGCGTGTAGCGCGTGGGATGCTTGTTGCGATGCGCGTGGATCGTGCTTTGCTCGCGGCGGAGTGCGTGCAAAGTGGAACGTGCGCAAGGGCGCTTGAAGGAGGATAAAGGTCTTTGAAAGATCTTCCAGGAGCTCGAAGATCTTCGAAAGAGATTTCGAGAGCAAATGAGATCTTTTAGAGATTCCTGGAGGAGCTCTCATGCCTGTAGGAGGCGAAGTGGGAGGAAGGAGAAGGCCTGAAGGAGGGCCCAAGGGTCCTATCTGTAGGGATTCTGAGGTAGTTATGCGTTTATCCACAAATTATAACCAACTTATGTGCTTTGCAGATCGAAACCTTATATTTCATGTGATACATATTTTTAGGAGAAAGGCCGGAAGGACGGCTGCGGTCCCTCGCAGTGGTGCACCCCGCGCCGTCGCGAAGCGCGGAGGCGGCCAGCCGTGAGGCCGACTGCGGGCCCTCGCGACCGCGAGGTGCGGCGGAGGCCAACCGGGGGCCCGGTCGCAGGCCTCACAGCTGCGGTCGTGCAACCATGAGTTGTGGTGGCGGTCGGTCGGGTGCGGGCGCTCATTGTCGCGGTTGCGCGATCGTGAAGCAGCGGCCGACAGAGAGGCCGGACGCAGGCACTTGCGACCGCAAGTGTGTGACCGCGAGATGGCGGTTTGCCGGAAGGCCTTCCACTGACCCGCGCGGCTGCGCGCGTGCAGCCGCGAGGCGAGGCGGCGGCCGACCACCTTGCGTCCTTGAGGTCATGGCTGGGTGGTGCGACGACGGGCATCTGTGCGGTGTCCGACCGCGCGTAGTTGGGCTTGGCGGTTTCGTGGCGATTCGGGAGCGCGGTGGTTTAGAGCGGTTCCCTCCACGGGTTAATGAGGTTGGCTTCAGTCAACCCCACTAAGCCCCATCACCCCCACTAACTTGGAGGACCCTAACATTTGCCCCCCCCCCCCAAGTTCCCGGAGTGTAAGGAGGGAGGGAACTTTTCACTGAATTGTGTGCGTTAGCGGTTCGCGTCAACCATGACGGGGGAGAACGAAGAGGCGCGGAAGGCGATGCACGGAAGGCGGTGCACGGAAGCGGTGCTGGTGTAAAGGGAGTGTGCGCCCGTGCGCTGGGAGCGCACACGAGATGTGCATGCGCATCTTGTGCACGAAGGTCGCGTGCAGGGTGCACGCGGGATGCTCTTGCACGCCCTGCACGCAGGCATGCATGCACGCCTTGCACGGGGCATGCCTTCGTGATTTGCGCGCGCGGGGGCGCCCGTGCGTCTTGCACGCGTGTGCTCTTGCTTACATGTCTGTGTGTGGCATGGCGATATGCTTAAGATTTTGGTTTTGCTATTTTTGCCTTTCATGTACTGAGGCGTTGCCCACAAGGCCAATGCTGCCGTGTTCTTCGCTCAGTACTAAGCAGATTGACGTCTGGAGGAAGCGATATGGGATACATGCAAGGTTGGAGGTGAAGATTCCACACATCGAGGAGCGAGCGCAAAATTATCCGACGGGTAGCATGGCGCTCTATGAGTCGTCTCGGAGATTTGGGTTCCGCCTTCCGCCATGTGAGGACGCGATTGAGATTTTCAAACATTGTGGAGTGCTAATTCTCAATACACTCATGTCAGGATGATGCGTATCATGGGTTTGTTCGCATTCTTCCGAGAGCTTGGCTTGAGGGTTTCTTTGGATCTCTTCAAGGAGTGATACGAGGTTCGCACCGACGGGGGCGGTCGCGTCGAGGTTTACAACAAGTGTTGGCTCGAATTTGAGGATCGGGTGGACCGTCGCCACGGGAACATCGTGTATGAGTATGCCAAGAACTCCTGGGGCCTGCCAAAGCTGTGGAAGTCGCTACCAGAACATTGTCGCCGTGTGACGGCACGTGAGTGGGAGTTCACGTAAGTGCTGGGATTCACTGACCCTCACACGCTGGCGAACCCCCTGTTCCGCATTTCTTTGTTTGTTGAGGAGAAGCGTTTGTTGTTGTGCGGGATTTCTACGCAGCCTGAGCATTCTGCTGCGGTGCCGCTGGATCGTGAGAGGAAGAGAAAGCTGGTGTTCACGTGCGACAATTCTGAATATGTGCCTCGTTCTTCTTCTCGTCTGAAGGAGCGTAGCGACGAAGTGGTACTTTGCAACTCCAAGGCGGATGTTGCGCACTATTATTTTATGTGCGACATGGTTTTGGTTTTAAGTTTGCTTTTTAGATGCCAGCAGCGTGGGGACGAGATCCTGGCGATGTCGTAACCTATTACAAGGACGAAGGGCATACGCTTCGAGCCGTGGTAGTGAGAGGACAAGGCCACTATGCTGCGGATTGTCCTTGGCTGAGGTGTGACCAACTGAGGGGCGAAGGGCATACCTTCGAGCTGCAGTCGTGAGGTGCAGGAACGAAACCCTGACAGTGTCGTAACCTACTACGAGAGCAAAGGGCGGATGCTTCGAGCTAGAGTAGTGAGAGGTCAAGGCCACCGTGCTGCGGGTTGTCTTTGGCTGTGACGGTGAAGGGCAGAAGACCTTTGAACCCGGACGGTCGTGAGGGGGCAGGCGCTGGCGGTGTCGTGACCTACTGTGGGGGCGAAGGGCGTACCTTCGAGCCATGACAGTGGGAGGTCACTGGAGACTGACCCCATAGAGAGGGTGAAGGGCGGGCGCTTCAAACCGATGGTGATCGTGAGGGGGGCAGGCCCCGTGACCTACTACGAGAGTGAAGGACGGACCTTCGAGTCGTGACAGGGGTAGGCCATTGGGGGACTGGCCCCCGAAGTTCCAGTGAAGAGCGAATGCTTCGAATCGTTGGCCTACTACAAGGGCGAAGGGCGGACCTTCGAGCCGGGGCAATGAGCGGTCGGGGGGGGGGGGGGGGACTGGCCCGAAGTTCCGGTGAAGAGTTGGCACTTTGACCAGTTGGACATATTACGTGGGCGAATGACGGACCTTCGAGCCAGGGCAGTGCGCGGTACAGGAGACTGACCCCGAAGGTGTTCTTGCGATGGCAGAGTTAGGAGCAAATAAAACATATTAATTGAAATAAGCAATTGTGCGTGCGGAAGTGCAGACTTGCAACTTTAGAGTAGTGATTGTTTTTGAATACAAACAAAATGAAGTCAGAGGGGTCATTGATAAAACCGGCGCAAGTTCTATTTGCTGTGAAGCGAGGCGACGGCCGGCCAGGTTGCCGGCCACTGGACGTTGCGGCCTTGCGGGTGCGAGGTGCTGTGACGGGCATCCGCGCGGTAGCCGACCGGGCGCCGGTTGGCCGCGGGTGGTTGGGCTTGGCCCCAAGACCCCCACTAACTTAGTGTGGGACATGGGCCCTAACAAGGATGTTGCACAATTTTCATCAAAAATCTTCTTTCAAGTAAAATGACAAGGATATGACAACAATCACTAGAAACAAATTTGGGAAATTTCTATCTGTTGAACTTGCTGAATATGGAGGTTTTTGGGATTCTATAATGAAGATCAGAGTTTGTTAAATAACAATAGCCCTCTGAAAGGAACAATGAAACTTGGGCTTCGTTTGGCACGGCTTATTTTCTCCGATGAGTTTGGTCCAAAACGTCATTATCATAGAATGTATGTTTGCCAAGACAAATGTTACGATCGCTATCAAGAAAATAAACTAGTTTTGAGCATAAAATGCATGAATTTTTTTAGATGAGGTCGGACGTTCACTCACGTTCACGACTGCCACCACCGCACAAAATGAAGCCTTGATTAGGTAAGAGAGAATAAATACTTTGCCTCAATCAACAACTGCAGTTTTCTTACATCAAAATTATCTGCTAATATGCCTCTTCATTTTCAATTTGCCCAGACAATTCCTATGTTGCATGAGAATGAGAATGAGGACTAAATACAATTATATGGACATGCGATTCATGATTTTTAAAATACTTAGGAAATGGGAAATATTTTAGAATTATGGGTTATTTACGGGTACCTCCCCTCAAAGTTTGCATAATTACAGCTTGCACCCCACTAACTATTGAAATTATAAAAAATTCCCCCTCAATGTTTATATTTCATAACATCCATGCACAAAAGTACCCCCCCCCCCCCCCCCCCCCCTTTGGAGTAAATACCTAAATGTTTTAAAATCTCGCTTCAATGCTGGCCTACGTTCAGATATTCAGAGAGGGTTGATTCCCCATTGTCTCGAGACCGTTGATCAGATATTTTAGCTTGCTCTAGAGTACGAGCAATACCTCCGCTCATCTAGCACGAGATAGTTCCCCTCTCGGACGGATACCTCGACATATAGAAAACCCGCTCCGCCCCAGACCACCGTGGTTGCGCCCCCAAGCATTCTCGCGGACAAGAAGGGTAAGGCCGTCGCCACTGATGGCCAACGAACTGGGGGTATTTAGTGTTATAGATGTTCTGACAAGAGGAAACGTGGTGGCGCAGTGCCCCACGCGAAATCTGCTAGTTGAGGACGAGGAGCAGAGTTTAGAAGGAGATGAGGAGGTTACTAAAGAGATCATAGCCACTGTCGAAGAAAGATGGGAGAGTGACGCTGAACGAACCTTAGAGATGACAGTGATTAGACGCCCCCTACACACCCCACTTGTTGATGAGAATTGGCATCGCACTTCTACACGTACTTTCCTAGTGTAGACTGTCCCTGCAAGTTAGCTATCGACGGTGAAAGTTGCGTGAATATCGTGACCCAAAAGAGTTAGACCGTATGCAGGTGAAGGCTGAGCCTCACCCACACCCCTATCTTGTCATCTAGGCAAAGTTTATCAAAGGCGCAAGGCGCACCGAGGCGCAAAGGGCCCCTGGAGCCTAGGCGCAAGGCGCAGACGCGCGCCTGAGGCACGTGCGGCGCAAAAATGGGAGGAAAAGGAAATTGAGCAAATTGGGCGCCCAATTCGCTGAAATTGAGTGAAATTGGGCGCCCAAATCCCTGAAATTGCGCGAATTGGGCGCCCAATTCGCTGAAATTGCGCGAATTGGGCGCCCAATTCGCTGAAATTGCGCGAATTGGGCGCCCAATTCGCTGAAATTGAGTAAATTTGCTGAATTTCAGCTAATTGGGAGCCCAATTCGCTGATTTTCAGCGAATGGGCGCCCAATTTGCTCAATTTCAGCGAATTGGGCGCCCAATTCGCTCAATTGGGCGCCCAATTCGCTCAGTTTAAGCGAATTGGGCGCCCATGTGCGCCTAGGGGTGCCCCGGGTGCGTCTAAGATCATGTTATTGCCCATATACAAATTTTTTTTTTAAAAAAAATAGCATGAAAGGCCCGGGCGCGGCTTTGGCGGGCCTGGGAGCCTGTAAGGCGCGCGCCCTGGGGCACATCGCCCGCCTCAGCCATGCTGAGGCGCGGCGGGCTGCGCCCGGCGCCTCGGGCGCGCCTAGGCGCGCGCCTTGATAACTAAGCGTCTGGGTATATAAAAGAGCGATTCAAGTCACCCAGCATTGTCTCATACAGATTAGCATCGCCACATTCGAGGATCAGGCTTGGCGCGATATCATTCCCATGGACGTCGCCCATGTGTTACTCGGTCGCCCCTTGCTGTTTGATCGCGACGTCATGCGTTTTGGCCACTCGAACACGTGTGTCTTTTATGACAAGGGATAGAAGATTACATTGTCGCCTACCCAACCCAAGGAGAAATTCAAGGGTTAGATTGAGCCTTCTGTGAGCACAAGCGCCTCGAGAGCCCTACATATCTTGAGGCGAGGCGAGTTCCTACAAGACAGCATTGAGTTTGACATCATTTATGTAATGGCGGCCACTATGGCTTCTGAGTGCCCCCCATTACGACCATCCCCCGGCAGTGCGTCTCTTTTTGGATGAGTTTGCAGATATCATGTCTGATGAGATTCCCGATGAGTTGCCCCCTCCGTGGGATAGTAACACACTATTGACCTGGTCCTAGGAGATTCCCTCCCAAACCTGCATCACTACCGTATGCATCCTGATGAGCACGTTGAGCTCAAGAGGCATGTTAATGAGCTTCTTCGGAAGCAATTTATTTTTGAGAACTTGAGTTCGTGTGCGGTTCCCGCCCTTCTTACTAATAAGGACGGTAGTTGGCGCATGTGCATCGATAGTCGGGCCATCAATAAAATCACAGTCAAATATTGTTTTCCCATCCCACGACTCGATGACCTACTGGATACCATGTTCGGTGCCCAGATTTTTTCCAAATCAACCTCTGTAGTGGGTACCATCAAATTCGACTTCGGGAGGGAGATGAGTGGAAGACGGCCTTTAAGACCAAGGATGGTTTATATGAGTGGCTAGTCATGTCATTTCGGATATTGAACGCCCTGAGCACATTTATACGGGTCATGACTAGAGTACTCCGACCCTATATGGGCAAGTTTTTGGTTGTATACTTTGATGACATCCTGATCTATAGCCAGTCTCAGGCCGAACATCTAGACCATCTGAGGCTTCTCTTTGGCACTCTACGCCGGGAGAAATTGTATGTGAACCTGAAGAAGTGTTCCTTCCTGTCAAAGTATGTCCATTTCCTAAGATTTATCGTGACATCCATTGGCGTCTCTGTTGATCCCGAGAAGATCAAATCCATTTGTGATTGGCCCGTACCGACGAACAGCCACAAGGCCCGCAACTTCCATGGACTTGTCTCCTTCTATAGGAGGTTTTTCCAGGGCTTCAACATTATCTTGGCGCCATTCACGAGTTGCCTTCGGAAGGACGAGTTTCAGTGGACCGATGCGGCCACTAGGGCATTCAAGGAAATTAAGGAGAGATTGACGACGACCCATGTGTTGAGACACCCCAACTTTAGTCGCGCATTTGAGGTTGTGTGTGACGCGTCCGGTATCGGTATCAATGGCGTACTGAGCCAAGAGGGGAACCCAGTTTCTTACTTTAGTGAGAAAGTGAACGAGGCCAAGCAAAAATACTCGAACTACAACCGAGAATTTTAAGTTATCGTCTAGTCTCTGGACTACTGGAGGCATTATTTCCTATCCCGGGAGTTTGTGCTCTACTCTGATCACTAGGCGTTGCGTTACTTAGACTCGCAGCGCAAGTTAGGACATCGGCACGCCAAGTGGGTAGAGTATCTACAGGAGTTTCACTATGTTCTCAAGCACCGCGCTGGTGTTAAGAACAAACCCGCGAATGAACTAAGTCGTCGAGTTACGCTCTTGCAGACGATGAGAGCTCGAGTGGACGGATTCGAGAAGTTGATTATGGGATACCTTACCTGTCCGGATTTTGGGGAGGTACATGTCCCGCTATCGAGGAACCCTTCGGATTCCGTCAAGGGGTTTCGGATTATCGACGGATACCAATTTTGGGGCCCCCGCTTATGCGTACCCAGAACCTCTTATCGAGACTACTTAGTATGGGAGTTACACGCGGGCGGTGCTACCAACCATTTTGGGAGACACAAGTTGATAACTATTGTCGAGGGCCGTTTCTATTGGCCGGGACTGAAGAAGGATGCAAGCCGCATAGTGCGACACTGCCGGATAAGTCGAACGAGGGTACGAAGCAGAACACGGGTCTGTATACCCCACTACTCGTTCCCCACCGCCCTTGGGAGGACATTAGTATGGATTTTGTACTTGGGCTTCCACACGCCCCGAGAAAGCATGATTCGATCTTCGCCATGGTTGACTGGTTTTCTAAGATGGCTCACTTTATTGCGTGTAGCAAGACCGCCGATGCCCCCCACGTCGCGACCTTATTTATAAGTGGCGTCTTTAGATTACACGGCCTCCCAAAATCTATTGTGTCTGAACGGGACGTGAGGTTCGTTAGCTATTTTTGGAAGCCCTTGTGACGGAAGACCGGAACTACATTAAAGTTTTCATCCGGTTACCACCCTCAGACGGATGGTCGGATCGAGGTAGTGAATAGAAGCCTAGGAAATCTACTTAGGTGTCTGGTAGGAGAACATGTGTCTAGTTGGGATTCGATGTTTTCGGAGTTTGCATATAACTGTTTCAACAATAGACCTACAAGGTTGAGTCCATTTCATAGTGTCCAATTATGACCCTAGGAAGCCTATTGATCTCATTCCTATCCCGACCGAGTCACGCCCTAGCGAGTCTGCTGAGTCCTTTGCACGTCATTTGCATGAGTTATATGAGTCAGTTAAGCGCAAAATTAATTCAAGCAATGAATATTATAAGGATTGATCTCATTCTTATCCCGACTGAGTCACACCCGAGCGAGCCTGCTGAGTCCTTTGCACGTCATTTGCATGAGTTACATGAGTCAGTTAAGCGCAAAATTAATTCAAGCAATAAATATTATAAGGAACATATCGATAAGCATAGGCAAGAAAGGACCTTTCAATTAGATGAACATGTGATGGTAAGAGCCCGCACTGAGGCTCCCTCAGGGGCATGCTAAGAAGCTAAGCGCTAGGTGGATCGGTCCCTACACAGTCCTGAGACGCATTGGGATGAATGCTTGTGAATTGGACGTCCCTGCGAGCATGGGTATCCATCTGGTGTTCAAGTCGAGAACCTGGCGCCATACTTTGTACCTCATGAGTATTCGGACCCATACTTGAACGGCCCTTCCGTGCCACTACCACAACGTATACCTCCCACCACTCAACCCCTGCCCGAGCCTTTACCACCACATTTACTGCCCCTTGCTCAGCTTTCATCTGAACCCCACTTACCAAGGATTCCGTCCCCAACGGTTTCACCATTGGCACCGCAGATCCCACTGGATCCTCCTACTAGAGTGTTGAGCGATAAGCATAACACTGAGATCATTACACATGAGTATGTCCCCCCCCCCTTCACGAAAGATCTTGTGTGTCGCTACTTGGTTCGCTGGCGCGGACGACCTTTCACCGACGACACCTGGATTCCTACTGTAGAGCTTGATCGACTCGCCCCTGGACTTCGACCACCACACGATCGTCTCCATTCATTGAAGATGAAGGCTTTTCAGTCGAGGGGAGTTGATGGGGGACCATCTAGCATGACTCGACATAAGGCAGATCACACCTTCATTTATTCTTGCAGGCGGACTTGATCGAATCGGCGATCCGCCACCACGGATGTGTCCAGCTCGTCGATCCAATGTTTTTTCATATATATCTTGTATTTTTCGGTTATTATTTCATGTAGTTTTGGCCCCGAAACCAACGACCAATCATAATCGTTGATTTCGGGTGCCCTAATTTCAGATTCTAATAAATATGATGTCTAGGGCTGCTGTATTTTATACATTGCTGAATGTTTGGAGAAGTTCTTCCATCATTCCGGTGATCTCCATGGTGCCGATTCTGTGGAGCCCCCTTGGTGGTTCCTCGGGTAAGTACCTTGTTTGTACTTTTTGCCTCCTCCCCCCACCCCCATCGACCTGCAGTCCACCCCCCCTTCAAGCCGCCAGCCACCCCCCTTCAAGCCGCCAGCCACCCCTCCAAGTATAACCCGTCGTCCATCCAACCCCCCCCCCCCCCCCCCAAAAGCTACCACCTTTCAGGTGTTTCCCCAGCCTCCACCCAGCAAGCCACCGCCCAAGCTACGCCTTGATCCAGCCGCCGGCTTGCTCCTATCCCCCCCTCACAGCTAGAGCTGTCACTTAAAACTGAAAACCGCAAATCGAACCGGAATAAAATCGGAACCGCAAAGAACCAGACCGAATCGTTCGAAAATTATTTGGGTTCCGGTTTGAATTTTGGAACCGTGAACAACATTGGTCCGGGTGTGGTTCTTATATTTTATTATCCGGACCGGAACCGCAACTGGAACTGCAACATACAAGCGGTTTCAAGATTTTTAGACCTGATCCGAACCGAACCGCAACCCGTTTATTATTATTATTATTATTATTATATTGTTATTATTTTTTAATTTATCAACAATATTTATCCTTATTATCACGAGTGAAGCTGATGCAGTTTGAACCCAAACCGCAATCGCACTAAAGGGAGTCGATTTTGGACCGAACAAAACTTCGCTGCATAAAAACCGTATGGTATGATATGACATTGGTGCGGTTTGGAGTCAATTCTTGCAGTGCACTTTTGATTTTTATACAATTGTATAATATATTTTTAATTTTATTTACATATTTTTTGAAATATTTTATTTAAAAAATATAGAAGATATACAACTACTATTTATTAGTAATCATGAAAGACAACTAATTGTAGCTGATTGTTACAGTTGAGCATGTCGACGAGACGTGTGCAAGCCAACTAGACATCGTGGCAAGTCTACATGCGACGGAAGGCGATGGATACTATCCCACCAATCGTGGAAAAGACCGTCGAGAAGTGCGTAACATAATTATTTCTATTTCGATATTATTTTGAGTTTGACTATTTGCATCCTATTTTTATTTCGTTCCACCAAGTTTGATTTTGATTTTAGTTGAAACTGATTGGAACCAGACCGAACCGCATGGAACCGGACCGAACCATTAGTGGCCGGTTTGGTTTTGGTTTTTTGTTAAACCGTAACTGGAACCGTTGACACGACGGTTCCAAAAATTAAGCTGGAACCGGAACCAGAACCGGAATCGGTCAAACAAAATAAGGTTTTGGTTCTAATTTGAAGAACCCTTACCTTAGTGGTTCGGTTTATGGTTTTAATAGAACCGGAACCGAACCGAAACCGTGACAGCTCTACTCACAGCACACTCCCATCAGGCCGCCACCTTCAACCTCCGTGGAGCCACCTTCCTTGTCCATTCCTGTCCAGATTCGCCCAGATCAGGGTCACCCCCATCTCGTGGTTGCTGCCGCCAAACCCCTATTTTGTGGATCCACTCCGAACAGCCCTCCCGCCATCGATTTCACCCAGATCAGGGCATTTCAGCCCGGATCCATCCCCCTTCCCCGCCGATCCATCCCCCTTCCCCTCCGATCCAGCCCCTCCAACCGCCGACCAGCCTGCCACTTACCCAATCTAGTCTCCCAACCACCGAAACCCCACTTGTAGGCCTCCAACACTCAGATCCCTTTTATTATAGCAGTCCTAATATTCATATTGTGATTTTGCATTGGTCTTTGGGTTGTAAAGCATTGTTACAATTTGAATCGCCACGTGCTTGTATTTTGGCCCTCCGTGCGGAGGAAATCCACTACGTTACGCTAAAAGAAATTTCAATTTTCGCTTATAATTTGATGCAATGAATAATTATGATATTTAATTGTTTGAATTAATTACTAGCGCCTAATTGCGAGTCGTATTGCATGTTTTGAGTCATTGGGAAGTCGGGAGTCAACCCTCACTCACATATAGCGTGCATTTTAGGAGTCCACTACACAGCCTAACCTACATCATCTCGTCAACTAGGGTGCGTGACATATCAAGGTTAGTCGAAGATGTACAGTTGGATGATACTCATGCAAAGAGTGGATAATTTGGAGGTCTGAGTTGGCTTGGGAAAAAGGAGAAATATTTGAGGGGGATTCAACAGAAAATTCTAAAGATGAGGGAAAATATATTTATGTGAAAATTATTTGTATCATAAATTTTTTTTTGATCTATTTAAAGAAACTATATGTGCGGTTTTGGATAGTAAATCACATAACTTTGCTTTTTTGATGTTAGTTTTCTACTAGTACTCAATCTGAGTCATTGTAAGCAAGCAGTCAACACAAAATCAATTGATTGTGGTTGGAAAGGCCCGGGATTATATTGTGTAAAATGTTATATGAAGTTTCTATTTAAACACCTTATAAGTTGGATTCTCCCCATGGGTTGGATTCTCCAATTGAATGAACAAGAATGTGTAAACGAATTGGAAGCAAGGAAACTGTGTTTGCTTATTCTACTTAACCTTTTTTTCCTAGCTTATGCAATGGCCTTCAAAGGAAGATTCCTCACGACCAATATGGCTCCTTCTTCAATAGCAGAGGAAGATCCTTTTGAATAATCTCCTTGATAGATGGATTCTTCTCCTTATGCTTTGGATTCTTTAAATCTTTGGATTGCAGGAAAAGACCGCTGGAGTTTTTATGCAATAGTTAGGCCTTAGAGATCTCGAAATGAGCTAACTATTTGTAAACACGGATTTCATGGGTGGTGTTGGGGTCCTAATACAGTCTATTGGGTCCCGGTAAGCACGACATTTCCTGGATTGAAGATCTTGATGAACCAGAAGCCGAGTGAACGGCTGAACCGATAAAAATACAGCTAGATACTCTTTTCTTTGGACTAGAAGACTGGGATCTCCTCTACCATTCGGGGTCACAATATAGAGTTATCGAAGGATTAGTTGCATAGTACATGAATGATGTTACAATAGATTGAGTCTTAAAACTTTGAATCTACAGTAACTAACATAATTGAACCTATTAGTGACCCAAAATAAATGTATTGGGGGTCAATAGCTCTAGGAATATGCACACAAGAAATAGCTTCAAACAGTGGTAAACATCAATGCTTGGTATATTGCGGTTGCCGTAAAGGGGGCGTTACAACATCAAACATGATGGAGATCAGAATGTATCAACTAGAGCGCGGGACATCAAGGGTGGCCGGTGTTGTGCAGTTGATGATAGTCATACAACGGGTAACTAATTTGAAGGTTGAGTTGGTTTGGGAAAAAGGAGAAATATTTGAGGGGGGTTGAAGAGAAAAATTGTAGAGAAGAGGGCTAAAATTATGGATTTTTTTTGAATCATATACTTGTTTCAGATCTATTTAAAGAAATTCTATTTGCGGTTGTGGATAGTAAACAACGTAAATATCTGCACTTTATTTTTTTTCTGAGAATTAGTCATTGCACTTACTATGTTTTGGTTCCATATTAGAGCCTAACCATTCAGCAAAAAATGACGTAAAATTAATTGATGTGGTCGAGGACTCCGGGATCTATACTAAATGCACAAAGGTACAAGAGTTTCTAGATGTGTAACTACATTCTCAACATGAGATGAGTTCACTCTTTCTCCTCGCATAATAAAGTATAAATGAATAGTCATGCAGAGTATCAGACTCAACCTTTGAACAACCTAAAAGATGGAGTAGAAAAATGTAATTTTTAAATTAATACTTCAAACAATCAGCAGCAATTCATGTTAATTTTATGAACCAATCGACCTAATAATGAGGGGTGAAGCAATCTCCATGTATATCACAAACAGGTTGTTTGAATGACCTTGTTATGATGATTCATGAAATACCAGATGCATGTTAGACAAATCAAGGGGAAGTTCCCTCAAAACCTCTTATTAGAGGTACCAATACATACCTTCTCTTGATCTTTTTCAACAAAGACTTACTTTAATCTATGAGAACAGTGAATGTGTAATCTTGTTCAAATGATAAATGTTTGAACTCTATCTTGCTACATATATCTTACTCAGATACGTTGTTAGATTTTCTTAAGTATAAATTTTATTTCAAGAAAACCAAACCCCCATCCACCAAAAAATTTTGACAATAGTTTTCAGCAATCTTGTGGATTAATAGATTTAAGTATTCACGATAAAGAGGGGGGATTAGTAAACAAGCTAAGAGATTGCAGAACAGGAGAATGTAAATAGATGGCACTTACCATTATAAATAATAAGCATATCAATTTTGGTAGCTGACTACATTAACCACAAGGGCCACAATCCAATATGCAAAATTGTTCAGCTCTGCATGTTTCTCACAAAGTACTATCTTCTCCTGAAACGCCTTGTTTGTCTTCTCAAAGTAAACAAAGGCCCACCAACAAGATGTTTATCAATCTGGTCCGCTTCATCTTCGCTGGATTCATCGGATCTCCATCTCGAGCCCACTTTCAGGCTCGACAGCTCAGCAGGAGAATCTCTTTTTCCAACACTACAAAGTGCAAAGGGAAATATAACCAAAACAAACTAGAAAATATACAGCAAGTGATAATGCATCACAACTAGACTACTTTGTTTTTAAGATATGATGTGTGATCTCGGAAGCGCGCACAAGCATACACACACACATATGAGTGACAGGCACAGGGCTCCGCCACTATGGTCAACCACGACAGAACCCCGACTGCGACCGTGCATGTGGGACCCTCAGTGCCCCGCGCAATAGGACTCCGGCCACGACATTTCCCCGGCGCGACGGTGCTCACGCTGCACGCAAACCCCCGAGCGCTATACTCGGCTTGCTGTTCATTTTTTCCGCGTGCACGGGGGTTTGCAAGCAGCGCTGAGAGCACATTCTTTATTGTAGGCAAGAAATTTGCCTATATGAGAGCACAAATTTTAAAATTAAAAAAGAACATATAAATTGAAGAAATTGGAAATTTTGTAACTAGGAGGGGTAAAATTGGAAAGTTGAATGTTTCACCAAATGGTGTTTTCCCCTTTTAACATAGTATGGATATATATGAATAATTACCCCCCCCCCCCCCCCCCCCCCCCCACACACACACACACAAAATACCCCCTTGGAGTAAATTTTCAAGGGAGTCTTTTTATGCATGAATGTTATGAAATGTAACTTACAAGAGAGGTTTTTGTAATTTCAAAAAAAAATATGGGTGCAACCTGTAATTTAGCAAACTTAGAGGAGAGGTCCCGGTAAATGGCCCTATATATCAAAAACAATTTTTTTTCTTCCCTAGACTCCCAATCAAATTGTGAAGACAAAGAAATCAATTATTTCACAGCAGAATATTACTTGAGTATTTCTAGGGATCAATATATGTTAAGATTTTCAATCAAAATGATCTAGCTTTAAAATAAAGTCATCTCACATCTCTGTTAACAAAATATTTAAAATAAAACAATGTACCTCCAAACATTCTGAGTCGAATCCTTGGAGGTGATTGGATAACTGTAGTTTTTCTTTGCTGAGCTCATAGGGTGCTGATCATGTATTTCAGTTTTCAGTGAACTCTGGTTATTAGAAACATTCATCACATCAAAGCGCCTTATGGAATCATTAGACCTCATTGTTTGGGAACCATTGAAGCCATTAAACGGCTGACCAAATGGACTAGTATTCAGCTCTTTCAGGGCCATAACTCGAGAACCATTTTGAGGACTTCCAACAGAATTAAAATTTCTTTGTTGGAATGGAATCACTCTGGAAATGTCCACGTGAGCATTTCCAACATTGGTATATGGCTTTGTTGATGTTTCTATTGAATCCCTTTTTGAAGGAAAATTATTCGGATGAGTACGCAGAACCAGAGACTGCGATTTCCTAAATGAAGTTGAAGTTTTAGCATGAGGTTTTAGTTGAGCCTCGAAAGTAGACTCCACTTCCATTTGATCATCCTGACTGAAAGAAATATCAGTTCCAGCTGAGCATTCCGACAGTACTCGTTTGCGTTCAATTTCAGGTAGCAGATCTAGGGCTCTCTCTACTAAAGTAGATCTCCAAAGGGATATAGTTTTCATTTGGCTTGCGTCATCCTCATTCAAATTTTCTAAGAATCCCTGCTCCAAACTTTGGAGCTGACGATGTACTTGAAATGCTTCAATATATCTATATCGCTGGAGATAGAACACTGTAAGAAGGCTTCCACAAATAGATGGACTTTGCTGAGCATCCTCAAGAAGACATTTGTGGATATAAATCTCCTCGGTAGAATCCCAAGGCAATTCAATCATTCTATCTACAAGGTGTATTCGTATACAAATCAAGCACAATTCAGTCACCAAGATTTCCATATGACTCTTTACATCTGATTTCAGACTGTTGGAAGACAAAAGATCTTGTGGTTTGGCTGTGGATTCCTTCAGGTTATGGCAGTACATTCTTAGGCACATAAAGGCTTCGGTCAAGAGTCCACATTCAGTTCGAACACGAAGAACAGTGAGAGCTTCCTCAAGTGACACAAATTTTCCTTCATCATCCACAGAATTATTATATCCACTGAAACCATCATGGCCAGTACATCGCAAAACAGTAAGCGCTACATCAGAACGTTTGCGTTCCAATAAAACTTGTGCTACCTTTGGATGTGTATCTGGGCCAGCAATTTGTGGAAGAAGAGTGCAAGCTTCCTACAGTATATTTTTTTATTGATGGTGTTAGCATAAGAAATGTTTTTATAAATCTTTCAAAGGTGCATCGAAGTTTCATATAATTTCATCTTCTCCATTTCTGCCTACGGGCTTATTGTCGTATCAATAGAATTTAATGTCTCTGACAAGAAAACAATCATATGGCAGAAAAAAAAAAGCAATTCAAGTATGACTAAAACTTTCATCGGCAACAATGAGATCTTCTTATTGCTTTTGAAAGCTATTAACCAGATAGACAACCCAGCCACGAAGAAAATTTTTTGCATTTAGCTCTGAGAGAATGGAATTCTTTTGAAAAAACATTATTTGCTCTCCATGGGAAACTCCAAATAGTTGGGATAAGGCTAATAATTATGATTTGCAATTGTAAATTATAAAGTAAAAGGTTTGCTGGTTATATATTAAAAAACCACTTTTCCCTTTCTGAATACAACTTGTAAAGATAAGTTCAGCCTTTCAACCTTACAATGTGAATATCATAGCAAGGAAAAGGGTGATGTTACTAGCAAATCCAATTTGATTTCTAGCAAATCATTACTATTAGCAAACCCTCATTTTTTAAAATGGCTATTTAAAAATCATTTTGTTACTAGCAAACCAACATAACATAATTTTAAAAAAAAATAAATAAATTTTATTTAAAACATTCATTCTTTCAAAATAACCCACTGCATATAATGACATTACAGATGATTTCAAATGTATTCATTCAACCACTTGTTAGCATTAGAAATGAGTCAAAATGCCGTAAAATTTTGTTTAGTATGTCAAAAACTCCTTTTTCAAAAAAAATATCATCATCTGCATCAAAATCTTTAAACAAAATATCACCCGGTTTAGAAATATATTAGATTTCTAATTCCCATAAGGGTGTGTTGTATATACGAGTTAAGTGTATATAAGATTATATACGTCTTTTTGAACTGCGTCTTATACGTACATTTTCATGAGAAGTGTTCTACAACTTTCATGTTGAACACTTTTTTGATTTGAACCAATTTAAACCCCCGATTTGGCCCCTGAAAAAAGTCACACTGAACATATGTATGGACGCCCGGGATCGGCGTGAATTTTTTCGGGGGCTTAAACGTCTTCAAATTAAAAAGTGTTAAACATGAAAGTTGTAGATCTCGACGAGATCTACAACTTTCATACTGAACACTTTTTGATTTGAAGAGGTTTAGATCCCCAATTTGGGCCCCAAAAAAGTCATGTTGAAAATCTGTACGGACGACTCGTTCCGTGCGTGTCTTTTTTCGGGCCCAAATTGGAGGCCTAAACGACTTCAAATCAAAAAATGCTCAACATGAAAGTTGTAGATCTCATCGAGAGAGATCTACAACTTTCATATTGATCACTTTTTAAATAAGAAACATTTGGAGCTCAAAATTCAAAAATGAAAAAAATGCAAAAAAGCAAGATTGGTTTGCTAGTAGTAATTTTAGGGAAGAGAAAAAAATGCAAAAAATGACGGAATCTGTGTTTCTCTGGTTTGCTAGTAACGAAAGTGAATTTGTTAATAACAGCACCCCAAGGAAAATGGTATCTGCGTAATCCAACTAAGAATAGATGCAGTAGAATATGAATATATTTATCCGTTTTTTATTTATAAATATGTTCAGAACAAAGAATCAAGCATTTGAAGATGAAACTGTAGCTGAATGTCGAGAGGACACGTTTCTGTTTACTAGACTTTGCCGAGATTTTCAACTTTCACTTAGTCCGTAGTGTATGCTATAGCTACAGCTCCTCCCATGCTGAAGAATTTTACTACTAATACCTTACGTGACAGTACAGGCAATATAAATCAAATTTTCCAATCACCATTATGATTAGGAGTGACTGTACACTTATGTGCTAATTTACATGACAATCAGGTCAGGTCTCATTAACCAAGCACTTGCGAGACAGATTTGAGTAGAGTAGATAGTGTAAAGGCTCAAGTCTTAAATACCATAACTAGGCTAAATTTGAAAAGAAACAACAAGACTGGCAGTCAAAATCATACTTGGTAACCTAAAAAGCTAACCTGAAACACTAAACTCAACATCCTTAGGAGTGAGGGAATAATGGAGGAATTAATAATTTAGTGGGGTGAGGTGATTACGAAAGTAATGGAGGTTATTTGGTAGTGGGATGAGGTGGCTTGGGAGTTATGGAATAATGGAGGTGAGGTGGCCGGACAAGGGTGGTCGAGAGTGGTCACCGGAGGTGGTCATCAGAGGTAGTGATGGTCATCGTAGGTAGTGGTGACGATCACTTGAAAAATGAAATTGAGGGGAATGAGAGTTGTGGAGTGGTGGTCACAGATGGTGGTGGTGGCGATGGTGGCCGGAGATGGTGTTGGTCGCTGGAATATTGAAACGGAGGGGTATTGCGGTGTGGCCGGTTATGTGATGTGAAGGGGATGGGGAGGCGGCCGACTAGTGGGGGTGTGGAGGAGAGGTAGCCGGCTAATGGAGGTGGGGGGGGGGGGGGGGAAGTGGCCAACTAGTGGAGAGGGGAGAGGAGGGGCAACTTCCAACCTTCGTACTTGGGTTCTGGCGTCAGTACCGGGTGATCAAAAGGAGAGCATTTCACTCAACTTTCAATACTCTCTAAATCAACCTTCTATCTATATTTATAGACTAAGGGGATATTTGGGATTCTCCGATCATGATTCTCCGATCATGACGACCCATAAATATATGAAAATAAAAATTAGAAAAAATAAAAAACTATGGATCGTCGATCCGCACAGAATGGACGGCTCCAATCATCGTGTAGGCATACGCGTATCGTGAATCGTGATCCTCATCAATTCCCCACGCCTTGAAAGCATTATCTCCGTGAATGAAAATGAGTGTGCTCTTATCTGAAAGTGAGGTGAATCACTCTAAGTTTTGATGGTGTCTTGAACTAGTGGGCCAGGCTTGAGGGTATTACTTTTGCGGAGGCTAAAGACGGTATCGATGAAGTCGATATTGACAATGGAACCAAGGACGGTACTGCTGAAGTTGGAGACGGTGCTGAAGGGGGTATTGCTGCTACAGGAGATGGTATTGAAGATGTTGAAGTAGAGGAAATCAGTGATGAAGACGATACTGATGATGGTATTATTGTTGTCCTCGACGTCGAGAACGATGATGGTGTTGATGCTGGAAATGACACTACTATAGATGTCGCTGAACATGATGCTGACGATGGTACCAGTGCCAAAGAAGGTGTTGAGAGTGGCGTCAGTGATACTGTCGAAGACTAGGTGGTAAGAGGAGGCTGAAGGTGGAGATGGTAAGGTATGTATGGCTGAGGTTCTGAAACAGTGAGAGGTAATGGGCTCATGTAATCACGTGGCTCATCAAATAGGGTCATATCTTTAGTGTTGAATAAATGCAAAATTCTCATATTCTGAGAAATATTGAACACGTAAGTATGTCCCAGTTATCCTCATGACTGTATAAGGTCTTATTTGCCTTGCATTTAATTTTCTCGAGGTTGCCTTTAAGAACCTCTCCACGTGTATATAAAACCAATTAACCTTCTTGGAAATTATGTGTTATTTTGTAATTATAAGCATAAGATTTATAAATTTCATTATTGCAAATGATCCTACGCCGAACAGACACATGTATGCCATCCATGACGATAAATGATGGTTGACATACTCAACGAGTCTCCTATGCAGAGGCTCAACAACCATTCAGGTATCTTTCCAGAGAGGTACATGGTCAGGGGATTCAGTGGGTGGGGTGCAAATTAATTCATCGCAAGTGCGATGATCATTTTAATAATCACTCGTGGTATCAATAATAATGAAGATGAAATAGATTCCTAGGCCATCAAAAATACTCTCACACTCGATTAACTCATAGATAATGGGTGGTTTATTTGAAGGCTCTTAGGAAGTGTGTAGGAAAATTCGCCGTGAATGGGACAATCACCCAAATAAATGACTAAGATATTGACACTATAAGTCAACATTCAGATGTGTCCAATGTCTCTAAAGGTGAAAAACTCACATGGTATCTCACTAGGTACCTCATTGTATGTGCTATGAGTGATAGGATAGGTTCCCGATAAATCAAAAATATACTCCAGAGTGGGAAAGACGAGTCCTATGTGCATAATACTAGACTCCACATCCTCGGGGATGAGTATGCTCTGAGGTCAGAGGTATAACAGGAAGAAATTTAAAAGATTCTATATTTGCAGACAAGACTCATTTGAGTCTAATCTTCAATATGGTTGGGCATAGGTACCAGATGCTCTATGTTAATGTTCTCATGAACATTGGCAACAATCGCACAGTTGCATTCCTCAGTTTGCACAATCAAGTCAATAGGAGCTTCATAACCTCTCTCTTCAACATGAGATTCATTAGATCATAACCTCTCTCTTCAATTCAGTCAGAGGACCGTGTGAGGCACCGCCAATATCACGCACCAAGATAGGAAAGAAATGGACAATAGGAGATCGACGAACCATTGGGGCGAGAGGCAAGCCGCCCGATCTATGGTTCCCATGAGATTGGTCATAGGACCTCCCGCGCGACCTCAGCGACAGTAGGCCATGTCGAGTGTCGTGGCATTAGGTGTCGGTGAGACCCTTCCGACAGCAGGTGCTATCAACATAGTATCCACCATGCAATACCAAACGTACTAGCCACCTCCGCCAACCTACGATGAAGGATCGAAGTTCACCAAGCTAAACGTCACTATGGAGGAGTCAGAGATGGAATGTGTCCATCCACAGAATCTCAAAGCCCCGCCTCTTCGGGAATTAGGTGTCGGTGAGACCCTTCCGACAGCAGGTGTTATCAGCATAGTATCCACCATGCAAGACCAAACGTACTAGCCACCTCCACCAACCTACGATGAAGGATCGAAGTTCACCAAGCTAAACGTCACTATGGAGGAGTCAGAGATGGCATGTGGCCATCCACAGAATCTCAAAGCACCGCCTCTTCGGGCCTATCCAAATGCTCAAAATCGAGGTATCTTCTGCGAACACTACTGTAAGGAGGGCCACAACGCTGAGAACCAAGCTCTCCAACTCTTGATGGAGCGATACAATCGGGGCTAGTAGACGTTGCTTGACAGGAGGCCTCATCACGATACGATCAGGTAGACCTCATCACGATACAATCAGAGTAAGCATACGCAGCTTGACAGACACCAACAATGAAACTTGCCCATCCTCAACAGAGGGTTGTGTGGAAGGAGCATGCGGAGGGATCCATAGTTTTTTTTTTTGGGGGGGGGGGGGAGTGGGGACAGGAGACCACCTACCAAGCCATCATTAGGAGGATGTACTAAGATCATGTTGTTACGACCTTTCATGTGTCACCTCCTGAAGATGATGAAGTCCTCTATAGGAAGAAGTGTTGCAAACATTTGTCGACATATTGTTAAATTCTTTTCTAGTGGGTTGCCAACAGTGGGATGGAGACGAGAATACAAGAGCAATCTCTAGAATGGAGGTAGAGGAGGGGAAATTAGAAGAAGCTTGAGGGTAGAGGGAGAGGAAAACCATAGAGGAGGATGAGGGCTTAGAGAGAAAGGCGGAGAAATTTAGAAAGAGGAAGAAATAATTGTCATTCATTCATCCCTTCTTGCATGATTCTAAGAGTCTATTTATAGAACCTCAATGAAAACATTGTAAATATATAAAAGAAAATCATAAAATATTTAAAACACATAAAACACTATGACTCGGCTCATATAATATTGAAACACCAAATACATTCGACCTGATACAACATGACACAATACACAACGACTTCAATATAAAAAGACCATAATACTAGCTAAAATTGGTGTACGATCTATAACATCCCATCCATCCTCAAAATCGAGCTTGCCCTCAAGCTCGAACCACATGTGGCGGTCCGATCATTTGGCTCCTTGATTTCACGTAGAACAACTCCCGATATCAGGTTGCAGCTATCGGGGTGGACGCGAGCAGCGGCGACGCCGACGAAAAGGCTAGAGGTGGAAGGACTGGGTCCGACAGGGCTGGCGGAGTGGCAGTGGGCGGCAACATCACGACGGTCGAATGACAATGGATGGCGGGAGGAAGGGGTCCGGCGGAGCGGCGATGAGCAGTAGAAGCGAGGAGGTCGGAGGAAGCGGCAAGACAGAGGCCGGCGGAGCGAGCTAGTAGAGGAGGTGGCGAGATGGCCAGAGAAATTGGTAAGGCAGGGGCCGGCAGAAGCGGAGAAATGACGACCACCGTGAAGAGAGGTAGCAAACCAGCGACCGGAGAAGGTGGCGATTGAACGAGGAGTGGGGGTGGCGGAGCCCCGTTAGTCTGGTCGGGGATAGTGGCGAGCCAGTGATCGAGCTTGGCTATCCAACGGTCCAACTGGACGATTAGTTGGGAAAAAACTCGTTGTTGGTCATCATAATTAATTGGTTACCTAACTAATTCAAGTTAAAAATTAATTAAGATAAGCAAGAAATTAAGATAGCCCAAACTCGTGAGAAGGGGCCCGTTGCGGTTTGGGAGACTCGAGGCAGAAGGCTTGATGGGGGGAACTCAGCCCGGGGCGCGAGGGGGATAAGGCGCAGCGGCTCAATGAAGTTCAGAAGAAGAGCGACTGAATAGATAAGTACTTAATTAACAATTAATCAAGTAAATAACTCATGTCTGCTGAAGTGAGAAGACATGACTTAAGGCAGAAAAAGCAGGCGGCTCGAGGACAAGGGATGAAGCAGCGTGTGGCCTGCTCTTGGATTGGACTGTGCAGGCGGCTTGATGAAAATCAAAGGGAATGTGGCCTGGAGCGGCTCGTGTTGATGAGAAACGAGCGGAAGGAAGACCCTGCGCAGAAAATGCGGCTAGTGAGGTCCTTCCCTGGAGGCGACCGAAGAGGGAGTCGCGTGCAGGAGGCCTTCGTCTTCGATGAAGAAGAGCAGCATCAAAGAGGTCTCGTGGTGGGTGAGAGGAGGCGTGGTGTCGATGAGGTGGATCGGAGAAGATGATCCCGCAGGAGGCTGCTGGTAAATACGTGCGTGAAAGATGAAATGACCGTGAAAGATGTTATGGACGCAAAGGAGGTGGACGGGTCGTGATTCGCAATGGAAGAACAAGGGGAGGAAGGAGTGGGTCTGATACCAAATATGTTAGGTTCTTTTCTTGTGGGTTGCCGATGGTGGTAAAGGAGGGGCAATTAGAAGAAGCTTGAGGGAAGAGGGAGAGGGAAAACCCTAGAGGAGGAAGAGGGCTTAGAAAGAGAGGCAGAGGAATTTAAAAAGAGGAAGATGTAACTTTCATGCATTCATCCCTTCTTACATGACTCTAAGGGTCTATTTATATGACTCCAATGACAACATTGTAAATACATAAAAGAAAAGCATAAAATATTTAAATACCTAAAACACTATGACTCGACTCATACAATATTGAAATACTTAATACACTCAACTCGATACAACATGACTCAATACACTACAACTTTAATATATAAAGACCCTAATAATAGATAACCAACGACATGTTTCGACATTTTTGTTGCATAATATACTTTTGGAATACATCGGCCGATAATCAATTATCGACTGACATATGGGCAATTATATCGACCAATATATAAGGAATAAAACTATAAGGAAAGACATGATGTACTTAGGCATTAGTGAGATTATGACAAAAGATATGGCACAATGGCGACAAAGGATCCATATAGCCGACCCCACTATGGTGGGATAAAGGCTTGAGTGTTATTGTATATAGGTCAATATATCGGCCAATATATCAATTGACTTTTTTTAATTTATTTTATTTAGTGTGCATAGTATAATAGGCAACAAAACAAAATTATTTTGTTGTCTGTGTCATTTTGTGGTCTTACTCTCAACTCACTTTCTGCTTCTTCTGGTTTTCTTCTATGCGCACATACGTCGTTGACGTCGATTCTGCTTAGCCTTTAAATTTTGGATTGGGGAATCATTATCTTGAATTATTGTCGACGACTTTCAGGATTCTTGCTTTTTCAGGCTTTTTTTCTCTTGTTATATTGTTATTACTTATGTAACATAAAATTTTTATACTAATTTTGTAGATTTGAATTTTCTATAAATGATAAATAATTAATATATCAATGTATATAAATAAAAAAATGATTACATGTATATATAAATATTTAAATATTGAAACTCGATATATGAAATGTTTCGATATATCGCCTGACATATTAAAATGAACATGAAAAACCCAAACTGATGTATCCCCGGCGTCCGACATTTGTAACCATGTCGGGAAGACATGTCATCGGACGCAGACCCCTACAACAACGATGTCATCATCAGGATTTTCATTGAGAACTTCTCCGTTGTAAGGATCTTGGTCGGCAACGAATGTTTGGTTAATCTTATCTTCAAACCCGCTTTCAATGCGTTGTTAGTAGAGTTCCATCATATAAGGGCACGTGGTGGGCCCTTGTTTGGCTTCTTAAGGAGAAATGAAGGAGTATAGTTTATTGTGATTATGGGCAGTATGACCCGACAATGCTCCTTTGTCATGGTGGATGAGCCCAACAGTTATAAAGTTATCTCCTACAAGCCCCTCCTAGATACCCATGAGGATGTGATTTACTTGTCATAAGGCCCTAAACTTCAACGTGGGAAAAACCCAATTCCACATTCGCAGTGATCCCTGAGCCACTCACAAGTGCTATATAAGCATAGTGAACGCCATCATCAAAGGCGCCAAGGAGTTTGCTTGGTGTCGGGGAATGATCAGAATCTCCAATGGTGCGTAGGATCAGAGACTTATGCCTGAATATGGCAGAGAAAAGCATGCCAAAGAAGGGTCAAGTCTTCCGGAGGAAGGAACTTCGGCCAGCCGAGAAGCAGAAATAACCAGCAGGAGTTTTAAGAAGAATAGATATGATGATGACCAGCTAAGAAGGTCATCGGTATTCAGCAGAAGCCTCAGAAGAATGTATACAATGCCGGCCAACTAGGGAGGTCATTGATATCTAGCATAAGCTTTTAGAAGAATGAGATGCCAGGCATATCGAGTATCGACCCACATAAACAGCTTTCGGCTTCCCTACCGAAACCTATTTGTACTTCAAAAGAAATGACTAGATTTGATGGAGGTACTCGCTTGACGGAGCCAGTGGTAAACAATGGAGGGTCAGAAATTGTGGAGAGGCCATTTGTATCCAACAGGAGCTACAAGAAAGGCTTCATACTGATGATACTCCTCAAGGCTTCCTGATCTCAAAGAAAATATCAAAGATGTTCGATCCTTCAACTTCTCTCCAAAAGATGATCCTTCAACTTCTACCATTAAGCAAAAGATGTAGGTAGATAATCTCTAGACGGATCACAAGCACATTCTAATGGTGCTCGTCGGCCCATGTATGTGTATTCCCGTAGAAGGCGGTGATTCGCTACCCATTCGGATGATCCGAGTTCACGGATGCGTCAGGATGATCGTTCCGAGTCATTTTCAAGTATTTCTATGTTTTGAGGTGTATTGACATCCGACCGGTTTGAACTGTATGAGTCGTTTAATCCAGATGCCATATTTGTTATGTAGTATATATGCACGTAGGGAGCAATTTAGAAGGGCATCGTGGTTTTGATTCCATTTTAGAAATCGTCGACCCCCCCCCCCCTTTAATGTGGCACTGAGGGGTGCTACCTTGTTGGACTTCTTCCCTAAAACATTACCTAGCTACAAAAACCGAGATCAATCCGCCTTCCACACCTCCCCTATCCAATCTGTTATGGTTCCACTTCTTCCAAATCCTAACCAGACGTCGGTCAGTCGTCCCCACTCCATCACAGTATCGATCAATCTTTCTCCTCCTCTACCCGACACCAACTCATCGTTCCTAGTCCTAGTCCAGTGACAACCCTCAATCCCAGCCCAACCCACCTTTTCATGCCTCCTTAGCTAGTTGACACCATTACCTAGCAACAAAAACCGTGATCCTTAAACTCGTTTAAATGTCCTACCCTATTCGAGATCCCCCCATCCCTCGTAGATTTCTACTTAGCATCACCAGTTACTAGGTGGGACCAATAGTCCTTAGACACCTCCAGTGCCTCATTTCATCGCCACCTGCATGTGTGAGTCTTAGTTTGGTGTTTGTTTTTTATTATTATATACTTGGACTATATTTTGTTGGACGCGATCCTATGTGTTTTATCTCCATAAAAATCATTTGACTTGCAAAACGTATTTGGTGTGCGTTCAAAATATTTTATGTCTTAATTGTTTGTGGATTAACAACTGCGTTTCCAATTACATTTTTTGTGAACTGTGCACTTGATTAAATCTAATTTAAATTAATTGCTTATTTTCAATTTAAGACGGACTGTCAATTGCATTTGAACCCACAATAGAGTTCATCGGTAGGTGCATAAAATTTCACTTAAGGTCGCACTTTAGGACATCTATCATCCTCAACCTGCCTCTGCATCAAATTGGTATTAGAGCACCAGGTTGGGCTACATTATATGCTACGAAGTGGTACGTTGATTTGTTCATCCATGTCTGACCAGAACCTTACCGACGATCGGGCTGCCAGTTCGAATTCGGACATGATGCTCACCGAGTTCCAAAGACTAGTACTTGTTTGATTCGAGTAGATAATAGCCCAACTTGACATTATTAGGGATGCCATTGCTAGGGTTAGCACTAGAATCGATCTGTTAGACATCCCTAGAAGTCAGGCCCCACCACCACGTTATGATGAACTTTCTGACGATCCTTGAGATGCTCCATCACCCTCAAAGAGACGTGCTAGAGACCGCCTTGCAGAGATCCCTCTCCTCCTACGAGAAGGAACCTCGAGCAAGCCTATGAGTATCTACAAAGTTCATCCCCTATGAGACACCAACGCCTACTCGACGAACCTCGTTCACTCCTTCCACCAGGTCGAATAGGTCGTGCTCCGCCAGCACGACACAATTTTGATCATGATGATAATTATGAAGATTGATGAATCTCAGATCCATGTCGCGGAGTAACCCCAATCGAGGATGACATTACCCAGCGGATTCACATTGATGCACCATCCGTTGACGGTCATCTAGATTTGAAGTCATTTGGTGACTGACTTCTTGATATGGACCATTACTTTGTGTGATACGAGATGAGTGATCAGAGGCGGGTACGATTTGCCAAAATAAAGTTACCTGGGCAGGCCAGGATCTATTGCACGAGCTTATAGCGATCTCTTGAGCGAGACAGAAACTACCCCATCACCATATGGACTGAGATGAAACAACGGCCGAAAGAAAAAATTTCCCATTTCATGTCGTAATCAGTTGTTAGACCAACTTGACGCTTTTCGACAGGGGCCCTTACATTTAGTGAGTATATGTCGTCTTTTGATGAATTAGTGGTGAGAAGCGCCATTCTAGAGGAGCCCATCGTGACTACGTCCTGCTTTCGGGGAAGACAAGGATTTGAAATCTAGAGGGAACTCATTCTCCACAGAGTACAGACGGTCAATCAGGTGTTTCAGCAAACACTTGAGTATGAGCAGAACCTGCACACTGTGGGCTCGAGTCATGTCAACCATCGACTGATACCTCTACACTTAGGAGGTCCGCCCCAACCACTGCCCCAAAACCTCCTTGCAGCCTTGAGGATGCCAAAAGCAAAGTGCTCATTCTTGAACCTCCAAAAAAGGGGTGTATAGTGTTATAAGTGCTCTAAAAGAGGACACATAACGACACAATGCCTAATTAGAAATTAATTGGTTGAAGAAGAATGCGAGCCCAGTATTGAAATTGAGAATAAATCAGTTGAGGAGATTACAGCTACTGTATAGTACAGATGGTGTTGAGAGATTGCAAGAGTAAGGAGTGATTCACCGCCTTTTGCACAGCCCTCGTGCAGAAGAGGACTGACGCGGGCGGCCCCTGCAAATTATTCATAGATAGTGGTAGTTCTGTAAACATTGTAGGTAGGAAATATCTAGAGCGTATGCAACTCACGACCGAGTAGCACTCACATCCTAATCGCGTCCTTTGGGTGGGCAAGTCTACCATCCAGGTTACACATAAATGCCTAGTGTCGATTCATTTAGTGTTTGGGCGATCATGATTGTATGATCGCGATGCTACATGTTATATATGATCTAATACGTGTGTATTCTTTGATAAGGGACGAAAGATCACACTATCCTCGACCCAACCCAGTAACCCTCTCAATGGTAAGGTCAACTTGACAATTGGTGCAGGGATCAAGGCCATTGCACATCTTAAGGAAGAGTGACTTTTTGAGAAAAAAATTTAGATACTGGCGTTATAGATGTAGTGACAACCACTGTGGCTTCTTAGGCTTCTACAAAAATTATGATTATAGATTCAAACGTCTGTCACTTGTTGGATGAGAACTTGAATATCATGCCCAAGAAGTTCGCTGACAAGCCCCTTCCTTTGAGAGACATTCAACATGTGAATGATCTAGTCTCGGGGGTAACTTTGCCTAACTTACCCAGTTACCCCTCTATTGCATGAACCCAATTGAACACGCCAAATTAACGCGACAAGTTGATGACCTCCTTCAAAAGTGTTTTATAAGTGAGAGCTAGAGCCCATGCGCAATACCCGTCCTTCTTACTCTGAAGACGGATGGGAGTTTGCCAACGTGTGTCAACAGCCATGCTATTAATAAAATCACAGTGAAAAACCGTTTCACATACCCCTATCTCGACAACCTACTGGATGCGATGGCTTGTGCCCAAAACATTTCAAAAATCGACCTAAAAAGTGGGCACCATCAGATTAGAGTGAGGGAGGGGATGAGTGGAAGACGATCTTCAAGGCGAAGGAAGGTCTGTATGAGTGCTAATTATGCCATTTGGATTATCGAATGCACTCAACACATTCATGAGGGTGATGACATAGATTTTGTGGCCCTACATGAACTAACTTTTGGTAGTATATTTCGATGATATTTTAACATACAGTCAGGGCCACACATAGCACATGCACCGTATTCGCTTGGAATTTGATCGCCTCAGGAGGAAGAATCTATATATTAATTTGAAAAAAGTGCTCATTTTTATCTACATCTGTCCATTTTCTCGAATAAATTGTATCTGCTTCAGGTATTTGGGTTGACCTTGACAAGGAAAAGTACATTCGTGAGTGGCCCATCCCGACAAATATTCATGAGGCGAATAGTTTCCACGGGCATGCCACGTTCTATAAAAAAAATGTTAAAGATTTCAGTTCTATTACAGTGCCCCTTACGAGCTGCCTCCGTAAGGGAGATTTTGTATGGAAGAAGGCAGTCACTCGGGCATTCCAAGAAATTAAAGAGAAATTATCATCCTCCCATATTTTGCATCTTTCATATTTCTCTAGGGCATTTGAGGTGGCTTGTGATGCTTCAGGAGAAGTATTGGAGGAGTACTTAGTCGGGAGAATCGTCTGGTTGCTTACTTCAGTGAGAAACTAAATGACACCTGACAAAAGTACTTGAATTATGATTGCGAGTTTTATGTTGTTGTGCAAGCACTTCGTTATGGGCACCGATATCTCCTACATAAGGAATTCATTCTGTATTTTTGAATGATGAGGATTGCTACTCACCTAGAGGGAGGTGAATATGTGATTTACTTAATTTTGAAATTTCTTAAGTTATACTTAGAGAGCACAATGAGTAAGCAGATCACAACATATAAAAACAGCACACAACACACAGTGATTTATAGTGGTTCCCCAAAAATGAGTACATCCACTTTCCTTCTACACCTATCTAGCAGAGAGCTAGCTTAGGCCAAACTTTTCCAAATTCTCTTCTCAGATTCTCAGATCATACAATTTCAAGAACACAAGTTCCCTACCTCAGATCTCCAAACAGATCCTACACCTCAGGCTTTCAACACAAGCCCTACAAACTCAAATTTTCCTTAAGCCCTAAAACCTCATATCTGAAAACAGATCCTACACTTAGATTCACACGGGAATCTTACAAACACAGATCCTACAAAGTAATAGCAAAGAGATTTTGGCCCCTTTTGGGGGGATTTATTTTCACCGGTCAAGCGGTTGCGACCGCATGAACCGGACCTTAATTAAGGGTCCGGTTCATGCGGTCGCAACCGCTTGACCGGTGAAAATAAATCCCCCCAAACGGGGCCTTTGACTCAACACTCAAGAGCTTAAGTCTACAAGTAGGAGCACACACAGCAGCCTCCTTTCTTCTTCTTGATCACCACTTGATATAATCTCTTGGAAAGGCTGACTTGATCAAGAGAGCATGTATCAGAAAATGAGTTCTTCCCAAGAGATGTTAAATAAGATGATGAAACTTTCTCTAAATTTGCAGTGGTTGATGATGGTTTCTAGTTGAAGATTGACCAATGTTAAAACCTTTCACGGAACTTAGAAGAGTGAGTCGTGAAGAATCTCTGTGAATACAGAGTATTTGCAATCTTTTTTCTCAAGAGCTAGAGCTTGAATTCTCAACAACAACCTTTCTCAATCTCCAAGTCTTTCTTTTATACTGGACTTGGCCGATAGAGAAATCAAGGATTTGAATTTGAACTTTCCAACGGCTAGTCAATCTTCCTTCTGCAAATTCTTAAATAGGAGATCTCAAACAACTATTTTCGAATTAACCTAAGGAAGGTTTACATAATAAGAAATATTTTGTCTGGAATTCTTCAAATGACTAGCAACACTTTAGGAAGCAATCTTGAAATAGAATATATAACGATTGTCAAAATATAATAAAGGAATGATTTAGAAATCTTGGAAATATTCTCTAATGAATGAGAATAATTCCCCTTGTTAGCAATCTCTGACTTCATGCAGCAAATCCCGTGAAAAAACTTAATTTAAATCTCCTGCTTATGTTGCGCCTAAAATCATGGATATAGTCGTTGTGCCACGTGTCAGACTGGAGTAAATGGTTCAGAGTGACCATGACATGGTGTCATAAACAAAGTTAATTAGTACACATGAAGTATGTATAGTCACCTAAAAAACATATAGAAGTTATATAAGCAAACCTCTGACACTTAGCCATTTCAGCCTGTAGAACATTCTGTCACCATGATATCGATGCAGTCGAATCTGTACTGAGTCATGCATTCGATGCAGTTGAATATTTACTTGTCTATTAAGACGATGTAGTCAAACTTCTACTTAATTAAGAAGTCGATGCAGTCAAACTTTTGCTTAGCCATAAAGTCGATGCAGTCGAACTTCTACTTAGCTAAGAAGTAGATGCAGTCGATCTTTTACTTAGCTATAAAGTTGATGCAGTCAAACTTCTACTTAGCCAAGAAATCCATGCGGTCGAACTTCTCCTTAGTGATGAACTCGATCTAATCAAATTTTTCCTTAGTAAATATTATGTTTCTGTCTCTGATTCCTTTTGTCCTTAGTGACTTTTCCCAATGGTAATGACATGTCTAATATGTGATTAGTACAAAGATCAACATGAATTTTGCTCTTTGAGGATTACAAGGGCAAAATCCTATTTAGGTGACCAAGTATTTAACCATAAATTATTCATGCACCTAAGTTATACATGTCACACCAAAACTCAAACAACCATCAAATACAAGATGTTTATTGTCATCTTGAGACCTTCTTCAAATCAGGAATCTTGGGGGCAATATTCCCAACAATTTTGACAATTAGGTTATACGATACCATGAGAATTAAAGAAGAAGATAGGTCAGCGTCATGCAAATATGCAAAATTTCCATTCTGTTCTCAAGCACCGAGCAGGTGTTGAGAACAAAGCCGGTTAACGCCCTGAGTCGCCGAGTCAACCTCCTATATACTATAAACACACGAGTTAAGGGATTCGAGTGTTTGATTTACAACTACACAGAGCGCCCAGATTTTGGCGACATCTATGACACTCTAATGAGCGATCCTCCTGAGCATCGTGAGGGTTATGTGATTTTTGATGATTATTTATTCTTGGGTTTGCGCCTCTGTGTACCGCAAAGGTCCCTACGAGATTTCCTTATCCGGGAGCTACACATGGGCGGAGCCGCAAAACATGTTGGTCGAGGTAAGACAATTGCGTTGGTTAAAGATCACTTCTTCTGGTGTAGCCCTAAGAGAGATGTAGCGCAGATCGTTAGGCATTGTTAAGTTTGTTAGACCGCGAAGGGATCACACGAACCCACGGGTTTATATACTCCACTTCATATACCACGGAGACCCTAAATTTACATTAACATGGATTTCATACTCAAACTCTCCCGCACCCGAAGGAAGTTTGATTCAATTTTTGTTATGGTGGAACACTTTACGAAAATGGTCGTCTTCATTCCTTGTCAAAAGACCACTGATGCATCTCATGTAACAACTCTATTCTATAGAGAAGTGTTTAAGTATCACGGGTTACCCACTTCAAAAGTTTCAGACCACAGTATTCGTTACATGAGGTATATTTGGAAAACGCCGTGGAAGAAAGTTTGCACGGCGATGAAATTGTCCACCGCATATCGCCCACAGAAGGATGGGAAAACTGAGGTTGTCAGCCATAGTATAGGAACCCTTATTCGATGTTTAGTTGGAGATAGTTCTTCTACCTGGGATTCTGTTCTTCTCGCAGCTGAGTTTGCGTACAGTAGTTCAATAAATAGAACTACGGATGTGAGTCCATTTCATATCAGGTTAGGTTATGACTCTATGAAGCTCAATGATCTAATTTAATTCACTTTAGAAGACCGGCCCAGTGAGTTTGCAGAGTCCTTTATTCAATATTTTCATGCACTTCATGAGTCAGTCTGAAAGAAAATTGCAATGAGTAATGAGCAAGCAGATCAGCACATGAGGGATCAGACTTTTGAAAATTGTAGAGCAGGTGATGATTCACATACGATCTGAGAGGTTACCACAAGGAACAACAAAAAAACTAAGCGCTCGTCAAATGGGTCCATATAAAGTAATATGACGAATCAGTAATAATGTATATGAGATTGACATCTCTCAAAATATGAGAATAAACTGAGTATTCAATACAAATGACTTGACTCCTTACCATGAGGAACGCATGCATGTGGATCTTTCGCCACTCCCTTGCCTAAGAAACAACATCCCTCATTTCTATCCACTCCACCTCAGCCTCAACCAAATGAGTACCAGCATGAGGGTCACCTCGCACCATCAATGGTTCCACCAGTTCAATGTTCAGACGGAGATACATCTTGCTCAGAGCTACTTGCGACTGCAGGAGACATACTTCAGATTATTGCACATGACTTCACCGTCATGGGCAGGAGAGATACACTGCGTTATCTTGTCCTTTGGAGCGACCGCCCACTCTCAGATGGTACTTGAATTTCCCCAGAGAAGCTTGAGCGGATTTCCCCCAGACTATGTTAAGAGTGCAACAATCTTCACTCACGGAAAATGAGTACTTTCAAATCGGGGGTATTGATGGTGATCGCCGTCCCACGAACGTGCATTCCCGACTTCCTGTAGGCGGTGGTGATCAGGTACCCGTTCAGACAATACGAGTCCACGAATGCATACGTATGGTCGTTCCGAGATGTTTTCATGTATTTACTTTAATGTTTCGAGTTGTATTTGACACTCGATCGGTTCAGACATTATGAGTCGTCTGATCTGAGTGTCCTATTTCAATCATGTAGTATATGTACGTAGACAACGTTTAGAGAGGCATCATGGTTTTGATTCCAATTCAGAAGCGTCAATCCTCCCTCTCTCGAAGCGACGCCGAGAGGTGCTACCTTGGTGGACTCCAAGGCCTTGTCTTCAGCCCCCTTTTGTCGATCGTTTGCTTTCTTCCATCGTTGACTATCACAACCCTCGATCGCTTCCCCTTCGCTTCGACTGTTTACCATCCAGCAACCATGATTCTAATCTCTCCTCCTTCGTTGATGCATGCAACACCTCCCCTACCCAATCTAACGCGGTCCCACTTCTTCCCTGTTCCAACCACATGTCAGCTAGTTGTCGCCATTCCATCACAGTATCGATAAGCCTTTCTCCCACCCGACTCAAGCCCACCTTTCCCAATCTCAATCCAGTGACAACCCTCCATTCCCAACCCCAAACCAATGACAGTCCACTATTCTAGCCCTGATCCAATGACAACCCACCATTCTCTGCCCCCTTAGACAGTCCACACCCGTCCCTAGCCAAAGAAACCGGATGAGACATTTCACTTGAGGTCGCATTTTAGGGCATTCGTCATTCTCAACCTACCCATGCATCACATTCCCTCCATCCGGGAGACCGCCCCATGCGGCTGGATAAATCTCCTTAACCTTATACGATTTTTATTTGTACATGCACACGCTTATAATATGGTGAACTAATGAAAAATAATTTTATGTATGAGGATAGATGATATCCGGATGAGACGAGCCTTCAATCGAAAGATCTCGAGCAGCATCATTTAAATAATAGGGTTCTCAGGGGACCCGTCAATAAGTGTTTAATCTTTCAGCACAATTGCATCATCACATTCATAACATAAATCTACTGTTATGCACCCTCACTTGCGACATTAATCGAGCATCTCACAATCGCCTTAGCATACCGCGCCTAAATCCACAAACTTTACGACTACACTAAGACTCGTTCTCCCTCGTAAGCAATAAGTATCTACCCCAAAGGGGAAACACAATTCTGATATGTTAATGCCTTGCCAAAAAGTGTAAGAAAACGAGCCAATAAACCTTTCTCTCGCAGGGTAAACAGAATGTCTCACCACCGCCTTAATGAATCCAAACCAGACAACTGAACTAAGACTCCCTCATAAGCGGTGGTAACCAACCCAAAGATGCATACACATTTCTGATACATTAACAACCCATCTTCTCACCCTCTCGAGTATCGATCGCAATAGTTCAACTAGAGGTTGATCATCAAGGTGTCTGCGGAACTCTCGAGAATGCCCCTTTTTGGGACCTCCCACGACAAAACCTTGAGATCAGATCTTGTCGACTCATCGTCGGGTTCGTTGGCTCATGCATAATTCATTAGGTTACTTTTGCCTATTTCCTAAAAGGAGTCGGTAGGGCAATGATGTGATCTGTGAAACCTAGGCTGTAGTTTTTGAAATATAAATTGCGATCTTTAAAATATTTGCGGCGCGAGAGGCATTCACGGGCTAATTTCCAACGAAATAAACGGTCAAGGCATCGCACACGAACGTAAAGCTACCACACGTGCATGATAACGTCACAAATCACAATTCCACAGGCATAGTATTCAAGAGGGAGGCAACACGGATATGGAAATTAACGGAAATTAAGAGATGTGATTAGTAGGGCAAGCTCAAATTAATTACCATTCGTTTAAATATCATAAGCATAAAATATACTTGAGGATGGAGCGAGGAGACGCGAGGTATACCCAAGGCGGAGAGGCAGTGGCTGGAGCTGTAGTAACCAGAGAACTGTCCGGTTGCAGGAGCAAGGGAGGGTGGCTGGAAGCTTGATGGTTTGCTGAAGGAGCCTGAATCCGCCGGAGGAAGACAACGGACGCCTCGACGGTGGCAAACGATGCTTCAGGAAGCGGAGGTGACAGTCGACGAAGCCTCGCAGGAGGTTTCCGTCAAGCAGGAGAAATCTGGAAGGTTCCGGCCGGAGCTGGAGAAGAAACCAGCGGCAGCTTGGTCGTCGGCTACAGTGGGGAGAGGCCGCGGTGGAGGTATCTAGAGGTGGCCTTGTTGTCGTCGGGGAAGGGTAAAGCAACTCCCGATCTCGCCGGCCCAGGAAAGGGCCACCAGCAGTCGGCGGCGAAGGCTGGCGAGCGAAACTGGCGGTGTCAGCTTCCGTTGAGCAGGAACAGTGAGGAGGTTGGCGGCGCTGGAGAAGAATCGGATGAAACCTCACGGTTCATTCAATTCATTCCAGCCAACCGTGAATAGGGGGGAGGGGATTGTTTTTTAAAGGGATAGGTTTAGGGTTTAGATTTGGGCCTTGGTGGTGGGTTGGTTGGATCCTTTCAAGTGGACATACGTACGTGATTTTAAAATAGGCCTCACCAGGGGCTGATTTTATAACATAAATAAAAGTAGTTAATTAAATTAGCTTGCCCTAAGCTAACATATCCGCTAAATTACCGGACTTATGCATTTAAGGTCTCGTTGGCCGGTCACACCAACGTGCCAAACAAAAATTGCGTGAAAACGTGCGCGATAATACAAAATTAACACGAGTGCGCTATAACGTGCGCGACAAATCACAACATCCCAACTAAGCGCGAATACATGCGCGACAAGAGAAAAAAAATACAAGTACAATAAAATAAACAAACTAAAAACAAAAGAGATGCTCCACAGGTTGCATCAATTCCCCAGGGGTTGAGAGAACTCGACCCCATCAAGAATGCAATGCAACCAATCACTATCAAGTCCAAGATAGCGGTCAGAGAGAAGCTGCATAGGTGTCCTGCTGGTGTCGTGGCTGCGTCCCAAAACTTGGAAGTAACATTTAATTCCCCAAAACTCGAAATCCATTAGCGAAATTTTATGCAAATCATTTAAAGAAATAGTAATTATCTTGCAGAGGATGACAGGGGCGGTGTGTGTAGCAAACAAGTGGTGGGAAGGAAACGTCAAACAAATGGAAGCAAGCCGTGGAACCAGTAATTCTTGACGCAACATCCTCTTGCTTGGTAGACACTTACGTTCGTCTGCTAGACCAGGTCTGTCCATCGCTTTGACGTCACTCGATAAAATCCCACTCGAGTCACAACATTTTAAGCAGATCCCAAATCTATCGATTATAATCTTCCACAAAAACCCATGGAAACGAGTGTCCCGATAAGGAGTATAAAACCAAGCGGGTCATCTCAACTCTCCACGCACGACTCGACCTAAGAATCACAAACATCAAGCAATCGAAGTGAGGAGCCCCAATGTGCTCGACTGCCACCAAGGACAAACGATGTGGATTAAACGCGTGCTCATCAAATACGAAGTCAATAAAAGGTGGTGCTTCCAGAGCACCCAAAATAGATGACTCGAGAAAATCAGATGCCTCCCCCTGGAGCGAGGGTCCAGGCCGAAGCGTAGCACTAAATAGGAGTGGTGTAGTGGAGACTAAAGATGACGATGTAGATGCTAGTTTGGTCCTCCCAGGTGCTCTAGGAACATGACAATTCTTCTGGGGAAGAAGAATAATCTTGCGCCCATGGCAATCAAAAGAATGGGAGTTCCTCACACCACCATGCAGAACATGTCGGTCATACTGTCAGGGTCGTCCTAGAAGTATATGGCAAACGTCGATGGGGGCGACATCACATAACACTGAATCACGATACACATCCCCGATAGAGAACTCAACCTGACAATGATGAGTAATGGGTATAGTCAACGGACTACTGACCCCAGATAAATGGTACGGCTGCTCTAAGGGGCGCGTCAAAAGTCCTAACTTCTCCACCATTCGCTGAGACACGTAGTTTTCCATACTGCCGCTATCAATAATGATGGAACAAAAATGCTCCTGAATGCGGGCGGTAGTGCGGAAAATTTCCTTTCGTCGAGGATCCTGCTCAATGGTCTCGCCAGAGGTAATCAAACTAGAGTGAAGAGCACAAACTAGGTGCTCTGCTTGCTCGCCCTCGACCTCGATAACACTATCAGCCTCGGGCAGGGGCTCAGGCTGGGGGATCACTAAGGAAAACCCCATACTCGGGTTCACCCTCGGTGGTGGAATCAATCACTGCAACGAACTGGCGTCGCGGGCACTCAGAAGACTTGTGCCCTGGCTCCATACACTTGAAGCATCGAAACACTCCAGTGTGGGGTCGGGCTCCTATGGGCTCCTTACCCGGGATGGGCCAGGGTGAAGAGTCGGGGCTCCAGTAATGGCAAGAGGTGGGGAATCAGTAGTAGCAGATGTGGGTGTAGTAGTGGTGGAAAGTGGACACACCAAGTCAATCGGGAGGAAGAAATGAGGAGGAAAAAACTCATCTTCCTGGAGTAGGGGCTCGGGAAGAACCTCCTCGATCGAAGGGGGTGCTAAAGCGGAGACAGGTGAAGACACAACTTCAATCAGGGTGGTGAAAATAGGAAGGAGCTCTTCTTCCTGGAGCAGGGACTCAGGAAGAACCTTCTCGACTGAAGGAGTGCTGTAGTGGAGACACGTGGAGTCACGACATCAGTCGGAGTGATAAAGATAGGAGGAAATTTTTCTTCCTGGAGCAGGGGCTCCGGAAGAATCTCCTCGACTGAAGTGAGTGTCACCGTGGGGGTGGGTGGAGCTAAAGTGCTCGTCGTGAAACTGAGGAGATGTGGTGGACTAACGAAACACCTAACCTCGGGTTCCACTATGTGATATGAAGTGGGAAGGTATGCAGGAGCAGCATAATACGTGCGCGTTGTCACCTCCAGGTTGTGAACAGAGGTGCACAACTCACCCAAATTCTATCGGACGTCAGCAGTGATGCGCTCAACATCTTTCTTCAAAGCTTTAATGCGCGCATCTAAATCACTCATCATTTTTTTAAAACGAAAATTTCTAAACTTAGAATTTGAAAACGACCAGCGCTCGGCTATCCCACGATAGGAGTGAGATATCCCAGCAGTCACACCAAACTGATGTGATCCGAAACCTAGGGTTGTAGTTTTTGAAATATAAATTGCGATCTTTAAAATATTTGCGGCGCGAGAGGCATTCGCGGGCTAATTTCCAACGAAATAAACGGTCAAGGCGTCACACAGTAACGTAAAGCTACCACACGTGCATGATAACGTCACAAATCACAATTCCACAGGCATAGTATTAAAGAGGGAGGCAACACGGATATGGAAATTAACGGAAATTAAGAGATGCGAATAGTAGGGCAAGCTCAAATTAATTACCATTCGTTTAAATATCATAAGCATAAAATATACTTGAGGATGGAGCGAGGAGAAGCGAGGTATACCCAAGGCGGAGAGGCAGTGGCTGGAGCTGTAGTAACCAGAGAACTGTCCGGTGGCAGGAGCAAGGGAGGGTGGCTGGAAGCTTGATGGTTTGTTGGAGGAGCCTGAATCCGCCGGAGGAAGACAGCGGATGCCTCGACGGTGGCAGACGACGCTTCAGGCAGCGGAGGTGACAGTCGACGAAGCCTCGCGGGAGGTTTCCGTCAAGCAAGAGAAATCTGGAAGGTTCCGGCCGGAGCTGGAGAAGAAACCAGCGGCAGCTTGGTCGTCGGCTACAGTGGGGAGAGGTCGGAAGGCAGCGATGGAGGTATCTGGAGGTGGCCTCTTTGTCGTCGGGGAAGGGGAAAGCAACTCCCATCTCGCCGGCCCAGGAAAGGGCCACCAGGAGTCGGCGGCGAAGGATGGCGAGCGGAACTGGCAGTGTCGGCTTCCGTCGATCAGGAACAGTGAGGAGGTTGGCGGCGCTGGAGAAGAATCGGATGAAACCTCACGGTTCATTTAATTCATTCCAGCCAACAGTGAATAGGGGGGGAGGGGTTGTTTTTTAAAGGGATAGGTTTAGGGTTTAGATTTGGGCCTTGGTGGTGGGTTGGCTGGATCCTTTCAAGTGGACATAAGTACATGATTTTAAAATAGGCCTCACCAGGAGCTGATTTTATAACATAAATAAAATTAGTTAATTAAATTAGCTTGCCCTAAGCTAACATATCCGCTAAATTATTGGACCTATGCATTTAAGGTCTCGTTGGCTGGTCACACCAACGTGCCAAACAAAAATTGCGCGAAAGCGTGCGCGATAATATAAAATTAACACGAGCGCGCTATAACGTGCGCGACAAATCACAACATCCCAACTAAGCGCGAATACATGCGCGACAAGAGAAAAAAAATACAAGTACGATAAAATAAACAAACTAAAAACAAAAGAGACGCTCCACAGGTTGCATCAGGCAAAGAGACCCCCATCTCCTACTAAGGAAAATAAGATAGCTCTTACTTCCTACGTGCAAGATTGAGTCGCTAGATCCCGCCTTCCCCCTTGGCCTAGGTAAGACCCCCTACTAGTCTCTAAAAATGTTCTCTCATTCTAGGCAGGTATCCCTCGACATATGAAGCACTTCGGAAACGACCAAGGACCTGAGCTCTAGCCCTAATTCAATGTGAGAAGGTCTCGCACAAATCTAAAGAAAATGTTCAAGAATAGTTCCCAAAAACTTTTATCAATCCGGTGACATGCAGTGCATCAAAAAATGGTTACAAGAAAGAAAGAAAAGGCAACATGCATGACTTCAACTACATAGAGAAGTTTCCCTTAGCCGCTAGACAAGCTACCATCGCTACCAGAGACATCACTGATGTTGCTTCCCACAGACCCGCACACACTAGTATTGTTGCTAGATGAATTGCTAGAACTTGAAGGATCTTGAAGAGGACTCCATGGTCGGAATTGCGGAAACAAGTAGAAATTTACTCGAGTCCTTTGTCGTTCATTTACTTTTGCCTATTTCCTGAAAGGGATTGTAGGGCCAAGAGACCCCTATCTCCTACTAAGGAAACCAAGATAGCTATATCTGCCTACGTGCAAGATCGAGTCAATAGGTCTTGCCTTCCTCCTTGGCCTAAGTATGATCCCCTACCAGCCTCTAAACATGTTCTCTAATTCTAGAAAGGCATCCCTCGACATACGAAGCAGTTGAGAAACGACTAAGGACCCGAGCTCTAGACTTCAATGTGAGAAGGTCTCGTGCAAATCTAAAGAAAATAATCATAAAAGAATGTTAAAGAAAAGTATCAGACCCAAAAACATTTATCTATCTGGCAACAGACAGTGTATCAAAAAATGGTTACAAGAAAGAAAAAAAAGGCAACATGTAGGACTTCAACTACACAGAAAGGTTGCCCATAGCCACTATTCAAGCTACTATCGGTATCAGGGCCATCACTGATGTTGCTTCCATCAGAGCCACACACACAACTATTGTCACTACATGAATTGTTAGAACTTGAAGGATCCTGAAAAGTAGGACTCGTCGGCCAGAATTGCAGAAATAAATTAAAAATGGTGAGACCCCAACATTATGGAGCTCCACCATGATAGAAAGGCCAGCCTTGAAGCCCAATTGATAATTTGCTTGTAGGACCTTCAGAGTCTCCATGATGTCAAAAATGATGGGGCCCTACGACACCTTCTGCCTAATGAGTCATATTCATATAGATATTTATTGATTTCTTTAGCTCTATTTTATTGGTGCTTTGCCACTAACTTTATGGTTATTATAAGATATTACTCGTATTTTGTAAAATTGTACTACATGGGACTGTTGAGAGCGAAAGAGTGAATTTTTATCACTTTGAAGCTTTTGGGAAATATTTCTAGAATTATGCGTAAGGTGCATGGTAGTGCACCTTAAATTGCACGACAGCCCACCCCATGGTATCCTTTGTTCCTGCTACATTTTTATTTGAAGTCTTTTGTGCCTATCACACATGACGGTGTGTAAATCTCTCTTTCTCTAATCTTCTTTGCTATCTCGCTCACTCGTAGTTCACTTGCGATCGTACACTGCCGCAGTAGTTTCTTAAGGATTTGCAACGGACCTCATGGTCTCGTGCAGACCATGTCAACAAAGCCCCCTCATCCCACACCCTCCCCCTCGATGTCCCTCTCGTCAATTCTCTCTTCATACAAAGGATGCGAGGACTGATCATCCTCACCCCCGTTACCCTTTTCAACCACGCGGGCGCGACAAGATCCTTAAGCAAGACCCTAGGGTACCCCTGCTCCCTTTCACTTCCGCTTTCCTCTGGATGACGACCTAAATTCAGGCAAGAGCAACTCGCCGAAGGTGTCGTGGAAGAATTGGTGGACGGGTAGAAGGTATAGGCCATATCGTCGTTTTAGCCGTAGCTTTCGGCCCTGCACTAGAAATTCTCAAGGCAGATGTCAAGTCTTTACAATCACAAAGAAAAATGATTAGTGTGTTTATTAAGAAAGTAAGAAGAAAACAAAGACATGGAGTTCTCAGGAAAGATTTACCTGCCACCAGGGAAAAAATAGAGTGAAAGAACAAGGAAGCGACGATAACATATGACGTCGAGATGTCAGTCCTGAAAGAAGTCAACCAAGTCTCACTCTGTCATCGTAAGGGGACAGTTGAGTAAGGCTCCATTTGGGGGGACTTATTTTCACCGGTCTGGTTCATGCGGTCGTAACCGCTTGACCGTAGAAAATAAGTCCCCTCCAAATGGAGCCTAAATCCGCTTCGACTCTCGTCAATGGAAAATGGGGATATCGTTGAAGTTGCCCTGGATGATAATCAAATGCTTATTCCAATGATGGAGCTTATTTTCCAAAGGTTTCGCCTTAGTGATGGTGATAACAAAATAAATAGTTTGATTATTTTGCGCCCTCACGTACATTAACGCTCGGAATACGGCGAGACTCGACGACATTCTTTGCTCTCGTAAACATATAGAGAAAGAAGTGATTAAGGCCAAGACTTAAGCATGGATTTGTAGTCACAAATTCATAATATTGCAACATGTCCGAGGCCATTTTTCATAAGGGTCCGTTCAAATCTCTGGAATTGGAATTGGGGCAACATAATTCAAATTTCAGTGTTTGGATGTTAGGAATTCCCTCGGAATTCGAATTGTCTAACTCCATGGAATTCAATCTTGTATTATAACCAATTCTTAGGGGTAAAGACAGATATTTCTTGAAATTTCATTTTTTATTATGGCCGTCGTCGCCCGATCTCATCGTTGTCGTCCGATCTCGCCACCGCCGCCCGATTTCGCCGCCGTCCGGTCTCGTCGTTGCCGCCCGATCTCGCCGCCGCAGCCCGATGTCGTCGCCACCCGATCTCACCGCCATCGCCACCCGATCTCATTGTCGCCGCCGCCACCCGATCTCATTGTCGCCGCCGCCGCCCGATCTCACCGCCACCGCCGCCCGATCTCACCGCCACCGCCGCTCGATCTCGCCGCAATCGCCTGATCTCACTGACGTCGCCGCTCGATCTCGCCGTCGTCGCCGCCAGATCTCGCCTCCGCCGCTCGATCTCGCCGCCGACGCCCGATCTCGCCTCCGCCGCTCGATCTCGCCGCCGACGCCCGATCTCGTCGTCGCCACCACCCGATCTCGCTGTCGACGCCCGATCTCGCTGTCGACGCCCGATCACGTCGTCGCCACCGCCCGATCACGCCGCCGCCCACTGGTCTCGCCGCCGCCGCTGCCCGATCTCGTCGTTTCCGCCCGATCTCTCTGTCGCCACCCGATCTCACCGTCGTCGTTGCCCAATCTCGCCACCGCCGCTGTCCGATCTCGCCGCCGCTGCCTGATCTCGCTGTCGCCACCCGATCTCACCGCAGCCGCCCGATCTCGCCGCTGCCACCTGATCTCGCCGTCGTCGCCCGATCTCGCCGTCGTCGCCCGATCTCGCCGCTTCCTTGCTGCCGCCCCCCCCCCCCCCCGATCTTGCCGTCTGATCACGCCCCTAATCTCATCGTCATCGCCCGATCTCGCCGTCGTCAACCGATCTTCTCGTCGTGTCCCGATCTCGTCATCGCCGCCCGATCTCGCCGTCATTGCACGATCAAAATTAATTGTTGGTCATAATTAATTGTTGGAACCCTATTACTTATTTGGGCTAGGATCACTATCATTTGTTTAGGATGATTAGTTTGACCCACTTTGTATAGTCTAGGGTCATAGGATATTTCCAGGGTTGCTACCTCAGAAGAATTCCAGAGAAATGCAGTTCGACGATCGCAGAATTCAGTTCGACGAAAGCTGAGCGCAGTTCGACAATCGTCGAGCTCAGCTCGGCGAACTCAGAGTTCTACCTCTGAGTTTAGCTCGACGAAAGCCGAGCTCCGGTCGACAAACTCTGACCTCAACTCTGCAGCTCAGCTCGATGATAGCCAAGCTCAGTTCGACGAATGACATATTTAGTTCGACGAACTCCAAGCTCAGTTCGACGAAAGGTTTGCTGAGTTCGACAAATTCTTTGCAGTGTTTAGGCAGTTATATTTATTCAGAGGCAGAATGATTTTAAGCTTTATTTCAGGCAGTTACACTCTGATAATTAATGCTAAATATTCTTAATGAATATAGCTGTTCCAGGCAGAGCATTAACTATGGATTTATCACAAAGTTTAATTCTAATCAATCTCCAAGGCAGTTACAATTCTCAAACAATGTCTCATCCGTTTCAGAATTAATGAATTCAAATGTTTGAATTCCTCTCAGGCATTCTTTATATATTGACAGAAGTTTTCTGCCTCGGGGTGAGACTGTACAGATTTTTTTTTATAGAGAATAAGATATTCTTCTTCAAGCTTCTTCCAGAAGAACAAATCTTCAATCTGAGATTCAACTTCATATCTCTCAAAAACATATTCTGGACAATGAAACTTTTCAAGAAGGCCTACACCCTGAAGAAAAGTCTCTCTCCTGATCATAATCTCTACACAAATCAGGGGGAGCTTTTTGCTTACAACATCCACTAGTCTTCTCAGAGAATCTTGACAGAGAAGACATCATCACCTTTTTAGTTTATTTCATAAACTGTGTACAAGATTTTTAACTCTCTTCAAAAGTTATCTTTTGGTTTCTAAGTCTCCTGATTAAAAGACTTAAGCTTGGTTTTGGGGCACCTAATCAAAAGCTCAAAGGGTTGCTAGATCTCCCTTAGAAAATAGATCTTCTGGTGGCAGGGCACCTGATCAAAAACCTGTAGTGGATTCCTACCAGGGTGGTAGAAGAGTGGACGTACCCATATTTATTGGGGAACCACTATAAATTTTCTTGTGTCGTCTGTGTTTGTTATTACTTTCTTTATTTGTGTGCTGTGATTTTTGCTTTATATATATATATCAGTTACTTTAAATCCGCTATAAAAATAAATTAAAGTTTTTAATATACACTATTCACCCCCTCTAGTGTAAATTAGATCTATCCCTCACTTTAAATTGGTATCAGATAGGGGTGCGAGCGGTTCGGTTTGGGTCGGTTTGGACCCAAACCGAAACCGAACCAACATGTCTCGGTTTTTGGTTTGTCCAAACCGACCCGAACCGAACCCAATCGGTTCGGTTCAAAGTCGGTTCGGTTTTTAGTCGGTTTTTTGCGGTTCGGTGTCGGTTTTCTGCGAAAAAACATAATCAAGTGTTATTTTATCGGTCATCATCCTTTTACTAATTTCATAATCTTTATCAACTGAAAATTTATATTAAATAAATAACATACAAATTTTTTGAATACAAGTCAGAGAGAAGATTTATTAAATCCACATCACACACAAATAACTATTATATTCATGTGTTTTTAGACATGCAGAGTTTAGGTATATTGGGGCAAACCTTCCTTATGACATCTCACAATTCTCTATAATAACTTGGACAAATTTAATATTAATAGATCCAACAATAAGCAATTAGAGCAATTAGAGTATCACGATAGATAATCATTGTCGTTATTAAATCAATTTAATGTACATAACATCTCAAATAATTAAACTCTTGATAAAACTTTTTTCTAACAGAATTACTTAGGATCTGAAGAACTCTCTAAACCTAAGGAGAAGGATCAGAAAAATCTCACCAAGCACGAAGATGGGGAAAGTGAACTTCGTTGTAGACCCAAAGGTGATCTGAAAGTTGCTTGATCAAATACACCCCAAAACAGTGGTAAAGTGCTCGGTTCGGTTTGGTTTAATCGGTTTTCACAACTTGAAAACCAACCCGAACCGATAAGCCTTCGGTTTTCAAAAGCTCCAAACCGAACCGACACCGGACCGGGCGGTTCGGTTTCAAAGTCTGTGTGGTTTGGTCGGTTCGGTCGGTTTAGTCGATTTTCGGTTTTCATTCCTCACCCCTAGTATCAGAGGTTGGTTCTTTGGTTTTACAGGCTAACACCTGAACCATAAGATCTGATAGATTTTATTTTTACCTAGAAATTTATCATGACACAAAATAAAGAATATTCAAGCACTAGACCTCCTGTGTGCAATTTAAATAAGTTTGCACTATGGAAGGCAAAGATTAGACTTTATATGAACTCTATTGATGAAGATATCTACAATTCCATTTTGACAGGTCCACCTTTACCAGTGGCAACAACAAGTACCAGTGCTGTACCACCTCCAGAATGGACAGAAGCTCGGAAGAAAGCAAAAATTGATGATGCAAAGGTTATGAACATATTAGCCAAAATAATGTCAGATGACATTTTCCAAAAGGTTGTTGAATGCACCTCAGCTAAAGCTATCTGGGACTCCCTCAATGCAATGGTAGCTGGATCAGCTGATGAAAGAAAAGACAGAAGATCCCACTTGATTTCTCAATATGAGAATTTCAAAAAAAGGGAGAAAGTGAATCAGTTGCTGAAATGTATACGCAAGACTCAGTCTCATTATTATTGAACTGAATACTTTGGAGAAGGACATCACATTGACAGAAGTCAATGATAAAATCCTCATGTGTTTCCCAAGCACATGAGATTCAAGGATCTGGTCAATCAAAGAAGCCAGAAGTTTAAATGAGATTACAACAGAAACCCTGTTGGGCAAACTCAAATCTTATGAGCAGCTCATCAAAACAAAGGAAAGTTGAACAAAGGACTTCACCTTTAGTAAGGAAAGAGAAGAGCATAGCTTTCCAAGCAACAGAAGAAGCAGAAGTTCTTCCAGATAATAAAAGATCTTATAGGTCTTTTGGCTAAGAGATTCTACAAAATGGCAAGAAAAGACTTCAGGAGAAGATCTTCCAGAAACAATGACAAACCAAGGTATGACAAAACACCAACTAAAGAAATTGTGTGTTATGGTTGCAGAAAACCAGCACATATTCTTCCAGAATGTCCTGAGAATCAGAAGAAGGATAAGAAGAAAGAGAAAGACTACAGGAAACACTCCAACAAACCCTTTTCTGGTAAACACAAACAGAATGAGAGGTTTTGTAGCTGAAACCTGGAGTGAATCAGATGATGAGTCTTCATTTAGCACAAGTGAAGATGAAGAAGCAAAGGCTAAGGAAGTTTGCATGATAGCAATCAATGCATCATGCAGCAATTCTGAGTCTGAATCAAAATCTGAATAAGATCAGGTAATCTCTATATTTGATTTTACTTCAGATCAGTTTAAAATAGATTTTAAATTACTATGTAAAGATTTAATACAATCTGAGAAGGAAATAAAACTTTTCTGAGAAAGAAAGTAACTGAATTAGATAATCTATCTTCTGAAAACATAAAACTTAAAGATGATTTGAAAATTGCTTCTGAACAAATAGTATCTTTAGAAAACACATTATCTGAGGCTAAAAAGTTTGAAGAATCCTTTAATGGGAGAAACATCAAACTGATGAATATCATAAGCACAGTTAATGTCAGGCTGAATGGCAAACTAGGCTTGGGGGCTTCATCTAGTAAACCTCATCTTTTACAGAAAAATATTTTATCTACACCTATAAAAAAATTTCTCTGTCAAAGGAAAAGAAGTATTACAAATTACAGATAAAGCCACTGAAGTTTTACAAAAGAATAAACAAAATCAAAATAAAATTTTCAGAAAAATTATGTTCAAAATAATTCGTCGAACCGAACTCGACGAAATAAATATTATTCGTCGAACAGAGAACGACGAACTATGAACACAGGATTTGAGTATAATTATTTCAACAAATGGTGTCCGACGAAATCAATATGATTCGTCGAACTGTGATCGACTAACGTGGAACACAGAAAATGAACATTATCATTCTGTGAATGGAGCTCGACGAACTCACACCCATTCGCCGAACTCACTCTCATTCGTCGAACTCAGCGCGACGAACTCAATATAATTCGTCAAACCCAAATTTTCAAAACAGAAATTTTAATTCTTTTCAAAATTATAATCAAACTCAAAAATTTATCAATCCTTTTACTCGGTGGATCATCCCTCCTAGGAGATATCATCCATTTGGTTAGGCCTGTGCAAAAGTAACCGAAGAACCGAGAACCGGACCGAAACCGAACCGACCGAAACCGAACCGAATCGAACGGTTCGGGTCGGTTCCCGCCATGGTCGGTTCGGGTACGGTTCTTGGATATATTAGAACCGACGGTTCGGTTCGGTTCTCGGGTCCCGTGGTCGGGTACCCGAGAACCGACCCGAACCGTATATTTTAATAAATTTGATTAGGAATTAGGATACCATTGAACTTCCGCAGTGAATCCGCACTCTGCATAGTGCATAACTGCATATAATAATATAATATTTATAATAAGGCTTAAATCTTCATTCTCATTAGTCATTTCGACATTTCCCGTGAAGTTCCTCTTCGTGCTCCCAACCCTAGGCCGTCGGCCCGTCGCTGCACTGCGCCTCGCCGTCGCTGCACTGCGCCTCGCCGTCGCTGCACTGCGCCTCGCCGTCTTCCAGGTTCCCGTCCCCGTCTCGGCGTCTCCAGTGAAGGCCAATCGAAGGCCGAAAACTCCAAGCTAGCACATCTAGCTGCTAGAGTTCTCATCCCCTTCGCTGCACTGCGCCTCGCCGCCTTCCAAGTTCCCGTCCCCGTCTCGACGTCTCCAGTGAAGGCAAATCGAAGTCCGAGCGCTCCAAGCTAGCACCTCTAGTTGCTAGATTTCTCATCCCCGCCGGCTATCGCTGCACTGCGCCTCGCCGCCTTCCAGGTTCCCGTCGATAAGGTAACTCTTCCTCGCCATCTTCCAGATTTTTGTGTTCCTCCAGATTACTTACGATCAACTTGATAAATTCCGGTAAATCCTCCAGATTTCTTGTGTTCCTCCTCCGCTGGTTTCTCATGCTTATTTTACTAATGATAATCAAAGTGTGACTTATCTTGTGTGGAGCTAGTTATTATGCAGGATCCGGTTCCCATCAACCTTCTCTGTGAACAGGTGCCAAAAAATATGTATTCACTTGCAATTATTATTCACTTGTCATTCAGTTGTCTTTTTAATTTTGTACCCCCAATTTTTTATTTCATTTGATTGTTTTTAGATTTTCAATCTTTCTTAATTACATTGTGATTCTTAGTCTTCTTAACAGGTGCCAAAAAATCTTCTTAATTAATGCAAGAATGAAAACTCATTGTATAAAAAACAATTCTATCTCACGCTTTAAACAAATAGTCAAATATCTAGGGAAATAATTTGTTGTCCCCATAGAAAAGATCAAAAGATAATTAAATTGATATGAAAAGTTCATTAAGGAACCGAGAACCGAACCGAGAACCAAACCGAAATATACGGTTCGGTTCTGGTTCTACATTGTAGAACCGTGGGTTGGTTCCGGTTCCAAAATTTTGGAACCGAACCTATACGGGTCGGTCCTCGGTTCTGATCGGAACCGAACCGAACCGATCCGAGTTGCACCCCAACATTTGGTTATAAGAATCAACCAGAATGTTCTTACACTTCTAATTACCAGTATGAAAGAAAGCTAGGACCCAAGGTAACCTGGGTCAAGAACATCTAATTTTGTTTTGTATAGGAAAAAAACTATCCTATCACAGAGGAACAGTGGTATTTAGATAGTGGATGTTCAAAACATATGACAGAAAGCAAAGCAAACCTGAGTGACTTCAAAGCTAAGCTTGGACCTAAAGTCATTTTTGGAGACTTCAACTGTAGACAGACAAGAAAGCTATGACAATGTCAAGGTTGGAGTAGTTACCTTCAGGAAGGTAGCTTATGTGAATGGTCTCAAGCATAACCTCATCTCCAAAAGTCAGTTATGTGATGAAGGTTATCAGGTATCTTATAATAAGTCATTATGTTTTATTACTTCTGATAAAAAAAAATTGTTTTAACTGGAATTAGACAAGGTAATATATACTTAGTTAACTTTAACTCTGTTAATTCAGAAATTTGTCTATTCAATCAAATAAGTAATCAAATGAATTATGTCATAAAAGATTATGTCATATAAACTTTAGGACTATTGCTAAACTATCTAAGGGCAACCTTATTAGAGGACTACTTTCTGGCTCTTATAAGAAGGAAGGACTTTGCAGGGCTTGTCAATTAGGCAAACAAACCAAAAACAGTTTTAAATCCATTTCTAAGAGTGATTTACCCAGGATTTGTATTTGCTACATATGGACATTTTTGGACTTATTGCAGTACAAAGTTTGGGAGAAAATTCATATACTTTAGTTATTGTAGATGATTTCTCTACATTCACTTGGGTGTTCTTTCTTAGAAACAAGTCAGATAACTTTAAAGTTCTTACCGACTTTCTTAGGAAACATCAAGATTAAGTACTTTACTCAGATTGCATTGATCAGAAGTGATCATGACACTGAGTTTGAATCTCTTCTGATAAAAGAATTCTGTGAGAAAGAAGGTATCAGACATTGTTTTTCTGCTCCTAGAACTCCTCAACAAAATGGGGTAGCTGAAAGGAAAAAATAGAACCCTAATTGAATCTGCTGGAACATTACTTGCAGATGTTCACTTGCCCTTATCCTTTTGAGCAGAGGCAATAAGCACAGCAAACTATGTTTTTAACAGAAGTCTCATACATAAACTAAAGGGTAAGACTCTCTATGAATTACTTAAATCTAAGAAACCTAAAGTAAACTATTTTAAAGTTTTTGGTTGTAAGTGTTACATTCATAACAATAATAAGAAACACTTAAGGAAATTTGAAATCAAAGCTGCAGAAGGAATTTTTCTTGGATATTCTCAAGTCAGCAAGACTTATAGAGTGTTTAATAAATCTACCCTTAAAATGGAAGAATCTGTGCACGTTTCTTTTGATGAAACTAATATGTTTTACAAGGAGAGAGATATCTCTACCATTGAATCTTTTCAGGTACCAAATCTGTGTGAGAAATTGGATGAATTAATCCTAACACAAGAGGATACATTACATCCTTCTCAACAGATTGCTGATGATGACAGTGATGAAGAAAATTCAGAAATGTGTGCTGAAAATGTTGTGGTCAATGAAATTCCACCAGAAGAATTAACACCACAAATAGTTGACCAACCAACTCTACCTGTTGATTTTATCACATTTAGAGATCATCCTAAATCTCAAGTGATTGGAGACATATCAGCTAGTGTTCAAACAAGACATCAATTGAATCAAAATCAGATGCATGCTTGTTTTATTTCTCAGATTGAACATCAATCCTATCAAAGATGCAGAACAAGATCCCCACTGCATCATTGCAATGCAAGAGGAACTCAATCAGTTTGAGAGATGTAGAGTTTGGGATTTAGTTCCAAGACCCAAAGACTATCCAGTCATTGGAACCAAATGGGTCGTCAGAAATAAATTGGATGCTCAAGGAGTTATTGTAAGAAATAAAACAAGATTGGTAGCTCAAGGTTATTCACAGGAGAGGAAGGCATAGACTATGATCAGAAATTTGCTCTTGTTGCAAGTAGAGCTGTCACTTAAAACCAAAAATCGCAAACCGAATCGGAACTGAACCGGAATCGCAAAAAACAGGACCGAACCGTTCGCAAATTATTCAGGTTCCGGTTTGAATTTTGGAACCGTGAAAAATATTGGTCAGGGTGTGGTCCTTACATTTTATTATTTGAACCAAAACTGGAACTGGAACCGCAACATACAAATCTCAAGCGGTTTCAAGATTTTTAGACCCGGTCCGAACCGGACCGAAGTAGAACCGAACCACAACCCGTTTATTATTATTATTATTATTATTATATTGTTATTATTTATAATTTATCTATAATATTTATACTTACTATCACGAGTGAAGCTGGTGCAGTTTGAACCCAAACCGCAATCGCATTAAAAAGAAAGTTGATTTTGGACCGAACAAAACTTGAACGCATAAAAACTGTATGATATGATTAAATATTGATGCGGTTTGGAGTCAATTTTTGCAGTGCATTTTTTATTTTTATATAGTTATATAATGTATTTTCAATTTAATTATATATATTTTTTGAAATATTTTATTTTAAAAATATAGAAGATATATAACTACTATTTATTAGTAATCATGAAAGACAACTAATTGTAGTTGATTGTTACAATTAAGCATGCCGATGAGACGTGCGCAAGCCAACTAGACATTGTGGCAAGTCGACACGCGTAGGAAAACGATGAATACTATCCCACCGATCGTGGAAAAGACCATCGAAAAGTGTGCATCATAATTATTTCTATTTTGATGTTGTTTTGAGTTTTACTATTTGCAGGTCGCTTTTATTTCATTCCGCGAAGTTTGATTTGGGTTTTAGTTGGAACCGATTGGAACCAGACCGAAATGCTTAGAACCGGACCGAACCGTTAGTGGTCGGTTTGGTTTTGGTTCTTGTTGAACCGTAACCGAAACCGTTGACACGACGGTTCCAAAAATTAAGCTGGTACCGGAACCAGAACCGGAACTGGTCAAACCAAACTAGGTTTTGGTTTCTAATTTGAAGAACTGTTACCTTAATGGTTTGGTTCCTGGTTTTAGTAGAACCGGAACCGTGACAGTTCTAGTTGCAAGATTAGAGGCTATCAGGATTTTTCTTGCATTTGCAGCATTCAAGAGATTCAAGGTATATCAGATGGATGTGAAGAGTGTTTTTCTAAATGGAGAGCTCAAAGATGAAGTTTTTGTAGAACAACCACCAGATTTTATCTCTCCAACTCACTTTTCTCATGTTTTTAGTCTTAATAAAACTCTTTATGGTCTTAAACAAGCTCCAAGAGCTTGGTATGAGACTCTTGCTTGTTTTCTTCTAGAAAATAAATTAAGTAGAGGCATGGTAGATAAAACATCATTTGTTAGACATCATAAATCAAACATTTTACTAGTTCAAATATATGTAGATGACATAATTTTGGTTCTACTGATTCCAAACTTTGCAAAATATTTTCTGACCTAATGCATTCTAAGTTTGAAATGAGTAGCATGGGTGAATTTTCATACTTCCTTGATTTACAAGTGAAGCAAACTCATGATGGTATTTTTAAATTTCAATCTAAATAGGCTAAAGAGCTAATTAAAAGATTTGGGATGTTAGATGCCTTAGCTATGAAAACACTCATGCCCTCTAATGTTGTAGTTGACTTTTATTACTTGATCCGGCATGTGCACTTGCGTGTAATACGTATACCTGTTTCGGGCGTATCAAGAAGTCAGACGAAATGAAAATAGAAATCAAAACCGAACACGCCACCGCTGCCGGCAGCCTGTCCGACCTACCCCCTCTGGGGTCGCCAGCGTCCGGCGACCCGTCGGGGGAGACCGGTTAGGCTGCCGACAGTGGTGGCGTATAAAAACAGTAGTAGCAGCCGGCTTTGTTGACCTCATCTCGTCCGACTTCCAACTTCCGCTAGCTTTCGCACTTCCGCGTCTCAGATCACAGCTTGGCCTCGCCATGTCTCTCACCTCAGCATTCTCAGGCACCCGCCCCAATTTTTTTTATTTAATCAAAAGAGCGACAAAATTCATGACTATGAAAATGACAAGAAATAGCCACACCACAATGAAAATTAAGGTTACTTAATAAAAGAAATTTCATGCAATTTGATCTGCTACAATTGAAGTAGGAATAACGTACAGTACCGCTAAGAAAAGACCACCACCGCTTGCATTGCGTGTAATACGTATACCTGTTTCGGGTGAATTTTCATACTTCCTTGATTTACAAGTGAAGCAAACTCATGATGGTATTTTTAAATTTCAATCTAAATATGCTAAAGAGCTAATTAAAAGATTTGGGATGTTAGATGCCTCAGCTATGAAAACACTCATGCCCTCTAATGTTATAGTTGACTTTTATTACTTGACCCGGCATGTGCACTTGCGTGTAATACGTATACCTGTTTCGGGCGTATCAAGACGTCAGACAAAATGAAAACAGAAATCAAAACCGAACACGCCACCGCTGCCGGCAGCCTGTCCGACCTACCCCCTCCGGGGTCGCCAGCGTCCGGCGACCCGTCGAGGGAGACCGGTTAGGCTGCCGGCAGTGGTGGCGTTTAAAAACAGTAGTAGCAGCCGGCTCTGTTGACCTCATCTCGTCCGACTTCCAACTTCCGCTAGCTTTCGCACTTCCGCGTCTCAGATCGCAGCTTGGCCTCGCCATGTCTCTCACCTCAGCATTCTCAGGCACCCGCCCCAATTTTTTTTATTTAATCAAAAGAGCGACAAAATTCATGACTATGAAAATGACAAGAAATAGCCACACCACAATGAAAATTAAGGTTACTTAATAAAAGAAATTTCATGCAATTTGATCTGCTACAATTGAAGAAGGAATAACGTACAGTACCGCTAAGAAAAGACCACCACCGCTTGCATTGCAGCTTGTTCGAGTGCATTGAAAATGCAAACATCATACTAATTAATATATTTATTCGGCTCTTTCTCAATATTGCGAACAGAACAACCACCGCCTTTCCTGCCAATATATATAATATTTTAAGAAATAACCACAATAATTAATTTGTTGAAAAGATTATCCCATTTCCAAATAAAACCTTCATCTTCTAGCTCTTCTCAGTAGGGCGGCGGCGGAGATTTGTAGTGGTAAACCAGCGGTGGCGGTGATTTATCATAGTCAACCGGCGGTGGCGGTGATTGATAATATAGTAAACCGGTGGCGGTGTAAACAGACAGCGGCAGAGATTTATAATGATAAACTGGAGGTGGCGGAGATTTATAATCTTTAAGCGGATGATCAGCGCTGCAGATGATCAGCGCTGTGGATGATCAGCGCTGCGGATGATCAGCGCTGCGGATGATCAACGCTACAGTGGTCTTCATCGGAGGGAGCGGGGAGGTTGATATGGGATCTGGAGGCGTGTTTTGGTCGGATTTGCTCGCCATGAGGAACGACGTCGGCGGGTTGGTGCGCCGGAGGAAGAGGGGTTTGAGCTTTGCCGACAGAGAAGGGAGCTGCAGTAAAAGCCTGCTCTTTTCCTGCGTCGCCGGCTCCCGGTGGCTCGCCGGACGATGCTGCAGGAACATGGAGCTCTCTCTCAAACTCTCTCCCCTCCCTCTCTCTTCTCCCCCCTCTGTTCCCCGCACTCTCTCTCTCTCTCTCTGTTCCCCGCTCTCTCTCTCTTTCTCTTTCTCTTTCTCTTTCCCTCTGTATGTTCCCTGCTCAGTTTATAATATCATTGATAAGCGGTCGATGATCAGCGGCGAAGGTAATGTCACTACTAAAAAAATGAGTATTAGCTACACATTTTTTTGTCAGGGTTCAAAAATCGTGGCTAATACACTAGTATTAGCCGTGATCGCAAAACCGTGGCTAATATTTAGGTTTTAGCCACGGCTATTAAAAAGCATGGCTAATACCTTTGTATTAGCCATGAAAAGCAAAAAAACATGGTTGATATTTAATATTAACCGACATTTAACAAATCACAACCATCTTAACCCCCCCATCAACCGTAGTCCCCCTATTCTATCGCCAAACAAAGGTTAAAACCCGTCGTCACTCTCGTGCTCTAATCTATCTCCCTCGCTCCTGCACTGCTGCACGCTCACTCATCTTCTCACCCGCCTCTGTCGCGCACTGGAACCAGCCGCCGCCGGCCCGCCCCGCCTTCTCCTTTCCGCTACAGGACGCGCGCCGCCCTCGCACAACCCGCCTCCGTCGCGCACAGTAGTTGTGATCATGAATCTCATGCTCCCAATGATTCCTCTCGACGGCTTCTCCACGGTGGCGGATCCATTGGTGACTCGCCACTCTCCTCTCGCCACATGAAACTAAATAGGTAAACACCTCTGTGGGCGAATCCCATCCTTCACTCCATCGCAAGCTCACATTTCATTATTTCCATTCCTCTGCCTCTCTGCGTCAGGCCTCTACAGCTTTAGAACTTGGGCATGCCAAGGCGCCAAGCTATGTTATCTAGTTTTACAAACCCTAATTCTATGCTTCTCTGAATGAAAACTACGAAAATTTTATGTCCTACAGTGTTTAGCAAATTGGTTCTTCTACGTTGATGGAATCCTGATGATAATGTTGTTAACTGCGCAGTTGAATCCACATTAATGTATGTTTGCACTGCAGATGTCCATAAAGGCATTTCTGTAGAGAATTCTCATGTCAACAAGGAAAATGAATTGCAAACGAACCAAATCAAACCTCGTGAATTGAGTGTGAGAATTTATTTTAATTATTTTGGTTTGCATCTAGAAGTTTTTTTTGTAGTTTCTTCAATTGTTGGCTTATCTAAGTAGTTCTTAGTTAAATGGTGCTGAACATTCAGATTTGGGTCTCCGATCTATTTTAAATCAAAGTATCAGAGGAAATGATACTGGACCTTCTATGCTTGATAGCAGTGACATGAAAGTGGAGACAATGGAGAAAATGGGATATGAGGTATACTTTCTCTATTTTTGTCAGTATTGTTGGTTACTTAGTTTTTTAGATATTGCAAAGTTTTACCTTCAAAATGGTGTGCATATCCATTTGGTGGCATTCCTCATACTTATGCGGTTCACATTGTCGTGTTTGTAAGTGAAATTTCTTGATCCAGCTTAATGAAAATTTGGCACATTAAGCGCTTGATGCTCCATTCTCATGTTGCACGCTTAGTTGTAGGTAGTTGTTATTAACACTACCTTTGTTGTGATAGTTGAATCATCTCTTCTAAAAATGTTTTCTCCAAAATAGTTCTTATATAGTTCTATGAACTTAAGTACTATCTCAATGCTAAGTTTATGGTTTCTCCAATCTAATTGGCTTGGGGTTAGATTACTTCTCTCCTTTAAAACTTGTAATATGTGAATTGTCAGAGGGTTATTTTTGCACATTGTTGTTGTCTATGATTACTAATTCCTTATTGCTTTTAATGCTTGGCATTGCATCATTCTTAGATCTTAAGACATTCCACTATATCACAATAGAAAATATATAGGACAATCATTGGGTCTATTATCTCTTAGACCAAACATATGTTTGCTATGTATTTGTGGGCAAGTAAACAATACTAATTTTATAAAATGATATATAAAAAATTGTCCAAATCTAATTGTACGGATTTGGAATAAATATTTGAGCTTCAGATTGCAAAAAGCAAACATCACTATTTCTACATGTTCCAATTTCTATTATTGATATAATTTAAATAATTCAACCATATTTTTGTTGTCATGCACAAAATTAATTGAGACTAAACATATAGAAATAAGACACTTAGAGATAATTCTAGTTTTCATTTATTGCAGATATTTTTTTAATGATCTTACTTGATTAATGCGTTAATTTGATTTTTGTTTTGATATCATCATTCTCGAACGAAACTCGACGAAGATCTCTCGAACGGAGAAGACATTTTCGTAGAACGGAGATCGGATTAGTTTCATTTTTCTATCATCATCGACCAATAGTAAAATAGTTATAGGTTCACAATCATTGGGTCCCTATTATACTGCAGGAAAATAATCAGGCGAGCTAGTAGACCAAACATAATGATATTTTACATCTCTTTGCTAGCTGAACTTTCATATTTGTGCTCAAAGAAGGTTCCAAGTAAACTTCAAATATTATTGGATCTATTTCAGGAAAAGGTTCCATCTCTGAAACTTTCTAAGTTCTTTGTTTTTTTTTAGTGACAGAAAATCTGCGTTTGAGAATTAGAAAGGTTGTCATTCACAAGATAACCATATAAAAGAATTTTTCAATTGAATATAAATTCTTAGTCGATATTGTTGGTAATCTGTTAGGCAAACACTCTGCTCATGATTATATAACCAGGCAAGTTTCTCTTGATGTGTGCCTTGGTTAATCAGAAGTCTGTGAATTGGGGATCAATCTTATTTGATTCCATTAAGAAAAAGATTAATAAAAAAGATGCTGGTTATGGCAGAATCCTGGGGATTGTCTTACAGGCTAAGTGTCCTGAACTTTTGGTCTCCCAGACCATTTATATTAATGCTTCAAAGAGGCTAACCTCTGCCCTCTTTGGAAGATGGGAGAGGGTAATCCCTAAGCCATCCAGGGCTACCTCTTCTAAGAATACTTCTGAAAGCACAAGGGCTGTTTCAACCACTCTCACAACCCCAGAAAAGGTTCCAGCTCCTCCAAATTCTTTTCTTTTACCATCTCCACACCATTCTCCTAGGCAATCATCTCCATCTCATCAACCTTCTCTATCTAAACAAATTCCATCAACTCCACATGATGATTCCCCACTTCCTCAGTCACCTATTCAGTCACCACCTTCATCTCCACTACTCTCTTCTCCTCCTCACTTCTCTCTACTGCATTCATCTCCACCTCAATCTCATATATCTCCACCTCATTCACCAATCCAGGAAATCATTCCTGATAACATTCCTCCTGTCATCCCTCCTTCATTCATTCCTCAAGCCTTCACTATCTGTCAAATCTGTGCAAACAGATCTACTGCTTCTACTCCAAATCCAACATCAACATCTGCTCAGAATCCTACTGAGTTTATGTATTTGGATTTTTCTTCCATTGCTTCAAATCTCATTGAATTTATTACTCTCACTCTCAAGAAACTAATAGATGAAGCAGTGGCTCCTCTTGTTGCTTCTATCTCTGCCCTCTCTTCTCAACTTGCCTCCTCCAATTTTGTCCCTTCTTCTGGGGACCTAGATTTAGGTCTCCCTGGATCTAGGCAGGGGGAGATGTTTTATGAAGAAGCTCCAGCAGTTCTAGTTGCAGCAGCAGGGGTTTTTGATGAAAATCAGGATTCAGAAATGCTTGCAGTTGTTTCAGTTGAAGATCAGATGACAGAAGAGTTGACAGCAGTAATTCCAGAAGTAGTTATTGTTGGTGATGTGTTTATCCATCCCACGGTCAACTTGCATTCTTTATTATCTTATTTTGATACTCTGCATAATGGTTTTCCAAGTTTTTGAGCTTGATCTTTCTAAAGCTATAGTATGTTATACTGCTCCTGTTAGTCCTTCAGTTTTAGAACAAATAAGGACCAGCCTTACAGTTGTTTCTTCTAGCATTACTCCAGTCTCTCAGCCTTTAGTTATTGAGAATTCAATGAATATTATAGAGCAAGTTTCTTCCCCTCCTTCCTTTACATGGGATGAAACTCCTATGCCCAATTTTGATGACATTCTTTTTCAAGACATGGAACAAGAAGATGATAGTGTACATATACAAGTTGATACATATTTGTTCATACACAGCCAGAAGTTCAAGTTCATGATCAGTCTGATTTGATTAAGCAGTTATCTGATTTATATGATCTCCCTGCAAAAGATTCCAATGATGACTCAGAGTCAGACGACTCAGAAGATTTTGGATCTAAGAAAAGGAAATTAAAGAAGAAGGCTCCTGCAAAGGTTGCTCCTAAACCTTCTTCTAATGCATATATTTCATACTACATTTTACATGGAATACCCCTCACTCCAGATCTTCCCCACTAGATGAGGTTCTCAAAGAATGAGCAAAAGAACAAGAAGAAGATGAGGAGATACTCTTCACCTCCAAAAAGGACCTCCTCCTCCAGCAGCAGGAGCAGCAGGAAATGTTTCTCAAAGGCCTACTTCTCATCATCATTCTAGACCTTCTCAAGACAGAAAAGATAGACCTTCAAGGTCAGATTCTCAAAGCAGTCAGCAGCAACAAACAAAGCAAAGCAGCCAACAGTCAAGTCAAAACAGTTCACAGCAATCAGATCAAGAGAGGCCTCCTTCACCAGTTTATGATCCAGAGATGGATCCAAATTTCAGAATGGCTAGATTTAATGAGCTTGTTTCTCTATCACAAATTAAGAAAGCTAAAGCAGAAGGAAAGGACACCTCTCAGTTCTCCACCATATCCTCTTATGGACAGAAGGAGCTTGACAGATATCAGGTGAAGAACTTGTTCAATGTGGACAAGTACATGAGCTTGCATCCAGAGGCAGCTGTGCCAAGGACTACCTCTCTGAAGATCATTGGCTCTCAGGATTTAAAGATGAGTCAAAGAGAAGCTGAAGATCCTAACAGAAAGTTGATCTTTACTAAACCATCTTCTGATTCTCTCTCTGAAGCTTCTAAGAAAGACACTTGATTTCTGATTTTATATCTTTAAACTATGTTATGTTTTTGAACTCTCAAAACACTTTATTATATATCTGCTGAAAGTTTTATTTCTGCTAGATATTTTTCTGCTTTGTGTTTTTCTCTTTAGATAGTATCCTCACCCAAATAGGGGAGATTGTTAGAACCATATTACTTATTTGGGCTAAGATCACTATCATTTGTTTAGGATGATTAGTTTGACCCACTTTGTATAGTCTAGGGTCATAAGATATTTCCAGGGTTGCTACCTCAGAAGAATTCCAGAGAAATGCAGTTCGACGATCGCAGAATTCAGTTCGACGAAAGCTGAGCGCAGTTCGACGAAAGCTGAGCGCAGTTCGACGATCGCCGAGCTCAGCTCGACGAACTCAGAGTTCTAACTCTGAGTTTAGCTCAACGAAAGCTGAGCTCCGGTCGACGAACTCTGACCTCAACTCTGCAGCTCAGCTCGACGATAGCCAAGCTCAGTTCGACGAATGACATATTTAGTTCGACGAACTCCAAGCTCAGGTCGACGAAAGGTTTGCTGAGCTTGGCACACCTCAAAGGCTCACCAATCTCAGAGGTTTGCACCTTCATGCGACTTTTTTGCGTCTTACTTCCTTTGGAGCATAAAAAGCGCGCTTGGGAAACATTTTTGCAGTAAATTTTTTTTCCAATATAAAGAAAGAAATAACATAATAACTCAATAAATTTTGCATGATTAAGTGTTCGTGAAACATAATCGAATGTTGAAACTTAGATATGATGCAAGTGAGCACATTTACTCTATTCTTTAAGAGATATAAATGATAATAATGAATGATGAAAATCTGATCAAGAAGATGACCTATTTTTGATGTTGATTATTTAAAATAGATGTTGTGTATTGCCCTCGTCAGCCGTGTGTCTGCACCTTGAGCCTTGCACCTAGACTCCAAGACACCTTTTATGCCTTGGTGCGGCTTGAGCCTTAAATAACTAAGGTCCTGCCACCACTGGCGCCCTGATGACCCCACCACTTATCTCACTATCAACACCTTGAGCTTCATCGCAAGGTCCTTTTCTTTTGTTGTCAGCAGTTGTACTCGCACACCCACGTCTACACTTTCAAAGCTTGTGTGTGTTGGTTGGATCTGAAGACGACGGTCCTGATTTGAATCTTCTGACGCTCGCAAATGACCAGATGTTGATACGGATGTGACTTCCTGGACACGTGTCGTGTCTCCTTCTTATGTAGCTCTACGGGGGATTATAATAAATGATATGTTTCACTCCCTTATATAAGGGAGTGGAAGTGTCGCTTTTTTACATCTGAAATACATTGTGTTAGGCTCTCTTAGGTGAGAGAGGTTCTTATGGGAACCAACCCTCAAGAATTCACCTTGAGCTTGCCTTGAAATGGACAGAGGACATGATGGGGATCCATCAGATTGTGCACCTGGAGGGGTTCGCCGCAAGGCGGGACCCACGTTCATTTATTCGTGCAGGCGGGCTTGATTGGATCGCCGAGCCGACTCTACTGTTGCGTCTGGCGCGTCGCCGCGAGTCAAAAACATATATTAGTCTATTTTTTGAGTTTATTTTAAGGTATTTAGTGGTCAACCCCACCGGTCAATCATAGTCGTTGATGGTGAAGCCCTAATTTGTTCTCTTCTTATAAATAGGTGTTGTAGGGGCTGAATTCAGTCATTGCAGAATTTGGAGAACTTCGAATTGATTCCCGAATTGCAGTGATCCCTCCCCGGTGCCGACGTCGTGGAACCCTAGGTGATGACTCCTTGGTGCTCGTTCTTACCCCCAAGGTACCCCCTACCCATGCCTTCATTTTCCACTCCTCAAACCTCTGTTCCCATCGCTGAAGCCCCCCAAACAACCGGTCGGTTGTTTCCTGCAAACAGCCAAGCCGCCAACCTGCTGTGCAGTCGCCAGTCCACCACCGGCCTCCTCCCCTTCAGCGCCTCCCCCCCCCCACCCATTCCGCCAGCCACCGCCCCTTCCTCCCTCCTCCAGCCAGACCGCCGGCTGGTACTCAAAACTCGGCCACCATTCAGCCACCCTAAGCCCGGCCGACCCCACCTTAATCATCCCCTCCGTGGATCCACTTCCCCACACCGCCCGATTCTCAAGATCATTCAAGATCTGAGAATTCCAGCCCCGATTCGTCGTTTCCCTGCACTCATATTACAATTTTTAGCCTGGACCGCTCCTACACATCGGATCTACCCTTCCCCGGCCCAAATCTACTTATACGTGGCTGGATCTTTCATTCTCTTGTCCGATCTCACCATTTACCGCCAAGGACAGCCAACGTCATCCTTGTCACACCGCCGGTTCCACCTCCAATCGTCGATCTACACACCCGGACCGAAATCTTTCAGTGTCTCGGTTCAGCCCGCTACTTCGTGAGTTTTTTTGTGGTATTGGTTTATTTGATTTGACATTTTCATTGGTACATATAAATTATCATTGCTCATAATTATTTGTCGCCGTCACTGACGACCGCATTGCATTTAGAGTCGTGTTAGTGTGTCGCATTTGTATTTCCACTTAGCGCCCTAGGTTTTGTGCACCCCGTAGCCTACCCTACATCAGGACTCCACGGACCTCTGTGAGTCGTCATTGAAGCGAGTGAGCATGGGATCATGTGAGCTCCTTTTGACACGACATCTTCTTGGGATATTTATCCCTCTTCCATGCCAATTCCTCAAAAGTAGCATGATTGAATGGTAGTGTCTAAAAAAATTATTCCCAGCGGTTGCGGGACTCAAAAGGGAAAATCAGTACCCATGATTAAACATCTCATTGATAACCAACAACTAATAGTAGATAGCACGTCGTGCACGGAGAACAAGAAGATATGAACCCTGTTTATAGACCGGGACCATCGCAATCTAGGTACCGGGGCCGATAGATATTTTTCTGTGGTTCTCTCGAGAGCTCGGAAAAACAGGAATCTTGTACACCTCGGTTTTAGTGAGTGCGTGGAGACTGGAGGAGGAACATCAAGAATGATCTGAAGCATGGGAGATCTCACCCAAGTGTTAGACACGACCATAGTAGTCTCTCACAAATACAAACCCATGAGGGATATCACACAACGTCCTAAGGGGTCTCGACATTCAAACCTTCTTTTTTGCCTTTTGGATGGGGAATTCTTATCCAGTCCTGAATTAGTGGTGGAACCTCTGATTTATAGACTCTTCACCACGTTAACATCTCTCTTTCTCTCGTTCTCTCTATTTTGCATGATGTTTTAGTGGAGTGGTTCGCAGTCATCCATGTCCGAACTTTCATAGTGAAGCCCGAGAGCGGATCATGGACCTCATGGTTTCATCATGTCTCCAAAAACTAAAAAAATATGATTTAGTTAGTATCTTTACCGTATTAAAAAGGAAACGTTATCTTTGGTGAAACATTCAAAAATACCAAATATAGCCTCATATTTTTTGATCTAATGGCTTAGCATATATTACAATTTATTTAAAAAAATAAAATGCAATGTCTATTTAAGTAATTACAACATATTCTCAAATTAAAAGTAATGATGAAAATTCATTAAATTGAAAAAGTTTTTATTAAGGCTCCAAAACCTACTATCGTAGGCTATTATTATGCATGTCAACTTTATTAGAGTTGATTTGAAAAGTAATGATGTAAACTAATTAATTTAATTTATAAAAGTAATGATGAAAAATTAATAAAAAAATGAATAATGATAAGATTTTTTTAACGAAAAACAAAAAATGATGTATAAATATTTTCCGCATTAATTAATTAATAACATGTTTATTTTAAACTACATTAGTTAATTGGTAGGGGTGGAGACCCGTGCTTATCGCAGTTGAGATAATGTCACAGTCGGGGTACTGTCGCGATTGGTCATAGGGGCTGAGCCCCATGTCTATCACTCGTAAACCAAAAAGGGAAAACAATCCAAATTTGTAAGGGAATGAGGCAGATGTTAATTTGATCCAAGTCATACAAATCAACTTGTTCCTATCAAAGAGATTGTGGCATCTATATTTGCATATTCTAATTGCAATTCAGAATCATAGCACCTCAGAACAAGGGCTTCTGAGACATTGTAACTAATCTCACTCCCAAGTTCCGCCTCTACTTTAAAATAAAATGGCATTCATGCCTACATCTTTCACCTATATTTTTCATAAGAAAAATATTGATTTGTAGATGTTCAATACTGAGTTTATAAAACACAAATAAACATAACATGAACAGATTACCTGTAAAGCGTTATCAGTGTGATCATCAAGAAGATAAAACACAAAGGATTCTAGTAGTGGAAGTCTGTTTATACCAAAGGATGAGGCAAAATCATCAATTATAAACCTCCATTCTGCATCTGGTAAAGTCCAATGCCGATCAAATAAATAATATAAGAACTAGAATATGTGAAGGATACTACATAGCAATGGAAAATTGAATCTTTAATAACAAAGTAAAATAACAATGAAATTTTAACCTCAAGGATACTATTGCTCTTTTGGCAACCACCATATCAGATGCCCCGTGTAAAAATATTACATCCACAGCAGCCCTTGAATTCTTAAAAGGATAACACACTGATGAATCATTTCTAGAGGACTTGTCAATTTTGGAAGTAAAATTAACCGGAGAATTTGTGTCCTTCAAACAAAATATATCTATTTCATCAAGTTTGTCTCCATAGCATTCTTCTATTTCAAGGTTTGACAATGCCTGCTCAATAAACAATGCAGGCTCGGATCTGTCACCAGAATATGCCAAATAACTTAAACTATTAGGCCAGGCTTGATTAATAGCTGCTAATTTCCTTTCATGAACTTGCGATGTCCATGACTGATAATCAGGATAGCAGGACTGGATATTCTCAAGAAATTCATGTTGAATGCACCATATCATGATCTCCAAATGCTGAGGAAAGGAAGGAAAAGGCCTCTACTTCAGTAACACAATATGATTTAATCTATCATGATAAATGTGCCATTTAATAAACAAAATGTAGAACATAATACTGAACTAAAATAAATGCAATATTTAGGGAAAACTCTGGAAAAGGAATCAATCAGCTTGACCTCTGTTTCAACTTCAGGTGAAAGACTGCTGCATCTTAAATTTTCAAAAATTGCCAAGAATTAAGAGAAATCAAATTATTTAAATTTTCAAAAATTGCCAAGAATTAAGAGAAATGCACAAATTATTAAAATAGCAACCCCATGCCAAGAATTGAATATACATATAAGCAAGATACTTAAAATTAGAGCGGTTAAGTTTCGAGCGAAAATCGGTCGAAAGTTGAATTGAATTTGGATTGTTCGAGCCAAAAGATCTGATCCACGACCTGAAAGCTTAGAATAAACATTATTTAATCTCATTTTGAGTCATGTATGGATCAGATAGAGAATGTTGAGAAAAAAATCAAGATTACAGGCTTATATAGCATATGTGTGTGTGTATATCTTTACCATATTAAAAAGGAAAATTGTCTTTGGTGAAACATTCAAAATTGCCGAATATAGCCATAGTGTTTTTATCTAATGAGTTGACATATATTATAATCTATTTTTAAAAAAATAAATACAATGCACATTTAAGTAATTACACCTTATTCTCAAATTACCTTATTCTCAAATTAAAAGCAATGATGAAAATCTATAAAATAAAATAAAAAATTTGTAGAGCTCTTATACTCACTATGGTAGGCTATCATTAGACATATCAACTTTATTAAAGTTGATTTGAAAAATAAATAAGGAAACCGATTAATTTAATTTGAAAAAATAACGATGAAAAATTAATAATATATGAATAATGATAGGTTTTTTAACAAAAATCGAAAAATAGTTTATAATAATCTTCGCATTAATTAATTAAGAGTTTATTTTAAACTGCATTAATTAATTGATAGGGGAAGCCCTATGCCTGTCGTGGTAGGGGTTCTGTGACAGTCGGGACACTATCAAAGTCGGGGTACAGTCGTGGCTGGTCGGAGGGGAGGAGCCCCGTATCTGGCACTTATATATATATATATATACAAGTGACAGGCACGGGCCTTCGACCCTGGGGCATTCGGCGGGGGTGCGACAGTCGGCGGGGTGCGACATTCGGCGGGGTGCGACATTCGCCGGGATGCGACATTCGCCGGTGGTGCGACATTTGTCGTGGGGACGACATTTGTCGCGGTGGCGACATTTGTCGTGGGCGGCGACATTTGTCGTGGACAGTACCCGCCCCTATGGCCTCGCGCGACAGTACCCGCCCGCTCTCGGCGGGCTCCGCCCGCTCCGCAACATATACATATGAGTACTCAAAATGACCGTAAAAAAATATAAATCAAGAATATAATTTTTATTTTGTAAAACAAATAATATTTTAACGCCAAAACATTAATTTTTCTCTTGTCATTCCTAGCTATAGACAATAGGTTTAGGGTATCTAGTGTTTTTATTTTTTGTATTTTAATATTGTAAAGTTATGTAATTACCTAAAAGGACATTGCCTTTATAATATACTAATATAAAGTGTGATATAATTGTGTAATTATGAATACAACTATAAGGGCAATATAGGGACATCAGGCAATGTTTCACCAAAGAGTAGTTTTCGTATATTAGTAGAGATATGTAGGGTTATTTACCGGGACCTCCCCTCGAAGTTTGCATAATTACAGCTTGTGCCCCTCTAACTTTTGAAATTACAAAAACCTCCCCTCAATACATTTCATAACAGTCATGCACAAAAGTAGCCCCTTCGAGTAATTCTTTTTTTTTGGGGGGGGGGGGGGGGGGGGCATAAATGTTATGAAATGAAACATTGAGGGGAGGTAATTGTAATTTTGAAAGTTAGAGGGGTGCAAGCTGTAATTACGCAAACTTCGATGGGAGGTTCCAGTAAATAACCCTATATAAATAATCAAGCTTATTCATCTCTGTAAATTTTCTACTCCTAATAAATCAATACACTAGAATCCCACTTCATAATCCAAATAAGTTCATTGACACCTGAAATATTTAGTACCATGGAGTAAATGGTAAAAGACCCACAGAGGCATCAAAGAGAAACACTACAGAACTAAGAATGAATTCAGACAATATAGTCCATGTTAAAATTTTGATTAAGAAAGTTCCAACACAAGAAAGGAAGAGGGACAATATAATGTAGTTATGAAGGTGCGGAGGCGATTGGGTAGTTCATGGTCATGATCTGTGTTTGGGGTAGCTAGATGGAGTCGGGAGAGGTTCAGTGTTGGCGAGTGAGTGGGCAAGTTGTGTTTCACCAGTGGGTAAAGAGGGAGGGAAATTGTGCGGGTTAAAGTGAAATAAGAGGTCAAACTTTTAAAGGAGATTGGTGATGAAGACACGGGATTGAGGGGTGGTGGGGAAAACAGTGTTAAATAGGGTTTGGGATGGAGTGGGCCGAGCAGGTGGATGTGGGAATTTGTTGCAAGGTTGGGGGTGGAAAGGTGCTGAGATTTGGTTGAGAGAATAGGTGGAGGTAAGGTTATGTAGGTGGCATGGCTGAGTTATAAACTTTTATGTTTTTTCGAGAGAAACCAATGTAGAGTTCAGTTCGGAATTTTTTTTGTGGTTGATGGTAGCTATGGGGATGGGAGGCGGTCCAGTAAAGCTTTTAATTGGAAGGAGGTTGTTGACCATCTTTGTGCAACCACGTATTTGTTGAGATTAGAATTGCCTCATGAAGACACTTCAAGAAACCACCTCGCCAGTCGGCTGTTCGCAGATCTCGTCTAGAAGATCTCATCCAACAGATCCCACCTTGCAGGCCTCGTCCAGCAGAAGTCGCCAGGTCGCAGGGTCAGCCTGACCTCGGCAGCTTTCAGCTCATCAGCCTGACCTGCGCAACTTTCAGCTCGTCGGCCTGACCTCGGCAGCTTTCAGCTCGTCAGCCTGACCTCGGCAGCTTTTAGCTCGTCAGTTTGATCTCGACGGCTTTCGACTTGTCATCCTGACCTCGGCAGTTTTTCAGCTCGTCAGCCTGACCTCAACAGCATTCAGCTCGCCAGCCTGACCTCAGCATCATTCAGGTAACCAGGATCGCAGGGTCGTCAGGTCGCCATGTTCCCAGGGTCCCAGGGTCGCCAGGGAGAACTCAGGAAGTAACGTATAAGTCTGTGTTTAGCCATTCCAAATAGAGGGATTCCGTTGTTGGCAGACCAGTTCGGGCTGCAAATAACAATTTCATAAGGCGGGATTCCGCTATCCGCAGACCACTTTCAGAAAACTATAAATAGACCCCCAAGGACACCTTTGGAGAGGACTTCTTTCCTCCTCTCTCCTTAGGTTGGCTTCGGTTGGCAAGAGCTCCAGCTTCACCGTGGTTTCCAGGTGGACAAGTTGATAACTCCAGCTTCCTGGTCACCGTGGTTTTCGGGTGGACAAGTGGAGTGCTTTTAAGTGCCCTCCAAGGTTCCCAGCTCAGCATTGGCTTGGGAGGGGAACCTCTCTTAGATCTTCCGGGAGTGTGGCGGGACCTCCTCGCTACAGCTCGAGGGACTGCTCTTAATTTTCCACCCTTGCGAATCAGGGATTTCTTTGTGCTAGTTGACCTCCCCTCATCATGTCTCATACGGGTCGAACGCTAAAACAGTAAACTTTGGTCACCCCGGGGTTCGAACGCAAGCACCAAAAATCTCGGTTCTAATAATCTAAGTTAAGATGTGGTTGTGGATCTATATTCTAAAATTCATTTGATGGATTACAAGTGACTTCTAATCCTAATAATTTCTTTAATTGGATAGTGACTTCTAATCTTGAGAATCTCTTTAACCAAATCATCAGGGATTCCCAGCACACTGCAACATCTATTTTGGTGAAGTCAAAAAGTGAGAAGATAAGCGAGACTGCATAGGTATCCGGCTGGGAAATATCTATCGAGGGCTGGAGATGGGAGGTAGGCCCTAGTAGTTGTAGGTGGAGGAGCTTGCAGTTGGCGTACGGTGTGGTGCATGTGGCGAAGCTGTTGAAGAAGACGGATATGAAGTGGGGGGTGGAGAGCGTGATATGTATGTAACCAAAATATGGAATTCATGGACAATCTGTCATGGATTGGAGATGGGTAACAAGTCAAATAATTGATAAGATCACTTTTGGAGCAAGTAGTGACAAAAGAGAGGCAAGATATTCATGAGTTATCCATCTTAGTTGTTCATATAGCCAACTTGCCAAGATAACTTATCAGGCCAATTCCACAACATAGTCATCACAATTATTCGTCAGACCAACTCATTAAGGTAACATAGTAGAGTTATTTTGTGGACATCTCGTCATATCAACTCATCAGGCTATTCAGCTAAGATACTTAGCAAATAGGTGTCACTCTAGGTTCACTTAAAAGCACTATCCAGCAAGAGTGGTATTTGGTAGAGGGGTGATTGCGTCAACGACACCTAAGCAAACATGAACCCCAAAAGCCTTTTGGTGCATTGCAACGAAATGAAAAATACCTACCGCCTTAGTACCATTCCAAAACAACATTTAGGAAACAAAGGAGCAAGAAGGGCAAATGTGTAGCTCAAAAATATTGCGCATTCAAGCTAGTGGCGGTATTCAAAGTTTTAAATATGAGGAAATGAGAACAATCAAATTTTAGCAATATTGAGGAGGCTTTATAGGCACTGCAACGAAAATTGTTTTGCAGGTACTATTTGTTGTCTGATACTTGCGAGTTCTTGATCTTTTTATACTTTATGGTCAGTCAAATCTTGATCTTTCTATACTTTATGATCAGTCAAAAGTCACATACAAGACAAGCTTTACACAAAATTAAAAAGCTTTTTGATATATTTAGCTGTAGATGAACAAAAGCCATATTTTAACGATAGAATATGGAAACAACTTTTAAGCGAACAAATGTGAAAGTAAAGAAAACATAAAAATGTACCATGATTACTAAAATTAACTACATCTTAGAGCCCGGATGGTAGTTCCGAGTCGATTTGATATATTATTTTATATGTTTTGAGTTGTATTTGAGGCCCGAACGGTCCGGACAATATGAGCAGTCTGATTCGGGTGCCCTAGGTTGTTTTAAGTAAAAATATTGCAGGAATGGTTCATTGTGGGGATCGAAGGTTTGTTGCCCAGTTTTGCAGCCATCAGTCGTTGTTTTTGTGTGACGCCAAAACTCCTTTGCCCCTCCTCTTTGTGTGACGCCAAAGGGCTTCCTCCTCTCCTACAGTCAAGCCACCGTAAGCCGCTTCCCTACATCCCTCCATGCGTCTCCTCCCCGTCGCTCACGCCGACCACAGCTGATCCAACTCAACCCGCTAAGGTTCCGTCCTCTCCTACTCGCAGCTGACCTCCACCAATCCAGAAACCCTCTACAACCCTATTATCATCAAACCAAGCCCCTTTCCTACTCCTCACATGAAACTGAGCCCTCCCACCTCTTCCCCAACCCTACAACCACCTTCCTGAGTTTCCCATTCCTGACAGCCCCCTAAATACCCTTTACAGTCAGTCCCTAGAACCACCCGTCACACCAACCGGCCCTTTCATACAACACCCGAGCCTTCACCAGTCCCGAACCTTCTCCTGGCACCATCCCACTCCGCAGGGACCTTGGATGCCCGCAATCAACCATCATTTACTACTTACCGTATTTTCTATTGTTGCATATTAGGCACTTTTATCTGTAGTGGATGTTTTATTTGATTTGTTATTAGTACTGGACTCCGTAAGATTTGCAGGTATTATTCCGTGCACGCTTAAAAAAATTTGTGACGTGTTTGTTTGTGGATTAGCGTGCGCTCTCTTTAATTGAAATTTGTGAACTTGTGCCTCGGTTAGTTTTATAATAATAAAATAGTGTTGATATTCTTATTGCGGAGCATTTCTTGCATTTATAAAACGGGTTGCATTTAGGACTGCATTTTATATGTCCACCTCGAGTCGGTCTGCCACTGCATCATTAACTTTATCTATTTTATAAAATAAATATCAACAATTGTTTTAGCTCGTATATATCTTTAAAAACTCAAAGGTTACTCTTTATTGAAAAAGACATAACAATGATCAAGAGATAACAAGGAAACTATGCATTACATTATTGATTTTTTCATGTGATTTCGCTATAACTGTGAGTTGTATTCAATTCATTTTATCAAAATCTCATTAAAGAATTAGAGAAATAGTGAATGGATGAATGATTAATTGATGATTTATATTAAAAAAACATTTTACCAACAACAATGAGATTTGATGGAGATCAACATGAGACTACGGGTCGCCGGTCGACGGAGCCCACTTTTGTACATTCACGCAGAAGGCGATGATTGGATCGGCGATCCAAGACCATGAGCGCGTCCGGCTCGTCGCGCTATTATTTTAATGTATTTTATTTCATTTTATTATTTATTTGTTTTTGGTGTTTTAGGGCCTCGGGCGTAACTACCAATCATAGTCGTTCACGCCCGGTGCCCAACCGTCCCCTCTTGTTATAAATAGGGGCAGGTACTGCAGTTTAAACTTATTGCTTGTATTGTGAGAGAATCAAAATGGCAATCATCGATGGTGCGATGTCGAGGGACCCGGGGTGTGAAGTCCCGGCTTCCTATTCAAGTTTCTATTTTTGTGCTTCAGTGCTTCCCTGTTCCCGTGAAGATAACCATTGTATCTCATGTTCCACTTCTCCTCAATCATCCATCCATCAGTCGGTTTACACGAAAACTCCCACCAACACGATTCTTAACCACTCCATATCCCTGTTCATCTTCTCCCACGCAAAAGAACCATAGGATTCCAGTTCATCGATTCCAGTCCTGTTTATCGTCTTCCACATGAAATCGCGCGGCTCCAGCCCTCTGTCCTTCATCGCTGAATTCGCCAGAGTTAGCGATGTCTAGCGCCTCTTCCCAGCATGACATCATCGCTAACTTCCGCTTTCCTCCCATACATCATTGTCGATCTCCCTCTTCCACTAACTTCTGTTATTTTCTCCCCTAACATCGTTGTCGACCCCTTCCTCCACAACGCCTCTAGATCCCGCATCCATCCTACCGTAAGCTTTATGCCTCCACACCTCCACCACTGTCAAAATTTAATCTTCCCAGCACCGACAACCCCTACCACCATGGTACCTACTCGGAGATCCCTCTCCAGTTTCGTCTCATCCAGTCATCCATTCCGTTATTATGCTACGATCTACCTGTCGCCCTATTCTGGCAAAACGAAGGCAAGGCCCAATGTCCTGGACGGCGTAACAACTACGCTCCCCTATCCCTACTCGTTCAGCCACCAGTAAACCTCTCGCCAGTCACCAGTGAACCTCAAAACAACAATACTTCCCCCTCTCCTTCCTCTGTTGTGGAGCCACTACTTAAGCCTACAACAACACTTCCCATCCTGGAATCCGTAGCAGCCCAAACTTCCCCCATTTTCCGACTCTGGCACACCCATATCCATCGTCTCATGGAGCCCCGCCTGCCGCCATTGTCGGATTTTCTTTGCTATGTGAGGTATTATTGTACCATGTTTTTATTTTCTTCATTATTAACTACTGGAAAACATTTCATACTTGTTTGGGTGTTTTGACTCCTTAGTGTATTTGTTTTATATTGTCTTTGTTCCATAAAGTCCAATTGAAAAAATTGTAGCAAAAGCACTTTGTGTGATTGTTATCGTGGTTTGCTAGTGCGCCGGAAAAGCATAATTCAACTTGTGTCAATTTACTTCGCTTATAAAATTATCATTGCAAGCTTTTAATTCTGGATTAAATGAAAATTGTCCATGCACCGTTTCGATTAAGTCAATGAGTTCGTCTTGCATTTTTACACAGGGTTGCATTAGTGTCGGCACATCCAAGTCACACGGCCTACCCTGCGTCAAGATTATTCCTAGAAAATGAAACATCATAAAAGAGTATAGTAAATATATCATATTTCTCAAAATGATCAATAATTATAAAAAAGTTGGATATTATTGTAATATAGGCATATTTTTTATATATTTTTTTATTTATTTTTTTGAATAATTTTGTACTCCGCCCACACAGAACAAATTTTTAGCGCCCATCGCTGGTTGCATCACCGGTTTTCCGGTTTTCGCCCATAAATGCAAAATCTATAGTGATGGCGTCCTCCCTCTTTTTTAATGGAAAAATAAAAAAAATGCGCTTAATAGGGGGCGGCCGGCGGTTGCAGGCTCGCCGGCCACCGGCTGCCCTGGGCTCGTCGACGTCCACACCGACAAGCGCACGACGGCCGACAAGCGCACGACGACGGCCGGCGAGCCCGCAGCCGCCGGCCGCCCCCCTGTAAAAAAAATAGCAACAACACCGGCGGCGCCGCCGGTGCTGTTTGAAATTTTTTTTTACAGGGGGCGGCAGGCGACTGCGGGCTCGTCGGCCCCCGAGCTCGTCGGCATGTGCGCGGAATAATGTATATCCGCGCTGCGCGGATATACGTTATTCCGTGTGTGTGTGTGTGTGTGTGTGTGTGTGTGTGTGTGTGTGTGTGTGTGTGTGTGTGTGTGTGTGTGTGTGTGTGTGTGTGTGTGTGTGTGTGTGTGTGTGTGTGTGTGTGTGTGTGTGTGTGTGTGTACATACATACATATATATATAGGGGAATTTTAGGAAGAAAACCGGTTTTCTCCCCAAGGAACAGAAAACCGGGAAATTACCCTCCAAATGTACATTTTTTTCAAAAATTGATCAACATGAAAGTTATTTGTAACGATGAGATCTACAACTTTCATGTTGATCACTTTTTTATTTGAAGCCGTTTAGGCCCCCCGAAGAAATATCACGCCGATATATATATATATGTTCGGGGTCCAAATTGGGGGACTAACAGCTTAAAATAAAAAAGTGATCAACATGAAAGTTGATCTTATCGATACAAATAACTTTCATGTTGATCACTTTTTTGAAAAAACTGTACATTTGGAGGGTAATTTCCCGGTTTTCCCCTAAAATTCCCCTATAAATATATATATATTTATTTATTTATATTTATATTTATATATAATGGGACCTCGTTTTAGTGAAGTCCATATGAAGTAATTTGAATGAGATAGCACCATAAAAATATTAATTGCTCCTCATTTTCAAGACTTCATAATTATTTCATGTAATGGACCTGTTTTGTCTTCAGCGTGCTGTTCAGAAGGAAGTGCAAGTCATTCAACTGAGCAGAGATATTGTCCTTGAATGAAGAAACCATGACCTCAAGAACATTAGATATGCCTGTTAATTGTGACGCTGACTTTTGTAATGAACACAACTTTGATTTCATTTCTTCCAAGTCAACCCTATCTGGCAATGTTAAGGCATGCACTTTGAAATGATATAATAATAGATGAGGTTGGAGAGGGAATCCTATGTACTCAACAGTTTAATATTTGAACTAAGGGTAAAGGATACATGTTTTCTGAAGATCATGAATTATACCCTTGAATCTTTGCTTGCACCAGTCCTTTACAACAACTTCATCCAATAAAAAAGAGAGAACAGGATCACTAGATACAGCACTCTCATCCATGCAAACATCTGTAACATCTGTTGTACTAGTTAAGGTAAAAAGTTCATCATAGAAAGACCATTTGTCAGTTAACAAAAAAGTATGCATCAGAAGTCTGAAGTGTCATCTCAAAACACATTAATTATAAAGGATACAATGGCAAATCAAAGATACCAGGTTGTTATCTAGAGCAACATCAAAGAGAGAGTACAGTCGTTGAATAGCAAGAATATGATCCTTGTTATTATCCTTCTCCTGAAATTTGTCAGCATATCTATTTGGAATAAGGAGAGCATTAGTGCATTCATGATAAAGGCGAGGCCGTAATCTATTTCCATTGACTGGGAGAGAAGTTCTGCAAATTGGACACACATCACATCTCTTACTACATTCTGCACACAAAGAGGCATGCCCACATGAGTTTAAAACATCTTCAACATTGCGACCGCAGCTGCTCAAATCTCTAGTAGCACGGCAACGTTCAATTTTTGCCTCATTGCATAATTCCAAGAGATCAATTGATGCCAAATGTTCCAAAGCATCCTGATTAAAAATTCCAACAATGATTATTACAATAGTTAAGATGATGAAAGAATTAGAGTTCTAAAATTAACCATCAAAGTTCACATTCATGTTTTCCACACTATAATCAAACTCTAATTTGATCACAGGAAAAATTGAACAGGACTCTAAAAAATGATGTAAGATGAGGGTTTTATAGACGAAAATCTAGTTAGTAGGCAACAAATTTATCATTCAGAAATTTCCTTTTATCCCTTTCATGTTTATGATTCTACTTCAAACCACGTACTTCAATTCTGCGACATAAAATTCGCAGTCTTCCAGAAATTAGTCTGATGCTAAACTGAATTTTCTTACAATTTATTGCAGATGATGTTTACTTGTTTTTTTTCTTTTAAGGCACATTCACACTGCTTACCAATCAGCACTGAAATCATATCTGGAATTTTATCTTGCTACTTCCTACAAACATGCAGAAGGCTACAAAAATGGTTTTCTAAGTCACACAATAATTATTTATTAATTCAGTTCAAATATTTTCATTTTTATAAACCATGTCTGTTTAATTGTAAATCAAATAAAATAAACTGTAAAATAAAGGCCTTTAATGTAGATAAAAACCAGTAGAAGGCTGAAAGCTTCAACATATTCAAAGCTGACAAATATAAACTAGTGAAATGGTAAACTATCATACCATATTATAGATAACATGTCTTTTTTTCTAGTTCAAAGATACCAATCATCTTGTGACTCATGAATGCACGTTGAAATCAGCTCCCTTAATTGATCCAAGAGGATGTCAACAACATTGAGCTAAACAAGTCAAGATTGAGACTGACTAGGAGATCTTGTCAATGCCTGTCTAGGAAGGGGCTGAGTGGCTGACATAATAACCTTACCCCTACATTCATAGATGGTGTTTCCATGGCCCCAAGCTAGGAACCCAAAATATACTAGAGAAAAATTAATCACTGATCCATGATCACCTAAAATATAAACATATATGGGTGTAGGGTAAACTATAGCAACATAGAACAATCTATACTACATGCCAGTTTGTCAAGTATAAGGTCAGTCGGACCAGCCCACAGTCCATCTCAACAATATTCCTAAGGGAAAATTCGGGCGACCACGATTGAAAGATAAGAGAGAGCAACAAGAAATGCTTCAAAGAATTGTTATGATGATTATTTCTGTTTAGGCTATTTTAGTATTTAGGGTTCATTAAACATTTATTCAGTACAATTTTGTGAATCGTTAGTTGAGTTCTTCTCAGGATAGATCATTAGGTTATTCCCTTGCCTCTACAAATTGAGAATGGTTATCATTGCATGATTGAAAGAAAGTAAAGCTTGATCAAAATTCTTCTTCCACTCCCAATTCTATCGAGCAGATTTCCTATCTCACATTGCTTAATTGCTAGCCAACCCATCTTGTCGAAACCAGAAAGCCTTCAAGCAGAGAAAAATTCCACGTATGCCAAGAAGCAGCTCTCAAAAGTTAACGCTGAACTTCACCTCTAAGAGTGAAAACTGAAAAATGATATTTTCTCCAGTGTGTATACACACACACACACACTACCGTCAAGGGCCATGCAAGGGGTCCCCAGTGGGCAGAATGCTGCGGCGAGAATACCTGTTGTCACTTGATTCTTCTATGGGTAAACAATTTGTCGTGCGTATTGTGGAGAGTATCGAGCAGCAGTCAAGTACTGTCATTAACGCGCCCACAGAGGAACCTCGTGCACAAACGCTAATATCTTATTTATTATAATGAAATAAGTAATAAATTTATTTATTATATAATATAAATATTATTAATTTATATCTATATTTTATGGGTTTAGGGTTGTTTTCAAGACAACAGTTATAGAACAACTAGTTGTTCCTAATATTGATCCTTAATATCTCATGGGAAGTTATATCTTCACATTTAAGTATAAGTGCAAAGAACGTACTTGGAGTATCAAAAGATTGTGCACCCCCAAATAAAGAATCTTGGTGGTGGAAAGAGCAAGTGCAAGACAGTGAGGGCAAAAGGAGGTCAGCTATAAATCACTCTACGCATGTAGAAATGTTAAAAACTTAGTCAGGTATAAAGTCGTCAAAAAAGAAGCTAAACATGTCGTAAGTAAAGCAAGAAGTCAAACTTATGAAGAATTTTATAAGCGACTAGATAACAAAGATGGAGAGCGTGAAATATATAAAATTGATCGAGCTAGAGAAAGGAAGACAAGAGATTTAAGCAAATTAAACTGCATAAAAATGAAACAGATATAGTTTTGACAGATGACGTGAATATTAAAGAGCGATGGAAAAAATACTTTTATCAACTCTATCATGAAACAAAAGACAATGAATTAAATTTGGAAGAGTTAAGTAAATTGAAGAAGTATAGAAACATAACGTTTTATTGTAACATTCAAGTATCAGAGATAAATGATGTTTTAAAGAAAATAAAAAATGGAAAGACGGTGGGGTCACACGATATACCCATCGAAAGATGAAAATGATGGGGGCTCGGTGGACGAGGAAGGCGGGCGACTGAATTGAGACCGTGAGAGAGAGAGAGAGAGTGAGGGAGAGAGAAAAAGAGAGAGTGAGGTTAGGGTCCGAAATTTAGAAGAGGAAAGAAATATACATTCATCCAACATGACGATTACAACGTTTGCGCGCGCCCTCTTATAAAGATGAGAAGCGAATACAAAAGGAAAGCAATACAAAGGAAAACGGGAAACACTAAAATTGCGACATCCAAACATAGAATAAAATAAATGTTAAGCATAGAATAGAATAAATGTTCTCCGTGATCTCGGTGGGCCCATGTGATATTCTCGTCCGGCGCGTGTAGACTTGTCATTTGGGCTCGTCCTCATGCAGATCCGTAACAATGCCGCCATCTTGAAAATGTGTCTTGTCCTCAAGGCAGTAATCGGCGAACTGGCGGCGGAAGTCAACCCGGGGAAGCCACGTCATGTCTGAGTCGGGGGGACCGGTCCAAGCCACAAGAACCTCCTCTGATGTATGGTCCCCGGAGTGCGGCATCGGCGATCGAGGATCGAGGCGGGATAGCAAGGCGCCTCTCCAGAAAGGTCGAGATCGGTCCGGGATGTGATCCGTGGTGGCGTGCTCGCCCACCATTCGCCGTAGCTGCGAGACATGGAAGACCGGATGGATGCAGCTCTCGCTTAGGAGGCGTAGGCGATAAGCAACTGTCTCGATGCGGGCGAGGACCTCAAATGGCCCGAAGAATCGGGGGTGGCAAATTTGGGCACGGTCGGCGGGCCACCGAAAGCTGACGATAGGGATGGAGCTTCACGAAGACCTTCTCTCCTACTTCGAAGGAGAGGTCCCGACATTTCCTGTTGGCAAAGGAAACCATCTTCTGTTGGGCCCGTTAGAGGTGGTGTTTCAGATGATCCAGAATAGTGTCTCTATTGCGCAGAGCGGTGGCCAGGCTTTCCACCTGGCATTTCCCTGGAAGGTGGCGGATGATGGACGGGGGAGGCCGACCGTAAATGACCTCAAACGGAGTAGTGTCGGCTACCTGATGGTGGGCGGTGTTGTACGAGTACTCGGCCTACCCGAGTCACTTGGCCCAACTGCGCGGTTGCTCCCCCACGAAGTAGCGGAAATAAGTCTCTAAACATCGGTTGAGGACCTCTGACTGGCCATCAGTCTGGGGATGATATGTTGTGCTCAAGCGTAGTCGGGTGCCTTGCAGGCGGAACAGTGTCGTCCAGAAGGTACTCAGGAATGAGCAGGTCCACGGTGCAGTCGTTACGAAGTAGACAGGGGAAACTCTGTGGAAGCGGCAACAACCCCCATGGATGAAGCTGATCCGGGCGAACCTGTAGGCTGTCAGTGTAATGGATGGTGGGAGGGGAATGAGAATGTGCATAACTTTGAGAGCCGGTCCACTATGACCAGAATGCAGTTACGTACCCCTGGCGAGCGGGGCTACGCCTTGTGATGAACGTCCATGGCGATATCGTCCCATACGCTGGTGCGTACCTCAAATAGAAAATCCATCGATTTTAGCGAAGTTTGTTTGCATCAAGAATGTGATCTTTGGCGGCGGATAATTTGATTTGACCCGCTCGGCCTCAGGCCCTCAACAAGATTAAATTAATCGCGTAAAAAATATTTTATTTTCAAAAACCCTAGATCTGGTTTACATCACCCAGCAACAAGGACCTTCTTCGAACTAGAATCCACCTGAAGGTGGTAGCGGTGATCAAGTATCTTGGTTGGGTAGTACGGCGCCAACTGTTGTCTTTCCAGAACAGAAGAACCGGGCTAGAAAATGGGCTCACACCGGAACGGGTAAAGCCCCCATTGACACCTCCTGCACCAGATGCTCGAGCTCATCCTTTCGCACATGGTCAGAGCAGTACGGCCGCGCCGAAACTACTGTGGTCTTAGGATGGAGGGAATTGTCGTGGACGGTCGGCCGGGCTAGTGGCAGTCTTGTCGGAGGCTAGACGACGTCTGTGAGCGCAGTGGAAAGCTCCGGAAGGTCTGTTGGGGAAGGGGGAGGCACATCGGACAATCTCGAGAGGGTCCGCAGCCCCGCGGAAAGGTCGGCGTATGTGATCTGCTGGATCGTCCAAAGGGAGACCAGAGAGCAAAGGACAGCGGAGTCGAGGTTGAGGCGACATGGTCATCCCCTGCGGAGGAACTGCATCGTCATAGCTGCCCGATTGACATGTACATCGCCTTTGGTGTGGAGTCAAACTACCCCCAAAATGGCATCTATACCGCCAAGGCCGAATGCGTAGAAGTCTGCGGTCGCGGAACTGGACCTCGTGGAGAGAATCACGGCAGTGTAACGGCCCTGAGTCGATCGGTGTCGCTCATCGCCAAGGCGGACCGAAAATTTCGGGGAGGGAACCGAGGGAAGACGAAGTTGCTGCACCAGGCGCTAGGAGATGAGGTTGTGGCTTGCGTCGTTGTCCACTATGATGATAATCAGGCGATCACGAAGCACGCTCGAGAGTTGTATGGCCTGCGGGTTGGAGATCCCGCCTTCCAAGGCACATGATAATTTCAGGCGGTGGAACATAGTAGTGGTGAGGTTGAAGGAGGCATCCTCCGCTACAAGCTCCAGGGCCTCAAAGTCAGTCAAGGTAACCTCAAGGTCGATGTTGTTAATAATGGCGTGGAACTCCTTCACGGAGCACTTATGATTGGGGAAGTAGGGTTAGCGGCACCGAAAACATAGGCCCATGTTGCGAAGCACAATATAACCACTGTTCAAGAGACGTTGAGGGGTCGGAGGACGGCATAGCTAGTTTCCCCCAGACGGCGGGCGCGGCAGAGGAGCCGTGACGGGTCGTCGCCAAGGCGACCGAGGCTGGTGATAGCCGGTCGCAGGACCAGGTGACTGAGGGAAAATGTCGGCCTCCACCAGACGCGCCATATTCAAGGAGTCGGAAACTATCTGGGGGAGGTACGTGCGGAGACGGGAGAGGATGGGTGGCAGCAAGCCCTGCATGAAGAAACCCAGGTAATGGTCGGGAGGCAGGTCGGGAACATGGGTGGCCAAGGCGACAAATTCAGAAGTATAATCGTCGAGGTTGGTTGTCTGGCGAGCGCCGCAAAGCCGCTCGATAGTGGAGCCGGAATAGCGGATGTCATACTGCTTGATCAAATATTGCTTGAGCTCGGGCCATGAGAGAAACATGTTAGATTGGCGGAGCCACCGAGCCCAATGGAGCGCGGAGCCGTCGAGGCCAAGGAGAACGGTGGAGACTTTGTCCTATTCCGGCATGAGTTGAGATCGAAGTATTGCTCCGCATTGGCGATCCACTCCATCGAGCCATCGAGCCCAATGGAGCAGTTTGGCGGGGCTTTTTGTGGCAGCTCGGTCAGTTGTCTCGGCAGCACGGCGCCGAGAAGGGAACCCCCGTCCGCAAGCGAGCCGACGCCGAAGGCAGAGGAGGCGGCAGTCGAAGCTTGGAGGGAGTCAATTTTGGAGTGGAGGGCGAGAAGCGAGGCGTACACGGAGGTGAGAAGTTGATCGTGGGCCTCCATGCATCGGTTAAGGGCGTCGAAGGCGGTATCCGAAGCGGGGTCACCGGAAGAGCAAAGGTTGGGAGCCATAGGCCTGGATTCCGGGTCGGAGGTTGAACTGTACCGAGAGAAACGGTTGATTGAAACCAGTTGAGGTTGACGAGATTTTTGTCGCGAGTGGATACGGCGCTAGAGAGACGCGGTATTGACGATGGGCGAGACGCGGAATCAGCGCTGGGCGAAACGCGGAATTGACGCTGGCAAGCGAGACCTCCGATTTTGGACGCAGGCGACATGGGATCAGCCCAAAAGACGATAGCCAAGAGTGGTTGAATGAGGGTTTGACGCGGAAACTTTGATGCAGACTGAAGCACTGGACGGAGAGCACGCGATCTTCGGAGACGGGTTGGGGTGAAACTGGTGTGGTTTGGTGCGGTTTGAGCCCAAACCGCAACCGCACCAAAGGGAGTCGGTTTTGGACCGAACAAAACCACACCGCACCAAAACCGTGCGGTGTGGTTTGACATTGGTGCGGTTTGGAATCAGTTTTTGCGGTGCGATTTTGGTTTTTGCACAATTACGAAAACTTATCAAAGAGTATATGGATTATTCATGTGAATATTATGCTCGGTTGATTACCTAGCAACCTCTCCTCATACTACCAATAACCAATAAATATAATGTCAACACATAAGAAATTAAGAATATTATGTTCATCCGCATTTGAAATAGCATGAAATATTTACAAACAAGTAAGAACAACACTCCAACATAGGCAAGGGAAGGAGGATTTTATCATCACTAAAGCATAAATAAATGTTGTTTGACTTTGGTGATTAACAAGAAATGTAAGAAAAGTTCTTAAAATTTTGAGAGGTAATAAAATAGCAAGGGAAGGTGGATTTTGCACGACCTGTTTAGTTGGGAGGAGAGAAAATAATACTTGATGTTAATAGTGTGTGAAGAAAATAATACTAGGCATGAAATAAGACAGAAGACTAACAGAAACCGAGAATCAAATTGTGGGTGGTTCTAGAATTTTCATGATTACTTACTCAAAGATGATTGTAGAGTTTCTCATTGGTCCCTATGCAGAGAAAATTGAACCGCGTGAGATGGAAGCCGCGTGGTTTCATTATTCCACTGGTTCGTGGCACTCGTGCAACCGTCAGAAAAAATCAAGGAAATAAGGAATGAAGGAAAATAGGAAATAGTTAAATACCGAATAGGAATAGCCTGGGTTCGATTTCAGTCGCGGACTCACGGTTCACCACTCCACGGGACAACAGGTTCAGGGCAGCAGAAAGCCAGAAATAGCTGGCTGCAAATTTTAAATCTTTTTTACTTGTTCTTTTAATTAAACTGTAAGATATATTATAAGATATAAAAATAAAATAATGTTATACTTATAATCATAACTGTGAGGTTTATTCAATTTTTTCAAGACAAAAAACAAACCGCACAGCAAACCATGCGATTTTTCAAAAACTAAAACCGCACCACAACCAACCGTTCAGCGCAGTTCAAAAACAGTGTGGTGCAGTGTTGCAGTTTTTTGCGGTTTCAGTTTTAAATTTTCAAGCCTAAAGACAGGACCAGGACCCGTCGCGGAAATGAAGACGAAGTGTGATAGCGAGCACCGGTGGCTAGATGGCAGGCGGTGAGGCAGGTCGGACCAAATTGATCTCAAAGAGGAATTCAACAAGGGGAAGGGTTGGTGGTGGTGAGGAAGAAGAAAGGGATTAGGGTTGGGAAGAAACTTTGGGAGCGTCCCTAAATATCCATTCATCCCAAGATAAAAACTCTAATACAAGCATACAACACCCTTTATACATGCGGGGTGCAAATAACAAATTGTGGTATGATAGTAAAAACTAAAACAACATTGAAATAGACATAATCAAGTAAATCGAGCATCGGTGGTCTCTTCCACGACCGGTAGGCTAGTATTTGTCGTCGTCCTACGCGTGTAGACTAGCCATGGTATCTCGTCGACGTGTGCGCGTCTCGTCAGCGTGTGAGACCGTAACAATAGCCCTGAGCAACTAACAAGCCTCATATCTTACAACAAAACCCTCCTGATTTTGTTTCAAACATCCATCTGGGCCCAACAAATTTCATATGAGGAAAGTAAACGATCACCGGTGGCTGGATGGCAGCAGAAAGCCAGAAATAGCTGGCTGCAAATTTTAAATCTTTTTTACTTGTTCTTTTAATTAAACTGTAAGATATATTATAAGATATAAAAATAAAATAATGTTATACTTATAATCATAGCGGTGCGGTTTATTCGGTTTTTTCAAGGCAAAAAACAAACCGCACCGCAAACCATGCGATTTTTCAATAACTAAAACCGCACCACAACCAAACCGTTCAGCGCAGTTCAAAAACAGTGCGGTGCGGTGTTGCAGTTTTTTGCGGTTTCAGTTTTAAATTTTCAAGCCTAGAGACAGGACTAGGACCCGTCGCGGAAATGAAGACGAAGTGTGATAGCGAGCGCCGGTGGCTAGATGGCAGGCGGTGAGGCAGGTCGGACCAAATTGATACGATGTCGAAGAGGAATTTAACAAGGAGAAGGGCTGGTAGTGGTGAGGAAGAAGAGAGGGATTAGGATTGGGAAGAAACTTTGGGAGCGGCCCTAAATATCCATTCATCCCAAGATAAAAAAATCTAATACAAGCATACAACACTCTTTATACCTGCGGGGTGCAAATAACAAATTGTGGTATGTAAATAGTAAAAACCAAAACAACATTGAAATAGACATAATCAAGTAAATCGAGCATCGGTGGTCTCCTCCACGACCGGTAGGCTGGTATTTGTCGTCGTCCTATGCGTGTAGACTCGTCATGGCATCTCGTCGATGTGTGCGCGTCTCGTCAGCGTGTGAGACCGTAACAATAGCCCTGAGCAACTAACAAGCCTCATATCTTACAACAAAACCCTCCTGATTTTGTTTCAAACATCCATCTGGGCCCAACAAATTTCATATGAGGAAAGTAAACGATCACCCAGATCTGATTCTTTTCTAAAGTTATCATTTCTTAAATCGTAGCTTTTCCAACATAGGTATATCAATAGCAACATTCCAATGGTCAGGTATATCTATAGAAGAAAGAGAGATAACAAATGCTCTATATTCAAGAGACCACTCTTGATCTCCGTGGAAACCACACTTGATCTCTGTGGAGATCGCACATGAACTCCGTGGAGATCGCACGTGAACTCTGTGATCTCCCTGGAGATCACGATTGATATCCGCAGAGATCACATGTGATTTCACGTCCAGTTTAAATCTTCCTTTTTTTCGCCACGTGTCAGCATCGCGGGGCTCCCGGACACGTTTGGAAATGGAGCCTGGATTGAATGATTTGTTATCACTTGACTAGGGTCGTTTTAATCGAATTCGGATTGAACTGGAACTTCACAGAATACATAAGTTAATACTGAGCTGGAACTTCATGTCGGAGGAAGGATGGAGTGTTACGGGTCCAAATGTTACGGAACTACACGACGACGAGCCACCATGACAAGTCTACACGTGTCGGGCGCGTATATCGCAAGGGCCCACCGAGACCACGAAGAATATTTAATAATAAATATGTTGCTATGTTTGTTGACGCATTTTTAGTATTTCCGGTATTTCCTAATTTAAGTATTTCATAATTTCCAGTATTTCCAAATTTCAATATTTCTTTTTATATTCACTCATTGACACTATAAGAGGGCCGACGGACCTTGTAATCTTTATCTTGGAATGTATGAAGGTTTATAGGGTTGCTCCCTAATTTTGTCTCTTCTCGTCCTCCTTCATTCTCACTCACCCCCGCCGGCCCTTCCTCTTGTCGGATTTCTCCTGGAATTTATCCGTGATCGTATCAATTCACCGTCAGCGACCCCGCCGGTCCTTCCCCTTGTCGGATTCCTCCTGGAATTTATTCGTGATCGTATCATAATCTCCGTGGAGAGAACGCATGATCTTCGCGGAAATCAACTCTGTGGAGATCGCACATGAACCCCGTGGAGATCGCACATGAACTCCGTGGAGATCGCACATGAACTCCGTGGAGATCGCACATGAACTCCGTGATCTCCCTGAAGATCACGGTTGATATCCGCAGAGATCACATGCGATATCACGTCCAGTTTAAGCCTTCCTCTTTTTTTTCGCCACGTGTCAACATTGCGGGGCTCCCGGACACGTTTGGAAATGGAGCCTAAATTGAATGATTTGTTGTCACTTAACTAGGGTCGTTTTAATCGAATTTGGACCGAACTGGAGCTTCATAGAATACATGGGCTAATACTGAATTATTTGGATTTTTACACAATGCACCCTCTAATTAGAATTCTTTGGTGCTTTGCACTTTAATTTTTAAATTTTAATAGTTTGCACACATAAAACTAATTTTCTTTGGTAAAGTGCACAGTCATTTTTTTTATTTTTCAACTCCTCAAAACTTTATATTCTGAATTTGAACTCTCTCTAAATTTTGCAACAATATTAAAACATAGTCCAACATCAAATTCAAAGCCAGAGTCATTTTCATCGCCCTGATAAATTTGATAATGTGGTGATTTTCCCTTACCCAAGCAATCACATGAAATTACATTTTTTTGAAGGTCGAAAATGCTCTACTACTTGCTTTTCAATGTCTTTTTGTTCTCATTTGGATTCCTGGATCCGATCAATTCAATATTTTCACAGATATTTTCATTAATTTAAATATCGTAGTGGTCGTAGTCACTCTCCGGAAAGTTGTCCGTGAATCTTGAATCATCGCCATCAGTTTCTTCTTCATTACTTAATGAATCACTATCACCATTAAGTTCAATTATTTGATGAGTCTCTTCTTTTTCAACCATGACACGGTCATGTCCCAATGAATCATTTAGATCATTGTCAAACGATTCAATTGTGTCAACAAAAATGCCTAACCAAGTATCACCCCTTGAATGTTGACATAATTTATCAAATTTGTAGCATCATGATCATTGGCAATAACCATAAGATTGCTAGACTCATCGGGTCAATTTAAACTGCAACAAGATCTCAACCAAACCCTCTTGATCGAGTTGTATAGTCATATCGTTTCAATATCAACTCACTCGAATCACAGAAAGTCAAAATAACTAATCTTATGGAGCACACAAGACATCCTATCAAAACCAAATGATATAGAATTGTGCATTTTAATGGTAAATAAGATCCTTTCTTTCTCTACAATTATAAAAAACATTTATGAATGCAGGGGCGACCCCCCCCCCCACCAAGAATTTTGCAAAAACATCAGTGGATTTGAATTCCGCTTGTTGAAGCAATGAATTTTGACTACTTAAACGTCAAAAACGGTGGTCGGATGAGTGAGAAACGACTCTGATAAGGAGACATTCAAAAAAAATGACAAAAGGAAGACGATGTTTGACCCCCTTCTACGAAGTCACTGTAATTTTTATCCTCCCTGCTTCTTCGGTTCCCGCAGGCGTGCAGTGGCCTCTAAGCTATTAAACGAGCACAACAATATTTGTGTCCTCTTCAGCAAGCACATTGACACCTACCAGCACGGCCTACGCGTCTGTTCATTGCATCTCCCATCTCCAGTGCGGCAGCGCCTCCACGATCCCTATCATCGTCGACAAAAACATCTTTGGTAAACGACGCACTTGTCAAAGGGAAGCAACAACATTTGTCGTTCCGTTTTCGTCATGTCGCCATCCCGTCGTCCTAGTTCAGATGAACCAAATATTACCATATATCAAAGCTCCAAACTCGTAGGGTATTGTGCACATTCCCTTGGATCGTTTGGTCTCATTAACCACGCCATTTTGCATAACAAAAAATTGCTTTAAGAATGAACGATTGTCGATGAACATGAAGAGGAGTAATAATACTACACTTATTGCAGGATCCAAAAGAGCTCAAAGAAATGAAAATTGAGGAGTACATTGATGGGAGAACGTGAAGGATTGTCTACATTTCTCAATTCTAGAAAAGATTGATCACGTGAAGAAAAGAGACAATTCAGAAGAGGATATGCATAAATAGGCATGTAAAAGATTCATGTATGCCTTAATCTTAACCTAGAATCATCGGTGAACGTGAAGGATCATCGACAAACATCCAACTGCTGTCGACAGGACTTTGGTTTCATGGAGGGTGGATGATCAATGAACGGGCAAGTTTAGAATAAGCAAGCAGCAATGGTGCACGGTAAGAAGGGATTGAAGAAGACCAAGATTTTGAAGGAGATATAATTTTTAAGACTAAAGTGTTAGAATATGTGATCTAGAAGTAATCAAGGTATTAGTTTTACTGCTAACGTGATACGAACCTATAAAGTCGCACATTAAGAATGTGCGAAAAATGGATGATTGATCGTGTTGGATTATTTTTTTTTTGATAAAAATAAAACTAAATCCTGAATATTTATGTTTTAGATATATTGGTGGTAATTGATTAATTGGCAATTAATCAATAGGGAATTATAAATTTCGATTTTGAACCAAAATGACACATTTCTAGTACCATAAATATCCTCTCATAAGATTTGCAAAATCTTTTTTTCTATCTGACATATAAAAGCGTGTAGTTTGAAAATTACTCTACAGGCTTACTTTTTGGGCGTGCTTGAGAAACGATCCTTTAAATTTTCAAGTAGAGACTTGAAAAACAAGCAAACACTACTCGGTCTCTGCTCTAGCAATGAGAAACAAAAGAGAGGAAGAGGAAGAAGAGAATATTTGTAAAGAACGGAACTAGTATTTTTTTCAAAGAAGGGTGATCATCTTCCAACCGCGAGCGCGTTGGACAGACTGCGAGGTGTTTCTATGCGAGTATAACATGCTCGCCTAGTATATCATTTATGCTCGTCTGGTATAGTATATTTGCTTGCCCAGGCGAGGAAATATGCTCTCCTAGGCATGCAAATTTGCTCATCCGGGCAAGTATATTTACTCACCCAGGGGCGCATATGTAAGCACATGGACGAGCTATTTATGCGTCCGGAGAGTATAAACATAATTGATCGCCTAGTAGAGCCAAAATGCTTGACAATGCACTAAAGATGCTTGCTCGATGGAGCAAACCTGCTCTCCCGAAGGAGCACAAATGCTCGTTTGCTATTTAAAATATTTGTTGAGTTTTTTGAACACTTAGGCAAATTCCATACTTTTGTTTTATGTCGAAATTTTGTTGGCAGATGAAAAAGAACACAAAGTATTGCAGACCTCGTATTCTTAGTTCAATGTGTTTGGTCTCAAATTTTTAGGATCTAGCAATACCTGTTATTTCAAAATTGGATGATGGGTGTGAGAAATTAATAGATTGCTTTGGCATCTCCCTTCTGGTTGATCTACCTAGGCTTTCACAAAACTTCCCTCTCATTTATTCATTGGGGATAACAAGTTATTGCATTGCTAAAAGCATTGATAATCTATTTTTCCTTGACCGTCAATACATAAAAAGTAAGTTGATCTGTTGGATTGTCAACTTGAACAACGAATGAGAACATATTATCACCACATTAGTGTTCCTTAATAGTTTTAGAAATTTTGAAACGTCATCACCATCAATATTATACTTATATCCTTGTTAGTATTTATGAGATTTAGTATTAACTTACCTAGATCATCTATTTCACATCACCGACGGGATTACTAATACATCTATACATGATGACATGATAATCCATTATTGATTCATTAACCTACTTTCCCAGTTGGTCACTCGACCTTTTAAATCCCATCTTTACCCGACAACATGCATTGTTGTGCCAATTCGTATAGCTCCTCCTAACTTGCCCGCTCGTTTTGCAACACGTGACACTGGTCGAAAAGTTTTCTTTGAGTTGTCCTTGAGATGGAAAATATTCAGAGATGCAAAACAAGATATTCATATCAGTCATTCACCTCGGAACCTTTCTCGTCAAGTAACATGTGACCGACTCACCATCCCGCAACTCTCTTTATGGGAATTATGTCAGTCATATCTTTCACATTGTGTGTCAAATTGTCAATTACTCTTACTGTCGATTACACTTGTGGCTTCTCTGAGACGCTATCAAGTGAGTGGGGCATGTTGTGTCCTTACGCAACTCTTGTTACATAACGTAGTCTTTTTCGGTGAGAGATGGCCAAGTGATCGTAGGAGAGAGACAAAGTGATATTAGGAAAGAGACTCATAAGAAAAAAAATTATTATCCAAAATTGTCTTTCTACTATACAACTACTTAATATACATATTAATTATCCTTCGTTCGGAAAGGCCTGGCACATTACATCGCCAGCTCATCCTGTCTTATTGATAAGAGGAGCGTAGCCTAAAATGTAGCATTGTGCTACATGATACATTCCTTGTCCGGCCGGTTTTTAGTTACTCCACCATATGGGTGCACACAGTCTTTAAGAGGAAACAAAAGGAATGGAAGCAAAAATCCTATCTGGTAGAGCCTTTCGAGAGGAGCGGCATTGTCGAGGGGAAGGGGAATAGCACCAAACTGACCAAAGGTGATGAAGAATTGAAGATTTCGTTCAAAGCGAGCGTTGGATCCTAGAATCCTAAGGGAGAACATCTTCTAAAACCAAAGGTATCTTTGTATCTCCTTGTGGAATAGTCATAGCTTGTGATGTAGATCGCCTATTTGTGTTAGAACTCTGTCTCTTGGAATGAAGAGAAAGAGAGGTGATGGGAGGGTAAGGGTTAACTAGACGGATGATAGTAGGCGAATCAGCGGAATCATCCACATGTTGCTAAGGTAAAATGTGGAGAAGTCAAAAGGATGCTGAAGTGTCAGAGTAGATAGATCTGGTGAGTCAATCTAGCTAAGAGTTAGAAGAATACGATTTGATGGGCGGGTAAGTGATAGAGAAGGGATGACATTGGGTCAGTGAACGAAATCTTCCTTGTGTAAGAGACTAGGGTAGGCAGGTGCTGGAGATTGTATGCATGTTGTTGTATGCATGTGAGAGACTAGACTAGGGAACTCAGAAAACCGACAGACTACCACAATCATTAAGACAAAGGGTATGGAACATTTTGTTTGCGCGCCTAGGGCTAATCGTAATGCACATCAATATAAACATCACTGATCAGGGTTTATCACCACGGGTAGGCTTCACACAGCATGGCTAAATTTTAACTTGCGCGTCAAATTTTCTAATGCAAATTCATGTCAGGGGCGGATACAATCGACCAGGACGTTTCGCAATGAACCGAGAAAAACACACACCGCCGTCAATTAGTGACGGGTGGCCCTTCTATGACGGTAAAACAAAAAAACTACGCAGTGATCGCAATCCGACACCCTAGCGGAGTCTTTGCTCTCTACTGAGTAGCATAAAAGGGACTCTACGTGCAGATCACACAAACATATGTCAGGTCACAATCTCACGACCTGGCGAAGTCCCCGTCCTCAACCAAAACGGCGTGAGGGGACTCTCCTTACACGGAAAATATTAAAGAGCATAAACAATGGTCCTAAGACTGGGAAAGAGAACGATACCCTTGAAGCGCATCTTGGAGGCATGTAATCGATCATAGTGGTTCCCTCTTTGCGGATCCGAACTCCTCTGCACAACTCAAGCTCCAAATCGATTCCCCTGTGGAGGCTCTTAGCAAACCCTAGCAAAATATTACACACTCTTCCAGCTCCTTAGGTGTACAAGAACCAACAAGGCCTCGGGAAAGAAAATTGGTCTACACGGCAACACCCAAAACACTAGCACCTGCTCCACATTACTAGGATCGACCAAACTGCAGTGGATCTCGGAAAAAGGGCTCGCAAATCCTTCACCACTTCTTCACCAACCGACTGGAAGCAATCTGCAATGTCTAGATGGCGAGCCCTAGCAGCGGCAGCAGGTGGTCGGCAACAATGGCTCGAAAGAGGGGTTTGGCGGCAGAGATCTAAAGCAGTGGGGCTCGGAAAGGGGCCTTCTCCTTCCTTCTCTCGGCCGGCGATGGTGAAGGCTTGGCAGCAGGCAAGCCGGACGTCTGGAGGGAGAGAGTGTCGGGCTCTCACTCGGCGGCGCACAGGATCGGGGTGCTGGGAATGAAATCCTAGAAGAAGTTTTTTATGATTTTAATTTAATATAAATCCTCTATCCGCACTCCACAGTTATTCAAAATCAATTAAATTCTGAATTATTAAATTTCAGGGCGTCACAGAACTGATGACGGTGGAAGCCAAGGTATAGAGGTCTTGTTTAGAACTGTGTGCATGCATGGTTCATTGAAATGTTGTATTTGTGTTGGGAATGAACTAACGCACGCTCGATGTTTTGATCGTTTTTTGCCGGGAAACGTTTACCTGAAATGTCCGATGATTTCCTTTTATTTTGAGGCGAAAGTGAAGATGTGGGGAGTTCATGAACTAGGATATCTGCATTTGCAAAATATGATTTTAAAAGGGAGATATGAAAAACTGGGTGTAACTTAGTGGAAAAGGGAAGATCGGGTTTATGTCACATATCATATTTGTTACAGCATTGTGTATGGTCCATAGTATCGTATGTAGTATCTCTTGCATTTCTTCTCATGCAGGGGGCACTGACGATAAGGGTGCAAAGGGAGCGGAACTAGATTGCCGCCTGAAAGGAAATTTTCTTCCTCGCACTATCATTCTAGAACAGGGGCTGCCACGGGCAGTAACACTATCTCTGTGGTAGGTGACTTTAATCACAAGCAAGATAGATCAAATACAAAATAAGACTTTTTATTCTCAAACCAAGAAATGAAAAACCAATGCATCAACAATCTATCTTTTTCCATAATACTAAATCCCATGATGATAAATTAAACATTAATGCATGTGTTTTGTTTATAGAAATTTGTGGTTAATAATAAGGGCAATGTTAATAGCACCCCTTTATTGACTAATCGCACTCCAAAAAGGACCAAAATAACACATTGAAATGGTTGTTAATAGCAATTTCAGGGGTGCAATTAACATGTACCTAATGATAATCATGGAAAAAGTATTAGAATGAACAATATGCAAATATAACAAACTCCTCCTAGGTATATGCTCCCCCTAAATTCAATAGAGTTTCCTCCACTAGATGACTCAATTTATTTCCCCCTATATTTCTCATTTTATTCTCCTCCACTTTTATTAACAAAAGAGATTGGGATATAACATAATAAATAATGATCGAGCATAAGACAAAGAGTACACATTGGATAAGTGTGAAATACGGAGCAAGAAACATACTGTTAGAGGCTCCACTCAAGATAGTCCACGATAGAACATCAGATGTGGATGACCATTTATAGTATCTCTGGCGTAAAGTCTTGCTCTAGAATGATACAAAACTCAATAGGTCATTCTGAGTTGGTCTTGACACGTGCAGACATATAACATAATTATCTAACAAATACACAGGTACGGAATCATGAAAACAAAAAAAACATCTTTAGAGTGGATAAACTAATAGTCATCCAAAAAAGATAATTGTTATCCAACAAACAACAACACTCAAGCCTTTGCCCCCCTATAGTGGGGTCGGCTATATGGATGCTTTGTCGTCATTGTGCATCTTTAGTCATAATCTCACTAATGCCTAAGTTTATCATGTATTTCCTTATAGTTTCATTCTGAGTCATTATTGGTCTACTCCTCCCTCGTTTAACATACTTAATGACTAGACTCTCAGAATGCCTAATAGGTGCCTCTAATAGTCTCTTTTGTAAGTATCCAAACAATCTTAGTCGAGCTTCTTGCATTTTCCCTGCAATTGGTGCTACTCTTATTTTATCTCTGATACATTCATTCTTATTTTTACCCAATCTCGTGTGTCCACACATCCACCTAAGCATTATTATCTCTGTAACTCTCATTTTTGCTCATGTGCACAATTAATTGCCCAACACTTAGAACCATAGAGTATTGTTGGTCTAAATGCAGCACGATAAAAGTCACCTTTAAGTTTTAATGGTATTTTGTGATCACATAAGATCCCCGACATGCCTTTCCACTTCAACCAAACCGCTTGAATTTTATGCGTCATATCTTTATCAATACCTCCGTCTTTTTGAACTATCAATCCAAAATATTAAAAACACTCATTGCGGGGAATATCTTGATCACCCAACTTAATAATGAAGTCATGTGTCCTTCTTGCACTGCTAAATTTAGGTTCCATATACTCTATCTTTGCCCTGTTCAACCTAAAACCCTTCTTTTCTAAGGCGTAGAGGGCTTTCCTTCATCCAACCCGGCGCTTGTGTGACAAGTGCCTTGGGGTTCTCCAAGCTTGTGTGGATACCCGTAAAGACGTGGATATATTTTCTACGCTCAGCACTCTAGCCGCAATACGTCCTAGATTTCTTTTGAGCACCTTGGTTGAGTGTAGACTGATTCCCCTTCAGGTACATTACTTTTATTGTACATATTTGTTTCTTGATTAATGAAATCGCAAGATGCTCATACTGTTTAGGGTTATCTTGTATTACTTTCCGTTGCACACATTTGATATGCTTATAGTTTTGAACTATATAGAAAAACCAACATGCGTCGTCGTTGGCATCCTCGTCCTACATCCAGGAAGGTAGCCGCGAGCTCAGGCTGACCCTGCGCTCGCCCTCGTACCACTCTAAGAGGGTGGCGCTCTCCATATCTCACGCATGCATCCCTAGCACAAAATTGGCATGGGCTCGCAGGGCTTCCTCCGACAATCTCCCTTTGGTCGGAACCTTCGGGCCCTCCTCGCAACGCGGTTTGGAGGCGGAGGTCGGCCGCTTCACGGCAGAGGTAGAGTCCGCATCGCCGATATTGAGCCTTTTCGTCCGGGCATGACAGAAGAAGCATCGGTCAGGGGCGCCTTACCCTTATCTTTCGGAGCCGCCGAGGGGGCAGGATGCAGTTTTAGGTCAGTCTCGGCAGGTAGCGAGGTAGCATACTGGTCGGGCGGCTTCCTTCCAGTCGCGTAGGGCAGTTTTTGAGGGAGAGACCGAAGATCTGTAAAAGACACGTCAAGAAGTTGCACGCGAGGTAATACCATCCACCGGGAGAAAGGAGGTGACATATCTGTCACTGACATGAAAAGGGCAAGTCGATCCTGTCTGGTGGTGCCTCAGGTGTAGAACATCGGAGTTGCTGCCCTTCAATATCTCGTAAAGCGAGAGAGAATCGTCGGTCACCTTTGGGGGTTTGAAAGAGTTCTCGCTCCGCTGCACGAGCGTCATGGGTTGCGCCCCGAATTCACCTCGCATAAACACAGACTTATCGGTCCAATGATGGACCATGTTTTGTGTCTCCACCCGCCTGACGCAGACACTGGAGAAGAAGAAGACGTTGTTGCCAGTGGCTTTTAGATTAAGGATCTTCCGGAAAGCCGTGTGGTCGAACTTCATTCTCTCCTTGCGCATGTAGCACGGGAAGCCTACAAGGGCACTAATGTCGTTGGAGTTGACCTGGGCGAGGACCAGCCCAAAGTATTTTAAGACATGGAATACCTCGGGCCATAGGGGAAGTCACAACCCGGCCTCGAAGTGGGCGAGGGGGAAGGCGAGCTCGCCCTCGGAGAAGGTGTTTATTCCCTCATCCGGTAGGGGTCGCCTCGCCGAGAACCCCGCAGGAAGTACTTTACTTTGAAGGCCTCGAGCTCCTTCGGCGTTGTCTTCGGCTTGAGAAAATAGTGGTCGGTGAAGTTGGCGACACAATACGCGCGACTTTCCTCACCTTTGCACGAACCATGTTGTTAAGCGAGGTGAATAGAGGCTTCGAGGCGATGGGTTGAAATAGGGAGGCTAGAGGGAAACAAAGTGTTTCGCCTAACCTTGACCCCTCCCCTATTTATAAGCTTTTCAACCCGAGCCAGTCCACCTCGACTCGCGAACTCCCAACTCCCCTCCTAGATCGCGTAACCAACCCACTCGGACTCACATCGCGCCCCACGTCGGTAACATAGAGAAACAGCAAAAGAAAAACAAACACGCCAATAAATATCAAAAGATTTACATACAATTTGTCGCGTACTACAAAGGGAAAGGGGAGAGAGAGGAAAAGTCTTTTATTCGACAATTATACACGAGTAGAAAAAATACATGTAAGCGACATAAAAAAGAACATGCATATTCAAACGGGAGTACATAAATAATAAGGCACTCGAGCCCTAAGGAGGTATGGGCACACCTCGTCCCCTCGCGCGCTGACGGGTGTGGTGACGTGCCACCCAAGTGATGTCGTGGGCTTCGTGGAGATGTTCTTTAGCTCACTGAAGGTGGTTCCCTCCCCAACGCAAGTGTGGGAGGGTGCTCGAAACATACGGAGGAAGGTCAAGGTGGAACCATCTCTCTGTTGCCCCCAGCTAGGTATATAAAGAGACAAACCTAGGGTTTGTACGCGCAAGGCCCCCGACCCCGTTATTCGTCTGAATATACACTTACAATCTCCTCCTATATTAGTGACAAATAACGGTGACGTTCGGGGTGCTGGAGAGTAGATAAAATAATAATACAAACTAATCAAAGCATTAAGGACAGATCATACTAAATAACAGAGTAAAAGGATTTTGCCTAAACGGCAAACCTCCACAAAAATTCTATCCCAAACATAGTCTGAATAATTATTACAAAACAAAACAAAGACATGAATTAAACGTTTGATGATTCTACTCATCTAGTAAATCATCATCATCCATGTCCAGGTCTATAACTCTTCCAAAATCTCCATCGTAGCCTGCAAGTAATTTCATGAGTCAGACTCTATGAATTCATAAACATATGCAGTAACATTTAAAGTAATCTAGCTCTTACTAAATGAGCTTAGCACTTCTAGCAACGGTGAAGTAACTCTGTCAGCATCTCATCTAGTCTAACTAAGACTAGTCACGTTACCTTACTCATTACGGATCACTATGTGCTTCACCAACACATGTTGGCACACATCACGTGCAACATTATCAAATGTGAAATAATGTGCTGTGACCAATAATGTTTAGATTAACATTTACAACGACTTTCAATTCCCAGTTGAATAACTCTTGAATCAACTTACAATGGGAGGACGTTAGGTTATCAAATGTGGAATAACCCGCATCTAACCATCTTGGGTTTTCATCAAGAAATTATTTGGGGTTTTCAGTCTGTCACTTGTTAGATGCTTGAATGTTGGCAGCTATAGACTCGTGCATATCAAAACATAAACATCGGAGGAAAGTTTCATATTTTTATGAACTTTAATCTCATTTCCCCCGATATTTTGATTGTGAGAGCTCTATTTAATCCTTTAGTAAGGACGTCTGCAAGATTATCTTTCGTTCTCACATCAACCAGTGTCATAATCCTTTGACTTGTGAGAGAGGTCAACCAGGCCTATTTCATCCTGAGTTGTCTTCTTTTGCCATTGAACAAAGTGTTTGTGACAACCGTTTTAGTAGTCTGATTGTCGCAGTAAACTGCAACAGAACTCAGTTTCAGGCCCGACAGTGGAATGTCCATCACCAAATCTCTTAACCACTCTACTTCTTCACCAGCCGAAGCTAGAGCATAAAATTCAGATTCCATTGATGAGAGTGCAATGCACGACTGTCTCTTGGACTTCCAGGCTACAGCTGCTCCTCCTAATGTAAATCGGAATCCACTAGTGGACTTGCTGTCATTTACTTCTGAGCAACACGATGCATTTGAATATCCTTCCAGAACTGGAGGATGATTACTATAACATAAAGCATACTTTCGGGTGTGCTTTAAGAAACGCATCAGCCTATCGAGGGCATCCCAGTTGTCTTGGCCAGAATTGCTAGTGAACCTACTTAACATGCCGACCGTGAAGGCTATGTTAGGTCTCGTGCATACCATAGCGTACATGAGGCTACCAAGCAGTTTAGAATAATCTAACTGTCGAACCGCAGCCCCTTCATTGGGCTTTAAGAGGTTAGAATAGTCGTATGGTGTTCCAGCCGCTTTTCGTTCACTATATCCCCATGTGTCCAACAAGGACTGGATGTAGTGGCTCTGACTTAGGGAAATGTCATGTTTCCCAAAGCTCATTTGCATACCTAGTATAGTGTCAGCTACACTTAGGTCTGTCACGCTAAGTTCTTTAATTAGACCTGACTTTACGTCATCCACTTCGAATTGATCAGATCCAAGAATAAGCATATCATCCACATACAAGCATATTATGGCGACTTTGTCTGATCTATGACGTATGTAAAGACATTTATCTGAGAGACTCGACATGAATCTCATGTTCTTTACAATATAGTCAAACTTCTCATGCCATAATTTCGTTGTTTATTTCAATCCGTATAGCAACTTTAAAAGCTTACAGACCTTGCTTTCGTGACCGTCTACAATGAAATCTTCAGGTTGACTCATGTAGATCTCTTCGGTCAGATCTCCGTTTAAGAACGCAGTCTTAATATCCATTTAATGAACAATAAAGTTCTCAATGGCCGAAATAACAAAAAGAACCCTAATGGTTGCTAAGTGACACACGGGTGAGTATACGTCAAAATAGTCTACTCTGCTTACTTGTGTGAAACCTTTAGCCACCAGACGTGCTTTATACTTAGCTACGCTACCATCAGGATTTAACTTCTTTTTCAGAACCCACTTGCACCCTACAGTTTTAGCCCCTATGGGCTTATCAACGAACGTCCAGGTGTCGTTCTGAAGGAAAGAGTTCATCTCATCCTCAATTGCTTCTTTCCAGAGTAGGGAATCCCGTGATCTCATCGCTTCCTTAAAATTAGATGGATCGGTCTCGACGTGGTAAGTGACAAAATCACTACCGAAGGTTCTAGGGGTTCGCTCTCTCACTGAAGTCCTCCTAGACTCTAGGCCAGAGTTGTCTACCAGAACGGAATAGGAGGTGTTCGGTACTGATTCAGGATCTTCCTCAGTAATAGTTGCTTGCATACATGAGATAGTTAAGTTCTTATCTTTGAGGAACTTGTTCTCGAAGAACACCGCATCCCTAGATTCTATTATGATTTTATTATAAATATCAAAGAACCTATTTGCAACACTATCTTCAGCACAACCTAAGTAGACACACGTATTGGTCCTAGGTCTAACCTTAGACTGTCTAGGGTCAGGAATCCTGACATAGGTTATACAACCCCAGGTCTTAAGTCTAGTTAAAGATGGGGGTCGCTTAAACCAAAGCTCGTATGGTGTAACCTTTAACTTAGCATGGGGAACTCTGTTCAGAATGTGATTCGCAGTCAAGACTGCTTCTCCCCAATAAGCGGAAGGCATGCCTGCAGTGAGCAGCATAGAGTTCAACATCTCTGTTAACGTTCTATTCTTGTGCTCGCCTATGCCGTTGGATTGGGGGGAGTAAGGAGCAGTGGTTTCTGCTATGATGCCCTGTGAAGAGAGAAAGCATCTGAACTCACTGGACATATATTCTCCTCCTCTATCACTTCTAAATCTCTTAATTTTCATGCTTAACTGGTTTTCTACCCTAGTTTTGAAAAGGCAAAACTTTTCAAACGCTTCATCTTTAGTTTTAAGCAAAGAGATATGACAAAATCTCGTGCAGTCATCTATAAATGTGATCATATACTTCCTCCCACCTCTTGTGACAAAACTCTTAAAGTCACAAATATCGGAATATATAAGCTCAAGAGGTGTTGCGCTCCTAGTAACCGTGCCAAAAGATTTTCTAGTGATCTTAGTCTGAGCACACACTTCACATTTTCTAAGAGGAGACTTAGTGTCTAGTGTGATCTTATGAGTTCTAGCTACTTGGAACGTTTTCCTATAGTTTACGTGTCCTAGTCTCTAATGTAGAGTCCTAGGGCTAACTAAGTTCAACTGAACTTATTGCACTACCTCATGTGCTAGACTCAAACGGTATATCCTATTCTGGACGTAAGCACATCTAAAGTAATGTGTGTTGACTGACAGAGTCACTCTACCGCTACAGAAGTTAATGGACATACCAACATCACACAATAAACTAATAGACACTAAGTTAGCAGATAAGGAAGGAATAAATTTTACGTTCTTTAAAATTAAAGACTTACTTGGGGAGAGCATCAGAGTTGCGTTCCCCACCTTCAGTACGTCAGTTGTGCCATCATCTACTATGGTCACTGATTCCTTTGCATCCTCCAGCTCTGTCAGAAGATTAGCGTTGTTGTAAACGTAGCACGTTGCCCCAGAATCTAGGAACCACTCCGTGCTGGCCTGCGCGTGTCCGACCATGACAACAAAGTCGGATGGCTCAGCGTGGCTAACCAGATGAGCCTGGTTGCCTTCTTACGGTACTCTAGTTATTTCTTTCCTCGGTAGCTTGCAGTCAGATGCACAGTGTCCTCACTTGTTGCAGTTGAAGCATTTACCCTTAAACTTTTTGGAGGGTCTACTCGGTCCTGCAAGACGTTTTGGTCTTATGAGGGGGAGGAGCGCGCTTGGAGCTTGTAATCATGTTGACAGCAGCCTTCTTCTTGCCAACACTTCCAAAGCGTGCTTCGTCCGGTTCTCGTCCTCAATGCGTATGAAGCGCTTGAGGTCGTTCAGACCAACTTGCATCTTCTTGCGGTACATTTCCGTTTTAAAATTGTACCATGAGGAGGGCAAATTATACACAATTGTGTCCGCAACAAAACTATCGGGCAGACTAATAGACTCACTCTGCAAGGAATCAATCAAATTTTCAAAAACTGATACCTGAGGGAGAATGGCTTTCTCCTCGTCGAAGCTGAAAGAGTGGAATTTATCCACCAGATGAGCCTTGGAGAGGTTCTCCTCCTGCTTGAAATGCTCCTCCAAAGCATCCCAGATCTCCTTGGCAGACTGCAACTTGATGTAGTTCTTGGTCAGGCTGAAGGAAAGGCAGTTCAGCAGGTAATCCCTGCAGAAATCCTCATCTTCAACCCACTGAGCCTCATCTTCAGTCCCAACAACGTCAGCACGAGCAGCCTTGATGGTGTTCAACTTCCAATCGTTGAACTCGGAGGCCGTGAACTTTTCCAACTTGTTTATGGGCACAGGAGAGGAGAGGCTTGAGTTCCTCATACCTTCTCTTGCTGCAAACCCTAACACAGGAACAGAGGCTTGGATCGGCTGAGGCAGCAGGGCAGAGGCGGCAACTAAGTTGAAACACTGGATCGGCTACCAGGAAATCGTCGACCAGAGAAGTCGTCGACCAAAGAAATCATCAACCAGAGAAGAAAAAAACGTTGAACGGAAGACACGATCGTTGTCGTGCCCTTATACCAGCGAAACAGCATGGGGTAGAACTCCTACTCGACGACGATCGGCGACGGGAACGAGCGACGGCTTGCCCTAGCAGGCGACTCCAAAGAGGACACGAACGGTGACGAGCGACAAAACGATCGTCAAGCCCTAAAGTCGCTAACGGCGACGGAGAGATCTTTTGACTTGACCTAGCAGCGAGCAAGAAGCTAGCAGGGATCCTCGATCGGCGACGAAGACGGGCGACGTTATAATCGGCTTCGGGGAAGAGAGAGATCGACGTTTTTCTTTGTCGATCGAACGCGATGGTGAGCCCTTGATCTGCGAACGAGAGGCGAGCACCGGGCTACGGGAGAGGACTCCGGCTTGACCTAGATCCGCGACGAAGGCGAGAGAGGGGGAGCAGCGGAATTTCTGTTTCGAGAATGTGAGAGGGTGCTCGAAACATCCGGAGGAAGGTCAAGGTGGAACCATCTCTTCGTTGCCCCCAGCTAGGTATATAAAGAGACAAACCTAGGGTTTGTACGCGCAAGGCCCCCGACCCCGTTATTCTTCCGAATATACACTTACAGCAAGTGCTCTTCAAACCTATTCGCCTCGCGGATGGTGCCTGCGACCTGACCAAATTTATACAGGTGTTTCTCAGCCGTGTTCTGGAAAGTCTCAAGCTCGTAGATCCTCATTTTGGAGTCTAACATACGTAAGAAGAAACCACCATTACTTTCCAGTTGCGCGTTGTAGTTTTCCAATGATTCCACGTGACCCTGGATCTCGCAAATCCCCTACCTGGTCTCCGGATGGGCCACAACGGCGAGGGCCATGTCATGCGGGTGAGCACCTTGAGCAAGCACGCTCGGAAGTCTGGGATATCGACCTGCGGATCGGCCATCGAGTTGCGAAAAGGACTGGACATCAGGGGACAGAGTCGGTTCGGCGGGAAAGCCCAATGACGGAAGATCGAGAGAATAGGTCGAGTTGGTGCCTGCGAGAGACATAAAACTTGAGAAGGAACCCAGGAATGGGGCAGGTAAATCGGGAAGTTACCAAAAAGTAAGGCGGTGTCGCCCTTGTCTGCGGGAAGCAGCCTCTTCAGCAAGGATTTCCCAGCAATACGTGGTCGGCTCGACTCGACCACCTCTTGGCGGCGAGGCTGGGCCGCGATCTCGGGACTGACCATTAAGGGAGGAGTTGTCTGGCCATTAGGCTTCTCGAGACCAGCATCGCGCTCGGTGGGGAAGTTTTTGACAGAGCGTCGGGGGGAAGGTGTGACCGAAGACAGAGGGCTACTCGCATGTCACTCTTCTTATTGAAGAGGGGAGAGGTTGCCGCGCTTGGCACAAACGGGAGAGGCCCCTTCTTTCTCTTTGATAGTCGTACCCTCGACCCTAAACCATCACCGACCGTTGAAGTCGTGTTGGGTATTGTATCCACAATGTACCTAATTTGAAGAAGCCCCTGAACAAGCTAAGGTGAATTGACAATGTATTTGATTACTTGTCTTCAAGTTGTGCTTGCAGCTATTCATCGCTAAGTACACACCAATGTCAGGGTGCAGTAGGTCAATATACACGGGTCTGTGCAACGTAATCCCTCGTGGAGCAGATTAGTGTGTTGGCTTACGTGTACTCTCTCTATTGGAGTGTACTTATTTTCAAGCACAGGGTTATGTAAGATCAAGAGAAGACAAGGAGCAAGGATGGGCCAAAGACCAGCTCACGGGAAGAAAGACGAAAATCGTCTAAGTACAAATCGACGAGAATCACTAAGTGATTCTCGCCGAATCGACGAGAATCACGAACTGATTCTCGCCGAATGCTGCCGGTTGTCTCGAAGCCGCCTTGAATTCTTCTAAGGCAGAATCGTCGAGAATCACGAAGTGATTCTCGCCGATTCGTCGAGAATGACTCTGCATTCTCGACGATTCGGCGAGAATCAATTGTGATTCTCGCCGATTCTCACCGGCTTGTGTTATCAGTGGAGATTGAATTCTGTTAAGTAGAATTCGGCGAGAATCGTAGTTGATTCTCGCCGATTCGGCGAGAATCACCTACGATTCTCGCCGAATTTGACTTGGGCAAATTCCTGCTGTTCTCTGGACCGGTCCAAGTTACCTGGATTATTTCGAACCGGACTTAGGTCTTATTGTTGGTGGGGCCCACAACGGTCATGTGGAATGACCTAACGTATAAATACCTCAGTATGGTTGAGCGGAAAACACACGAATACACGAATACATGATTCAAAAAGAAAGGCCGCCGACGTGACCTAGATCGCGCATCTTGCTCCGCCGCCGTCGTCGCCGCTCGTGCAGTTAGTCGCCGTTGCTGATCACGGTTTCTTCCAGATCTCCGGCGACAGAAGCTTAGCTTAGCACAGCGTCTCACGCGTCTAACCAGAGATCTTTTGTCTCTTGATTCGTAGATCGGGAAAACCATCCCCTTCTGAATCGATCGAGACGATCGATCCTAGTATGACCGTTGGAAGACCTTACTACCTTTGCTATGAAGGTTGAATCTTCATAGCATCGCCGCAGCACTCCGTTGCCGCCGCCAATCCCGAGACCCAAGCCGCCGCCCTTTGCCGCCGCCGGTTTCGGGGAGATTCTCTCCAAGAGAGATCTAGGGTTATGGACTCTTCGTTGACTTCAAGAACACGTCGTCGAACGAAGAGGGACACCTTAGTCTCCATAAGTTGTTTGTATTTCTAATACATTCTATTTTCAATTTCGTTGTAAAGGAACGATTGGTTCCTAGTTGTAAGGGTTGGGTGCAACCTGTGGTGTGGGAGTGGTGACTCCTACGTATGGAAGGGTTCCTTCCGTTAGTGCAAGGATTGGATTTCAATCCTGTTGGTGAAGTGACCGAGTCGTCCCTGGTTGGGAGATAGGTCGAAGGGAGAAAGTAGACGTACCCAAATCGGGGAACCACTATAAATTACTTGAGTCTTTTCTGTGCTGTGTTGTTTGATTTATTTATGCAGGTAAAACTTTAATTCCGCAAAAACGCTACAAGACACCTATTCCCCCCCCCCCATAGGTGAAGCTAGTTGGCACTAGGTGGACTTTCAAGTGGTATCAGAGGGAGGTTACTCATCAAAAAGGTTCACACCTTGAGTAGAATCCTGCCACCAGTGTCAACAAGAATGGAGCTGGATTATGATATCTCTCCGTTAAAACTTCCGACGTGCACAAAGGAGTATTATCCCATCTGGAAGATGAGAGTGTCTTTTCACTTGGAGGCTATCGATCCTCGGGCATCACTCATCTTGGAAGAGGGTCCATTCATTCCCATGAAGACCCCCAACTCTGGGAAGGATCTCCTAATCCCCAAGGATATTACTGAGATGTCTGAGATTGAACTCTCTCTGTTCCAATTGGATGAAGTGATTCGTAAAATCATCATTGATGTCTGGTCTGGACCTTCCCGGTCAAGACTGGAAAAATGTAGGACGGCCAAGTCCTTGTGGCAAACCGTATCGGACCTCATGAAGGGATCAGAGAAAGCAGGGACAAGTTGTCAGCAAGAGGATGAAGCCTATGTTGGGGTCCTCGCCTCTGAAGATGAAGGTAATGACCAATCTATTATTATCAGGGCTCCAGTGTCCTTGTCAGAGACTGATGAAGAAATTGAGCAAAGCAGTTTTGATGAGGCTGACTCAACTGTCTCTGCCGATATCAACAACAACCCTGATCAGCAGAATCAGGAGCAGGTAACTTCATCTTACTGCCCCTCTTCCCTCGATGTTCCTGAAGACAGGAATAGTTCTGATGGCTGTGTATCTAATGATGCAAGGGATAAGGATAGCTTCAATCAAAGGATTGAAAATCCTGATTCCCTTGAGTGTGCCTTTCAGAAAATCAACCTACTTGTTGTGGAGCAAGCTCAGGAGATTGCTCGACTGAAGACCTTGATGGATCTCCAATTGGAATCCATCAAGGTAAAGGACTCTAAAATCTCAGATTTAGAGAGTCGTCTAGAGAATGAGAAGAGGATAGTATCTAACTTTTCCAAGGTAGATGCTATCAAGAGAAAGGGAGAAAATGGGTGGATCTACCGAATTATCAAATCATGGAGAAATGGGGAAACGGTATTCGGACCCCCCACCCCAGGCAGGGAAGGCACTCATCATGCCTTCAGGTATGACCACAAGAACAACCGTGGTCACTACAAGGATGACCAGCCCTCATGCGAAAACACCCACAGTGCAAGGGCTGTCATGACCACCCATGAGAGAATACCTAAGGCTCATCCTGAGCCATTTGTATTCTCGGCCTCTGCCCCAACTCGTCATGAATTTGCCGGAACCAGCTCTCACGGTAGTACTGTCCACCCTAGGACACAGGAAAGGGGGGTCTGGAAAAATGTGGTAAGCTCCCGTGGGGCCTTTGGGAGCGTGCTGACTGGAAGGAAGGCACCACCTCCCAGGCCTCATGACTCGCACCACATGCATTCTTTCCTCCCTCCCATGTGTCAAGGTGGAAAAGGTAAAGTTGTGAGCAGACCGGCTCTATCCCGTTTAGACCTGAGATCATGACTACATCAGTCAGTAGGTTAGGTCTGAAAAGGCGATACAACATTCACGAGTGTCGGTGTTGTGGCAAGGTGGGTCACTTTGCAATAGATTGTTGGCACAACCTCTCTGTGTCAAGGGCAGGGGCATATCCACCTCCTATGGGCAGAGTTAGCCTTCCTGACAGGATTCCTGTGGGAAGGCATTCAAGATTTTATGCTGACAAGAACCTAGGCCCCAATACATATTGGGTTCCTAAGGAAAGGTAATTCTTTTTTGCAGGATAGTCTAGGTACCCATGTACATGATGGGACCTAGACAAGAGATGTTCCAGGCTTGCCATGGAATAAGATTAAGGGAAAAGAGATAACGCTAACTACGGTGCAAGGCTTGAACAGCTAAGTTCAGATGAGACTGCTAAAGGTGCAACTCCCAAGTACGTCAAGGTTTCCACCTCGACGTCAGCTGGAGAAGTTGACGAACAGGATGGAGAAAATCTTCCGGAAGAAGGAAAAGCCTAAGAAGATGTCAGAGCTCCAGAGGCCAGACTGCTAGAGCTTCGTCACGAAGCAGGGATGATCGGAAAAGCACTTCCGGGACGTGTCAATTCCTCGGAAGAAGGCTTATATCATGAAATAGTAAGAAGCAGAATTGTGTTGCGCACAACTTCTATGGATCAGAAATCAGCCAGCAGACTATGACCTTCAGTTCAAAGAAGTACCAATGTACTGCGACTCCTCAAGTGCTATAGCTATTGCGAACAATCCCGTCTCGCACAGCAGGACGAAGCATATGGAAGTGTGCTACCACTTCATTCGGGAGCATGTGGAAAACAAGTACATCTCTCTCTGCTATGTCCCCACGGACAAGCAGATTGCAGATATTTTCACAAAGCCCTTAGACGAGGCCAAGTTCAGTTTTTTCAAAACTGAATTGAGGATGCTAAACTATAAGGAATGAAGACTACAGAAGCTCCAGACTCGTGCATCTAGGGGGAGCCTCTGCCAGGAACTCAAGGGTAAACACAGGTGCAAGAACTAAGGGGGAGCATGGTGTCAATAGCAACAGACACGGATTTGCAGAAGCCGAAAAGGGGGAGATTACCCTATCGTCTAAGGTGCTAAGGTGTATGCTCCAAATGCTCTAAAGATAATGATATGAAATTTCAACTCACTCTCGTTTTTCAAAGTTGTGTTTTCTTCCAAGCCGTTATATTCACCTTAGCTTGTAGGGTTTAGGCTTCTCCAAATAGGGGGAGATTGTTGGGTATTGTATCCACAATGTACCTAATTTGAAGAAGCCCATGAACAAGCTAAGGTGAATTGACAATGTATTTGATTACTTGTCTTCAAGTTGTGCTTGCAGCTATTCATCGCTAAGTACACACCAATGTCAGGGTGCAGTAGGTCAATATACACGGGTCTGTGCAACGTAATCCCTCGTTGAGCAGATCAGTGTGTTGGCTTACGTGTACTCTCTCTATTGGAGTGTACTTATTTTCAAGCACAGGGTTATGTAAGATCAAGAGCAGACAAGGAGCAAGGATGGGCCAAAGACCAGCTCACGGGAAGAAAGACGAAAATCGTCTAAGTACAAATCGAGATTCTCGCCGATTCGACGAGAATCACTAGTGATTCTCGCCGAATCATCGAGAATCACGAACTGATTCTCGCCGAATGTTGCCGGTTGTCTCGAAGCCGCCTTGAATTCTTCTAAGGCAGATTCTCGCCGATTCGTCGAGAATGACTCTGCATTCTCGACGATTCGGCGAGAATCAATTGTGATTCTCGCCGATTCTCACCGGCTTGTGTTATCAGTGGAGATTGAATTCTGTTAAGTAGAATTCGGCGAGAATCGTAGTTGATTCTCGCCGATTCGGCGAGAATCACCTACGATTCTCGCCGATTCGGCGAGAATCACCTACGATTCTCGCCGATTCGGCGAGAATCACCTACGATTCTCGCCGAATTTGACTTGGGCAAATTCCTGCTGTTCTCTGGACCAGTCCAAGTTACCTGGATTATTTCGAACCGGAATTAGGTCTTCTTGTTGGTGGGGCCCACAACGGTCATGTGGAATGACCTAATGTATAAATACCTCAGTATGGTTGAGCAGAAAACACACGAATACACGAATACACGATTCAAAAAGAAAGGCCGCCGACGTGACCTAGATCGCGCATCTTGCTCCGCCGCCGTCGTCGCCGCTCGTGCAGTTAGTCGTCGTTGCTGATCACGGTTTCTTCCAGATCTCCGACGACAGAAGCTTAGCCTAGCACAGCGTCTCACGCGTCTAACCAGAGATCTTTTGTCTCTTGATTCGTAGATCGGGAAAACCATCCCCTTCCGAATCGATCGAGACGATCGATCCTAGTGTGACCGTTGGAAGACCTTGCTACCTTTGCTATGAAGGTTGAATCTCCATAGCATCGCCGCAGCACTCCGTTGCCGCCGCCAATTCTGAGAGCCAAGCCGCCGCCCTTTGCCGCCGCCGGTTTCGGGGAGATTCTCTCCAAGAGAGATCTAGGGTTGTGGACTCTTCGTTGACTTCAAGAACACGTCGTCGAACGAAGAGGGACACCTTAGTCTCCATAAGTTGTTTGTATTTCTAATACATTCTATTTTCAATTTCGTTGTAAAGGAACGATTGGTTCCTAGTTGTAAGGGTTGGGTGCAACCCGTGGTGTGGGAGTGGTGACTCCTACGTGTGGAAGGGTTCCTTCCGTTAGTGCAAGGATTGGATTTCAATCCTGTTGGTGAAGTGACTGAGTCGTCCCTGGTTGGGAGATAGGTCGAAGGGGGAAAGTGTACGTACCCAAATCGGGGAACCACTATAAATTGCTTGAGTCTTTTCTGTGCTGTGTTGTTTGATTTATTTGTGCAGGTAAAACTTTAATTCTGCAAAAACGCTACAAGACACCTATTCCCCCCCCCCCATAGGAGAAGCTTGTTGGCACTAGGTGGACTTTCAAGTCACCATGGCTATCATGACAATGGCATCAACGGTTGCAAGGCGGCTTTCCAAAGGAAGTTGGCCCTCTTCTCCAACCGGCACCACTGCCCCCGAAGGTGACGCGAGTCGCGGCGAAGGCGCGTGAGAGGTCATGCCTAGGGGGGCGTTGATGTTAGACTGACTTGCTGAACTCGATCTCGCCCAGGAACACCCATCTTAGGACTTCGCCGAGCGCCGGTAGGGACCGCCAATCAAACCAAACAGTGTCGTAGCTTCGATATCGTCCCTGTCAAGCGCGTCCATGAGAATCAAAGGGGCGGCAAGGATCCAGAAAAATTTGATAAGAACAGCCCTACCCCCACTACCTTATTTATAGAACAAGAAAAGGATGACCATACATCGGGACAAGCGGCGGCCCGGGCTCGCCAAATCAGGGGTTGGATGATTTCTTTCCGACCTCTGGTGAGCTCGCAAAGAAGCGGGGATTGTGTACAACCCCAATTTAGCGATCTCAATCATGACTACACCTAGTCAGATCAAGGCGAACCCACTAAGAAATTGGGCTAGGTGAGGCGACCTCGCCCTTTCGCGAGCCGACCTCACTGGTTTGGCGCCAGCTTGCCAAAAGCGAGGCCCCGGGGACAGGGGAACCCCGTGTCGTGAAATGCTTAGACGAGTCGAGTCCACCGTCTCGCCTCGGCAGGGCCCTTCTCACATGTCCTTTCTCCTGCTCGCGACCCGCCCCGGTCTGCTCATAGCCATCTCGAACAGCGGGGTTTCGCTATCCGCAAACCAATCAAGGTGCCGATAGTAAAAAACCAAAAGGCGGGGGCCGTTTTTTGCAAGCCATAGAGACGATTTGACCCTCAGTTTGAGGTTTGCCTATAAATAGACCCTCAAGACACCTTGGAAAGGCAGACCCAACCTCCCAGAGCTTTTGGATTTCGGAGACTTCTTGCTCCGTGTCATCCGAGGTGTCGAGCTCAGTCATTGGCTTGGGGGGGGACACTTTATGCGCCTCCGGGTAAGCGGTGAGACCTCAATGTTGTAGCTCATCGGGTCTGTGAGTAGACAACCACTTCAAATCCGCGAAGGCCGGATCCGGGCTCGAATCGCTCTACCTAGTGCACTCGATGACGGGCAAATTAACATGAACTGTCCCTCCAATCCGAACTTCGTTGAACCGGTATCCGGGTTTCAACATCCTCACCATTGTCATTGAATTTGTATGCATATTTTTGATTATGTCAATGTATGATACATTTACACTTTTTTTAAGACTCCTCATAAGATCTCTCTTGGAACTTTATCATAAGACTTCTCAAGATCGATGTACAGCATATGCAAATCTTATTTTCTTTCTCGATAGTTTTTAATGAGTCTCTTCAAGAGATGTCGCGTGCGGCGATCGTGTGTGCAAATCTTGTTTTTTCTTTCTCGATGGTTTTTAATGAGTCTATTCCATGGTCAACCGCACTGACATAAATCAAAATTTACTCTCTGTGATGTTAATTTCTCGTCTTATTCTTCTTTCTACTACTCGTTCTCATAATTTCATGTAATGATGTATCAACTTGATTCTTTTATAATTAACACTTCTTTGCATATCTTTTTTGTTCTTATACAAAAGTAGCAAGATATTTCTCTTCATTGGTTTAACATTCTTTTTAACTTAAATATCTTTTAAAAAAGACATATAAGTCATAAAATTATTATAATAAAAAAAAATTATCATTTGATTTCAAATAAATAATCATAAGTAGTCTTAAAAATTTAGTTTTATATTTGAAAAAGATAATCTTTAGTAAATTATATTGAAAATTATCAGGGCTGTGCATAAAAACCGGGCCCGGCTAGGCCCGTCCCGGGGTCAGGTCGGGCTATGGGGCCTAACAAGGCCTCATATATGAGCATTAGCCCGGCCCGGGCCAGGCCGGGCAAAGCCCGGTTTCTAGGCCCGGGCTTAGCCAGGGGGGCCGGGCCGGGCAAAGCCCGGGCCCGGCTCCTACGCGCCTTTTAAAACTGCGTCTTTTAGGGACATTTTCAGGAGAAGTGTTCAACAAGAAAGTTGTAGATCTCGACGATATCTACAACTTTCATGTTGAACACTTTTTGATTTGAAGCCGTTTAGATCCCATATTTGGCACCCAAAAAAATCGTCGAGATCTACAACTTTCATGTTGAACACTTCTCCTGAAAATGCACCTAGAAGACGCAGTTCAAAAAGGCACATATTTCTTATTTTAAATTTTTTTTTTTTTATAAAAACAGGGTCCAGGCTAAGTCTGGGCCCGGCCCGGCCCTGGGGGCCTTAGCAGGCTCTCTCCCGGAACCAGAAGCTCGGCTCGACCCGGTTGCAATCAGGGCCTGGGCCCAGCTCGGGAAAGCCCGGGCCTGGGAGGCCCGGTTTAGGCCCGGGCCCGGGGGACTTTTTGAACACGACTAAAAATTATAATGATTTTTTTTGAATTTCATTTGTGAGGAAAAATAATGACGAGGGCCCATTCTCGTATATTATCTATAGTATTAATAAAGATGATTGTTAACCGTAACTCGTTATTGACTAGCTAGTCGCACCCCAAAATCTTTTAATTTTTTGCGTCTTTTCGAAATACCTCTTGTACATGCAATTTCAGGAAAAGTGTTCAACGCGAAAGTTTTCTGAAATTGCATGTACAAAGCGTATTTCTGAAAGACGCAAAATATGGACATATTTTTAAAGTAGGTCTTGTACCTGCATTTTTAGGAAAAATGATCAACACGAAGTTGTAGATCTAGTCTAGATCTACATCTTCGTCTTGATCACTTTTCCTAAAAATGCATGTACAAGATGTATTTTGAAAAGACACGAAAAGTTATGAGATTTTTTGGTGCGACTAGCCAATAACGGATTGCGGTTAGCAATCGCCTTAATAAAAGGATAAACTGTGAATAGCTACCAGTCAGTCACCGTCCGCATATACTTCATTTTTTTATGTTGCAACGATACTCCGCTCGTTACCCCTCGGAGTACAGTACTCCAAGTGACTCTCAATTTTTCAATGGGCTAAGAGCGGTGGGCGAACCGTCGCGCAGCAGTACTGTCATGGCCAAAATAGCAGACCGACTTCAGCTATGTGCAAGCAGCGCAATAACACTATACATAACAGATTATGCACTGAATGCCAAACCTTTACATGTTCGCATCTTCCTGCCATTTGTTATGGGCACTGTTATTAGTACCGCAATTTTGATTATAAACACTCAAAATTTGAATTTTTTGAGGTTTTTTTATTTACTATTAGCAAGTGACATCCTATTAGCACTTTACAGTTGGAGTTTCCTCCCCCCCTGCTTTGTTTTTTCAGTGATTTCCTCCTCCCCTGCTTTATTTTTTCGGGTGTTGGGAGGTGACGGCGGCGGCGGCCGTGGTGTTGAGAGGCGACGGAGGCCTTAGCCGTGGTGTTGGGAGACGACGGCGGAGGCGTCCGTAGTGTTGGGAGGCGACAGCGGCGGCGTCCATGGTGTTGAGAGGCGACTGCGGCCGTGGTGTTGGGTAACGATGGTGGCGGCGTCCGTGGTGTTGAGGCGACGGCGGCGGAGGCCGTGGTGTTGCGAGGCGACGGTGGCGCGGAGGCTGTGGTGTTGGAAGGCGATGGCGGCGGCGTCCGTGGTGTTGGGAGGCGGCGGCGTCCGTGGTGTTGGGAGGCGACGGCGGCGGAGGTTGTGGTGTTGGGAGGCGATGACGACGGAGGCCGTGGTGTTGGGAGGCGACGGCGGCGGCGGCCGTGGTGTTGGGAGGCGGTGGCGTCTGTGGTGTTGAGAGGCGATGGCGGCGGCGCCCGTGGTGTTGGGAGGCGACGGTGACGGCGTCCTTGGTGTTGAGAGGCGATGGCGGCGGGCGGGCGGCGGGGGCGTGCTTGCGGGTGTGTATCGTGGTTGTGCTTAAATAATTCAAGGTCTAACCGAATCTGACTAGGGGAAGCTCGTCATACCTAATTTTAAACGAAACAAAAGTTTATGTTTATTTGGGTTTTTATTTCTTTGTTGAGGTTTTGAAAAGCTCAAAAATATTTTTTTTATCGTTTAAATTATCTTTATTTATTTGAAACTATTAATCAGTAAAATATGATTTTTTAATCTACCCTCAATCTATAATTACAAGTATTCATAAATGACATGTATATAATAGCATCCTACATATATTTGCAATTATTATTTATTTGTCTGCTTCTCCACACATGTGGCAGCCTGTTCGTGGCTCCTCATTTCTTGCGAGCTATTTATACTCTAAATTTTAAATATAATATTCCATTATTGAGCCCTGTCACTATTATGTGTTCCCTGTGCTGACTCAGCTCCAACTCAGCACCACATGTTCAGTCCTTATAATTCCTTTCCAGCACACTTCACCATTTTCCACCGTTTCTCAAGAAAACAACAAGACGGAAAAAATAGGAAGTGCTCAAATTTAAATGTCATAACATATATAGCAATTTTAATTAACATGGTTATAAGTTATTAATTAGCTCCAATATGGGGGGGGGGGGGGGGGGGGGGGCGCCGGGTTTCACTCCGGTATGAGGGGGAAAAAGGGGGGGGGGGAGGGGGAGGGAAGAGAAAGAAAAAGAGGGGGAGGATAAGAAAGGGGGGAAGAGGGAGAAAGAGAGAAAGGAAGAAAAAATGAAGGAAGGGAGAGACGTTGACGTAAAATCGCCGTTGTTGTGAGAGTCAGCATGGCTTGTTGCGGCGTTTTGTTTTTAAAACGTTGATGCAACTCGTAATGATTCTTCAAACATGATAATGATGCGGGTTTTTTTAATGAAAACTCATCCATTTGAGATTCATGGACTGTCGATGAAGGAAACTTATGCCAAAAAGTAAGTTGATCCTTGAATCTCAAAAAACTCATGCAGAAAATGTTGATCATGTCAAACATTTCACGACGGCGGAGCAAAAAAGACGCGTAAAAACAAACCTTGGGTGAGCTACTTCTTGTGTGTGATTCCTTTTGTTATTGTAAGTTGCACTTTTATTTAATCAAAGTGGATTCGGATTTTTGGCACTTTGCACCCTGCAATTAGGGGGATTTGACATTTAGCACCCCAATATTCATTTTTTGGCACTTTGCACCCTCAAAAACACTTGGTGAAGCATTTTGCACGCCGATTTAATATTTGTGATATTTCCTATTAAAAGAAATCTATTTTAAATACAAACTAAGGGTATTTTAGGGATTATGAGAATGGATAAAAATAAAATGTAGGTTACGAGTCTCTTTTGCTCCGCCGTCGTGAAATGTTTGGCATTATCACAACACTTAAATGACTGTCACCAAGGGGAAAAAAACTAATTTTGAACATAAAAATGAATGGTTAGCTCAAGTTGGGCAGTTCGTGAACATTGCTGCGTTCACAATCACCACCGTGCCAAATAGAACCTCAACCACCTAAGCATTTTTAAAGTGAAAAACTCAACAGTGGACAAACATAAGATTAAGGCTTCATTTGGCTCTGCTTGTTTGCTCCTCCGATAAGTTTTGAGCATAAAATGCAAGAGTTTTTTTAGATCGGGTAGGCGCTCACAAACAACGGTTCATGACCATCGCATTCACGCCTATCACCATCACGCCAAACGAAGCCTAATTTGCAATTAATTGAGTTGGACTTAGAGAGATCAATTCATCCCGCTCGTTCAATGATATGAAAGTAGAACTTACAAGATTAAATCGTTTCACAAATCCAGAATACTAATATATTTTCCATAACACATGATTCTTCTCTTCAAATCTGCTAAAATCAAACTCACTAAAACTTCCAACACTCATTGCAAACCGCTGCTGTGTTGAAACTCGAAGAACTCTGTCATCAGGGGATCTCTTTGTTCAGACCATTAAAGTAAGGGTGCTCCAAGACCTTCTTTGCAGATATCCTCTTGCATGGCTCGTACATCAATATTTTCTGCAACAAATCCATACATTTCCATTTTCAACTTAACCCAACGGCAGAGTTAAAAGCATACTCAAAATTAGAAATGTCGGCTCACCGGAAGAAGATCAATGTCGTCTGTGAGGTTTGTGACGACCAATGATAAGCTTTTCAGGGTCCACTGAGGATACTCATGCCAGTTTGCCAACTTGCTCACTCCAGGCCACATTTCTTCATTTGGGGTACCAAGTTGCCTGATTAAGGGGAAAATTGATGAGCGGGAGAGATTGAATGCAGTAAAATGGGAATGAGGAAGAATGAGACAAGATGGACACACTTGAAAATGTGGAGAAGCTGTTGTAATTCTGAGTCGCCCGCAAACAATGGTTGTGTTGTCACTAGTTCAGCTGCAAATAATGGTTTTGTTATCACATGAGATTAACGACTATAGTCTAGGAAACCGTTTGAAGGAATGTTGCTCTCATCTGTATGTTAATTTATGGAGCCATGAACAAAATAGTTGAATTTCTAGTATCGCATGGGAGTAACATAGCTATAGTAATTTATGGGATCTTGTGAAAGCAAAATTGTAATATAGTAAACATTTGCCATACCAAATATACAGCCAACCAGCCAGATGTCGACTGGTGCTGCATAGGTTTTGGCACCAAGAAGCACTTCTGGAGACCTATACCAAAGTGTGAGGATCTGAAAAAGTGCAACAAAATCTATAGATATTATTATTAATCACCCATGCCTCGACATAAGGATCACATAGACAACATCAAACCTTCAGGAAGGTGAGAACATACCGCCATACCGGAGAGACCCATCAAACCTTCGGGAAGCTCGCATCAACCCAAGTTACAGAAGTTTTAGTTTCAATGTCTTTAGATAACTTCCCAAAGCTTTAAACTCCATAAAATATTACATGGTATGTCTTGCAAAATTGGTATTTGGTACTGGAAATCAAGCATACCGCGAAAGTCTGATCTTCTCAAGCTTGAGCCACCTCAACAAGCCTAGTGAGATTAAAAGAAGGAAAAATTCAATATTTGAGGAGTTTTTTGAAGATGGAAATGAAACCAAAAGCTAAATATTGTCTACCTGCTAGCAGCTCTTTTTCTTGTTATCATCCTTGACCTTTTGCTTGAGCTGCCCATCTGATCGGGCCCGAAACTGGTTCATCCCCAATACCCGCACGACTCGCGCCCAGTACAAGAAACGCTTGACTAGACTCTTCCAAGACGTTTGATCGCCAGTCGTCGATTTCACGTGGAAGCGCTCTGCTGTACTGGTCAACAAGTAATTGAGCAGCTCCTTCTCCACTTGAGAAAATGGTTCCCCTGCAGATGGGGCGGGGACGCTGGCCGCCAATATCTGGTCCAAACCAGGCAACTGATGATCGACCATGAATGGCGAACGCAATACAATCTCGCTGACAGCAGACGTGTTGGCCATAGCAGGTTCCTCCGCCGTCGTGATGACTGTAGAAGAGGCCGGTTGTTTTGAATTCTGGGTGGTCGGAGATGCGGCTGACACTGATGGTTCGGCCGACGGCGATGGAGGAATATTTAGGGAGCCTAGATCGTCGTGCTGGTGGGCCACCTCGGAATGTGATTGCAAACGAGAATGACAACCTAGTCGTGATGATGTGGTTGATGGCGCACGCTTCTTGAGGCGTGCAAGATACTCCCAATGATTCTGGATCTCCTTATGGGTCATCTCCAGCAGATCATCACGACGGGAAGCAATGCGGGCGTACGCGGGGGCGACCACTTTGGTCCAATGAATGTTGCCGGCATGCCCGACATCAATCTGTTGAACCAGTCAATCAATGATATTATCTGATGACCCTTTAATGAGTTGTGCGTAGATTGCAGATCCGATGCATGAGGTTGACTTGAACTTTGATTGACGCTGGTTGCCAAGGTGACGATTCGAGTTGTAGTCGTTGTCACAGTCTCTTCCAACTGCACAATGTTGAAACTGGCAACAGGGGACGATCGCAATGGAGCAATCACTGACGCGGCTTGACTTAGGGCAGTAATGATGCTGCGTTTGGGCGCTGCTCGTTGAATGGGCAATCTGAATCGGTCCTGGGCAACCATATCCTCCAAGTGCTGCTTTAGGACCTGTTCTGATTTCGGCCGAATGAACCGTTTGAAAGCAAAATTGGTGGTACGCAGAGCCGAGACTAGAACAAACCAGATTCGGTGCAATTGTGGAAGATGCAATGATTCAATAGGGAAAACCTTCATATCTTGTAGGTCATCGGGCAGAAGAAATTTAAGAGCAATCGTTCGGATCAAGCGACACTCCAAGGGGTTGATCATTGGTGAAGTGCTCATGACAGCTTCCAATAGATTAAGCCCTTGTAATACCGATTGACGTTCATTGCCCGATGCATTGAGGCTGCGAGGTTTTTTATGGTGACTCGACGAAGAGATGCACTCATACGATGTTGGTCTAGGCTTGCGGCGCTTGCGATTGGACTGAATGGAATGGGGCGTGTTGCTGAATTTGATGCCAGATTCAACGCCAATCAACGCATCAGCATCGTCGACATGGTTCGGATGACCATCGTCCCACGGTGCAACATCGTCTTCTTCAACTATGTGATGATCATCGTGATCCCGCTCGACAACACCAGCGACAACATCAAGGGCATCGTGCGCAATCGCATCGAACGTATGACTGGACCAAATTGCATTATCGGCGATTGATTCTGCGACCACTCAAAGCGATTCCAGTTGTCCTGCAGAAATTTCGGGTAGTTGAGGAAGGGATTGTCCAAACGCTGTCGTCAATCCAAATTCGTCGTCACAATCATCAATCGAGAGAGGCAATATGTGAAACATCATCGACACAGACGTAGGCGAGGGAGTGATGCCATCAGTCGGAAACAGTGAGAAATACTGAGTGAGAATGATATGCATCCCAGAGATTGGCAAATACGCCCAGCAAGGATCAAATTGGAATTCGCTTCGAATGTTGATTTGAGCAACAACGACATGGAGCAACAAGTTCTCTCATTCTAGGGATATGGTCTCCGGGCAAATAGCTCATCCATGATGCCACAAGTTTTCATTCTTCCTTGATCCACGGCGCAGACTCGAACGAAAAAAGTGATCCACGACGGTAGTCAACGCGGATGCGGGCGGCGTTAAACAATTTCTGATGTGTTTTTTCTGTGTCTCGTGGCAAGCGAGAAGTTTGTTCGTCACGATGCGCTTGGATGGGGGCACATCATTCTCGATTTCCCACTTTTTAATACGATCCAACAATGCATCCAATTCTGCTTCAATGATAGAGCCTTCCCGCATTGGATCTTGTCCAGTGCCAACAATGATTTCGGCCACGACAGTCATGAATTGTCTGTGCCGAGCACGATCCGTGTTGTTCGAATTGTCCCGATACCTTTTGATTAGGTGGTGATTGTCGAGGAGAACAATGATGTTCTCGAACTCTTCCAACCATTCTCGATCATCACAACACTTGTCCAGGTAAATGATGAGCATCGAAGTATCAATACTGAAAGCGTTGTACCGTCTCAGCAAACCCCGACTAACATATCGACGTTTCGCATTGCCCGTCGTGCTTGTGAATTGATGGGAAAGGATTTGTTGGCGCTCGTTCATGACGGCGTGCAATCCAGCAACGGGGGCGAATTTCCTGTCGTTGAACTCATCCGTTAATTTCATGCGTCCTGGAAGGTTGTGATGAAGATCGGCCGAGAGATGAGTCCCGGTGATGGCGCCTTCCATTCGGTTGTAGAACGGGAGTTGGCGAGCAATGCAGTCGTTGACCAGACTTGTCAGCGTCGATTCCACTGGACCGAGAGTTCCATTGTACGCGTTGCAATGCTGAAAGAATGACGGAAAATTGGGAAACACCGTCGGATCCTGAGGCAACGTCGATTGCCCGAGTGCGGTATCCCGAGCGCGCATTTCCAAATACCACGACACGTGGCCACGATATAGCGCGGCATGATGAATGTATCAAGTCGTTCGAGCACAACGAATCACCTTGGCGACATAAACACTGCCGGAACGGAACGTGTACAAGTCGTATGCCATTTTAACAAGACTGACGTCGTGCGCGCTTTGTTCGAACAGCTGCACGGGATAGTTAAGGACGATGGGCGCCGAAATCAATTTCTCGGTTTTGGCCTCGTCCATTACATAGAACGTGGCACCACAGCCGCCCAAGCTCTTCGACTTCTTGCACACGTATCGAGCACAGAGAGCAAATCTGGTGGTGTCGATACAATCGATGATTCGCGGGGCACTGAATTGCTTGCGAAAAAGAAAGCCGATTTTGTGGCAAGACTGGCATGCACCTGCTGTCACGTTGACGTCGTACTGCCGTTCCGGATCGATCACGATCAACGGTTTCAGCAGATACGCGTTCAGGTCTGGATGCTTGCTCCAAAGTGGCACGGGTGGATCGATTCGGATAGGAGGGCGCAAGCCATCCTCGATCAGTTTCAGCTGGATCTTGATCCAATCCTCATGAATCTTGTTGAACGTTCAAGATTGCTTGCCACAAACGCATGGCTCACTAGTGGGACGGTCAAATGCTAACGAATAGAATGAAGGCGTTTGAGTCGGAATCGATTCCGGCTGAATTTCAGGGCAGCAACGGACGAGGGTTTCCATCGATCGCTGTGTTTTCGCAATGCCCCGCAGCACAAGATCGATACCGTTCATTGACGATGATGATTAACAGACAAACTCAAACAGAATTGTAGCTTGGTGAGGCCGGCTGCCGTCAATGGTGTTAGGATATGCAGCGTTGGAGTGGGTCCTAGATCCCGAGCAATTGCTCTATCTAGTGGGAAGTGATCACTGGTTCATCAGTTTTAACATTAGGATTCAATAAGTTTAATGAATTATCAAAAATAATATAAAGATTTAAATAAAATTATAATGCCCAATATTTACTGAGAAAAACACATTTTAGAGGAAGTGTAGCAGCAACTGTTTTTACAAACCAAACCATTAAATTTGCAGCAGGCAATCCAGTCATATAAACATTGCATGAAAGGAAGTATTTGCTCAAATAAAAGATAAATGGGGAACTTAATGAAAAACGGGTAAATGTTGAGAAACAAACTACAGAACTCATGATATCTTGAAAGCATCAATTTTGAATATAAGAAAGCAATGAAAGCACCTAGTGATGAAGTGCTGTAAAGCAAGAAAATTTAAAACAATGCACATTGATAATTAACGTGTCAATAGAAACCACGAACTTTAGAAAGACAAAGATGGTTGCCATTGAAATCAAATATCTATAAGTTTATCTTTAGAAAGACAAATATGGTTGCAATTGAAATCAAATACCTATTAGTTTGCCTGGCAAAAAGCAAAAATAGTTTTGGAAACCAAGATTTTTAGTGGCGTTCTTTAATTAAAAAAAATTCAAGTAATACAGTTGAACCCCATTCAAATTGTAGGCTGAAAGAAACAAACACGATCAACTAAAAATCTTACAAATATATTTGGAATGTTTACCAGAAATAGAGAAGCTGCTAATTATCATAGTTGCACTGTGAATCTATTCCTTCCCCTTTGTATATAAAAATTTGTGTAAGAACTATCAAATTGTATTAAACTTGCTAAATTGTCAAATGTTATCAATTGCAATTTAAATATAACTAACTATAATTGGCATCTTCCATATGCAAATGGGGCAAAACCAGCTCCTGAGTGAGAATTCAACAGAAATAGAAATTAATTCTGAGATGTAATTAGATAATTCATATAATCCAACTGACCTTCCTAACAACACCAACAACAAAAATTTCTTATTCATTTTTACTCCCCTTAGCAAAGATACGGAGATCAAGCATGCCGCTAGAACCATTATCAAATTCTATAATAACGTAAGCATTGTCAATGATATCTAGAACCTGTGTTAAACATTTGAATCACATAAAAAATTTCAATGTTATTTTGATCCCCCATTTTACGTTTGACTTTAAACACTAAATAATTGAAAACTTTCACCAATTACAATATCAAATCATTCTTCTTGGATGAAATTTGCGTGAATATGACACCCAAGAATATTCTATAGCTGTTTTAGAAACTAAAACTGGAAGTAAAATACCTCTGTATCCATCATTGAAGCTTGTTTTAATGAGAACCCTAAACTCTAATTACCCAATAGATCCATATAGCGAAGAATGAGATCGAGGCAAACAATAAGAGTTTGATGGGAGAATTAGTGCATGCCTGAGAGATTTGGGCAGAAGCAGGATGCAGGATGCGATAGAGGCTTCAAGTGAAAACGAAGGTGGGAGTCAATAGCAGGCGGTGGTAGCGACAGTCTGTGGCAATCTTCAGCGGTATTTGGCGGACATCGGGGGGCTTCAATGGGCTTCGACATGCTTCATAAATGAATTCGCCGGAGAGTAAGGAGAACCCTAGGCGGACTCCGGCGTTTTCTGATCTCAGGAGAGAAGCACGATCTCAACCGGCAGGAATAGGAGAAATGAAGTCGATCGGGAGTAGGGCTGCGCTGGTCAGCGTGGGGGAAGAGGAGAGAATCGCGGGCTTCTGCCGGGAAGAAAAATCGCTGGAGGTGGGGGATTCCGTCCGAGAGAGAGAAGATCGGGAGCTTGGGCTGCGATTGTCAGCGTGGGGGAAGAGGAAGAGTCGCGTAAAATGTAAACTGTGGGGGATAAAATGGGAATCGCGATTTTTCAGTCCGATTCAGTCGGACTGAAGTGAGGCCCGACCGGGGGGGGGGGGGGGGGGTTCTCTTGTGAATCACAGGAACCACTATAGTTTTGCTTGGATCAAATATGTCAGTTGTTGGAACTATACAAATTGCTTCGTGCGTTCGAATTAAGGGGATGATGGGAGTTTACTAGTTTAGTAGTCGCATCGCGCGAGACTTGGCCAGAGGAAGTTAGCGAGTAAAAGAACAACTCCAACTCCATGTTGCCTATAAACAAGACTCGCGTGCTGCAGCGAAGAGATCCCGCCACACACCGGGAAGTCTATAGGAAATTCTCCTCCTAAAGACATTGTTGAGCTCAGCACAAGTGATACGGTCAACAAACTCCCCCGCCATAGGGGGGGGCCGCCGGGTTCCACTCTAGTATGAGGGGGAAAAAAGGGGGGGAGGGGGGGGAGAGAGAAAAAGAGGGGGAGGAGAAGAAAAGGGGGGGGGAGAGGAAAAGGAAGAAAAAAAAAGAGAGGGGAGAGGAAGTAAGACAACGGTACTATGATTACATAAGCTTTGAGCCACATTCTATGTCACCTTAGAGCTAAAAATTTTTATTTATTTTGCTATTTTCGATCTAATTCTACTTCTCTTTGTTTCGTTGAATTTTGTTGAATTATGTATTCTTCGAGATATGAAGCACGTTAGGTGCACACACTTTTCCGAATTTTTTCTAAAGGTATTTTGATAATTTTTCGGTAATTGTATCTCTAGAATCCATCAATATTTAAAGGTTAATCTTCAAGATGATTTGCTTGAGAAGTGCTTTAATTTATGGAGTCGGCTGCAAATTTATTAGGATGAAAGCTTAGGAGATGCTTCTATTTATTGATTTTTTTTAAAAAATAATTATGTTGTAAATATGAGAGAAAGTGTTGAATTGAAATTGGTGATTATGAATTGTCATTTGTGAATGATTGACCTTATCTAAAGAAGATCATCAACTTTTATGTTCAAAATTGGTCTTCTTTTCTTGATAGAGGCCATAACTATTGTCTTGGCAAACATGTATTTAATGATGGTGCCATTTTTTCAAAACTCATAAAAATAAAAAAGTCCGTGCGAAAATAATTAGAAATGATGTAATAATAAAACCTATGCAGTAAACTAGAGAATCTCAGTTTCATTGAAGATAAAATTTGCAATGAGGTCAATAATTAATAGTGATTTTAAGTACAAATTAATTTTAACTACATGCAATCCACAGTTATATTCAAACCAATAAGTTTTAGGAGCAGACTATCTGCAAACCACATTGATATCCAAAATTTTCATTGCATTAAATCATTTTTTCAAAGTCTCAGAGCCACATATTCTCCCCCTTTTCAAATCAGTTGAATTCATAGATGTCTTGTCTAAGATCCATAAAGAGTTGGATTCCAGCCTTCCCCATGAGAATTCAGAACCTTGAAGAATTTATAGATTTGACTTTGATTTCAGAGATCTCTTTCAATTTTGCACTAGAAATTGGGGGTTCCTGGGCAGGAATCCGAGAAGCCAAATCCGAGAGAATTTGCTGGAATATTGTCGGAATTAGAAGGGCTCCAAGCTTCTTGCTTGAGCCATGTCCAGCCCCGGTGGTGAGCATTCATGTGGCCGCCGAGAGCTTGAGCAAATTTGAACTCGTGGACGACCCGGCGGTGAACATTCATGTGGCCGCTGAGAGCTTGAGCAAATCTGAACTCGGGAAGGCCTGACGGTGAACATTCATGTGGGCACTAAAACTGCACATGAATAGAGAGAGTGAGAAAAGAAGCGTGCAATAATTGCACCAATCTCATATCAATGTATAAAAAGAGTGAGAGAAGAAGCGTGCAGAGAGTATGAATCTGATATGCAGTGCTAGCTCCAACAAAAGTAAAGTATACCTTAACATGTATTTTTGAAGCTAATTTAGTCTTCATCCTCAGCAAAACTTGTAACTTTAAGCCTCCATTTAAGCATACCTTGACATGTATTTTTGATGCTAATTTAGTTAAAGAAATAGTTATAATAAATATTTGCAAGAATCAAAAAGCTCATGATAAAAAATTTAGTGATGAAACATTACTTTTATATATATATACATATAATTTTAATTTAGAGCATACTTTCCTACTGAAACACAAGAAGTTATCAATTAGAAACACAATTTTCTAGATTTCAAAAGATGTGGACCAATCAGGAAACCTCATGGTTTTATTGTTTTATACAATAAATGAAGCATAATTAAATGCTTGCAATTTTAACTTCGCACCCAAATCAGTAATGATAGGAAGAAAATATGAATGAAAAACATAGTAAAGCTAAATTAATATATATGCATTGAAAATAATACTAATAAATACAGTGTATTTAACCTCATGTTCATCTTCACAAACACATTTATCTATCAAATGCAAAAAGTTCATTGGCATTTAGTAATGCCTATTAAACAAACACATGAAATTATCATCTCTGATGCTTGTTGTAAACACAATAAAGGCACATGATTTCAGAACAATAAATGAAATTTATAGGATGCATGACACCAATACATGGGCTAGGATAAATTTGGGTTCCAGGCAAGTGAAAAAAACAAAAAAAAACCAGCAATACTCAAAAATGACAAACATGAACTAACAAACCTCAAGCCCCATCATCCTGTAGGCAATTAAGGCTTGGTCTGTGATACATGTTTTTATGAGTAACGTGCATGATTTATCAGAATAAAAATGAACCCAACTGCAATGAGATCCAAAACAACACACTCCAGTCTTTAAGTGGAAAGGGCAATGTGCCTTATCCTACAAAATGAAGAGAAAATGCACACAAAAATATTGTATGGGGAGAATATTCACATATTATGTGTATAAAACTATGAAAAAACACAATGATCCTAAACAGTCATACTTGTTTAGTTCCAAAATTCCAAACTTGATGTGCCATCACCAATAACAACCTACACAAAGAACAATACGAAGTAAAATAATTTGAAATATTTTTGAAGGAAAGCAAACTTGTACAAGAACGAAGCTTATCCTTCTCCGCCACTTCCCAACTATTATCATGCACAAGTATTCAGAGTTCAAATCATTAAAGAAAGCATCATCATCATCGTCACAAGCATCATCTAAGAGCTAAATCAAGTACCTGACCAGGTGACAAGATAGTGGATTAAGACAAAGACCTCGACTCGACCGAGCTCGTATCCCAGACATAAACGCTGGCCGCCACCGAAGGGTGTGAAGGTCGGTGCTCTAGCTGCTTGCTTCCCACGGTCCTTGCTCATATTGCCTTGGAATTCAAGGAGCAGGCTCGAACTAAATCCAGATACGGGGTGAACTTAATCACATGTTTTCAGGTTGTGAAGTCCCTTGAATTACTCTTTCTTTCTTGTTATTCAGATGTGGTATCTAATTGCTAGTTTGAAAGGCATTGTAGAGTTGAAATTTTCATTCTAAATCACCTATAATTCATATAAGACGCTAATATTTTACCAGTACAGATGAGACAACAATAAGGATCATACACCATAAAGCTTCAAAGAACACAATATAATAACCTGATTAGAGTATTACCACTGCAATTTGAGACACCAACAGCAAGACCCATTTCAACAGCATCTCCAAGGCCATCAATGTAACCTGGAATTATTTGAAAGAAACATTTCATCATCAATTTAGTTTAAGCCCGAAAAAGTAGTAATTTTGAGGCTTCAGAATTTGTTTTAAAGCACCTTCATTTCCCCTGGCTTGAAAATTAAAATAGATAGAGTTACTCATCACCTTTTCAAGCTAATTTTATTAAATTGATAGAATGAGATGAGAAAGCAGACCAATGAAATTGAGATAGGTCAATTGATGAAAGCCCAAGGCGAGACAAAGAGGCTTTAAGAGCAAAGATAACACTTCCTCGATCAAATCTCCAAGGCAAAGCTGCATACTTGTTCGCAATAGCTACATCAACCTGACCAGTTCTTTGCTTCTATTTGATGAAACTGAAAAAATCATAGTCATAGCTTCATCATTAGATTTATCATAACAACATGGACCGACAACAAATTGTAAAAATTATGCAAAAAGACAAAAACTAATGAGATTAGTCTAAGAGGGAAAACTCAATGGAAATGACAGAAACAGAATTTCCCCAAGATTGGTTAACGGTTGAGAAAGGCTTCATTGTTGAGCGATCTTTTCATCAATACTATAATCCATTTTCTAAGATAGATATCCTGTTAAAAATAACTAATGTAAGGTCAAAATGCAGGTAAAATTACCATATTACATTTTGTCCGACACAATAAATAGCATCAGAATCAAAGTGAAACTAATTGATATTACTCATTAAGAATTTCTCATTGATATTTCTATAGTTTCTTATGGGCATTATTGTGTATATGGAGAGATCAGAAAATCCTTATAAGCGTCGGGAGCGCGGCGTCGGGAGCGCGGCGTCGGGAGCGCGGCGTCGGGAGCGCGGCGTCGGGAGCGCGGCGTCGGGAGCGCGGCGTCGGGAGCGCGGCGTCGGGAGCGCGGCGTCGGGAGCGCGGCGTCGGGAGCGCGGCGTCGGGAGCGCGGCGTCGGGAGCGCGGCGTCGGGAGCGCGGCGTCGGGAGCGCGGCGTCGGGAGCGCGGCGTCGGGAGCGCGGCGTCGGGAGCGCGGCGTCGGGAGCGCGGCGTCGGGAGCGCGGCGTCGGGAGCGCGGCGTCGGGAGCGCGGCGTCGGGAGCGCGGCGTCGGGAAGTTTGCGGTTTCCAAGAAACAATTTTTAGGAGAAAATGATTTTTGTAGACATTAAACCTCTTAAACCTCTTAAAATATTAGAGCAAGGAATTTAAGTAATTGGCAAGCAATAACTGGTAAAATAATAGAGCAAGCACTCTCTAATATTTTTTGCCTAATGGTAAGGAAGTATGATTAAGGCTCCTAAAGGACTTATTTTCACCAGTCAAGCGGTTACGACTGCAAGAACCGGACCATAATTAAGGTCTGGTTCATGCGGTCGTAACCGCTTAACTAGTAAAAATAAGTCTAAATCCCTATTGCTAATTAATCATCCATCAGGGCAACCAAGACTGGAATCCCTATTGCTAATTTAAAACAACTTTTAAAGTGAGAAGGGCAATATATCACCTCACAAATGTCTAAAAATGGAGAAACCAATAACATCAACTCTGTCATTACTGCAATCTCAATCTTTCTTTACCGACCTATATATACCAATAGAAAAAGATACATGAGTTTATTTACGACCGCCACCACCGTGCCAAATGGGGCCGCAGTTTTTGATAATGTGGTTCAAGAAACTTCTTTGTGTGCACATCATTTGATATGTACGTTCATATTTTTGTAATAAAGAAAATTGGATTGGTTAGTTCTATTCTTCACCAGCAAAATGGAAGTATTCATTGATCTTTTCACAGAACTCTCGCCCTAACATGTTGTCCAATGCTATATCAATATCATAACAATCTTTTCCCAACAGCTGAAACTTCATGTTGACACCAAATCAAAATAATGTAGAAAAATCATATTCTGTGCTTTATTTAAAAAATAAAGGATGAAAATAGTGACATCAATTTCCAAGTTTAGAGGAACTATTATATTCATAAATTGAATATGAGGTAGTCTATTGAAAATTACTGGCTTAGTGATGAGATGAACGGAAATGTAAGAAGACCAATAATGATGACAGAAATAGGATAGGAAAGGGATGATATCAATTTAATGAAAGAGAAAATTGTATTCATTATAATGCTAGACTCAATGACATTTAATAAAAACATGACAAGATATTAATAAAATACATAATTTATTCCCTTAATATATCTAGGGCGACTAGCCTATGCCCATAACATTTTTCTATTTTGAATGTGGTGTGAAGTGAAAAAAAAAATGTGAGTGTTTAAGTTAACTGAAGCGCACCACGATTTCGCCGGTCGTTGGGGGGTTGCGGGGGGCAACGCGCCCCCTGCACAGGGGTTGGGGGGCGAAGCCCCCGACTGAATTTTTTCCCAGGGAAAGTAGGTAAAAGGCAGATAAGGGCTGCACATAACAACACTCTTTTTGAATTGCATTTCACACGTGAGTATTTTATGTTTAATTTTGTAGTAAGATTATATGATTGATTTATTTAAGTAATTTCTCATGAAAATACAACTTTCTATAACAAGTATTTTGTGTATTTTACATTCTTATATGCATTTCAGAATGGTAGAATCAGTTTGATGGATTTCCACAAAGCAACTAGTTATCTGGTGACTGCCAGTGTTGATGAATCAATTCGTCTTTATGATATGCAAAATGCAGTGTACGTTTCCTCTCAATAACTGTAATTAAAATCATACTACTCCGTGGAATAAATTGCAGTTAGATCAAAGATTTACCAACTACAATTACCCACTTGAGTATCATTGGCCACAAAAGCAAAAATTTAGGCAGCACAGCTGCAAATAAAACAATAGCCCCCACATCGAATCATCAAATTTGATGTTGATCCATTTTACAAGCACACATATTGTCGTTTTGTCCCACCTAGATAAGGCGACCCAAATTCACTCCGGGCTCTAGTAAAAGAGCAATTATGTTGTTACTAATGTTAGAAGATTCATAGTAGATGTAGTCAATCCAATGCGCTACTTTAGTTGAGAAACATAAACGTGACATGGATTTTACAATTAACAGGTAAATCCTACAAATGTCACTTAATTTTCTTCAAAATCAAAAAAGGGCTGAAATATCTTGGAGATAGTTTATGATTAGCAAGGCCACACAAACCAAGCCATACATAGGGCTTTCAATCCAGCAATTTCTTATATGGTAGTTGTTTCATCCTATTATGAGCCTTGTGCAGGTTTTCTGTAAGGACTTGAATCATAATCTTGCATGCCAAAAGGCTCCTGTTGGCTACATCTACAACACCTGAATTCACCAAAGAAGGAAAATGAAGGGGGGGGGGGGGGGGGGGGGGGGGGGGCTTCAAAGAATACACTACTTCATATGGAGTAAACCATGCTATAGTGTAAAAAGTGGTGTTGTATGGCCACACTAAGTAGGAGGTAACCAGAACAATAGAGAAAACTTTCTAAGCACTGATTCACCACCGACTTCTGGCCATAAAATTGCGTGGGATAAGTTGTGGAGGTATGCAATTGTACCTGTTGCTGGAGAAATGCTGCAGGCTGGCAGGGACATCTCACTGGAGGCTGGTCGGGCCTCTGGATAGCAGTGGCGCTCACCTGGGAGGAAGGGGAACACAGGAGGCTCGCAAAATCGGCCAGAGGAAGGAGCAGGAGGAGTCGTGAGTTCGTCGGAGGCCGGATTCGCCGTGGAAAACAACGAAAGATGTGGAAGGAAATAAGAACAGTGCGGCGGCTGGAACTGGTGGCAGCAGTGGTGGCTTCTGGAGGGTACACGACGGGTTGTTGCAGGGGCGTCGGTGGCTTCAATCGAGCAAGGACAGAAAACGCGGGAGGTGCGGGCTTCCGGAAGCTTTGCTTCCGTCCGAGAGAGATGAGATCGGGGAGGAGGTAGGGCAGCGCCAGTTACGGGGAAGAGAAGAGAAAAGCTGGAATGAAAATCGTGAACCGGGGGGGCAAAATGGGAATCGCATAATGTCAGTCAAATTAAGCGGACCGAAGTGAGGCCCGACCGGGGGGGGGGGGAGGTCATCCAAGTCCCTTCAACTTGTGCCGTGTGGTTCTATTTATAAACAAATCCAAGGGAGAGAGGGGGGATTCATCTGCCAATAGCCGCTCCCGTCAAAAGCATACACTACAATATTTTTGTGTTTTGCAACATTTATAAAATGTTATCTCAACATAAAATATGAATTAATTTTTAATTGCTGTAATAAAGTAATTTCAGACAACACTTTTGATATGGGGAACATTTTCTAAATGATCTCATTTTAATCAACAATTATAATATGTTGCCTATTAAAATTATATTTTGCAACATTTTTAAATTGTCCCTGCCCTTATCTAATGTTATCATAAATGACTGTTTGTACACCATAAATAGCTATTCACACACCAAAAATAATACTTGAAATTAGGCAACGTACAATTTCGACTGAAATGTTATTGTGATATAGCAGCTCAAAAGGACATTTACGGGTACGTCTTCTTGCAGGTGAGTCATTTAACAGCACCAATCCAGCTTTTCCTACCCCTGCTTTTCGTATTTGTTTCTCTCCTCGCCCCCCGGCCATAATCTCAGTGCATGTGACAGTGTTCTTGCGATGATTAATTATGGAGTGCATGTGTATGTGTATAAATACATTGTATATAATTATATATGAAATGAAAAGTATTTTTATACTCAATTATTTGAAAATTAGGTTTGGCGGGTCTTACTACTATCATACATACATCACATGGCATGCGCCAATGGCCGGGAATTTGTCTAGCTGGCGATGGTTTCTATTAGTTTAGCTTGTGGCCACATGAACTTTGAAATATTTTAATCCAATAATGATAATTCTAATAGTATATAGTATATAGCAATAATAGTTGAGTTCTGCGGCCAATCATTCTAGCTATTATTGGGGCGACCACCAATCACAGCTCTCACGACGTCTTTTGGTGGGACCCCCGACATCTTTTGGTGGCCACGTATGTCTGCTCTCGCTGACGTGGAATTGAGAAAATAGAAAATTATATTTTTATAAAATAATTAAGGTCAGGAACGGTGTAATATTCCATAACGATCAATTATTTATGCATAATGTGGTGTTTAAATTATTAAATTAAGTACCTCAATATATAGAATGTTTGTGTGACTGCACTTGATAGGGTCCCTATGAAAATTCCGAGACAATCCGGTCCAAGTGAAAGTGAGTCCAACCGGTCCAACGACACGTAGAGAACCGCACGCACCCGGAAGAACCAGGCCGATGCGCCAGCACGCGAACCCGCACCGCGGCCCGCGCCCCGCCCCCCGCGCGGCCTCGCGCGGCCAGCCCTCGCAGCCCCCGGCCGTGCTCCCGCTCGGCCGCGCTCTGCGCGGGCAACGCTCCCGCATGCAGGCGGCAGCCGCCACCGGCGGCCCCCGCCGCTACCGGTGGCCTCCGCCACCGCCGCCTCCGGGCACCTCGCCGGGGCCGCCCGAACTTCCTGGGGATAAGGAGGGGTACTTCCGTCATTTAGATAAAAATGATGATCGGCGTGATCCAAACAGAGAAACATATGCCATCCGCTAGCACGAATCACTCATCAGCGCAATTACTGATGCACCCATCCATAAAATTATAAAAAGGCCCTCAGACCTTCATTTCAACTCAAGCAACTCCAGAGGCAAGCGAGAGAGCTATGAGGTTTTCTGGCGAGAATCGTGGACTTAGGCCGATTCTTCGCTCAGGAATTCGCTCATCTCTTCTTCTTACGACACAGACTCTCCACGTCTCAAGTGACGTCAACGGCCTCTGCGAGAGCGCTCCCACCTAGACTCCGCATCAACGAGAGCGTAGTCTCCTGAAGCACCGAGAACTTAGAAGATTTTCAAGTCGGAACTCTCCGACCAAAGTTCCGTGAACTCGACGCCGTCTCAAGGTCGGAGCGCTTCCATCGAGCCTCCGAGGACTTAGCTATTTTGCCTCTTTTTTCTGTACTTGTAACGGAGTAGCGGTCTATCGCCCTCCGAAATCAAATTAACTTCTGTAATACCTCGATAAGCTAGTGGATTTTGGCTCGGCACATTTCTAGCCACGTGGGTTTTCACCCTTTCCCGGTTTTCCACGTTAAAAACGTCTCTTGTCCACTGTTGCGTTTTTCTTTAACTGATTGCGCGCCCAGCTCGACTCCGAGCTAAGGAGGTCCGATTCTTTAACTGATGGCACGCCTGGCTCGACTTCGAGCTAAGACAGTTCGACTCTCTGGATCAGAGAAAAGGCCGGGTGACCCGCAAACACACATCTCACAATTTGAGGGAGGTGGTGACTTTCATTATGCACAGACCATAGTTTTCTCTCGTTTCAAAATAATTAAATTTGTATTTTTTATTATTAGTTTAAATTCTTTTATTTTCTTTTAGTTTAATATGAGTTTGATGATGTCATCATAAAATATGACAATTCGCTTAATATTAAGTTGATTTTTATGAAATGAGCATGTACTTAAAATATAATAAGGATTATTTTCAATTCCATAATTATGTCAAACACAATGTTTAAATCTATATATACGTATAAGTATTCTTGGGGTACAATAACCGTGATGAAAAAAGCCACGTTATTTTCTACTAATCTACTATGAGAAGCTTTATTTTTCTACAATTACTATGAAAATTGTTCGTGCCTGTAACTAGCGAAGGATCATCGTGCGGGATGTGCTATTACACTGTTGTATCCAAGGAGCACGTTTTTTTGTGCATGATTGATCTAAAATAAGGCCGTATTTCTAAACAACCACAATACGCTTGTATTTGCGCAAACAATCTTCACCTCACAAATCATATGCTTGTATTTTAGCCCACGGGATCTTTGGTGATCACCGTGTGTGCCACATGCCTAAATATCTCTATTTATGACGAGCCTTGACTGTGTGTGCCACATGCCTAAATATCTTTGGTGTTAACCGTGTGTGCCTTGAACATGCACTTTTTTTCGTGTTTTTTTACCTTCATTGCATGAGGTCAGCAATAGTATTCCTCTCTCACAGTCATCCATGCATTTGGCTAGATTAATGCTCCATTCAGCGCGGTCATGAACGTGGGGGTTATGAACCGTCGTTCGTGAACGTCCAACCTCACCTAAGGAACTTCATCCACTATTGTATTCAAAAATTAATTTTCCTTTCTTGGTGGTGGTCATAACCGCCAAATATACATTTTATGACGGTGGCGTTTTGTCCAAACTCATCGGAGCAAAAAAAAATGTCACCTACACTTAAAGTATGTTTGGCATGACAACGGTTATGAACGCAACAACAATAAAAAAACTAGTTTGTGACATAATAGTGGATGAAGTTTCTTATGTGAGGTAGGGCGTTCAAAAACAGTCATTCACAACCACCACCGATATGTCAAACGGAGCCTAAATTTTATACTAGCTAGAGCGAGTGAATGTCGCCACTGGCAAGGACTACTTATAATTATTATCATATTAAAAGGGGGCCTACTCACATAGAGAGGAGAAGCCGAGGAGAAGATATTCAATTAATCACAGATATACAATCATATGCGCATGTTAGAGGGAGATATCATGGTCATGTGTGAGTGTCCGCTCGCTCTCTAATATCCGCAAAATTTTTGAGTCTGGGACCCAGACTCCGGCCCCCCATACTTCGTGTTCCTCTCGCTCGCCTCTGATTTTTCAGCGTTAATCTCAGCCGTTCCTTCCTCCACGTGGTAGAAAAGCACAACTCCTGCACCTGAATTTTGAAATGAAATCCGGTCCCAAAAATCTCTCCTAATATCCACGTCCCCCCCTCTCACTCCATTCAAATAATTCCAGCAAAACGACAAAATTCCAGTGTCTTTAATTTTGTTTGAAAACGACGTCTTGCAAAAATCGTTCTCAGAGGGAGTTTAATGCAAATTTACCCGAATTATTAGAAACGGCGGCAACTGGCTCGAATTAATTAGGTAATTATTGTGTGTTTAATTTAAATTAAAATGAAGGGCCAATTGTTGTTGCGTGTGGGTGAGAATTTTCACAGATGTGTAGTGTGTATCTAAATATATATGAATTTCATTTGTATTTAATTTTGAATAGAGCTGTCGAATTATAAGTGAATTTGGATTTGATTTGCGCATTTTATATTTGCTAACTTTATTAGGAGGGGAATTGTTATTTAATGGGAAACTTTTATAAAAAAAACAGTAATTTAGTCATGGCCCCAGGCTTAGGAAATGAGCAGTAGATGCACATGCAGAACAAAATGAGTCACGCGTGAGATAGCGCGAGTGTAGTAGCAATGACGAGCGGAGTGAGCGAGCATATATGAGTACCGCAGGAAAAGTAGTAGGGGTGATACACACGAACAAGTGAAGAAGAACGGGGAGTCGCATGTAAACACTATGAATAAATTGTGTATACATATCATTAATCCTGAAAGCAGGGGCGGGTCCAAAAAGATTGATTAGGGGAGCAATCAAAATGCGAAGAATTAATTAAACCGGTTATCTCTCATGTCAACTTTATCATCTTCCAATAAAAAAAATTAAAAGTCTCCACCTTTTTGGACACTTTTCTCTCTTATTCGGACGCCGTTTTTGACGTATAAGCAGTCAAAATTCATTGGCTCGACGAGAGGAATACAAATTCATCATGTATTTTGTCAAAATCCTTGGAGAGGGCCCTTAGATCCGCCGCTAGCTGCAAGAGAAACTATAAACATTAGTATAGTAGTTGAATGGGGACATCATAAGAGAATGAATACTAAAGTGTGAACGCTATTAGATGGGGGTATTTGTCTCTGCATCATATTAGAGTGCATGATACAGCTTGAGTACGGTCGATCAAGGTTTCGTTTAGGAGGACTTATTTTCACCGGTCAAGCGATTACGATCGCATGAACCGGACCTTAATTATGATCTGATTAATGCGGTCGTAACCGCTTGACCGGAGAAAATAAGTCCCCCCAGACAAAGTCTTAATAAGGTCATGCTTGGACTTTGGCGAGGTTTGAAAATAGTTGGGATTTGCTATTTACTCTTGCTTATATTTGCCATCATGAATTCATGACTAGTATTTTTTTTCACATGTGTATTAGCCACAATTTTTTCACACATTTTTTACTGGAAAAAACCATAACGCACTTCTCTATGATTAGCACTAAACTTCATTATTGTATCCATTTATTTTCTAATATTTTGGCTCTGTTTGACACGGTAGTAGTGGTCATGAACGTGAGGGTTAAATTGTCATTCGTTAACGTCCATCTAAGAAACTTCGTTAACTTTTATGTTCAAACGAAAGATATTTGTTAGATGATTCTTAACGAATGATAATCTAACTCGTGTGTTTGCGACCACCACCGTGCAAAACGGAGCCTTCATATATGACGGGTTTCAATCTCAACCAAGCAAAGCTATTCTTTTTATGATAAGAAAATTGGAAATCAAGCACCTCACACCTGACACGTGTCACACGTGCAAGTGGATTTTATGTGGCCACATAAGACCACACTTACCTGGGGATGTAGAGCTTAGGCTCTATTTGGTCCTCCACGATCCTCTCCATTTCGTTTTCCATTTCGTCAAACGAAATGGAGGATCCATTTCACGGACAGGATGAAGTTTTTTTTATCCAACGGGTTCAGCATTTTCCAATCTTTTATATTTTTTTTAGTAAAAAATCTTGTCCACAGAATAATTTTTGGACTTATCTTGTCCGCACAATATTGAAATGGATTCCCTCCATTTAAACTGAAATGGAGAGGATCCGGATCCCTATTTGGTTCGGCATTTCGCTGCTCCGTTTGGGGCAAATGCCGCCGGAAGGCGGGTAAACAAATGAATCTTCGGCTGCGTTTGCTCCGTTTCCACCCGCCCACCTTGAGAAACATCCCAAAAAGCTCAGTTTGGAACAACCATCTCCCCCCTCGGGTTCAAACACTCCGTTTCCACCTGCCGGATCGATATGCCACCGCTGAACCAAATGGAGCCTTAATTTACCTTTAATTCTCACTTAAAGCCATATCATTAGGCTTTAATAAGAATAATTAATTATTAGGATTATACACGGAATTAATTAGATGCAATCACAGAGCTTAATAAAGTACATTAATTATATCAAAGAATCATTATCACTAGTCCCAGAAAATTTAATCCCATTCCAAATTCACATTAACTTAGGCTGTGTTTGGGAGGACTTATTTTCACCGGTCAAGCGGTTACGACCACATGTATCCGACCTTAAGGTCGGATACATGTGGTCGTAACCGCTTGACCGATAAAAATAAGTCCTCTCAAACAGAGCCTTAATATAGTAAATATTAATTTCATGATGCTTTCATATATAGCCCCCTCGAAAAACTTTCGCCAATCCAAATTCCATGGCTAAAGAATCAAAATGCAAGGTGCAGAATCAAGCACGTGCATGCGATTGTGTTTAAGGCAAGTAAAAGTTGACCTAAAATATTTAGAGTTTTTCAGGTCTTTTAAAATACTTATACAAGTCATATAAAAACCTAAATTATAAGTTAGAACTCATTCTAACTCTAGCCGTCCGCCTTCGGTCTATCTCGATTCCTCCCCCCCCCCCCCCCCCCCCCCCTCGCTCTTGATGGCGACAACACATCTCGCCGGTGATCCGACTGACGGTGGCACCGACGGCATTCCTCCTCCAGACGACGAGACTTTGGCCCCAATTCTTCCTTCGACGGCAGCCCCGACGCCATTCCTCCTCCAGACGACTCCCCTAGTATTTACCCTAATGTCGTCTCCATCCTCTCAGGCGACCATCGGTTGTTCTTTGAAACAATTTTGTTAGAGTTTTTGTTTGCCTGTATTTTCCCCAGCTTCGATCTCTCCTGATTCTTCTTCTCCCTCACTAATTTTTTTTCTCAGGATTCAGTCTATTCCTTTTTCTTCACTACTGCATCAATTAGAAATCGGGAGATTTTGTTCCTATAGATTTTTGTTTTTCTTAATTTTAATACTCGATCCCTCCACTATTGCAACAAATAACTGATTTCTTAATCAGAAATCGATAGATTTTGCATCAATTAGAAATCGATAGTTCTTGATCCCTCACTAATTTTAGTTTTTCTGAATAAGAGCAGAGATTTTGTTCATTTTGTTCTCACAAATTTTATTCTCAAATTTCTTAATTAGAAATTGTTAGAAGAGAGATTTTGTTCTCAGGTTATTCTTAATTTGAACAGAGGTTTTTAGAACAAAAATTATTAGAACAAATTTTGATCTCAGGTTGTTCTTAATTAAATTTTTTTTGCTCTAATATAGCATAAAATGTTTACAAAAAAATTTATACTTTTTAATTTTTGAACTTATTTGTATACAATAATTTTGTTTAAGTATAACAATTTTTTTGTTTGTACTGATTTGTATATAGTAAAAATTTGTATATATTCAAATCTGATTTGTCTATAATAACTTCCTTATATAAATATGAGTGTGACCAAATTGGATCTATCTCCGTATCATTGCAAGAGTTATGATATTATATGACTAATTAATTATATTGTTAGCAATATATTATATTAATTAATTGAGTTATGATGTTTTATTATCATTATTAATAAATTGTATTTGTTATTATTGATTGCGCTGAGTTCAAGAATATTAATTATGACTTGCTCATTGTATAATATAATGAATAGAGGAATGTGAATCTTCTCACTAACCAACTACATAGCGACAGCTAGCTCACCTTAATTTTTCTGTGCGGCCAGCATACAAAAGGTATTATGGAGGTTGGATGGTTGACAACCGTCCGATCGGATGTCGGTTGCACGATCGGAATTTCTTCTTATATTTAATACAACTTTTTGGTTTGTCGTCCTATGGTTGATATGATGGTCATATATTAACCTACACAAGAGCATGATGTGATAAGCATACCTAAATTTTTTCCTTAATTACACGACATCTCTTGACAAGTGGCACACCAACGTCATCATGATGTCAGCAAACACACCAGTCTTTTGTTGGGATCCAGCCCCTAAAGAGTTACATGACTCAGAAAATCAGATCAGATCTGGATCAATCTTGATCTCAGCGGTACCGGCGTGACGGGTCTCGGCAATCTCAGCGGTACCGGCTTGATCGGTCTCAGCGTTCTCACCGGTATCGTCGAGACCGGTCTCAGCCTTCTCGACGATAACGACGTGTAGGTGGCTGCCTACTGAGTGACGCTGTGATGTGGTGGCGGACGATGGTTGGTTCATAATTGGGTGCAATTATTGCGGTCAGATTGCTTGGTGCTTGATCCAAGGGCCATGATTGCATCGGTTTTTACCCTAAATAGGTTTCGTCTCATTCCCGAGAGGATTGCGCTCTCCAGTTTTTCGGCCGTCAAGGAGTTACTGTGCGTGTCTGCCATTGTTGCTACTGCCAGAAGAGTTTTTCGTGAAGGAGAATAGAAGTCTCTCATATCTGTGTCTCGTATTCGTTGTAAGGGTGTTTCTTGCTCGTTCTTGTTGTTGAAGCCGAGAAAATTCCCCACTCAAAAATTCAGATCAAGACAGCCTAAGACTATTGGTTCAGCGGTCGGGCTTGACGGCTAACGGGCTAGGACGCAAAAACAGACAGACAACAAAAAGGATCTCAGGCGCTGCGGCAGGGAGGTCCCACAACATGCCTGGATGCTTAGAAAAGCTTCCCCTCCACAACCAAAGATGATCGAGCGGGATACTAGGTAGATTCTAGCTGACGACTAAGTCAAGGCGGCGACTAAGATGGATAGTCGATAGCTTGCGACCTGTCTCTCTGAAGAAAGGATCCAAAGGCTCAGCTCAAAATCTGGAGAATGAGGTGGTCGAGATCTTTTGCAAGATTCTGAAGTCCTTATTCTCGTACCCCAGAGGTTCTATTTATAAGCAAATCCAAGGGGAGGGGGGGTCTTATTTATAGCCCCACCCCCCAGCAACTAGGAGACTTCTTAGGGGAGCTCGCTCAGATTGGGTGAGTAGTTTCCCTAGTCGTCTACCTAACGAGTATACGAGGGGAGCTCGTCATACTCACCCAGCGCTTCTACTATTTTGAGTGTTGACTCTGATTTTTGTCTTGACTTATTGACTTTGACTCTTACTGACCAAGCTCTAGGAGGTCCACCCTCGACGGATATGAGTTGTACACAATCTCCGCTCTTTACGAGCGACGTAGGAGCTCGAAAAGAAACATCGAACGCTTATTCGGCAAGCTGCTCCAGTGAGTATCTGGGTTACTCGCGATTGATGGATGCCTGTTGAATCCTATAAATATGGGGGGCTGGCCTTTGAGGCACGCCTTCTGAGCTCGCATATGATGTCTAAATCTGCTGAGGAAGTCTACCAAGCGAGTATTGCTACATTGTCCGAATTCCTCGAGCCTACAAAGACAAAAAGGCCGCGAGAGGGCGACGACGCTACTGACCTTCCTCGGTCTAAGAAGATTAAATTGAAGAAGAAAAAGAAATTGATGGTCACGGAAAATGACAACCCGCCTCCGGGCACCGAGGATGTCGCCTCCCCGACCGACCATTCCGAAATTCTAGCCCACACTAAAACACTCCTCGACAATCTCGTGTTGAGGGACATTCCCGAGTAGTCGGCGCCTGAATCTTCTCACCTTCCTCCACTGTCTTCTCCCCCTGCCCCAGACCTCGTCGGGTCCCAAGCACAGCTGTAAACAGATCTCGATGCCTCGCAAGGTTGTTATCTCGTCGATGACTCATTGAGTTGATGAACAATTCTATTTTATCACCGTGACTTTTATTCTTGACTCGCACCTCCTCCGCCGACTACCTCCGACTACCTCCGACAAGCATCTGGATGTCGCTCCCCTGCGATCAGCTCCGCTTATCACCCTTAAAGCTCAACAGCAGCTGCGATTTAGGCACACCATTCGAATCAACGTCGGTCCCAAGAAGAAGCCGAAAAAACAAACTCCCGAGGCGGGGAAAAAGGACCCTCCTGTGACGAAGACCTCGCAACTTGGGGCGAGCAAGGCCCCTTACCCAGCAACCACCTCGTCGCAACCGACAGCGAACACTCCACCGCCGCCGCCTCCTCCTTTGCCGCTGAGTAATGAAGCTTGCCCTGAAACCTGCCCGGAAATAACTACGGCCCCTTTAAACCCGCCTGAGAGCTCGTCACGAGATGGGGACAGAAGGTGCCAGAGTTACTTCCCGCCGAGGACTGGAGGTCGCAATCCTGGAGATCGCATGCAAGGGGAGGACACCGAGTGCCCCGGAGGTTCGTTATTGGTCCAGCGAGAATCATTTCACTGCAGCCCTTCCCCTCACCGATATCGATCCCCCCGACAAGGTAGCTCGACTGCCACTGAATTGGTTTGACTGCTGATACTCTGCGGCTCTAACTTATATGACGACTACTTCTTTGTCTTGATAGGTCATCCCACAACCCCAGGAGCGGCTTTCATTGATGCCCTCGGGCTTCCCGCTCACGAGTACTGTCAGGATGCAGCTCGCGCATACATTGAGTTGGAGGCAAAGTTTGACCAACTCGTTATCTACGAGCCTCATCACCGGATCTCGACACTATAGGTGAGGATGGTGAAGATGGAAGAGTTGCAGGACAGACTTGCGGCTTACGAGGCCCACTTTCACATGATCAACGAGTTCGAGCGGTGACAATCAATGATCGATCATCGCCAACAACTTCATCGCGAGGAGCTGGCGGGATTGCGGGCGAGCATGGGCACTGCGGGCCGACTGGCGAAGATGGAGGACCAGCTGTGTCGAGGCGACGATGAGATGGAGGTGGCGAGCGAGCACTACCAGCGAGCACGCAAGATGGGTTGGGTTGGGCAACATCCACCTTTTCCCGAGCAGCAGCCTCCTAGGGCTTAGGATTTCTGTCTTTTTTATTTTTCCTTGCCTTTGGCGACATTTGTAATGAACTATTCTATGATATTCTTTTAATGTGATGGCGAGTTTGCATCTCGTGTTTAAGCTTGTGATTAGTTTTTCTGTGTTGATACTCGTCTTTATTCTGCGATTACTTGGGCTGTTTGTACGGGTTTTAGCATGCTGGCGATCTTCTGACTGAGTTTATGTGGGATAGAATTTAGCGACTTCTCATGATTCGTAGGTTCATCCCGCGACTTAGATTGATACTCATGCTAGGTTGACATACCCCCCCCCCCCGGGCCTCCGCCTATAAATAGAAGAGGTAGGTGAACCTTTAGTATGCTGTGGCGATTTCTAAGTCTTTCTCGCGAGTATTTCAGTCATGTTTCTTTCTCGCCAATCTTGCCCGTGTTTTCCTTCTCGCTGACGTCTACTCGTTCTTATACTGCTCGCTATTCTCCTAAGAAGATGGTTATCGACAATGCTAATTCTCGCTGATAGACCCATGCCATGCGATAAACTACACCGAAGCTGTCTTCAAGAAGTCTGCTGCCACAGAGCGAGATCTGGAGTATTTCTGCAAAAGACACCTGCCCGAGGGATACTCGGCCAAACGAGTTGTAACACCACAAAACTTGGAAGAGGAATCAACGACGTCGTTTTGGCCAAGTTGGGTTTTTGGTAGGCTGACACGGCGTGTGACACGGGCGTGTCACAGGGCATGTCGTTCTGGGTGTCGACACTTCGTCGAGAGGTCGACGATTTTAGGTCGACGATCGTCGAGATAGAACACGGCCTGGGACACGGGCGTGTCCCTGGCCGTGTTCTTCTCGGGTGGCTTGCAGGGTCGGTGCACGGCCGTGACACGGGCCTTGACTCGGGCGTGTCAGCTGAGACACGGCCGTGCTCGAAGCTGTGTCATGGGCCGTGTCCCGTTTTTGGGAGTTTGGTACACGGGCATGACACGGGTCATGACACGGCCGTGACGGGTCTTACACGGGCGTGTCAGAGGCCGTGTCCAAGGCCGTGTACTGGTCGGGTTTTCGGATCGACTGCGAATGGGTGACACGGCCATGCACACGGCCGTGTTGCAACCCGTGTTCGGCCCAGTTTTTCTATTTTCAGGCCCCGATCATGGTCATTCGTTTCTTTGTTATGAGATCCAACGGCTGGGGGCTGGGTCTGAGGGTTTAAACCTGAGAATATGGTTAGAAGCCCTCACTTTTCTCTTCGTTTTATCTCTCTAAGTTCTAGAGAGAAGGGAGAGCAAGGAGGAGGAAGAAGGCCAAGATCCGGCCGCCGGCGAAGCTTCGGAGCCCCATTTCGCGAGCGGAGTCCAGATCCGCAAAGGCGGGATCGTTGCAGTAATGCTCATCTGGCCAAGTTTTCTCCATGGCTAGTAAGAGGGGTCGAAAGGTAACGACACTTCTCCTCTTGGTTTTTAGGATTTAGGATGCATGAATAGCATCCCCTTCCTTTCATGTTTTGAGCACCAGATCTCTCAAATGAGAGGGATTCGCGTAGCCTTGGTTCAAAAGGAACCTTCGGGTTGATTGTGTCCGTCCCCGGCATGAGTTGCATTAGAAATCCGCTTCGCTAGTGGATTAGGCATTGTGGGTGAAGCCGTAGTCGCGACCGTTAGTCCGACTCGGTGATATTGCATAGTGAGCGTTGAGGATTCGGTAGAAATCCGTTGCGGCAAGATGTCGTTGTGTTGTGCGCATTCTCCCCCTTCTCGTGAGTGAGTACTCGTAGACGGAATCAGACGAGGTTAGCTCCGCATTGGCGGTAGATGTTTTCCTTGGTGCACGGGGAAGTTACGGTATGAACGGTATATTAGGGTGGGGAATTGTTTGGTTGTGCTGTGTTAAGGTGCAGCTATGTCTCCGTGGTCGGCTGGCTATCTCGTGACGTGCAAGTCATGTGGGGAAAGTGTCCCGGCGAGACTTGCCCCTTCTGTGTGACTGACAAGAATGCCGAGCATAGGGCAAGCCCGGGCAATGAGGCCATGAGCGGGTGGGGTACAGCAAGGGTTCTTAGAATCGGTCTGTGTGAGATGGAACCCTGACGTGTGAAGTCAGAATGTGCGGGCAAGCCCGGGGTTAAATACCCATGTGGGGGGGGGGGGGGGCTTTGTAAGGTTTCCGTATGACGGCGTTTGGGTCATTAGGGACATGGTGGTTCCCTTTTGTTTTGAGGCTTTAAGCCAATGGGGAAACTCAAGTACCCAGTTGTTTGATGGTATGTTAGATGCATACGAAATAGGGTGCCTTGGGCGAAGCCCGGGTTTACATTCATGTTGCATTGTAGGCCCCCTTCACTCTGTTCAAAACATAGAAAACGTGTATGCTGTATGAGACATCCAGACCTGTTTTAAAGCTTTATATATTTGTACTTTTAGTGTACGAAGTGCTGACTTGCAGGTTGGAGGGGTACCCCGGGGTCCGTTAGAGGCGGCCGGGAGAAGATGTGTTTGTTACACAGTAAATGTCTGCCTTTGCTGACCCACGTTACTTCAAGTCCTTACAGGGCAAGGATCACAAGCGGGAGCTAGTGCGCCGGGCGAAAAGCCCTAAGCCTCATGAAGTGTCGCTGTGCTTAGATTGTTTCTTCTTCTTGTATTGCTACTTTTGTTTTGGACATGTCCGGCTTGCACGCCAAGATAGCCTAGGAGTGTTTTTGCATGTTCATGTTTTGGACTTGGTTGTGTAAGGCCTTAAGACCATTATTTTTTTGATACTCATGTTTCCTAGTGGATAACTTCTAGTCGTTTGGTATGTTTCCGCAGTGTGGTGTCTTGAGTTTTTAGACCAAGTAGTTTATATCATTTTTTCAATACTGAAGCTGTGGCGTCCATATGCTGTGGGGCCCCGGCCGGACCCATATTATATGGTCATTACAGGGGAGGTGTTACACGAGTCGCGCGTATCATGCCACACTCGCCCAATGCCACAAAAATCACCCCGAAAGAGTGAAACCAAGCACGACGCCCAAACACGTGTGCTGCGCAAGCGGGCACTCCCTGCGCGCGTACATAGTGCACAGGCATGCACGCACTCCGGGCACGCGCACAGTGCGCGAAGCTCCCCACGCGCGCGTTCGCTACTTGTGCGCGCACGGCGCACACGCGTGATCCTTGCGCATGAGCGTGCCAACGACCATACCGTCGTCAAGCACCCTGCCCAAGTCGCCTGAACTGCCCAAGGGGCACTTTCATCATTTTGTTAAAAAGGGTGATACATGTGACCAAAACAGAGCAACGTCATTTGAAAAAAAAAAATAACTCCAGAGATTAGAAAGAGCTCTGAGGTTTTCCAGCGAGGTCGTCATGGACTTAGACTAATCGTCCACTCAGGAATTTGCTCCGCTCCGCTTCTAACACAAAGATTACATTAGTCTTCTAAGGCACGACGTTCTTCTCCGCGGAAGCGCTCCCATCAAGGCTCCGCTTCAGCGGGAGCGCTTCTATCGAGGCTTCGTGAACTTAGAGATTTTTTCCAACCGAAACACTTCCATCGAGGCTCCGTGGACTTATCAATTCTCCTAGCCAGAGCACTTGCATCGAAGCTTCGAGGATTTAGTTTCTTTTTCGTTATTTTAGTAGTTTGTGCTTGTAACGGAGAGGTGGTGTGTCATTCTCCAAGAAATCATCGCAAACTCTTGTAAAATCCCACAATATAGTAGATTTTAGCTTGACACAGATCCAACAACGTGTTTTTTTCACACTTTTCGAGTTTTTCACATCAAAAAAAGCCTTTTGTCATTTGCTGCTTTTTTCTTTGACTGTTTACGCGCTCAATCTAATTCCGAGCTAAGGCGGTCCAATTCTCCGGAGTGAGGATAACTGGGTGACCCGCAACAACATTAAATGGAATATTCATCTTCTTTTGATAGGCTAGTGACATTTTGACGTAATAAAATTAAAAGCTATGATTATCAACCATATGAGGGAAAAGAAATATATAATGACCAATAGACCTAGTGAGGTGAGTATATCTTTTTATGCGAAATTTTTTGGGCCCACGACCCAGACATTGAGCGGAATCAATGGAAATGCAGGAAGCAGTGGAGCCTATGAAGCTGGGCATCGCAGGACCGACTAAACTGCAGCATTCCTGCATTTTCATTGTTTCAGGACGCTAGTTTTTTCCCGAAACTCGAACCCAAACTTTCCCTCTTTTTGTGAGGTTCAAACTATTGAGGTATATTGAATAGATGTGACAAGTGCTTAACGGGTTTGTTTAGGATCCTGATGACATCCAATAACCCGTTGTCTGGGATTTAGGGTTACGCCTATAAATACCCCTGCTGGGGGCAATGTGGAGGTCGTTCCAAACTTGACGACCACACGGGATGATTCGAGTGCACTAACATTCTCAAAGTTTCCGTTTGTGTGCTCTAGCCCCCTCTCCCGTAACCTAGCCCCCGCTTCTATGAATTTTCCGCCACTCAGGGCTTCCAAAAATTTTCTCTGTTTTTCTTTGCGCGGTGTCACTGCTGATTGAGATTGGGAAAAAGGATCAGCCTTCCGTCGGTCGCGAGTTGAAGTGGAGATCTTGTCGCCGTCAATCCACAGATCTAAGCAAGGTTCGTTAGATTTTTCCTGGCCCGCCACTTCCTTTGAGATCATCGGATCTGCAGCACCGCTCCTTGCCGCGAGGAAATTGTTTGTCATTGCCGCTGGTTTTGTAGGTATAAGTATCTCACGCGCCACACGAAAATGATTCCCGACATTTTCTATCGCCCGCTCGTGATTTAGGTCACCAAAAGGAGTTCTCATCCTCATTGTTCCTATCGGGAAGGGGGACTTGATCCTGTCGGTTCTGAGTTTTCTCTTCAAGTAGAGAAGGGCTTTGTTGGACGTTTGCTTCTAATCTAGGGATTTTGATTTTCCTCTCTCCTTGAGGATCGCCGACAAGGGTTATTGTTTTCCGTCCTTTTTCTAATTGAGAATCTGGGTGCTGTTTTTCTAGTTCATTGGAGAAGAGGCAGCAGGTTTTGGATCTCTACTTTAAGAATCTTTCAGACAATGGTCAAACTTCCGGCACAATCTGGGAAGGTTTTGTTGAGATCCAGTGGAGAAGGGAATTCCGGGCCCTCACGAAGTTGATCTTGCCTCTTATTTGTTGCTACTTGGGGAGCAAGTTTTCTGGATTGGATCTGGAGAATGCATCGTCTCTGTGGCTTAGATGATCATTTTCTAATTTTTTTCTACGTGTGCTTTAATTTCCTAGTGGAACTTAGAAATTTAGAAAGACACACAATGTCGAAGGGTAACAACCTCTCGTCTCCTATGCCGATGATCAAGTTAGAGAAATTCTCCAACTCTGAGTTTAGTGTTGGAAGCGGAACACGCAGTTCGACATAAAGTACTTGAATATTTTCCACATTATGCAGTCCGATTTTGAGTCTTATAGAGGTGGAAAGGATGAGGATAACTGGATCAATGACGAAGATTTTTGTCGTGATTACCTCCTCAATTGCCTCTCAAATAGACTTATAGAGACGTACAATAAGATAAAAACTGCCAAGGAGATCTGGGACGCACTAGAGGAACAGTTCAAAGAAGAAGAGAACATGTCCAAGACGCACCTGGTGGACAAGTTCATCATGTTCACCTTCAGTGAAGACAAAGAGATACTTCCTCAGGTTGTAGAATTTGAATCTTCCGCGGACAAGCAGAATAGTGAGAACATCCCTCTGTCAGATGGGTTTGTTGCTAGAGCTATAATTTTCAAGCTGCCATCGGCTTGGTACTCCTTCAAAACGGAGATGTATCGGAAGAAAACGCAGGTCAGTCTGAAAGACCTCAAACGCTTCATCTGCATTGAGGATGAAAATCGGACTAGGCACACTATAGAGACCGTTAATAAGCAGAACTCTACTAACATGATCGTGCACTCTAAGCATAGGCCTAAGACTGGAAAGACTAGACCACTCTCCAGTGCACCCGTAGTTGCTGACACCAACAAAAATACTAAGAAATTAAAAGACAAGTGTTATAACTACAATAAGTAGGGTAACTGTGCTTCCAAGTGCAAGTAACCCATGCAAGAGGGGTGAATCCAACACACCAAAGACAGACAATAAAGATAATATGGTTTTCAGACTGTGTTTGCCGACTTTGTTGTGATGGTTGGCAATGAGAAGGCCAGTATAGAGTGGTGGCTCGATTCAGGTGCTACCTGTCATGGCTACAACAATTCAGCGCTTCTGGAGGACGTCACTACAGTAAAAGAGACAGTCACTGTTGCAAATGGTGGAATAGCTGACGTGCTAAATGTGGGAAATGCCACTTTGGTACTTTCCTTAGGTACACGTTTAATTTTGAAAAATGTTAAATTTATACCTACATTAGCTACTAATTTAATTTCAATTGGTTTGTTATGCAATGTTGGTATGTCATTTAACATTAGTGGTGATAGAGTAACTTTAATGATTCACTCATGTTATTTTGGTTGTGCTTATCTAGTAAATAGGATGTATATGTTGAGTCTAGCAAATGAAGTAACTAATCAGGTTAGCTCAAATCTGATAGATCCTAAGACTTTGCATGCAAGACTAGGACACGCGAACTATAGAAAACTACTACTGTTAGCTAAAACTCACAACATACCCTTAGACACAATAATCAAATTTGACAAATGTGAAATTTGTGCTCAGACAAAGATAACTCGAACACTTTTTAGTTAGGTTTATAGGAGCACACAATTACTAGAGTTAATACATTCCGACATATGTGACTATAAAAGTTTTGTCACAAGAAGAGGTTAGAAGTATCTGATAACCTTTATCGACAATTACTCTAGGTTTAGTCATATTTATCTTATTAAATTCAAAGATGAAGCTTTTGAAAAATTTCGTATAATCAAAAATAGGGTTGAAAATCAACTAAACATGAAAATTAAAAGGCTAAGAAGTGATAGAGGAGGTGAATATGTCTCGGGGGAGTTCAGAGATTTTCTTGCCAATAATGGCATAATTCCTGAAACCACTGCTCCGTATTCACCACAATCCAATGGTATCGCCGAAAGAAAAAATAGGACTTTAATAGAAATGTTGAATTTCATTTTGTTAACTACTGGCATGCCTGCGACCTATTGGGGCGAAACCGTCCTCATGTCAAATCATATTCTTAATAAAGTTCCTCATGCTAAGTTGAAGCAAACACCCTATGAACTTTTGTTTAAGAGACCTCATAGATTTGATAATCTTAAGACCCGGGGCTGTATCGTTTATGTTAGGATACTTGAATCTAAAAGAGCTAAAATTAGACCTAGGACAAACATATGTGTCTATCTAGGATATGCAGAGGATAGTACTGCAGACAAGTTTCTAAATATCTCAACTAATACTGTAATAGAATATAGAGATGCAGTTTTCTTTGAAGATATAAGTTCCTTAAAGATAAAAACCTGATGCTTTCAGGTCTGTCAACATCTAGTACTATGACTACCATTGAGCCAAAACTAAGGATCTCTGACACTGAGCCTATAGACACTAGTGATTTAGCATCTAAAAGGTTATCTAATAGAGAACGAGTGCTTAAAAGCTTCGGTACAAATTTTATGACTTACCAAGTTGAAACAGATCCATCTACCTATAAGGAAGCGATGCGATCTAGGGATTCTTTATTATGGAAAGAAGTCATAGATGATGAGATGAATTCTCTATTACAAAACCACACTTGGACCTTGGTTGACTTGCCCAAAGAGGCAGGAATCATTGGAAGTAAGTGAGTCCTGAAAGAATTTTAATCCTGATGGGAGTATCACCAAATACAAAGCACGTATAGTTGCAAAAGGCTTCACTCAAGTGAGTGGTATAGACTACTTTGATATACACTCACCTGTTTTTCACATTGCAACAATTAGGATTTTTCTCACGTTAGCATCTATTGACCATTTTGTTGTTCATCAGATGGATGTCAAGACTGCATTTCTTAATGGAGATCTGACTGAGGAGATCTATATGCACCAACCTGAAGGATTTGTCGTATAAGGTCTAAAAAATAAGGTCTGTAAGTTGATTAAGTCACTCTACAGATTGAAGCAAACACCTAAATTGTGACACAAAAAATTTGGCACTTGTGTTAAAAATATGGGTTTTAAATGTAGTCTATCAGATAAATGTCTGTATGTAAGAACAAGTTCAGATAAAGTTGCAATTATTTGCTTGTATATTGATGACACGCTAATTCTGGGCACTGATCAGTTTGAGGTGAAAGTTATCTTGATGACACAATTTAGCATGATAAACTTAAGTGTGGTGAAAACCATCCTAGGAATGGAAGTGAACTTCACTAAAAAGGGTATTACCCTAAGTCAGAGTCACTATGTTAGAAATCTACTTGAGAAGTGAGGTTACGTTAATATCAAGAAGATTGAGACTCTATACGACTATAATAATAGACTAAAACTGAATGAAGGTACACCTATTAGATAGATGGATTACTCCAAACTCATAGAAAGTCTCATGTATGCTACAACCTGCACTAGACCTAAGATAGCTTTTATGGTTGACATGTTAAGTAGATTCACGAGTAACCATGGGAAGAACCACTGTGATGTCTTAGAAAGGCTAATGTGATACTTAAAGTACACTGAGATTTATGATTTATGTTACAGTGAACATCCTCCTATGCTTGAGTGGTATTCTGATGCCTCCTAATGCTCAGAAATTACTGACAGTAGATCAACTAGTGGCTTTGTGTTTACACTATGAAGACCAGCAGTAGCTTGAAAGTTAAAGAGGCAGACGTGCATTCCACTATCCTATATGGAATCAGAACTCTATGCTCTCATTTCAACAAGAGAAGAAGCAGAGTGGATAAGAGATTTGATAATGGACATTCCAATGATGAGTATAAAAATGCACTGTATTTTGATATATTGTGACAACCAAGCCACAAAAACTATTGATACAAATACGTTATTCAATGGAAAGTGAAGGCAGCTTGTGATGAAACAGGCCTGATTGACCTATCTCACCAGTCAGAGAATAATCTCCCTTTTGAGCGTGAGATCAAAAGATAATGTAGCAGATGTTCTTACCAAGGGTTTATGTAAGGTTCTAACATCTAAAACATCGAAGGAGATGTGATTAAATTTCATCTAGTAGAACTTAATACCTTGCTTATGTTTTAAATTTTAGAACCGTAGTCTGCTTACATTCAAGCATCTAGAGTTGAGTACACTGAAATATTTCAGATGTTATCTGATGAAATCTAGAGATGAATAGTTGTCAGTCATTCCAAACTTGATGACTTACGCAATTATTTCATTCGAATGCTGATTTGGGTATCATTCCAAAAAAGAATATTGAAGTTGCTGATATGTGTCATGATATTATGATTATTAGTTATATCATTTCAAACTTGATGATATAATAGTCACAGCTTGTTGTATCATTCCAAACTTGATGATATAACACAATTATGAAACAGTTAATAATAATCTTAATAATCGAAGGAACATGATTTGATTCGTTGAAATAAAATTTCTAATTTTTTATAAATTAGATAGAGATGCTGACTTGTGATTCTTTTTTCCTAGTTAGAGTATTACGTTCTTTTTCTGCTACAACTAATAACTTTACTTTTGATAGTAAATGTTTGAATTCATAGAGATTTATCTCATGACATTCTTGTTGTGACTATTTGCAGATCAAATGAAGATTGGAGGAGATAAAGTTGATTTCGATTCAGATGAAGATGATCTACTGTTTACATAGATCATTTATCAGTTTGAGTTTTCCAGTTTTGTTTTCCTTTCTCATATTTGAAACCTTTATTTGAGTTTAGCTTACCAGTTATATATTTAAAATTCATATTTATATTTTCTAGAAAAACTCATGTTTTGATCGTTATTAACCTTTGTTTTAAGTAACCTGTTTTGTGTTAACATCTATATACAATATAGGAAGAGATTGTTGATGTATATTGAATTGATGTGACTGGTGCTTTACGAGTTTGGTTAGGATCCGGATGACATCCAATAACCCGTCGTCGGGAATTTAGGGTTACGCATATAAATACCCTTGCTGGGGGCAACGTGGAGGTCGTTCCAAACTTGACGGTCACACGGAATACTTCGAGTGCACTAACAGAAACAATTAGGATAAAGAAGTGAGCAACCAACCCTAGAGACATTAATTTATATACATGGAGAGAAAGAGAGAGAGAGAGAGACGGTGTGGAATACAACTATTGAGCCTTTGGGAAATTTTTTGGGACCGGGTCTCCGACCGAAAACGGGACCGATACAACTGCGGGAAGTTTGTGGGGCACCCACGTGCACAGATTAACTGTGCACCGTGGGACCCACATACTCCCACAATCTCTTCTATTTCTATTGGTCCCAAACTCCAACAAGGGCCCCAAAAATTTGCTCCCTTTTGGCTTTCTTCAATATTCAATTCTATCTTATTGCTAGTTATTGACAAGTCATCCATCATACTAGCTACTCTATCAAATAATTTCCTCTACTTTTTTTTTAAAATCATACAACATTAGAAGCTATTCTTCTCCTTTTGTATAATTGATCTTTTTTTTCACCAAAATAAATAAACAAATACATAGCTCAAATTAAAATGTTCTTTTTATTATTACTTTATGAATAGTATTTATGCACTAAAGAAAATAAAGAGTCCTATAATTATGGGCCCAGTGTTACTTGTGAGAAAAGGAAACATAGAAGAAAATGGTATGGCAATGAGAACAGCCAGATGTAAGGAGTTGAGTGATGAACACCAAGGGTGGAGGGGCCTTCTCAGGTGGCATTGGCAACCGTAGAGGGGCCTTTTCAGGTGAACTGCCACGTGTACATCTACACTTACATTTTAATTATGAAATGACCAGTAGCCAACCAACCATGTCCGTTATAATAATAAAAGCAATGGCGTGGGGGCCAATTATATTGTTGAAGTCCAGCCACCTCAACAAAGCTTTTCCCGGGAGCTCCTAGTTTTTTCTTCAACTTGCACGTTCTTTCCGGCGCATCTTTCTATGTGCGCACGTTTTATTTTACGCACGCTTATTTATGTATCAAGCATGCTCCACACATATCGTGCCTTCCAGTCAGCAGCAAGTCCTCTAGTGAGCAACAAGTTAAAAGTGTTATATATTCTACGTTTAGAGAGTTAATATTTTTTAAATGCTGCAAAATAAAGTGTTGCTAAAGGTCAAAATATTGCAATATATATAGTCAACGTCACTCTCAGAGTCCTCTCACTCTCCCCGAGCAATTGTAACGAGAGGCGGCATGTCGCAATCGTGTTCTCTGCTAAAGCACAGTAACAAAAAAAGAGGATAGCTAGTGATAGTTTGGTCGGCACAGTTCCGGTCATGTGGTTTTTCACCTCTTTCATGAGTTTTCCACGTTAAAAACCCTTCTTGACAGCCATCACGCTCATTTCAATCTACATTGACTGTTTGCGTGCCCAACCACTACAGAACTAAAACGGTTCATTTTAGATCGGTCTACCAGGATCCTCGAGTTGGCCATAACGATACTCAAGGTGCGTTGGACGTATAAATTTTTCCCCTGACATATGAGCAACAGTCCAATTCCAGCTAATGAGCTTCGCATGCTAACACTCACATGCTTTTAGGCTAATGAGCTTCGCCCTTGAACACTTGTCCTCCCGAGTGACACTTGCAGTATCCTACACGTTGTATTGTGGGCAGCTTGAGTCTTTTATTCATCCAATTCATTTGATTGAATTTTATTTTTCTATTTACTACATAGATATTTAATTCATTTCCTTATATATATATATATATATATATATATATATATATATATATATAATTTTATAATGATTTCCTGATCACTTACAAATCCTCCACAACCTAATAAAGTAAATCAAGGCGATTGACATTCAACCGAAACCCGAACCTATTATATTTATTCACACGTGGCTGTGAGTCATTCATTCATAGTGGGCTCCTGCTATTACATAAATAAATTAATGATGCAATTATTCCTAAATATCTTTACTGCCAAGCCATTAAGGTCGCCAAGGCCGTGGTTAACTATAAAGAACTTCGTAACTTTTGTACTTAAAATAAGTTTTGTTCTTTGAAGACAATCACCATCATTGTCGTATCAAATACATATTTTTTGTCAAAATACGTTTTTGTCCGAACAGACAAAAACACGAATTTTTTTTCCCACCGGAACCCGGAGGAGAAGAATGATCGAGGTAAATCAGTAAGGAGCCGAAAATGATGAGGGCTCCACGCAAAAATGTATTTCACAAATCTAAACTGCATGAGCCTCACATCATTACAGGCTCATCATTCATCCCGGACCGATACTATCCTCCGGATTCCGGAGGTAACAATTTTCCCAAAAACACGACACCAAAACAGCCACTATGTAAACTTGGGAAAAATTTTAGGTCAGGACCGTGGACGGTAAGCATCGTCCACACAACCAATGAGAAGCCACAAATGATGAGGGCCCCGTGCAAAAGCGTATGACACAAGCCACAACTGTGTGGGCCCCACCTCCTTTGCAAGCTCCTCATTGGTGCAGGAACATGAGCATTATCCACAATCCTGACCTAAATATTACTCGTAAACTTGACATAAGTTTCAAACTTCCAAGGCTTTATGAGTATCAACACCAATAAAAATACATTCTCAGCCTACTGACAAGACGGGGCAATCATGTGCAACTATTCAACATAAATGCTATCAACTACCACCCAAAATAAATAAAATTTCACCCAAAATCTGCAAGCAAACAAAAGCCACGCCGCCATAAATGTTCTAATTATTTTATTATTATATCACTTTTCCTTTTATGTATAATATTTTGACTCTGTTTGGCAAGATGATAACGATCATGTTTACATGAGAATTAAATTGTCATTTATTAACGTTCGCCTAAAAACACTTCGCTCACTTTTAGATTCAAATGAATTATGTTTAATAAGTGATTCTTAACGAATAAAGTTTTACCATCATCCTGCCAAACTAAGCCTCTGTATATGGATGTAAATATTAGTGGGGATGAAGGAACTAAATATTTAATATTTATTTAAGGTGATTGTTATTAGCATTAGAGTTTTAATTAGTCGCACAACATTTTTTCCTAAATTCTCGCATTTTTTAGAAATATGTTTTGCACATTCAATTTTAGGAAAACTGTTCAACACAAAAGTTGTAGATCTAGACGAGATCTATAACTTTCGTGTTGAACACTTTTCTAAAAATGCATGTACAAGACGTATTTCTAAAAGACGCAAAATCTGGGTGTATTTTCCAAAGCACGCAATGTACATGCATTTTTAAAAAAAGTGTTCAACATGAAAGTTGTAGATCTCGTCGAGATCTACAACTTTCGTGTTGAACACTTTTCCTAAAAATACACATAAAAGATTTATTTTAAAAAAGCGTGAGAAATTAGGAAAAAATGTTGCGCGACTAGTCAAAACTATAGTGCTAATAACAATCACCTTATTTAATACCAATTAAACTATACATGTAAAAAATAATTCGCTTAGGCATCAAGTTGACCAATCATTCATCGAGCTGGCTCCTAATCCCGCAAGTCTGGAACTTCGCCGGTTGGTAATTTCACGCTACCCCTAAAGCCAATCAGTCCGCTGGTGGACCCCGCTTCCAGCCCCGCCTCGTCTTAGCCACGTCAGCATACCTCGCCTCCGCGGCACCCGCCTCCCTATAAATAAGCCCAACCCTAGCTTCATCTCTTGCCGACTAACTCCCCATGGCCGGAACCGCCTCGCACCCCCTTCTCCCCACCACCGCCGTTACAGCCGCCTCTTCCGGATGCGGCGGCGATCCCGCCTGCGCGAGGCGCGCTGTGGGTTTCGTCTCCATCTTATTTGCATCCCTATCGGTCCTGGGGATCGCATCGATCCTCAGCGCCGGCGTCGGAGTTCTCTCTCCGGGAAAAATCCCGGCGATGGAGGCCGAGCGGGATGGTTCGGCCAGAGTGCCTCAAATGGCCCCCTGGGAACCAATCTCCCGTGGGCTGATCGCCGGCGTCTCGGAGAAAACCTCCGGCGCCGGGACCACCTACAGCGCCGGTTACCGCGGCGGATTCCCCTGGACCAATGACATGCTCCAATGGCAACGGACGGGATTCCATTTCCAGCCTAAGAGGAACTGGATGAACGGTCAGCATTTACTTCAGCAATATTCTCTTTCTTTCTTCCTTGCGGCCCCATTTGATTTCTTAAAACTATTTTTTTAATAAAAACTTGTGAATTTTAACTATTAAGACTATATTTTTATTATTTCCGATTATGACTTATAAACTAAGTGAATATTAAATTACCTTTTAAAAATACATTTCCTTCAGCAATAGTCTCTTTCTTTCTTGCTCGCGGTCCCATTTGATTTTCTTAAAAATATTTTTTTTAATAAAAACTAGTGAATATTATTCAAATTATTTTTTCGATTGTGATTTAAACTAATTGAATATTAAATCATATATTTTTAAAGATATTTCATTCTACGAGTTTGTAAGTAAATTCATTACTATAAATCAACTAAGTAAATAATTGAATTAATATTTTTTCTTAATTTTATAAATTGTAGAAATGCTGATATTCTAGTTTTTTCTTCTAAATCTTCGGCGGGCGGTCTTATCTTTGGTGGCTGTGGAACGTCCTTGATTCGATTCTTCTATTGCAGATCCTAATGGTAAGATGCAAATGCCTCTGAAATTATTATAGTAGATAGCGGCTTTGTTTGGCGCGGCGGTAACGGCAGTGAATGTGGTGGTTATGAACCGTAAATCGCCTCTTTATGTTCAAAACTACGTTTTTGTTCAAACTGGGCAAAAATGTCGCGCCAAATGGAGCCACTGTTGCATAAATTTATTATTATTATTATAGAAAATAATGCAATTAATTTTTTAAATTCAAAAATAAGAACACATATGGCTCTTGATAACCAACAAACAACTAAATAAATAGACAAAGTTCACACATTATAAAAATCAATCTCACGATCTCGTTGTCACGAAGTCTCAACTTACCCAACTAACACTACTAATTAACACTTTCTTCCTTTTTCAATATTATTTAAATTATATTTGCTAGCACTTATATATTTTTTGATTTGCATTTAATTCCGATACATAAATTATATAAATATATAGAAAGTTTAATTCACGGGTATAATAAATAAGGTTCGTGTCTTTACAACAAAAAAAAAGGTGCAGCTGTCACGAACGGCTCGTGTATTATTAGGGACACATAGGATCCATAAGCTTTTAATACTGGCTTTTAATTTAATTTTATTATCTCTTCCTACATAATTTTAAAATAGTTGCAATCATATAAGCTACATGCCAAAATTTATAAATCATGGAAATTTTTAAATATTTGTTTGTTAAATTATTTCTAGATATCTAACAAAATATAGTTGATTAGTCAATTTTAAATTCCCACCATCCTGCGCACAGAAAATATGTGGATATTTTTAAATCAATGACCGAGTTAGTTGAACTCATAAATGGTGGGAGTTTTATTAATTATAATAAGTAATTGAATTTGGTGGGAAAAAGTTTAATCAAATAGCAACATAAATAAAAAAGCACTGATATTAACACCACATTTTTAGTTATTCGAACTCAAAATTTGAATTGTTTTGGGCTTTTAAAATTCCTATTAGCAAGCATTACACGAAATTTTTTCTTATTCGCACTCGCCCTTCTCGTGTTTTTGTCTCCCCTTCAAACCTTGATTCCGCCGGCGACCCTTTCTCTTCTCTTTCCATCCGGCCTGAAGAGCTCCAAATCCGACAAGTGCTCCTCCTTCATTTCTCGAGCGACTTTCTTTATCCCGACATATTCTCCTTCTTTATCTGACAGCTATCTTTTCCACATCCGTCGATCTCTCTTCCACTTGGCGGCGGTGCTCCTTTATTCATTGATTTTCAAGCGCCTATTCCTTCTCCAGGCGGTGGTGTTTTTCTCCACCCTTTTCCAAAATTTTTAAGTGCTGATAGATTTCATGCTTGCGAATAATCAATTTTTAAAAAAAACAATGCTTGCCCATAATCAAAAGTGTTAATAGCCAAAACTATGACGCTAATATGCCAAAAATTATTATTTATACAAATTCTTTAATTCACAGTATTAGATGATTATTTTACAAATTGAATATTCAGTTTCTGTCCCATAGCCCGGGAATCTTTTTAGGAAGACAAAACGCAGTACATTATTCTTACATTAAACATATATATATATTTTGGATGAAAGGCATAAATTATTTAATTATTTCTCCTTCACTTCTAAAAGTTTATAAATCAATATTATTAATTTATAACAACTTTATTTATAGACTTTTATGGTATATATTTTGGATGAAAGGCATAAATTATTTAATTATTTCTCCTTCACTTCTAAAAGTTTATAAATCAATATTATTAATTTATAACAACTTTATTTATAGACTTTTATGGTATAGATATTTGACTATTTATAAAATAACAGCGATATATAAAAATAAAAATAGTTTATCTGTAATTTATAATAAATTGTGCTCACTTGTCCAAATATGAAATTACTCAATTTATGTCCCACGATGCGATATAAAGTATGATCTATGTATAACAATTCTACATCGAGACCCTGACCCAAATATTTTTGGGTCTTACATGAAATGTAAGCATGTAAATATTATTGTTATTGATAATGTGGACAAAGGGATACTATATCCTATAGTATTGATAAAAATAAAAAATGGAAATTTTATTTATGACGTAAATAGAGTATTTTCAATTTTAAATATGTGTACCTATATTTTTAAATGGATAATATAATCAAATAATATTTAATAATTTAATTATCATAGCTTATTCAATATATATATTATTTGACAAAAAGCGCATGATTTTTGGCATTTTGCACCCTTTAAATATGTGGATATGAGGATTTGACACATTGCACTTCAAATTTTTAAATTGGGACAAAATTTCAAGAGTATTTAGGTTCAGGTAACATTAAAATTCTCAATCAAGAGTATTTAGGTCTGAGCAACACCAATAATTTGATGCTAAAAGTGTAAAAATGAGCATTTTTGGTGCTGCTCGGACCTAAAAATATCCTTGAATTTCAGTGTAGAGATGCAAGGTGTGATAAATCAATATTGAAGGAGTGGAATGTCACAATTTAAAAAATTCTGAATGCGAAATATGAAAATCTCATATTTGAGAAGTGCATATCGTCAAAAGCCCAGAAAAAAAAGAGTGGTGTTAAGTGCAATTCAATTTTAGATAAGTCCAAACCAATTTTGTTAAGTGCAAATCAATTTTAAATAAATGTACCTAATTTTTTTAATTTGCACATAATCATAATTTACACATAGATAAAATAAATTTGCACATAAAATTACTCAAAAAAAAATCATGTATGTATATAAACTAACAATGAGTCTCTTGAACAATAATAATTTGCAGCTCCCGTTTTCTACAAGGGATGGTACCACCTGTTCTACCAGTACAACCGCGGCGGCGCCATTTGGGGCAACATCACGTGGGGCCACGCCGCATCACGTGACCTCATCCACTGGCTCCACCTCCCCCTCGCCATGCTCCCCGACCAATGGTACGACTCTAACGGCGTCTGGACCGGCTCCGCCACCGTTCTACCTAACGGAAACCTAATCATCCTCTACACCGGCTCCACAAACACCACCAGCCAGGTCCAAAACCTCGCCGTCCCCGCCGACCCCTCCGACCCTCTCCTCATCAACTGGAAGAAGCACGATGCCAATCCCGTCCTCCTCCCTCCCCCCTCCGTTCTTCCCCACGATTTCCGAGATCCGACCACCGCCTGGTCCGATCCCTCCGACCCCTCATCCTTCCTCCTCGCCATCGGATCCAAGCTCGACGACCGCCATTCCGGCGTCGCCTACGTCTACGCCACCGAGGATTTCCTCTCCTTCCGCCTCCTCCCCGGCGTGCTCCGCGCCGTCGAGGGTACGGGCATGTGGGAGTGCGTCGATTTCTTTCCGGTGAGCGTCGGCGGGCAGATCGGGCTGGATACGTCGGAGAAGGCCGGGGAGAGGGTGAAGCATGTTTTGAAAGCGAGTTTGGACGATGATCGGCACGATTATTATGGGATCGGCACGTATTACGCGGAGGAGAATAAGTGGGTGCCGGATGATGCGGAGATGGACGTGGGGATTGGGCTGAGGTATGATTGGGGAAAGTTTTACGCGGCGAAGACGTTTTTTGATCGCCAAAAAAGACGGCGCGTGCTGTGGGGTTGGGTCGGCGAGACGGATAGTGAGCGGGCCGATGTCTCCAAGGGCTGGGCCTCACTCATGGTAATTATATCTTTTTGTTTTATCAATCATTTAATTAATATTTTAATTCTGCGGGTTTTATCATATTAATATTGTTTGACATTATAATAGTGCAGCAAAAGTCAAATTTTAAATTCTATCTGACAACTCTATTATTGTCTTCAAAATAGCTTATTTTTTTGTCTTTAGATAGTTTGTAATTGAGGTAGTATTTTTTATGAAAAATCTGCAGAAATCACAGGTGCGGCCCCATAAAAGTGTCCGCACGGTCGCGTGGGGTCTGCCCCATCAAACACACGTAAAGTTGTAGACTTTGCTCTAGAAAAATAGTTGCAGAAAATAAGTGTTGGGATTAGAGCCATTAGAAATACAATGATAAGAAAAAATGCTCGTGAAAAAAATACAGACTTAGGTTTCGTTTGGCATGGTGGTGGCGGCCATGAACATCAGAGTTAAATTGTTATTTGTTAACGTCCATCTAAGAAGCTTCATTCACTTTTATGTTCAAACGGATGATATTTGTTAGATGAATGACGTTTTAACTCATCTAAATTTATGACAACCATCACTCTACCAAACGGAACTCTAATTAGGCATAAAAACATAAAATTTCTTTTAATAGTTTTTTAGAAGTGAAATTGTTCACTGCTTTTCAAAAAAAAGCATGAAAATACCTTTTACAAGCAATTGTGTAAGGTTTCACTTGCTACAAAGCAAATAACATTCCATTTTCCCCTAGACTTTTCTGTAAAAATTTGTCTAACAGAATTCAAAATATTTAAAACAAGCGCTCATTTTTTAATTAAATAAAAATATTAAAAACAAATTTAGAAGAGTTGAAAAATTTGTAATAAAGGAGGAAAATGGATGCTTTGTTGTTTTTTCCTATGATTAAAAACACCGTAGATATAACATCGAGCGTGTTTTTTCCACGTTTTAGACCCCCTTTTTGTGGGGTTATTCTGTCACGTTCCGGCGGGGCCTCCCGCCCAAACGCCCCCGCCCCCTCCCTCCCCCTATAAATTTTGAGTTTTGTGTGGTTTTCATCTGTGCCACGGGAACCACGGTCACGGATGTAATCAAAATCCGCGTCAAATGCGCCCTTTTAAACTTTTGAGTTTAATTTATGTTATGTTTACTTTCATTATTTTGCACTAGGTAGGTTAATCTCATCATTGTTAAATTATGATAAACACTAAATTACTTATTTATCTCACCGCAGAGCATCCCGCGAACGATATTGTTGGATTCGAAGACAGGGAGCAACCTCCTCACCTGGCCGGTGGAGGAGGTGAATTTCCTTCGCACCAGAAGCTATCAATTCTCCTCCGTTTCCATAAGTCCGGGCTCCATCGTCCCCCTCAACATCCCGGCGACGGCACAGATTGACATCGAGGCGGAGTTTCAGGTGGAGCACGCGGCGGTCGAATCCACATTGGAGGCCGACGTAGGCTACAATTGCAGTACCAGCGGTGGAGCAGCCGGTCGCGGGATGCTTGGCCCATTCGGTCTGCTCGTGCTCGCTGATAAAGAGCTCCGGGAGCAGACGGCCACCTACTTCTATGTTTCTCGGGCCGCCGACTATGTCCTCCAGACCCATTTTTGTCAGGACGAGAGCAGGCAAGTCATCAACATTCATTCACATAATTAATATTTAATCCATATATACATTTGATGAAATAATGCAAATTAAGTGAATTGATTAGCAACTTTGAATTTCATTTTTAGGTCATCTGGCGCGAGTGATATAGTGAAGCGGGTGGTGGGCCACACTGTGCCGGTTCTTAACGGCGAGATGCTGTCGGTCAGGATCTTGGTGAGTTGAGTTTTAGGCTCGGTTTGGCATGATGATGGCGGTCGTAAACCCATGGGTTAAACCGTCATTCGTTAAGGATCACCTAACAAACATCATCCGTTTGAACATAAAAATGGATGAAGTTCGTTAGGTGGGCGATAACGAATGACAATTTAACCCTCATGCCAAAGGGAGCCTTGATTTTATTATGTATTGGAGAATTTAAGCATTCAAATTATAATTTAATTGATGTTACATAAAGGGCGTGTTTCATGGGCCGGTGCGGCTTTATTTGTCACTAGAGTGATGGAAGATAGGGGCGCCACAAACATCGCGTAAGGCTCCGGTGGGAACCGTTCCTCCTTCAGTGGGCTTCATTTGCGGCCCGGCCTCTATGGAGCCCAGTCCATGCCCCCAAATCACCCAAAGAGTCTTTAGAAAATGCAAAACATGCTAATGTGAGACTAAGACTTCATTTGGGAGGGGACTTATTTTCACCGGTCAAGCGGTTACGACCGCATGAACCGGATCATAATTAAGGTCCGGTTCATGCGGTCGTAACCGCTTGACCGGTGAAAATAAGTCCCTCAAAACGGAGCCTAAATATTCATGAACACAGAGAAGTGCATTGTAGGTATTGTAACAAAGAGTATACGAATCTGCTAATTAGAATAATCTCATATTGGAAAACTAATATAACCTCCACATACCTACTAATCCCAGTTAAACCCAATAAATGTAGCATTTTGAAGTACATAAGAGGGCATGAGATTGTTAGTTAATGCAGGAGCAATTAAATTTTGAATTTTTTTTTTAATGATTTTCCCTGATAATTAATTAGGTTGATCACTCGATAGTGGAGAGCTTCGCCCAAGGGGGGAGGTCGGCAATTACTTCCCGGGTCTACCCCACGAAAGCGTTCAACTCCGCCAAAGTCTTCTTATTCAACAACGCAACATCTGCTTCTGTGAAGGCGAGGTCGATCAGGATTTGGGAGATGGATACCAGCTTCAGCCACAATCTTGAGGCGAATATTCAACGGCTCAAACAAATTTAGAGCAATTTACACCATTTTTGAACACACTTGCATGCCCCGGGAAAATTATTGTGTCTGGTTTCCGAACGATCTCAGCCCGACACGGTATGTGTTTATTGGCAGCATTGGGCTATTCGTGAAAGCCAGAGAATGTTTTCCACGCGGGCGCCCCCTCTCGCCGTAGCATTGTAATTATAATATATAGTTGTATTATTTATGCCGGTGATTCTCCATTTATTGAGTTTATTTGTTTGGTTCTTAATCTCCATTGTGTTTATGGGCCAATGGTTGTATTCACTTCAATTCCAAGGTGTTTTTTTTTAAATGAAAGGTTGGGTTTTTATTGATGTAAGAGGAAAGATGCAATTGTGGGAATCAAATGACTCCTAGCATAGCAATGGTTTGACTTTATGATGAACAATTTGGACTTTTGCCCTTGTTTTGACTCTACTTTTGATGAGGAAAATGTAAAGAGATTATAGGAGGAAAAATGATGATCAAAGTTGTCATAAATATTCGTGGCGTTTTTGCTCCGATAAGTTTGAATAAAAAATGACGACATCAAAGAGTGAATGTTTGGCATAAAACACTTACTATCACCATCAAGAAAATAAAACAAATTTGAACATAAAAATGGATGAAGCCATCATCGTGCCAAACAGAACCTAGAGTATAGGCAAATATATGATATATATAATTTTGCACTCAAATAAATTCAAGATTATCATCAATGTGAAGAAGATTTATTTGGGACGGTGGTGACGATGAAAAAAACTGTTGTTGTAAGCCCGATCGGATTGCTTGAATCTGTGTAGGGGCAAATTTGTCTTACCGTCAAAGTTTATGATCTGAGGGACCCGACAATTAACTGTGATGGAGAAATTTGTTGTGCACTTTCTTAAAATCATAAAAATGGGGTCTACTCCTTTATTTGAAAGGGCAGGCATACAATTGGAGGAAGAATACTAATCCTGTGTTTTTGCATTGCAAAATAAATAAATAAAAAAAAAACTATTGGAGCTTTGTTACGCTTACGGTACGACTGCACCAAGCACTACACAACTGGAGCTTAGTAGGCCACGAGAGCGCATAGTTCATAATACTGACATAGAAGACTTATTTAACTATTGTAAAATGAGCGATAGTTTGTTGTGCTTGCCGGATCAAATATATTTGTTGCGGCCAATTCAATTCTCCTGATAGACTGAATTAAATTAAGTTGTCTTAGCCCGTATAGCGGTCGAGCGTGCACACAGTCAGAGAGTAAGTAGAAGTACACAAGACAAATTTAACATGAAAAACATCTCAACTGGATAAAAAATCGTGTGACCGGTAAGTGTCAGTCAAACTTCACTATTGAAGGCAATTTACAGAGTGTCTTGAGAATCGAGGGCGATGAGTCGCTCCTCGTTACAGCTTTGAGATGAGAGATTGTATTACGCTTGGTGGACGACAGATCGCGCCTCACACGAAGCTTGTTCCTTTCTATTTTCTGATGGGGACGAGCGTTCTCAGACGCTGCTTGACTTGCGAACTTCATGGCGGGATGCGCGGAGATGCGTCGGTGGTGACTGAGGAACGTTGCACACATAGGAGGTTTTGCGGAATGGCGAGCAAACCGCCTTCTTATCAGGAACGTCGTGGAGTTAAACAAATTTCCGGGTGGCCCGGCAGGTGGAGGAGGCACGTAAGAGGATTTCAGCAGAGCTCCGACCTGAGGAAAAAGAAAATTGAAAGCAGGAAAGTTAGAAATGAGAGGGGTCCTGAGGGTTTTTTATAGGATTCAGGAGATGGTTATGGTGATTACACGGCTATCCGCAAAACGCATCCACCCAAAATTACTAATTGAAGACCACATTTAATATAGTTTCGGGGGTATATAATTTCCATGATTTTGGCAACATGCAGACAATTAATTAAATAAATAATATTCACCACTAATCATGAGGGTTAGTGGGTAGTTATGCGGGTGGTTACTCTTGTAACGAACGGTGGTGATTATGTTGGGATGATCAGAAGGTGGTGAAAGCCCTCCACGAGCGGGCAGCTAACTTGGTAATGATTGGCCGCCAATGGAGGAGTCACGGTTGGCGGATAGGCCAGCGTTACGGGCGAGGCTGCAACCACGGGAGGCAGTTGTGGGGGGCGGCCGCGGGATGCGTCCACCTCTTACGTCCTTGTCCCCGCGTCCACAGGATGGCGGCCGCGGGGTGCACCCCCCCCCCCCCCCCCACTCACTTGGGCGCGGTCCCGTAGCCGCGGGAGGGCGGCCGCTGAGCGCGGACGCCCTTGCGGGAGTAGCCCCGCGAACACGGGAGGAGGCCACGAGAGGGCGGCCGCAGGGTACAGCCGCCCTTAGCGGTAACAGCCTCGCGGCCACGGGAGGGCGGTCGCAAGGAGCGACCCCCCCCCCCCCCCCCCCCCCGAGGGTGCAGCCCTGCGGCCGTGGGAGGGCGGCCACGAGGTGCGGCATCGCGACCCCGAGAGGGCGGCCGCCCCTTGCTGGAGCAGCCCCGCGGGTGCAGGAGGGCGGCCACGAGGGTGCAGCCCTGCGGCCGTGGGAGGGCGGCCACGAGGTGCGGCGTCGCGACCCTGAGAGGGCGGTCGCCCCTTGCTGGAGCAGCCCCGCGGGTGCGGGAGGGCAGCCCATGGGTGTGGCCGCCCCTAACGGGAGCGGCTCCTCAACCGTGGGCGGCGGCGAAGGTCTTGGCGGGGCCAGCTGGGCATTGACTGTTTGACGGCGGTGCCAGCGTACGGTCACGGTGGTTGCGTGGAAGGTGTGCGTAGTGGGATCCGTGTGCGGGTAATGCGTGGGATCAGGCGCGTTGTTCGCGTGAGCGGTACTTTCCCCATGATCCAACTAAGTTAGTGATGATCATGAGGGATGGGCTGTTAGTCCCCATGATCCAACTAAGTTAGTGATGATCATGAGGGATGGGCTGTTAGCCCCCCCCCCCCCCCCCCCCCCCCCCCGATAAATTCTTGTATGGCCTTATTAATACTTAAATTTGAGCTATGGCCCATGATTTTTGTGGATTTTTTTATTGGGCTATGACCCATGATTTTTATCGCATGATTTTTATCACCTCTGGATTTTTCTTTTTATTATTTCTGCATTTACATCATTCTCAAGCTAAGATGATCTAACTTAAACGGTCTGTGTAAGTGTTGAGCAGCTCGCAAAAAACGATTCCTTCCTTAAAAGAGACATAACATATGGCTCTCTTTGGGGTGGTGGTGGGATAAACACTATTCTCAAAGTCACCGTCCTTTTTAGGTTGTTTGGAATAAGAGTTTTTTCAGAAAAAAGATGTTTCGAGTGTTTTTTTAGTAGGTGGTCCAACAAGGCTTGGGACTGCGCGTGCTTGAGTGCGGGTGCGGTCCTTGCGCCACAGAAGCCCGTGCGCTTGTGCGGTCCGCGTGTGCGCGTGCGTTGTACTAAGCTAGGCTCCTCCTTTTGGGCTGGAGTTGTACTCTTTGAGCAGGCGTGGCTTGGTTGGCGTTCACGAAGGATGATGATTCATAACCATCGAGTTCACAATCGCAACCACCTTGCCAAGCGGAGCCGAAGAGCAAGCCCGTAAAATCAACTCCGTATTGACCCAGTCAGGCTTTGGCCCGGACAATCCCGAACTAGGCTTTGGGGAAATGGGGGCCTTAACAGGCCTCCACTTTTTGCTGGGTTTAATTAGGCGTTAAAAGCCCTACAATGAAAATCTGGCACCGCTCTGCAAGTATTGGTTGCACGATCCAACGCTCCACATTTTTTGTGGGCTTGGTCCGCACTATAGAGGGTTAGAGAAAGCTAGGCCCGTAATTCTTTATTTGGGCCTAAAATGCGCACCATTCAGTTCTTAGAAATAATACTATAGGCCCAGTAAACTTTTTTCTACATGGGCTAATATTACAGTTCTTAGAAATGATAAGATGCTTGCACAGTAATGGGCTATAAAGCTTGATCAATGTCCGTGAAAATTGAGAGAAGAATTGTGCTATTAGAATTAATTAATGATATGTGTTGCGGGTCGTTGGAGGATTTTGGTATACCGGATTAATTTAGGTTGCCTTAGCCCGTAGACGGTCGAGCGTGCACACAAATATAGAGAAAGTAGAGAAATGAAAAAACAAGTTTTTAACATGAGAACCTCTAAATTGGGTAAAAAATCACGTAACCGGTTCTGTGTCAGTCAAACTTCAGTATCTTCAGTGGTTCACAAGGCGCGGCCGCCCCTGCAACCTTGGAGGGGCCGGTCACCGGTTGCGGCGGCGGCGGGGTCCGGTCATTTGGCCAGCTACTTGCGGTTGGGGTTGTGTACGTTGGTGGACGGATTGTGCCGACCACACACAGATTGGGCATGTGCGGTTCACGGTGGGATGGTTACTTTCATAACTCCCTACTTCATTAGTGGGGTTAGTATGTTTCGGCTATTCCTAACAAAAATTTTCCCAATGTTAGAGTTCACTTATCTCGAATATTATAGTTTATATGCTAATTGATTATTGCTGATACGCTAAAATTTATCTTAACTGAGTATATATGACAAAGGTTTTGTTTGGAGAGACTTATTTTCATCGGTCAAGCGGTTACGATTGCATGAATCGGACCGCTGCGGTTGTAAACGTTTGACCGATGAAAATAAGTCCCTCCAAACGGAGCCAACAACTTTATATCCAGTGCGATTTCAGCAAAGGAAATGTCGGCGGAGCGGGGTGTTTGTTTTCCCGCCTTCTGATGGCTTTCACTCTCATTTCTTCAAGCAAAATGGAAAATTGCTCTGTTTCGTAACCCGACACCCTCTTTCCGGCTCATTTTGATTGATTGATTTTATAATCATTGTTGTGGGTCGCCCGACATATTTGACGTTGAACCGGGCGCACAAACAGCTAAAGAAAATCACAGCAAATAACAAAAAGGTTTTTTGACGTGGAAAACCCTGAAAGAGCGAAAAATCATGTTCTTTGATCTGTGCCGATCCAAATTTCACTAGTTCTTGGAGTTTTACAAAGGTTAGAGTTTGATCTGGGAGGACGACAAACCACTACTCCGTTACAAGTGTAGAGAATGAAATGCGATGAAGAGGAAACAATTAAGTCCTCAAAATCTCGATGGAAGCGCTCCGGCCTGGAGATGATGTAGAAGTCACGGAACCTCGGTGGAAGCGTTCCGACTGGAAAATTTTCTAAGTCCACAGAGCTTCTGAAGGGAGTGCCCTCGTTGATACGGAACCTAGATGGGAGCGCTCTCGTGGAGGTGATTGACGTCACTTGAGGTGTGAGAAAACCATTGTTGGGGTTCAGCCCCTAAAGGTGATGTTTGTGCAGAAATCAAGATGTTGCAACCTCAGTTTTTTGGTGTTACAACGTCTTTGTTGCTGTTTAGGGGGGGGGGGGATGTTTTTTTAAAACAGTGAACCGGTTTTTTGTGGCCTTTTAACCCCCCCCCCTCCGATAACATCGGGTTAGGGTTGAAGAAGGATCGGCGGAAGTCCCCCCCCCCCCCCCCCGTTCGCCATTCGTGTAGGAGGAGCGAAGCCCCCGTTCGGGAAGGAGGAGATCGGCGCTGGTGTCGTCGGGAGTTCGTCGCCGTTGTTGTCAGGATTGTACTGCTGTTTGCCTAAGTTTTTTTGCTGCCGTAGGGCCGGTGCTGCTGCTGCTGTAGGCGGGAGTTCGCCGCTTGGTTAAGGTGTTTCCTCTGTGCTGTTGGAAGGAGTTTTCTCTACCGCTTCAAGGGCTTCTTCGTCTACGTTTCAGGTGTACCCTTTCTTGTCTTCGTTTGCTATTGTGCTTGAAGAGAGAGTAGTGTTTTATCCTGTTGTAGAGGAGTTGTTTGTCTTGGTGGTAGAGAGGAGTGGATTTGTATGTCAAATCCGGAGGGCTTTCTAGGTTTGGGAAAACCTAGATAAATTTCTGTAATCCTTATTCACTGGAGTGGATTTTTCATTGTGTTGTGACCTTCAAGTGGTGAAGGTTTTCCACGTATATCTCTGTGTTCACTTGTGTTGTTGTTTTGTTTTGCTTCTTATTGTTTTGGCTCTATTGATCGGTGGGAGTTGCCGTTATCTACGGACCCCCTTTTCCTATAAAGTGGTATCAGAGGGAGGTTCTTTGGCTAGTCGTTTTTATTTCTCGGTTTCTAACTTGCTGCGGTAGGTGACGACCATCGGTCCGCTCCCTATCCTCTCTTGTTAATCCCTTGAAATAAATCGACTTGTGGACCGCAATAGAGTTACTTGTTTGAGAAAGCAATGGAACAGAACACAAGGATGGTCAGTATGAATGGCAAGAATTGGAGCATTTGGAAGCCTCGGATGGAGGATCTCTTATATTGTAAAGATCTTCATGCTCCGTTTACGGGGAGACCTGCTTCAATTAAGGATGATGAAGAGTGGAAGAAAATGGATCCAAAGGCAGTAAGGTTCATTAGACAGTGGCTCGATGACTCTGTTTTTCATCATGTTTCCACGGAGACCTCGGCTCAGGCCTTATGGAAAAAGCTTGAAGCCTTGTACGAGCGGAATACTGCATGTAACAAGGCATTTCTGATTAGGAAGCTTGTCAAATTGAAGTACCGGGAAGGTTCACAGATGACTGAGCATCTGAACCTTACTCAAAGTATTATCAATCAGTTGGAGTCCATGAAGATCACTTTGGAAGATGAACTTCAAGCTCTGATGATCCTTAGTTCTTTACCCGAGAATTGGGAGACTCTAATAGTGTTGTTGAGCAACTCAGCACCTGATGGCGTGGTAACTATGGAGATTGTGTCTGGTTGTCTCCTGAACGAAGAGCTGAGAAGGAAGGATTCTGGATCTTCCACTTCGGGTGTTTTTCTCATGGAGGAAAGACGACGGTCTGTGAAGAAGGACGTGAGGCACAGGGATAGTTCAAGGAGTAAGTCCAGGGGCAAGTCTAAGAAGGACATCGAGTGCTACTATTGTAAGAAGAAGGGTCATTTCAAGAAGGATTGCTTCCAAATGAAAAGAGACCTGAAGGGAAAGACCAAGGAGGTAGTAGAATCCACTGGTGATGCGACGACTTCGATTGTGGAGGCTGAGCTGTTATGCTTGCAGTGCAGTGGGTCGTCTTTCCAGGACTGCGTTGACACAGACTGGATCGTGGACGGAGGTGCATCCTATCATTGCACTCCTCACAGAGATTACTTCTACACCTATTCTGTGGGAGATCTTGGTGTGATCCGGATGGCAAATTCCGGTGAGTCGTTGATTGTTGGCAGTGGTGATGTCCATCTGGAGACTGAATTGGGGAAGATTGTTCTCAATGGCGTCAGGCATATTCCTGACTTGAGAATGAATCTGATTTTCGTTGGTAGGCTTGATGATGGTGGTTTCACGAGCATTGAAGGTGGAGGGACCTGGAGGTTGGTGAAGGGCTCTTTGGTGGTAGTCAGAGGAAGGAAGTGTTGTGGCCTTTATCGTACTAAAGCCAAGATCTGTGGTCCAAGTGTGAATGCGGCAGAGGGCGACTCTATGGAGTTATGGCATCGCAGACTTGGGCATATCAGCGAGAAGAACTTGAAGATCTTGGTGAAGAACAAGGTCCTTCCGGATCTATCAGGAGGGCTTCCTGATACGTGTGCGCACTGCTTGGCTGGTAAGCAGAAACGTGTTTCCTTTGTTGATTCTGAACCAAAGAGGAAGGCGGAGTTACTATACTTGATACACACTGATGTGTGTGGTCTTATTGAGCCCAAGTCTATGGGCGGAACCGCTTACTTTGTCATGTTCATTGACGATCACTCCAGGAAAGTCTGGGCATATTCTGTGAAGTAGAAGAGTGATGTTCTAGCAAAGTTTGAAGAGTTTAGAGCGAAGGTGGAGAAGATGACCGGGAAAGAAATAAAGCGAGTTCGATCTGACAATGGGGGAGAGTACACTGGTGCCTTCGACGCTTACTGCAGAATGCATGACATAGTACATGAAAGGACAATCTCGAGGACGCCACAACAGAATGGGTTAGCAGAAAGGATGAACAGGACGATTATTGAGAAGATCAAATGTATGATTTCTCAAGCTGGCATTAGTAAACAGTTTTGGACTGAGGCTGTGCAAACTGCTGTACATCTGATAAATCTGTCTCCTTCTGCACCTCTGAATAGTGATATTCCACAGCGTGTTTGGTCCGGGAAGGAAGTGTCGTACGGATATGTGCGGGTGTTTGGGTGCAAAGTCCACGTTCATGTCCCCAAGGAAGAGAGATCGAAGCTTGATGAGAAGTCCCGGGAGTGCATCTTGATGGGATTTCCCCATTAGGAGTTTGGCTATAGACTCTGGGATCCTGTGAACAAGAAAATGATCAGAAGCAGAGATGTGATCTTTGTTGAAGATCAAGTGGTTGGTGAGCAGAATCCTGCGGAGTCACAGGTTCCACAGTTTCCACCTGCAGAGGAGAGACTTTATGTTGATGATGGGCCAGTAGAGACTGCTGCTGATGATGGGCATGCTGAGGAGGAAGTTGGTGAGCTTATTCTTGATGAGGAGATGATTCCGGATGCAGGGGGAGCTCTGCCAGTTGATGTACCACCTGTGGTGGAGGTTCCTCTTGTCAGATTTAAGAGAGTCAGAAGGCCTAATACCAGGTATTCCCCTAATGAGTATATTTTTCTTACAGATAGTGGAGAGCCTGAGTCCTATGTGGAGGCTCAGAGTGCTGAAGATCGTGAGGCTTGTACAGCTGCTATGGAAGAGGAGTTGTACTCCCTTCAGAAGAACAAGACGTATGATTTATTCTCATTGCCTAAAGGGAAGAGTACTTTGAAGAACAAGTGGGTCTTCAAGCTAAAGTTGGATGAAAATCGCTCTCAGCCAAGGTACAAGGCAAGACTTGTGGTGAAAGGTTTCAGTCAGAAACAAGGTGTCGATTTCGACGAGATTTTTTCCCCAGTGGTGAAAATGTCCTCTATCAGACTGGTGTTGGGTATGGCTGCCTCCATGGATCTTGAAGTCGAGCAGATGGACGTCAAGACAATATTTCTGCATGGCGATTTGGAGGAAGAGCTATATATGGAGGAGCCCGAAGGCTTTGTGGCTAAGGGGAAGCATCATCTGGTCTGTCGGCTCAAGAAGAGTTTTTATGGGTTGAAGCAGGCACCCAGGCAGTGGTATAGGAAATTTGACTCTTTCATGAGAAGAGCAAATTCACAAGGACCAGGGCTGATCACTGTGTATATGTGAAGAGGACTGAGAAGATGTTCACTATTCTGCTGTTGTACGTAGATGATATGCTGATTGTTGGGGATGACAAGGCCAGCATAGCTGAGTTGAAGAAGGAGCTCAGTAATTCCTTAGAAATGAAGGATTTGGGACCGGCCAGGAAGATCCTTGGAATGAAAATTACCAGGGACAGGAGTGCTGGTCAACTATGGCTGTCTCAGTCTGAGTATGTGGAGAAAGTGCTGAAGAGGTTCATGGTGGACAAGGTAAAACCCGTTGCTACTCCTCTGGTCTGGCACTTCAGACTTTCCAGTTCTCAAATCCCCTCATTTGAGAAGGAGGTGGAAGAGATGAGCCAAATTCCTTATGCATCCGCAGTGGGGAGCCTGATGTATGCTATGGTCTGCACTAGGCCAGACATAGCTCACGTTGTGGGGTCTGTGAGCCGTTACTTGGCAAACCTAGGGAAAGTCCACTAGAGTGTTGTGAAATGGATACTCCGCTATCTCCGAGGTACCTCAGACATTTTTTTACAGTTTGGTGGAGGTCCACCAGAACTTATTGGGTACTCGGATTCGGATATGTCAGGAGATGTTGACACGAGGAGATCTACTTCGGGATTCGTGGTCACTTTTGGAGGGGGAGCAGTGTCATATCAGTCAAGGCTTCAGAAGTGCGTGGCATTGTCGACGACGGAGACTGAATATATTACGTTGACTGAGGCGTTAAAGGAGCTTATTTGGATGAAGAAGTTCATGTTAGAGCTTAATCTCCGACAAGACGTGTACACAGTTTTATGTAACAGTCAGAGTGCTATATTTTTGACCAAGAATCCCGCCTTTCACTCCAGGTCGAAGCACATTGACGTGAAGTATCACTGGATTCAGGAGGCTATGGAGGAGAAGCTGTTGGTGGTGGAGAAGATCCACACAGATGACAATCCTTCGGATATGATGACGAAGGTCGTCCCAAGGGAAAAGCATGTTTTCTGCTGGCGGTTGATCGGCATGATCCCCACCTGAAGGAGTCAAGGTGGGATACTCCCCTTTATGGTCTGAAGGGGGAGTTTATTGGGGTTCAACCCCTAAAGGTGATGTTTGTGCAGAAATCAATATGTTGCAACCTGGGTTTTTTGGTGTTACAACGTCTTTGTTGTTGTTTAGGGGGGGCGGATGTTTTTTTAAAACAGTGAACCGGTTTTTTGTGGCCTTTTAACCCCCCCCCCCGATAACATCCGGTTAAGGTTGAAGAAGGATCGACGGAAGCCCCCCCCCCCCCCGTTCGTCGTTCGTGTAGGAGGAGCGAAGCCCCCGTTCGCCGTTCGGGAAGGAGGAGATCGGCGCTGGTTTCGCCGGGAGTTCGTCGTCGCTGTTGCCAGGATTGTATTGCTATTTGCCTGGGTTTTTCCGATGTCGTAGGGCCGGTGCTGCTGCTGCTGTAGCCGGGAGTTCGCCGCTTGGTCGAGGTGTTTCCTCTGTGCTGTTGGAAGGAGTTTTCTCTACCGCTTCAAGGGCTTCTTCGTCTACGTTTCAGGTGTACCCTTTCTTGTCTTCGTTTGCTATTGTGCTTGAAGAGAGAGTAGTGTTTTATCCTGTTGTAGAGGAGTTGTTATTTGTCTTGGTGGTAGAGAGGAGTGGATTTGTGTGTCAAATCCGGAGGGCTTTTTAGGTTTGGGCAAACCTAGATAAATTTTTGTAATCCTTATTCACTGGAGTGGATTTTTTGTTGTGTCGTGCCCCGTGGTTTTTGACCTTCAAGTGGTGAAGGTTTTCCACGTATATCTCTGTGTTCATTTGTGTAGTTGTTTTGTTTTGCTTCTTATTGTTTTGGCTCTATTGATCGGTGGGAGTTGTCGTTATCTGCGGACCCCCTATTCCTATCAACCGTAGTGTGGGGAGGAGAGCATAGTAAATTTTTGAGCGGAGAATCGGCCTAAGTTCACGATCTCGCCGGAAAACCTCAGAGCTTTCTCTTGCCACTGAAGCTGTTTGTCTTCAAATGAATGCCTGAAGGCCAATTTATAGTTTTCTGGAGGGTTATGCTGATAATTGCGCCGATGAGTGATTTGTGTTGGTGAATGAAATCGCTTCGTTTCGATCACATGAATCACCATTTTGTCGAAATGACGAGAGTGGCCCCTGTAGAGTTCGGGCGGCCCGGGCAAGGTGCCTGGAGGCGGCGACGGTCAGAGGAGCGCACGAGTGTAGTCCGCGCGCGGCGCGACCGTGGGGGGTGTTGCGGCGTGGGGAGCGGCCTTGCGACCGCGCGGGCCGGTCGTGCTCGGCCGCGCGAGGGCACGGGCCGGTGGCGTGGACCTGCGGCCACGCAGGTCCATACGGGGTCGCGGGCCGACGGTGCGCGGCCGCGCGGGGGCGCCGGACGCGGCCCTATGACCGCGCGGGCCGGCCGCGTGCGGTGCGGTCTGGCCGCGCGCACACTGGCTGCGGGGCGCGGTCGCGCACGCGGCCTGCGAACAGACCGGACACTCCTGCGCGTCCCTACCGTGCGCGTACGCGGGTTCGTCTCCTTCTTTGGGGGTTCTTGGAGATCATGGCTTTGATTCGCTCAATCGGTCTGATCGGGCTCGCGTGTATTTTATCCGAGTCTGACAGTTTTGACGTAGAAATTTCAAAGGGTACCATCAATAATGAAGAAAAAGTGGTCAAACGAACGAAGCCATTATTTCAAATTCTTTGGATTCTGCACCATATTAATATATATAAATAATATAATCTTGAATGTATGGATGAAATTAATATTTATTAAAAAATGAAACATAACAATTAAAGCCGTTATGTCCCATGCCATCACCATCCCGGATCTCGTCTTATTGAACTGCCCATGCCACCGCCCAGATAAAAAAAAACAAGGATATTATCGTCATTTCCCTTTCCGGCGACACGAGTTCCACCGCGTTATAAAAAAAAGCCGTGTTTAACTGACAACAACGGCTCATCTCCATTCGAAATGTCTCCTACTGGGGGAAAGCGCGGCCCAGCTCGGACCCCAGTGGCGGTCCCCACCGCATGAGCATTCCTACACGTGGCTGTCTCCGATCCCAGATTTCATTATTATGTCGTCAATCTGACCGTCCATTTTAACAGTCAGTATACTACTTCCCGTTTCAAAAAATATGCTCTGCGCTGATTGCGCCTACGACCATGCTTGTCCATTAGAAGAACTCGGCTCGGTTGGTTTTATCATGGATTTTAGGGCATTTATTAGCCTGAAAGTCCGACCTGGGTTTGCCCAAACGGCTGCTTGGTCCCAATAAATTTTATTTGCACGCCTCAGCTCAAGCGTAAAATTCTTTTTAACTAAATTATTTTCGGTTAAATCAAAAGAATATTAGCATTTAATTTGCGCAAATTTAGGATTTTTGGATGAATCAAAAATTTCTGTTTTTTTTTTCAAAAATACTATAGACAGGCATGGGGCACCCCCCATACGGCCAACTGCAATTGTACTCTGCGATAGTACACGGGTCCCCCGTGCCCCATGCGGCATTATCCCGATCACTTTATTGTCCTGGAGTGACGGCACTCCCTCCGCTCGCAAACTCCTAAGTATTATACTTCGCTTATCACTTTTTTTGTGGTTTGCACGGGATTTTCAAGTGACGGGGAGAACAGAATTTTTATTACAAGTAGATGATTTTGTCAATATGAAATAACTTTAAAAAAATGTGTTTTTTGTTTTAATATTGTATAGATACTAGTGACAGTGCACAGGGGTCCACCCGTGCCCCGCGCGACAGTTTCTGGCCTGTGGCAGCGGTCTCCGTCCGCCCTCTGTGCGGGCGACATTTTTTGTGGAAGGCGATATTTGTTGTGGGAGGCGACATTTGTCATTGCCGCGACTTTTGTTGTGGGAGGGCATTTGTCTTGGGTGTTGATATTTGTCGTGGAGGAGACATTTGTCGCAGTGGGCGACATATGTCGTGGCGGGTCATTATGTGTAGTGGGGGGCTCCGGTTGTCATAGGCGGGGACATTGGTCGTTTAAGTTAAAGCCATGTAAAACTTACAGGAGTAAACATTGTACCGTTTTTCAAATATGTAAAGAATGTGAACAGTACCAACGTGAAGAGAAGTTGCATTGTAAATAAGAAATAAAAATCGCATTCTCATAGGAAGAGAAATTGCATTGAACATGAGTAAAGTGATAAAAATGTATTGTTTATCACAGCGCGTTGAACTTTTAGAAAATGGTTAGCGGATACATTTGACGAATATCTCAAAAATGAGATTCCATTGTTTTATTTTTGGTAAAGCACATTTTGCGAAGTAAATTTGCATATTGTAGTAATGTAATTGGGTATAGTAAATTTGTACCGATAGCAGATGGTGTTTGGGTAGGGAGGTTGTTGGCGACAGTAGTTGTTGGAATGCCCACTTGTTCGTGAGAAGTTCCATGTCTAAGGGCGTACAGTTGAATTTGATTAGTTGATTGCCGCAGTGTTCGTAGTTCCCGTCACCTTGCATTACGTGCATCCCGTTGTTGTTGGGTTAACGGTCATCTGGTGTTAGTGTTCCGTTCCCGGTTCATTTTCAGATTGAAGCAATAGGATAGGGAAGTATGAGGGCTTTAAGCACTGTAGTACTGAATCATTAGAAAACATACCTTAGCACTCGAGTATATATATATATATATATGAATAATACTGTAGGGTTTTTTTTCGTTCTTGTAATATTGCTCAACACAACATTCACCACAACAAAATAAAACTCCAACAGTACTATTCCGACTATTCATAAAATCTGTTGCATATTAATTCTCTTTTACTGAAAAACAATGATATTATACACAAAAGAATGCATTAATATTGTACAGTTAACATCAAAACAACGCACACAGAATAATGCAGTAATCTGACAGTAATTTTTTGTAGTTAACATCAAATTGAATCACATATATGAAGAAAAAACAAATTGAATCAGCAAATTGAAGATTATACACTGATCTGACTATTCTTAAAATCTATAACACAATAATTCTCTTTTACTTTAAAACAATGATATTGTACACAAAAAATGCACTAATCTTGTACAGTTAACAAAAAAATATTACACACAAAAGAATGAACTAATATTGTATAGTTAACAACAAATTGAATCACATATGTGAAGAAAAAGCAAAGTGAATCAGCAAATTGAAGATTATGCACTAATCTGACAGTAATTTTTTGGATTTCTTTCAAAATTTTAACAGCGAATTGAAGAGCATTAGAATATATTGAAAGTTATGTGTAACAATACATATATATATGTTTGAATCAGGAAACGTATACACATATTTGACATCGCAAACATGTGTATATACCAAAAAATATACACATGTTTCAGTCATATACATACGAGATGAAGAGCATATACATAAAAATATACACATGTTTGAATTAGGAAACCTATTCTGTTAAGGGTAATCTGAATTGGTAGATCTGAAAGTGATGAGAGGAAGGGAGGAGGCGACGCTCATCATTGGTAGATCTGAAAGTGATGAGAGGAAGGGAGGAGGCGACGCTCATCATGGGGCCAAGATCAGCAATATTTCTACAGATCTGGAAGAAATGAGACGGAGGAAGGAGGCAACGCTTACCAAAAAAGGCCAAGATCGGCGGTGACTAGGGTTGTTGCCGGTAATGAGGGCCCTTCTGAGCGAGATTGGGTGATGTGGAGCCACTGGTGGGCACTTCTTGTTAGAGGCCTTACCCTAGCTCAAAGTATTCTACGTATGCCTATCGAGTTTGGAATAGGTATATATAGTACCTCCCGCGTAGAGCCTAACCCTAGGACGACACGAACACATAAACACGCTCTGAGTCGGTCTCGACACGTGCAGACATATTCTAATATATCTAACAATCTCCTCATATGTCTGTCGTGAACCCTGACTTTGGATAAAGGGTAGTTTGTGCAACGTTCAATTCAAACATGAATCATTCGCAATTGTGTCTAGCACCTGTTCACACATATTAGACTTAAAACATAAATAGCATGCACGCATAAGTAAAACAAAACCTCAGCCACAACATAGAAAAAGTCTCAAGTACAATAAAGGCGCAGACCCTAAACGTCTAGTGTCTCACATCAAATAGAGATCATAAAGTCTAAACAAATAAGTGCAAAAAGAGCTAAACAATGCTCTGAATAGAGATAACAAAAATAAAGAAATCTACTGAAGCTCTAACAGTCGTCATCCATAAGATCATCATGATCCGGATCCCTGACTACCAGCGCTCCTCCTAAACCATCAGCCCCAGCAATTTCAACAGAGAATTTCATTTTAGAATGAATTCAATCCTTTGAAATTTTATATATATCTAGTTTTTTTATAAGAACTTAGTATTAATTTCATTATTATTGGTTGGGAGGACACCTTTATAGAGACTCATAGATTGACCTCAGAATCCGTTATCTGTTTCCAAATGAAACGATTTACGGACTTCTAGACACCGCAGTTATATTTATGATCCTATATAGAATGTCGTGGTTACTGCTGTTGAAGCTGGGAAATTCTCAACCTCAAGATTTGGATCAAGGCAGCCTAAGGCTACTAGCTCCGCAGCTAGGCCAAACGACTAAGGAGACTAGGACGAAGAAGAAAGTCAATAAACAGAACCCCAGATGTTACTGCAGGAAGGTCCCACCACGTACCCAGATGCTTGGAAGAACCAACCCCTCCACAACTAGAATTGGCCGAGCAAGATATGAGGGAGACTAGCTGGTAACTAAGTCGTGAGGTCGCGACCCGGTCCCTAAGGAAGAAGAATCCAAAGGCTCAGCTAGTATCCAAGAAGAACTCGCGAGATCCTGACTGAGATTTCAAGTGTCTCTCCTCGTACCCCTGGGGTCCTATTTATAGGAAAATCCTGGGGGAAGGGGGGTCTATTTATACCCCACCCCTCAGCGACTAGGCGACTTCGTGGAGGAACTCGCACAGCTGAGCGAGTAGCTCGCCTAGTCGCCTACTTGACGAGTATGCGAAGGGAGCTCTCCATACTCACCCAGGCCTTGCGCTGCGTGGCGCGTTGACTCTACCTCCATCTTGACTTGCTGACTTTGACCTTTGCTGATCTGACTCTGATGGGGCCCCTCCTCAACGAATATGGGTTGTACAACTGCCCTTCTAGAGCTAATTGGAACTCATCAATTTTGGAATGGAACTAATTTCCAGAAAACGAGACAAGCCAAGTCAAATTGTGTTATCAAGTTTGGAATAACACTCTCATTCAAGGCAACAGCCGAATCCAGGTAAAGTTGTTAACATCAAGTTTGGAATGAACAACTTACCAGACCCGAACTCGGTAACCAAGAGCATCAATGAAGCATAACATGCTTGCTTTGACAAAGGAAATCAGAATAATCAAAACGTTTGGACAAAGGCTGAACTAAATCGCCTGATGCTGAACTAAAGCCGAACTAAATCACCTTTAGTCTCATTTCCCCCACTGTTTTGATTAAACAGTCTTTGGACATTCCTTTCGTCAATGGATCAGCCAGCTTATCCTTTGAACGTACATCGATCAAAGTGATAATTTCTTGTTCTTTCAAATAATTCAATAAAGCATGTCTCAGTTGTACATGTCCCCTTAATGGGCCAGCGGGAGCTCGATCTTTTATTTTTTATTAGAATGCTGGGATCGAACTTCGCGGATGATTTTAGTTGAAAACAAGTTTTAACGAAAGGAGGCAAGTGCACCTATCGCGAGTAGTACATGATATTCAGGGAGAATATCGAGATCGTCTGAGGCGAGGGTGGAAGAGGGGGCTGGGACGATGCCTGTGACTGGAGGACAGCGGAACGATGTTCGCCCAAGGGTATAAAATCAGAGCTCATGGATTGGAGGAGTGTGAGGAGGACGCCAGGTGTGAGGGTCTCCACTATCGTGCGGATATACGAGGTGGGAGAGAGGAAGAGAAGTCGACCGACGCTTAATAGGTCTGAAAGAAAGGTGGATTCAAATTTCAAATTCGCAGCCCTGGATGATGGCACGTGTTGTTCCTCTGTATTGGTCTGAAACAAATTCTCTTAAAATTTATGGAAGAAAAAGTTTACAAAAAAAAAACTAAGTTAAAGAAAAAATAAAAACACTTTAAATCCACCTTTATAAACCCATATGAATGAATAAAAAGCTAATAAAAAGCATAAAAACAAACAAGGCTAAAAGAAACGTTGAAAATATGAAGAACAAAATTATTCACATACACCCACACACTCTACATAACAAGAAAAAATAAGAAATAAAAAATCACTGAAAAGTGGGGCACTCACATGCAATTCATCACAACATAAGGATTAAAAATAAGACCTATTTTATTAAGCAAAACATTGGGTTACAAAAGATAGAAGAAACATTAAAGAGAGGGGGGATAATATCCTTACATAGAACGAAAGTGCACCCAAGCAGCCCACAGATAGTAATTTGGTCCAAAAAAAATGAACCCTTGGCTCTTACAGAAAGTTCTATTTATAGAAAAAAAAATTAAGATTACACGCCCTGGTCACAGGCGTGACCGGGGGCGTGTAATGTTGGCGTGCTGGAGAAGCCGAAAATCTGGTGACTGGCAAAATTCTGGAAGCTTCTGAAAATTCCACGTGGCGATCACGGGCATGATCGAAGGTCACGGGCGTGTAGGGGCGTGAATGGACACCTGACAGAAATTGATGTCGACATCAACTATTTTTGAACCAGGTTGAAAACTCGTCGCTGACACGGACGTGACTTGAATGTCACGGGCATGTACTATGGATTTTTAACTTTTTCTGCAGAATTTTTAGGAAAAAAGAATGGAGCCAAATTAGAAGGGAATATACAAAAAGAAACATTTTATTTAAGAAGAAAAACTAAAAATAGTGAAAATAACCTAAAAAGACATAAATTAAGTACTGTAAAATACGTATATTTATAACTCAACACTCCTCTTAGTATTATATATAGAGGGCATTCTTAACGACTTATACTGCTGTTTGATTATCACAATACAAGCTCAACGAGTTGACTTGTAACTTAGATAAGGGAATGTCTAAAGTCATGTTCCTGATCCAATCCGCCTCTTCACCAGCCGAAGCTAAGACAAACAACTCGGCTTCCATAGACGACAATGTTATACAGGTCTGTCTTTTGGATTTCTAAGTGATAGCAGCTCCACCCAAGGTGAATATATATCCACTAGTAGACTTGTTGTTCCCGACTTCTGAACACCACCAGGCATCAGAGTGTCCTTCCATAGTAGGTGGGTAACTAGTATAGTACAGAGCATGATCTTTAGTACCTCTCAGGTATCTTAACAGCCTGTCTAGGGCTTCCTAATTCTCTTTGCCTGGATTACTAGTAAAACAACTCAACTTGCTAACCGAAAAAGCAATGTCTGGTCTTGTACAACTTGTGGTATACATGAGACTACCAATTATTTTGGAATACTTAACTTGATCAATGTCGGTCTCTCATTAGGACTCAACTTGACATGATGATCAAACGATGTATCAACCGGCCTACAGACATTATACCCCCAAGTAGGAATAAGTTGCTTAATATAATGAGCCTGACTAAGAGTAACCCGACCCTTGTCAACTCTAACCTTCATACCTAACAGGGTATCCATAGAACCAAGGTCCTTCATATCAAAAACTTCTGCTATAGTGGATTTAATATCCCTAACTACAGCAAGATTAGAGCCCAAAATCAACATGTCATCCACATATTAACATATGATGACTGTCTGATTCGACAATGAGCAGTGATAAAGGCATTTGTCTGAGAGACTGGACTGAAATCTGAGGCTCTTTACCACCTAGTCAAACTCCATGTGTCACATTTTAGACACTTGTTTAAGCTCATAGATTGATTTATCCAATTTACACACTTTATCTTTTAGATCTTTCTGCACATAACCATCAAGTTGTGTCATGTAGATCTCTTCATCAAGCTCTCCATTTAAGAAGACTGTTTTCACATCCATCTAATGAACTATAAAATTCTCGATATATGTTAAGGCCAAAAGAATCCTAATAGTCGATAGCTGGCAAACAAGTGAATAGACATCAAAATAGTATATTCCCCCCTTTTGTTTATAATATTTAGCTACGAGACGCGCCTTATACCTGGCTATAGACTCATCACTATGTAGTTTCTTCTTTAACACTCACTTGCATCCTAAGATTTTAACACCTTTCGGCAAGTCAACTAGATGTCAAGTATTGTTATGTAGCAGCGAGTCCATCTCATCATCAATGACTTCTGACCACAACAACGAATCTCTAGGTCTCATTGCTTCCTGGTAGGAGAATGGAGCATCCTCTAAGTGATAGGTGACAAAATTCTCACCAAAGTTCTTAGGGATCCTCTCACTTATAGATGCTCTAAGTGGAATAGGTTCCACCTCTAAAGGTTGGGGAGTAGTGCCAGAAGGGCCAGCTTCAGGTTCTACGATAGATTCTGAAATCATATCATTAGACCTAGAGATAGACAAACCATAATCCTTGACAAATCTATTTTAAAAGAATATGATATCTCTAGACTCTATCACGATATTCATGGATTGATCGAGAAATTTGTCGGCTGTACTATCTTCTGCACTACCTAGATAGACGCACGTCTTTGTTCTAGGTCTCACCTTAGGCCTCTTAAGGTCTTGTATTCGCACATAGGCAATACAATCTCAAGTCTATAGAGTATCATACCTATAAGGATGATAATGGCACAACTCATACGGGGTAGAAGTGAGCTGAGAATGAGGCACTCTATTTAGAAAGTGATTTGCAGAACAAACTACTTCTCCCCAAAAGGAATTAGGCATGCCAGCTGTTAGGAGCATAGAGTTCAACATCTCTGTCAGAGTTTTATTTTTACGCTCGACAACACCATTTGACTGGGGTGAGTAAGGAGTTGTGGTTTCAAGGATTATTCCCCCAGAGGCACAAAATTCCTTGAACCCAGTAATAGTGTATTCTCCTCCTCGATCACTCCTAAATCTTTTAATTTTCAGGTTCAACTGATTTTCCACATGAGACTTGAAGGTCTTAAATGTCTCAAAAGCTTCATCTTTTGATTTTAACAGATACACATGATAATATCTTTAAAAATCGTCTATGAAAGTAATCATATACTTCCCCCCCCTCTAGTGACGTGACTACGGAAATCACAGAGGTCTGAATGTATCAATTCAAAAAGTTGCGTGCTTCTAGAAACCGATTTGAAAGGCTTTTTAGTTATTTTAGTTTGAGCACACACCTCACATTTGTCAAATCAAACAGACAAATCTAAGGAGATGTTATGACTCTTCGCTAGATCTAGCATTTTCCTATAGTTCACATGTCCAAGTCGGTTATGTAACAACTTAGGATCAATGAGGTTTGAACTTATTTGGTTAATGTTATCATTGTTTAAGCTAAGTCTATGTATTCCGTTGATCAGGTACGCACACTCAAAATAATGTGAATTTACCGTTAAGGTCATTCTACCGTTTTGAGTTGTGAAGGACATCCCAGCCTTATCTAATAGACTCATTGAAATCAGATTTTTAATTAATGTAAGAACTACTTTAACATTGTTTAAGAATAAAATTTTACCTAATGAGAGGGCCAGCTCGGCTGTCCCAGCATGGGTCACCTCGGTCTCTCCTCTATTGTAGTTCTCCACCTTCTCCTGAACCACCTTGATCTCAGCTAGTAAACCTTTGTCATTCGTCACATGACAGGTAGCACCGCTATCTAGCCACCACTTAGAGGACGAACTGCGGTGATTGCTTCCAATCATAGCCATAAAGTACTTCAGATCTGAGGCATCTGCCAGCATGTTCGCCACATTTTGTGGGGCTTCCTTCTTCTTATTCTTAGGAGTCTTGCAATTCGCCGCCTAATGTCCCCGCTTGCTGCAGTTATGGCACTTGCCCCTCTTCTTTTTGAAAGAGAGCTTTTTAGGCGCCAACTGTGCAGGGGCTTCACCTTTGGGGTCTGGTGGCTTCCGTCGAGGCTTGTTGGGTCAAGAAACGAAGTTGACAGACTGTAAAGATTAACCACTTTGTTCCAAACTCTTGCCAGCTATATTTTGATCCTCGATATGGATGAACCTTTTGAGTTCATCCAGTGCGATCTTTTCCTTCAGCCTGTGCATTTCAGTCTTGAAGATCGACCACTCAAGAGGTAGCTTGCTAAGAATAAGACACACAAAAAGATTATCTGAGATATCGGACGCAGACTTTCCAGTTCGATTATTTATGAGGTGATTGGCGAGTTTAAATTGAATCTTAAATTGAAGAGTCTCTCCCCAAGGAGAGTCCTCGACAATCCCTTTTCTTTCTGGAAGTTGGCGTTCAAGCGATCCCAAAATTTTTTTGCGGTCTTATAACCGTTGTAGGTTAGGGAGAGTCTAGGGTTTAGTGAATTTAGGAGGTAGTCCCTGCACAAATCTTTGTCCTTTCTCCATTGAAAATCCCCCACGTCCTCGTCAGTAGTGGCGAAGTTGCTCAGAACGGTGTAGAAAATTTCACGTTCTTTCATTCCTAGCTGGACGTGCAGCTTCCAAGCGTGGAAATTGAAGAGGTCGAATGATTGTAGCATGGCGATGTCATACGAGCTAAGCTTCGACGTATAACGTCCCAATTCGCGCTAGGCCCCCCTCGCATGAGTTCTGAGTCAAGAGACTTGACTCGGGCTCGGGGCGCACTGGCAAAAGGTGCCAAGTGTGTTGAACGGAGTGATGGGTTGAGTGATACCCGGCTATACTCACCGATCGTCGAGAATGATGACCGATCGTCGAGTATCGTTGACTGATACTCAACGCACTCAACGCCAGGATTTCCGATAAAATGGTAAAGGGAAATTCGTCCGGAATCATTGTTGATACCCGACGAATTCGTCGAGAATGCCCGGATATACCCACCGATCGTCGAGTATCGCTGACTGATACTCAACGCACTCAATGCCAGGATTTCCGATAAACTGGTTAAGGGAAATTCGTCGGGAATCATTGTTGATACCCGACGAATTCGTCGAGAATACCCAGCTATACTCGCCGATCGTCGAGAATGGAAGCTGATTCCCGCCGAATTTGACTTGTGCGTTTTTCCGCCCAGGCAGATTCGCTGGCTTGTACAGGCGGACTGAACCGGACTTCGGGATTCGTGCTGGATGATCCCTTGGACCGGTCATTTCAAATAAGACCTAATTTGGGCGGTCCAATCAGAAATTGACACATGGCGAAGTGACATAACCCTAATGCGCTAATATAAATAAGAAGGAAACTAAACCCTAGCCGTCACTTCGACCACTGCCGAGCCGCTACCCACGCAAAACCATCGGGAGAGAAGCCGATTGTCGGAGTCGGAGCTCTGGAGGAGGAGAGGCTTGCTGGAGCCAGCCAAACTTTGGAAGAGGAGAAACGCCATCGCTGTCAAGGGAGAAATGATGTCGCGGAGGAGGATGACTAGATCCATGGCCGGAAATGATGGTACCACTGGAAATGAGGTGAGCTTCCTCCCCTCTCCCTTGGTGCTAGATCTGTAGTTAATATTCTAGGAGAGATATCGACTCCATAGAGTCTTGATGATGAGGAGGAGATTTCTTAGGGAAAAGTCATGCCTAGGTCATTTTTTAGGCTTAGTCTCCTCCAACCTCTTCATTCTTCAAAGTGAAGATGAGAGAGTGATTCGTGGCGAAGTATGGCTTTGTGAGGGTGAATAAGGGTGGACGAATTTTTGAAGGAGTTTTTGGGAGATCGATGCAAGGAGGAAGATGAACGGATGCCGTTCATCTCACCTTAAGATGCGTGCAGAAATCTGATTTCTGCACGCAGCGATCTTTGTGGCAAGTTTCGGAAGGGTTCTGGTCATATCTGGGTTTTTGACTCAACATGAAAGTCATAGCCCTCAAAATTATCTTTCCAACGAGTGGTTGCACGTTTCCAGGTGATACCTGTAGCCACGGGAAAGTCAGTTCGAATCTACTGCGATTGGGGGAAATTCCACCCAGGAAATCTGTATCATGTACGCAGCAGGCTTCGAGTGAATTTCTGGTGTGATGCGATCAGATCTGGGCTTTTGACTAAACACGAAAGCTGTAACCCTTGAAATTATCTTTCCAATGAGTGGTTACACGCACTCGCCGGATTTCTGTAGCCACGGGAATCCTTGGTCGAGGTTGCTGCCCGGATTAAGGCTGCACCTAAATTCTGGGCTGTGTAATGTGGAATTCGATTTGGTGGAATTTAATGTTGCAATCCAACTCGAGGTTTGGGTGAACTCTTTTGACATAATCATCATAGTGATATGATAGGTTGATGTTATAAATCTGAATTCGTATAACGGGTTGTGGACAAGCTTAATTTAAGGAAAGAGCCTGATATAAATTGGTAGATGTATATTGGTGCCCATTATCTATATCATGTTGAATTTATTTGGAAGGGCATATAAATGATTTAACTATGGTCATGATGTATGTTGAATGGATAGAAGGGAATTAGTAATCCAATGCTTAGAGTGTCGTCTCCCTACGGGTAGTATTATGGAAGTTAGCAAGTGCGGTGTTGACCGTCACTAGTTGGAATGAGGTTGAGATGAGTAAAGTTGGACGGTTGGGCTTGGTCCTCGGTGTTCATGCCCTGAGACTCCTTCCGTATTTGATGGATGGTTGGGCTTGGTCCTCGGTGTTCACGTTCCGAGGCTCCTTCCATGCCACGATATTGTGGAATTGCATGTGGTGTGATTCGACACGCGGTGTCGTAATCCCGGGTTAAGGATAGTGTGGCAGGTCTACGGGCTCGCCAATCGTCACACCGATGGGAGTTGACAGTTAGACCTTGGGCGGTTGGGCTTGGTCCTCGGTGTTCACGTCCCGAGGTTCCTTGCGTGCCAAGTGAACGGTTGGGATTGGTCCTCGTGCTCACTTCCGAGGCTCCTTCCATGTCATACCTTAGGCCAGTTCGGGGCTAGGATCTTGGTGCACATTTACCCAAGAGAACCCGCTGAGCCGTAGTACGCATGTGAGCTCCGCTGTTGTGTTCTTAGCGTTGAGGCGTACGGAGGTCTATGCCAGGTAGTGTGGAGACCAGCCTAGTAGTGGAGATGCCCGCTCTACTGTCCCTGTTTGGCCACGACAGATGACGCCTGAGAGGTTAGCTACCTGCTCGAATAGTAGAAACTATAAGTCTGTGTCGACATAACGATTGCATGTGCTTGATCATGGGTGTGTCATTGCATTGCATACATAGCATTGCACTTCATTACATACACAAGACCCTCATCGTATAAGTTTGTATGGGCACTCCTATACGATGAGTTACTTACTGCTGAACGACCCTCAACTTATATGCTTGTATGGGCATCATATAAGTTGAGTTACTTACTGTTATAACATTATACTCTCTTGCTGCTGTAGATGGTAGAATTATAGAATAAGAGGTTGCTCATTTATACACTACTTCTATTGCTACTTATGACATGTATACTTACTTCACCTGTTTGTACTACTGTTTTATATATTGTACCTGTTCCTTTCTCCGCCCGGTGTCGAGGAGTCGCCGGGGGAGCGGATGTGAAGCCACTTAGTCTTTATGACTAACGGTTGCTACGTCTTCCTTTTTAGGAAGAAACCCCGCAGGTGGAGCAGCAGGTCATGCAGCTGGACAGTCAGGCCAGGACGATAGGGCCTAAGGGGACGGTATCGTCGCTACCATCGGTTACAGATGTGAGTGAGAGAGATTTTATTGTAGCCCTCGGGGCAATTCTATTTACGTACTCTGATTATGTAGAGGCTTGTTTAGCTTCTTTTTTGCTGTACTTATGGACTTATGTTTAGTGTGGATTGACTTCTTTATATTATTATGATTGGGTTGACATTTATATGTTGATATTGGTTGTAACCGGCAGAATAGGCGTCTTGTGGTACAGGCTAGCCCGAGTGCTAGTGCTACTGCAAGACGGCTGTTCTGGGCATAAGACCCCTCTCGTTCCGTGTTTTGTGTTCCGGGAGGGGGGTCTTACACGACGTCTCTCTTAAGCTAGAACAGTAAACAGAAAAGAAGTCACCTGAGTCGCACGGAGATGAGACGTGGATCTTCAGATCCAATCCAGATAATTGTGTTCTTGTCCAAGTGATAGAGTTCAGATCTCAATCAAGAGCCTGTAGCGGAGTCAACCTTGAATTTCGGTGATGAACAATAATCTGAAATTTCAGAAGAATTTTGGCCTCAAGCAACAAGCTGTTCTGCTTGGAGAATGGCAAATCTATTCCTCTTAGGTTGGAAATAATTTTCAAAGAGGCAAAGATTACTCAATCCACAAAGATTGGCAGCAAAGGATCTAGATCTACAAATCGGTGGTCGGATTGAACTTGTAACAGGTAGAGAGCTGCAGATCTTTGAACTTGAACGACGATGGAAGAGCTAAAAACGAGAGGGAGCACCGACAGAAATCACCGCCTCTGCAAGTGATGGTAGTAACGAGAAAATTCGCAGATTCACTTGCAATGAATAGTCGCAGGACTATTTCTCTTCCTCTTGATCTATACCGAGATCCGGCAAATAAAGATGCAGGTCTATTTCTCTAAGGCGAGATCGGGAAGAACAAACCAGGAACATAGCCAAGAGCAAAAACGTGAGAGACGAGAAGCTTTGTCCGAAGCTCTATACTCCTTCCATGCGATATGGCAATGGAAATAGCCGGCGAGACAGCTGGATCAGAAGGAACTTCCTCCCAGATTAGCAACTGGAAACTGTTTCCCAATCTGGAGCAGAAAACACGACAGCGGAATCGAGAGCGGAAGCGGCAAACACTAGCAATCGTCGGGATCAACTTGCAGCAGCGGGCTAGGAGAAATCCAGATCTGGATCTAGATGAAGCGAGAAGAAGTAGTGGGCTTCCCTAGATCTGCTATGGCTTATAAAACGGCAGCGGCGACAGATCTTCGAAATCGGTAAGGCAGCGAACCCTAACGTATCTTGAGGGAGATCAAAGCGGAAAGACATGAAATCGCAGGAAGACGATGTCCACGGGAATACGTACGGCAGAAACCCTAGCAGAGCGCAATTTTACTTTGAGAATGTTAGAGGCCTAACCCTAGTTCAAAGTATTCTACGTATGTCTATCGAGTTTGGAATAGGTATATATATTACCTCCAGCGTAGAGCATAACCCTAAGACGACACGAACTCATAAACACGCTCCGAGTCGGTCTCGACACGTGTAGACATATTCTAAAATATCTAACACTTCTTTCATTGGTGAAGGAGCAGCGTCGTGGGCGGTGGGGTTTGTCCTTCGCCGTCAGGGCGGGCCTCTGGTAGCAATGTTTATGCGCTGACGTTCGGCGGTACTTTGCTTGACTGACAAGGGGGAAGTGTCGAGCAGTGAGGGGGAAGTGTCGAGCAGGAGCGCAAAGGATGTAGGGTTGTGAAATAATACGACAGAAGAGTATGAACCGACAGTAAGGATGAATTGAAGGGACCTCATCTGTTACACTACTCAATCGCAACGGTCGCCCATAGTTTTTTTGTATATGTAGTATAAATAAACCCCTTTGTCGGAGATCAATCACGTTCGTCAGCTCCTCAAACGTGAAACGACCACGCTTTATCACCGAGTTCTTCCAATCTCGAGCATTCATCATTCCAACCGTTATGATTGAACGAACGATATTCGACTCGGCATGCAACTAATAATCTTCCCGCGAAGCAGTACGTGGGGTCCTGCCGCTAGTCTTGCTCATGTTCTCCCCAGAGGATCAAGATAGATTTCAAATATCTCTCCAATCAACTGTACGTCGAAAAACACGAAACACCGAAGTATTGAATTATAAGCAGCATATTTCCTCCCAAAAGCCGGAACAGCGTGCCCTCCTTCGCTGCTTTAGCTCTTTGAAACGTTGCATAATGCAGCTATTTTACTCAGCGTAAAATTAGTGCACTGGATCCCGCTGGCAATTTCTTTCCAGCACCCCAGATTAATTTAAATAAATTTATACTTTCCCATTTTCATAAAAATAACTAATAACGGCTATAATAGTCATTATTAAAGGGTGATGATATGGGCAGCCTGTTGAAAGTGGGCCGGCCCACTCATGTGAGTATCCCGGGCCGCCCCTAGCCGGACTGCAGTCAACCGGCCCTAACCTGCTCTCCACACAACCGCGTTCGGTCAATCTCCCAAACCGGGCTGACCTCCCTTAACTGGTTTGTGGCGGGTTGTTGAGGTCGGCGAGACATTGTGCTTGCCCGACCACGATCCACTGAACTCATTTCGATGGGTCGTGATCCAGTTAAGCGCCCCTACGGAGACTTCCCAGGAGGTCACCAATCCCGGAATTACTCCCATCCGAACACGCTTAACTATATAGTTCTTTCATTTCCCATCACCAATTAAGCTGTTGAATTTTTTGAAGTGAAAGTGGGCTGCCTTGGTGGACTGTCCGCGCAGTCTGTGCGGACAGGGAGTGGCGGCTTGCCAGGTCAGCCAACATTCTGGAGGCAGTTTGTTCCCTGGAGGTAACCGGGGCGAATTGGATGTTTATCCGCACAGTTTACCAGTTTGTGCAGACCGGTTTTGAAGTCTGTCGGTTTTGTGTGGACTGGTACTTGTATCCTCTAGTGTTGTGTTTGCACTAGGGATGGCTGGTGGTGTGGGCTTGGTCTAATTCTGTACTAAGTCCATGTGTGCTCAGTCTGGGAGGTCGTGCGGTTTGTGCGGACTGCTTTCTATGTCCGTCGAGTTCGGCAGCTGTCAGTCTTGTGTGCTTAGGTTACAGGCTTGGAGTGTGCGGACTGAAGTAGTGTCTGTAGGTGCATGCAGACCGGTGTTGTGTCCGCTTGTGTGCGGACTAGAGGTGTATTCACAGGGTCTACTGGTGGAGGTCTTGTCCTGGCGTGGCTGCGGCATCAAGGTGGTTTGTTCTTGTGTTTGTGACTTGGCAGATTCTCTCTGTACTCGCCACGAGATAGGGTTGTGATCCTACCGGCTAGGGCGGTGATCACTCTCTTCTTTGTGCCTATAAATAGGACCTCCTATCACATCAACAGTTCATCTGAGTGAACAGTAAGTGAGCTCGGGTAGTTGCTACGGACAGGGTTTTCTATTCGCGCGGTTTTGGGAGTTGACCGATTTGTGCTGTGTAGGTTGTGCGGATAGTGCTGGAAAGCAAAAGATTTGGTTCTGACTTAGGTCAGGGACAATGCGGACTTTGTGGTTAGCAACCAGCGGTTAGCAATAGGTCACAGCTTGCGACCAGACGGTTTTCTCTTCTACATCTATTTCCCAGTTCAAGAAGTTGTCCGCTTCTGGTGGCTTGTTCAGTTCGGCAGCAACAGTTCGTAGGATTTATAGGCTAGGAGATCTCGAGGTTGGGCGGCTTGCAGATTGGCGGACAGAGTTCTTATTCAACATTGCAATAAAGGGTTGTCCGCGCGGCTTGGTTGTGGTCTCGCGACTAGGAGGCTTCAGCGGACTCCCTAGACAGCTCGGCAGGGTCAGCGACTTCTCCTTAAGACCGCATGACTTGTCTTGTATTTTCTTACTTTCATGCTTCCATAGGGTATATCAGCGAATCATGTCTTGCCATACATGCCTCGCCTTGTAAAGATTATTGATAGTATAAGGTTTTTTGTTCTTCTAGTGCATCTGGTTTATTTGGCTTCAGATATATTGAGTGTTCCTACGCCTGGTTTGCTGTTTTCCGCGATTCATAATTTTTTACATAGTATCAGAGCTTATAGAGGCTTGAGCAGCGTTCAACCGACAATTTGCTTTGTTGCTTCTGGAAGTATAAGTGCACCAGGGTTAGTGCAATGGAATGAGGATTTGCAAGAGGAGTTGGAATAGAGTTCTTACAATGACCAACTTTAAAAAGTGAAAGTCATGTATGGAAAGTATCTGTTAGGTAAGGACTTATGAGAGGTCATAAGTAGAGACGAGAGATAAGAAGTTACTGCTGCCGTTGGCAATGCTGATGCGGTGAGAGCTTGGAGGAAGATAAATGCGCAAGAAGAGTTTACTCTTAAGCAGGCTATCTCACCGGATCTCTTCGGTCACATCATCAGATGACGGTCAACTGGGGAGATTTGGACTTCCCTCGATGGGTTGTTTAATAGAAAGAATGTAGCTCAGCTACAATTCCTGGAGAATGAGTTGGCGAGAGCCACTCAGCGCTGGACCCTAATGAGCCTATTTCAGAAGCAAAGCTGAAGAGACACATAATTCGCGGATTGCGGAAGGAGTATGTGGCCTTTGTTACTTTTTTCAAGACCGGGCCACTCAATCGTCTTTCCTGGAGTTGGAGAACCTATTGGCTTTATTGGAGAGCTTGGCTAGACAGATGACTGAAATCACTATCTCTGAAGGAGGTAGTGAGACGTTCTTCTCAGGGAAGAAGAAAAGATGGGAGAAGAAGAAGAAACCTACTGCTGATGATGACCCTTCAACTTCATATAAACAAGAGAGGAGTTATACTTCTAAGTGTGTTTGGAAGAAGAAGGAAGGGCTCAGGTGTTTCAGATGTGACTAGCTGAGTCACTTCAAGAAGGACTGCAAGGTCAAGCTGCAGTTAGGACATTTTCCAGATAAAGAGGAAGCTGGTTCCAATACTGAAGAAACCGGATGGGGGAATGTGTTCATGACGGGCACGTATGTCCATACTTTGTCCACCATCGACTACAAAGATGACTAGATAGTGGAATAGAGGTGTTGTCACCACCTCATCGGGGACGAGTCGAAGTTCTCCTCTCTGCACACATTCTCAGGTAACGAATTTATCATAACTGTTGATGATACAGTTCATGCAGTCGAGAAGGAGGGTGTCATTTCTTTAGGTAGTGATAATGGTCCACTCACCTTGAGGAGTGTCTATCATGTACCGGGCATGAAGAAGAACCTCTTCTCAGTGATCAACACGGTGGACGCAAGTTATTACGTTCTGTTCGGTCCGACAGAAGTAAAGTTTCTCCGCATCGTGTCAGTGGTTAAGGCTGACGTTGCTTATGTAGAGAAAAGGGTAAAGGGTTTGTTTGTGCTATCAATAAATTCCTATATTGATCAGATGAGGCCAACAATAGTACAACTATTTGACATAAGCAGCTGAGACACGTCGGGATGGACAAGTTGAAAGACATGATGGTGAAGAGTCTTGTGAAAGGCTTGCCTTAGTTGTCATCTTTCGGTGACAGTCATGTCTGCGCAGGTGTTAATATGGAAAGACTCATCGTCTTCTGTTTGATAAGTCACAGAACAGGTGCAAAGCACCGCTGAAGTGTATCCATGGTGATCTGATGGGGCCGACCATCACAGCCAGTCTTGGAGGCAGTAGATATATGCTGGTATTGATTGATGACTACATAAGGTACACTTGGGTGTACTTTATGAAGGAGAAGTCAGATGCGTTCAGTTTGTTTGTGGAGTTCAAGGAGCTGGTGGATGGTCGGCTTGACTTGCAGATTAAGAAGCTGAGAACGGACAACGGAGGTGAGTTCGTTTCAAATGAGTTCTCTAACTTCTGTAGGAAGCACGAGATCCGAAGAGAGCTCACTTATGCACATACTCCACAACAAAATGGAGTAGCAGAGCGGAAAATCCGTCATCTGATGGAGACCTACAAGTGTTGGCTTCATGTCAAAGACATTCCAAGGTCCTTCTGGGCAGAAGGGATGACCTGCGCTACTTATGTCATCAATCGGATGTCTGTGTCACCGGGAGCTTGAGGTGTTTCTAGCTCCAGGGCGGAGGCTTATGGTTCAGGAAGTAGGGGGAGCAATGCTCCTAGTATGCCCGAGAATGGAGCTGATTCAGAAGAAGTAGCGGAGGTGGTCAGTGTAAGACCCCAACCTCGGAGATGATCGCGGGGCGATCAAACGGCCCTTTTGGAGGTCTGAACAGGGGCACACGGCCTGGCACACGGCCGTGTGCCTACCCGTGTTCAGGGATTTATTGTGTTTTTGTGCTGTCTCGAGTGAGAGAGGTACACGGCCTGAGACACACGGCCGTGTCTCAAGCCGTGTGTGGGGCACACGGCCTCGAACATAGCCGTGTTCGAAGCCGTGTTCTGGAAGCCCGACGATCGTCCTGAAGCTCCAGGTAACACGGCCCGTGGCACACGGCCGTGTCAGGAGCCGTGTCGATCGGCGAATGAGCTACACGGCCAGACACACGGCCGTGTGTCAAGCCGTGTTCGGCCCAGTTTTTGGGATTTTGGGTCTAATCTCGGCCGTTCGTTCTCTTAGATCTGGATCCGACGGTGGGGGCTGCTCCTGGGGGGTTATTAGCCGGGATTAGGGTTTTATATCCTCATTTTCTTTGGTCCACTCTCTCTCTAAGTGTTTAGAGAGAAGGGAGAGCAAGAGGAAGGAGGAGCCCAAGATCCGGCCGCCGGAGGAGCTCCGGAGCCCCGAATCGCGATCCGAGTCCAGATCCACGGAGGTGACGCCGTTGCGGTGCTTTCCAACCACATAGTTTTCGATGGCGCCGCGGAAATCTTCGAGGGTAACGATCCTCTTCATAGGGCATGTGTAGTCGCCCTTCTTTCTATGCATGGGGAAATCCCCCCTCTCGCGAGTGAGCGTTGAGGCGCGGAATCCCTTCGGGTAGATATGTAAAGTCCCCATTGTTAGAGCCCGGAATCGGAGTACGGGCGTAGGCATTGTGTGTGAAGCCTATTCGGGTTTAACCCGGATCGGTGATGTTTGCATTGCATGGCCGGAGAAGACTCCGTGCCGATGATTCTAGTTTTCCGAAATTTCTACGCGGTAGATTGCATACAGGGATCCTTGGGGGTTAACCTCGAGGCGCACCCGGAAAGCTTGGGCGGAATCGCATTGCCGCCGCGATGTTGCCTTGGAGGGCAAATCGGTACATAACGGGGTTATGTGCGTGTTTTGATCGATTGTGGGAATGAGGAGAAACTTGGCCCGCACCGATGGCTAAATGGCCGTGGTGAAGTGAGCAACGGGCGGGTGGAACTCTACCCATTCCAAGTGGTCTCGGTAGAAGCGACCTAAAGTACATGGGACTTCCCGGGGGGCTGGAAACGGGCCTAGGCTTCGGCTGAAAGGGCTAAATGCTCACGTGTGTTGCCGTCCGAGGGATGGTGGTGGAATCGCGGTGTCGGACTGGGTCCGGACCGGGTTCACCGATTAGTGCCCTGAGAGCACGGAGTGTGCGGCCGTGCGTGCCGACACTTGTGGCGAATAGAATACTCTATAGAATTGCTATGATAGTTTTATATGCAGGGAAGGAGCACCGCCGTCCCGAGAAACGGGACGGGGTCGTTATAATTTGGTCAGCTTTGCTGACCGTTGCCCTTTTGTATTGCCACCTCTTGGGTGGATTGCTTTCTACAGGTGCTGATGCGGAGCCAAGCGGCAAATAGCGGGCTAAAGCCCAAGTTGCAGCGTCAGCCCTCGAAGGCTTAGATATTAGCTTTTTCATATTCATGTATGGCCGGCCTGCATGCCGATGTATGAAAGACGCTATTTTTGTTAAGCGAACATTTCTGTAAGGCCTTAAGGCCGTGAACTCTTTTGTGTATGTACTCATTCCTGGGTTATAGTGGACATTCATGCTCTGTGGCAGGGTTCTTATCTTTTTGCAACTTAATTAAATTGCTTCCGCTAGGTGTTGTGTAGGACGCTCTGATTGGTTGTGTGGTTTCAACGCGTAACCAACTGGTCTGTCCGTGGTATATGGCGTCGGGCCCCGGCCGGACCTACTGCTATATGCTATGTGACGGATAGGGGTGTTACAAATTGGTATCAGACTTCTGGTTTCGGTCAAGCTTAAATGAATTCGTGGACGAATTCACTTTAAGGGGTGGTGAGCACATTGTGTGCGTCATCGTTATAACATGAAAAGAACCCATGAATGTCCACTTAGGAATGAAAATACACATGTTTGAGGAACCTGCGTGTTCCTATAATTGCTGTTTGCAGTAATTCTTGGTCGCTTATCGGTGTTTTGCACGATGTTAGGTGACCAGAAGTGGTGCTGGGCCGTCTGAACGGCCAGGTTCTAAGGCGAGCAGTGCGCCAAGCGATGCGCCTGCAACACCTTTGTCTGCTGAGACCATTAGGTTGGTGGCAGAAGCGGTCATGGCAATGATCAATGCGCACCCTGCAAGGCAGGTGCAGCAGCCTGCTCCTGCTGTGGAACAGGTACCGCTTCAGGCGGCAGAGCGAAGGAGGGTTGAGCAAGTTGTGGTGGAACCAGAGTTGCCGCGGAGAGCAACTGAAAGACAACTGAAGCACGTGATGGGCTTTCACCCACCGGTATTCACGGGGGCAGAAACCCCGACCCAAGCAGAGGATTGGCTCTCAAGGGTCAACAGGGTGATGACTGCGACGCAAACTGAAGAGTGGCAGAAGACCACTATAGCGACGTTCCTTTTGGATGGGGACGCAAGGCTGTGGTGGGAGGGCCTAGAGCTGCATCAGTTGAGGGGAAGGCCATTGGCCGAAGTCCCGATGGAGGAGTTTGCGAGACTATTTATGGCTCGATACCTCCCCTCGACGCAGAGGATTGCGCTAGAGAGCGAATTCCAGAAGTTGGTGCAGGGCGATAGCACCGTTGATGAATACCTCCACGAGTTTACTCGGTTGGGGAGATATGCCGGCGCTACCTTCGCAGACGAGGAGCGCAAGACGAGCCGCTTTTATGAAGGGCTAAGGGATGATTTGAGGTTGCTGCTGTCGGGGCCCAAGACGCAGGGTTTCATGACCTTGGTCAGTTCAGCCCGGTCCTTGGAGAAGGATATGAGAAACGTGCAAGCGAAGAAGGAGAGGGAATCCGGTGGCAAGAAATCAGAGTCCAAGGCGCCGACTACATCGAAGTCGGGCTACCGTAGATTCTTCAAGAAGGCTGAGACATCGGGTCCAGCTTCTTCTGCAGGTGCCTCGGGGGCAACTACCCATCGAACCCCGGGGGCTTGCTTCACGTGTGGAAAGCCGGGGCACTTTGCCCGTGACTGCTGGAGTGGACGCTCAAAGTCCGAAAGGAAACAAGGAGCCACCTACGAGGAAAAGGGCAAAGCGGTGGAGTCGACCGCGTCCCACTATGCTCCGACTCAGCCTAGAGTCTACAACTTGGGCCAGCAGGAGGCCATTAAGCAAGCGGATGTGGTGACAGGTATGAGTTAATTTATGCAAGTTGACTTGAGAATACCATTACCTATTGCTTGTTAAGCTAATGTCTTTTGCTTAGGCTTTGTGGTGATTAGCGATAGTCCGGCACGGGCACTGTTCGATACGGGAGCTTCACACTCTTTCTTGTCCGAACAGTTTATATCGCGCATCGGAGTCCCTTCTTCGATGGCGAAGGACAAGTTAGATGTGCTGCTACCGAATGGGTGCTCGATGCGTGCGGACAGAGTGTGCGCCGTGAAGGTTCACATAGGGAGCCAAGAGTTCGACTTGCTAGCGTCATTGCTGCCGCTAGTAGAGTTCGATGTTATCTTTGGAATGGATTGGCTGTCAGAGCAGAAGGCTTGGATCGATTGCGACCGTAAGGAGGTCAAGCTGGGTGTAGGGCGGGAGACTACTTTCGAGGGGCTTAAGGGGTCGAGCAAGACACTAATGTCTGCTCTTCAGGTGGTGAAGGCGGTTCGTGCTGGTGCAGAGCTGTTCTTTGCGATAGTGGGGGTTGTGGAGCCAAAGTCCCCGTTGGATAGCATCCCCGTGGTTTGCGAATACCCCGATGTGTTCCCGGATAGCCTTCTCGGAGCCCCACCGCAGCGAGAGATTGATTTTACGATCGAGCTCGTGCCGGGTGCCAAACCCGTGTCACGTGCTCCTTATAGATTGGCGCCAAAGGAGATGGCGGAGTTGAAGGTTCAGTTGGAGGAACTGATGGAGCAAGGTTATGTGCGTCCAAGTTCGTCGCCTTGGAGCGCACCGGTCCTCTTCGTTAAAAAGAAGGACGGTAGTATGCGGCTGTGCATCGACTACAGAGAATTGAACAAGTTGACGGAAAAGAACAAGTACCCGATCCCGAGGATTGATGATCTCTTTGATCAGTTAGTCGGATCGTCTGTATACTCCAAGTTGGACTTGAAGTCGGGGTACTATCAACTGAGGATCAGGGAGTGTGATATCCCGAAGACGGCGTTCAGTACGAGGTATGGGCATTTCGAGTTCACGGTCATGCCGTTTGGACTGACAAATGCGCCATCGGTGTTTATGGATCTGATGAACAGGACGTTCAGAGATTTCCCGGATCGCTTTGTGATCGTCTTTATTGACGATATTTTGGTATACTCGCAGTGCGAGGAAGACCACTTCAAGCATTTGCATTTGGTGTTGGAGACTCTGAGGAGGAATGAACTTTACGCAAAGTTCTCCAAGTGCGAGTTCTGGCTACCTTCGGTAGCGTTCCTTGGTCATATAGTGAGTGGGGAAGGTATAGCGGTGGATCCAGCGAAGATTATTGCGATACGGGAGTGGCCTGCGTTATCTTCTGTCGCGGAAGTCCGTAGTTTTCTTGGGCTTGCCGGATATTACAGACGCTTCGTAGAGAACTTCTCGCGGGCAGCGTTACCTCTCACGAAGTTGACAAGGAAGGATCAGAAATTCTTGTGGACTCAAGAGTGCGTGCAGGCTTTCGAGGAGCTGAAGAGGCGGTTGACCACGGCGCCAGTGCTTAGTTCGCCGAGTGGGACCGAGGGCTTTGAGGTGTATAGCGACGCTTCGGGTAGCGGTTTGGGCTGCGTGTTGTTGCAGCATGGTAGCGTGATAGTGTATGGATCGCGTCAGCTAAAGGTGCATGAAAGGAATTATCCGGTGCACGACTTGGAGTTGGCGGCCGTGATATTTGCACTCAAGTTGTGGAGGCACTACCTATACGGAGTAAGGGTCGACATATACACCGATCACAAGAGCCTAAAATACTTGTTGGATCAAAAGGATCTCAATATGAGGCAGAGGAGGTGGATGGAGTTCCTGGGGGACTACACCTTCAAGATACATTATGTACCCGGGAAGGGCAACGCAGTTGCGGATGCGCTGAGCCGCAGGGCTCCCGCCCGAGCCAACTGGTTGTCGGTGCATGATGAGCGGCTAGTGCGGGAGTTGGAGGAGCTTGAGATCTGTTGCGTTGACAAGCAGACGAGCGCCAAAGCAATGTTAAACTGGACAGAGGTGCAGTATGACCTGGCTGACCGGGTTCGGCAGGCATTGGAGTTGGATGATTCCATGAAGGAGCTTTTGGAGGCCGCTTTGGATGGGTCAAATTCCCAGTTCTCGGTAGAAGATGGGTTATTAAGGAAGAATCATCGTTTGTGCGTCCCAAGTGGGGGTAACCTGTAACGGCCCTTCGGTCCGCCACAATTAAAAATATCAGCATATGCATATATAAACAGATACAGCGGAAATCTTCATATGCTATTCATAACGAGTAAGTATCACAAACTTCTACTACATAGTATTCTATACTATACAACAAGTACCGAAAGGAAAGAAACAGAAAATTCCAACCTGAGCCCTACTGATGATTGGACGGTAGCTTTCCGGTTCCTAAAATTAAAGATACAACCGTTAGTCTTGTATAAAGACTAAGTGAAAATTCCCCTTTTAATCTACTATACAGTTGAACAAAACAGTACAAGAAACAGTTAGTTAAACAAGCAAATTCTATAACAGGTTCAGTTGACTATGTACATAAGCTATCATTATTCATGAAACCATTTAACACATTTCTAAAATCAGTATTTCAGTCGTATGCATATACCAGTATTCCATCCGTAATGAACAATAATTCCATATGTAAACAATGGACAATAATTTCACTTTTCATTTCGGAGCTATAAGGGTAATTAAAGGGAATTCTGTATCCGTATCAGTATTCCTTTTTTTTTCAGTATTGGGCCCGACCCCTTTTTGGGGTCATCAGTCTCCAAACCAGTACGTACAACACGCGTTTATGCCTTTCAGCTCGACTGGTTCGGTAATTCAGTACACAATATCAATATAGTTCCCTTTATCTTACCCTTACTAGTTCCATGTGTCGACACATAATTTATTATTGATGAGTTCTTTATGTTAATTGGTCCCCTCAGAAACAATTCTTGCTTGATTGCCTCTATACGAGGCCATTCATAGCATATATATATAACATGTGGTGCTGTAAACATTTATGTAAAGCATATAACAGAAAAAAGAGAATTGCTCACAGTAGCGCGTTCTTTTTCCTTGCCCCGTCTCGAATAGACGTCGCGTCTACTTGGAGATGCCATCCTTCGCAATATCTGCACATATATAATATCTTTATAGAGCTATAACCTGTTATTTTCCGAGGTTGCATCTCACAAAGCGACACAACGCACTCAAACCGACGCATGCTCAAACAGCAGTCTAAATCGGGCCAACACAGCAACTACAAGGGCCTAAAACAGCAGCCTAGTAGTACAACAACCAAGCAAAACTAACAGCCCAAATTAAAGTCCCATAACCGGCCAAAACAACACAGAACTCAGCAGCTCAACTAGGGTACAGCCGGCCTTTAGGGCAAACACAAACACGTTATTTTCAGCACCCCCAAGCAACATCCAACAAAGATCTAGCTTCCAAGAAGAGAAAACATAAAAGAGATGAAGTACCTGAGTCCAAACTCAAGAGTTTTCTTCCACCAAGATCAATCGAACTCCCAAAAGCCCTAAAATCAACTGAAGCATAGGCGTTTAGGGTTCGTACTAAGAGAAGAAGAAAAAGGAGTGTACAATTTCACCATACCAGGCGACGGAAAGAAGGAATCGCCACAACCCTAGCTCTCGCGTTTCGCCAGGCAGCCGAGAAAGAACGTAAATGCTAGAAATGAACAGGGAATCGGGAGTTATCCCGTGCAGCAGGACAAAAGACCACCGCTGAAGGCCAATCGGTGTAAATAATATAAAAACAAGTGCAATTTAAACCGGTGCAGCCAGCCCATGTCATTCCAGCAGCATTATCACAAATACCATTCCAGCAACATTATAACAAATACCAAGCTAGCCCAAATACCATTCCAGCATAGCCCAATCTTATACGCCGTCCCTATTCATAATGTCAACACATATAGAATACACACAACATATGTAGTAACTCACTAACATAACATAACATTGTCATAAAACTCGCACGCCGCCGAATCACAGCTCATGGCGACGCCAAATCACAGCTCATGGCGACGCCGATTCAATATGGCTTAAACCTCGTTTCATCATCGGGGACTTTACCTGAAATAAATTGAATTACACATCATCATATTTTGATCATCATATTTTGATTATTTATATTTATTCGTCGTTAATATTGCATACCAAAAATGCGCGCGTCACAATTCTCCCCTCCTTAAATAATTTTCGTCCTCGGAAATCATTCTTCCATACTATCAAACACTACCGGAAAGAGATTTCGCATTGCATCCTCCCGTTCCCAAGTTGCTTCGTGCCTAGGGTGACCCTTCCACCAAACAAGCACAAAATTCACGTCACGATTTCGTAACTGTTTGCTTTGCCGATCTATAATTTGATGCGGTTCCGTCGGGCTAGAGAGGTCTGGTTCAATTTGTACATTTGTGGCTGAAACAATTGTTTCCGGGTCACGAATATACTTTCGATCTCGTTATGGCCAGGGTTCAGTTGACAACCTGGCTCTGATACCACTAAATTGTAACGGCCCTTCGGTCCGCCACAATTAAAAATATCAGCATATGCATATATAAACAGATACAGCGGAAATCTTCATATGCTATTCATAACGAGTAAGTATCACAAACTTCTACTACATAGTATTCTATACTATATAACAAGTACCGAAAGGAAAGAAACAGAAAATTCCAACCTGAGCCCTACTGATGATTGGACGGTAGCTTTCCAGTTCCTAAAATTAAAGATACAACCGTTAGTCTTGTATAAAGACTAAGTGAAAATTCCCTTTTTAATCTACTATACAGTTGAACAAAACAGTACAAGAAACAGTTAGTTAAACAAGCAAATTCTATAACAGGTTCAGTTGACTATGTACATAAGCTATCATTATTCATGAAACCATTTAACACATTTCTAAAATCAGTATTTCAGTCGTATGCATATACCAGTATTCCATCCGTAATGAACAATAATTCCATATGTAAACAATGGACAATAATTTCACTTTTCATTTCGGAGCTATAAGGGTAATTAAAGGGAATTCTGTATCCGTATCAGTATTCCTTTTTTTTCCAGTATTGGGCCCGACCCCTTTTTGGGGTCATCAGTCTCCAAACCAGTACGTACAACACGCGTTTATGCCTTTCGGCTCGACTGGTTCAGTAATTCAGTACACAATATCAATATAGTTCCCTTTATCTTACCCTTACTAGTTCCATGTGTCGACACATAATTTATTATTGATGAGTTCTTTATGTTAATTGGTCCCCTCAGAAACAATTCTTGCTTGATTGCCTCTATACGAGGCCATTCATAGCATATATATATAACATGTGGTGCTGTAAACATTTATGTAAAGCATATAACAGAAAAAAGAGAATTGCTCACAGTAGCGCGTTCTTTTTCCTTGCCCCGTCTCGAATAGACGTCGCGTCTACTTGGAGATGCCATCCTTCGCAATATCTGCACATATATAATATCTTTATAGAGCTATAACCTGTTATTTTCCGAGGTTGCATCTCACAAAGCGACACAACGCACTCAAACCGACGCATGCTCAAACAGCAGTCTAAATCGGGCCAACACAGCAACTACAAGGGCCTAAAACAGCAGCCTAGTAGTACAGCAACCAAGCAAAACTAACAGCCCAAATTAAAGTCCCATAACCGGCCAAAACAACACAGAACTCAGCAGCTCAACTAGGGTACAGCCGGCCTTTAGGGCAAACACAAACACGTTATTTTCAGCACCCCCAAGCAACATCCAACAAAGATCTAGCTTCCAAGAAGAGAAAACATAAAAGAGATGAAGTACCTGAGTCCAAACTCAAGAGTTTTCTTCCACCAAGATCAATCGAACTCCCAAAAGCCCTAAAATCAACTGAAGCATAGGCGTTTAGGGTTCGTACTAAGAGAAGAAGAAAAAGGAGTGTACAATTTCACCATACCAGGCGACGGAAAGAAGGAATCGCCACAACCTTAGCTCTCGCGTTTCGCCAGGCAGCCGAGAAAGAACGTAAATGCTAGAAATGAACAGGGAATCGAGAGTTATCCCGTGCAGCAGGACAAAAGACCACCGCTGAAGGCCAATCGGTGTAAATAATATAAAAACAAGTGCAATTTAAACCGGTGCAGCCAGCCCATGTCATTCCAGCAGCATTATCACAAATACTATTCCAGCAACATTATAACAAATACCAAGCTAGCCCAAATACCATTCCAGCAACATTATAACAAACCAAGTCATTCCAGCATAGCCCAATCTTATACGCCGTCCCTATTCATAATTTCAACACATATAGAATACACACAACATATGTAGTAACTCACTAACATAACATAACATTGTCATAAAACTCGCACGCCGCCGAATCACAGCTCATGGCGACGCCGAATCACAGCTCATGGCGACGCCGATTCAATATGGCTTAAACCTCGTTTCATCATCGGGGACTTTACCTGAAATAAATTGAATTACACATCATCATATTTTGATCATCATATTTTGATTATTTATATTTATTCGTCGTTAATATTGCATACCAAAAATGCGCGCGTCACATAACCTCCGGGCGGAGTTGATGTACGAGGCTCATCATACCAAGTACTCAATCCACCCAGGGAGCACGAAGATGTATCGCGATCTCAAGAAGTTGTTTTGGTGGCCGGGGCTTAAGAAAGATGTGGCGTTGTATGTGGCCAAATGCCAAACATGCGCCTTGGTGAAGGCGGAGTGCCAAAAGCCGGGAGGATTTCTGAAGTCCTTGCCTATACCGGAGTGGAAATTCGACGATATATCTATGGACTTTGTGCACGGATTGCCAAGGTCGCCGAAGGGGAACGACGCCATCTGGGTGATCGTAGATCGGCTAACTAAGGTGTCGCATTTCATTCCGCATAGGAAGGATGATCCAGTCGAGAAATTGGCAAAGTTGTACGTTGACAATATTGTTAGGCTGCATGGTGTGCCTCGTAGCATTGTGAGTGATCGCGATGGGCGGTTCACGTCAAATGATTGGAGGTTGGTGCAGCAGATGCTGGGGACAAAGTTAAAGTTCAGTACAGCTTTCCATCCGCAGACGGATGGGCAGACCGAGAGGGTCAATAGAACGATGGAGGACATGCTCCGCATGTGTGTTCTAGACTTCGGGAAGCATTGGGAAGACCACCTTTATTTGGTGGAGTTCGCGTACAACAACAGCTACCAAGCGAGCATTCAAATGGCGCCCTTCGAGGCCCTGTATGGTAGGAAGTGTCGCACGTCGTTATCGTGGCTGGAAGCGGGTGAGGCAAGGTTGTACAAGAAGCAGGAGGTGGAGAGTGCTACCTCGTTAGTGCGGATCATTCGGGAGCGCTTGTTGATCGCTCAGGACCGGCAGGCGAAGTACTACAATGCCAAGCACCGGAACGTGGAGTTCGCGGTGGGCGATTGGGTGTACTTGAAGATCAAGCCGTTCAAGGGTGTCTCACGGATTCGACACTTGAAAAAGTTGAGTCCGAGATACCTTGGGCCGTTTGAGGTCCTGGAGCGAGTCGGCGAAGCGGCATACCGTTTGAAGCTATCGGTGGAGTTGAGTGGATTACATGATGTGTTCCACATTTCTGTGTTGCGGAAGGCGGTGCAAGAGCCTTCGCAGGTGATCGCGGCTGATCAAGTACCGGTTGAGGAAGGGTTGACAACGAAAGTCAAGCCCATAACTATTGAGGATTTCGAAGTCAAGCGGCTTCGGAACAAAGAAATCAGAATGGTGAAGGTCCGTTGGGATAACTGCGGGCGCGAGGAGCTCTCTTGGGAGCGAGAGCAGACAATGCGCGAGGAGTACCCCGAGTTGTTCCCCTCAGGTACTCGTTATGTTTTTGTTTTGTGTAGTCTCTGTTCTTAATTTCGGGATGAAATTCTCTTAAGGGGGAGGGAGTTGTAAGACCCCAACCTCGGAGATGATCGCGGGGCGATCAAACGGCCCTTTTGGAGGTCTGAACAGGGGCACACGGCCTGGCACACGGCCGTGTGCCTACCCGTGTTCAGGGATTTATTGTGTTTTTGTGCTGTCTCGAGTCAGAGAGGTACACGGCCTGAGACACACGGCCGTGTCTCAAGCCGTGTGTGGGGCACACGGCCTCGAACACAGCCGTGTTCGAAGCCGTGTTCTGGAAGCCCGACGATCGTCCTGAAGCTCCAGGTAACACGGCCCGTGGCACACGGCCGTGTCAGGAGCCGTGTCGATCGGCGAATGAGCTACACGGCCAGACACACGGCCGTGTGTCAAGCCGTGTTCGGCCCAGTTTTTGGGATTTTGGGTCTAATCTCGGCCGTTCGTTCTCTTGGATCTGGATCCGACGGTGGGGGCTGCTCCTGGGGGGTTATTAGCTGGGATTAGGGTTTTATATCCTCATATTCTTTGGTCCACTCTCTCTCTAAGTGTTTAGATAGAAGGGAGAGCAAGAGGAAGGAGGAGCCCAAGATCCGGCCGCCGGAGGAGCTCCGGAGCCCCGAATCGCGATCCGAGTCCAGATCCGCGGAGGTGACGCCGTTGCGGTGCTTTCCAACCGCATAGTTTTCGATGGCGCCGCGGAAATCTTCGAGGGTAACGATCCTCTTCATAGGGCATGTGTAGTCGCCCTTCTTTCTATGCATGGGGAAATCCCCCCTCTCGCGAGTGAGCGTTGAGGCGCGGAATCCCTTCGGGTAGATATGTAAAGTCCCCGTTGTTAGAGCCCGGAATCGGAGTACGGGCGTAGGCATTGTGTGTGAAGCCTATTCGGGTTTAACCCGGATCGATGATGTTTGCATTGCATGGCCGGAGAAGACTCCGTGCCGATGATTCTAGTTTTCCGAAATTTCTACGCGGTAGATTGCATACAGGGATCCTTGGGGGTTAACCTCGAGGCGCACCCGGAAAGCTTGGGCGGAATCGCATTGCCGCCGCGATGTTGCCTTGGAGGGCAAATCGGTACATAATGGGGTTATGTGCGTGTTTTGATCGATTGTGGGAATGAGGAGAAACTTGGCCCGCACCGATGGCTAAATGGCCGTGGTGAAGTGAGCAACGGGCGGGTGGAACTCTACCCATTCCAAGTGGTCTCGGTAGAAGCGACCTAAAGTACATGGGACTTCCCGGGGGGCTGGAAACGGGCCTAGGCTTCGGCTGAAAGGGCTAAATGCTCACGTGTGTTGCCGTCCGAGGGATGGTGGTGGAATCGCGGTGTCGGACTGGGTCCGGACCGGGTTCACCGATTAGTGCCCTGAGAGCACGGAGTGTGCGGCCGTGCGTGCCGACACTTGTGGCGAATAGAATACTCTATAGAATTGCTATGATAGTTTTATATGCAGGGAAGGAGCACCGCCGTCCCGAGAAACGGGACGAGGTCGTTATAATTTGGTCAGCTTTGCTGACCGTTGCCCTTTTGTATTGCCACCTCTTGGGTGGATTGCTTTCTACAGGTACTGCTGCGGAGCCAAGCGGCAAATAGCGGGCTAAAGCCCAAGTTGCAGCGTCAGCCCTCGAAGGCTTAGATATTAGCTTTTTCATATTCATGTATGACCGGCCTGCGTGCCGATGTATGAAAGACGCTATTTTTGTTAAGCGAACATTTCTGTAAGGCCTTAAGGCCGTGAACTCTTTTGTGTATGTACTCATTCCTGGGTTATAGTGGACATTCATGCTCTGTGGCAGGGTTCTTATCTTTTTGCAACTTAATTAAATTGCTTCCGCTAGGTGTTGTGTAGGACGCTCTGATTGGTTGTGTGGTTTCAACGCGTAACCAACCGGTCTGTCCGTGGTATATGGCGTCGGGCCCCGGCCGGACCTACTGCTATATGCTATGTGACGGATAGGGGTGTTACAGTCAGCAATGGTCAGACTCTTCGGATATCGAAGAGGACCATCAAACCACCGACTCGTTATAGCGAAGGAAACACAGTGAGCTTGATCTCTTATTTCTTTGCAGACCCTCTGGACGAGCGAGAGCCTTCTAGCTTTGAAGACGCCCAGTAGTGGGATAACGACATGTATGAGGAGATGACTGCCCTCGGGAAAAATGAGATGTGGGACCCTGTACCCAAGGTCGAAGGCATTACTCATATAATATGCAAGTGAGTCTATAAGATTAAGTAGAAGGCGGATGGGAGCATCGAGAGGTACAAGGCTCGCCTTATAGCTCAAGGTTTTTATCACCAGTATGGAGAAGACTACGAAGATACGTTTAGTCTTGTTGCAAAGATGACTTCAGTTCTGATGGTGATAGCTTTGGCTGTAAGACCCCCCCCCCCCCAAACCTTTGCCCCGGGTCAGGACCGAGGGGATCTTACTTGCCCAAGACGCCCACCTAGTGCTCCTCAAGGGATGACAACTCACTCCACTAAGCACTGGTTGGCCACCTTGCACGGCTTAAACTATAACATTCGCATCACATCACAGAGTATATTGAAAGCTTTATCAGGAAGACATAGTAAATATATACCACAATATATATATTTAATCGGAAGGCGAAAGGCCGTAGCCACTGTTTATACATACATCTCGTAGGTTGTAAAAGTACAACAACTAATAACTCCTCTCTTTCAACTCTGCTCGATAGTACTCACGTATCAAAACTCAGGAGATGACGAGAGTGCCTCTGCTCGGGTAGTTCTATCAGCTGGCGTATCGTCCTATAGCGGTTGGTCACTACGGTGCTCCATCTCCTGTGCATGGTTATTAAGATAACCGTTAATCACAGAGCTAAGTGAAATAAAATCTTCTCCCCGGATCCATATACTGGGGACGAGCACACACACATCCAACAATATAAGATAGCTAAAACATGAGAGGGTTAGTATAATATTTCATAAATAAGCTAGGAGCAAACGAAAGAAGTGCAACATAGTATAACTAGACTAACAACATTAATTTACATCAGTTATAATCTTCGGCTCCACTGGCGCAGCAGCACAACATGTATTCACAACCCGTGCAAACATCGCAGGCATTCACAGCCCGTACACATCGCAGACATTCACAGCCGCGTACACATCGTAGGCATTCAAAGCCATGTACACATCACATGCATTCATAGCCGCGTACACATCGCAGGCATTCACAGCCGCGCACAATACCCTATGTCGACGTAGTATGGATTGCTTCTTTTCAAGCAGGATAGCGAGCCCTGCGAGACTCACCGATGTGGCCTTCGGTAATAGTGGCCAGTCCTGAGACTTTTGGGGGTGGTCGTACCGCACAGCCCAGACCCTTACGTGCAACCCCGTGTACTCTTGGATGTGAGCGACATTCAGCGGTTCCACATTTTGGCTAACCAGCGGAGGAAACCTAACGGGAAAAAACATAATGGTGGGTCACAGTAGTACCCATCTCCCTGTCTCCTTGAATCGTCAAACTTGCCTCACTGGTACGAGCGGTCTGCGGAAGTGACTGACCCAGCACAATTTACCGCAAGCAATTTACAAGCAATCAAATTATTAATTCATTGGCACGCATCGGGTCTGCATCGGTCTGCCCTACTATGCTTCAAATAATTTGGGCAAACGGCACTTGACTCGACTTTTGCCAAAGAGCGTGAGAGCACTTTATTTGGGACTAACTTCGGAGGAATATCTCAACTCTTGTTATCCCTAACTAAGGCTCAACCTATCAAATCACTGCCCGTCAGGGTAGAACCCGCGCTAAAAAAATAGTAAATTGCAAAAACAAAAGTGCGGTAATAAAAGCTGTTATTAGTATATAAGCTGCAAAATTGAAATGTTATAATAAAAAAGGACCAGTACGAAACTGGAGTAGTACTGTACTGAAAGTATTGAAAGAAACTGGACTAGTACGAGACTGAAATAGTTCTTAAAAGAAAAGAACTGAACTGAAAGGAACTGGACCAGTACGAGACTGGAATAGTACTTAAAAGAAATGAACTGAAATGAAATGAATAAATGAACTGGACCAGTACGAGACTGGAATACTGAAAAGAAAGTATTGAACTGAAATAAAATAATGAACTGGACTAATGCAAGACTAAAATACTGAAAAGAAAGTATTAAACTGAAATGAAATAATGAACTAGACCAGTGCGAGACTGGAATAAAGCATAAAGAAAATGGTTAATAGTTCAATCACTCCATTCAGGAGGCTTTAGTTCCATCTCCGTTCTCAGGAGGCTTAGTTCGGTTCCATCTCCGTTCTCAGGAGGATTAGTTCAGTTCCATCTCCGTTCTCAGGAGGATTAATTTAGTTTCATCTTCGTTCTCAGGAGGATTCGTTCAATTCTATCTCCGTTCTCAGGAGGATTAGTTTAGTTCCATCTCCGTTCTAAAGAGGCTTTTTTGGGATTTTTCCCATTATTAAGATCCGATCATAATTTTGTTTTGCCCTTATAATTATGGCTTAATCGGATCTGAAAAACTTACTATGAATTCATTTGTATTATTCGTTGAGAACAATTAACAGTTTCATTGCTCGTACTTCATTTTACAAGTTTGTTCAAGTTACTCGAAAGTTTGTTACGGATAAAGACGAGGCGCTCAGTAGTTCTATGAAACCTCGGAATACTCAGAGCTTGACACTTGCCTCGATCACTCTTGTCCGTAAAACAGTTGAACTTATCATTCAATTTAAAAAGGTGGTCGTGCGCTTCGATTTCCATTTTCAAATAATTTGAGCACATAAATTTTCGAGCGTGACCCTAGGCTCCAAAAATTAGAAAAATCTTCAATTTTTATCCCAAGATTTCCATATTTTAATACAACCTTTAAGAGAGCCTAAAAAGAGCCTAGTTATTTTTCTAAAATTTTCTGAGCAATTTTGGGCCTCTAAATTGGTCAAATAAATTTTATTTGGGCTTTTAAAATTACCAAAACAATCTAAAAAATTCTCAAAATTTTTGTGGTGAAAGCCCTTATCAAGGGGAACAACTTTCATGTTAAATACTTTTTTCCTAGAATCCTATAATCTTTTATAAAAATTATACAAAATTCTGGTTAAGAATTTGGTCTGCGTATAACAGATCAAACCTGATCTTGCGGCCAGGATCGCGCCAGACAGGAGATCTGGTAAGCGCTTCCCCACAGCGGATCAGCCACAGATTCTCTATGGGGGCACATAAGTTCATACAAGGGGGGGGGGACGATGCGATCATAGCCGTTCATCTCATTCATGTGAGATGAACAACAGTGATCCTCCCCTCCGCTGGAGAAGAAGGCGGCGGCCCTCTGCCACTGCCGGACATCCACTTCCAGGCACCAGTGCCGCCCCCGATTGGTTCGTCGGGGGTCGGGCGAGTCTCTGGGTGGTGGTCAGGCGGCCTGCCGCTGCCGACCACCGCCTGAATTCATCAACCTGAGAGTAGGGTGGCGGTGGCTCTGCTCCCGGCGCCACCGCGCCACCCTGCCTCTCCGGCATTTAAATCAGACATGAATCCACCCCCCACCGACGCGCCCGGGGCAGGGCTCCTCTCCGGTGGTGGCCCGACGGCTTGCCACTGCCGGCCGCTGGAGCAAAACAAAGCAAAACTCTATTTTTCTTGGGTGCTGCCGTAGCGACATTTTCCGATAGCACCTTGGCCTTCTGCCACCGGGAAAAGGTATTCCTGGTGGGCTAGGCCTTCTTTAATGCTTTGACCAGTACTGGGAGGGGGCGGCTTCCTACAACAACCACCCGACGTAGAGCATGGGTTGGGTGGTGCCGACGACGCTTCGGCCGCCGGAGGGCACATGCAACACGTCAAAAAGATGAGGGAGGAGGAGGGGAAGAGTTTCCACCTGTCCTGGAAGAGCTTGGGAGGGCCTCGACCGAGTTGCCATTGGAGGTGACGAAAAGCTTGGGTGGTGGAAAGTTTTCCGGCGAGCTGGGACTCTAGTGAGGGTGCACTGGGCTCAGGTGGGTTGGTGTGGGGGGAAGTAGGCTTGGCAAGGCCTTTTATAGGCTTGGGGAGGGTGGCCATCCCTCCCCTTACCAACGCGGGATTAATCCTATGATGGGAGGAGTTCCTCTCCTCCCCCACTTGCTTTGACCATGTGACAGCATCCTAGGGTACCTAGGTGGCAACCATCCAAAGGAGAAAGGGGGTGGGCTTGAGCCTTGGTTCCTAAGGAGAGAAAAGACGAGGGGGAAGGAGGAATTGAGCCTATCTTGGCCCGTGGCTCACCTCCTTTCAACCTTGCTAGTTGGTGGCCCAAGGGGTGAGGGTATAGGACCCTAAACCATTAATGAAGAGGAGGTGTGTACCTCTTTTGGAAAATTCCAAAAAGTAGACTTTTAGGGGAGTTTGACCAAAGTCAACCCTAGGTGGGTCCCCCATACTGGTTAAAGTCAAAGTGAGTCTAAGACATCAAGAGTTGGGTCAAAGTTAAGGTGTCGTGTCATAAATTGTGTGTGCACGTTTTTCGGTGCATAATTATGTTTGATTTGACCATGAGTTAACTATTCGTATTTGAAATCGACCGGGACAAACTCGTATTGACCATACGAGTCCATTGCCACTGACCGAGATCGAATTGGATTTTGTTTGCTAAATATTCAAAATCTGCGCGTCGCGACGCTCTAAAACGGTCAAATTGTCGATATTCGTCGATAAACTTCGGATTGCGCAATGAGTTCCAGTGCGTTCGCATCGACTATACAAAGCCATAGGAACTGACAGAACTCAAATTAGAGTTCTCTAGGTCAATGTTTAAAAATCTTGTTTTCGCGACGTTATATGAGGAACAGTCATATCCACCATATGACCTCGAAATTCAACTGGACGAGTTCCAACACACTCGTATTGATTATACGAGGTCACATGAGCTCAGAACTCAAATCGGAGTTTTCTAGCTCGATATCCCCATCTAAGGTTACCTCCTACCTTGGTTTGGGCCACGGGTAGAGGTTCAGGTTACTTTTATTGGGCCCACTAGGGTTTCGGTGACCCAATAAAAATCGGGATGTTACATTGGCGGCTTGTCAAGGTTGGAAAATGTGATAGATGTACGTAAATAATGCTTTTCTTTATGGGGAAATAGATAAGACATCTTCATAGTTCAGCCACCAAGATACGTGTCTGAAGATCATCCAAGATATGTCTGCAAGCTCCGGAAGGCTCTCTACGACTTGAAGCAGGCCCTCGGGCATGGTATGGGAAGATCGCAGAATTTCTCCAATTCTGCGGTTATTTTGCCTCTAATTCAGATTCGAGCTTGTTCATCAAGAAGAGGGGGGAGCTTCATGTTTTGGTGTTGTTGTACATGGACGACATGATCGTCACGGGAAACTCCGAGGAGGAGGTGGCTAGGCTCAGGGCAAAGCTAGTTATTCGGTTCGAGATGAAGGACTTGGGTGAGCTCCACAACTTCCTTAGACTCGAGGTGGAGAGGAAACAAAGCAGCATACTCGTTTCCCAAAAGGGCTATGCAGAACGAATCGTTCAGCGGTTCGACATGCAGGAGGGGAAGAGTAGCTCTACTTATCTAGATGTTGGCATCAAACTACGATGAGATGAGGAGAGGATACTTCCAAATCCTTTAGTGTTCCGGGCTCTGGTTGGGAGCCTTATCTACTTGACAATTACAAGGCTAGACATTGCTTATGTTGTAGACCGAGTAAGTCAGTATATGATAGAACCTCAGAAGCCTCATCTGATGGCGACAAAGAACATTCTTAAGTACATGAAGTCCACTTCTGATATGGGTCTCCTTTATGGGATCTAGAGATACGAGCTTCAACCTACATAGTTATACAGATGCTGATTATGGGGGAGATTCAGACTACCGGAAGTCAACATCCGGTTACGTCTTCATATGTGGATCAACAAGTATCTCATGGTGCAACAAAAAACAGGATTCTATATCCGTCTCTACCACAGAAGCGGAGTAAAATGCTTCTGCCTTGGCAACTCGGGAAGCCATCTGGCTTAGGAGACTGGTAGAGGACGTCCATGAAGAAGTGCGTGGTCTCACTCTGCTGCGCGGTGACAATGAAAGTGTCCTTAAACTGATTAATAATCCAGTCTGTTATGCGCGGACCAAACACATTGAGATTAAGCACCATTTTATTCGGGAGAAGGTGTTGGAGGGTCTCTTGTGATTGGACATGTGCGGAGCGAGGACAACATCACAGACATCTTCACAAAGTCGCTGTCGAAGGGGCCATTTACTCCGTTACGGGGTTTGCTTGGGCTGATCTCAACTTCTCACTTCAAGGGAGAGTGTTGAATTTTTTGAAGTCAAAGTGAGCGGCCTGGGTGGACTGTCTGTGCGGTCTGTGCGGACTGGAAGTGACGGCTTGCCAGGTCGGCCAGCGTTTTGGAGGCAGTTTGTTCGCTGGAGGTAACCGAGTGGATTAGATGTTTATCCACACAGTTTGCCGGTTTGTGCAGACTGGTTTTGGAGACTGCCGGTTTTGTGCGGACTGGTATTTGTATCCGCTTGTGCTGTGTTCGCACCAAGGATGGCTGGTGGTGTGAGCTTGGTCTAATTTTGTACAAAGTCCAAGTGTGCTCAGTCCGGGAGGTCATGCGGTTTGTCCGGACTGCTTTCTATGTCCGTCGACTTCAATAGCTGTCAGCCTTGTGTGCTTAGGTTGCGGGCTTGGAGAGTGCGGACTGGATTTGTGTCCGCAGGTGCGTGCGGACTAGTGCTGTGTCCTCTTGTGTGCAAACTGGTGGTGTATCCATAAGGTCTGCTTGTGGCAGTCTTGTCCTGGCGTGGTTGTGGCGTCAAGGCAGTTTGTTCTTGTGCCCGCGGTTTGGCAGATTCTCTCTGTACTCACCGCGAGATAGGGTGGTGATCCTATCGGCTAAGGTGGTGATGACACTTCTCTTCGTGCCTATAAATAGGATCCCCTGACACATCAACAGTACATTTGAATGAACAGTAAGTGAACTCGGGTAGTTGTTATAGACATGGTTTTCTATTCACACGGTTTGGGGAGTTGACCGGTTTGTGCTGTGCAGGTTGATAGCGCTAGAAAGCTAGAGATTTGGTTCTGACTTCAGTCAGGGACAGTGCGAGCTCTGCGGTTAGCAACCAACGGTTAGCAGCAGGTCGCGGCTTGCGGCTAGGCGATTTTCTCTTCTGCAACTCTTTTCTAGTTCAATAAGTTGTTTGCTTCTAGCGGCTTGTTCAGTTCGGCAGCAACAGTTCGCGGGATCTGGCGGCTAGGCATCCTCGTGGTTAGACGGCTTGCAGATCAGCAGACAGAGTTCTTATTCAGCATTGGAATAACGGGTTGTCCGTGCGGCTTGGTTGCGATCTCGCGATTAGGCGGCTTTAGTGGACTCCCTAGGAAGCTTGGCAGGGTCGGCGACTTTTCCTTGAGACTGCACAGCTTGTCTTATATTTTCTTATTTTGTTGTGCTTCCATCAGTACATCAGCGAATCTTGTCTCACTATGTATGTCTCGTCTTTTAAAGATTGTTGATAGTACAAGATTTCTTGCTCTTCTAGTGCATTTGGTTTATTTGGCTTCAGATAGGTTGAGTGTTCATGCGCCTGATTTGCTGTTTTTCGCGGTTCACAATTTTTTACACAGCCGAAACATTAATAGAATGTATGTTTAACGTGATGGCTCCCATTCAAAAATGAAGGGAAATATGACGAACCCTTGTCGACGGGTTCACGAGACCCCCGACCATCAGCATAGCTGCAAAACAGCTACAGTTCCATCCAGACGCCAACGATGCCCAAACAGTTGGTAGGTGGTTGAAGGATCGACGGGATAAGAAGAAGGAAGAATCGTGCACGTACAATATATAGTTGCATGCAACGTTCTCAATCACCAGAGTTGCGATGGTCGTGGCAACAATGGTGAAGGAAGCAACGTCCCTAAGTTCCGGGAGTGATGAATACACATCGCGTAGAGACATAACCGTTGCTTCAGTTGCTACCCTCATCCCGTCCGTGTCCAATGGCTTAGAACACGATCACCTCGCCGCCTTCATCAGCTCTACTGTCAACGTGTGCACAATAAGAGATAGAAAAGAAGGGGGGGGGGCGATCTGATAGTGGTCAACAATCCAGGCGCCAGATGCTATCAGTAGAATTGAGGAGAGCAAAAAAAAATCCTTGTTGCGGTCTAACTCGACGCTCCTAAACCGGTTTAAATTCACCCGTCTTTTCCCGAGAGCGGTCGAGTGCCAAATCAGTCAAAAAGTAGGTACACAAGACGATTTTGATGTGGAAAAACCTCTCAACTGGGTGAGAAATCACGCGATCGGGTGTGTGCCGATCGAACTTCACGATCTGCGGGTGGTTACAACTTTTGCGGAGAATCGAGAGCGACAGACCGCTTCTCGTTACACTTTGGAGGTGAGAGATAATTGCTGGCTCGCGACGGGTAACAGGCTGCTCCGCACGAAGCTTGTTTACAGGTGGACGTGGACAGGCAGAATGCCGGTTATAGCGGGATGCTCGTCGTAGTGGGATGCTTTGTTGTAGAGGGATGTCTGAAGAAGGTTTGTAGGTGACTTGAATGCAGCTTGATGACGGCTTGAAGTTGGCCTATACGCTACGGCTTGAAGATGGCTTGAAGGTGGCTTGAAGATGGCTCGAAGATGGCTTCGTAGGAGGATTCTGGCAGAGCTCCGGCTTGAGGAGGAAGAAAGTTTTGGAGCAAAAGGTGAGAAATGAGGAACTCTAAGACTCCTTTTATAGCCTTCAGGGAGTTGGTCACGGTGGTTATGCGGCTATCCACACACCGTAATCACCATCATAATCATTTTCTAATATAGTTAGGGGTGCATATTTTGTCATTAAATCCGCTATACGTAGACCGAATATTTTAATTAAAATATTCCTCCACTAACTATGAGGGTTAGTGGGTGGTTACGCACGAAACAGGCGGCGATGATCACGCCGGGGAGATCGAACGGCGGGGAAGGGCCGCCATGAGAGAATGGCCAAACCGCCGGTGATGTTCGCCAACGAAGGGGGTTGCGGCGCCCGAGTGGTGGCTTGCGGTCGCGGGAGGCGCCCGTAAGAGGAGGGGCTGCCAGGAGCGGCTGACCGCCCGAGGGGTGCCACGCGGTCACAGGAGGCGACCGCTAGAGGCGGGGCAACCGGGCGCCCGGGCGGCGCCTCGCGATCGCGAGAGGCGGTGCAGGCGGGCGCTGCTGGCCGAGCGAGCGACGTCTCGCAGCCGCGGGAGCGGCCGCGAGGGGCGGGACGACTTGCTCGGCCGGCGTCTCGCGGCCACGAGGGGCGGGACGGCCGTGCTCGGCCGGCGCCTCGCGACCGCGAGGGGCGGGGCGGCCGTGCACGACCGCGTGGAGCGAGGCGGCCGGGCGCAGCTGGCCGGCCGGTCGGCGCTTCGCGACCGCATGATGCGGCCGTGAGGGGCGAGGCGGCCGGGCGCAGCTGGCCGGCCGGTCGGCGCTTCGCGATCGCATGATGCGGCCGTGAGGGGCGAGGCGGCTGGGCGAGTCCGACTGTCTGGGCGACATTCCGCGGCCGCGAGGGGGGGGGGGTTGCTTTGCGGTCGCGGAAGGCGACTGCGGATGGAGCGGCGACCGGGCATCGCCGGCCGCTGCTGGCGTGACGACGCCAGTTGCCGGCGTGTCCGCGTAGCGGGATTGCGCGTGCCGAGCTAGTGTTCCGATCGCGCGCGCGACGATCAAACCCATGATCTCCACTATTTTGTGGAGTCATGGAGGAGTGAGCTATGTGCACACCAACTTCTCCTTAAGGGGCGCGGGGGGGGGGGGGGTGTGAGGACCCCTTTTTGGACCCCACATAAATCTGTATCTAAGCTACTTTCAAGACAGTTATCCCAGGACGAAGTAGGGCTAGTGAGTATAAATTAATACACATAATAAGATGTACCTCAAATATTGTCGATGTCCATGTGTCTTTTCATTTTATCCACGATCAATTTCACTCGTCAATACGAACCCAAAACTATGTCAAGTACCTGCACCAAAAGGGGACGGGCTTAGTCATAACATATGACTAAGTGAGGTGCATACCTCTTTACTTGCTGTACACTAACAAATGTAACAGCTTTAACAATGCCATAAACATATATCTTTCGTAACCATTTAGCATACCTGTCCTGAAACTGTGTATCAGAGTTATCTCTGTCATGTTAGTATTCATGAAAACTATATAAACAATGTAACTGTAATCCTATCTCAGTTCTATCTGTATAATCATTTTACATACCTGTATTGCCACTGTGTATCAACTTTATATCTGTCATATTAGTATTTATAAAACCATATAATCAGTTATAGAACAATTTACTCAGTAGCTCTATACTCGTATCAGTGTAATCATGAAACAATGTAAGCCATGAAACTGTAATCATGCAATTTATGTAAGCACTGTAACTGTAAAACTATGTAACTGTGAATCTATCTCAATTCCACCCATTTCTTTATCATTCTTATGACATCTTATATTTTAGGTCATGATAAGGGTAACTATCACAGTATCAGTATCCGTATCCGTATTTCAGTATTTCTGTATATCATTCTTTGGGCCCGACCCTTCCGGGTCATCAGTATACCAAAACCAGTACGTACAACACGCGTTTATGCCCTCAGGCTCGACTGGTTTGGCAATTCATCAGTATTTTCTATGCGCATTCCTGTTCAGTATACCCTTATCATTCCTATGCATCGATGCCTTCCTATTTATGTTTGTCGTACATTTCATTTCTATACTTAGAGTTCATTTATTTCTTAATCCCCTCAGAAGCTAATCGCATGTTTGCCTTTATAAAAGGCCATACATATGCGAGTAATCATTATCAGTGATGTACAAGTATTCCATGCTAACATAAGCGAGTAATCATGAGATTGCAATACTAATAATAATAGTGCACAGAACTGAAAAAGAGGGCAATAAAGCATAAACAGAAGCAAGTAGCTCTCACCATCAGTCGTTCTTTTCTTTTATTGCAACTCATATCATTGTCGCGCCTCTTTTGAGAAGTCATCCTTCACGGTATCTGTATCAAAATTATCACTTAGGGTCTTTTATACCGGGGTTGCCCTCGTTATTGTTATGACTTCGACTATTTTGATAACATCATTTGGCAACTACTATATTAACCCTCTCATTTTCATAATTATAAAGAGACATAAGTTCATATGAATTAAAGTAAAGCCCGCCAAAGCCCCAAAATATGTACACAAAAACAATAACATATATTTATACTAGAAGAACTTGCAGGCCAAGAGGTTTTAAAACCCACATCCGCCTCTACCATAAGAAAGAAGGGCAGCAACAATAGGCTAAAAGAGACAATAAAACCCTCTAGTTAAAATATGTTGAGCTGTCCAGCAAGGTAAAGAACAACACCAAATACCACATATAGAGCAGTTTTCTACTTGCAAGCACAGCAAGGTCACAAGGCCAAGGAAGTAAAACCCAAAAAGGTAATTGTCTCAACTAAGCCTAACTGTACAAGATCCAAGAGAAGCAACTATACTCATAACAACCAGATATCTCTTTTGCTGATGTGGTCAGTTAACTGATATAGAAACCCCCCATCCTCCCATGCAGTTAACAAGTGAATAACAACAATAGTTATAAAAGAACAACAGTTAACCCAAAGTGAAGATAATAAACAGGAATCACTTAAACCGACCAGCAGAACCACCAAATTTCACCAAGAGAACAAACCCTAACACATCTCAAACTCTCATCCAGTCCAAAGAAGGAAGAACACTTAGAGAATTAACAAGAAAACATGCTTACAGTGGAGGTCAAGAGAAATTTGGGCATCGAGCTACGTGCGAAGATCCAGCCCGACTGCTCGCTCTCAAGCACAAACATACGAGCCCGACAAAGTTCAGTTCAACCGACACCTTGCCGAACTCTGCTCATAACATCCATTCAGGAATCCCGTGAAAAATCGTGAAGTTAATAGGGGGAGATGAGAAGAAGGGAGGAGGAAGAACGACGTCATTCCGATAGCCCTAACAGCTCTGTCAATATAATGAGAAGTCGGTCGGGATAATAGCTCGGGAAGATAAATATGACAGCACATCACCGCTTTCCCAACTCCACCGCCTCCCCATAATACTTAATTACTCACATAGGAATTGCCATAAGAGATCATAACAAAATCTCTCATAAATAATACAAATGAAACTCCATTGCCATGAACAAAACATATTGATAACATAACAGTTGGTCCATACTTAGAAGAGCGTCACTCAAGCCCAACAACTCGCACATAAAACACTGATTTTCGTTTAATCATCATAGGGGACATTTTGTATTACATGTTTATTATATGTTTGGGTCTTTTGACGTTTTGGGTCGTTACAAATTATTCCCCTCTTCTAAAGATTTTCGTCCTCGAAAATCTATCATGCTAAGTTTAGTTTACACTTCTCGCGTTATTCACTAGAGCCATTTTCCCGTTCACATGTTCACTTTTTCCGGGTCATTTATTCAAATTTATAACAATCATGCAACGTGCAATATAATTTCTTTCATCATCACAACCTATGACCTCTTCTGACAATTCGGAGCACGACTTATCTTATTTCATCGATGAATCAATTTGTTACGATATAAAACATGATATAGTTACGTAAACTCTATAACTTTATCATTTGGCATTTTAATCCCAACATACAGGATATCCGTGGAATTGTACTTCGTATTATCTTAATCTTTCAATTTCATTAACCGCTATAACACGTTATAGTCTGTAACATCCCACCAACGCGTCTTATATTGCCCTTCAGCCACACCATTTCACTCACGTACTTCAGATTTATTTCACTATTTGTGCTCAATGCCGCCATCGTGTCGCATAACCATCATAACTGTTTTTCATTATTTTTCGTGGGTCAAGCAAATCGCCCTGCGTTCAACTTTTTACGTTGTAAATGTACAGTACAATTTTGTTGATTCTTTACAATGCAAGATATCACTTTCAAGTACTTCAAAGTAATTATGATACTGCCACACTTAATCCTAAAATATCGCACCTTTCGTGGAAACTCTTTTACGCACAACAATATCCTATGTTATGCCTAGCGTGTTGAGTCAGATTATCGGCATATGGTTATGACTTTTCATTTTCCATACATACTTCTTTTAACCGTCATTCGCTGTTCTTCGTTGCAAGTTACATACCTTGTTGAGCTTCGATCTGTCTTCGTATATCACATGCATAATGACCTATATTCGATATTTACCATGACAATTTATTGCAGTTTCTTCCGATGTAGATCATAACTTGATACCAGGGCGACGTACTAATGATAACTATTAATTTAGAGTCATCTTTCTTTATAATGACTCAACGTAATTTGACAATTTAGTTCATTTGCTCTTTCATTTCCAACAGTAAACGGACTTCTCTACCAGCTCGACACACCAATATGAACTTCGTCTTCGTTGACGCAATATTATATGTTCAAACTTTCCTCCACAGTAATTACTGTATAATCGAAAACATGTAACTGTTTCTTTTTACTTGTTCCTTCCTTTTTCGTCGTTCTGCCCATCTCACTTTCATTCAATACTGTTATTATTTCTTGGGTTCATTACATATAACTTTCACTTGCATTCCTTCATTTTGAATCACTACAATTTTATCGGTCAGCAAGCCACCATAAACAACAAGAATACTATAGCTCTTTTAGATTTCTTTCTTAATCACTATTTGACATTTGATCGTTATACGTATATCACTTTCTACTTGACTTCCTTTACGTAAAGCTCTCGCCATGAACGTTAGTAACATTAAATCCTTGTGAATTCATTTTCACACTCGTCACCTCAATTTACGTTGGATCGATTCCGTAAATGCGACGTCTATGTATACTCTTAACGTCATATCATGTGTAAATATTCTGTACTCACTACGGCCGAACTTCTTGAAAACCTGGCTCTGATACCATTTGTGAGGACCCCTTTTTGGACCCCACATAAATCTGTATCTAAGCTACTTTCAAGACAGTTATCCCGGGACGAAGTAGGGCTAGTGAGTATAAATTAATACACATAATAAGACGTACCTCAAATATTGCCGATGTCCATGTGTCTTTTCATTTTATCCACGATCAATTTCACTCGTCAATACGAACCCAAAACTATGTCAAGTACCTGCACCAAAAGGGGACGGGCTTAGTCATAACATATGACTAAGTGAGGTGCATACCTCTTTACTTGCTGTACACTAACAAATGTAACAACTTTAACAATGCCATAAACATATATCTTTCGTAACCATTTAGCATACCTGTCCTGAAACTGTGTATCAGTGTTATCTCTGTCATGTTAGTATTCATGAAAACTATATAAACAATGTAACTGTAATCCTATCTCAGTTCTATCTGTATAATCATTTTACATACCTGTATTGCCACTGTGTATCAACTTTATATCTGTCATATTAGTATTTATAAAACCATATAATTAGTTATAGAACAATTTACTCAGTAGCTCTATACTCGTATCAGTGTAATCATGAAACAATGTAAGCTATGAAACTGTAATCATGCAATTTATGTAAGCACTGTAACTGTAAAACTATGTAACTGTGAATCTATCTCAATTCCACCCATTTCTTTATCATTCTTATGGCATCTTATATTTTAGGTCATGATAAGGGTAACTATCACAGTATCAGTATCTGTATCCGTATTTCAGTATTTCTGTATATCATTCTTTGGGCCCGACCCTTCCGGGTCATCAGTATACCAAAACCAGTACGTACAACACGCGTTTATGCCCTCAGGCTCGACTGGTTTGGCAATTCATCAGTATTTTCTATGCGCATTCCTGTTCAGTATACCCTTATCATTCCTATGCATTGATGCCTTCCTATTTATGTTTGCCGTACATTTCATTTCTATACTTAGAGTTCATTTATTTCTTAATCCCCTCAGAAGCTAATCGCATGTTTGCCTTTATAAAAGGCCATACATATGCGAGTAATCATTATCAGTGATGTACAAGTATTCCATGCTAACATAAGCGAGTAATCATGAGATTGCAATACTAATAATAATAGTGCACATAACTGAAAAAGAGGGCAATAAAGCATAAACAGAAGCAAGTAGCTCCACCATCAGTCGTTCTTTTCTTTTATTGCAACTCATATCATTATCGCGTCTCTTTTGAGAAGCCATCCTTCACGGTATCTGTATCAAAATTATCACTTAGGGTCTTTTATACCGGGGTTGCCCTCGTTATTGTTATGACTTCGACTATTTTGATAACATCATTTGGCAGCTACTATATTAACCCTCTCATTTTCATAATCATAAAGGGACATAAGTTCATATGAATTAAAGTAAAGCCCGCCAAAGCCCCAAAATATGTACACAAAAACAATAACAGATATTTATACTAGAAGAACTTGCAGGCCAAGAGGTTTTAAAACCCACATCCGCCTCTACCATAAGAAAGAAGGGCAGCAACAATAGGCTAAAAGAGACAATAAAACCCTCTAGTTAAAATATGTTGAGCTGTCCAGCAAGGTAAAGAACAACACCAAATACCACATATAGAGCAGTTTTCTACTTGCAAGCACAGCAAGGTCACAAGGCCAAGGAAGTAAAACCCAAAAGGTAATTGTCTCAACTAAGCCTAACTGTACAAGATCCAAGAGAAGCAACTATACTCATAACAACCAGATATCTCTTTTGCTGATGTGGTCAGTTAACTGATATAGAAACCCTCCATCCTCCCATGCAGTTAACAAGTGAATAACAACAATAGTTATAAAAGAACAACAGTTAACCCAAAGTGAAGATAATAAACAGGTATCACTTAAACCGACCAGCAGAACCACCAAATTTCACCAAGAGAACAAACCCTAACACATCTCAAACTCTCATCCAGTCCAAAGAAGGAAGAACACTTAGAGAATTAACAAGAAAACATGCTTACAGTGGAGGTCAAGAGAAATTTGGGCATCGAGCTACGTGCGAAGATCCAGCCCGACTGCTCGCTCTCAAGCACAAACATACGAGCCCGACAAAGTTCAGTTCAACCGACACCTTGCCGAACTCTGCTCATAACATCCATTCAGGAATCCCGTGAAAAATCGTGAAGTTAATAGGGGGAGATGAGAAGAAGGGAGGAGGAAGAACGACGCCATTCCGATAGCCCTAACAACTCTGTCAATATAATGAGAAGTCGGTCGGGATAATAGCTCGGGAAGATAAATATGACAGCACATCACCGCTTTCCCAACTCCACCGCCTCCCCATAATACTTAATTACTCACATAGGAATTGTCATAAGAGATCATAACAAAATCTCTCATAAATAATACAAATGAAACTCCATTGCCATGAACAAAACATGTTGATAACATAACAGTTGGTCCATACTTAGAAGAGCGTCACTCAAGCCCAACAACTCGCACATAAAACACTGATTTTCGTTTAATCATCATAGGGGACATTTGGTATTACATGTTTATTATATGTTTGGGTCTTTTGACGTTTTGGGTCGTTACAGGGGGTTCATCCCCATCAATCCTTATTTTTTAAAAACATGATTTGTGATCAAAGCAAGACCGTATTAAGGCTCCGTTTGGTGGGACTTATTTTTACAGGTCAAGCGATTACAATCTCATGAGCCAGAACTTAATTAAGATCCGGTTCATGCGATCGTAATCGCTTGACTGGTGAAAATAAGTTCCCAAACGGAGAAATCTCTTATAAAATGACGCTGGTCGAGAACACTTTTTGTAAAAATACATGTAAAAAAAATATTTCCAAAAGACACCATTAATTAGGAGAATATACAGTGCCCATAACCAAAACTACAGTGGTTTTAACAACTAAATATTGAAGTGCTTCATAAACACCGTAAACATTTCGTTTCTGAAGTGCTCGAATCTTAAGGGTACCGAGACAGAGAAATCGAAGCTCCCTGCCCCACTGTGTGAACGTCTGAAAGTTAGTGTGCGAGAGGTCCGGTGACTAAGCAATGGCCTGCTGGAGGCCGGCGGCGGCGGCGGCGGTGTTAACACTGGTATGCGGGGCTGTGATGGTGGGGTTCTCATCGGCGGGAGATCCGTTTGCATTCTTCGACTGGAACGTCGCCTACATGAAAGCATCCCCCCTTGGGGTAGAGCAGCAGGTGCGCTTCCATGAACTTCCTGCAAAAACCTTTCTTTAGTTCTTCCTTTTTTTTATCCTCCCCTTTTGGCGAAGAAGAAGCAGGGATTATGAATGTGCTTTCTTCCCAACTCGATCTTTTCGCCCTTTTCAACTTTTCTGTAAAACTTTTTTAGTTGATCTCCCGATTTGATCATTTTCGCACTGGAATGCCTCTTTCTTCTCGGCGGTTGCAGGTGATATCTGTCAATGGAAAGTTTCCTGGGCCTGTTGTCAATGTGACCACCAACTGGAATGTGGTGGTAAACGTCCTCAATAGCCTAGACGAGCCGCTTCTGATTACTTGGTATAAACACACGACATTCGTTCTGAAACTGATGAAAGTTTGAGTTTTTTGCTTAGCGTTTTGTTGTCGGGCTTTGCAGGGATGGAGTGGAGCAGAGGAAGAATAGCTGGCAGGATGGAGTGCTGGGGACGAACTGTCCGATCCCAGTGGGATGGAACTGGACATATCAGTTCCAGGTGAAGGACCAAATTGGGAGCTTCTTCTATTTCCCTTCAATTAATCTTCAGCGTGCGGCTGGGGGTTTTGGGGAGTTCACTGTAAACAACAGGCCTATCATTTCGGTCCCCTTTGATACTCCCCATGGTGATATCAGTATTTTTATTGGTGACTGGTTCAACAAGAACCATACGGTGAGTGCCAATGGTTGAATTGCTGCGTTTGGAAAAGAAGCATAACGTTTGGAGAATGATTTCTCACTGTGCTTTGAAATTGGCAACTGCATTTTAATGCAGGATTTGAGGAAGGAGCTTGACCAGGGGAAGGCGCTTGGAGTTCCAGATGGGGTGCTGATGAATGGAAAAGGGCCTTATCGGTACAACAGTACACTGGTTCCTGCTGGCATTGACTTTGAGACCATCAACGTTCTTCCTGGTGAGAGTCCTTTTCGCAAACAATCACCCTATTTGTTATGCCAATTTTATGCAAAGGTAGGATCTTTTCATGCTTTTTAGCAATGTTTTGTACCTAGGCCTTCACTTATAGATGGGATTTATAATGGATTCTTAATCTCGATGCATTTTGCTTTTGTTGTACTATTTTTTGTTATGGTAGAATCCTTGCACGCTTTTTTAGCAAAGTTTTATTCCTAGGCCTTATTGAAGGGATGCTATAATGGTTTCTCAATCTCGATGCATTTTGCTTTTAACAGGAAGAACATACCGGTTTCGTGTCCACAATGTTGGCATTTTTACTTGTTTGAACTTCAGGATCCAATCCCACAACTTGCTTCTTGCTGAAACCGAGGGATCGTACACAGTGCAGCAGAACTACACCAATCTAGATATTTTTGTGGGGCAGTCGTACTCTTTCTTGATCACCATGGATCAGAATGCAAGCAGTGACTACTACATTGTGGCAAGCGCTAGGTTTGTGAATGGTTCGAAATGGGATAAAGTTGTTGGGGTTGCGATACTCCACTATTCAAATTCCAAAGGAAAAGCATCTGGTCCTCTTCCTGATCCTCCCAATGATGTCTATGACAAAACTTACTCCATGAATCAAGCAAGATCAATCAGGTTTGTTATGTACTATCTTAAATGTTGGAACTTTATGAACTTGTTTGAACTGCAAGGTATATATTAACATGTAAAACTTACTCCATACACCAAGCAAGATCCATCAAATTTGTATGTAATACCTCCAATTTTTGAATTTCATGAACTTGTTTTGAATGCAACGTAGATAGTGATAGGAGAACACAATGAATCCAATATTCTATTCACAAAAGGTAAGGTAATATATATATACACGTATATGAGAGGGTGTTCACAGCACCCATGGTGAGCATAAGACAACTCTACTACACAGTAAGTATACATCTAACATCCCCCACAAACACACGGGTGATCATACACCGAGAGTTTGGACAGAAGATGAGCATGATGGGTTCTCGTCTGCGGCTTAGTCATCAAATATGCAATCTGTTGCTCGGAAGGAACAAAAGGAGCAAGAGTACCACAACCATAGTGCTCACGTAGGAAGAAAGCATCAACCCTGATATGCTTGGAGAGTGAGCGCTTTATTGGATTCAGAGTAATCTGAATGACACTGATGTTATCACAGATTCACATTAGAGTGTGATGAGATCGGGAGAAGAGACACCAAGGTCCTCAAGAAGCCAACGAAACTAAATAATGCCCTCAGCGGTGATAGCCATGGCCCGAAGCTCAGCCTCAATACTGGATCGAGAAACACTAGTCTGTTTCATGGACTTCCATGCAATAAGGAACAAACAGAAACCATTGACAAAGCGACGATCAACAGGATCACTAGCCCAAATAGCATACGAGTAAGCGCAGGGCTGCAGAGAACTGCTGTTGGAGTAGAAAAGACTACGAGAAGTCGTTGCTCGGAGATAGCGCATGAGCCGCAGTAGGTGACCATAGTGCACAGAGGTATGCGCACTAACAAACTGGCTCAACACATGAACTGCATGAGCAATATCGAGCCGAGTAATGGTGAGGTAGACAAGGCTCCCAACGAGGTGGCTGTAGCGAGTGGGGTCGGGGAGTGGAACACCATCATCCAGACGAAGCTGAAGGTGAAGCTCCATAGGGGTGTTCACTGTGCGAGAGTCAGAAAGAGTAGCCCGAGCTAGGAGATCTGATCCGTATCTCTGCTGAGAGAGCTGAAAACCGCTGTCTATAGAGCTGACCTCAAGACCCAAAAAATTGCTCAGCTGTTCAAGGTCGGTCATCTGAAACTGCTGCTGAAGGTGATGTTTGACGAAGATCACATGAGAAGGATCATCACCAACAATGATCATATCATTCACATAAAGTAACAAAAGAGTCCGACCACGAGAGGAAGAATGCACAAACAGAGCTGGATCATATGAACTTGGCTGGAAACTGACGGCTGTAATGGTTGAGCTGAAACTTGCAAACCATTCACGAGGCGCCTGCTTGAGCTCATAAAGGGCTTGCCTCAAGCGGCAGACAAGGCCTGAAGGAGAAGATGGACCAGGAGAAGGAAGCATGTATACCTCCTGCTGAAGATCACCGTGAAGAAAGACATTCTTCACGTCAAGCTGAGACAGAGACCGGTCTTGTTCATGAATAACTTGGGTATGTATGTGTTATGGGCTATCTCGGGGGTTGCCAGAGGTGGAGATAACGATGACGGAGATATCGTGGAGCCGGAACTGCGGCTGCCCAGGAGGGGTTGCTCGTTAGAGGAGAGAACCACCAAGATCTAACATTCAAAAGATGAGAATTAGAATTCTTTCTTGCTTGATTCCTACAACACATCCAATGCCTTTATATAGTCTACAACATATAAGAAGACAAAACACTAATGATGACACCTAATATTAGACTCTGGGCTCGAGGCTCCTACATAATGATAACAACTAGACACCTCAATAATAGAGATAATTATAATAATACGCGACACGTAACATCTCATCCGCCCTTGAAATCGAGCTTGCCCTCAAGCTCGAACTCCACGTGGTGATTGGAGCATCTGGCAGCTTGATCTCCCGCCAGAACAATGTATGATATCACATAGCGACGACAACATCGTCGGTGAGTAGCGGCGACGTCGTTGGAAAGACAAGTGGCGGAAGTAATGACTTCGGCAAGGCTGGTGGAGTGGTGAGGAACAACAACAGCAAGTAGGTCACGACCGACAGAAGGAACAAATCTGTAGGCGGTGAGGTAACCGTCGGGGTCGGCGGAGCGGTGGCCGGCGGAGCAAGTGCTGGCGGAAAGGCGGCCATGATGTCTGACGAAGGTGTCCCAAGGTGGGGCGGCACCACCACAACAGGTGATGGCCAAAGGGCAATTACTGCTAAGAGCGGTGGCATGTCAGCGGCCCGCGCAGATGGCGATTGTACGACGAGAGGCGGCGGTGGAAGCGGCAGGGACACAGGCTGCGACAGAAAGGCGGCTGTCTTATTCTTAATGTGGTGGAGTGCGTCGGCATTCCTGAGGAGTGTGTCCATGGAGCACATCATTTCTTATAGCTTCGAGTGGATGACGGCGGCATCCGCGGCAGTCAACTTGGTGTTCCCCATAATAATAAGATGATATTATTAATAATGCAATGAAGACTTAATAAGGCACAACAGAGGGGGAATTAAGATTATATTATTAAAAGTAGCCGCTGGAGGGGGAATTAAATATATCAGCCCGTAATATTCCGCCAGTAGTAATGTGTTGGAGAAAAAAAAGAAATTAATTGGATGTGGGGTCCGATGGTTTAGATGGTGAGAGGCGGTAGAAGATAATAAAAAAGGTGTATGGCTCGATGAAGCGTGGCAGTGCGGGGAACTTGATGAAGCGCGGCTGTGTGGGGCTCGATGAAGCCGTTGCGGGCATGGAGGCGATGCAGGGGAGAGATGCTGCGTGACAGGCTATGAAAAAGCGGACGGGTGGCTGCGACTTCGACGGAGGAGAGAGAGCAGGCTGGCCGGCGAGCCAGACGGAAAGGGGCTGCTCCGATTTAGGGAGGAGGATGCCGGAGGGTATATATGTTCTCGCTGGAGTTTGTGGGTTGCGGATTGTAGTGTTGGGGGTGCGTGGGAGAAGTAGACAGTGGTGGTGGGCTTGACTGTGAAAAGAAGAAGAAAGCTCGGGGTTGACGGAAAAGAGGGATAGCGTGCGGCGGAAGAGGACCGAGGCTTTGATACCAAGTTGTTATGGGCCTATCTCGGGGGTGGCCGTAGGTGGAGATGACGATGACAGAGATACCGTGGAGCCGGAACCGCGTCTGCCTAGGCGGGATTGCTCGTTAGAGGAGAGAGCCACCAAGATCTCACTTTCAAAAGATGGAAATTAGAATTCTTTCTTGCTTGATTCCTACAACACATCCAATGCCTTTATATAGTCTACAACATATAAGAAGACAAAACACTAATGATGACACCTAATATTAGACTCGGGGCTCGGGGCTGGAGGCTCCTACATAATGATAACAACTAGACACCTCAATAATAGAGATAATTATAATAATACGCGACACGTAAAGTATGCCGCATCAGGAATATGAAAATGGATGGTATGAAGAAGCCCACGGCTGGTGCAAAGGAGAATAGTGCCATCTACAACCATAACACTGAGGGCGGACGAGACGGGCTGACAGGATAAAAGGTGAGTGACATCATGGGTCATATGAAAAGAGGCTCCACAGTCAAGCAACCAGTCGGGGGAGGAGATACCTGTAGGAGCCGAGGCAGCCGACTGAGAGGCAGAGGCACCAAAAGCATCTGATGTGAGCATAGAGGCAGAAGAGCGATGCAGTGAACCGTGAGATAGTCGTTGGGCAATCTGTTGGGCAAGTTCAGAAACATAGAGTGACCGTGCCATAACAGAGAAATGAGCTGGAGGAGCACCAGGAGCAGACTGCTGACCAGACTGCTGACCAGACTGCTGAGTCCTCTGAAGCTTGCGACACTCAAATTTGATGTGACCAATGCACTGACAATAGTGACAACAGACGGGCTGGCGACGAGGAGCACCAGACTGAGCAGTAGAGGGCACTAGATGACGAGGAACAGGCTGCACCGGTGCACTATAACCCGACGAAAGCAGTAGAGTGCTCACAAGGGAGGACTGCGGTGGGAGTTCAGGAGCAGCAAGGACAACATGAGGCAGCACACCAGAAGACGCAGCAGTGCCCAAGGAGTGGAGACGAGTCTCTTCAGCGATTACCAAAGCCAGCGTATCACTGAGAGAAGGTGGAGGATCCCGGTGCAAAAGCTGGGCACGAACAAGCTCGAACTCAGGGCGTAAGCGCATGAGAAACTCATACATGCGCTGAAAATCGCTCCATGAACCAAGCAAGATCCATCAGCTTGTATTTTATACCCTCAATGTACAAAATATGAACTTGGTTGGGCTGCATGGTAGATATTAACATATAAACAAGTTTGGTCAGGATGTAAGCACATGAGAAGCTGATACATCCGCTGAAAATCGCTCCATGAACCAAGCAAGATCCATCAGCTTGTATTTTATACCCTCAATGTACAAAATTTATGAACTTGGTTGGGCTGCATGGTAGATATTAACATATAAACAAGTTTGGTGAGTCCATTTGTGTTAATTTAAGTTTGTAAGTTTATTTTGTTGCATAAATTTGTGGATATTTATATGAATGTGTCTACATAAACTGTGTTATGGTATCATAATATACCTTTAGATATAATTTGATTTCTGATTACGATCCATCCATCGCTACTTTTCATATATCATAATCTATTGTTTGTAAACAACACAATTAGTCTAAAAAACTTTTGCTTTGATTCTCTAGGTGGAATGTTAGTGCCAGTGGAGCTCGCCCCAATCCCCAAGGATCTTTTAGATATGGTTCCATCAATGTGACCCAGGTGTATGTTTTGAAGAACAAGCCACCTGTGCTTATTGATGGAAAGCGCCGCGCCACACTTAATGGAATATCATATTCTCCTCCTGAGACACCCTTGAGGCTTGCTGACCAGTATAATAAGAAGGGAGTGTACACACTTGATTTCCCTACAAGGCCCGGTACAGGACCACCAAAAATAGCAACTTCTGTAATTAATGGTACATATAGGGGCTTCATCGAGATTGTATTCCAGAATAATGACACTCGGGTTCAGAGTTATCACCTTGATGGATATGCCTTCTTTGTTGTTGGGTATGGAGAATGCAATATCTCAGCTTTCCGTGGAGATTATGCTGCATCAATATTTATTTATGTTTATATTCACTTTGGTATCTGATGATTGCTTGTCAAATTTACAGGATGGATTTTGGGGAGTGGACAGATAATAGTAGGGGAACTTACAATAAATGGGATGGTGTAGCACGCAGCACGATACAAGTGAGCAATTGTGATTATTCTCATTTTACGGATTTTATGTTTAAAATTTGCCTAAATTTGTAATTTTCCTCTAGTGTGTTTGCTGATGTCTTAGAAATGCCTGGATGATTCCATCATCAAAGTACATGTGCTTTACTTCTTACAGGCTTATAAAATTTTTAGGGTCTTTTCATTTGGACTAATTGGGCATTTTTCATTGGAATTCAGGATTTTTTCATTCGACTTGAAGGTCCAATTTCAATATAAATGAAACTCCAATTCTAATTCCAGTGCCCCTGTTTTGTCCAAACAAAAGAACCCTTAAAGTTATATTATGGCCCTTATAGACCAATTGATATAAAATACCTTACAGTCTAAGGCTAGATCTACTAAGTGATGCCAAATCTTGCAACAAGCACACAATTTTGACATTCACAAACGATTGATTTTTTTAAAATTTATTTTTTACTCATGGTGAAAAATTAATTCAGATGGTTAATTAATGTGAAGGCTACATTTGGTTCCAACTTTCTTCCTATGTTTGCAACCAGTGAAAAGTGGAGATTGAAAGGATGGAAAATTTGGACATGTTTTTTCGCCCATTATAGTTTATTCAATTTACTTAAGCTACCTTATAAAAGATCACTAAAACTGTGGGCCATAAAGCGATTTTGTGAAGTTTTGACCACAAAAGTAGAAATAATAAGCCATATCAGTTGACCACTTGACCTGAAATCCCCAATAGTCTTCTAGATGAATTAGTAGTAGTAGTAGTTCATGGTCATCTATAGGAAATACAGATTAGTAATTGAGAATCAAGAATTTCACGCAACAGGTTTGGGTTTAAACGGTCTTTGAAAACCAGATTGTATATCGTAAATAAGGCATTAAGGGGAAGCCACTGAGTAATTCCTACAGAAGAACTGATAGTTGTATCATTAAAGTATATTTTTTGGACATTTGATAAAATTTTATGGTTATTTTCATTGCAATGAAGATTGAGTATTGTTTACCTGATAATGCAATCTAGGTTTATGTCTTTTATTTAGATTTGATTACTCATGTTCGTGTCATTTTTTCTATGACTAGCAATTTCTTTTCGTTTGGTTCCCTTGGTTTTGCCCGTGGCCTCTATACCCATGTACCGACGCTAGATGAATCTATAGATGGAGGACGCTCGACGCCCTAGCGTTACTAAATGAATGCAATCACAAATAAATTCTATGCACCTAAGCTGATGCAACCTGAGTTGTATCTTTATTTTATTTACGACACTTTTCTTTATAATTGTAGTGCATGTCTTCGTGCATGTTGGTAGTCTTACTTTTTTGTGCATATTATTAGCACGTGTCTGTTTGTTTCGCGCATGCCACTAGCACACGTCTTTTGGCTTATTGGTGTGGCCGATCATTAAGATCCTGAATAAACGGGTTCGTCAATTTATGTAGGTGTAATTAAGACAAGATTTGAAATAAAGTATAATAATAATTTGGGTAGATGAAAAGAGGAGTTTTCTTTCTTAAATTGACCATGAAGGTTCATTTTTTATAAATCTCCATCGTTTCTGATTTGATTTTCGTAACCCCCACCCCCTCATTCAATACCCTTAAATTAAAAATTACCTTTCTTTATAACACCTTGAACCAACCCTATGGTGATAGGCTGGAAAAAGAAGGAAACTACCAGACATCCCACCTTCAGAGACGACGCCCTCCCGTGTACTGTACGAGCGCCGACAACACCTCCCTCTTGTAGAACAGCCATTAGCGAGCCCTACCCGACCGTTCCCAGGCGGGATCATGCCTGCCAGGGCTACCAGACCCGTCATTTCCTGTTACTCCCTGCCGCAGCTGCCGTATTTGCTGCCGATTCCACTGCCAAATGGTCGGTCGACCACCGACATCCTATTCCCGGCCTGTATCCGGTATTCTCCACTGATCTTCAACCGGTTTATCCGATCCCTGTCTGCCGTTGTTCCACTCCCAATCAGCCCAGTCGAGCCCTGCTCAGTTAGAAGGAAACCTAGCTACCTGCTGGGCCAGACCCGACCCAACCCAAAAGCCATCACCCCCTGCTGATTCCCCGTTCCACTCATCTTTGCAGCCTTTTGTATGATGGTACGACCACTGCCCTTCCTACTGCTCATTAATGCTAGTTTATTTTTATGCTTAATATGAATGATCTCAAAATTCAGAGCTTGCCATAATTTTTACCTTCATAATTGTCGTTAATTACAAAATCATTCTGTTATCTGAAGTTGCGAGAAAAAACTTATGGGACTTTAAATTGTGTTTACTCCTTGTTCAATTGATAGCGCCCTATGAGAGTGTGCGAATCTTAGGTTGGTTATCGCATGATATTACTCAAGAAAATTTTCAATAGCGTCGCAAATTTAAAGGATCACATTTTTAACATTTAAAATATAAGTATATAACGTTGAGGATTTTGGGATGCATCATAAGCCCAACTCTAGAATGACATGACAACATACACACAATCCAATGAATACAATACTAATTTAATGAAAGTGCAAATTAATTAGTCCGACTGCAAATTAACATCTTGCAAACAATTAAAATAAAGCCTAGTCAGGAGCACGTTCGTTCACAATTAATGGAATTGGAAAAGCAAACGATAATTCACAAGCAATTGAGATGAACGTATTTTAAGCGCGCGTCGAATAAATCCTGCAAATTATTTGATTTCATGGAAACAAAATATAGTAATTGTATCCCACAAAATATAACCAAATATTAATAACAAAAAACAAAAACACCAAAATACGATTTACACATGTTGGCGACGGTGAAATACATCAAATGTAGAGATCTCAGGGATGCTGAACCCAAATGGATGGTAGCTGTTGATGGTGGAAATTGAAAGTAAAGGATGGTTTGATGTGACAATGGCAGGAAGGTGAGGAGTCGTAAAACAATGGTTTCTGGGTGGGGAGGGCCTGGACTGCTGCGACTAGGAAATAGGAGGCAGGTGGATGTTAGTTTGAGGCAAAGTGGGCAGGGGGCTGTCGCAATGCGACGAAGAAGAAGCGGCTGATGTCAAAATGGGAAGGAGAAGAGGGAACAGTGGCCGATGGAAATGAGGGAGGCAGAATTGGCACTGGGAGTGAGATCCAGAATCGAGTTTAGTCGGGAACAAAGGTGGGAGGTGAAATCAAAACTAGTGTTGGAAGTGAGATTGAGAACGATAGTGTGAGGCGGAATTGGAAGGGAAGTCGAGAACAAAACTGCAGATGAGATCAGGAACGACGGTGGGTGGTGAGTTTGTGTTTGTTACCGTTGTGGGGGATCAGGAAAGATTGTGGGGGCATAATTATGATCGTAATAGTGGAGGCAAACATGCGGTTAGCTGGTCCCTGATTTAGTCACCCTTCTCAAAGAAATTGGATGAAAGAAAAGACGGAGCATCGCTATGCGACCCAAAGGATGTGATAGATAGGCGAAGAGTCATCTAATCTAAACTAAACAAAGTAGCGAAGGCGAGCAATAGCGATATGAATAGGTCAATGATCTTTCGCTTTGCGCCTCCCACCGTTCACGACATCCCTTGCTTCTCGCTGCGAACGGCTCCTCGGTGGAGGAGTAGAAGCGCTGGTCCCCTTCGGTCAAGTGCTTTGCTTGTGCCTGCTGTTACCTACCGTAGGACCTCCGTCCCCGAAGCGAAGGAAGAGGAGCAGGAACAACAGGGTGTCCTCACCTGGCCTAGTAGTTCTGCAACTACTATCGTGGTTGTTGCCAGCAGGGATTCCCCATTCCGAAAGGTCATGGGGCTGGCCGTTAGGTCCAAAGTTGTATGCCACCGTTGTGGTGCCGATAGATTCACTACTGAAGCGCCGTTATCGAACATTGCAGGCTGAGCATCTATTTGTCGTATATAGCTCCACCCACACCGAGAAGAGGTATGTGTACCTCCAGCAACAAAAAGAATTGAACCATAGGCCCCTATGCTGGGAGCATTTCGGGGTATAGGTCTAACCACCGCTCCGTGGGCTCCCCGTTTCTGGCATGCTCATTTTGTTTTTTTCTCTCGACGACGGGAATGGGAGATTACCGGTCAGCCAGATGCTTCGCGAACCACCGGTACATTTCGTTGCACTTCAATCACCCTCGTGAAGAGGCGCACTCCGATACCATTGATGTCCAATAGCTTTCATAGTAATGGCTGGATCTACTACTACCTCGTCCATTGAGTATAAAAGAGCAAACGATGGTATAGCAATGAACATCGGGATGAGACTAGGAAAGATGGTCCGAAGAATCTCGATAGTTGTTCCATGAACAATCCTTTGCGGGATTGGATTAGTTTGCTCGTGGAAATGCCATAAAGCGCGAACCAACATCCGTGATACGAAAACCAAAATCAGAATGAGGAAGAAAAAGATATCGTGATGTAAGTCAATGATTCCTTGCATCATAGGTGTTGCTGCGTCTTGAGATCCTAATTGCCATGGTTCCGCCGCGTCACAAGGAGCGATTGTGAGGAATCGCCATTCTAATGTCCTGAAGAAGTCAAACATCATTTTTCTTTCCATTTTTTGACTGCTCTGCTCCCTAAAAGAGACTGATCATCGCCTGGGCGTTGGTTTTTCCAACAAGAGTCTGATGGGAGAATGGCATGCAATGCGCATGATTTTCGATAGCTTGAACGCGGTAGACTGAACACCCACCCAATCTCGACACAGACAATTCTCAAAGAAAAGCCTGACTTGAACGGCTAGAATAAAGCCTGGTAGGCCCAGGCCAAGTTGGCCTCCTAGGTCCGAGCTTTATTGATGTGGGACCCCTTTAAAAATGGGAGCTCGCATCGCCAACTGATAGGGTGTACGGGCTGCTGCCCCGATGAAAGTCGCCATGGTGGACTTCAAGAAGGACCCCCTATTAATGATGTTAGGGTGGCAGACAGGTGTGACGCTTGTCGTGCATCAATTAGGTCGTGAGTTCTCTTCATCTTTTGAGTATTAGTTGTTTGTCTCTCTTAGAGAGGGGTGTACCTAGGAGGACCCAACCTTCAGGTGCTTGGCGGTTGCTTGCCTCCCAATCGTATCCATATTCCTTTATTGCAATCTAAATTCTCGTTCGTGTTTGTTCTTGATACGACTATGACGTATCATATTTAAATATAGATAAGGTGGTCCTAGCTATATTTAAATTTAGGTGGGCTGCCCAGCTATACTTAAATATATAGTTGGGAGCACCTTAATATATAGTTGGGCACATGCCCAATTATTATATTATATTTGGGCATGTGTGCCAAGCTATATAATATAGTTGGACTCCCCTTTGCAAACCGACACTTGGCTTTAGCCCAGTGCCCGGACACGCCTGAGCCTGACCTGGGCACCAAACCTGGGCCCCGTAGTCCTGGGTTGGGCTTGGTCTATCCTTTATGGCAGACCCAGGCAAACCCTAGCTGGGCAACTAGACTCGGGTTTTATTTGTACCTCTTAGTTGAGGGAATTGTGAAAACCCAAGAAGTCACACCAAGGAGGTCTCTCAGAGTCGCACCGGGAGAAGGACCGACAATTTCTGGACTTAAACAAACTATCGACCTCCTCTCAGAATCATTGTTTGCATATATAAAAAGAGTATAATTGTCAGGGCACCCAGAACAAGCGGTTTAGAATGTATGAATCGATTGGGTATCAAATACAACTAAAAAAATAAAAATAAGTACGAGGAATCAATTCAGAACGATAATGTGGATGCATCCGTGGATTTGGATCGTCCACATGAGTTGCGGATCATCGCCTCCTGCGGGAATATGCTTATGTAGATTCGTTGTCTCCATTAATCCTCCATGGTTGAAAGTACCTTTCCCCGATGAGTGAAGATCGTCATACTTTCGGCGTAGCCTAGGGGTGAGTCGCTCAAACTCCTATGAGGAAATTCAAGTGTCATTTGAGATCGGTCTGCCGCTCCAATGGACAAAATATCACAATTTATCTTACTGGCCAACGACCGTGAAGTCATGGGCAACAATTTGAAGTATATCTTTGTCGGTCACGGGTAGCTCAAAGTAAGATGTTTCTTGATTTAAAAATTGAACTGATGAAACTATCGGTGGTGCGTGGTGACACTCATGGCGAGACTCATCAGGTTGAGGCTTGGGCGAAATGGGAGGAAGCAAAGGATGATGTGGCTCATATGTCGGAGTGAAGAAGGGATTCACGTACACGTTTCTCGTAGTAAGTAGTCAGGTGCTCTACATTACGTGATTTATCCCCATATTTATAAGGATTTCAATCACATATGCATTTGTACCGATCCATCGTATGACTGTATTGAGACCTATTCATCGAGCACTTAATTTTTTTTACTATTCCTCGATGGAACCTCTCTGATTGTATGCGAACCATCAACTGCTCTCCAACTTCAAAAATCTGATTCCTCTTATGCTGATCTGCTTGGGTGTTAAAATAATAATTATGTATTATAATATTACATTGAACAAATTCATGCAGTTCACGCAAATGATGCAAGACATACAATATGTATGAATCATGCAACACAGACAAGTTTGGCACTGTATGCAAATGATCATACAAAAAATGTAAAAGATGAATAATAAACATGACTAATTTCTTACACTGAGGTTCTTTGGTGCTACAAGGAACTCCAAAGATGTGTCATGGTCAAGAGGTTGAGTAGGTGGAGTAAAGAAAAATTCAACGCAGATGCGATGACTATTCAAATAAACACCAGAGACATTAATAAGATGTAACAATATAATGCGTTGAATGTCTCCAAAAATGCTCGTGATAATGAATAAGATCACAGAGTCATCAAGTGCACTTTCAATCTCGATTTTTCTGCTAATAATTGATACATCCTAATGAGTCGTGACTTAACAGACGACTCTAGCTAGAATGCAGAAATACTCGTTGAGTGTGATAAACACCCATAAGAATGTGTGGGACATGGACACTAGGATGTCACTCTATGATGCGTTGAACGTTTCCATAAAGTGAATACTCATCAGGTGGCTGTCCAGGTGGTATGCATGAAAATTCGCCGTTAGTGTGACTATCACCTGAGTGAATATCGAGGCAGACAATAAAATGACGCTAGAGCAATAAAAAAGAACTCCTCTGACTGGTCAACAATAGTAAGATGATTATCTAGATGAGAATTGACGTCATTGATAAATTTGTTAGGAACAGAAGGAACAACTACCACAAAGTTTTTACCATGCTCAAAAATCTCACTTATAACATGACTCGACACTAACTCGTCATGAAGCTCTGTTGAACAAGCTCTCACGGGTGAACATATGATCAAATTAGTATCTAACTCAACACATGAGATAGGGGAAGGATGTGCAACTATAGGGTCATTAGGTCACTCATACTCACTCTCAGCCGGGGTTAGGAGGAAAAAGTCTGAATCAAATGCACTACTCATTAGACAAAACACCACACTGGGTGAGTTAGCCCCACTTTAGATGTCATATCGCCCTTCTCTAAAGAGACATAAGTGTGATAGTGGCTTCAAAAGGGGAAGGATTCATACTTAGGAGGCCAGGGTGTGCATCCGCTCGACTAACTCTATCAGATATCTAGCCCCACTTCAGATGTCATATCGCCCTTCTCCAAAGAGACATAATAAGTAAGTGTGATAGTGACCTCAAAAGGGGAAGGATTCCTACTCAAGGGGTCAGGGTGCGCATCTGCTCGACTAACTCTAGCATCTCTCAAGGGCTGCTCATAATGAATGACGAGCTGGTAAGTCTGCTCGAGAGACTCTAAGTGGTGATATGTCAACTCAGTTTGTATTTCAGATCGAAGTTCAGACAAAAAATCAGGAAATGATCGTAACTACCTCCTCTCAGATGTCACTCCTCACAACTAACTCATCAAAATGATATTTATACTCAGTGACTGACATGGATCCTTGACGAAAGGTAAATAATTACTCGAGCAAGCGACTCCAATATGATGCTGACAAATACCTCTGACATAACCCCCGTCTCATCTCTACCTAACTAGTGATGTGGTGAAGACGATCTCGCTCGTGTGTCATCTCATTGCTAGATCAACATGCTCTCGTGTGATCTAGAAGTCTAAGTTTCAAAATTTTGATAAACTGAATAATTCAAAATAATTCAAAATAATTGAGATAATATTACATATCCACGAGCCAATTACTAAAAGACTCTGGACTCAATAAACCATCAACCAACGGGGTAACTTCTCAAAATCTACTCTCGAGATCTCTCTCGAAATGATGATCCTCGTAGTAATCATCCCTATGATAATCAAGTCATGTTGAAGGTTCGACACAGTCCACTTAGGCGCGTGGATAGTGGCGACGATAATCATCGTAGTAATTGTCTCTAGCATAGTGCACTTTGCATCGAGGGGTTGGCACGATCCCTGAAAGTAAATACTACGAACGAGAATAATCATCATAATAACATGGGGATCTCTCAAGTGAAGCTCTATTGGGTTGAGTATAAATGGACTCGGATTTCTCAAGTAAAGGCGAGGGGTATCAACAATAATACATCATATAAAGGGATCTATAGGCTCAATGATTGCGTATCAAAATGAAGCTCAAACGTGGGGCTCTGATACCAATTTGACGTAAGACGAATCTATGGGTGGAGCCGTGGAGGACATTCGATGCCCTAACCTTAGATGAGTGCAGGCAATCACAAATAAATGATATGCACCTAAGCTCAACTCTAGGATGATATGACAGTATACACACAATCCAATGAATAAAATACTAATTAAATGTAGATGCAAATAAATTAGTCTGACTATATATTAACAAGTAATCAATTAAAATAAAGCCTAGTCAGGAACACATTCATTCAAAAATAATGAAATTGGAAAAGCAAACGATAATTCATAAGCAATTGAGGCGTACATATTTTAAGTGCGTGCCAAATAGATCCCGCAAATCAGTTGATTTTATGGAAACTAAACATATAATTATTGTTTCCCACTAAATATAGTTCAAATATCATTAACATAAGACAAAAAAAACCAAAATATGATTTGCACGTGTAGGCGGCGGTGAAATATAACAAATGTAGAGATCTGAGGGCTGCTGACTTCAAATAAATGGTAACTGTCATTGGTGGAAGTACGGGGGGGGGGGGGGTCGACTGTGACTATGACAAGAAGGCGAGGAGTCGAAAAACAACGGTTTGTGGGCGGGGATGGACTGGAGTGCTACAACAAGGCATGTGGACGTCAGTTTGAGGGAGATTTGGCAGGGAAGTTGTCGGGTTGCGGTGGAGGAGCGGTTGGTGTCGAAATGGGAAGGGGAAGAGGGAACACTGGTCGATAGAAATGGGGGAGGCGGAATCGAAACTAGCATTACAGTGAGATCGGGAACGACACTTAGAGTGGAATCGGGCATGACGATGGGAGGTGAAATTAGAATTGGTGTTGGGAGTGAGATCCGAAACGACATTGGGAGGCAGAATCAGAGTCGAGTACGAAACTGCAAATGAGGTTGGGAATGACGATGGGTGGTCGTGAGTTCGTGGTCATTATAATAGAGGGGGATCAAAAATGACAGTCAGGGGCATAATTGTGATCGTACAGTAGAGGGAATTGGGAAAACCCAAGGAGTCACACTAGGGAGGCCCTCTCAGAGTCGGACCGGGAGGAGAGGGACCGCGAGTTCTTGACTGAAACAAATTATTGATCTCCCCTCAGAACCGGTTCCTATATGTATAAAAAGAGTGTAACCCCCAGGGGTACCCGGATGAGACTCAGAATGTTCAAACTGACGGTGTGTCAAATGTAACTTGTTAAATAAAAATAAGTACATGAAATCGACTCGGAACGACCATCCGAACGCATTTGTGAGGTCGAATCATCTGAATGAGTAGCGGATCACCGCCTTCTGCGAGAATAGTTGTATGTAGACTGCCGATCTCTATCAAGTACCTTTTCATGATAGAATTGGTAACCATTGGATGTCTAAGATCAAATAACTGACCCAGGTGATTTGTATTTTAATTTTGTTTTATTTCGTTATTGCAGCAATTTTATGCATTTGCTTTGAAATTGAATTTCAAAAGTATTTGATATTGCTATGAACAACTAGTCAAGCCTGTTGGAGAAAATTTGTCTAGTTTTTCAATGTTTGGTTGTTTACTCGAGGATCTCTTGTAGCGACTAGTCAAGCCAGTTGGAGAAAATTTGTCTAGTTTTCATTGCTTGGTTTTTCACTTGAGGATCTCTTGTATGTTGTAAAAATCTTATTAAAACTTATCCTCACAAAAGACTCCTCCCTTTATTTCAGAGATTTGTCGCCCACTCTGTTGTTTACTATTGGCACTATGTTGCTTGCTAGTTGTGTATGATGTCCGGTAAGTCTCGAGAGATCAAAGCATAGGTTTTGTCAGTTTTGACTATTGAGCTCTTTCTCCCGCTGATTGAGATCTTTCTTTGGTTAGAATTTGTCTTTCGTTTTTAGGTACTTGCAACATCTTCTTCATGGTTCTCCAATCTCTGCGCTCGTCCTCGTCTCAACTTAATCCTTCTCTCCTCGCCCCTGCAAAACCCCGAAGTGATAGGAGGAATTGGACCGGGGGGGGGGGGGGGCTTATAAGCATTGACGGGTGATGCATGGTTGGTGATGTGGGACTAATCAACATATGGGCAACAACTGTAGTGATCATAATTAATTCTCAGTGCTCTAGAGAACTTTAGATTTGTTGGATTTTGTTATATCTAATGGAGAACCATTGTCCAAATGGAGGTGAAGCTTATGAAGGTGTCAGGCTACCATTGAAGGCTTATGAAGTTGTCGATCGTTGTTGTTTTTAAGCTTGTTATTGCAACAACCTATATCCAGGGGATTCTGTTGTAGGCCCTAGCATATGATCAAGTCATCAGAGTAAAAGTTGGAGCCTTGCTTGGGCGGTGGAGGCTTGCCGTGGTTTTCTAGACGGGCCTCAACTGGGGAGAAAGAGCCAGAGGAGATGAGGATTGACTGGATACTGTTGGGCACTTGGGCCGTGCATCCCGCTACTTTGGTGCTATAGCAGAAATGGGAGAAGGGGAAGAAAGGAGCCGTAAAACTTCTTGGAGAACAAATTTTAGATTTTCTTTAGCATGGCTTGGACCAAATATACCAATAACAAGAATAAAAAAAACATAGGATAAAAACAACTCACAGACAATAAAAGCAAAGTTTATTTGTAGTTAAAACTATGGCATAATATAGATGTGCCCAAGCCGGCCCTGTGTGCCCCCTCTTCGCATATCCTTGTCAAATGAACGAATTCATGACATCTCTCTCATCCTTTAAATTGAGTTTGTTTTCAATCTCTAAGTCAAGGTAGCCTATCCTTGAAGTCTTTGAGTGGTTCCCAGTTTTCTTCATTATGTTTGCCCTCCCACTAGATGAGCACTTCAAAAACACCTTGATTGAGATGGGACTTCAGAGCCTTTGATGGATTGATTGTAATTCTTTCTTCAACCAGTGCTAGAAGAATGGGAATATTAATAGGAGGGTCTCCAACAAGATTTTTTTAATAGCAATGCCTGGAATACATCCTAGAAATTGTGCTAAATTATGCTTTAGGATCCATGCAACTTTATATGACATGTCCTCTATGAAGTGTTGTCTCCTTCCAATTTATGAGAAGCATGCGGTGTCTGAGATGATTTCTCAGCGAAGTTACTGAGAAAATTGAACCTTCTATGATTATGATTGTCGTTTCTCCCATGTATAAGATTTATGCTCGTCCTGTCCCTCTATTCTCTCATTGACCCCCTTTAAGAACTTGATGCCAATGATGCAAAATGTTATTAAATGTCAAAATATTGGTGCAAATGTTGTCTCAATTCAAGGTTCATTTGGCGCGGCGTTTGGAGCAAACGCCGCCGCAAACGGGTAACCAAATGGCCGGCGGCAGCAAACGCCGCGTTTCCTCCCGCAACAAGGAGGAAAGTCCCTGTTCCGGCTCCGTTTCGATCCCTGCCTCCTCCCTCAAGTTCGAGACCGGTGTTTAGACCCGCCGACTGCTCCCACCACCGCCGCGCCAAATGAAGCCTCAATTTACGAACATCATGTGGTAGTATAAGATGATTTCTCAGCAAGTTGATAAAGTTGAACCTTCAATGATTTTGATAATTATTTCTCTCATAGGGGAGATTTATGCTTGTATTGCTCCCTGTCTCCTGACATTAACTCCCTTTGATACTGTAGAGAAGAGAGCACGATCAATGATGGAAAACCAGTAAACCTTGTATATCTTTGTTCAGTATGTAAATACAATGTATGAGTACATATATATAGGAGAGAGGAGTCCCATATACATGGTGTGAGACTAATACAACAAGAGAAAAAGAAAGACTAAATGGGTCATTAGGTTGGCCTTTACAATATCTTTTCTAACAGATACTATTGATGCAAAATACTTGCGTAGACGGCAAAATAATAATAATAATAATAAATAAATAAGCAAAGAGTTGTTCATGCTCATGGAGAAATTGGTTGTCAAAATGAAGGAGGCCACTAACTGCACACCAGTCTTAGTTATCTACACACCAAATACCAACCACTTGTCAGAATATTTGTTTAGTGTGTATTGCATGCTGTTTAGGAAAACATAAAATTTTATTTTGTTGGAATTTTTGGTATTTGTTTCATTTGGAATTGCTACATCCTGTTATTAGAATTCAAAATAGGAAAGTTTGTTTGGTTTTTATCCACATATAGTGATGAGTTGTTGCTATTATTAAGGGTGATACACATACATTGCTTTGCCTGGATTTTCATGGTTGCGAGAAATTTTTCCATGATTTATCCAGTGGGTCATCTTTTATGTTAGCAGATGATAAACCTACCTCTAGGTTTTTCATATCCTAAAGTCAAAGTTGAGAGCAGATGATACACTACCTCAAGATTCTGGTGTCCTAAAGTTAGAGTTGAGTGCAAATGATAAACTTACCTCTAGATTTTTGGTATCTTGAAGTCATAGTTGAGATCCATACAGCCGACCCTACTATAGTGAGATTATGACAAAAGATAGGGCACAATGGCGACAAAGGATCCATATAGCCGACCCCACTATAGTGGGATAAAGCCTTGAATGTTGTTGTTGTAAAGTCATAGTTGAGATCAGAGAACTCATGATCCGACGGCTTAGGAAGACTATAACAATAATAGGTAGAGGTGCACCATAGTCGCGATGTAGACTTAGATGTTGCATACATGCATTCCTTGGCATGGAAAGTCTGGCGCATCAAGAATTCGACAATAGTTAGGTGTTTTAGCTAGCAATTTTGGGATGTATGACAACCGATTGGTTGGTGGGATGGTTACACTATATGGAGTTAGGTGATCATTGTCAAATTCATTGTGATATCGGGTGAAGACAATCTGATGTGGCCCCCTGACCTAGACCTGGTGATCGGACCTGAGGAAGATGAAGATCTCCAAGGTTCGGTAGACCTCGTGTTGGATCCGGTCGGTGCTATGGTTGAAGATGGGGAATCACCTATGAAAAACGAGAGAGAATGAGGGAGGTAGAGAGGTAGACGGGAGGAGAGAGGTGGATGGGAAAAGAGAAGGGAAGGGAGTGGAGGATCGACCAGCTGAACCCGATCGCAGGAGTCGGCGGAAGCCGAATGCGGGCTGCTAGGGTTTTCCTTCGGGAGGGGGTAGAGAGAGAGAGAGAGAGAGGGACGGAGGAAATTAATTCATTCATGCCCAAAACCCATAGTCCATCCGGTTCATAACTGGTCCCCAAACACGCCCCTCACTTGGGCTTAAACGCGTGGGACAAATAAAAATAACAACACAAAATAAAAATTAAAACATAACGCAACCAACAAGATTGCCGAGCTCCTCATGCGGTCGTGGCCCCAACGCGGATCGGGCTCGTCATGTGTCGTAACATCATGTGTCGTGTAACACAATCATTTTTTGAAATTTTGGCCTCCTCGTAGTTGAGCATTTTCGAGTACTTCATTTTGGATGGGCTTATGAGTGTTCCTTATTTGTAAATTGGTTGTGATTTGTTTGTTTTAGATCCCTCTCCAGTGGATGTTGTCTTATTTTTACCCAAACAACTTGAATTTTGTTGGTGTGCCTTTTCTCGTATTTTTATAATTATGTGCTCGTCTTTTTTTCTTGACAAACATTTTTGTTTTCGGAAGACGAGTAATGAAGTGATCTCTTATTACCAACGAGTTTACTATTTCTGCTTTTTTGTACCAATTATCACTTTTTATTTTGTTTAGACCTTCTAACATTTTTTATATACGGCCTTTTGAAATCTCAAATAGTGGCCTCTTTAAATCTAGTTTGTAAGTCTTCTCTCTTCATATCAAATTTGAGGGTGCTTCAAGTAGTGTTTTTGTGGTGTTTCTAACAATACCCACTTACACAGTTGACAACCTTTTGTGCCATCCTTCTGTCAACATGTAACTTCAGATCTAAACCCTGTATTTGAAAAATTACCTGCTGAATGAGGAGTTTGAATATAAATTTTTGGCTTCTCTTCTGCTTTTATTTAAATTATTAGAATATTATATGTTACTTATGATCAAACTATTATGGCCGCAGAATAGTTGATAACGTAGCTTATTTGTTACTTTTATTAGTAGTTTTATTTTCGTTTGCCCTTTGTATTTTTGTTTTGCTATTTTTGCTATCTGTCATTGTGTGGTTATTTTTACAGTTTTCTTGTGTGAGTTTACTATTTCTCGTTTTTTTGTACCAATTATCACTTTTTATTTTGTTTAGACCTTCTAGCATTTTTTATGTATGGCCTTTTGAAATCTCAAATAGTGGCCTCTTTAAATCTAGTTTGTAAGTCTTCTGTCTTCATATCAAATTTGAGGGTGCTTCAAGTAGTGTTTTTGTGGTGTTTCTAACAATACCCACTTACACAGTTGACAACCTTTTGTGCCATCCTTCTGTCAACATGTAACTTCAGATCTAAACCCCGTATTTGGAAAATTACCCGCTGAATGAGGAGTTTGAATATAATTTTTTGGCTTCTCTTCTGCTTTTGTTATTTAAATTATTATAATATTATATGTTACTTATGATCAAACTATTATGGCCGCAGAATAGTTGATAACGTAGCTTATTTGTTACTTTTATTAGTAGTTTTATTTTCGTTTGCCCTTTGTATTTTTGTTTTGCTATTTTTGCTATCTGTCATTGTGTGGTTATTTTTACAGTTTTCTTGTGTGAGTTTACTATTTCTCGCTTTTTTGTACCAATTATCACCTTTTATTTTGTTTAGACCTTCTAGCATTTTTTTATTTATGGCCTTTTGAAATCTCAAATAGTGGCCTCTTTAAATCTAGTTTGTAAGTCTTCTGTCTTCATATCAAATTTGAGGGTGCTTCAAGTAGTGTTTTTGTGGTGTTTCTAATAATACCCACTTACACAGTTGACAACCTTTTGTGCCATCCTTCTGTCAACATGTAACTTCAGATCTAAACCCCGTATTTGGAAAATTACCCGCTGAATGAGGAGTTTGAATATAATTTTTTGGCTTCTCTTCTGCTTTTGTTATTTAAATGATTAGAATATTATATGATACTTATGATCAAACTATTATGGCCGCAGAATAGTTGATAACGTAGCTTATTTGTTACTTTTATTAGTAGTTTTATTTTCGTTTGCCCTTTGTATTTTTGTTTTGCTATTTTTGCTATCTGTCATTGTGCGGTTATTTTTACCGTTTTCTTGTGTGAGTTATATATATATATATATATATATATATATATGAATCTTTGTTGGAAATGGAATAAAGGGAAATGAGAAGAAAAATCTCTCAAATCCTAGAGCCGATCATTTTCCGCCTCCATGGCTAACCCACAACATTTGAAATGCGAGCCCTTGAATCCCTCGCCCAAGCTCACAGTGGTCGATGCCATGACGAGAGCTTCCTCCTTACTCGGAGATCCTAATATCCATGCTCACATGATCAAATCCCTTGTGTAGTTGCCGTTTGATACCTTCAAGAAAATGTCTTCAATTCTTTTCGCTGCCACTACCTTCAGTCCCTTCCGTTTGACTCATCGACATTACAACCTAACGCCCTTACCTTCCCAACCATGGAGCTTGCAAATCACTTCCTATGTTGCATCATCTTAGGATCATGGGGACCGAGCGAGTCACTCCCATCGAAGTTCACGATGAATCCACCCGCTAAAACTAATGATAAAGTCACGCTGCAACTATCTTCTTCTTATAGATTGTTCTTCCACAAACTCATTGTTCGCAAATCGACCCGCATATCCCCTTTCCCCTCCCCAAATCATTCCTTATTTGCAGACGCTAATCTCTTGTGAGCCCCTACAATAATACAAATCACAATATAATCGACTTCATCACTTTATGTGTGCAATTATTGGAAATATTAGAAAATTACAAGGCATACCGGGTAACCATCAATTTGCAACATCAAACAACCTTCAATGAACCGCTAAGAAGCGCTAATAAAATGGAGCCACGAGCAAATCAACCGTATTAAAGGCATCTAATGGAGATCAATTGCGCCGCATTTGATAGAGTTACGAGATCGATGACTTTTGGATCATCAGATGGACGATCAGAGACCTCCATCACGTTCGTCACGATTTTCATATTTTTATGTATTTTATTTTTATTTTTTGAACTTGTATTTTGAGAGTTAGGTTAGATTATCCGTCAGGCAATCATATCCATTTGATACATTTAACCTAATCCCCCCTTATTTGTTTACTAATAGCTAAGAGATGGTATCGAAAAATTAGACTTTCAAACAGAACAAAAGCTGCGGTCCAGGATGTTGAAGCCCGACCGCTCCAGGGGGTCACACGCCTATTGCCAACCACGACTCCTCCAGCCTCTGGAGGCCGCATCGGTACCTCGTCGGTCTAGCCACTGACGCCCTATTCTGAGCCCTCTGCCACTGGCCCCGTCCTCCCCGACCCCTCCAGCCGACGGATCCTACCCTATTTCCTCCCCTTCGACCCTTTGCCGGCCTCCACCGACGCTATACGCCCCAATCATCCCTCCCCCTCCCCTTCAAGTATGTGGAGCCTTCCATCCCCTCTTCTAGAGTCTCAACAACCCCTCTCCCATGGCCCAACTGAAATCCCCTCTCAAACATCCCCCACCATCCCTAGCCAGCCCCTAGCTCCCTCCTACAACCCTTCCGGTACCTCTAAAACAGCCATTGATACCCTTTGGCTCCTCCAAACAACCATCCAGTCTTCCGACAACCACCACTCAACAACAGTTATTTTCTCAGATTGTCTCCACTACTCCTAGAATCATCAGATCTACAATTCTACGACAATAGATCCTTACTTTGCTAGACCCACATTTACTTTCATTTTTTCACATGTATGGATACACTTTTATTGCTTGTATTATCACGCTTAATTAATTTGTCTCTTTATTTCTCATAAGTGTGCATTCTCATTGCCCCACATTTTTTTGTAGCACTTTCAAATAGTTGAAATTGTTACATGTTAACCTAATTAGAACTTCAACTATTTATTGTGATGAAATGAACGAGATTTAACATTTTATGGTTTACTTAATTATGCGTTGGGAGTAATTGTGTGATTGAAGAGTTGCATTAAACGCGGGTTTATGTTTAACAATTATTAGTTCAATGGATTGCGTGCTTGCATTCTCTCAATTTTAGGGTTTGTCGAGGACCATTGCTTTCATCATGTGCTCGTTTGCATCGCATCTAGGGTTAGGACATCGTGCATCCGCCATCTATAGATTCTTCTTGCGTTAGTTGGTATCAGGGCTAGGTTCGAGCTTTGTTTTGATACGTAGTAGTAGAGTCTATAAGTTTCTTTACGATTAGTTATCATTGTCATTTTTTTTCTATTTGAGGATCCCGCGTCTATCTATTCCCGACCATAGAGCCCTTTCAGAGATATCCTCATGTTCTTACGACGATTATCCCCCTGTTCACACTACATCAGTTGCAAAATTCTTTTCTCCCCCTTGACGTGATTTCACTATGCTAGTGACGATCGCTATGATGATTATCATCGCCCTTATCCCCGTGCATGAATGTACCATGTTGGACCTGCAACACAACTTGATCACCTTATGGATGATTACTAGTAGGGTCATTGTTTTGAGGTAGACCTCGAGTGTAGGTTTTATGCAGTTGCTCCATCGTTAGACAGTTCATCGAGTTCAAAGTCTTTTTGGTTATTGATTCGTGGATATGAAGTATTATCTCGATTATTTTTAATTATTCGGTGAGCGTTGCATCAAATTTGCAAAACTTAAACTTCGCTTGCATTGCACCGCCACCTATAGATTCGTTTTGCGCCAGCATCCACACCCCCTTGTTCTCCTTGAAGCTTTATGGCGGGCAAACTGACCCCATGGAGGATTATGCGGTGGGATTGCAAAATTGCAACCTTCACTAAGCTGTGGGATTTCAGTTTTTCTTGACTTAGAGATCCATGCCTTTTGTTCTCACCCAATGAGCCCTCCCTATTCATCCGCTATCTGTCACTAATCTCACCAACCCTTATCTTCACAAGCAAAAACTAACAACAATAACATACCCTCCATAAACGAAACCAAGCAGTCAACATTCGTTCGAATATCTCACACCATACTTATTTTGTGATGACGCTTTTTTATGCAATGACATTGCTACCAAAAGCCATCATGGCTGGGATTTATTGAAACCCGACAATTGAGAAATTTGGTTAGCTCGCGGCCTCCCTACAAAATTTAGATCTTTCTTTTGATCAGTGGAATAAACATGCTTTTAAGGAGGAGAATGGTGTTTTGGATGCAATATTCCACATGCTTTTAAGGAGGACAATGGTGTTTTGGATGCAATCTGAAGGACAACTTATCTTATTTACCACCTTTATTAGTAGTTTTTTTTGGTGTTTCTGTAATTTGTCCTTTTGTCAAACTTACGTTTGGCGGAATGAAAAGGCCCTTGAGCGCGCTTCTTTAACCAAACTGACCTAATAGCTCTTCCAACACCAAACTGACCTAATAGCTCTTCCAACACCAAACTGACCTAATAGCTCTCCAAACAATTCCCCACCATCGGATCTTCTAAGATTGGATCGAACAACTCAGAAAATGTGCTTGAAAATTAATCACATCCCCGTACACAGCTTCACACATGGCTGTGTGCCAGGCCGTGTCACTTTACTAGAAAACCTGGAACTGTACATGGGCGTGAACATGGATGTGACTGCAGACACGCCCATTCGCCCAACCGTGTCAACAATCTATGACCTTCTCTGACTACAACCGTCCATGAATATTTTGTGGATATTTGGTAGCTCTTGATAGGAATTTAGGATTTGATGTCCATTTACAAGAATAAAGGTAATATATATACATATACAATAGAGGGTGTTTAGAACACCCAAGGTGAGCTTAAGTTAACTCTACCACACATGATGTACACTATATCTAACACCCCCCCCCCCCCACAAACTCACTGGGAATCATACATCGAGAGTTTGGACAGTAAATGAGCATGTTGGGTCCTCATGTGCGGCTTAGTCATCAAATCTGTAATCTGCTGCTCGGAATAAACATAAGGAGCAAGAGTGTCATGACCATAGTGATGAGGAGAATAGTGTCATCTGCTACCATGACACTAATGGCAAGCAAGACAGGCTGACGGGACAATAGGTGGGTGACATCATAGGTCATGTGAAATGAGGCTCCAGAGTCAAGCAACCAGTCGGAGGAAGAGATACTGCATGGGCGGAGGCAACCGGCAGAGAGGCAGAGACAGTAAAAGTATCCGGTGATAGCACAAAGGCAGAGGAGCGATGCAGAGACCCATGAGAGAGCTGCTGAGCAATCTGCTGGGAAACAGAGTGATTGTGCCATAATAGAGAAGTGAGCTGAAGGAGCACCAGGAGCACGTTATTGATCAGACTGCTGAGCCCTCTGAAGCTTGCGACACTCAGATTTGACGCGTCCAAGACACTGGCTATAGTGATAGCAGACGTGCTGGCGACGAGGGCCACCAGAATGAGCAGTAAAAGGCATCAGAGGACAAGGAACATGCCGTACCGACGCACTGTAACCCGACAAAGGCAACATAAGAGTACTTATAGGAGAGGACTGCGATGGAAGCTCAAGAGCAACAAGAACAGCATGAGTTAGCACCCTAGAAGGAGGAGCAGTGTCTAAGGAGTGTAGACGAGTCTCTTCAACAATTACCAAGGCCAGTGTAACGCTGAGAGAAGGTGGAGCATCTCGATGCAGAAGATGGGTACGAACATGCTTGAACTCAGGGCGTGAACACATAAGAAACTCATACATGCGCTGAAATCACGAACCCAAGATGTGTCAACACACTGAGGGCAAGTGGTGCAGGGAGGATTCATCTCATCACACTGATGCCAGAGGTCCAGGAGCTCAACAAAGAAGGCTTGCACAAACCGATCGCACTGGTAGCATATGCTAAGGGCCTGGAACAGAGAGTAGTGCAGGGCCTGACTAGATGTCATGTAGAGACGACACAGGTGATCCCACATCGCCTTGGCCGTAGGGAGCTAATACACGGTCATGCGAATGGGGAGCTCGAAGGACTGATAGATGACGACTATCGCGCGAGAGTCGTCCGAGCGCCACTTCGCCATGTTGGAGCATTGGACTAAAGCGACATTGCTAATTGTGGAAGAGTCGGTCACAATACTGGTAGCTGGTGGAGGCGGAGCAAGCTCAGAGCCGTCAATGTGGCTCCATAGATCTAGGCCACGGAGGATCACGTCGACGATGGCGGACCATGCCTTATAGTTTCGTCCATCGAGCATGACATTCACCTTCTGGAGAAAGGCAGAGCCATCAGAGCTGCAAGATTAGCTGGAAAAGATCGAGAAACTGAATGTAGGAGACGGGAGTGGCAAGAGATCGACCGGAGGCTGTAGGAGATGGCGTAGAACAATGGGCTGCAGCGAAAAACGACGGGCTATAGTGAAAAACAGATGGTTGCGCCGAGAAATAACGGCTTCGTGCAGAACTAGAGGTGCGGCTTCTGCGACAGAACTAGAGGTCGCGGAAGACAGAAAAGCGCGGCTTCTTTGGGCAGCAGAGGAGCGGAATCCAGAGACGAGGCGCGGCGTCTTTGTGCGGAAGAGGTTCCAAAATCAGAGAACTGGGAGAGGCGCGGCGTCTGCGACGGAATTGGAGGTCGTGATGGAACTGGAGGGTGTGGCGTTGCTGGCGGAAACTGAAGGTCGCGACTCTTGCTGACGGAAGATAGAGACACGGCATCGGAATCCAGCGACGGAGGCAGAAACGTGCGAGTGACATAAGCGAGGAGACGTGAGAGGGGAACGAAGCGGAGGAAACCCTATATGGGCTCTGATACCATGATAGGAATTCAAGATTCGATGTCTATTCATAAGAATAAAGGTAGTATATATACATGTGCAATAGAGGGTGTGTCGTGGCGGAACTGGAGGGTGCGGCGTTGTTGGCGGAAATTGGAGGTCGCGGCTCTTGCTGGCGGAAGATAGTGACACAACATCGGAATCCAGCGACGGAGGTAAAAACGTGCTAGCGACAGAAGCGAGGAGACGCGAGATGGGAACGGAGCGGAGGAAACCCTAGATGAGCTCTGATACCATGATAGGAACTCAAGTTTTGATGTCTATTCATAAGAATAAAGGTAGTATATATATACATGTGCAATAGTGGGTGTTCAGAACACCCAAGGCGAACCTAAGTTAACTTTACCACACATGATGTACACTATATCTTACAACTCTCTCCTCGGAATATTCCTGTTAGAGGCTCCGCTCAAGATAGTGCATAATAGCTCATCAAGTTTGGAATAACTATTTATAGTATTTCCAGCATAGAGTGTTGCCCTAGAATGACACGAAACCTATTAGGTCACCCCGAGTCGGTCTCGACACGTGTGAACATATTGCCTAATTATCCAACATATTCCACTGGCAACTGCGACATAGCTCCAATATCTATTCCAATCATCTCCTCTGTTGTAATATTTTAACATTATTGTAGGCTGTATATATAGCCATTGTTTACCCTAATAATGAATTAACGTTATTAGCGACTTGGTACCAGAGGCGGGGGGGGGGGGGGGGCAGGGTGCTTAGAACTGACATAGGAGTTTGTTGATAAGACAAACAAGTCCTTCACTCTCCTTCCTATATGAGCAACATCAGCCTTAACCGCTGATACGTTGCGAAGGAACTTCACTTCTGTTGGCCCAAACAGAACGTGATAACCAGCATCAACCGCATTGGTCACAGAGAAGAGGTTTTTCTTCATACCCGGTACGTGATAAACACTCCTTAACGTGAGTGGCCCCTTATCACTACCCACCGTTACTATACCCTTCTTCTCTACTGCATGAACAGTATTATCAGCAGTAATAATCAATGTTGTTAAGATCTCGATTTAGATCAGACGATCTTACGAGTTTTACGAAGAAAACGAGTCACGAGTTAGGCTGGAACGGGTTCCCTCCAAAATCGCCAGGATCGGCGTTTAAGATCGTAGGATCGTGCGATCCTACAATCATTTTCGATCCAGCGTAATCCCGCGCATCCCTATTTCTTCCCGATCGTAAGATACTCCTGATTTCATTGCCGAACTTGATGGCGCTGCAGAAGAGGACGAAGAGGCAGAGCAACTGAAGGTTGAAAGAGATGAAAATGCTTTTGGGGAAAATGTAAATTTTGACTTGAGTGATTTTCTTTAAAGTAGGATTGAACACTATTGACTTTTTGGAATGTAATATTTTAATGTGATGGTATGGTATGCGAGTATGCGACTATACATCTATGTCTTTTATATTAATATTTTGATGTGATGGTATCATTGGTAATTTGGTATGGTATGAAATATTATATTTTTATTTGATGGTAGGTAGATTAATACATATTTCTCATGCTTTTGATTTAATTTTTATTAAAATACGATCTTGCGATCCGTGTCGATCCTATGTTTTACGATCTTAGGGATGCCTCCCGATCTTAGTTAAGATCTCGATCTTCACAACATTGGTAATAATAGCTTCATTACCTGAGTATGCCTGCAGCGAAGAGAATTTTGACATATCTCCGGTGAGGTGATGACCACACCCGGAGTCAACGATCCAGTCGTCCTCCATGTCACCAGTGGACAAAGCACGGACACAAGTGCTCGTCATGAATGCTCCACCCCAGCCAGCTTCCTCCTTGCTAGAGGAGGCTTCCTCCTTGCCTGCAGTATGCCCAGGCTGCAGCTTGACCTTGCAGTCTCGCTTGAAGTGGCCTGGTTGATGACACCTGAAGCATTTCAGGTTCTTCTTCCAATCCTTCTTAGGAGCAAGGCTCCCCTCCTGCTGTTTAGAAGATGAAGATTCATCTCCAGCCGCAGTCTGCTTCTTCTTCCCTTCCCATCTCTTCTTCTTCTTCTTCTCAATGAAGAGAGCATCACTAGCTCCTTCAGAGACCGTCACCCCGGCCATCTGTCTTGCCAAGCTCTCCTGCGAGGCAAGCAGATTCTCCAGCTCCAGAAGAGAGGGCTGAGTAGCCCAGCCTTGAACAGAAGTAACGAAGACCACATACTCCTTTCGCAGACCGCGGATTATGTGCCTCTTCAGCTTAGCCTCGGAGATCGGCTCATCAGGATCAAGAGCAGAGAGCTCAGCACACAAGCTCTTCATCTTCAAGAAGAATTTGGAGATAGAAAGATCTCCCTGAGTTGCCTTAGCCAACTCATTCTCCAAGAACTGTAGCCTTGCTACATTCTTTCTATTGAACAACCCATCAAGGGAAGTCCAAATCTCAGCAGCAGACTCACATCCTAAGATGTGATCAAAGAGTTCAGGTGACACCGCCCGCTTGAGAGCAAACTCAGCCTTGGCATTTGTCTTCCTCCACACTCTCACTTGCTTAGCTGTTCCAAACTCAGCAGTTAATTCTACTTGATCATCTCCACCGACGACCTCCCATAACTCCTCACCCAGAAGATAGCTCTTCATGCACGACTTCCACTTCTTGAAGTTAGTCGGCGTCAGAAGCTCAATACCAAGACCTCTTGCAAAACCACCGTCCATGGCGCTAACTTGGTTATCTTTCAGAAGCACACAGAGCAACAACAAAGCTTGTTGATCACCGCTCAAGCAACTGAACCTCCCTCTGATACCATGTTGAATTTTCTCAAGTTGATCAACAAGGTAGCCCAAACACCAAATTAATATCTTCGGCACTACCCAGATCACAACTTGAACCGCGAAAAGTAGGAAGCAACTTAGATAACCAAACACACAGACAGAAGCAAGCAGATCAAAATTTTATTCAACTTCTTTACAAGGCGAGGCATACGTGGCGAGACATGATTTCGCCAGTATGAAAAAGCAGAAAAACAAGCCGGGCGGATAGAACACTGAGACCGCCGAGTCGGCCGAGACCGCCGAGTCGGCCGAGACCGCCGAGCTCGCCGAGTCCGCACACCGCCAAACTGCTGAAGCCGAACAACAACAAGGAGTCCGCGAAGACCGCGAGGTCGCACGGACAACCCGTTATTCGCCTAACTGCTGCTGAACAGAGGAACAGACCGCCTATCCGCCGAGACCGCGAGGTCGCGCGGACAGAGAAGAAACTTGAGATAAAACTGATGCTGGTAACCGCCAATGCAGCCCGCTAACTCCAGCGGTCAGAACCAAACTCCTGGTTTGACACTGCTAGCCGCGCCACCTGCACACAGAAACCGGTTAAGCAAACAGCCCGCGCGGATACAAAAACCGAGTCCGCAGCCGACACTCAAGCCCAACTTACTGTTCACTCTGCTACCAAATGAGGTGCCGGGGGGTCCTATTTATAGGCCGGGTGAGGAGTGTGGTCACCACCCTATGAGATAGAGACACCGCCCCTTGGTCGCGACTTGCAATGCCATCTCGCCGAGTCCGCCCGCTAAAGGTCAACCAACCCGCCAAGTCCAGGCGAGAAGCGACCTGCTCATGGCAGTCCGCCTTAAGCAAGACAACCCGCCAGACCGCAAGCACCAGCCCGCATCCACAGGCAACCCGCCTGGATACTGCGGACACTGCGAAAACCAATTCCATCTCGCGCAGTCCGCGACTACTGGCACAAGCCCAGTCACAGCGGAAACTGCGGAAACCAACTCCACAAGCGCAAGACAAAAGAAAGCGCGAGCTCGGCGGATACAAAGTCCAGTCCGCCAGCTCCAAGCCCAGACCGCGGCTACCACAACTTCAAAGAAGAAGTGCGGACTCCAAGCCCAGTCCGCACAGGCCGCGCACACTACCTTACAGAGCTCTAACCCACTGCCGGACACGACCAGTCCGCGCAGTCCGCAAAGCCAGCCCACAGCTAGCTACCCAGGTCGCCACCCAACTACCCGCCGGACAAGAGCCAGTCCGCGCGGTCAGTCCGCCCAGGTCGCCCGGACTGCCGATCACCCCCACTTTCACTTCACCAATTTCAACATGGATGACAAGTTCGATCAGCGGAGAGCCCTACTTCTTTCTGGTATGACGATTCCTACACTCACGGAGAACATCTCTGCCATGATTCAGGAGGAGACACGTCTGAAATTGCAGACAAGGACAGGAGAGTCCACGAATGTGAAGCCAGCACTGGCGGTTGTTGCACCTGGTATTACAGGACAGAGGGAAGAAACTCGACAGTGCTACAACTGTTGCGAGGTCGGCCATCTGAGGCAACCATGCTCCAAGCCACCTAAGGCGAGAGATTTGGGTGGTGGACGGGGACGTGGATGTGGTCGTCCCTGGGGTGGCAGAGGAGGCCATCGAGTCAATTTGGGCATGCTTGAAAGTGCGGAGGAACTTGGTGTTATCTATATATAGGTGCAGACCCTACTTAGTATGATGGAGGGCATCAAGATGAAACAGACGGGCGGGGGGAGCAGAGATAGAGTTGGGGGGTTCGCTATGTATGCCCACCCATCTAATGGATCTCTCGCTCTGGCTTCTATATCCTCTTCCAGGACATTAGACTGGATCATCGACTTAGGCGCATCACGCCATGTGACAGGAAATGCAGGCGAGTTCTCCTCCTACACTCGGCTGGCCACTGCAGATTACATCAAGACGACGGACGGTACGTTCCAACCAGTGGTCGGTAAGCGTAGTGTTAATTGTTCAGGTTCAGTGAAACTATCTAATGTTTTGCATGCTCCTTCCTTCCCAATTAGTCTTTTATCAATTAGTTTCATAATCATTCAATTGAGATGTGTTGTTTATTTTGATATTCCCAAGGTGACTTTCCAGGAGAAAGGGACGAGACAGATACTTGAGACTGGGACTTGACATGACGAGCTGTTGTATCTGGATCGGGAAGGATTGGATGCGACTCTAATCTCCGTGGTAGAGACAACGAGAGTTAGAGGACAGAAGATGAGTGCAGAGGATATGCTGATACTCCATCGCAGACGGTTGAGGCACCCCTCCTTCAGGACTGTAGCTAGATTATTTCCTGCTCTTTTTGAAACAACAAATAAAACCAAATTGATGTGTGATGCTTGTGATTTAGGTAAGCTTACTTGGAGTTTGTACGTTAGTACGAGCCGAAAAAGCTCTTCTGTTTTTGATGTTATTCATTCTGGTGTCTGTGGACCTTGTACTGTAAACTTTTTGAATGGTTATAAGTATTTTATTACTTTCATTGATTGTGCATCTCGTGTTAGTTATTACTCGACTATATTTGATGAAAAATAAAAGTGAGGTACTTACCTGCTTTCGAGATTCCCATAAGCTCGTATAGACACAATACACTGCGGTGATTAAGGTACTAAGGTCAGATAATGTGACAGAATACATTAACAAGGCAATGAAGGATTACTTATCAGCTATAGGATATTGCACCAGACCACATGTGCCTATACACCAACACAGAATGGAGTGGCAAAGAGGAAGAACAGACACCTTCTGGAGGTGGCAAGGAGTATGATGCTAAACATGAAGGTGCCTCAGTGCCTATGAGGTTATGCCGTGTTAACGGCAACACAGCTGATCAACATGATGCCATCACATGTCCTAGGGTGGAAGTCTCCGTATCAGCAGTTGCAGGGACATAATGGGGGGATACTTCCCTTGAAGGTGTTTGAGTGTGTGTGCTTCGTGAAGGACAATAGGCCGGGTGTCGGTAAGCTTGATGCAAGGGCAATCTAGTGCACGTTTGTGGGCTACTCTCGTACACAGAAGAGTTACATGTGCTGGAGCCCAGTTGAGAGAAGATGCTTTGTGAGCATAAATGTTCACTTCAGAGAGCTAGAACAATACTACCGACAAGAGGGAGTCCCACCTACATTAGACTCCTCAGATAAAGAAAGTATGAGGCTAGAAAGAGAAATGTTGGTGACAGATCTGGGAGTATGGCAGGGAGGATTTGCGGAGGAGGAGCACGAGAGTGATGGTGAGCAGGAAGAGGAGGTTGAGGAGCAGAGGCAAGATGTGAGACCTACAGCTTAAGGGGAACTGTTGACATACAGTAAAAGGAGGAAGCTGTCAGCAGTACCAGATCCAGTGTCGGTGCCCAGTCTAGCTCCTAGTTCCTTGTCTGCGTCGCCCCCTTCTCCTGGAACACCTACACCTCCACAAGCCTCAGGTGATATCATTTCTCCTCTCCCTACTTCTTCTCTTATGTTACAGAAGACTACTCGCAGCAATGCGGGAATCCCTCCTGACAGATATGGTTGGGACCTTGTGTCCTTTGTATCTTATGATCATATCTCCCTTACACAGGGAGCATTCATTGCATCTTTGGATAGTGTTATTGTACCTAACAATTGACAGGTCGCCAAAGACGATCCGAAATGCAAGGCAACAATGAAGGAAGAGATGAGGGCTCTTGAGAAGAACAAGACCTGGGAGCTGGCGCGGCTGCCAAAAGACAAGAAAGTCGTTGGGTGCAAGTGGGTGTTCATCGTAAAGCAGAACCCAGATGGACAGGTTGAGCGCTACAAAGCTCAATTGGTTGTCAAGGGGTACAGTCAGACCTATAACATAGACTACGACGAGATGTTTGCACCAGTTGCAAAGATGAGCATTGTTAGGACTCTCATCAGCCTGGTAGTGAACGGTGGATGACTGCTACACCAACTAGATGTGAAGAATGCATTCCTTCATGAAGATCTAGCAGAGGAGATGTATATGGAGATATCACCAGGATTTGGTACGGCCAAGACAGAAGGCAGAGTCTGCAGACTGAAGAAATCCCTCTATGGGCTAAAACAGCCACCCCACGCATGGTTCGACAGATTCAGGAGACCAATGATTGGGATGGTGTATCGCAGATCAATGCAGATCACACTGTGTTTGTCAGACATAATGAAAGTCACACCACCATGCTTGCAGTGTATGTGGACGGCATGATCATTACCGGGGATGATGAGCAGTAGATTGGCCGCCTCAAGGGGCCCGTAGGCAAGGAGTTCTAGGTGAAAGACCCGGGCCTTCTTCGATATTTCCTTGGGATCGAGATCGCATATGAGGCCGAGGGAATAGTCTTTTCCCAAAGAAGATTCGCGTTGGATCTCCTCACTGAAACTGGGATGTTGAGGTGCAAACCTGCTGCGACGCTAATCGATCAAAGGTGCAAACTGGGGGCAGAGGCCGGAGAACCAGTAGATCGGGAAATGTACCAAAGGCTAGTCGGGAAGTTGATCTATTTGAGCCACACTCGCCCGGACATCTCATTCTCTATAAGCGTGGTGAACCGGTACATGCATGACCCGAGGAAGGGCCATATGGATGCAGTGTACCAGATTTTGCGATACTTGAAGAGTGCCCCTCGAAAGGGGCTGACCTTCAGAAGGAATGGGCACGTGTGGATTGAAGGCTATTGCGATTCTGACTGAGCAAGCTGTGCGGATGATAGGAGGTCTACCTCAGACTATTGCATATTTGTGGGAGACAACCTCGTCTCATGGAGGAGCAAGAAGCAGTCGGTAGTGGCTAGATCGACAACAGAGGCGGAGTGCAGAGCTCCTGTGGCTGAAAGGAATGCTTGAGGAGTTGAAGCTGTGGACCAAAAGAACATGATGAAGCTGTGGTGTGACAGTCAGTCAATCATCAGTATTGCAAACAATCCAGTCCAACACGATCGTACCCAACATATATAGATTGATAGATTTTTTTTCAAAGAAAAGCTCAACAATGGACTACTGGAGTTGAACCACCTGTCGACCAAGAGGTAGGTTGCAGACTGCTTAACCAAGGGACTCAGTTCAGAGGAGATGATCAGGGGTTGTAACAAGATAAGCTTAGTAAATATCTTCCGCCAATCTTGAGGAGTTTTGTAATATTTTAACATTGTTGTAGGCTATATATATAGCCATTGTTTACCCTAATAATGAATTAACGTTATTAGCAACTTCCTCCATCCACAACCAACACAACATAGGCTCAACCCAACCTGCTTGCATTATATTGTAGCTAGGAAAGATGGTGTTATCTGCTATCTATTTGTCCCGCGCATTCAAATCTTTCAACTGACAATAGGTGGACATGATTTCCCAAAATACCTTGCCGTAGAAAATTCCGGAGAACCCTGAAAAGTGTAAAAACCAAGTAAACCTCAGCATATGATTCAAAGCAGTGCTACAGCTTGAGTTAATTATCAATATTTCTGCAGTACCTGTGAAATGATTCTTGCACTTTAAAATGTTTGAGACATGATAATTATGTTTCTTTTGCTTTTATTCTACTCCTCCTGTCCCCGTCCTTCTTGATGCCATGTGAAGCTTGAAATCATTGTTTCTTTAATGTGTTTAAGTGGTTATGTTATCACTGATGATGGCTTATTACAACAACACTCAAGCCTTTATCCCACTATAGTGGGGTCGGCTATATGGATCCTTTGTCGTCATTGTGCTCTATCTTTTGTTACAATTTCACTAATGCCTAAGTACATCATGTCTCATAAGGGTGACTAAATTTTACACTGACCGTCTACCTAACACAACCCTCATCATTTTTCATGCGGGCTTGGGACCGGCATAGGCTTGAGTCATATAGCTGGTGCTGTTCTCTTTTCTCTCTAGTGTAATAATACAAAAAAGCTTGTAATTTTTAAGGACATACTTATATTATTTTAATAATGCAACTCCCATCTCATTCTTATTACCAATGAGTTTATATCATAAAGAATATATGGCATCGTGATGCAGTCGAAGGCTTGGGTGTTGAAGGCGAGTTTCTTGAGTCCGGGTTCCGAACCGCGACCGGGACCAATGAGAATACACCATACAACGGGCCCCACGCAAAAATGTTATGCTCACACCGCACCGTTCTCGGCAGGACCCAATGTATGGTGGATTTCATGGGTTTCCATTGGTCCCAGACGCCAGCTGGCGCCCAGGACCCGGATGCAAGTTTTTCTCGTGTCGAAGACGGGAGGAAATGTAGGCGGATGTTTTCTATGAAGAATTAGTGTTGTAGAGCGAAGGAAATGTAGGCGGCTATCCGTAGAAGACAAAAACTGAAGGAGGATTCATTACTTGTGCTTTAAACTGATCGTCATTCAAGACATCTCACATGCTTAGCCGGAACCTCATAATATTGAAGTTTTATTAAAAGTGATTAATCCCTCCTTGTTATTGTTGAAGGTTTACGCAGGAGCTTGGACTGCGGTTTTGGTTTCACTGGATAATGTTGGAATCTGGAATTTGCGATCGGAGGATCTGGATTCATGGTATCTGGGGCAGGAGACATACATTAGCGTCGTAAATCCTGAGAGCACTAACAGAACTGAAATGCCAGTTCCAGATAATGCCCTCTACTGTGGCCTCCTCAAGGACAAACAACAGTATGTTCTCTGCTATTTCCTTTTACTTTCTCCTTGCTACATTTGGGGCACTTTTGTCCCCCACCGCCTTAGGCTCCGTTTTGCATGGTGGTGGCGGTCATGAATACAGAGGTTAAATTGTCATTCGTTAGCGCCCACTTAAGGAACTCCATTCATTTTTATGTTCAAATAGATGATGTTTGTTAGGGTGATCTTTAATGAATGACGATTTAACCCATGTGTTTACGACCGCCACCACAGTGCTAAACGGAACCTTAGTCAGCACCAAAACGGAGTCTTCGCTGTTTTGGCCACCGCCCAGAGTGCAAAATCGCATGTTTTGAGGCGAATGCTCTCCTGTGTTTGGGTGAATTGTACAGAATCCTTACAAGCAGAGCCCCCCCCCCGGAGTGCTAAGTAGCATTTGATGTTTGATGATAAAATCCCTATAAAACATCAAAATCTCTCATTTTTCAAAAAATCAATTTAAAATAAAATATTCAAATTGAAGAAAAAAAATATTAGGATTCCAAATATCATATTTTTGATTTAAAATTTGGGCTCCGTTTGGGGGGACTTTTATTCACCGGTCAAGCGGTCACGACCGCATGAACCGGACCTTAATTTTCTCCGGTTCATGCGGTCGTGACCGCTTGACCGGTGAAAATAAGTCCCCCCAAACGGAGCCTTGATCGTCTTGACGGTAAAATACTATCAAATACTAACGGTCTCATTGTATATCATATTTTCTATATCAAATCAAATCGATCCCGGATTTGACTCCGCTTTATGTTGGCGATTTTCAGGGATCAGTCGCCGCACGCCCAGGGCCTAAATTCGTCGTCCGTGCTTAAGAGTATGAGCGGCATTCTGCTCGGAGCGATGATGCTCATAACCACATTGCCGGCGTTCCTCTAGCCGGCGGGAGAAAACTCTCCTATCTTTCTGGGATATTTTGAAACCCTTTTGAGAAGCGTAGCGTCAAGGTTTGTCGATTTGGTAGGATTTTTAACTGTGAGCAGCAGATTCGTGTTATTGTGTTTTTCTAATTTGTGTTTGTTTAGGTCATTCATGAATCATTATGACACATTTGGTAGGATTTTTAACTGTGAGCAGCAGATTCGTGTTATTGTGTTTTTCTAATTTGTGTTTGTTTAGGTCATTCATGAATCATTATCACACATTTTTTCATCGTTTATTTTATTTTAATTAATTATCACTTCTTCAACTGTTGTTAACTCATTTGTGTTTTCTTTTTAACTAATGAAGCTGCTGTCTTTCTATTGTCTGGCTTGTTTGACTATTCATATACATTTTGTTTATATTCAGTTAATAAAGTAAGAGGCTCCCGTTTTTAGGTTTTTTTTTTACATTTTTAAGTAAATAGAAATACACTATTTTTATTTTTAAGTTACTTTAATGTTTTTTTTATTAATTTTAAATACTAAAATGATGGTTTACTATTGAGTGTTTTTCCTCTAAAAAAGTTGTTATTGCGAAAAAAATTATTATTTGCAATTGCAGGAAACATGTGGTAGTGTAGGGATTCCATAATGATCTTGAGGTTAGAGTGTTACATAAATTTTTTGTTGTTCTTGGTTTTGAAATATTCAGAAATCCGCTCACTTGTATTCGCATCTGTTCTTGATCTAGTGAAAATATAGTAGTAATGCTGTAGCTGTGGACGTAGCTTATCTTGAGGTGAATCGTTTTCTTTCGTTTAATCGTGCTATTCACATTTTCCACAACTTGATTAGGAGTCTAAGGAGAGGCCCGTAGACATGTGAGCTCAATTTCTGTTGAAGCTCTTTTAGGCCAAAAAAAAAACAATAGAGAGAACAAATTGAAAACCCAGTAATAATAATAATAATAATCACAGACATTATGAATAGTTGAATATCAAGTAGTATGAATCATTATGTGTTTAGTGTTATCAACCGTCGGTTTCTGTAAAAATCGTGATTGATCGAAATATGATTGCATATTAATAAATACAGTCGTTTTTGAATACAAACATATTTTCGTCAAAAAATGCTTTCTCGCAGGATATCGGACGGTTGTATGAGTAACACACTGTATTTAAAAGATGCAAGTATATACCTAAATATTTTCTGATAAAGAGGGTGCTTCAATTGCTTGTCACGCTCCTCAATAGGCACGTTGCTCTTGGGATTTGGTACATTAGTACTACTAGAATTGTAATTGAAGGTTAAATTTAGGCATTGGAGATGCCCTCCAACTTGGGCCGTTTGGCAGCGCGTTTTGGCGCCCGATGTCAATATTGATGGATATCCGTGGTTTTCATTCGCGGGCATGCGGTGGAACCACCATCATGGCACAGTTAAGATTGCGGAGCCACGATCGGTCGTACTGCTGGCCACTTTTCTGGAGTAAACTTCACTCTAACCCTAAACCTATGGATTACAATTCTATATATTAATAATTCACCCATGACTCCATGTTCCGCCGCTTTTGCTCCTCAGTTGCCAGCTGAGATGAAACCATTTGCGCGGTGGCGACGGTCTTTAGCATGGTGGTTATGAATCGGCGTTCGTGAACGCCCGACCTCACCTAAAAAATTTCATCCACTTTTTTTGTTCTAAACTGGTCTTTTTTCTTGGTGACGGTCATAATATTTGTCATGTCAAACATACATTCTAAAATGGTGGCGTTTTTGCCCAAACTCACCGGAACAATAAAGCCTAAACCCTAAATTTTTGCTCCGGTGAATTTGGACAAAAACACTAACCTTATAGAATGTGTTTGGCATGCCACCACCAAAATAATAAAACTAATTTTGAACATAAATGTAGATGGAGTTCCTGAGGTGAGGTCGCGCTTTCAAGAGCAACGACGGTTCATAACCATCTTGTTCATGACCGCCACCGCCGAGCCAAACAGAGCCTAATTATCATGGGACAAGCAAAGGAACATTCAGTGCACATTTAAGAGTGGAAATTGATGGAGAAGGCCCCGAAGAGATCGAAAGGAGGACGATAATTAAGGGTTGATGCCAAGTCAAGTTCAAGTGATTTGAGATCGGGCCAATATTTACTCGGCCGGGAATGACACTCGAAATTGAACCAACACAACTCGTTCCAAGCAATTTTTTTCTTTATTCGGAGCAATCATCACTAAACTCCTTTAGCAAGTGTTTAGACTTTATGATTTTTAACGAGTACTTTTATGTGCAAATCAAATATGACTATTTGCATACTTGAAAAAAAACTTTGCTTTAATATATTTTTATTCTTTGTAGTATTTAGGTGCAGCCCGGGCTCAAGAAAGAAGATTTTTTTACCGTGAGGTTCAGGTTTCCTGCCGTTCTTTTTCCCGTAACCGCAAGGAGAAGAAGCGGCGCAACCCGACCTCCACCATTTTGTCGGACATTTCTTCTCCCTCCTGCCAGAATCCAAGGTACGTCGGCCCCCCTTTTGCGATTTCAATTCCCTCTGGCCAGAACCCTAAAGCCCTTCTCATTCCCAAATATCGCCTTTTCCAGTTCGCGAAAACGCCTACGCGGGTCATATTCCGGCAGCATCCGGTGACATCCCGCGGCATCCAGCGGCATTTGGAGGCATCTGGCCGCATCCAGCGGCATTTGGAGGCATATGGCGGCATCCGACGGCATTCCGGCGGCATCTGGCTTGTTACAGTCCTATTCCGGCTTGCTACAGTGAGTTCATTTGCATACTGTGCTTTTTCAGTGCTTGCATTTACAATTTCAGTAATTTTAGGGTTGTTAACAATGGGTTCATTTGCTGGAAGATGAACTATTTTCGGGCTTGTGAATTTTTTTTTGTTTTTATAATTGATCTGCACTTAACATTTTGACTTGCACTTAACATTGCTTTTTTAAATTTGAAATTGTTAATATGACAATTAAATAATTAATATATAATCAATTCTGGCGCATTCTATTCATATTTCGAGCCTGTTCGAATTTCGCTTGAAATCGACTCAAAACTTGAGTCGAGTCAAATGAAATAGAGTTAAATTGGGTTGAATCAATTGTAACGAATCTCTGAAGCTAGAAGCTTCGAGAAAAGGTCGAAAACTCCGTTAAACTTTTCGGATCACTGCTTTCCACGCAAAAACACCTTTTGGATCGCCGGAAAACCAAACGCGTCTGAAAAAGCGGTCATACCCAAACAGCCCCTAAATTATCATTAATAGAGAGGGGGGATGAATGTTTAGGCAGTGCATGCACAGTTGAAAGGCAAATGCGGCGGCCGCATGAGAGGTTGGAGCATGAATTAATGATGCAAACTTAGCCTGCAAACAGACGCTTCGTAACCCGGCAAATTAATGCAATAATGGGCGGCCCCACAATTATCACACGTGGCCGATCTTTGATTACCCGCTGCATGCGCTTGACCTTCTTTGCATATTGCTAGGCAGCAAATAATTCGACAACTAAATTCTAAACTCTTAACCAACTCTACACCTTTTGATTTAAATCATTTAAATTAGTTTTTTTTTAATTCTAATTTGTTAACCATGTTTTGTGATATATAGACCAGTCAGCTGTCACGCAATCGTCTTATTCTAGCGGTAGGATCACAGATCGGGCAGCTATCAGACCGTCGGTCTTTGTAAAAAATATTCTGTTGATCAAAATATAATCGTATATCAATAAATATGGTTGTATTTTACTACAGTTTTATTTTCGGCAAAAAAAAATACTTTGTTGTAGGATCACATATCTGACAGTTGTTCGAGTAACGCATCATATTTAAGGTGCGAGTATGTACCTTGTTGCGATCAACTCAACCCTCCTGATAGACCGGATTAAACCAGATCGTCTTAGCCCGTTGAGCAGTCGAGCGCGCACACAGTCACTAAATAAGTAGGAGCACGCACGACAATTTAAACGTGGAAAAACTCATTAAATTGGTAAAAAAAAAAACCACGTGACCGGTATGGTGTCGATCAAATTTCACTATTGGCGGCTGTTTACATATCATGCAGAGAACTGAGGGCGACAGATCTCTCATTTTTACTAAATGTAGGTCATTTTTATTTAATGATAACCCCCCACAAGTCATGACGGTTAGTGAGTGGTTATCAACGAAATGGACGACGGCGATCACAGCGGAATGATCGGACGGCGGAGAGGTCTGCTACGATAGAGCGACCACCTCACCGGTGGACGGCCGCCGGCGAGGGGAGAGGAAGAGCCGTGGCCGTTGGGAAAACCGACCGCGGTGGGAGAACTCGTGGGAAGGGGCAGCCGGGATCGGACGCCCCTCGCGGGCGCCGTCCCGCGGGCGCCGTCCCGCGGGCGCCGTCCCGCGGGCGCGGGAGGCGGCCGCGAGGGTGGGGTGGCGCCTCGCAACTACGAGAGGTGGCCGTGGGGAGGCACAGCTGCATGCAGCATGCCCCTTGCAGGCGGTGACCGCGGGGAGGGGCGGCCTGGCACAGCCGCCCCTCGCGGGTGGCGCCCCTCGGCCGCGGAAGGCGTACGCAAGGAGGGGCAGTCGGGTCTCTGCCTGTCATTTCCTCGCCGGTCGGCCCTCTGCCGTCCAATCGCCGCCACACGATCTCCACCATCCAGTGTGAGGGTAACCACATGCATAACCACCATTGTAACCACCCATTATGGGTGGGTACAAATAGTCGAAATTATACAGGTCTGTGTGTTGTAAGAGATAATAAAAATACGTTTCTCGAATCATATTAAAATGACTTGCTATTATAATATCTCTGGTAACGGTCCGCGCACGGATATTTGTGTAATCAGAGTAACCATCCATGGGGACTCTAAATAAGATCCCAGACCCTCCCCTCCATTTCCATCTTCTCCTCCCTGAATTTTCTCCTACACACTTCTTGTTGGGATTCGAAGCGGTGCTGAAGTGCAGAATACCTGATGCTAGCACAAGTAATAATAATAGAAAACACAAAGGCACAAACAGAACACCAGAATAACGTGGTTCCCGCTGAATGACTACGTCCACAGGCGAAAATGACAGTCACAATCTCATTCAACACAAAATACACAGTGTTACAAATGGGGATAAATTACCCCTATACAAAATGAGATAAAAAAAATGACTCCCGGATACCTTGCGGCAAAACGGCCAAAGAAAGAGGATGTCCCTCAAGGCCAAGCACGGCGGCAACCCAAACTCCGATGACGTCTCCTCCCAAATGGCAGCAGGCAGCCGCCCCTTTCCCAATCTCGGCACAGCGGCAGTGGCGTCTTCACACGACGACGACGGCGGCCCTTCCTCCACAAACCAAGCGGCGGCGGCGGCAGCCCTTCCACACAGCAGTAGCGGCGGCGGCAGCCCCTCCACACAGCAGTAGCAGCGGCGACAACCCCTATACACAGCAGCGGCGACGCTCTCCTTCGTGAGAGACAACGAGAGAGAGAGAGAGAGATGCAAAGAGAGAGAGAGAGTCGGCTAGGGTACGAGAGCAAAAGATTTTTGTCGGGCGGTTATATAGAATTAAAACTAGAAATATATATAAATATATATATTGCCTAATTCAGGAAATCTGAATAAAGGAGGCAGAAAAAGGAAGGTTGCAACCTGCTTTTCCGAGGTTGCAACCTTTCTGCCAGACTTTTAAAAATTTCAGAAAATTTGCCATTTTAATTTCCTTGCGCGCCCGGAGGTTTGGTACATGCTTGGGGAGTTAATGAAGGCAAAAACCTAACAAACTCCACCTGCCGAAATAACTCCAACCAACCAAGTTGCCACCAAGAACGATGCAAATCGCATAAACTGAATCTGCTCCCGCCAAGGGCAGATCAAGTGAACTCTTTCAATCTGAGTGGTACACAAACTGGACTGATGTGACTACTCCAGAAATGCTCCACCTGAAGCAAAGGTCTAACTGCTCCACCTCCAGCGGTGGTCTCCCAAAGCAAAAAAAAATATCACAGACTCCAGAAATTATGTGCGCGGGGAGAGAAATGATAAATGCAAACACATCAACAATTGAATGCACACAAAACTGATCTCAACATGGATAAAGGGAACCCCTATACGAGCTAATCAGGAAATGTTGATTAGATACACACACTAAGCTCATGTGACGAAGGAGTAACAATGAAAGAGCTTAGGTACTAGGGTGAAACAAAAGCATTCATACAACGGAGTAATGACCGGAATAAATAACCCAAAAACAGGTTATAAGAAAGATAACAAGAATAACATGAACATAATGAGGGGAAAGGAAAACAAGCAACATAGGGAACAAACGGAACAGGAAGCACAAACATATAAGCGGAAAGTAGAAGAGCAGAGAGAATGATGACCTAGATGAGGTTATCCCCCACATCCTCAAAGCACCGGGATATGTCAGACTTCCCCTTTTCATCACCAGTGCTCTTCCCTTTTTCTTTGTTCTGAAGCTTCCAGCAGTCCTTGATCACGTGATCCTTCTTCTTGCAGTATTTGTAGTATAAATCTGAACTGCCATTTGACTTAGACTTGCCCCCTCTATCAGAACCAGAATGACCCCGAGAGTATAGAACGGAGTCTTCAGTAACACAAGAACCTGAAGACTGCTTCCGGATGTCATCTGAGAGTAGGGCCGCAGTCACCTCTTCCAAGTCCAAGACGTCCTTACTGTAGGTAAGGGTAGTAACCATTCTCTCATAGAGCTTTGGAAGAGAGTTCAAAAGGATCACTGCTTTATCCTCTTCATCCACCTGAATATCCATGCTGAGACACTCCGATAACAATCTGTTGAAACTGTTCAGGTGGTCATGAATAGAGGATCCCTCCTTCATGCTAAACTTGTACAGCTGCTGCTTGAGGTAGATCCGGTTGGGGAGAGACTTTTTCATATAGGTACTCTCCAACTTTGCCCAAATGCCAGAGGTAGTCGTCTCTGAAAGAACTCCATAAAGCACGTCATCATGTAAGCAAAGTTGTATGGTGGACAACGCTTTGAGATCCATGTCCTCCCACATACGATCAGAAACCTCAGCATCCTTATTGGTCTTGCCCAATAGGGCACGGTGTAAGCCTTCTTTTATAAGTAGTGCACGAACTTTGACCTGCCATAGACCAAAGTTTTGTTTCCCGTCAAACTTGGCCACAACACCAGGAATAGACAAAGCCATCGAGAACGGAACGCAGAAACTGCACGGAACACAAAACTTGAGTTGGCGACCTCAGCAGTGCACAACCAAGGGGGATAGCTAGCGGACCAACGGTCGTAAACTACCGCACCTAGGTGTACACTCGAGATCGGAAACAACTCGTCCTTTAAACAAAGGTGTCAGCCCGGAACCTGGCTCTGATACCACTTGTTGGGATTCGAAGCGGTGCTGAAGTGCAGAATACCTGATGCTAGCACAAGTAATAATAATAGAAAACACAAAGACACAAACAGAACACCAGAATAACGTGGTTCCCGCTGAATGGGTACGTCCACGGGCGAAAATGACAGTCACAATCTCATTCAACATAAAATACACAGTGTTACAAATGGGGATAAATTACCCCTATACAAAATGAGATAAAAAATGACTCCCGGATACCTTGCGGCAAAACGGCCAAAGAAAGAGGATGTCCCTCAAGGCCAAGCACGACGGCAACCCAAACTCCGACGGCGTCTCTCCGACGACGGCGTCTCCTCCCAAATGGCAGCAGGCAGCCGCCCCTTTCCCAATCTCGGCACAGCGGCAGTGGCGTCATCACACGACGACGGCGGCGACCCTTCCTCCACAAACCAAGCGGCGGCGGCGGCAGCCCTTCCACACAGCAGTAGCGGTGGTGGCAGCCCCTCGACACAGCAGTAGCGGCGGAGGCAGCCCCTATACACAGCAGCGGCAACGCTCTCCTTCGTGAGAGACAGCGAGAGAGAGAGAGAGAGAGACGCAAAGAGAGAGAGAGAGAGAGTCGGCTAGGGTACGGGAGCAAAAGATTTCTGTCGGGCGATTATATAGAATTAAAACCAGAAATATATATAAATATATATATTGCCTAATTCAGGAAATCTGAATAAATGAGGCAGAAAAAGGAAGGTTGCAACCTGCTTTTTCGAGGTTGCAACCTTTCTGCTAGAATTTAAAAAAATTTAGAAAATTTGCCATTTTAATTTCCTTGCGCGCCCGGAGGTTTGGTACAGGCTTGGGGAGTTAATGGAGGCAAAAACCTAACACTTCTCATTCTCCGGCTTCTCCTCCTATGTGGGAGACTCTCCCCAAAAATCATCTTGTGCGTCGAAGAATTTTTTGAAGATCTTCAAGCGCCCCTTGGGAATTATACTAAGGGCGCTCTCGTGCACTCCCCTTTCAAGTGTGCCCTTGCGGGCTCCGCTCTGAGTGCATCCTCGCACGATTCGCTCCAAGTGTGTGTTCTGCACGCTCTGCCTTCAAGACAACCTCAAAGAACACGCTTGACACACCAAAGCAACGCCACCAGTTTACAAACCCAACCTCAGAGCACTTGAAGTACCTCTCAACCATACTCATGCAAACATCGCACTCAGCATTCCCAGCACCCTCAACTCAGTAACGAGCCCTTCGGTCGACATCAAGTCAACCGTTTCAGACTACTCTAAATGCAATAGGAGACAAGGTTCACATAACGTGCCACACAAGCCTCTAATCATCAGTCGAAGACTCCAGAGCGCTCAAAGCACAATTCTCCCCACTGTAGCAGACAAAATCATTTGCTCCAAGAGTGGTGGTCTGTAACCTTCCGAGCCCAGTACTCTCTCCCTCCCTAATAATTGAAACAAAGGAGCGGCATGTCATCCTTACATTCTTTGAAAAAGCCCTGTAAGTCTATAAAAACACCAAAACTAGCGGAGGTTCGGTTGATACAGTCCTGACCACGTGTTTTGTCACTCAGTTGACGGGTATTTCATGTTAAAAAAATTTTTTTGCCTTCCAACTCAATTTTCGTGACTGTTTACGCGCTTGACCGCTCCCGGACTAAGACGGTGAAATTTAGACCGGTCCACAGGAAGCTCGAGCGATCGGCAACAGTACTTTTTATAATAATTCTCAAAATATAAAATATTTTAATAATAAATATGTTCAATTATTTGTTTGACTAAATGTATTAAATTATAAAACTTTATACCGGTTCGAGCTTGGATAAAATCAAGAGTGTGAACGAATTATCAAGATATTATTTACAATATGTATAGATATTATTTACGAGAGAGAGAGAGAGAGAGAGGAGAGAGAGAGAGAGAGAGAGAGAGAGAGAGAGAGAGAGAGTGTGGGGTTGAGAGAGAGTGGGGTTGATGATGAGAGAGACGACAACATGAAGTAAAGGTGATAAGTTTGTCGTCAAAGGAATGTATAGAAACGTACGGTTTAATTTATTCATGGAGATGACGTGGGGAGGACTTGTAGTTGTAGCCTTGTAGCCTTGCTGCATGCATGGCTGGCTTCTATAAAGCCATGAAGTCGGCCGGCCGGGGAGGCAACAAAACATTATCCGCCCGCATCTACTTTTTTGTTATTATTTTTAATTTTATTTTTCTTCTTATTTTTTTAGGGTTTCTCCTAGCTCCTCCATATTAATCAGTCCTCTTCTACCAAGCTTCTTCGTCCACGGCTTCCACCACTCTTCTCTCTCTCTTCCCTTATCTTCTCCTTCTTCATTTTTTTCATCTTCAATTCTTTCTCTTCCTCTCTCTCTCTCTCTCTTCTCCTTCTCTTTCTTAGGCTGTGTTTGACGCAGTTTATCACAACTTATTTTCTTAGGCTGTGTTTGACGCAGTTTATCACAACTTATTTGCTTAGATGAGATTGGATAAAAATATCATTGTCTCAAAATATTTATTTGACAAAGTATCACATTATGACAAATAAACAGTATATTCACATGCACTATATATTTATAAATGAAAGTATAAAGATATCAGCCAGCTTGATGCAAGATTTTGCCCATTTGGTTGTGTTTCTGTCCAGATTCACTCGAATAAATAAGTCGCGATAAGCGGCACCAAACGCAGCCAAATGGGCAAAATCTTGCATCAAGCTGGCTGATATCTTTACACTTCATATATATATCTCTACCATATATAAAGAAATATGGTAGGACATGAAATATAAATTCATTGAGATGATCAGGACCGTCCGATTTCAGTACATAAATCATCAGCCATTTGATCTTAATCACTCCCTCTCTTCAATTTTTCGTAGGTCTCCTAAACCTACTAGGAGCGTCCTAAAGCTATATTAAAATTTTGAAAATAGCCCAGACAACAGCAAGCTCGGGGTAGCCCGCCTGCTATACTAAAACCGACCTTGCATGGCCAGCGTGCACTTTCCGATTTCAAATACCAAAGGCTCATTATAGTATTTATATTCAAAATGTATTCAGCATTTCACGATGTGGGACTAAAGGAAGCACAAATTTTTAAAAAACATAACCAATAGCGCGTAGCAGAGTTTTGTATTCGGTCTTTTTAAAAAGTTATTTATATTTTTATTTTTTTAGATATGGGAGGGCGTGACCAGCTGTGTTTTAGCGCGTATTAAATAATATTTGAATGTTTAAATAATTATTTACTTATAAAGAGTGTGTGTGTTTTTAAATATATTATTTACTTATATTCCACGGTGTGTTTTTAAATATAATTATTTACTTATATTTGAATATTAAATGTTTTTAAATAATTATTTACTTATATTAGAAGCCCGACGGGGGCAGCTGAAGCCCGTCGTCGCCGATCGGGTACTGTCGTGCTTGGACGTAGGGGCAGAGGCCCGTCGGGGGTGAGAGAAGCCCGTCGTCGCCAGCAGGGTACTGTCGCGCAGGGCACGAGGGCCGGAGGCAGCCCGGGGGCGGGCGAAGCACGCCGGGGGGCGGGCGAAGCACGCCGGGGGGCGGGCGAAGCCCGCCGTTGCCGGCCGGGTACTGTGGCGCGTGGCCATCGGGCCGGAGGCCCGTGCCTGTCACTCGTGTATATATATATATATATATATATATATATATATATATATATATATATATATATATATATATATATATATATATATATATATATATATATATATATATATATATATCTTTACCATATATAAAGATATATGATATGGCTTTTTAAACCATGCATTTAAAAGCTGTTGGAGTGATCACAGCCGTCGGATCATGGATGTGAAATTCAGCTGCCGTCCGATCAAACCAATCCTCTCTCCAACTTTTTCTATAGGGCTCCTAAACCTACTGTAAGATAACCCTAAACCTATGTTAGGTACTGTGACGCGTGGCCATCGGGCCGGAGGCCCGTGCCTGTCACTCGTGTGTGTGTGTGTATATATATATATATAGTGCATGTGAATGTACTGTTTATTTGTCATAAAAGTGAGACTTCATATTTAACTTGCCCACCATGCATGTAAATATCTAAGAAAAAAAATTAATTCTTCGTTTAATTAATAGTAGACTCAACATTGTACTAGCTAGTAAATATTATGTTTAGCAACTCTCGTTCATCAGTATTAATTTGATATTTGTTGATGCGCGAAATGCGGTTCCAACCAGTTAACGGGTGTTCGATCTCACAGGCTAAGGATGAAGGAAGAAGGGTCGCGGGGATAGAGGAGAAGGCTTGCTCGAGCAGAGAAAGAGCTTGCTTGAGCAGAGAGGGAGCTTGATCTGGAACTGTCGAGCAGACAGCTACTTGAATGGTTAGCTTTGCAGGTTGATGCCGAGAGAGGAGAGAAGAAGAGAGGAGGCCGCTAGCAGCGGCAACAACAGACTTCGCCCGCCGCGGCTTGAATGCCACTCTTGCGACGGGCTTTTCCTTTAATCAAGAAGAGTTACAACTTGCTAATGCACCATTACATATAAGAGCAGTAAAGGGTACAACGGGGGAAGCTGGCGGCTGAGGAAGGAGATGCCAAAAACTAAGTAAAAGAGGCTGCAGAGGACTGGAGAACTGAAGCTGCAGACGCTGCCCAAGCTGCCTGCTGGTGGCAGAAAAAACTAAGTCCACAGCCCTTGACGACCTGGGCGGACTGGAGATTTGAGTCCGCCGACCTTGCTTGATCAACCTTGACGGACTGAGAATTTGGAGGCTGCAGACCTTGCCTGATCAACCTTGACGGACTGAGAAAACTGAGTCCGCAGCCTTTGATCAAGGTTGCAGTTCTCCTCCCATCCGTCTAGAATGAGAGGCCTTGGGGGGTATTTATAGGCCCGGGGAGAATCTTTGAAGCGGGGCCAGTGACGTCATCCTTGATGACCTCGGCGAACTGAGAGAATGAGATCGACGACCTCGGCGGACTCCGCGGACTGGAAACTTCCTCTGCTGGGGCTGCCTTCCTGTTGGCAGCTGGAAGAGGGCAGGCAAGCTGTGTGACCTGAGGAGCAAGCAGGCGGATCTGGAGCAGGCAACTCCGGGCTAATTTGGGGGGACTCCAGGAGGAGTCCTCCCTTGCCGGAGCGGAGGCCGCCCCCTGCGGGCGGCCTGGGGGCGGACTCCGGGTGGAGTCCGCCCAGCCAGGGCAGGCCGCCCCCTTGCGGGCGGCCTGGGGGCGGACTCCGGGTGGAGTCCGCCCAGCCAGGGCCAGGCCGCCCCCTTGCGGGCGGCCTGGGGGCGGACTCCGGGTGGAGTCCGCCCAGCCAGGGCAGGCCGCCCCCTTTCGGGCGGCCTGGGGGCGGACTCCGGGTGGAGTCCGCCCAGCCAGGGCCAGGCCTCCCCCTTGCGGGCGGCCTGGGGGCGGACTCCGGGTGGAGTCCGCCCAGCCAGGGCAGGCCGCCCCCTTGCGGGCGGCCTGGGGGCGGACTCCGGGTGGAGTCCGCCCAGCCAGGGCCAGGCCGCCCCCTTGCGGGCGGCCTGGGGGCGGACTCCGGGTGGAGTCCGCCCAGCCAGGGTCAGGCCGCCCCCTTGCGGGCGGCCTGGGGGCGGACTCCGGGTGGAGTCCGCCCAGCCAGGGCCAGGCCGCCCCCTTGCGGGCGGCCTGGGGGCGGACTCCGGGTGGAGTCCGCCCAGCCAGGGCAGGCCGCCCCCTTGCGGGCGGCCTGGGGGCGGACTCCGGGTGGAGTCCGCCCAGCCAGGGCCAGGCCGCCCCCTTGCGGGCGGCCTGGGGGCGGACTCCGGGTGGAGTCCGCCCAGCCAGGGCCAGGCCGCCCCCTTGCGGGCGGCCTGGGGGCGGACTCCGGGTGGAGTCCGCCCAGCCAGGGCAGGCCGCCCCCTTGCGGGCGGCCTGGGGGCGGACTCCGGGTGGAGTCCGCCCAGCCAGGGCCAGGCCGCCCCCTTGCGGGCGGCCTGGGGGCGGACTCCGGGTGGAGTCCGCCCAGCCAGGGCCAGGCCGCCCCCTTGCGGGCGGCCTGGGGGCGGACTCCGGGTGGAGTCCGCCCAGCCAGGGCAGGCCGCCCCCTTGCGGGCGGCCTGGGGGCGGACTCCGGGTGGAGTCCGCCCAGCCAGGGCCAGGCCGCCCCCTTGCGGGCGGCCTGGGGGCGGACTCCGGGTGGAGTCCGCCCAGCCAGGGCCAGGCCGCCCCCTTGCGGGCGGCCCGCGGAGGCGAGCGGAGGTCGCTCCTGGCAAGCGGCTGGCGGAGCATCCATCCTTTATTTTTGGGCTCGACAGTCCGACTTGCGCAAACTTGGTGGATATCATGGGCATCCTGCTCCTTGCGGATGGGAACCTGTAAGAGAAAAAGCAGAAACAATAGGCACATTGGAGAGGATTGCCGATTTTGGGGTTAACATAATCCCCGCACTTTTTCAAGTTCCGCAGGGAACTTCGAAAAAGTAAGAGACCCACAAAAATCGTGATCCTCCTCTTGAGAAACAGGAAAGAAACAATTTAGAGATCAGGAGAGATAGAACCTGATGCCCCTGAAAGATCTGTCAGTGCCCATATTTTACCTATGAAGAAAAGTCAATATAGATAAAAGGAGGTACATCTTGTGTGTACCTGAAAAGGACTTGTCACTACCTGCTAGTCTCTGCAAAAAGAAGAGTAAGCAAGCAAGTAGAAGAAGAAAATAGGCTGCAAGTACCTGAGAGGAACTTGCCGCTACCTGCTAGTCTCTGCAAAAAGAAGAGTAAGCAAGCAGGTAGAAGGAGAAAATAAGCCGCAAGTACCTGAGAGGAACTTGCCGCTACCTGCTAGTCTCTGCAAAAAGAAGAGTAAGCAAGCAGGTAGAAGGAGAAAATAAGCCGCAAGTACCTGAGAGGAACTTGCCGCTACCTGCTAGTCTCTGCAAAAAGAAGAGTAAGCAAGCAGGTAGAAGGAGAAAATAAGCTGCAAGTACCTGAGAGGAACTTGCAGCTACCTGCTAGTCTCTGCAAAAAGAAGAGTAAGCAAGCAGGTAGAAGGAGAAAAAACTAAGTTCGCAAGTACCTGGGCAGAACCTGCGAATGTTGGCTGTTAACTGTTGGTATGATAAGACATAATTGGATAACAGAGTAGATACCTAACGCACTCTGCTATCGATTGAGTAATGATCAAAACTGCGATGATGATCGTCTTGCGTGATCAAGGTGTAATGTCGACATGAAAACCTAGATCAGCGAGATAAGAAACTCTAAAATCAGATTCACGATGGCACGGTTTTTGTCAATCAAGATCCATATGCCTTGAGTGATGTGTGATTAACATCTGATGGGAGAACTTTTTGACCATCATCTGATAAGAGCTTATACAGGTAGTGTATATAGGATGATCATAAACCAAGAGAAATATTGCAGATCTTTTGAATAGGTCGTATTCAACCTGCTAACCTGCAAGAAGGTAAAAAAGGAGAGAAGAGGGGCTACATCCCGAGGATGAACTAAAAGGTTGAATGCTGCCACAGGTATTCCCCGTGGGCATTATGCATCACTTGCCAAAGTCATCCTGGGTGTAGTCCTAACCAAAGCGGGCTAGCTGCGCATCCTTTAGAAGGGCATAAATAAAAAAGGAAAAATCCCAAGAAGGATCGATAGATGCACTGCTCTCTTGCCTCGGGTTACAAGCATCGCTGATCAATTAGACTAGTTGCGCCAAGTGGCCTATTGCTTGTCTGCGGATTGATCAGCGGAGTTGTGAGTCCCGCGGAGGCACGGATTGAGAGTACCATAGAGTGTTCGGCCGTCACAGTTGTGAGATGATCAAAGAGACAAGGTTACACTTGATCGCCATTGCTTGTCACGCGAAGATCATCGTAACTGTAACGTATCCCTAACGGAGCACGATAGAACTATCACAGGAGGCCTCCCCTAGGCACTCACACTGCTCTAGACATCGGCCGGGATCCGAAGCCCCGTCATCCTCCGCACGAGAGTTGAACGGCCCCCACTACACACATATGAGAAAACTCCTCATCATATGCGGTCACTGTGGTTTTACGCCAGAGGACAATCTCGAGGGGACATTGAGCGAGACTTGGCGATATCTCGCTGGTTTTAGTGATCTCTTTGGCAAAGAGAAAAATATGGAGAAGAAGCATCACAAAAAGGGAACTGTGTCAGTATGAGATCTCTGACGTAAGCTTTATTGAATGAAAAAATGAAGCACTCGGAAGTGCTGAAAAATAGAATGTTTGAAGAGTAAAGTAAAGGCAACCAGTTATGATCGTGAGGGGCTTTGAGGAACTGCGATTTGTCATAGCTGATGACGCAAGAACTGTGTCCTCTTTGCTTCAAAACAGCCTTCCAAGGGGACCTTCGTCAACGACATCTATGCACTCACTTTGAATATCAACGAGTCCCTGCCGGCCCTCATCATGTATCTCTATGCACTCCTGCTGACCCTCAGCCACCTCCTTGCCCTTGGAGGTGGAAGGTTTTGCAGAATCAATTTTCTTGACCAGGTCGTTGATCTTGCCCTCGATGAACAATCTTTCAACCAATCGCCGAAGGGCCTTGCAATCTTCAGTTAAATGACCTTTCTCTTTGTGGAATTCACAGAAAGGGTCTGAATTTCTTGATCTCTGATTCGCCGGTTGGTAGGGCCTTTTGGGATATGCCTTATCCTTCATGATTTGGCTCACTTCTTGCATGAACTCATCTAGTTCAGAGTTAAGCGAGCCATCATCTTGCTGATGAATCGGCGCTGCTAGCGGAGATGATGCTGACAATGGTAGCAGTCGTTCTTGGGCACGATCATGGCCTTGGAAGGGGGTTGACGATGCGGAAATCTTCTTGCTTTCCTAGAGAGAGATGGAAAGTCTTTCCGAGGAGACCTCGGAGGTTGCTTGTAAGAAGAAGAATTTTTCTCTGATACCAGCCTGGAGACGAAGCTGGGGTTGCTCTTTTCACCGCGAATATACGAGTTGGCTAAACCAATCAACTCTTGATAAGTTCTTGGCGCTCGGACGTTAGCTTCAAACTTTAGAGGGCCTTCGCGCAAGCCGTGGATGAGAGCCACTCGGTACATTTCTTGATCAACGATCTCAATGTCTAGGATTTCTTTCTGAAAACGATCCACAAAATGAGACCAAGTCTCATTATCTCGCTGCCTGATCTCAAAGAGGGCTTCCGGGCCTCCCTTCCTCTTTGAAGAGGTAGAAAACCTGAGCAGGAACTCCCTTCGCAAATCCGTAAAGGAAGAGATTGACTGAGGTCGCAGTCCATAGAACCAGTCTCTTACTTGACCATCAAAGGTCGTTACGAGGAGCTTGCTCTTGGTAGCATCGGAGAGGGTCTTGAGAGCAACGGCTGATTCAAAAGCTTGAAGATGCTTGACAGGATCAGTCTCCCCGGTGTAAATGGGCAACCGTGGCTCTCGAAAGTTGACTGGAGTTGGTTCATATCGAACGCTCTCTGTAAACGGCGAAGGCTCTTCTGGCTCTACTGCATAAGGAAAGTAAGGAGCATGAGCAGTAGTTGCAAAAGGAGCAGGAGGATAGGAGTAAAAGGTTGCTGCGGGAGGAGCAAAGGCTGGAGCTGAAGAGAAGGGGTGACTTCCCTGAAAGTTCAAAAATCTAGCTGGACTTCCCCGGGCAGCTTCCCGGAAGAAGTTTTGACGAGCTGCAAACTCATCATCTTGAGACCGCAAAGGAGCTGCAGGTCCTTGCGGAAAAGTTGGAGTATAAAGAGGAGGATAGACCGGCGGATAAGCCGGTGGGTAAACTTGAGGAGTCTCTAATGTTGGTGCTGGATTGATTGGAGGGATTGGCGCTGCTGAAGATTGAGCTGCCAATTGCTGCGTGAGAGCTGCTAGAGTTCGGTTGATGGCTTGAAACTGTTGGGCAGTTTCTCTGCGGGATTGCTCTAAGGCCTCCCAAAGAGGATCATCACTGGGACTTGGAGAAAGGCTCTCGGCTGGTTGATGGTCTGTCATGAGTAACCACTGCTTTCACTGCCTGATCGAGATCTGAAGGTCGCGTGTTAACTGTTGATGCGCGAAATGCGGTTCCAACCAGTTAACGGGTGTTCGATCTCACAGGCTAAGGATGAAGGAAGAAGGGTCGCGGGGATAGAGGAGAAGGCTTGCTCGAGCAAAGAAAGAGCTTGCTTGAGCAGAGAGGGAGCTTGATCTGGAACTGTCGAGCAGACAGCTACTTGAATGGTTAGCTTTGCAGGTTGATGCCGAGAGAGGAGAGAAGAAGAGAGGAGGCCGCTAGCAGCGGCAACAGCAGACTTCGCCCGCCGCGGCTTGAATGCCACTCTTGCGACGGGCTTTTCCTTTAATCAAGAAGAGTTACAACTTGCTAATGCACCATTACATATAAGAGCAGTAAAGGGTACAACGGGGGAAGCTGGCGGCTGAGGAAGGAGATGCCAAAAACTAAGTAAAAGAGGCTGCAGAGGACTGGAGAACTGAAGCTGCAGACGCTGCCCAAGCTGCCTGCTGGTGGCAGAAAAAACTAAGTCCACAGCCCTTGACAACCTGGGCGGACTGGAGATTTGAGTCCGCCGACCTTGCTTGATCAACCTTGACGGACTGAGAATTTGGAGGCTGCAGACCTTGCCTGATCAACCTTGACGGACTGAGAAAACTGAGTCCGCAGCCTTTGATCAAGGTTGCAGTTCTCCTCCCATCCGTCTAGAATGAGAGGCCTTGGGGGTATTTATAGGCCCGGGGAGAATCTTTGAAGCGGGGCCCAGTGACGTCATCCTTGATGACCTCGGCGAACTGAGAGAATGAGATCGACGACCTCGGCGGACTCCGCGGACTGGAAACTTCCTCTGCTGGGGCTGCCTTCCTGTTGGCAGCTGGAAGAGGGCAGGCAAGCTGTGTGACCTGAGGAGCAAGCAGGCGGATCTGGAGCAGGCAACTCCGGGCTAATTTGGGGGGACTCCAGGAGGAGTCCTCCCTTGCCGGAGCGGAGGCCGCCCCCTGCGGGCGACCTGGGGGCGGACTCCGGGTGGAGTCCGCCCAGCCAGGGCAGGCCGCCCCCTTGCGGGCGGCCTGGGGGCGGACTCCGGGTGGAGTCCGCCCAGCCAGGGCCAGGCCGCCCCCTTGCGGGCGGCCTGGGGGCGGACTCCGGGTGGAGTCCGCCCAGCCAGGGCAGGCCTCCCCCTTGCGGGCGGCCTGGGGGCGGACTCCGGGTGGAGTCCGCCCAGCCAGGGCCAGGCCGCCCCCTTGCGGGCGGCCTGGGGGCGGACTCCGGGTGGAGTCCGCCCAGCCAGGGCAGGCCGCCCCCTTGCGGGCGGCCTGGGGGCGGACTCCGGGTGGAGTCCGCCCAGCCAGGGCCAGGCCGCCCCCTTGCGGGCGGCCTGGGGGCGGACTCCGGGTGGAGTCCGCCCAGCCAGGGCCAGGCCGCCCCCTTGCGGGCGGCCTGGGGGCGGACTCCGGGTGGAGTCCGCCCAGCCAGGGCCAGGCCGCCCCCTTGCGGGCGGCCTGGGGGCGGACTCCGGGTGGAGTCCGCCCAGCCAGGGCAGGCCGCCCCCTTGCGGGCGGCCTGGGGGCGGACTCCGGGTGGAGTCCGCCCAGCCAGGGCCAGGCCGCCCCCTTGCGGGCGGCCTGGGGGCGGACTCCGGGTGGAGTCCGCCCAGCCAGGGCCAGGCCGCCCCCTTGCGGGCGGCCTGGGGGCGGACTCCGGGTGGAGTCCGCCCAGCCAGGGCAGGCCGCCCCCTTGCGGGCGGCCTGGGGGCGGACTCCGGGTGGAGTCCGCCCAGCCAGGGCCAGGCCGCCCCCTTGCGGGCGGCCTGGGGGCGGACTCCGGGTGGAGTCCGCCCAGCCAGGGCCAGGCCGCCCCCTTGCGGGCGGCCTGGGGGCGGACTCCGGGTGGAGTCCGCCCAGCCAGGGCAGGCCGCCCCCTTGCGGGCGGCCTGGGGGCGGACTCCGGGTGGAGTCCGCCCAGCCAGGGCCAGGCCGCCCCCTTGCGGGCGGCCTGGGGGCGGACTCCGGGTGGAGTCCGCCCAGCCAGGGCCAGGCCGCCCCCTTGCGGGCGGCCCGCGGAGGCGAGCGGAGGTCGCTCCTGGCAAGCGGCTGGCGGAGCATCCATCCTTTATTTTTGGGCTCGACAGTCCGACTTGCGCAAACTTGGTGGATATCATGGGCATCCTGCTCCTTGCGGATGGGAACCTGTAAGAGAAAAAGCAGAAACAATAGGCACATTGGAGAGGATTGCCGATTTTGGGGTTAACAATATTCAATTTCGATTTCTTATTGTTCATCTTGTTCATGTTAATAGCTAGCTACAGTGTTAAATACAGCTGCGTAAAAATAAACTTACTTAAATTTACCTAAAATGATTAAATTAATTGAAATACAATTAAAATTTATAACTTATATAAATGGATATAGCAAAAATTTATATATTTAGGTATTATTCTTTAATTTATATATATACTATGTTCATTTTGGACTTATTTATTGATAAATGAGACATGCAAGCTGAAAATAGATGTATGTAACAAGGTGGTTAGTAGAACCAGCATGACATGGAATCCTGCACGGTTCGTAACAATATTCTATTGAAAATGTGTTGATTTTATGGTTGTGAAAAATTGAGATTAGAGTATATAGTTAGAATATTTAATGTTAATTAGTTGTTTCCATGAAGATATGAAAAGCATATACATGTCTTAAAATAGGGGTTGTTGACGTGTAACCCGTAATTTGTCGAGATCCGAAGTATCCAAGAAGACGGCTATTCATAGACCATTGTGCGAGTTTGGACGAATATGGGCGAGTTGTTGCGCAATTGGCACCGGCCCGCGAGTACGGAACTCGTCGCGGACAATAGCAACGGAAGCGAATAACTGAGCAAATAATGGCGCGCACCAATCAATCCTCGGAAGGATACAAGTACGAGATTCCAAAACACAAAATAACACAGACGACAAGAGATATACGTGGTTCGGAGTTAAGCTCCTACGTCCACGGGGAGAGCGCGCCGGATCCACTAAACAAAATAGAGGTTCGATTACAACACAGAGCACTCAACGATCCTTTCGGATCGACACTAACCTATAATAGGAAAACAAGAACAAAAAAGAAAGGAGGGAAGAAAACTCCCCTAGCACGCTGCCGCCGTCCGGCCAAGAAAGCCGCTGCCCTCTTCAAGATGAAGGAACCGCAGCCGTATGCTCTCTTTCACCGCCGGAGTCGCCGCCGCCGCTGGATCGCCGGAGCCGCCGAAGGAAGAAACCCGCACCCGCCGCTGCCGTGGATCTCCCCTCTCCTACACCGGAGATGGAGCCAATGCCACTGCCGTGCACTAGATCGGAACTCCGATCAATCTTCCGCCGCCTCCGTCGACCACCGCTCGCCTGCAGGATCTACCTCCGCTTGCCGCCGCTCGATCTTCCGCTGTCGCCGGAGAATCCGGAGAAGAACAAAGATTGGCGCTCCTAGCCGATCTAGCCGCCGGAGTAGAAGGCCCTGGATCGCTGCCGCCGCCGGATCTTGGACGTCGCCGGAGAAGAAAGCTGGATCGCCCAAGATCGGGCTCTGCCGAAGTCGCCGGAGAAGAAAAAACCCCGGTCGAGAGCCTGTGTGCCGCCGCTAGAACGATGCCGCCGCTCCCTCTCCTTCCTTGAGGTCGCCGGGGAAGAAACCGCTCGCCTCCGCTGTGCTCGAGCCCGTCCGAAACCGCCGCTCGCCTACTCTGTCCTTCTGATGTTGTCGTTCTTGCCTCCCGGTTAGGTTTAGGGAAAAGTTATCGGGGCTGCTGCTCTTATTATCTTAACTCCCTGTGCAAGTATATATAATAAAATAAAAGAAACATAACTGGACCAGCCAGCTGGACCGGTCCAGTAAAGCATCAAAAATAACACGAGTAGCCCTTGAAACTCGCTAACAGAGTCTGAATACTCGCCAATCCCCACCCCCTAGGATTTCTCTATAAATAGACCCCCCCCCCCATGGGTACTAGAAAAGACACTTCGGAAGAGGTTGAGGTCCCCTCAAGTGGATACTCGCCAAGTCCATGTCTGTCTAGTACCTCGCTCAGCTTTTTGGTTACAGAGGGGAAGTTTCTCCCAAACTTCCGGGTACGTGGTTATATATTCGTTTTCTCTTTCGTTTTCTCTCTCCCCCGATAGCCATCTGAATTGTGGCGTCGGACCGCAGAATCACTAGCCTTAAGCTGTCTTGATCCGAATTTTGAAATAAGGGATTTTTGACACTGCGATAAATTAGGTTTACATCAATGTCTTTAAATAAGCGGATTTTTAATAAAAATATTGCAATAGTTTTTTACGATCATTTGCAGCGTTTAAAGAAAACTATTGCAATTATTATTTTTTCATTTGTTGCCAATGAGAGAAGTTATTTTTGACTTTGAGTTTGAGGGGTATGCTTTCTTACAATCTTACAATAAACACTATAATTAAATTTCTGACTCCTTTTTTTTAGAGAAGGTTTATTTTTTATTTCACGTTGAAAAGGGTACAACCCTTAGCCTAGGACCGCTAGCCACCCATAAAGAAAGGGAATTGTTAAAAACACCGTAGTTTTGGCTAGTCGTACCGCACATTCTCCTAATTTTTCACGCATTTTGAAAAAATGCATTGCACATACATTTTTAGGAAAAGTGTTCAACACAAAAGTACGAGATCTACAACTTTCGTGTTGAACACTTTTCCTAAAAATGCATGTCCAAGACGTACTTTAGAAATACGTCCAGGTTTCACGTCTTTTTTGAAATATGATTCGTACATGCATTTTTAGGAAAAGTGTTTAACACAAAAGTTGTAGATCTCGTCGAGATCTACAATTTTCGAGTTAAACACTTTTCCTAAAAATGCATGTACATGACGTATTTCCAAAAGGCAGAAAAAATTAGAAGAAAGCTAGTGTGGTGTGACTGACCAAAAGTGCGGTGTTTTTAACAATTCCCTAAAGAAAATACAATTCACTGACCTAGCTGACCCGATCATTTTACCCCGCCCACATCAATCAATAAAAAAACAGGAAAAACACTCAATCTGTCTCATAATCAAACCAATACAAATAACAGTATACACCAAAGAAAAGAGATCGCGAGAAAACTGAGCCGAGGGGCACAAAGAGCATCGCCGACACCAATACGGGCACCGCCAACACCAAAACCCGCACCCCCGTCATAGAATATGACCATGTATGATGTTATGTTGCCTCCCCCTCCCTAATTTCCGCCTGTTTCCACTCCTGGAAGGCCCCGTTTTTGGAGACCACTACATTTGTGGTTTGCCTCTTTTGAAATTCATATATTCCAGCATATTCCATTAATTGCAGGATTTTTTTTTCTTTCTTGTTTTGATGGATTCAGCCGCCTCCCCTCATCAATATCGATTTAGGCTGTCTCCCCCTATATATTGAGGTGCCGGTTTCCCCCAGAGTAGAGCAGAGAAATTTCAGCCAAGCAGGATTCGTAGAGAGGTCGGCCGGGCCGGCCGATCCTGATTGCTTTCTTCCTCGTTGCTTCGACGTTTGCGTTTCTTTGTGGTCGACGCCGCCATACTTATCGTCGGGCTTCTTCCTTGCTACAACGTTGTCAGTGGGCTTCTTCCTTGCTGCAACGTGCTTGGCTCACGGCCGCCGACTCTTCTATTGCCGCCAGATTTTCTTTCTCGTCGCTACGTGTACGGGCGGATCTTGGAGGATTCAAAAACTTCATCATTCACTCTGTTTATTTTTCCTCCCTTTTAGCCGTATTGTATGTTTTAGAAAAGAAAAATAAAATTTTTTATCCGCACAGTGGACGCACCCCATTTTCAATTTCGGGGAACCATTTTAAATTTGATGTTCTTTGTCTGTGATATTTTCTTATTTTTTTCGTGTTTGTTCTATTTTGCTTCGTGATCGCACTAATCTTTTGTCATTAGATGATTTTATCGGATCTAAAAAATCATCTGCTTTCAGACTGATTTTTCATAACAGTATGCAACATGCAAAACAAGCTCTAATAGATAGCAGCAAAGAAACATAAGGTAGAGACAGATTAAAACTACCAAAAAACAGTAGGTAAATAGCTATTTTTCTAATTTTAGCATTATATTACATTGCATATCTACGCGTTAAAACCGTCCAGGATTTCATGTAAAAGACGTCGCCCATCCACACATTCACACAACCAATATCTAATAAGCCCAAAACCAAATTATAATAGCTCAATGTTATAGTACTTATCCAAGCAGTGCAACATTGTTTTGTATCACATTATAAATTTCTCAGTTTGTTCATGTTGCTGTTTTAGCATTTTAGATCTGTGCTAATTAATCTACAAGGCTAATTCTTCCAGTATAGTTATAGTTGTTGCTATTTAATTTTGTACCTGTTAACTAATTTGAACATTGCAAGAGGAATGTAAATGATAAAAAAGCATAGACATTCTTAACTTTGCAAGGGAAATGCATGCATGTAAATGATCAATAAAGAACATAATCATATATATATATATATATATATATATATATATATATATATATATATATATAAAGGTTTATGTTAAGTATTTATGGAATAACCAAAAATACAATTAAAGTACTAGATGGCGCAAAACAGGTCCATTGGTTTGATTGAATTAGTGCTTCAGAATTTGAATTGGAGGTTAAATTCCAATGAAAATGACATTCTATTCTAATTTTAGAGCCTCAATTCTGTCCAATTCTAATTCAATAGTTTCAATTCTATATAAACAAATGGACTCAATAATAGACAATGCCAAAAACCTAAGATTGCTCTAAGAATAAGAAATAAAAGAGACTGCTTTGAGTATAATACTAGTAAATTAACATTATAAAGGCAAGCTTAAACAAGCACAAATATTAATATTCACCACCCTCTCTGATCGAATTTATATATATATATATATATATATATATATATATATAATATATTATTGCTAGTATATATTGTCATTATAAATACAAAACATGTGGTCATGGATGATGAACTTTATCTATATATGTAAATGAAACCCAAGGTACCAATACATAGATACAAACATAAAGCAATAGCAAATGTTGCAATTGTTGTTGACAAAGCCCATATGTAACCATCGAGATATCGTCATGCAAGCTCTGTCAAATTTATTCAAATTAAAAGAGCTCTTAATTACCAAGTCATGACAAACTATATATCTACATAGTAATGCATTTTATAGATTCACTCATGCATGCATGTAATTATTAATAGTATTTTTTCCCCAAGAGGGTGCAACTTCAATGCTCCATTTGCTTCAATTCTTTCTTTCCATGGATTTGGAGATTCTCTTGAGGATTATTTGAATCATTTGGATCCTTTGAAATTCCATCGTGACTAAGTTGTGATGCTACAAATTTGTCGAGAATCCTCCAGTCCATCACTTGATCATCTTTGAAATCGGGCTTCTCAATTTCGCAAGCGTGATTCTCTTGATTTTCCTGTGCTGATAAAACATTTTGATGGAATTTTGGGATGTTAAACAGTTCGGGAAGGTGGAGATGAGGTTCATATGGCTGCTGCTGCTGCTGAAATATTATGTGTTCTCTGTAGAACTGAGGAAGACTATGGAAACCCAAGTTCCAATGAGACTCCGAAGAAGGCGTCATTAATGGCGGATTATCATCGTACCAGCACGAAGAATACTCAAGAAGGTGATCATATTCAGCTCCTTTCCTTGGAGATAAACCTCGCTTCTTGAATGCACGGCAAACAACCCAACCCTCTTCCTGCACGAGTATTATTGTAATTAATGATAAAGAAAGTATACAGAGTTTTTAAATTAATCTATGTTACATAAAACATTAATAATCATGACAATATATAGTTAAATTCTCTCTGAGTATAGTTTTTTGAACATAATAATTAATATTGAATGAACATATGATCTAAGTATGCACTTCACCTTGCTTATCTTCATAAAGTATTAATTAATGTCATCATCCCATGCATTTTTAGTATCTTCATAATGTTAAGGACATATTTAAATGTTAAATATAGTAGTTGGAATTAAGCAATTTTAAATGTTAAATTTTAAATCAAAGTGATCTTTAATTGAAGGTAGCATTGACATATATAGTTGATTGTCATTTTACATTTCATTACATTAATCATAAAAATAATTTTTTTGCATATGAACGTGGCCAAGTTTTTTCTTTCGAAACATACACATGCGTGTGCCCGGGACCGTGCGCCCACACACACACACATATACCCAAATGTGTTCTAATTGCATCCAACCAAATGTTGGAACCAAATAAATTTATTTAATATGTAATTGTATCATAAACAATATTTTGAAACATATATATCTTAAATCTTGTAATGCCCATTTACATTAATCAACATTTGTAATCTCTTATATGCTATTTAATTGAATGGAAGCCTTGGCGCACTGGTTGAGGTGTTGCTGTGTGACCTTAAGGTCATGGATCACGGGTGGAAGCTCCCTCCTACAAAAATGCAAGGTGAGGTTTGCCTACATTTCGCCAATATGGTGGGGCCCTTTCTCGAACCCTCGTTATGCGGGGATACCTTTTTGTGCACCGGGCTGCCCTTTTTTATATATGTTATTTAATTACTTGACAAGTTTTTCAATTCTTACTTGCATTAAAAGCTTGACATTTACGCGCACACATTTCAAAGAGATGATAATGTTGAGTAAACCTATGCTGAATATTGATTGTGTTTGTGTGGGCATGAATGTGTGTACCAAATTTCTTGTAAATTAACAGTGGTTGAATTTCTAGAAGATAAGGCTCCGTTTGGGGGGATTTATTTTCACCGGTCAAGCGGTTATGACCGCATGAATCGGGACTTAATTGGAGCCTAAGGCTCTGTTTGGCATGGTGGTGGCAGTCGTAAATGCGTGGGTTAAACCGTCATTCGTTAGCTGGGCGAATGAACATAAAAGTGGATGAAGTTACTTATAAGGTGAGCGTTAACGAATGACAATTTAACCCTCATGTTCATGACCGCCATCACCGTGCCAAACAGAGCCTAAAATGCATATACCTTGTTTCAATTCATAACTAGAATTAAGCTATATATTTTCATTTCTATATTATTTGAATAGCATGCTGACTAATTAAGTATTAATATTAAGTTGGACGACTTCTCTCTAGAATTAGTCAATTAGAGATTGTTATCAATTCCTATCATGAATTGGCTTCTATTAAAAATAAAAATGATTATTACTTGTATTTGTGGACCACAATATTTTAAATTCATAATTAAACCACTATATATATATATATATACACACACACAAAATTGTGTTAATTACAGAGGAATTAAATTGACGAGTCATATCATGAAACTATGAGAACGAGTAATAGAAAGAAGAGTAAGACGGGAGACTAACATCTCGGAGGATCAATTTGGATTCATGTCAGGGAGGTCGACTATGGAAGTTATACATCTCTTGAGGAGACTCATTGACAACTACCGAGAAAGAAAACAAGATTTGCATACTGTTTATTGATCTTGAGAAGCCTTATGAAAGAGTTTCAAGAGAGATCTTATGAAGATTCTTAGAAAAAAAGGTGTAAATGTTTTATATATTGACATAATCAAAGATATGTATACAAATTCAGTGACAAGGGTGAGGACATCTGGAGGATTAACACAGGAATTCCCTATATATATATATATATATATATATATATATATGTGTGTGTGTGTGTGTGATTGTTGATTAATTAATTTCACTATGAGTAGGAGTTGGAACAATTTAATGATATGTTGATTTATACAAAAAAAAGAAATTATGTAAGGGTATGTATAGTACCTGTTGAGTCACATTTTCGTCCGATTCAAGTCGATACTCGTGCATGATCCAATCCGATTTTTGTCCATTTGGCGCTCTACCCTTGTAAAATACCAGTGTCTTTCTCATACCAATTAATTTGTGCTTCAAGTAAATTGGCTTATCCCTTCCAGTTGCCTTCCAAAACCCAGTTGTTGAGGCTCTATTAGTCCTGGTTCCTGTAGGGTACTTTTTATCCTTATGGCTAAAGAAGTACCAATTGTGTTGCTCTTCATCTCCAATCCTACAAATTTCTATTTGCAATAAAAAAAGTCAAAGTAAAATGAAAGTTAACAAAGTCCAAATAAAAGTATGAACAACAAAATGTATAAATAGTAATATATTTTTAAGGAAATTTTCCCATAATAATGCGATTAATATTTGCAATAGTACTGCAATACTATAAAAATTTATGTTTATTTGACACAATACTTATATTATTTATGTGATTATTGCATCACAAGATCAACTCTCTGATTATCCCAGATCATGGAACTTGTATCATTCTCTTTTAAAATTTAAATTTTTATTGGCATAAACATAAAATCATTAATGATATAATTAAGTATAGAAACTGTGAATATTTTTAGCCATATACTCCTTTAAATAAATGTTAATATTTAGTAATATTTCAAATAATAACTTGTTCCAACATAAATATCAACAAATTTATATAAAAGTTATATTAAATTTTTTTAAAAAAACTTTATCAAAATACCTTAAATTACAATTTTAAAATAATAATTAATAATATTTAATGAAAGTACTTAGAAATATTAATATTTAGTCATATTTAAAATCATAACTTTTCTTTATTAAACATTTGATTAAACATTTAACTTTGATTAAACATTTAACTTTCTGAATTTACCCTTCTTTATTTAAAAAAAAATCAATTCTTTTAATTTATGTGTTTTCCTTATTTTTAAAAAAACATGCACGTGCTCTCACATATATGAAAAGTTCACTACCTTCAATAAAAAAAATTTGCTCTCATCGTCACTCGAAAACCCCCGAGCACTATTGCATGAATATAGCGCTTGGGGGTTTACGAGCAGTGGAGCGCCGATGCGCCAGGGCAATGCCGTGTCTGGGGTACTATCACCCGGTGCATTATCGCGGTCGAGGCTTTTGCTCTCTCACTCGTGTTTGTGTGTATGTGTGTGTCCCTGTGTGTCTCTGTGTGTGTGTGTCTGTGTGTGTGTCTGTGTGTGTCTGTGTGTGTCTGTGTGTGTATAGAGAGAGAGAGAATTGTCGATATTGAAAGCTGAGGGTAATTATATGAATATGAAGAAAACCTTGGAGGTCAGTGGGCTCAATGTTATAAAGGTCAACATCTTTAATGACGTCAAGATCAATTCTTCTCGAGGCAATTTTCTTTCGAAGGTAGTAGTTTACAAGCTCTTCATCCGTAGGATGGAAACGGAAACCAGGAGGAACCTTCGTACTCCCATCCATATCTTCCAAGCACCCTAATAATATATATTATATACAATTAATTATGGTTTACTAATTTCTCCATCAGAAGATTAATTATGTAATTGTATATATATATGTATATATCTGCAAGAATTAAGAACATAAGAAATTAATCTGCATGCATACATATGATTAGTATGTCTACATTACATGCATGTATACATATATATATGATTGGTATGTATGAATGTAAACATGTGTGCTAGAAGTAGTTGTAAGGGTTGCTCCTGCTCAAAGTATTCTATTAAGTACTATCAACTTTGGAATGACCTTATATAATACCTTAAGCATAGAGTCTAGCGCTAAAATGACACGAAACTCATGGGTCACTATCAAGTCGGTCTCGACACGCGCTGACATATATTAAATTAATCAACAGTTAGTTATCGTATGTAAGTTAATAATTTTATGGAGATGTTCTAATTAGCTCAATCAAGAGTTCCTAGCTAGCTAAGATCAATCATTATGTAGACAAAGTTTCAGGAGGTTAATTATATGGACCAACTGAATCATCCTTTGCATGCTCAATCATGCTCAATCGGGTAAATTGAGGATGAGCCATTTTGCGTACCAGCAACTCTAAATTGAAGGTGTGAGCTTTATATAGAAGTTGTCGGCGTGTGAAGTTATTTCGATCTAATTGGCATTTTGCACACCCAAACATCATTTTTTAGCACACTGCATCTCGAATCTTTAAATGTGAAGTATTGCACCCCTTCAAATTCTATAAAGGTCATTTTGCAAGGGTTGAATTTCGAGGCGTATTTTATGTTGGGTGTGAACACTTCCGGTCCTCTTGTTTCTCACACCGGGTTCGCCCACGTGAGCTTAGAGGAATCGAAGTGTGATCCCCCTCGACATCTCTGGGACCCACGACAGCGGGGGTCCGGGGGCGCAGCCCCCGGCGGAGGTCCCGCTGACCGACAGCGGGCAGGGGTCCAGGGGACAGCGTCCCCGGTGGGGGCTCGGGGCAACGCCCCCGGACCAATTTTTCTGAAGGGATTCTTTGGATCGGCGATCGTCGAACGCTATGGTTCGACGATCGACGATCGTCGACCGATCTTTGGTCGACGGTCGCGATCGTCGACCGGCCTTTTGGGTCGACGATCGGCGATCGTCGACCGGTCTTGCTTGGTCGACGATCGGGTTGCCGATCGTCGATCGGCCTTTTGGGTCGACGATCGGCGATCGTCGACCGGCCTTGCTCGGTCGACGATCGGGTTTGCCGATCGTCGATCGGCCTTTTGGGTCGACGATCGGCGATCGTCGACCGGTCTTGCTCGGTCGACGATCGGGGTTGCCGGCAGATATATATATACGTTGTTTTTTCTCCCGATTTAGGGATACGGTCATTGCAGTCTGCGGCGGCGTATTCTTTTGGAGGCGATACGAGGTATCTCGTTGAGATCGATCCAGAAGGTATTTCTTCTATGGTTTTCTTGTCCAGAAGAGGAGAAGAGGTAGGATCGGATTTGATCCTTGCAACCTTTGTAATCTGTTTCTTTTTTGGTGAATACAAGAAGGAAGAAGAAGGGGAGAGAGGACGTAGCCCGGTTTTGGGTGAACCTCTGTAACATCTTGTGTTTGTGATTGCTCTGTGTTTTGTTCTGTGTTTGTTATTCGATATTCGGATTTCTGCTTCTCGGCACCCCGGATTTCCTACATTTTACACATTGCTCCCTCTAAATACCTTCATATTCTGTCTTTTTAATACAATTTTTGAGTTTATCAAATGTTTGATCATTCGATAAGAATGCTTAGGTGGATGTGTGAGCACGCAATACTCAATAAAATTAGGAATGAATGTATTAGGGATAAGACCAGATCGAGTACTGAAACCAATTGCAAAGAAGATGTGAGAAGCTCGATTAAGGTGGTTTGGACATGCATGTACAAAAGAGACCCTTAGAGGCACATGCACGTTAGGTGTTGTAACAGTTTAGCCATCAGGCGCGCGCGCGAATTAAATCGGAGAGGGGCAGACCAATAATGACTTAGAATGAAACTATAAGGACATGATGTACTTAGGCATTAGGGATCATATTATGACTAAAGATAGGGCAAAATGGAGACAAAGGATCCTTATAGCCGGCCCCACTATAGTGGGATAACGGCTTGAGTGTTGTTGTTGTTTTTAATGTTTGATCATATAAATTTAAAAATAATCAATAGAAATCAAAATTTAGGGGGTAGAAAATACGCCCTCAAAATTCAGCAAAGGATGTACAATGCATATATAAAGGTATTTTGAGGGTTAATTTATTGTTTCAAATTTTAAGATTCGAAATGTAACATGTAAAAAACATGATATTTGAGAGTGCAAAGTGTTAATTAATTACTACCAATTATTTTGCCTATGTTTATGTGATGTTTCATGTTTATTTTCACTCTTTTTGTGTTTCCCCGGCTATATAAGTACTATGGATCACATGTTTTATAGAATGTACACTTTTCCTGTTGCGTAAAAAATAACTAGGGTTTTGTCTTCCTCTGTTTTTCTCGTCGATTTTACAGTTCCTAGATCTTTGACTACGTCGATATATAATTTCTTAGCTTTCAATATGCAAATGATTATAAATCACTGATATTGCATTAAACTGAATGTTAAAGTTGAGTGCAAATAATTAATATCAAAATACAATGCATGCTAATTATAATTTTAATAGATAATATACACTATTAAATGGCTATAATTAGATTGCTCACTGATATATGAATATTACTATTTAGCTGACCCTAAATTCAATTGAATATTTAATCTATATATATATATATATATATATATATTATTATATATATAATATATATATATATATATATATTTATATATATTATATATATATATATATATAATTTGAGCTAATTGGGTAACAGAGACTGCTAGCTCTATTCTAGGCTTCTAGCTAACAGACAAAGAAATTTTTATGGAATATAAACAATTTTAATCTAATTTTAAGCTAATTAATTTTCAAAAATAATAGTGTTTTGAACTACTCTAAATATAAATATAGGTGCAGCGTATGTGTATTTAAGGGCATTAGTTTTGGTATGGCTGGTAGTAGTTCATGATGAGTAACACATACTGCCTAGTAGTTGATATATATATATTTATATATAACTTAAAATGGAAAGCATCTATTTATTGCCAATGCTTGTCATTAAAAATTAATTAAGCACGTGAAAGTGATTGATTAAGGGTATGGGATCTATACGTCATCTAAATGTACGAATTAAGGGTTCGTTTGGCAGAGCGGCAGCATTCCGGTGGCGGCAGCCAATGCTGGAGCCATCGGTGATCGATCGGCACTTGAGTAGGGCTGGGTTCTGAAACCGTGCTTTTTCTCTCTTTTCCTTGCAAAAAAGCGTGCAAACTCTCCGCGCCTGAACACCTCCTCGCTTATTTTTTTGTCTTCCGGCGGCGTCTACCCCTGCAACGTTGGCCAGCCGGCCGGCGGCCGCCCTCCCAAAGGACACCAAAGTATAATTGAACCTGCATACCAATACCATTGTTCTCTCTCTCTTTATATATAGAGAGAGAGAGAGAGAAAAGAAGAAGAAGAAGAACTTCCCTATCAACTCTGTTGACAACTGAGAGCTGGCCTGTATATACACATATATATAAACTGAATTATCCTTCAATGCGTTAGATCTATTGTTCGATCCTAGCTATTATATTTAGTGAGAGAGATCTAAGAGGGATGGAGGAGAGAGAAAGTTTTGTAGAGAGAGAGAGAGAGAGTGATCGAGAGAGGAGCTAGAGAGCGCTACAGAGAGAATAGGGAGAGAGAGAGAGAGAGAGAGAGAGAGAGAGAGAGAGAGAGAGAGAGAGAGAGGAAGAAGCATATGCATGCTTGTAGTATAATTCATAGCAGTAATACATGATGAGAGGGGGTAGAAAGACAAAGTTTAAAGCTATAGAGAATGAAAAAGAAGAAGCAAGATGGCTCCGGCCGGCCCGCGGTTATCATATCCACACTCCTTCATGCATGATAGCGCGTGCATGCTTAATCCATCTCTCTACTTAAATTATTCCTAATAAAACCTAATTATTATTATTTATAGAACTCCATCGAGAGAGAGAGAGAAAGAGAGAGAAAAGAGAGAGCATATATTCATACACACACATATATATATATACATAAGCATGCTTCTACACAGCTAGGGTTTATAAATTACTTACCTTTGAGAAGCCTCTAGCGAGCGAGCGAGCGAGCGAGAGAGCTAATTGGCTGTGATCCAAGCTCCTTATAAACAATGCTAGATCTTGAAGAAAATTAACAAAGCTCCCTCCAACTAGCCTAGCTCCTTTCTTTTCTGTCACTGGAACATTAATCCATATGCTCCCAAGGAAATATAAGACCTAATTTTCATGGCGGCCGGAAGAGAGAGAGAGAGAGTCTTTAAGAGAGAGAGAGGGAGAGAGGATGAAGGAATGGGAGAGAGTGACGTAGTAGAACAGCAACAGCTATAGACCAGCCAACAACACCCTCCTCTGCCTACTTTCTTTTTCTCTGTAATCCACTTCCCATTTTGGCATATATAATACAAATTTGTCTCCGGCCGGCTTTTTTTTCGTGTGATACAAAATTTAATAGAATTTTAAATAATGCCATAAAATTTTTTTACAAAAAAATAAATAAAACAGGTACATAAATTAATCACACTATTAAATATTTCAAGTACACTTATGACTTATGAGTTGTTTTTCCCGTAATTTTTTTTTTATTAAATCAAATGCTACAATAACAACAGAACTCATATAGTCCTCAATTATTGGAGGTACGTGCGAAATAAGATTGAAAACGGAGCTAATCTTTGACACTTGACACTTGCACAAAGTGACTTCTTTCAGAGAAGAAAGACCTTATCTTATCAAACGCCAAAATTATAAAAATTGACAATCAAAAAGATATTTTTAGAAAAATAAAATTAAAAAACTCAAATTAAGAAATCCCCCCCCCCCCCTTATATATAAATATAGAGGTTCCAACTAAAGTAATCTTAGTTCAATTAAAGTGTTCATTTGGGTGTTGATGCGCAAATTGCGCCTTCTAGTTGACGGGTTGTTCGATCTCACAAGCTAGAAGAATAAGAGGGTTGCGAGGATGGCGGCGAGGTTTGAAGCAAGGGAGAAGCTTGCTTGAGCAGAGGAGAGGCTTGCTCGAGCAGAGAAATTAAAAGCTTGCTCGAACAAGGAAGAAGCTTGCTCGGGCAAAAAAGAAGCTTACTCGAGCAAGGAAAGAGCTTGATCAGGAGCTGTCGAGCAGACGTTACTTTGGCGGTTGAACTCTGATGGTTAGACCGAGAGAGGGAAAGAAGAGACGGGGCCGCTTGCAGCGGCAACAACAGACTTCGCCCGCCGCGGCTTGAATGCCACTCTTGCGACGGGCTTTTCCTTTAATCAAGAAGCAAGGTTACAGCACGCTATTGCACCATTACATGTAAAAGCAGTAAAGGGTACAAGGGGAAGCTGGCGGCTGAGAAAAAGAGGTGTCAGAGACTAAGTAAAAGAGGCTGCAGAGGACTGGAGAATTGAGTCCGCAGATCTTGATCAAACTGCCTGCTGAGGACAGAAAAAACTAAGTCCACAACTCTTGACGACCTGGGAGGACTGGAGAATTGAGTCCACAGATCTTGAACAAGCTGACAGTTCTCCTCCGCTTATCCCAAATGAGAGGTCTCGGGGCCTATTTATAGGCTCGAGGGGAATCTTCTTGAAGCGTGACCCAGTGACGTCATCATGGAGGACTGGGCGGACTCGGAGAAGGTCGTCGATGACCTCGGCAGACTAGCGTTTTGAGTCCGCAGGTCGTCGGGAGACCTGAGCAGAGGAGACGGCGCGGCCTGAGGAGCAGGTCGTCAATGACCTCGGCGGACTCGGCGGACTGGCATTTTGAGTCCGCAGGTCGTCGGGAGACCTGAGTAGAGGAGGCGGTGCAGCCTGAGGAGCAGGTCGTCGATGACCTCGGCGGACTCAGCGGACTGGCGTTTTGAGTCCGCAGGTCATCGGGATACCTGAGCAGAGGAGGCGACGCGGCCTGAGGAGCAGGTCGTCGATGACCTCGGTGGACTCGGCGGACTGGCGTTTTGAGTCCGCAGGTCGTCGGGAGACCTGAGCAGAGGAGGCGGCGCGGCCTGAGGAGAAGGTCATTGATGACCTCGGCGGACTCGACGGATTGGCGTTTTGAGTCCGCAGTTTGTCGGGAGACCTGAGCAGAGGAGGCGACGCGGCCTGAGGAGCAGGTCATCAATGACCTCGGCGTACTCGGCGGACTGGAGTTTTGAGTCCGTAGGTCGTCGAGAGACCTGAGCAGAGGAGGCGGCGCGGCCTGAGGAGCGGGCCGCGCCAAGGGCAGCAGAGGGCTCGACGACCTGAAGCCAGGCCGCCCTAAAGGGCGGCGGCCTGAGCACTAGGCTGCCCCTAGGGCGGCGACCTGAAGCCAGGCCGCCCCTAGGGCGGCGGCCTGAAGCCAGGCCGCCCCTAGGGCGGCGGCCTGAGCACCAGGCCGCCCAAAGGGTGGCGGCCTGGATCTAGGCCGCCCTAGGGCGGCGGCCTGAGCACCAGGCCTGCCCAAAGGGCGGCGGCCTGAAGCCAGGCTGCCTAAAGAGCGCGGCCTGAAGCCAGGCCGCCCCTAGGGCGGCGGCCTGAGCACCATGCTGCCCCTAGGGCGGCGACCTGAGCACCAGGCCGCCCTAGGGCGGCGGCCTAAAGCCATGCCGCCCTTAGGGCGGCGGCCTGAGCACCAGGCCGTCCCTAGGGCGGCGATCTGAATACGGGCCTCCCCTAGAGCGGCGGCCTGAGCACCAGGCCGCCCCTAGGGCGACGGCCTGAAGCCAGGCCGCCCCTAGGGCGGCGGCCTGAAGCCAGCCGCCCCTAGGGCGGCGGCCTGAAGCCAGGCCGCCCATAGGGCGGCAGCCTGAAGCCAGGCCGCCCCTAGGGCGGCGGCCTGAGCACCAGGCTGCCCAAAGGGCGGCGGCTTGAAGCCAGGCCGCCCCTAGGCGGCGGCCTGAGCACCAGGCCGCCCAAAGGGCGGCGGCCTGAAGCCAGGTCGCCCCTAGGGCGGCGGCCTGAGCACCAGGCCGCCCCTAGGGCGGCGGCCTTAGCACCAGGCCGCCCCTAGGACGGCGGCCTGAGCACCAGGCCGCCCCTAGGGCGGCGGCCTGAAGCCAGGTTTCCCATAGGGCGGCGGCCTAAGAGCCAGGTCGCCCAAAGGGCGGCGGCCTGAGCACCACGCCGCCCCTAGGGCGGCGGAAACCTAAAGCAGGAGGAGTTGGCGGGGCCCGCGACGGTTGCACTGGTCGAGGGTGACACCGGCGGAACGACCCAGCGGACTGATGTAGGTTGCCTCCTACAAAGAAGAATGTTGTGCGGTTAGTTGGCCAAACCGCGTGGCCTACGAGGGTGAGCTATGGAAGCAGCTCGTCGTCCCGCAGGGCACGCGATGGCTATGCGACTGGGGCAATTAGACTTGGGATACTGTCCTAGCCGCACGGCCTGAGCGGATAGGAGACCCTATCCGCCTGACCAAAAAAAGGAGGGCTGAGGCAGATCGCTACCCTCGGGGGGAACCCCTGAGCGGGTCGCGATTTGCAAGCTCGAGACCTTGGGAAGGGATTGCCTATTTTAGGGGTTTACAAAATCCCCGCACTTTTTTAAGTTCCGAAGTGAACTTATAAAAAGTAGGTGACCCATGAAAATCGTGATCCTTCCCTCGATAAAAAAGGAAAAAGAGAGGTGGAATCTGATGTCTCTCCTCCGAGAAAAATGTGCTAATGCATGTCTTTCCCCTGCGAAGGTAAAAAGTCGAAGTAGGCGAAAATAGGTACACCTTACGCGTACCTGGGTTGCATTTGCAAATCAAAGAAGACATGAATGTCTCCTAGTGGGTTCTGCAAAACAGCAATGAGATGAAAGCATAGGAAAATGAAAACTTTCAAGTACTTGAAGGGAGCTTTGCAAGTACTGGTTAACTTTTGCAACAAGAAGGGTAAGAGACAGATATAAAGGAAAACTAAGCTGCAAATACCTGAACGGAACTTTCCAATATCTACTAAACTCTGCAAAGGAAGAGTGAGCAAGTAGATATGAAGTAGAAAACTAGGCTGCAAGTATCTGGATAGGACTTGCAAATATCTGCTAGGTTCTACAAAGGAAGAGTGAGCAAGCAGATATGAAATATGAACTAAGTCACAAGTACCTGGATGGGACTTGCAAAAATTTGCTAGGCTCTGTAAAAGTAGACTGAGTAGAGCATATATAAGTAATAGAAACTAAGCTGCAAGTACCTGAATGGGACTTGCAAATATCTGCTAAGCTCTGCAAAAGAAGAGTGAACAAGCAGATATGAAGTAGAAAACTAGGCTGCAAGTACCTGAATAATACTTGCAAATATCTGCTAGGTTCTGCAAAGGAAGAGTGAACAAGCAGATATGAAATATGAACTAGGTCACAAGTACTTTGATGGGACTTGCAATAATTTGCTAGGCTCTGCAAAAGTAGACTGAGTAGAGCATATATAAGTAATAGAAACTAAGCTGCAAGTACCTGAATGGGACTTGCAAATATCTGCTAAGCTCTGCAAAAGAAGAGTGAACAAGCAGATATGAAGTAGAAAACTAGGCTGTAAGTGTTGATGCGCGAAATGCGACACCGACCAGTTAACGGATTGTTCGATCTCACAAGCTAAGGATGAAGGAAGAAGGGTTGCGGGGATAGAGGAGAAGTTTGCTCGAGCAGAGAGGAAGCTTGCTCAAGCAGAGAGGAAGCTTGCTCAAGCAGAGAGGAAGTTTGCTCAAGCAGAGAGGAAGATTGCTTGAGCAAAGGAGAAGCTTGATTGATCAACGGAGAAGCTTGATTGATCAACGGAGAAGCTTGATTGATCAACAGAGAAGCTTGATCAGGTACTGTCGAGCAAACGGCTACTTTGATGGTTTGCTTTGCAGGTTGATGCCGAGAGAGGAGAGAAGAAGAGAGGAGGCCGCTAGCAGCGGCAACAACAGACTTCGCCCGCCGCGGCTTGAATGCCACTCTTGCGACGGGCTTTTCCTTTAATCAAGTAGGGTTACAACTTGCTATTGCACCTTTACATGAAAAAACAGTAAAGGGTACAAGGGGAAGCTGGCGGCTGAGAAAAAGAGTTGCCAGAGACTAAGTAAAAGAGGCTGCAAAGGACTGGAGAACTGAGGATGCAGCTGCTGCTCAAGCTGCCTGCTACTGACAGAAAAAACTAAGTCCACATCCCTTGACGACCTGGGCGAACTGGAGAATTGAGTCTGCAGATCCTGCTTGATCAACTATGGCGGACTGGAAAACTGAGTTCGCAGACCTTGATCAAGCTGGCAGTTCTCTGGTGCTCCCCCCCTAAAATGAGAGGTCTCGAGGCCTATTTATAGGCCCGAGGGGAAAATTCTTGAAGCGGGACCCAGTGATGTCATCATGGAGGACTGGGCGGACTCGGCGGACTAGAAATTTGAGACCGTGCAGGTCGTCCGGAGTTGAGCAGCGGAGCCGGCAGATCTCTGGACGAACTGGGCGGACTCCAGGGGGAGTCCGCCCCTGATGGAGCGGAGGCCGCCCCCTAGCGGGCGACCTGGGTGGACTCCAGGGGGAGTCCGCCCGGCTTAGCGGAGGTCGCCCCCTAGCGGGCGGCCTGGGCGGACTCCAGGGGGAGCCCGCCCGGCTGGCGGAGGCCGCCCCCTAGCGGGCGGCCTGGGCGGACTCCAGGGGGAGTCCGCCCGGCTGGCGGAGGCCGCCCCCTAGCGGGCGGCCTGGGAGAACTCCAGGAGGAGTCTGCCCGGCTGGCGGGGGCCGCCCCCTAGCGGGCGGCCTGGGCGGACTCCTGGGGGAGTCCTCCCGGCTGGCAGAGGCCGCCCCCTAGCGAGCGGCCTGGGCGGACTCCAGGGGGAGTCCGCCCGGCTCGCGGAGGTAGCCCCTGGCGGGAGGCCTGGGCGGACTCCAGGGGGAGTCCGCCTGGCTGGCGGAGGCCGCCCCCTAGCGGGAGGCTTGGGCGGACTCCAGTAGGAGTCCGCCCGGTTGGCGGAGGCCGCCCCCTAGCGGGCGGCCTGGGCAGACTCCAGGAGGAGTCCGCCAGGCTGGCGGAGGCCGCCCCCTAGCGGGCGGCCTGGGCGGACTCCAGGGGGAGTCCGCCCGGCTGGCGGAGGCCGCCCCCTAGCGGGCGGCCTGGGCGGACTCCAGGGGGAGTCCGCCCGGCTGGAGGAGGCAGCCCCTGGCGGGCGGCCTGGGCGGACTCCAGGGGGAGTCCGCCCGGCTGGCGGAGGCCGCCCCCTAGCGGGCGGCCTGGGCGGACTCCAGGGGGAGTTCGCCCGGCTGGCAGAGACCGCCTCTGGCGGGCGGCTAGCGGAGCATCCGTCCTTGAGTGACTTTTGACCTGGCAGTCCGTCTTGCGCAGACACGGTGGACAACAGGGGTAGCCTGCTCCTTGCGGATGAGAACCTGTAGGAGAGAAGTAGAAAAGATGGGCACCTCGGAGAGGATTGCCGATTTTGGGGTTAACATAATCCCCGCACTTTTTTAAGTTCTGAAGGGAACTTCAAAAAAGTAAGAGACCCACAAAAATCGTAATCCTCCCCTCAAAAAATCAGGAGAGATAAAAAATTAGAGATTAAGAGAGATAGAACCTGATATTCCTCCTCGGAAAAATCTGTCAGTGCCTATCTTTTACCTGTGAAGAAAAAGTCAATGCAGGACAAAGGAGGTACTTCTTGCGTGTACCTGAGCTGAAGGGGACTTGCTTGTATCTACTAGTCTCTACAAAAGTAGGGTGAGTGAGCAGATAGGAAAAGAACATAAGGTGCAAGTACCTGAGAGGAACTTGCTAATGTCTGCTAGTCTCTACAAAAGGAGAGTTAGCAAACATATATGATAGAAGATTAGATCGCAAGTACCTGGAGGGAACCTGCGAATGTCGATTGTTGATAGGATAAGATATGATAAAAGATACATCCGGCAAACTTTGTTATCAACTGAAATAGAGATCAGAACGTGACAATGCTCATCTCGTACGTTCAGATATAATGTTAATATGAAACCCAGATCAGCAAGATGAAACCATCTTAGTTTAGAATTGTAACAACATAACTCGTCAATCAAGAAGAACCAGATACTATGATCAATGATTTGTGTCAGAAATATTTGATAAGAGAGCCTGTTGATAGTCATATGATTGAACTTTATGCAGGCAGCGCATATAAGATGACCATAAGCCAAAAAGATATTGTCAATCCTTAGAATAGATTGAGTTTAACCTGTTGACCTATAAAAAGGCAAAAAGACAAAGGAGGGATACATCTCTATAGTGTTCAAAAAAGACTGGATACTGCCACAGGTGTTCCCCGTGGGCGTTATGCACCGCTTGCCTTTAAAGGAAACCATATAGAGGGTAGTCCTACCTAAAGCGGGCCGGCCGCGCTCCCTTAGAAGGGCACAAAAGAAAAATAAGCGCGGAAATTCCTGAGAAGGAATCGACAAATGCACTTCTCTCATGCCTCGGGTTACAAGCATCGCTGATTAATTAGACTAGTTGCGCCAAGCGGCCTATTGCTTGTCTGCGAATTGATCAGCGGAGTTGTGGGCCCCGCGAATGCACAGATTGAGAGTACCAAGGAGTGTTCAGCCGTTACAATTGTGAGATGATCGAAGAGACAAGGCTACACTTGATCGTCATTGCTTGTCACACAAAGATCATCGAAACTGTAACGTATCCTTTAACGAAGCACAGCAGAGCTAACACATGGGTCCTCCCTGGAAACACGCTGTGTTAGATGCTGGCAAGGATCCAAAGTCCCGTCATCCTCCGCACGAGAGTTGAACGGCCCCCACTGCATATATGCGAAAACTCCCCGCGATATGTGGTCGTTGTGGTCTTACGCCAGAGGACAATCTCGAGGGGGCCCTGAGCAAGACTTGGCGATATCTCGGTGATTCAGTGATCTCTTTGGCAAAGAAAAAAAGTAGAGGAGGAAGCACTTCACAAAGGGAAAAGTGTCAGTATGGGATCTCTGACGTAAACTTTATTGAGATAGAAAATAAAACACTTAGAAGTATTGAAAGATATTGTGTTTGAAGAGTAGAGTAAAAAACAACCGGTCATTATTATGAGGGTCCTCGAAGAGCTGCGACGTCCTCTGCTTTAGAATAGCATTCCAAGGTCACCCTCGTCATTGGCGTCAAAGCACTCAGGCCGAACGTTGATAGGCCCCAAACGTCCTGCATCCTCTACGTCCACGCAATTCAATTGAACTTCAGCCACTTCCTTTCCCTTGGAGGTGGAAGGCAACTTTCTTGATCAAGTCATTAATCTTGCCCTCGATGAGTAATCTTTCAACTAGTCGTCGAAGGGCCTTGCAGTCTTCAGTGAAATGACCCTTCTCTCGGTGGAATTCACAGAACGGAACTGAATCTCTTGATCTTTGATTTGCCGACTTGTAAGGTCTTTTTGAATTTGCCCTATCCTTCATGATCTGGCAGACTTCTTGCATGGTCTCATCGAGTCCAGAGTACGGTACATCATTATCTTGTGAGTGATGCACAGAGGATGTTTGTAGAGATGGGGCTGGTAGCGGTTGTAATCGCTCGTGGACACGATCCTGACCTGGGAAGGAGTGCTGATGATGATGCTGGAACTTCTTTATTTTCCTAGAGTGGGATGAAAAATCTTTCCGAGGAGACCTCAGAGGCTGCTTGTAAGAAGAAAATTTTTTCTCCGATACAAGCCTGGAGACGAAGCTGGGGTTGCTCTTTTCACCGTGGATATATGAGTTGGCTAAGCCGATCAACTCTTGATAAGTCTTGGGTGCTCGGACATTTGCCTCAAACTTGAGTGGTCCTTCACGCAGGCCGTGAATAAGAGCCACTCGGTACATTTCTTGATCAACGGTCTCAATGTCTAAAATTTCTTTCTGAAATCGATCCACAAAATGAGACCAGGTCTCATTATCTCGCTGCCTGATCTCAAAGAGGGCTTCTGGACCGCCCTTCCTCTTTTAAGAGGTAGAAAATCTGAGCAGGAACTCCCTTCGCAAATCAGCGAAGGTAGAGATGGACTGAGCACGAAGTCCATAGAACCAATCTCTCACTTGACCATCAAAGGTTGTTACGAGGAGTTTGTTCTTGGTAGCATCGGAGAGGGTCTTGAGAGCAACGACTGATTCAAAATCTTGAAGATGCTTGACTGGATCAGTCTCCCCGGTGTAAATGGGCAACCGTGGCTCTCTGAAGTTGACTGGAGTTGGTTCGTGCCGAACACTCTCTGTAAACGGCGATGGTTCTTCTTGTTCTACTGCATAAGGAAAGTAAGGAGCATGAGCAGTAGCTGCAAAAGAAGCAGGAGGATAGGAGAAAAAGGTTGCTGCAGGAGGAGAAAATGCAGGAGCTGAAGAGAAGGGATGACTTCCCTGAAAATTCAGAAATCTAGCTGGACTTCCCCGGGCAGCTTCCCGGAAGAAGTTTTGACGAGCTGCAAACTCATCATCCTGAGATCGCAAAGGAGCTGCAGGCCCTTGCGGAAAGGTTGGAGTGTAAAGAGGAGGGTAGACCGGCGGACAAGCCGGTGGATAGACTTGAGGAGTCTCTGATGTTGGTACTAGATTGATTGGAGGAACTGGCGCTGCTGATGATGAACGGCCAATTGCTGCGTGAGAGCTGCTAGAGTACAATTGATGACTTGAAACTGTTGGGAAGTTTCTCTGCGAGATTGCTCTAAGGCCACCCAAAGAGAATCATCACTGGGACTTGAAGCAAGATTCTCGGCTGGTTGATGGTCTGACATGAGTAACCACTGCTTTCACTATCTGATCGAGATCTGAAGGTCGCGTGTTAACTGTTGATGCGCGAAATGCGACACCGACCAGTTAACGGATTGTTCGATCTCACAAGCTAAGGGTGAAGGAAGAAGGGTTGCGGGGATAGGGGAGAAGCTTGCTCGAACAGAGAGGAAGCTTGCTCAAGCAGAGAGGAAGCTTGCTCAAGCAGAGAGGAAGCTTGCTCAAGCAGAGAGGAAGCTTGCTTGAGCAAAGGAGAAGCTTGATTGATCAACGAAGAAGCTTGATTGATCAACGGAGAAGCATGATTGATCAACGGAGAAGCTTGATTGATCAACAGAGAAGCTTGATTGATCAACGGAGAAGCTTGATCAGGTACTGTCGAGCAGACGGCTACTTTGATGGTTAGCTTCGCAGGTTGATGCCGAGAGAGGAGAGAAGAAGAGAGGAGGCCGCTAGCAGCGGCAACAACAGACTTCGCCCGCCGCGGCTTGAATGCCACTCTTGCGACGGGCTTTTCCTTTAATCAAGTAGGGTTACAACTTGCTATTGCACCGAGAGAAGTCATCTCGCTTAGCCTACATTCCTTTGATGGGCTTGGTTTTTCCTGGTTGGGCGTACGTAGGCATGGCTGGGGGTCGCCAAATTGGAGTTGTACAATGATCGCCAACAATATCTGTGCAAGACCATTTAACTGTTGAAATTGTTGAAGTGGGAGTGAGAGGTCTGATTGAGCAGACCGCAGGCGGTTAGGCGGCTAGCTGATGGCAGATAGCCGGTTTTCGGCTTCTGTTCTTATTGTTGCGGTCTGGATCAATAAGCTCCACGAGAGGTAACCGGGCGGATGGCAGTGGGCTAACCACGGCTATTGTGGTTTGGTTGGTGATCGAGACCGCGGAGGCCGCTTGGAGCTGGCAGGTTCATGGACACCCATTTGCTTGGAAGAACGGGAATTGGACACCCAACTTCATGATTCTCTCTATCACTGTCCCCTCTCTCTCCTCTCTCTCCACTCTCTCCCCTGCGGAAGGTGAAAGAATAAGTTTATTTTTCTTAGAAAAAGTGATTTAGAAAGTCCCAATATTGCACCAAAGAGTATTTTTCTCTCATATAATAGTATATACATATAATATTATTTGCAGAAGTCAAAGCTAATTCAGAACATTTTTTTAATTAACAAAATATAAATCTTCAATGGTGGAAACAATTTTTTTCTAATTCATGCTTGAGTTTCTTTATTAATTATCTCTACATCGAAAATTTCCTATCAAAATTTAAGGAAATGTCACCTCTCTCCTCTCTTTCTCTCTACTCTTTCTGTACAACTCAGTGTTCGTCGAGTGGGTCCAACAAGGCAGAAGAGGGGCCCTCAATGCAATCCGGATCCGTCAGGCGAGCGAGCGAGCCAGGACAGTCGGCCAGCATCAATTCAATAGGCGGGCGATCCCAAGGGGCAGCCAACCCGTCTCCTCCACGCAGGCGGGCGGACCGCGCGAGCCAGCTCGCCAACCCACGTTCGCCTAAGTGACCGCCAGGACAGGACCGCCGGCCCGCCTCCGTGCAAGGGGCAGGTGAGCCGCAGGAGCCCGGCTCGCAGCTCGTCTAAAGAGAGAGGCAAGCTGCAAGAGCTAGGCCGCGTCCGCCCAGTTGAGTGGCGAGCTGGTTTCGATTCCCCCCCCCCCTATGAGTGGGGTGCAGATATCATGTGGTTAATATAATTTGGTGTGTCAAATGTGATTAAGTCTGCATTTAGCTCCTCCGAACAGCGGAGTTTTGTCGTTAGCAAACCTCCTTTTGCCTGCATATAACCATTTAGAACAGTGGTGGTACGCTATTTGCAGGCCAGACTTTGATATTTATAAATAGACCCAAAGGGATACCTCAGAAGGCAAACTTTCCAGTTCTCTAATTCCCAGATTTTCTTGCGCTTGTTGAGGTGCCCTTAGCTCAGCACAGGCTAAGGAGGGGAAGCGCTCTAAGATCTTCCGAGTGTGTGGTGGGATCTTCGTGTTGGAGTCTTGGGTCAGTTTTGAGCTCTAAGTCTTCGGTCAGTCAAGCTTTCTAGGAGAAGTAAATGTGTGATCGCCCATTCCCTAAGGGTTCGAACTCCACAGAAGCCGGTTCCCGATTTGAACACTCTCCCCCCAATTATTCCACAACCCTCTCTATTTATGTTGATTTATGAAAGTGGATCCCTCCTCTCCCTTCCTATTTATTTAATTTTTACTTTAGATGGATGGTTCCTATTTTATGTAACCATATCAGACGATCAGAATATTTTAACGATTTTTATAGACAAGCTATTTACTGACTATCCATATTACTTTTTAATATAGTATATATATATATATATATATATATATATATATATATATATATATATATATATATATATATATATGTATATATATTGAAAGATTACATGGTTTCCAAAAAAAATCAATGTGATTGTTGAAATAGAAAATGATCTCCAAAACTTTAATTGATGACATGCTCTTTGTTGGGTGGTTGTAACTTGTAAGCATCGGGAGATTCTGCTACTATACTTCAAGCTGAGATCAGATAATTTGGTACAGGTAACACATTGTTCTCACTGTGCCCGATAAAATATGGTCCTACGATTTGCTATCTTATTGTTGCGGTCAAACTCGACTCTCCGGTCGGACCAGAATGATTTGGACCATCTTAACTCTCAGAGCGGTTGAGCATACACTAAGTAAATGAGAGAGAGATTGTACACACAGTATTTTTACGTGGAAAAACCCCTCAGCTTGGTAAAAAATCATGCGACCGGATCTGTGCGAGTCGAACTCCACTATTTGCTTGCGGTTATAGATTTCACGGAGAATCGAGGGCGACAGGCCGCTCCTCGTTACACTTTGGAGGTGAGAGAGTTGCAGGCTCGTGGCGGGCAACAGGTTGCTCCGCGCGAGACTGTTTGCAGTGGAATTGCGGACGAACGGGGTGCTTGTTGTAGTAGGAACCTCCTTCTTGCTGCTCGTCCCAGATTTAGGCAGGTTTCGGCGATGTGGCGGTGGATCGAAGCCTGCTTGGAGGAGGCTTGAAGGTGGTTTGGAGGTGGCTCGTAGAAGGAATCAGGCAGAGCTCTAGCCTAAGGAAGAAGAAAACAGAGGAGCCAAAAGATGAGAAATGTGGAGGCCCAGAGGCCTTTTTATAGCCTCCAGGAGGTGGTTATGCTGATTATGCGACTATCCGCACATCATAATCACCCACATTAATATATTTATCATGGTTTTGGAGTGTATAATTCTCGCTAAATGCAGGTCATCACTATGACTATAATGCCCCCACTATTGGTGGAAGTTACGCGGGTGGTTTTTCCTGGAATGGATGGTCGAGACTACGACAAGCCGATCAGACGGCAGAGGAGGGGGGTGGTGTCGCGGCCAACCAGGGAGACGTCGCTCCCCGACGAGGGAGGCGGTCAGCTCCTGCGTCGGCCGCTACCCGCCGCCAAGGTGCCGACCAACCGTAGGGAGCGGACGGTCGGAGCCGGCGGGTCGAGTGCGCCTTCGGCACCGGTCGCCGGCTACGCGACCGGTGTCGAACGTGCACCCAACACCGGCTGGCCACTCGCCGGGGCGCACAGGACACGATCGACCATCATATCCCGCCGGAGGGCCAGACGCCACCGACGGCTACCACGGCCTCCCACATCCGCAATGGCCGCCTGGGAGGGGGCGCCCCCGCCGGTCGCTTGTCCGACGAGGTGGCCGCATCGTGCGATTGCAATGGTGCGGCCACAAGGCACGACCTTCTCTCCGGTCGGAAGCCTGGCCTGCTCGGGCAGGTCGACCATCGAGGAGAAGTGGGAGAGGGGTCGGAGGCTTAGCCGGCCCCGGCCAGCCATCGAGTGCGGGATCGCGCGCAATTGTGTGTGCGGATCGCGAGCGGCGGTCAAACCCATGACCCTACTAATATGGTGGGGATCATAAGGGAAGCGGGTTAAATGCACACCGATCCTCCATAAAAGGAGTTTCATTCCTAACACTTATAATGGATATATTTTGCAAAAAATGCAGGCGTAAAACGGTTGTATTCAAATTTGGACATATTTGTGATCAATTGCGCTAAAAATTCGAGATTTTGAAGTAGGACGACAAAATTGACTTCGGTTTGTGGCAAAAGCGGATCAAGGCGGTTCTCGTTCAGCAAGGTCTCCACAAGACGCTCCTCGGCAAGGAAAAGTCTGGAAAGAAGGATGATGAATAGGAAGAACTGGATCTGAAGGCCATCAACACGATTCAGTTAAGTCTAGCCGATGAGGTCATGTATAACGTAGTCGACGCTGAGACTATAGAAGACCTATGGAAGAGATTGGAGGAACTGTACATGTCTAAGTCTCTCACGAATAAGCTCTACGTGAAGAGACAATTGTACAGTCTGAGGATGTCCGAGAGCAATCAGTTGCTGGAGCACATGAATGCGTTCGACAATCTCATCTCTCAGCTCTGCGAAGCATGGACGTGAAGGTCGAAGAAGAAGATCAGGCTCTTCTATTATTATCATCTCTACCAAAGTCCTATGACCATCTGGTCACCACCATCCTCTACGGAAAGGGCACTCTTAAGATGGAGGAGTTGATGACGACATTGCTCTCAAATGAAACGAGGAGCAAATCTCGCCTTAGCACCAGCGAGGGTTTATTCGTAAAGAACAAAGAACCGGTCAAAGGGAGATCGAGAGACATAGGGAATAAGGTCAATAGACCTACGTCCAAGTCTAGGGACAAGAAGAACCAATATCACTACTACAAAAAAGAAGGGCACTAGAAAAACAACTATCCGAAGAAAAAGGCGAAAGAGAAAAATTAGGCACCACAATAGGCGGTTGCGGCTTCAGACCTAGAGAGCGATGCTGACGTACTCCATGTTCAATCTACCCTCGACTCCACCGACACTTGGATCATGGATACGGGATGCTCATATCACATGTGCCTGAACATAGAATGGTTTACTAGCTCTAAACTATGTGACGGTGGTCGTGTTTTGATGGAAAAAGACTCAGAATGCAAGACGCACGGGATCGGCAACATCCGAATAAAAATGTTCGACTGAGCAATCAGAACCCTTACAGATATAAGGTACGTGCCCGATTTGAGGAAGAGTCTCATTTCCCTTGGTACTCTAAAGGTGGTCGGATACTCTTACACCGGCGAAGGCAGATATCTGAAGGTCAAGAGAGGCGCTCTGGTGGTTATGAAAGGAGAGCGCTCTGGTACTATCTACAGACTGATTGGCACCACAATTGTCGATGATGCAGCAGTTGCTGCGACGTCAGATGAGGACTCGTCTCTGTTGTGGCATGTCAGTCTTGGCCACATGAGCGAGAGAGGACTGCTGAAGCTTCACAAGAAGGGCCTACTGAAAGTTGACAAGACGTGCAAGTTAGACTTCTGCGAGACCTGCGTTCTCGGGAAGCAGTGTGCAAGGTGAAGTTTGTAACATCAATAAAGTGGAGTAAGCAGGCACTGGAGTATATACACTCGGATATTTGGGGGTCTGCCCCAGAGCCTTCGCTTGGAGGCGCCAAATACTTCGTGACCTTCATCGACGACTTCTCAAGGAAGGTATGAATTTACTTTCTGAAGCATAAATCTGAAGTCTTCAAGAAGTTCAAAATCTGAAAGACGAAAGTGGAGAAGCAGACCGGGAAGAGAGTGAAATACCTCAGATCTGACAATGGCGGTGAATACACCTCAGCGGAGTTCCAGACATACTGCAATCAGGAGGACATCACTCGTCATCTCACTATTCCCGGCACACCGCAGCAAAACGACGTCGTAGAAAGAATGAATAGGACGCTGCTGGAGAGAGCTCGGTGTATGCGTCTATTTACTGGCCTACCTATGTTGAAGCCAAAAATGACCGAAGCCAAAATTGACTTCTGTGGAGTTCGACCCTTGGGGAAAGGGGTGACCTCACACCTACTTATGCTTGGAAGAACGTCACGGACCGAAGACTTAGGAAGCTATGAATTGACCCTCGGCTCTAGCGTGGAGGTCCCACCTCACACCCGGAAGACCTTTGAGGTCTCCCCCTCCCTAGCCAATGCTTGAGCTAGGTGCCTTGGAGGAAGAAAGCCAAAGAGATTTTTGTGGCTAAGGAATGAATGAAAAATGCTCTCCAAGGCACCCTCAAGAGTCTATTTATAGTTTTTCAAAGTCTGGGGGGGAAAATGACCAAAATACCCCTAAGGAAACTAAGCCTCTAGCCAATAGAAAACCTCCACACCGGGGGCAAAGAGGGAAATTCCACCCCGGGGGTAAAAAGGTCCAAGGGCGAGAGGAGGCCCGACCACACCCCTCCCACCTCCCTGGGCACCCTAGACGGCTGGGGAGCAGGGGGCTGGGGCGAGACCCCAGCCCCGGCCGGTCTCGCCCGGCCAGGTCCCACCAGGCCGCGAGGCAGGGGCGAGAACCCGGCCCCGGGCCGGTCTCGCCCCGCCTGGCCCCGCCAGGCCGCGAGGCAGGGGCGAGAACCCGGCCCCGGGTCGGTCTCGCCCTGCCTGGCCCCGCTAGGCCGCGAGGCAGGGGCGAGAACCCGGCCCCGGGTCGGTCTCGCCTCACCTGGCCTTGCCAGGCCGCGGACTCCGGGCAGGGGTGAGAACCCGGCCCCGGGCCAGTCTCACCCCGCCTAGCCCCGCCATACCATGAGGCAGGGGCGATAACCCGGACCTGGGCCGGTCTCGCCCCGCCTGGCCCCGCCAGGCCGCGAGGCAGGGGCGAGAACCCGGCCACGGGCCGGTCTCGCCTCACCTGGCCTCGCCAGGCCGCGGACTCTGGGCAGGGGTGAGAACCCGGCCCCGGGCCGGTCTCGCCCCGCCTGGCCCCGCCAGGCCGCGAGGCAGGGGCGAGAACCCGGCCCCGGGCCGGTCTCGCCTCACCTGTCCCCGCCAGGCAGCGGACTCCGGGCAGGGGTGAGCCTCCAGACTCCGGCCGGTCCCACTGCTTCCAACTTGCACCTACCAGGACGGGACGGGTGCCCACCAACTTGCCACACCCGCCCCCCAAAGAGGGGCCACCGGGGGGGAGGTAGATTCTTCCTCCCCCTACTAGTATATCCTCAAGGTCAAGCCAAAATGAGCCCCTTAGAGTACAAAACAGCTCAAAAGCTTAAAACCTATAAGCGGGCTTTATGCCTCGCTTGGGATCCTCACTCCGCGAATACGGGATTGTACTCAATCCCCGCTCTTTTCGAGATTGGCACAAGCTCGGAAAGAAACATCCAACCCAACATATTTGCTGGGTGTAGCTTGATCTTGTGATATCGAAAGACTATGAGGCCTCTTCCGAGGGGTCAACCTGTCATGCCCGCTGATGAGAGCCTAGGCGGCGAGACCCCCTCAGGGTAAAAACACTTAGCCTCCTGGGGTGGGTCAACCTGCCATGCCAGCTGATGAGAGCCTGGGTGGCGAGACTCCCTCAGGGTAAAAGCACTTAGCCTCTTGGGGGGGTCAACCTGCCATGCCAGCTGATGAGAGCCTGGGTGGCGAGACCCCCTCAGGGTAAAAGCACTAGCCTCCTGGGGGGGTCAACCTGCCATGCCAGCTGATGAGAGCCTGGGTGGCGAGACCCCCTCAGGGTAAAAAGCACTTAGCCTCCTGGGGGGTCAACCTGCCATGCCAGCTGATGAGAGTCTGGGTGGCGAGACCCCCTCAGGGTAAAAAGTCAACCTCTACGAGAGATCAACCTGTCCTGCCAGCTAGTGAGAGTCTGACAGCGAAATCATCCCGGAGCCTAAAGACTTAGCTTCCACGAGAGATCAACCTGCCCTGCCAGCTAGTGAGAGCCTGACAGCGGAATCATCTCAGAGCTAAGGGACTTAGCTTCCATGAGAGATTAACCTGTCCTGCCAGCTAGTGAGAGCCTGACAGCGGAATCATCTCGGAGCTAAGGGACTTGGCTTCCACGAGAGATAAACTTGCTCTGCCACCTAGTGAGAGCCTGGCAGCGGAATCATCTCGGAGCTAAAAGACTTGGCTTTCACGAGAGATCAACCTGTCCTGCCAGCTAGTGAGAGCCTGGCAGCGAAATCATCTCGGAGCTAAAAGACTTAGCTTCCACGAGAGATCAACCTGCCCTGCCAGCTAGTGAGAGCCTGACAGCGGAATCATCTCGGAGCTAAAAGACTTAGCTTCCACGAGAGATCAACCTGCCCTGCCAGCTAGTGAGAGCCTGACAGCGGAATCATCTCGGAGCTAAGGGACTTGGCTTCCACGAGAGATCAACCTTCCATGCCAGCTAGTGAGAGCCTGGCAGCGGAATCATCTCGGAGCCTAAAAGACTTAGCTTCCACGAGAGATCAACCTGCCCTGTCATCTAGTGAGAGCCTGACAGCGGAATCATCTCGGAGCTAAGGGACTTGGCTTCCACGAGAGATCAACCTGCCCTGCCAGCTAGTGAGAGAGTGGCAGCGGAATCATCTCGGAGCCTAAATACTTAGCTTCCACGAGAGATCAACCTGCCCTGCCAGCTAGTGAGAGTCTGACAGCGGAATCATCTTGGAGCTAAAAGACTTAGCTTCCACGAGAGATCAACCTGCCCTGCCAGCAAGTGAGAGCCTGACAGCGGAATCATCTCGGAGCTAAGGGACTTGGCTTCCACGAGAGATCAACCTGCCCTGCCAGCTAGTGAGAGCCTGACAGCGGAATCATCTCGGAGCTAAGGGACTTAGCTTCCATGAGAGATCAACCTGCCCTGCCAGCTAGTGAGAGCCTGACAGCGGAATCATCTCGGAGTTAAAAGACTTAGCTTCTACGAGAGATCAACCTGCCCTGCTAGCTAGTGAGAGCCTGACAGCGAAATCATCTCGGAGCTAAGGGACTTAGCTTCCACGAGAGATCAACCTGCTCTGCCAGCTAGTGAGAGCCTGACAACAAAATCATCTCGGAGCTAAGGGACTTGGGGACGGGGCATGTCACCTGAACTCTGCCAAAATTCAATATCCTCAAAAGGGGAAAATAGTTGGATTACATGATCCTCCCGACCCTACCGGTCAGAGGTTGGACTCATTACAATATAAAAAACAAGATACATGACTCCGCCGAGGTGAGGCTTCTCCAGGGGGCCCGAGCATGGTGGTCTCCATCAGGTTCTATCCTACTGGACACCTCAATCCTGCTCAGGCTCTCCATGATCTTCTCCATCTCCTCCGCCTTAGCCAACCAAGAGATGGTGTTGACTGCCGTGACGTAGCACTTCCTCGCCATCCTAGAGTCTCCTTTGATCCTGACTTTGATCCTATTTGAGTTGAACTTGAGGCACTGGTGGAAGGATGAGGGCACGCACCGGAAGGCGCTAATGAGGGGCCTTTCGAAGATGGCGTTGTAGCTGCTTGGAGCGTCAACAATGACGAACCTGCAGTTCCTTGAGGTCCCTTCTAACTTCACCTGGAGTCCGACTCTACCTTCCACCACCTTCCTCTCCCCTGAGAATCCAAACAGAGGTCCATCCGACGCCACTACCCTCCTTGGCTCCACCTTCATCCCCTCGAACGCCTTCTTGAAAATGACGTTGACCGAGCTTCCGTTATCAACCAAGATCCGGGAGACGGTGAAGCCTTTGACGGCTGCCTGGATGACCAGGGCGTCGTAGAAGGGATCCTCATGCTCTGGCATGTCCCTTGACGAGAAGGTGACCCTTTCTTCCGGGGGAGGGGTCTGGGATGTCGAGGCAACGCTCCGTCGATACATCACATGGAGACTTGACTTTCGAGCGGCTTCGATCCCCCCCCCCCGTGGATCACGGTTATACCACCTCGGGGTCCTACGTCGACCCGGTCCTCATACACATCATCACCTCCACCTCCTTGGGGTAGGGCTTCGATCCGCTCTGACTGCTGCTAGGTTGGAGCTCTCGCCCCCCTCATCTCCAGGAACTCGGGGCAGGTAGTCGTGGCGTGACCTTCAACCTGGTGGAAGTCGCAGTACGGTAACTCTACTCTGACTCCCCCCTTCCCCCTGCGATTCCTCCTCTCCCTTCGGCCAATCGTCATTGCTTGCTGGGGTAGGGGCAGGAGCTATCTTGGGGCTTGCCTCTGGAAGTTGAACCTCCCTTGGCCCCCATGAAAGTTCCCCCCATCCTGAATGAGAGCTCTTCCTGGACCATAGGTAGGTCCTCCTTGCTGCCTCCAGCTTGGCTCCGGACCCTCCTGTCTCTGGAACCCCTGGGCTCTCTGCTCCTCTCTCTGCCTTCCTTCCTGGTGCCTCGAGCCACCCTGCTCCTTTGACTCCACCTCTGTCAACATTGCCAACTTCTTTACAAAGGCCGGGTTGGCCGCCTCCATGGCTATCTCCTCTGCCGCCCTTTCCATCAGCTCCTCGAAGGAAAGAGGGTTCTTCCGGGTCAAGCTCATCTTGAAGAACCCTTCGCGCAACCCCACCGTGAACGCCATCTGGAGGGCATACCCTAACACCTCTTGGATGTCAAGGACCTCCTCCTGGAACCTTTCAACGTAGTGGGCCAACGACTCCTCGGCCCTTTGCTTTATCAGGAAGAGGGAGTCAGGACCTTTCTTCCTCTTCTTGGAGGTGGAGAAGCGAAGCTGAAAGCTCTGGCTCAAGTCTTCGAACCCGAAGATGGACCTTGGAGGGAGTTGATGGAACCAGTCCCTCGCCTTCTCTTTCAAGGTGATCACAAATAGACGGCACTTGAAGACGTCCGTCATCGGCCTGATGGAGACGGCATCCTCGAACCACTACAGGTGCTGGACGGGGTCATCCTTCCCGGTATAGTAAGCCATGTCTGGCTCTCTGAACCCCTCGGGAACGGGAGCTGAGATGATCAGCTCGCTGAAGGGTGACCCCCTAAGGGGAGTTCTCGCCAGCTCTATCCGCGCAACTTGCTCTCCAGGAGGGCTAGCTCTCACCGGGCTGGGGAACAGCTCTCGGCCTGCGAGGTCTCGCTCGACCCCCCTCTACCATCCTTTCCTTCCCAGGTCTCCTATCCGGCATACTTACTTCTCCCCCTGCTGGGGTGACCTCGCCTTACCCCCTAGGAGCCAGCTCGCCGAGACCACTCTAGGTTAGCTCGCCGAGACCCTTGGGAGCTAGTCCCTGAAGGGTGGGGGTTCAGCTGTCAGCCTGAGGGGCAATGCTTCTCAGCATCTCCATGATGCCTGAGATGGAAGCCAAGAACTCCTCCCTTCCTACGAAGGGTCCGGGGTTGGGGAGCTCACCGAAGTCATCACCACCTCCCAGATCTCTAGCCATGACACTCACCCGAGATTTTCTGTGTTGGTCACTCTCCACGCTTACTGCACCAAAACTGTTGAAGCCAAAAATGACCGAAGCCAAAATTGACTTCTGTGGAGTTCGACTCTTGGGGAAAGGGGTGACCTCACACCTACTTATGCTCGAAAGAACGTCACGGACCGAAGACTTAAGAAGCTATGAACTGACCCTCGGCTCTAGCGTGGAGGTCTCACCTCACACCCAGAAGACCTTTGAGGTCTCCCCCTCCCTAGCCAATGCTTGAGCTAGGTGCCTTGGAGGAAGAAAGCCAAAGAGATTTTTGTGGCTAAGGAATGAATGAAAAATGCTCTCCAAGGCACCCTCAAGGGTCTATTTATAGTTTTTCAAAGTCTTGGGGGGAAAATGACCAAAATATCCCTAAGGCAACTAAGCCTCTAGCCAATAGAAAACCTCCACACCGGGGGGCAAAGAGGGAAATTCCACCCCGGGGGTAAAAAGGTCCAAGGGCAAGAGGAGGCCCGACCACACCCCTCCCACCTCCCTGGGCACCCGAGACGACTGGGGAGCAGGGGGCTGGGGAGAGACCCCAGCCCCCGGCCGGTCTCGCCCGGCCAGGTCCCACCAGGCCGTGAGGCAGGGGCGAGAACCCAGCCCCGGGCCGGTCTCGCCCTGCCTGGCCCCGCCAGGCCGCGAGGCAGGGGCGAGAACCCGGCCCCAGGTCGGTCTCGCCCCGCCTGGCCCCGCCAGGCCGCGAGGCAGGGGCGAGAACCCGGCCCGGGTCGGTCTCGCCTCACCTGGCCTCGCCAGGCCGCGGACTCCGGGTAGGGGTGAGAACCCGGCCCCGGGCCGGTCTCGCCCCGCCTGGCCCCGCCAGGCCGCGAGGCAGGGGCGAGAACCCGGCCCCGGGCCGGTCTCGCCCCGCCTGGCTCCGCCAGGCCGCGAGGCAGGGGCGAGAACCCGGCCCCGGGCCGGTCTCGCCTCGACAGGCCGCGGACTCCGGGCAGGGGTGAGAACCCGGCCCCGGGCCGGTCTCGCCCCGCCTGGCCCCGCCAGGTCGCGAGGCAGGGGCGAGAACCCGGCCCCGGGCCGGTCTCGCCTCACCTGGCCCCGCCAGGCCGCGGACTCCGGGCAGGGGTGAGCCCGCGGACTCCGGTCGGTCCCACTGCTTCCAACTTGCACCTACCAGGACGGGGCGGGTGCCCACCAACTTGCCGCACCCGCCCCCCCAAAGAGGGGCCACCGGGGGGAGGTAGATTCTTCCTCCCCCTACTAGTATATCCTCAAGGTCAAGCCAAAATGAGCCACTTAGAGTGCAAAACAGATCAAAAGCTTAAAACCTATAAGCGGGCCTTATGCCTTGCTTGGGATCCTCACTCCGTGAATACAGGGTTGTACAACTTAAGTCTTTCTGGGCCGAAGAAATCAATACGACATGTTATCTGGTGAATCGATCTCCATCGATGTCACTGGATCTAAAGTCTGCATAGGAAGCTTGGTCAGGTACTTCTGCTGACAATTCTGATATCCACATCTTTGGTTGTCCTATGTACACCCTTGTACAGGACTCTGAGAGGACGAAGCTGGATGCTAAGTCCAGACGGTGCATTTATCTGGTCCGAAAGGCCGACACGAAGGGATTCAAGCTGTGGAACCATGACACTAAGAAGGTGGAGGTCAGGTACGACGTGATCATTGATGAGTCTTCTATGCCGAAGCAGTCTCAGCCTCAAACTAAAGAGGTGGAGAAGACTCCAGTCACACCCATGGAGGTGGAGCTGGAAGGAAGTGACCAGGCTAACGACCATGGTGATTCCTCCGACCCGGAGAAGGCTAATGTTGTGCAACCTACTGAAGTGGAGTCGTACTATATTGCCAGAGAAAGGGCAATGAGAGAGGTCAGATTGCCTCTCAGGCTACAAGATAATGTAGTATATGCCTTTCAGGTGATCTCCTCAGACCCTGTGTCTTATCAAGAAGCTATGAAGAGCAGTGACAACTCTCAGTGGAAAGCTGCGATGAAGGAAGAGATGGACTCACTTCAGAAGAACCAGACTTGGGAGCTGGTTAGTCTACCCAAAGGAGCTAAGACAATCAGCTCCAAATGAGTGTTCAGGAAGGAGTCCACATCCGAGAAGGACCAGTGGAGGTACAAGGCAAGATTTGTTGCAAAGGGGTTTGCGCAGAAGAAAGGAGTTGATATCGACGAAATCTTCTCACCCGTGGTGAAGCACTGTTCCATGCGGATGCTACTTGCTATAGTAGCAATGTGGTACATGGAGCTAGAACAGTTGGACGTGAAGACGACATTTCTTCACGGCCTTTTAGAGGAGGTGATTTATATCTTGCAGCTTGAAAGATTTATTAAACCCGGTAACAAGAAAAAGATATGCAAACTGAATAGATCTCTCTACGGTCTGAAGCAGTCTCCACGAGCTCCAAACACTTGCCCTAAAATGCCTAAACAAATGAAGCATAGATCTTTTATATAGTCTTTCACTCTTTCATGCATTTTTTTTATAAATAAAATGTTTACTGAAATTTATCATCCAGCAAACAGTTTAATATTTTCTTAAATAAAAAATTTCTTTTTCTTGATGAAGAATTGAAGATAATATAAATATAAAATATTAATAATTTTTTTACGAAGGGCTCGCGCGGGGTTCGGGGGTGGTGCAGTGCAGCGAATGCCGAATGCACTGTACCGTAAAGTGCGATCCGACGGTTGCGCTGAGATGCGAGTGCGCTGAGATGCGTGCACATCTCAGCGCACTCATTTCAAAGCATGCACAAATAGCGACACAAAGCTGAACTCGCGCGAGATCTCTGCGCAATCGTCCGATGCACTGCACTTTACGGTGCAGCACTGCACCACCCCCGGACCCCTCGCGCGGCATGCTCCTGTGTGCATGCGGTCGCTTTCACATCATCACTCTCACACCGACCAACTTCTTTCCGACCAATCGCAGCTGCTTCTCCAGCAGAAACCCAAATTTAAGTTCATGAATTAAGAAATTATTTGCCGATTTTTTAAAAAAATATTATAAATAATAGAAAATGATCATTATTTTACTATCATAATATTATTTCTTTTAAGAGGGATAAATATATGAAGAGATGGATCAAAAACGCAATTATCATATAATATACGTTTGGCGAGATAAAAGTTACGACCGCTGTCAAAAAAATAAATTTATTAGGATCGTAAAATACATGAATTTTTTTAGGTGAATTCGGGCGTTCACGAACGACGGTTCATGACTACAACATTCACAACCGTCACCACCGTGCAAAACCAAGCATAAGAGAGAAAGAGCATTCCATGGGTCAGTTATGGACCTATTTCAGCTGATTTTGTTTATAGAGGGCAGTAGACTCGTAGAGTGAGAGAAAGAGGGAGTAGGGGTTCAAACGAATCGAGTTCGAGTCGAGCTAATCACTTCGAGCTTGAGCTTGATCTCGACGAGCTAATTTTATACTGGTTCGAGCTCGAGCTCAATGCCTTATTATCGAGCTCGAAGCAAGCGAGTTCAAACTGCTCGCGAGCTTTTTAGCTCACGAGTCTTATTTTTTATATTTTTTAAAAAATATAGAAATAAAAAACTTGCGGACTCGTGAACAACAATAAGTGAACCCGAGCTTGACTTGTAATCGAGCTCGAGCTCGTTGAGCTCTACAGGCTCGAGCTCGAGTCGAGCTTATTTTGATCCGTCACATCAAGCTTTCGAGCCGGCCAGTGGTGGATCTAGGAATGTTAACAGACGGGGAGCATTAACTTCCTCCAACAAAATTTTTTTTGAACGTCTCCATCTTTCCGGAACCATTTCTCCCTCATCCGGTTATCGTTTTTGACGTATAACTAGTCAAAATTTATTGGATCAACGAGAGAATCCAAATGAACTAATCATTTTACAAAAATCTTGGGGGTGTCCGGACCCCTGCCCGCCCCCAGATCCCCTGGAGCCGGCTCAACTCAACTTGCACCCTTACGAGCGCCGAGTGAGAGAGCAAGTGAGAGAGAAGAGAGAGTGTGTGAGAGAGGAGAGAGAGAGAGAGAGAGAGAGAGAGAGAGAGAGAGAGAGAGAGAGAGAGAGAGAGAGAGAGAGAGAGAATGATTAAGAGAAGAGGGATGGGCCGCTCGTGTCACTCCGGCGTGGGCAGCATAAAATTATTACGTCGATTGCGCAAATCTGGCCCACAATGTGGTGGGGCCCACAATGGTGACCTATTCGAACACCACATGGCCCGCCGCTGTTGGGCATTTGCCATACCGAATTAGCCAACTAAGGCCCGTCAATGTATCAATGTATGAATTCTTTACTGGTTAAATATTTCCTATGATTGTTGTTCGCATCTCATTTTGATAAGAGTTCAATAAAATTTCATCATCTCTCTGTATGTATTATATAAAAATATATTATTTGGGGGGGGGGGGGGGGGGGGATATTCATCTTTTTAATTTTATTTTTTTTATTATAAATTTCATAATTTTGTACAATTTGCTTAATTTTATGTATTTTTTATATATTTTAAAAATTACATAATCATTCCTTCAATATTTATTAAGTTTTACGCAATGTGTGACAAATTTTAGAGGAATGATAATTGACGAATGTGTTGTTGCGGCGGACCATAGGAGAAACCCGCACAAGATTGCTTGTTAAAGAAGAAATAAGTATCTTGAGGGATGTTTAGGTATCAGTAGCGTATGATGATCATAATAAGATCATAGTGCAGGAGCAAATATAATTGTTTGGTTTGTGATTTTAACAGTACAAATTGCTTGCTAAAATATGCGATCATATTTGTGTTATATGATCATATTGAAAAATGATCGTATTTTATATCATTCATTTACGAAAATTCGTATTAGCGAAAATATAAGACGGGATCATAAGTCGTGCACAATGGTCAAAATTGCATGCAGGAACCAACCAACATTTATTTCCCTTTTTAATAAGTGTCCTTTAAGTTTTAGCTTTGTTGAGCATAGCGGTGGCGGTCGTAAACGCATGAGTTAAACCGTCATATTCGTTAACGAAGGTGTCACACTTCATACCCAATAGAAAGGATGATTTAGTGAAGAAACTAGCGAAGCTTTATGTGGACAGCATAGTCCGTTTGCACGACGTACCTCGGTGCATCGTTAGTGACCGAGATGGTCGTTTCACATCTAACGATTGGAGGCTCATTCATCAGTTGTTGGGTACCAAGTTGAACTTCAGCACGGTTTTTCACCCACAGACAGATGGTCAGACTGAAAGGGTGAACAGGACGATGCAAGATATGCTTTGTATGTGTGTTTTGGATTTCAGGAAAAGGTGGGAGGACCATCTTTTTATGATTGAGTTCGCGTATAATAACAGCTACCAAGCTAACATTCAGATGACGCCTTTTGAGGCTCTGTACGGAATGAGGTGTCGTACGTCGTTGGCTTGGGTAGAAACGGGAGAATCGAAGCTGTACAAGCGAAGAGACGTTGAAGATGCTACTTCAACGATACGGTTGATTCGAGAACGACTACTGATTGCTCAAGATAGGCAGGTCAAGTGCTATAATACCAAGTATCGGAACGTGTAGTTTGCGGTGGGCGATTGGGTATAGCATATAAAACCATTTAAGGGTGTATCAAGAATTCGACGCCTAAAGAAGTTTAGTCCGAGGTATGTTGGGCATTTTGAGATATTTGAGCGGATTGGTGAAGTCGTCTATCGTTTGGCTATATCGGTGGAGTTGAGCGGTTTGCACGATATATTTCACATCACAGTGTTGCGGAAGGCCATTCAAGAGCCTACTCAAGCGATTGCTGCGAATCAAGTGATCATGGTCGATAGTGGGTTAACGACGAAGGTCGAGCCCATTCGGATCGAGGACGTAGAGGTCAAGTAACTGCGGAACAAGTCCATTAGAATGGTCAAGATCCTTTGGGACAACTGTGGCAGAGAGGAGCTATCTTGGGAGCGCGAGCAAACTATGAGGGAGGAGTTCCCTGAGCTATTTATCTAAGGTAATCAGATGCATAGTCTACTTTATATATTTTCCCGTAACATCAAATTTCGGGACAAAATTTCTTTAAGTGGGGGAGATTTGTAACGCCCCAAATTTCTTGAGGCATGAGATGCTTCTTTGGGATTAACGCTCGGCGGTAGCTCGTTACCTCGCGGCGGTAGCTCCAGAATTTGCGTCGAGAGCGTCGAGCTCTCGAGGAAGCGTCGAGCTCTCGAGAAAGACGTTACCACACGATGGAAAATTGTTACCGTATGGCGGTAGCATGGGATTTAATCTGGCAAACCTCTCAGGAAGCTATTGCCCGGCGATAGGGTTACTGCTAGCGATAGCTGGGTCAATTTATTTGTTATGGTTCTCTGGATCATACCGCGCGGCGGTAGAAATTAGCGCACGACGGTAGCGCCTGGTGTCGTGTCGTAACCGACGCCTCTATCGCGTGGCGTTAGCGTCCTATCGCACGGCGGTAGTGAAACCGAAATGGCTTTGTCAACGTGTCGGCCTGTAATTGGAGGGTTTGGGCAGTTGTGCTTGAAACGAGGCGTTTAATTATACCGCGTGACGGTAGCTAGTAACCGCGCGGCGGTAGCTAGTTACCGCGCGGCGGTAGCTAGTTACCGCGCGGCGGTAGCTAGTTACCGCGCAGCGGTAGCTTTATTTATAATATGCCCGATTTTTGGCCTTTTTCACTTCATTTCTTTTGGAGTGAGGAGTTGGCCTGGTTTTCCTGGAGGAGCAGCAACGCCGGAGGGCAAATCTTGCCGCCGTTGAAGTTCCAGAGTTCCGATTCGCAAGCCAAGTCTGGATCAGTGGAGGTAAGATCGTCTTGGTCGCGTTTATCCGTCTAGAACTTTGGCATGACACCGAAGAGAGCACAAATGGTAACGATTCTCAATTTGGATATGTGAAGTCTTCTTCCTTTTGCATAGGGAACCCTCTCCCACGAGTGTATGGTGAGCGTGAGGTTTTCCTTCAGGTAGATACGGTATATCCCTGTAGTTTTTTGCAAATAGAGTTCGGAATCGAAGTACGAACATAGGTATGGTTTGTGAAGCCCATCTAGACAGGTTGGTCTGGATTGGTGATTGTTTCATTATGCTAGTATTGGTCGGAGAAGACTCCATGATGTTTGTTTTTTTTTCGGGTTTCTACACGGTAGATTGCAGTAGGGAACCTTGGGGACTAACTCCAAGGAGCACCCGGAAAACTGGGTAGAATCGCATTTCTGCTAAATAACGCGCAACGGTAGTGCTACCTTAGGCGGTAGCTCCTTGATTTGTTTGTGGTCTGTGTCGTTGAGACTTGGGGCTTGAGATGTGTGGCTGAGAGCTCTGGGAGCCCAGCCAGGTGGAATGCGAGCCACCCATGTAGCATTACAAGGTTATGTTTTGACTAGAGGAGTGGGAATGGGGAGGCCGACCCGCGTCGCGGTAGTTTTTGCCCGGCGATATGAGCAACGGGAAAGGGCCGACCCGCGTCGCGGTAGTTTTTGCCCGGCGATATGAGCAACGGGAAAGGGCTGAACCTACCAAGTAGCTTTGTGGTGCATCTATGGGTAGTGATGCCTGTCGCAGACATTGTTACAGGTCATAGGCCTTGCGCGGGCCGTAAAGACTACCAAAGGCGCATGTTTGTTGTCGTCTTATGAACGGTGGTGGGCCCTAGCTTTCATTCGGACACCGAGAATGTGCTATAAGTGCACCGGGTGTGTGGCCGTTCGTGCCTACGCCTGTGGTGAAGTGTGCTTAAATTGCACTTTCATTACTATGTTTGGATTTGCTAATACATTACAGGGAAGGAGCTTCGCCGCCCCGAGTAAGGGGCGGGGTCGTTATAATTTTGTCAGCTTTAGCTGACCGTTGCCTTGTTTTACCATCGTTCGGTGGAATGTTCTTATGCAGGAACAGGCGGGCCAAGTGACAAGTAGCGGGCTAAAGCTCTTGATGCTGTGCTGACCCTTGAAGGCCAAAGTGAAGTGTTTACTTTTACTATTTTCATGTATGACCGACCTGCGTGTCGAAGTATGTAAAACACTTTAATTCAAGTTGAATGTTGTAAGGTCATAAGACCAAGACTCTTTGTGTATTTGTACTTTCATTCCTGCTTTGGGTTTTAATGGACATTCATGTTCTGTGATGAGTTCTTCTAACTTACTCAAAAACTTCCGCTAGAATGCTCTGTGTTAGGTTTCGATATGGTTTCATAGTGTTTTGGTATTAATATATAACTTCGCTGACTGTCCGTAGAATATGACGTGGGGTCCCGGCCGGACCTTCTGTTATATCTCATGTGACGAATGAGGGTATTACAGGGGGCAGGGACATTGGTTTGGAGCGGTGACATTGGTCGGGGCGGGGAATTGGTCGAGGCGGGGAATTGGTCGAGGCGGGGAATTGGTCGAGGCGGGGAATTGGTCGAGGGCGGTGACATTGGTCGGGGGCGAGGACATTGTTCGGGGGCGGGGATATTGGTCGAGGGCGGGGACATTGGTTGGGGGCGGCGACATTGGTTCGGGGTAGGGTCATTGGTCAGGGGTTGGGAATTGGTCGGGGGCGGCGATATTGGTTGGGGGAGGGGACATTGATCGAGGGAGGGGACATTGGTCGAGGGCGACGACATTGGTTGGGTCTTAACGCACGATTGGATTCTTACAGGCCCCTTGTAATATATCTAGCTATTTAAAACATATTTTACACAAATTTAAGATTACCTTTCATCAGAATAACCAACAATTATAACAAATTATATTTAGTTATTTAAATTCTTTAGAACTAAGGTTTTGACTCATTATAGCAAACACAAAAATATGTTATTTCTCCAATGAGTGAATACACAAATTTTAATAGATTTTTCATCAACACCTATTTGAAGTTGCAATACAAAAACAAATTCAACTACTAATTTTTTAAGAATACGTAATAGCCTGCAAATATTCATCTCAAATTCTCATTTATATTTAAAGAGCAAAAGAACAAACATTCATCCCATCTTATTTAAATCATACCTTGACAATTAACGATACGTAAAAGTAACAGTGAGGAATTCAAAAAACTGTAAGAAAAATTAATGAATTAAATATTAACAATGCAATCCTAATCCAAAAACCTGTAAGAAAAAGTTTTAGCCGAGCTTCAACTGAAGAATTGGAGCTGGACAACATTGTTGTTAAAAGCGACATCACATTTTTTTATAATTGGAGTTGGACAACATTTTATTTGCGTCTCACATCCACATTTTAGTTTAAATAACTTTTCATGTTGTTGTAATTAAATGTTGTTGTTTAATTAAGCGACATCACATTTTTGTCTAGATGATTAAACTCACAACACACTTTTATTCTACCAATCTCTTGATAGTTAATTAACTCACAACACAACAAAAGTGTGATGTCGCTTAATTAACTCACAGTGCTGAAACACACGTAATGACCTAATTTATTGATAAATGACAACGTAGTTAGAAACATTATTGAAATTGAACGAAATACAACCTAAAAAATGAGAAGATGATTTTAAATAATTCAAACACCAAAAACTGCATAACAGCATACATATATAATTTACAGTAATTCAAGTGATGTTCTTTTCATCACATATATGAAAGTTGTTATTAACTCCTCTAGTTGTCAATATTTAACTTTTGCAAATATTCTAAAATCCATTGTATAGATTATCGATTTTGCAATAATAATAAATCAAAGCCTATTTATGCTAAATGTACAAAAACCTCATGTACTTATTGCTTTCAAAATTTGGTGGTACAATTTCACTCAATTAACAACTCTGATGAACGATATGATTAAATCAAAGCCTATTAATTGGACATTCAATCAAAAGAATGTTGTATTTATACAAAATAGAACTCCATAAAGATATAGTGCATTTAAGTACTCAAAGATGCAATTGTATGTTAAAATTATGGATATAGAAATACATGAGTAAATTATACCTTAGAAGAAACTTGAATAAACAAAATTTGATGTAACACATTGAACTGACTTCCTTGATTAAGACACAGTCTTGCAATAAATACCAGTGCAAAAAAATTATTCCCAACCGGATTGCAGGCAATAAGGTACAGGAAAGTGTAAGAAAAAATGGCTCAGGCAAACGACCGGATTGCAGGGCAATATGGTTACCAGTGGAGACACTGTCTTTCCCCATACCTCTCTGCAGCTGATCAGAAGAATCCCAAATAAAAACCCTAGAATAAGGTAAACGTGGATTTCAATACCTGAAACTGGGATAAGGAGGGGTTATTACGGTAAGTGGAGAGCGAAGAAGGAAATCGTAGAAGAAGATCTTACAGGATCTACAACCTAGAAGAAGAGCTTACAGGAAATGGTAGAAGAGGAGGAGGTGGAAGAAATGTAGGCAGAAGATGGGGGGAGGTGTTACCAGCGGAAGAAATGTAGGCAGAGAGGGCGAAGATAGGTTTTGTGACAGGATCTAGAGCACAGGAGCGGGATGGAAAGAGCAACAGTGTTGCGATGGAGAAGCAGATTAAAAACCTAGAGCACGGGAGCAGGAGAGGTAGTTACCCATGTCGATGTTTTGCCGTGTTGCCCGCCGCCGCTGTCCAGGAGGAGAAAGGAGGAAGGAAGGGAGATCGGCGGTAGATTCGCTGCGTTGCTCGTCGCCGCTGTCTAAGGAGGAGAAAGGAGAAAGGAAGGGAGATCGGTGGGAGATTCGCTGCGACCATTCTTGCTCATCGCGATGAGCGGGAAGAAGATGGTAGGGCACGGGAGAGGGGATAGGAAGAGTGCTGAAAAAAATGTATCGAGCATTTGAAATCATAAGGCCTATCGCGATTTTGAGGGGGGAACAGTGCACGGAACGAAAAAATTAAAACCTAAATATAATGCTGAGTCGGCCAAAAAACAAAAATACCCCCAAAATTAACCCATCAAAACCTATTTTATGAGGGCATTTTTGGATTTAAATGTTACACCATGCCCTCATTAAGAGTTTCCTTATATAATAAAAATATATATATATACACACACACACACGAGCATCTTCGCGTCGTTGCGGGCTACGCCTGCATCAAGGCGGACAGCGCCCGCAATTTATACATATGAGTACTCAAAATGACCGTAAAAAAATATAAATTGATATTACAATTTTTATTTTATAAAAAAATTTACATTTTGACGTAAAAACATTAATTTCTCGCCATCTTTCTCTTCATATTCTCTCCCTTTCTCTCTCCCTCTCTCCCCTCCCCCTCTCTCACGGCCCCATTCTTCTCTCCCTTCCACCTTCTCTCTCCTATTCTCTCTCCTCCCCCTCTTTCTCATGTAGGGATAGTTAGATTTGATCCAATGGTCTAAATTAAAAGAATGGTGTGCTCCAAATATGCATATTGCTTTATAATATATACAAGTGACAGGCACGGGCCTTTGGCTCTGGGAACATTCGGCGGGGGTGCGACAATCGGCGGGGTCTGACATTCGGCGGGGTCCGACATTCGGCGGGGTCCGACATTCGGCGGGATGCGACATTCATTGGTGGTGCGGCATTTGTCGTGGGGACGACATTTGTCGTGGGCGGTGATATTTGTCGTGGGCGGCGACATTTGTCGTGGGCGACGACATTTGTTGTGGGCGGCGACATTTGTCGTGGACAGTACCCGCCCGCAACATATACATATGAGTACTCAAAATGACCGTAAAAAAATATAAATCAAAAATATAATTTTTATTTTGTAAAATAAATTATATTTTAGCGTTAAAACATTAATCTTTCTTTTGTCATTTCTAGCTATAGCCTATAGGCCATAGGTTTAGGATACCTAGTATTTTTATTTTTTTTATTTAAATATTGCAAAGTTGTGTAATTACCTTAAAAAGATATTGTCTTTATAATATAATAATATAAAGTTTGGTATAATTGTGTAATTATGAATACAACTATAAGGGCAATATAGGAAGATCATGCAATGTTTCACAAACGAGTAGTTTTTCCATAATAGTAGATATATATATATATATATATATGTACGAGCATCTTCGCACGGGCTACGCCCGTGCTCGATGCTCTCAGGCGGGCTTCGATCGCATCTAGACGGGCTTTGCCCGCCTCCGCACGGGCTTTGCCCATGCTCGATAAGTCATTGCGGGCTGCGCCCGCATCAAGACGGGCAGCATCCACAATTTATACATATATATGAGTACTCAAAATGATCGTAAAAAAATTTAAATCGATATTACAATATTTATTTTATAAAAAAATTTACGTCTTGACGTAAAAACATTAATTTCCCGCCCTTTCTCTCTTCCTATTCTCTCCCTTTCTCTCTCCCTCTCTCTCCCCTCCCCCTCTCTCTTCGCCCCATTCTCTCCTCTCCCTTCCACCATCTCTCTCATATTCTCTCTCCTCCCCCTCTCTCTTCTCCCCCTCTCTCTCATGTAGGAATAGTTAGATTTGATCCAATAGTCCAAATTAAAAGTATGGTGTGCTCCAAATATGCATATTGCTTTATAATATACGAGCTTCTTCGCACGGGCTATGCCCGTGCTTGAAGCTCTCGGGTGGTCTTCGGCCGCATTCAGGCGGGCTTCGCCCGTGCTCGATACGTCGTTACGGACTGCGCACGCACCCAATTTTTTTTTTCAAAACATGTACATATGAGTACTTTAAATGACCGCAAAAAATATGAATTACTATTCTTATTTTTATTTTATAAAATTTTGCAAATTTTAATCTATAAAATTTAATTTATCTCCCCCTCTCTCTCCCTCTCTCTCTCTCTTTATCACTCCCCTCTCTCTCTCCTCTCTCCCGCCCCCTCTCCCTCTCCCTCTCCATCATCTCTCTGTCAACTCTCCTCCCTCATGCTCTCTCATGATCCAATGACCAATATTTAATTTTTGGCGTGCCTCCAAATATCTATATTCCCTTATATATATAAGATAAGATAAGATAAGATATATATAATTGTGCTATTTTCTATTTATCATTTTTTCTTAATTTCTAAAATTTTCACATTAAAAATATTATTGATATTTCTTTTTTAAATAAGCATGCACTTGATTCATTTGAAATAATAATTCCTACTTATTCGTATGAATTTTATAATCATATACACACAGAGAGAAAGAGCACTAACCTTCCACTTCCATCTTTGTGATCAACAAAAATGAGTGGTTGTAAGCCTGCAACAATATCTTTTGACTTTTGTGACTAGCTTTCTTCAACATGAAATAAACAACACTCAGCTGTTCCAACCAAGCCCCTAATTTGTCTTCAATCAGACGATGCCTATGAATGACTAATTATATTACATATCCTCTTGCAATTTCCTCCTCCGTGATAACTTCTTTCAATAACCATGAATTTTTTTACTTTGCTTCTCGAAAAGGATTTCACTAGGGCTTTGTTTAGGGGGACTTATTTTCACCGGTCAAGCGGTTACGACCGCATGAACCGGTCCGGTTAATGCGATCATAATCGCTTGACCGGTGAAAAACCCAAAACAGAGCCTAGGTTTTCTTCTATCCCCGTCCTATTTATAAGAACTATCTATATCATCATTCACAATGTTCATCATGCCGATAGCATGTCATGCATAATATTTGGTGATGACAATACTCAAGTCTTCACATGGGCTCCGTTTGGAGGGACTTATTTTCACCGGTTAAGCGGTTACAACCGCATGGTCCGGTTCATGCGGTTGTAACCGCTTGACCGGTGAAAATAAGTCCCCCCAAACGGAATCACATACTTTTTGTGTGTGTGCAATGTATGTTGACAGTAATTAATTATCTTGAGCTACCTCAAGATCTCTTCCATCTCGTGCAAAATCTTTTTTATATTACCTCTTTTTATAGTACTTTATTGTTACTATCAAATTTTCTTTTGGAAAAATGAGATTTAATAAGAATTATTTAGGTTGGAGAAGTAATGTAGGAACAAAGAATATAACAAAATTTTAATATAGAAAAATACTGTATAACCTGCAATTTGTCGAGATCAGAGATGTCTAAGAAGACGTCTATCGTACACCTAAGCACGAGCAGAGGCGAGTAGAGACGTGTATCTTGCGAGTATGGACGAGTAGCCCTTGATACTCACTAGTAAAGGCTGAATACTCACCCCCTAGGTTGTATCTATAAATAGCCCATCAGGGGTACTAGAAATGATATTTTGGAAGAGATTGAGGTCCCCCCAAGTAGGATACTCGCCAAGTCCATACCTGCCTAGTACCTCGCTCAACTTTTGGTTGCGGAAGGGAAATTTCTCCCAAACTTCCGAGTACGTGATGAGACCTCCCTGTTGGAGCACTTGGAGTGTGCTTATGGATAGTTTTCTCTCTCCTACGCTAGTCATCTGAATTGTGACGTCGGACCACATAATCAGTAATCTTAGGCTGCATTGGTTCGAATTTTGAAGTAGGGATTTTCCCGGCTTCAATATATAGATTACTTCATTAAAGTATCCGAATTAAAATTATAATTAGACTATCATTATTATTATTTATTATTTCACAAATTAAATTACTTTAATACTCTATTTGGGACAAGTGTTGAGTTTGCACGGTGATGATGCAAAATCATGGTAGTAAGCATGCTGATGACATTTTATCTGAGTAAATCAGTAATGATAATTTTTTTATAATAAAATGATTATATATTTGTTTTTTAAAAAATATAAATATTTTTTTTGAATAATCTATTTTATATATTAAAAGGGAGAAAATTATCTGGTTAAATATTTAATTTTTCAATTTTATCCATTTTTATTATAGAATTTTTAATATCTTTAATTTACATATTTTTCATTAACCCATGCACAAGAAAAAAATGAGCAACGGACGGGCGCTCGGGAGTTTGTGAGCGGCGGGACCGCCATTGCGTTGCGGCAATGTAGTGTTCGAAGTACTATCGTGTGGGGCACCCTCTGCACTATCACGGCCAGCCGGCCAGGAAATTATCACGGTTGATCGTAGGGGCAGAGTCCTATGCATGTCACTCGTAAATATATATAAGTTCATAACATTGAAAACATTAAAGCTCTGTTTGACATGATGGTGGCGGTCATGAACATGAGGGTTAAATTATCATTCGTTAACGCCCACCTAAGAAACTTCGTCCATTTCCACCTAATGAACTTCGTCCATTTTTAAGTTCAAATGAATGATATTTGTTAGGTGATCTTTAACGAATGACCATGATCACCATCATGGGCGGACCTAGCACCAGACACGATCGGGTACGTGTCTGGGCCTAAATATCACGCGAAAGCTAAAAGTTTAGGGTTGCCGCCGGCAGTGGTGAGGACTGAGGAGGGTCAAGGCTTGTTTGCGCCGGCGGATGTGGCTTGAAGATGTGCTTGGGGTTGCGGCAATGGGAGGTGCGTCGGCATGCCCTCCGGTGGCTTTCCTGCCACCTTACTCGGCGAGGCTTGAGCCTTGTTTGTTGGTTTCCTTTTGTTAGAAGTGAGACATGCACACAAACGTGTCTTTGTATATATGAATAAATGGTGACCAATAGGTCTTACATATAGGATAAGAGAAGGGGGAGAGAGCCCAATAGGCAATGTGGGACTAAAGGGAAAAGCACAATAAATACACAATAAATACATTATTTAACACGCCCTCTCAAACTCACGGTGGATCATAAACTGAGAGTTTGTTAATAAGATAACGCAGTCGAGCAGTTGTGAGAGACTTGGTGAGGAAGTCCGCAACTTGTTCTTCAGAAGCAATGAACGGCAGAGAGATGGTGTTGGCGAGGAATTCCTGACGAGTAAAGTGACAATCGATCTCAATATGTTTTGTCCGTTCATGGAACACCGGATTTGAGGCGATTTGAATGGCGCTTCGATTATCACAGAATAAGGGAGTGGGACCCGTTATTTGCACACCAAGATCATGAAGAAGACGACGGAGCCAAACAATTTCAGCAGTGGTAGAAGCCATGGCACGATACTCAGCCTCCGTGCTGGAGCGCGCAATGGATTCCTGTTTCTTACTGCGCCAGGAAATCAGGGAGTCGCCCAGAAAGATGCAGAATCCAGTAGTTGAGCGACGTGTCGTAACATCCCCCGCCCAGTCAGCATCCGAAAACGCTCGGAGGGTGAGTGGCGAAGTAGCGGAGAAGAATAGTGAGCGACTGACATAGGCGCGAAGATATCGGAGGATCCGGAGGTCCGCGGCATAGTGGGCGGAGCGAGGAGCTTGAACAAATTGACTGACGAAGCTAACAGCGTGAGCAATGTAAGGCCTAGTCATAGTGAGATAGACGAGCATCCCGACAAGACGCCGATAGCGGGTGACATCAGAAAGTGGTTCCCCATCTGATGGAAGAAGTTTCAGATTTAGCTCCATAGGGGTATCAACAGTGCGGGTGTCAGTGAGAGCAGCCACAGAGAGAATATCGGAGATGTACTTTTGTTGAGAGACCAGAATGCCGCGTTTAGAGCGAGCTATCTCTAATCCAAGAAAGTAGCGGAGGGGGCCCATGTCCTTCATCTCGAACTGACTGCGCAGGTGTTTCTAAATAGAGGCAATGGTGGCGTGGTCATCACCGGTGATAATCATGTCATCCACATATAGGAGCAATATGGCGCAACCCTGAGCGGAGGTGCGAGTAAACAAGGCATGATCAGTGTGGCGTTCAACAAAGCCAGCTTTTAGAACTGCTGTGCGGAAGCGCTCAAACCAGGTGCGAGGAGCCTGTTTGAGACCATAGAGGGCCCGACGGAGGTGGCAGACGTGGCCAGGTGGAGCAGAGAGACCCGGGGGAGGTGCCATATAAACAACTTCTGTGAGATCGCCATGAAGAAAGGCATTAGTTACATCCATTTGATGGAGGGGCCAGTTCCGGGCAACGGCGACCATAAGTAAGGTGCGAACGGTGGTCATCCGGGCAACTGGGGCAAATGTTTTGTCATAGTCGATTCCATGTTCCTGTGAAAACCCGCGAGCCACTAAGCGGGCTTTATGGCGCTCAACAGAACCGTCCGGACAGGTCTTAATTTTGAAAATCCACTTGCAACTGATAGGGATGACACCAGGAGGGCAAGGAACGATATCCCAAGTGTGAGTCCTGTGGAAAGCTTGAAGTTCAAGTGCCATGGCTTGCTGCCATTCTAGTTTTCCAACTGCCTCTTGGTATGACTTGGGCTCCCGGTGTGCGTGGAGAGTGGTGAGGAAGGCCTGAAAAGCAGGGGAATAGGAGCTATTGGTGGTGAGAGCAGAGGCGGTAGACCGGTCAGTACTTTGGTCGTAGCGAGCTAGCGTGTGGCGGTGGCGAGCAGGGTTACGCCGAGGAGGAGCAGCAGGATCCACGGTTGCAGAGGCGGACGGAGCGTCGGACAGAGCCGTATCAGAAGCAGTAGCGGGAGGAGGGGCTGTGGGCGTTGGAGGAGGAGCGGATGTCGAAGGAGGATCCTCGGGCGAAGGAAGAGTGGGTGACCGGGTAGGATGGAGTAGTTGAGTCCTGGGGCGAGTTGGAATTGGAGGAAGTACAATTGGTTAAGTTGCGTGAGTCGGAGGTGAGGTGGCAGGAGGCCCTAGAGTCGAAATACCAAGGTGCATGCGGAGGAACTCGAGTAGCAACAGTACCAGAAGCAGCTGAGAGGCTGTGTTCCACAGAGGAGGCAGGTTGAAACAGTGGTGACTGGAGGAGAAGCTCTTCTAATCGTTGCAGACGATCAGGAGCAGCAGCAGCAGCAGTAGGGTGAGAACCAGGACCACGACCTCGTCCTCGACCACGACCAGCATGGTGATAGTCAGAATTTCTATGTTCATCAGGTCGAGGGGGACGAGTGGGGCAGGCATTCTTCATATGCCCCACCTTCTTGCAATAGCGACAGGTAACAATACTGGGACGCGGAGGAACCGCAAGAGCAGTATCGTTCTGGAGAGCTGGTTGGATGGCCACTGAAGGTCGGAGACGGGTCTCTTCATCAAGCAGAGCAATCAGAGCGTCATCCAGAGTAGGAAGCGGGACCCGGTGAAGGAGCTGAGCCGCAAGAAGCGAAAATTCAGGACGCAGGGCAGCCAGAAACTGATGAAGATGACCCTCAGAAAGATGCAGCTGAAATTCCAAGGAGCGAGGACAACCGCAGGGTAAAGGAATCATGGAATCCAGTTCGTGCCAGTAGGCATTCATCACAGTATAGAAGTCCTGAATGGAGCGTCCCTCTTGGCGGGCAGATTGGGAGTCGCAGATCAGACGGTGACGCCGAGCACCACCACAGGGAACAAAGCGATCGCGAAGATATTCCCACATGGCACGGGCAGAGGGAAGGCGGCCGATAGACGTGAGGAGCGGTCGAGCAACGGATTCCAGGAGATAAGCACGGATGGCTTGATCGCGCCGTCGCCATAGAGTGAGATCAGGGGAGGAAGTGGCAGCTACAGTAGCTGTGTCAGAGCCGGTTGTAACAGCGGGCTTGGAGGCAGGAGCTGGAGGCGCACCGATGATGTGATCCCAAAGATCACGGGAGGAGAGGGCGGCCTCAACGGTAAGTGCCCAGTCAGGCCAGTCACTTGCGCCGGCAAGCTGGAAGGACGTGGCCTTCAGAGGTGGCGAGATCAGAGGAGCAGCCATGGAGTCTCAAAGGAACGGTGAACCTGCAGAGAGTCGGCGGACTGGGTAGATGGGCTGGGCGGACTGGAGTAAGGGGGCGGGGCGAACTGGAGTAAGGGGGGCTGGCGGACTGGAGTAGGGGGACTGGGCAGACTGGAGTAAGGGGGGGGGGGGGCTGGCTGGCGGACATGGGTAGTTGGGCTGGCGGACTGGAGGAGCCGGGTAGGTGGGCGGGATGAGCGGGTAGGCGAGGCTGGATGAGCGGGGCTGGCGGACAGTGGTAAGCGGGGCTGGCGGACTGGATGAGCCGGATAAGCGGGCTGGGTGAGCGGGTAGGCGGGGCTGGCGGACAGGGGTAGGCGGGGCTGGCGGACTGGATGAGCCGGATAAGCGGGCTGGGTGAGCGGGTAGGCGGGGCTGGCAGACAGGGGTAGGCGGGCGGGATGAGCGGGTAGGCGGGCTGGGAGTGCCGGGTAGGCGAGGCGGACTGGAGGAGCGAACTGGGGAGGCGGGTTGGCGGATAGGAGCGAACTGGTAGTTGGATTGGCGGACTGAGGGGAAGCGGGAGGAGGGGAGGTGGACTGAGGCGGGCTGAGGTTAGGCGGGCAGAGATGGGCTGGACCGGACACAATGCAGGTTCGGGAGTTGTCCCTCTGATACCATGTTAGAAGTGAGACATGCACACAAACGTGTCTTTGTATATATGAATAAATGATGACCAATAGGTCTTACATATAGGAGAAGAGAAGGGGGAGAGAGCCCAATAGGCAATGTGGGACTAAAGGGAAAAGCACAATAAATACACAATAAATACATTATTTAACACCTTTGCTGTTGAGGAGCTGACCCTTTGGGCTGTGCCGAGAATGACAAGGAAGAAGGATAAAGCCATTAAAGTTGCAGCAAATCTCTGGATGAGTGCATAAAATCTCAAGGTGAGAGCTGGATTAGATCGTCTTCTCGGCCCGGTTCCCCCGTCTCTCCTAAGCATACTGCTTCTCCTTCCCCCAAGCAGCTGAGCTGCAAAAATGTTTGCGTATAGAATTCTACACAAAAGTGCACTCCAGCTGTTTGTTGAAATGCCACAATGAAGACTACAAAAGCAGTTGCAGAACTCAAGACTACTTTTCAAAGAGGTATGTTCATAAATGTTTTTGAGCATTTGACTAAATCTATAAATCAAGTGTTTTAAACAGAATGTGCTAATTAATTAGCATTATTATTTGTTGATTTAGAAAGATAACAGATGGTGCTTTAGTGTAAATCAATGTTTTTCAATTTTGATTTTAAAAAAGGAACTTGCCAGTTTTTCTTGAAACATCTTAAACTAAAATTAAGAGAGGGTGAGAAAATAACTGTAACTGTGAGTGCAACTATTTTAGATTTTATCCATCTAGATTGGAGCATTCCAATTTAGAGAGGGCTTTGCATGTATATTTCTCTCTTGCATAAATGAAACTTGCAATACTAAAAACATTATGCATTACTAAAAATATTATGCAATTAATCTTAATTTATATTGATTGTGCTTGGGCGGACTAAAAATTCTAGTTTCGTTACTGATCACCATCACTGTGCTAAACGGAGCTAAGCGACTTAAGCTCTGTATGTGGGGATTTATTTTCACCGGTCATGCGGTTGCATGAACCAGATCTTATGAAAATAAATCCCCCAAACTGAGGCATAATAAACTTGCTTTGAGATTATTTCATCACCAAGAATAAAAAATTTGAATGTATTGCTATATTTTTTAAAAACATATTTTTCAGGGAAATGTGAAAAAGCATTTTCTCATCAGCCTTCTCTGAAAACTCCGGCAATGCCCATCGGCGCGGTCCTCGTCCATCCCATGGCGATATCCCCTCTCTCCTTCTCTCTTCCGTCCCCATTCGTATTAAACTCATCCCCCTCACATCTCATTCCCCGCTTCCGCTCCGAGAAGCTTCGCCGGCCTTCTCCCTCTCCCGTTCTCCCGTCACGGCCGATTATTTCTCGCCACTCTTTCTCCGTCGAGCCGGAGGCTGCCTCAGATTCTGTGGTATCACAGGACGCGAAGTACGGAAATAAGCAAGTCATCAGCCTCACCCCACAGTTGTACCAGTACGTCCTCGCCAATGTCCGCGAGCCTCCAGTACTGCTCATCCCCTTCCTCTCGCTGTTTCTTTGTTCCGTTAGTCTTCGTTGTCGATCCATTGTCTTCAAAATTTCAGGTTCTTCGGGAGCTTCGTGAAGAAACTGCCGGGATGCGTGGAAGTCAGATGCAGGTTTTGCTCTCATACTTCTGCACTCTTCCAGATTTTCGATTGTTTTTGATCATTTTCTTTACAACTGCTGCTCCGTCCTGTTTTAGTTCTATAAGAATTGATATTGTTTTCATAGTTGTTTGCTTTGCTGTTTATGGTGTTTGAAGAAAACAGGCATAGGTGGTTTTGCCAAAATTCACCAATTAGATGAGTGAATGGAGTTAGTATAGAATGATTTGGTGGTAGAAGATGTAGAACCAATGGAAGTTGTTAAAGATGTTTCGAGTAATTTTAATGTCATACCTAGCTTTCGACTAGAAGAACAAATGAAAAAAATGAAGATTCATAAAGTTGACCCAAATTGTTGGGATAATGTTTTTGACGATGACGATGACAGTGATACAGGGTATTGTATGCTTGTAATTTTGGGGAAAATTATATTTAAAGTAAGTTTCCAAGCTCTTATTGTTTCATACAATTCAAAGGTGCAAGAGTTAGTTATTTGTTGAATTCTTCCATCTGGCATTTAACAAGCTAAATATATATGAACAAGCCATTGCTCGGTTCTATTTGTTAATTTTATCATGTTCGTTAGTACTTGCTAATTCTTTGCTTATGCTCAAAATTGTGTTCAGTTCAAAAAAGCTTGTTAAGCTTTGCTTGAGCCAAACTTAAACTAACATTACCAACCAAATTTGTTTAAATTATCATTAAATAACTTAATCTACAATTTTTTTAAATGTATAAACATTATAAAATGAGTGTAATAACAATTAACTTTGTATATGCATATTTTAATATTCTTTAGTTACATAAAAATGAATTAGCCCAACTTTGTGTTTGGTTCGTTTATTAATCGATCCTAAACATTATGTTTGTGTTCTACTCGTCTGTTGACAAACAAAATGAACACAAGCTGTCTAACCAACCAAACATAATTTGTTTACAAATGAACTATTCATGAACAATGAGCTTAATGGACCTCTTTTTAAAGCATTACTAAATTTGAGCTGAATTATATATGATCTAATGACATGACCAAGGTATTCATTTTTAAATGCGTGTTTCTTAAGGACTTTGTAAGATGTACTAAATCTTTTTTTTACTCTTATGAAGCTCTTAATAATGAGATCAGTCTTCGATTTTAGGACAATGATTTATGCGGAGAAGCTTATAAGTTAAATGAGAAAATTGTCGAGTATAATATAACTAATGATAAGGTGGTTGCTATTAAGATACATATTGATGATTGTAATGTAAATAAGATTAGTCCTTATGGTCCTGAAGTTGGATTAGTGGTTAAGTTAAAAGATCGATTTTGTGATAGATTGATGCATTATAGCAACTTTTATTTGAGGAAGAAATACTATTTATTGATGGTGACTTAAAATGAGCATCTCTGTTAGGATCATGAAGGGATTCATAGCTAGTCTGGAATAAAGATACCAAAGAAATGCGCCAAGCTATACTGTTTGTGTCATATCTTATGATTTTGTAATAGAGAGCATTTACTCTAAGAAATGAGAAAACCATTTAGTTATTTACAAAACTCGGCCACCTTTTAAAATTATAGACTTCTCCTTTAAATGTAAAATTTGATTACACAAGAGAGTTTGGCAACACAACATATAGTAATATATATGGAGGTATATCTTAAGAGTGTAATTTAGACTTCTCCTTTCGAAATATGCTCTATCGATCTATTTATTATAACAATAATAAAAAACAAGCGCATTAGGTTCAAGATCAAAGTATAAAATTAATTAGATATTTGAAAACAATATCAGTTACGATCAAACCACGTATCTTTTACTTGTAAAGCTATGTCTAATTTTCTCCAAGTATCAAGTATCAAAATATAGTTATGGGACCACACACCTTTCGTTAATCATACAAATATGACTTGGATATTAGATTTTAATCATTTTAAATTTTTAATATATTTTTTTCGTTATGGTTGCGAAGATGAGAATGCTCAGGTGGATGTGTGGACACACGAGATTGGATAAAATTAGGAATGAAAGTATCAGGGATAAGATAGGGGTAGTACCAATTGCAGAGAAGATGCGAGAAGCTCATTTAAGATGCTTTGGACATGTACAAAGGAGAATATTAGAGGCACCTGTTAGGCATTGTGAGAGTCTAGTCTCTAGGCATGTTAAATGAGGGAGGGGTAGACCAATAAAGACTTGGAATGAAACGGTAAGGAAAGACATGATTTACTTAGGCATTAGTGAGATTATGACAAAAGATAGGGCACAATGACAACAAAGGATCCATATAGCCGACCCCACTATAGTGGGATAAAGGCTTGAGTGTTGTTGTATTTTATTCATTATCCTATCAAAAATGAAATGAGCTAATTTTTTATCTTGCCACCCCACTGGAATTATTGTTTAACAGGGTATAACATGGTGTTTTTGTGTGTGCTTTCTTTTGATTTAAATTTTCTTAGGTATCTCCTGATCAAGCGCAATTGTTAGCAATGCTTGTGCAGATTGTTGGAGCAGTCAAATGCATTGAAATTGGTGTATATACGGTATTTATTCTCAAGATTTAATTTGTCATATTATTATTTGATATCTTGAAGAAGCTGTTATTTTTTAGTTACTTTCTTCAAAAAAAAAGTTTCATGAAAATTAAGATTATTGGCAAGGGTCCCAGAGAATTTGCATATGGTGGCTAGAAATTCGATTGTTATTTCAATCCATGTAAATTGTAGAATATCACCACTATTTTGAATCCTTATTGTGCCAAAGCACTGTAAAAATGTAGGATGATTGTTAGATAGGTGAGATGTTATGATGTAATTATAGTTAGTATCATATCTACTTTTGTGCTATCAACTTCCTCTTCAGGCGCTACATTAGTCGGAACTTAAAATCTCTAACCATATATGCTCCTATACACTCCTTGTAGTTGTGAAAACCTTACCCTTTTCAGGTTAGATATTGAACTTGCATTTAATTCAATTTAGAATTTTCATCCCAACATTCATTTGAACATTTGATATCATGTTCTCTCAAGGAGTCTAATACCTTCTGTTAGATAATATAGGGAAAAATGATGTAAAGACCCATTTATAGGCTCATTTCTCTTTTCTCCTTTAGTCCCACATCTTTTGTATATGATTCTTTCTCCTTCTCTTCTCCTATATATTTGTATTCTCTCTTGTATTTCACATCTGAAGAAGTATATACAAGGTATGCCCGTTGTTCTCTACATGATATCAGAGCAAACCGGTTAGACCTGTTTCTAACTGATCGGCTCTCTTCTTCCCTAACCTCTCGGTCTATCCCTTTGACTGGGCGGCTTGGCAGTTCGGCTTACCGCTCCCCTTTGCGGTTTCTCTCTTCTCTAACCGCCTCTTTCTTCTCTCCTGTGGATCCACCTCTTCTTCTCTCCGCTTCGGCCTCTCTCCGTAGCGACTAACTTTCCCCAATCCTCTAGTCGTTGCCTCTGGCGACCTCTTCTAGTCGCTTCCTGCTTCCTCTACCCGCGGCTATGTGGACTGATCTTCAACTCCATGAGACCACGGGATTGGACCGAGCCTTATCGTATGACTATGTACCATGAGACCGCTCACGCTATGTGGACTGATCTTCAGTCTCTCTACTCTGGGAAGGACAGTCTTCAACACTTGTTCGACATTATTACTGATCTCCAGTCCTTTGACGCTGGAGTTACTGGAGACATTATATCCTTTGTTGCGCGGGCTAAAACCCTTGTTGAGGCTTGGATCCAGCATCAGCCTCCCACCACGGACTTGGTAACTCAATAGCAGCAGAAGGAGGCAGTGGGGATTGCTATGATGATGACCCGTGTTCCCTCGCATCTTCATAGTGTCCGCGCCCATGTTCTATTATCTGCTGTTACCCCCTCCCTCTCGGACGTGTGCTCGATGCTCCTAAAGGTTACTCCACCTCCGGATGTTCCGCCTTCTTCTTCCGCTCTCCTTCAGCAGCCCGTGACCACTCTCGCTCTATCTAATCGTGGGCCACCGGCTCGTGGTGGTCGCCCGTCTCGGGGACACGGTCGAGGTGGTCGTACTCTCTTTAAGTGCTCTTATTGCGGCAGGGATGGACATCTGGAGGCCATCTGCTACCAGAAACATGGTCTGCCCCCTCATCTTACTGTTACGGTCGCTCCCTCGCCTCCCTCCGCAACAAGTGATGATATTGCTGCATTACGTGCTGAACTCCAACAGCTTCAAGGAGTGGTTAGTCGCTCATCTGGCTCCGTGACCTCAATCTCCAATGAAGGTATATCTTGTCTCTCACACAGCTCTCACTGGATTGTGGACTCGGGTGCGACACATCATCTCTCTCCACAGCGACCGCCTCAATATTTAGATACTACTTACCCCAAGAACATCACTGTGGCTAATGGTGACACGATCCCGGTTTCTGGAACTGCTCATCTTCCTCTTACTACTCTCTCACCTTATCCTCAGTTCTTCATGTTCCGGGCTCTCCGTTCAATCTCCTTTCTGTTAGCCGTCTTACACAACATATTGATTGTTGCGTTACTTTCTCACGCTCTTCATTTGTTGTGCAGGATCGATTAACGCAGATTATACTTGGTAGAGGGCGACTGTTTAACGGGTTGTATCATCTCGATGTTCCTCCTACTGCTCTCACCACTGTCTCCACCACTGATTGACATCGTCGTCTTGAGCATGCTCCTTTTCCAATTCTCAAGAAAGCTTTTCCTACTGTATCTCTTCAAGAGTTTTTTTGTAAATCTTGTATTTTCGGGAAGCAACATCGTGTATCTTTTCCTTCTTCATGTACTCGGAGTGATGCTCCTTTATCCTTAGTTCATTCTGATATTTGGGGGCCCTATAAGGTCCCTAGTGTTTTTGAGTACTGATATTTTGTTACATTTATCGATGATTTTTCGCGAGTTACCTGGTTGTATTTACTTCATGACCGAACCGAACTCACAACTACATTCCGTACGTTTCTTACGGAAACTTGCACTCAGTTTTCTACTTGTGTAAAAATAATTCGGACAGACAATGCTCGAGAGTACACTGGTCGCACCTTCTCCAATCTCTGCGCTGAGTTCGGTATTCTACATCAGACCTCATGTGCCTATACCCCTCAACAGAAAGGCATAGCGGAACGAAAAAATCGCCACCTCCTTGATGTGGCTAGATCTCTCATGATCCAAATGCAGGTTCCTCCTCTTTATTGAAACTTTGCGGTTTCTACAGCTTGCCACGTCATCAATCGCATGCTGTCATCCGTCCTCAACTTTGTGGCACCCATCACTCTCCTTTATCGATCCACGACTCTCTTCTCTCTCACATCTCGTGTGTTTGAGTGTACTTGCTATGTCCACCATCTTGGCCCTTCAACTGACAAGCTAGCCCCTCGGGCCACCAAAACTATGTTTGTTGGGTATTCCCGCACTCAGAAGGGATATGTCTGCTTTGATCCTACCACTGGTAAGATGATTGTGTCTGCTGATGTCTCCTTCTATGAAGACCAACCATATCACACCAGTCCTTCTGATTCCCTTCTTCCTCCTCCTCTACCTCGGTCCACCGTACCCGTAACATCTCCACTTCCACCACTTCTCCCTACTCCTCTACACCACCGGTCCAAATATCCAATCATTCCGATTACCCCAGCACCACCAGTCCACTCCAAACCTCCTGTCATTCAAGTGTACACTGTACACTCGTCGTCCTCCACGTCCAGATGCCCTGCAACAGCTTCCCTCTACCGGTGTGATCTTGCACCCTGTTGATCCGGCATTCTCCTCGACAGCACATCCCATGACCAACTATGTCTCTCTACATCGGCTCTCTCCACCTCTTCTTACCTTTGCTCTCTCTCTCCTCTATTTCTATACCTAACTTTGTGCAGGAAGCCCTCCGACATCCGTGGTGGCGTGCCGCCATGGATGAAGAAATGTCGGCTCTGTGGGGTAATCACACTTGGGACCTTGAGGCTCTTCCTCCTGGTCACAGTTGCGTTAGCTGCAAGTGGATCTTTACTATCAAACATGACGCGAATGAGACTGTTGATCGCTTAAAGGCTCGGCTTGTGGCTCAGATTTTACCCAACAGTACGACCTTGATTATGAAGAAACTTCTCCCCAGTCGCAAAATTGAATTCGGTTCGGGTTCTTCTCTCCTTAGCTGTTCATCGCCAGTGACCCCTCCATCAGCTGGATGTCAAGAATGCTTTCTTGAATGATGATCTTCTTAAAACAGTGTACATGCATCAACCACCCGGGTTTGCGACCATGGGGGAGTCTCGGGTATGTTTACTTCGCAAATCTATTTATGGTCTCAAACAGTCTCCACGGGCGTGGTTTGGAAAATTCAGCAAGGCCGTTCGTGAGGTTGACTTTAAACAAAGCTCAGCAGATTCCTTTCTCTTCACTCGTCACCAATCAACTGAGATTATAATACTTCTGGTTTATGTGAATGATATTCTAATCACTGTTGATGACTCAGCTGGGATACACCAGGTGAAACAACATTTAATCTATGTCTTTCAAATCAAAGATCTGAAAATCTTCGCTATTTTCTTGGACTCGAAGTAGCACGACGACCTAATGGCCTCGTCTTATCCCAGCGTAAGTATTGCATTGACCTTCTTCAAGATGCTGGCCTCTCGGATTGCAAACCTGCGGAAACCCAAATGGAAGTCAACCACATGTTGTGTGCTCAGGGATCTGAGAATGATTCTCTTCTTCTGAATCCGGAATACTATCGTCGTCTTGTGGGAAAACTGATATGCCTAACAGTTACAAGACCTGACATATCATTTGCGGTTGGTGTGGTCAGCCGGTTTATGCATACCCCACGGGTTTCTCACCTCCAGGAAGTGGAACGCATCTTCAGGTATCTGAAGACTTTCCTTGGGCAAGGACTTGTGTATAAACCATCTTCCTCCCTTTCTCTTATTGCATACTCGGATGCGGATTATGCGGGCTCGTTGGATGATCGACGTTCTACTACTGGGTTCTGAACATACTTTGGAGGAAATCTTATCACATGGCGGAGTAAGAAGCAGACGGTGGTTGCTCGCTCGTCTGCTGAGGCTGAGTACCATGCGATGGCGGCTGTTACATCCGAAATAACCTGGCTTGAAAGTCTCCAAATGGACTTGGGAGTTAAATTGTCCTCACCTTCAACGTTGTTCTGTGACAGTCAAGCTGCAATATACGTTGCAAAAAATCCTGTGTTTCATGAGAGGACTAAACATATTGAGGTTGATTGTCACTTCGTTCGAGAAAAGGTTCAATCAAAGGAGCTAAAACTTGAACATGTTCCTGCCTTTGGGCAAGTTGCTGATGTCCTCACCAAGGCATTGCCTCGCAAGTTGTATTACCAGTTCTTGTCCAAGCTTGGTGCCTACGACTATTACGCTCCAGCTTGCGGGAGAGTGTTAGATAATATAGGGAAAAATGATGTAAAGGCCCACGTATAAGCCCATTTCTCTTTTCTCCTTTAGTCCCACATCTTTTGTATAAGATTCTTTCTTTTTCTCTTCTCCTATATATTTGTATTCTCTCTTGTATTTCACATTTGAAGAAGTATATACAAGGTTTGCTCATTGTTCTCTACACCTGCCAAAAACTAACAAATTGTTCTTCATTTCTACTAAATACTTATAGATTGATTAACTAAAAAGATGTTCAAATTCCTATTTCCGGCAAATTGCATGATTTTTTTTAGCATATATAAATAGATAAAATCTCAACAATTATTTTTCTTGTTCAATTCCTTCTATAATTCAAGAAACACAATTTGTATTTTAGTTCTCCTTTTCTGATTACTCAGCTACCCAATATTTAAATGCTTGTTCGTCTTGGGCATTTATTAAGTAATTTTAGAACTTTTGTATTGACAAGTCACGACAATCATTGTGATTACCATTAGATTTATGAAAGACGCTATTTTTCTATATCCTCCGAGAGTATTACAGTTTCCCTTTTCTCCAGGGATACTCCTCTTGAGCTATTTTGATGTTTATTAATGCATTCTTCCCTTTTATGTAGGGATACTCATCTTTAGCTGTTGCATTAGCTCTGCCAGATTCTGGCCATCTTGTTGCATGTGAAAGAGATGCAAACTGTCTTGAAATTGCTAAGAAGTATTATGAGCGTGCAGGTGTTTCCCACAAGGTGACCATTTGTTTTAATCAGATACTTATTTCTTTGATTTCCAAAATATAAGATTAACGTTTATATGATGTTTCAGCTACACTATGCAGTTAGGTAGATAATTTTCTCATCTTGATCAATAATTCGGTACTTCATAATTGTTGGAAAAGCCCATATAACAAAGGCCCAATGACCCGTTCCTTTGTATTTTATTATTATTTTCTCTCCTCTCTTTAGTCTCACATCTTGTATAGGACTTTCCTCTCTCTTTCTCCCTCCTATAAATATGTACTCATACTTTATATTTGATACTTTGGGAATTATATACAAGGTTTACGTTTTACCACATGGTATCAGATCGAATTGGTCTCTCCTTGCGGCTAGCCTTCTGCTAACCGCCCGACCTTCCTCTGTTTGCGCTAGGTGCGGTCTGTGTTTGTCTAACCGGACGACCTTCCCTTCTCGCGCAAGGCGCGCGACTAGGAATTTTTTACCCGCCTCTCTCCTATCCCGTGGCCTCCACCTTCTTTCTCTCTACTCTCTATCCTTTTATAGGAGTTTCTCTCGCTAGTGGGGCCCTCTCCCGCTTCCTCTATCCCGCGCGGTTTCCTCTCTACCCGCGCGGTTTGGTTCTCTCTTCCCCAGCGAGCTCCCCTCTTAGCTCGCGGCCTTCTCCCTGTTTTCTTCTCCCGGGCGGCTTCCTCTCCCTCTTCCACTTCCTCTATCCCGCGCGGTTTCCTCTCTACCCACGCGGTTTGGTTCTCTCTTCTCGCAGCGAGCTCCCCTCTTAGCTCGCGGCCTTCTCCCTGTTTTCTTCTCCCGGGCAGCTTCCTCGCTAACCGCGCGGCTTCCTCTCTTCCCGCGGCTTATCTATCCGCGGCGGATTCCGCACTTGGTCGTGGCATCTTCCCCTGCCGCTGGTGTACTCACTTTGACCGTGCGGGCTTCTTGTGTTCGGCTTCTTTCTCGTGCGTCCTTCGGGTCGGTTAGTCGCAGCGGTCTCCCTAATCGCTCTGGCCTTAGCATCGTGGTCGCGGCTTCTTGCCGCTGGTGGCTTTTCACCGAGACCGTGCGGCCTTTTTAGTTCGCATTCAACATCATCTTATCCCTTCTGTTCGCTCGACCTCTTCTGGTCGCTGCCTCTTCTGCTCTAGCCGCTGCCGTCGTATTGTACGGACTTCTCGTGCGGCCTGGTGATTCTCGCTGCGGTCCTGTTGCGACCTGGTTCTCCAGCTGCGGATTGGTGCTTCTGCTTTTTTGTCTGATACCTTCATCACGGACCTCCTCTGTCCGCTTGGCTTGTCCTCTATCCGCTGCGGTCTCTTCACGCGACTTGTCTCTGTCCGCTGTGTTCTCCTCGCGCGACCTCCTCCGGGCTCCGCATTTTGGCCGCAGTTTCCTCCTTGCCGCTGGTGTGTTCACACCGTGACCGTGCGGCCTCGCCTCTGTTCGCTGGTCTTCTCGCCTAGCTGTTTCTTGTCTCCATGGATTCTTCTTCTGACTCTCGGGGACGAGGTCGGGGTGGCCGGCTGCGACCTAAGTGTTCCTTCTGCGGCAAGGACGGGCACCTTGAAGCTACGTGCTATCGCAAGCATGGCCGTTCTCCTCATCCGCTGACCTCTGTTGCTACCACCGACTCCTCTACCCCTCGTACTGTCCTTGACGAGGTTCGCCTTCAGCTCCAGCATCTCCAGGGCCTGCTCAGCCGCCCGCCTGCCTCGGTTAACTCTGCTGCCTCCATCTCCAATAAAGGTATCGCCTGCCTCTCCATTGGTACGCGATGGATTGTGGATTCTGGTGCCACTCATCACATCACCTCTGTTTGACCGCCTCTGTACTTGCCCTCTCCTCATCCGAAGTACATTAAGGTGGCCAATGGGGCAGCTGTCCCTGTCTCTGGCTGTGCTGATATTCCTCTCACCTCCTTCCCTGCGCTCGGTTCTTCATGTTCCGGGCTCTTCATTCAATTTACTTTCGGTTGCTCGCCTCACTGCTGACTTACATTGCTCTGTGACATTTACTTCTTTTCTGATACAGGATCAGCAGACGCAGACTATCATTGGTAGGGGTCGACTGCAGAACGGGCTCTACCTTCTTGATGACTCTCCTACTCTCCTCGCATCTGTCTCCTCCGAGGATTGACATCGACGTCTTGGTCATGTTCCTCTCCCTGTCCTCCAGAAGGCTCTCCCCGATATCTCTCTTCTTGCTTTTCAGTGTGAAACATGTATTTTTTGCAAACAGCCTCGTTCATGTTTTCCACCTCATTGTACTCGGACCTCTGCTCCTTTTGTTTTGGTACACTCCGATATATGGGGTCCGTACAATATTCCTAGTATTTTTTGCTGCCGTTATTTTCTTACTTTTATAGATGACTATTCCCGCATGACATGGTTGTATCTTCTTCGTGATCGTTCCGAGCTTCCCCGCCTATTCTGGGCCTTCTTGCTTGAGACTCGTACTCAATTCTCCGTGCCCATCAAAACTCTTCGCACTGATAATGCGCGCGAGTACACTGACCATGATTTCGCGAACCTCTGCTCTGAGTTTGGGGTCATCCACCAAACGTCTTGTGCTTATACCCCTCAGCAGAACGGTGTTGCGGAGCGTAAAAATCGTCATCTCCTTGATGTGGCTCGCTCTCTTATGCTTCAAATGTGGGTTCCTAAACCCTATTGGCACTTTGCGCTTTCCACGGTCTGTTTTCTCATCAACCGTCTCCCGTCCTCCGTCCTCCATAATGCTACTCCGTTCAGCCTCCTATTTCCCTCCACTCCGGCCTTCTCTCTTACTCCCCGCATCTTTGGGTGTACGTGCTACGTTCACACCCTAGGACCGTCTACGGACAAGTTGGATCCCCGTACGACCAAATATGTCTTTGTGGGCTATTCGCACACTCAAAAGGGCTACGTGTGTTATTCTCCCATTACCCGCAAGGTGACTATTTCTGCTGATGTCACCTTCCGGGAGGATCTTCCTTTCTTCTCTGCTCCGGATCCCGCACCTTTTCCTGAGCCCGTCATGCGCCCTGTGGCCCCTGTCATACCTGTTCATCCAGCACCTGTTCCTGAGCCCGTCGTGCACCTATCTCCGCCATCTCTCCCTCCTGCCCAGCCTACAACACTTCCCAAGCCGCCTGTCATCCAGGTCTATTCTCGCTGCTCTTCTCGTCCCGTTGCCCCACTACAGTCGGCTTCAACCTCTGACGCTCCGCAGCCTGCTGCTCCGGCTACTGTCTCCACCGCTCATCCCATGGCGAATTATGTCTCTCTTCATCGCCTCTCTCCGCCACTTCATCACTTTGCCACATCATTATCCTCTATTTCTGTGCCTAATTCTGTGCAGGAGGCTCTTCAACATCCCGGCTGGCGGGCCGCTATGGAAGAAGAAATGACGGCCCTTTAGGCTAACCAAACATGGGTCCTCGTCCCTTTACCTTCCGGTCAGACACCCGTTGGGTGTAAGTGGGTTTTCGTCATCAAACACGCTCCTGATGGCACCATTGACCTTCTGAAGGCCCGCCTGGTGGCCCGTGGCTTCACTCAACAACAGGGCCTTGACTATGAGGAAACCTTCTCTCCAGTGGCCAAGCTCAACACAGTTTGCGTCCTTCTCTCAGTGGTCGTGCATCGCCACTGGCCTCTTCATCAGCTGGATGTCAAGAATGCGTTCTTGAATGGCGATCTTCAGGAAACCGTCTACATGCACCAACCTCCCGGGTTTGAGACCACGGGGGAGTCTCGTGTGTGTCTTCTGAAGAAATCCATCTATGGTCTCAAACAGTCCCCTCGGGCATGGTTTGACAAGTTCAGTAACGTTATTCGGGACATGAGTTTCACTCGGAGCTCAGCAGACTTCTCCCTATTCACTCGACACCGAGCAACAAGAACTGTTCTTCTATTAGTTTATGTTGATGACATCCTACTGACTGGGGATGACTCGAAGGGGATTCAAGCAGTCAAACAACACCTTAGCACCGTGTTTCAGACAAAAGACCTGGGGCATCTTCGCTACTTCCTCGGTCTTGAGGTCGCAAGACGTCCGGATGGACTTTTTCTCTCCCAACGGAAGTATTGTCTTGACCTCCTCAAAGACGCTGGCCAGTCCGGATGCATGCTGATAATTACTCTAATGGATGCAAATCACAAGCTATGTGCTAATGCCTCTGATGCTGATCTGCTTCTCCAAAACCCGGAATACTATCGACGCCTTGTGGGAAAATTGATTCACCTAACGGTCACAAGGTCAGATATATCGTTCGCTGTTGGGGTTGTCAGTCGGTTCATGCAGGCTCCCCGAGTCTCTCATCTTCAAGTTGTTGAACGTATTCTTTGATACCTTAAAGCAGCTCCGGGTCAAGGGCTGGTTTACAAAACCTCCACCTCTATTCCAACATTGGTTGCATATTCAGATGCCGATTATGCTGGCTCCTTAGACGATCGACGGTCAACCAGTGGTTTTTGTACATATTTTGGAAGTCATCTCATTACATGGAAAAGTAAGGAACAAATAGTGGTTGCTCGATTTTCAGCGGAAGCAGAATATCGATCGATGACATTAGTTGTCTCAGAACTCATATGGCTTGAAAGCCTCCTTGCTGATCTGGGGGTGAAACTTCCCTCTTCTGCTGCTCTATTTTGGGACAGTCAAGCGGCCATACACATAGCAAAAAATCCTGTCTTCCACGAACGCACGAAACATATTGAAGTAGACTGTCATTTTATTTGGGAGAAAGTTTAAATGAAGAAACTAGACTTAAAGCATGTTTCGGGCACTGATCAAGTTGCTGATATTCTCACAAAGGCTTTATCGAGTACCTTATTTTATCAGTGTCTGTCCAAGCTGGGTGTATATGACTTGTACGCTCCAGCTTGCGGGGGAGTGTTGGAAAAGCCCATATAACAAAGGCCCAATGACCCATTCCTTTGTATTTTATTATTATTTTCTCTCCTCTCTTTAGTCCCACATCTTGTATATGACTTTCCTCTCTCTTTCTCCCTCCTATAAATATGTACTCATACTTTGTATTTGATACTTTGGGAATTATATACAAGGTTCACGTTTTACCACAATAATTATAAGTGTTTAACAGAGATAAATACACTTAATTCCTAAATATAAGTGTATAACTTAGTTGAATAAAAACAAAATCTAGCCCATTTTGTTAAATTCTCTAAGTTTCACTATTTAGTTTTATGAGAAAGAAGCAACATGACTCAGAAGTGCAAGAAAAATCTACAGTTGACCGAAGGCGAATACCATAACCCTAAATGCAACTCAAGTGAGGTGTCGTGTTGGGAAATAATTCAATATCTTGTCCTAAATGATGCATGCAATAGTGACGAGCCCAATTTTATATTGTTGTAAAGTAATAACACGATTATAAATTTATGTAATCAACACAAGATATAAACAAAACTTTGGTTCGGAAGATGATGCTTAAGTGCACATGTGAGCGAGCTCAATTATTTTGACCGTGGGTACCCACAACACAAAGATGTACATGGACTTGAAGAAGTATTTTTGGTGGCCTTGAATGAAGAAAGATGTGGCGCTGTATGTGAGCCAGTGCCAGACTTGTGCTGTGGTGAAAGCGGAATGCCAAAGACCCGGTGGTTTCCTATGACATCTTCTTATCCCCGAGTGGAACTTCAGCGATATCTCTATGAATTTTGTACACGGATTACCCAAATCTTGGCAGGCGAGTGACAACATTTGGGTGATTGTGGAACTCCTAACTAAGGTGGCTCACGTCATCCCAAATCGGAGGGGTGATGATGTTGACATAAGTTGGGGAGAGTCGTTGTCCTGTAGGTTCTTGACAGGGATTTAAGGTGGACAAGAGAGCAACAAGCCGGTGCTCGAGGACATGGGCTAGGGTGGCCTCAAAGTAGGCAGGCCTTAATGCCGAGAGGAAATGGGTTTATGATGAAGCAGGTTGTGGGCCATGGAGATGCAGTTAGTCGGACCATTGTTACGAAGAAGCATATGGCTGAATATTGAAAACCAAAATCACAGAAAACCGCAAAACCACTTCGCACCGCATTGAACGGCTCAGGTGTTGTGCATTCTACAAAAAATTGGAGGAACTGCACGGTACCGCAAATAAATTTTAGAAGTTGACAAGTTGCTAAGTTGGGGTTCAGTTTGACTTCAGTTGTTTTGATTCTGGTATTGGGAATGTGCCATACATTAATAAATAATATATTAATATTTATGAATAATTAAGTCATTAACCTATTGTTTGTCTTCATAATATATTACTATTCATTGATGCAGACTTAAGGAATTAGTTTAGATTTTGCGATCATTCATTTGCGTTTTTGCCCAAGCTGGGAGGCTCAACTAATGAGTGGCGACAGGTAAAGGCGCACGAGACTGCATAAACTTCCTCCAATGGCGATTAAATTAATTTATCATGTTTTCCATAAATATAAAAATAGCAAAATATCAAAGAAAGTTGTCGCTCCATATTTTTAGCACCAAAGATTTTAGAAAAACATGAGAGCAAAATTATAACAATATTAATATGCATAAACACATCAATCCATCAAGTCACACATCCAAAACTGTAAAAAATCAAAACCATAATGCAAAAACCGGATCCAAACCACGCTAATGCTAAACTGCACTTCATTGTTTCAGTGCGGTGCGGTTGTCCAAAACTCCCCTTTCGGTGCGATTATGTCTTGAGCCCAAACTGCTTCAAACCGCACTGATTACATATCTAGAGAAGTTGCTGGGGTTCCATAGTGAAACAAAAAGACATTGCCCAATTATGACATTGCATTATACATTGAATACTGTAGAGAAAAGCTGAACCTTGTCTATATTTCTTCGTTATCAAATACAATGTATGAATACATATATATAGGAGGGAGAAAGAGAGATGAGTCCCCTATATAAGGTGTGAGACTAATGTATAAAGAGAAACAGTAAATGACTAAATGAGCCACAAACATGAGCCTTTACTTGGACTTTTCTAACACTCCCCCGCAAGCTGGAGCGTACAAGTCGTAGGCACCCAACTTGGATAGGAACTGAAAAAATAGGGCACTTGGTAGGGCTTTCGTGAGAAGATCAACAACTTGTTCAGTGCCTGGAACATGCTTCAATTCTAGCTTCTTCATTTGAACTTTCTCCCTAACAAAGTGTCAGTCCACTTCAATGTGTTTTGCTTTTTCGTGGAAGACTGGATTCTTCGTTATGTGTATAGCAGCTTGACTGCCATATAGTAAGGTGGAAGGTGAAGGGAGTTTTACTCCTAGATCATCGAGGAGACTTTCAAGCCACGTAAGCTCAGAGACAACTGACGTCATCGACCAGTATTCAGCTTCAGCTGAAGATCTAGCAACCACAACTTGTTTCTTACTGCGCCAGGTCACAAGGTGACCTCCAAAGTAGGTATAGAATCCACTGGTGGACCGTCGATCGTCCAGGAAACTAGCATAATCTGCATCTGAATATGCCACCAATATGAGAGTAGAAGAAGAGGTTTTGTATACCAGCCCTTGACCAGGGATTGTTTTTAGATACCTCAGGATGCGCTCCACGGCCTGTAGATGGGACATCCGAGGAGCATGTATAAACCGGCTGACCACCCCAACAACAAAAGATATGTCCGGTCTCGTGACCGTTGGATAAATAAGTTTTCCAACGAGTCGACGATAGTATTCTGGATTTGGAAGAAGATCTGCATCAGAAACATGTGCACACAGCTTGTGATTGACATCCATTGGGGTGTTAATCGGCTTGCATCCAGAATAGCCAGCATCCCGAAGAAGGTCGAGACAGTATTTCCGTTGAGAGAGGACAATTCCATCAGGACGTCTTGCAATCTCAAGATCAAGGAAGTATCGAAGGTTCCCCAGATCTTTTATTTGAAAAACCGAACTAAGATATTGTTTGACCTATTATATTCCTTTTGAATCGTCTCCTGTAATTAAAATGTCATCGGCATATACCAAAAGTAGAACCGTTCCTGTAGTTCGATGTCAAGTGAACAGAGAGAAGTCTGTCGAGCTCCGAGTAAAGTCAACCTCCCGAACAACCTTACTAAACTTATTAAACCATGCCCGAGGTGATTGTTTGAGACCATAAATAAACTTCTTAAGGTGACAAACTTGGTACTCCCTCGTGGTCTCAAACCCGGGCGGCTGTTGCATGTAAACCGTTTCTTGTAGGTCACCATTTAGAAATGCATTATTGATATCCAGCTGATGTAAGGGCCAGTGGAGATGCACAGCCACAAAGAGGACACAAACTGTGCCGAGCAGAGAGTGAGAGATGAATTGAGGAGGATATCAGCGGAGCCGGAGACAGGAACGGTGTCGCCATTGGCCACTGTGATACACTTTGGATGTGGAGAATCCAAGTATTGATGTGGATTTAGCGAGGTGATATGGTGAGTAGCACCTGAATCTACTATCCGACGTGGACTAGTGGAGAGACAAGCAATACCTTCATTAGAGATGGATGCAGCGGAGGCAACGGAGGCAAGAGGGCAGCTGAGCATGCCGTGAAGTTGTTGGAGCTGAAGGCGGACTTTCTTCAAGGTCAGCACGAGTTATAGAGGTGTTGTTGGCCGCAACAGACGCAGCCGTACGAGGAAGAAGACCATTTTTCCGGTAGCAGGTCGCCTCAAGGTGCCTGTCCTTACCGCAGAAAGAACATTTCAGACGTGGTCGGCCACCACGACCCCTTCCTCGAAAGCCTGAACGCCCTCCACGGGCAGGAGGAGGGAGAGGTAGTAAGGGCGCAAAAGTTCGCTGAAGGAGGGCCGACGAGGGGGGTCCAGCAGTATCAGGAGGTGGTGATACTTTGAGCAGCATGGAGCATATATCAGAGAGCGAAGGGATAACAACTGACGAGAGGATCTGAGTCCGAATGCTCTGAAGATGAGGCGGGACACGAGCCATCATCATGGCAATACAAACGGCTTCCTTCTGAGCACGCTGAGCAGCTAGATCTGTAGTAGGGGCTGATGGCGGATCCAGACCTCAGCCAGTGTCTTAGCCTGAGCAACAAAGGAGGTCAAGTCAGCAGCACCACCAATGTCAAGAGTCTGAAGATTTGTGATGATGTCATATAGGTGCTGAAGACTGTCCTTACCGAAGTATAGGGAATGGAGTTCTTCCCACATCGTCTTGGTCGTCTCGTGATACATGGCCATGCGGTAAGGTTCATCAGCAAGGGAGTTGAGGAGCCACATTTGAACACGTCCATCATGACGAAGCCAGTCATTGGTGGATGAAGGAGGATCCGTAGTGGGATGTTGCAGAAGGCCCTTAGACTGAAGAACCCGTCTGACAGAATGCACCCATTCAATGAAGTTCTTCTTCCCAGTGAGCGAAATGATGGTGATTCTCAACTCATCCTGCATCTCCGGAGCAAGGAGCAATCAGGCAAGAGGAGGGGCTGCTCTGAAGAATCAATCGAGGACCCCATAGAGTCACATACGCTAGACCGGCAAGACAACGACTAAGCAACGATTAGACAAGGGGCAAGGTCACATCGGCAAAGAAGGAGAACTGAACATACACAAGTCACACAACATGCCCAGACCGCGCGGCTAGAGAGTTCGGCAAGAGCGAGTGTCGCGAGAAGCAGCGACTAGAGTAGTTAGCAAGACCGTGGCAACTAGCAGAGATCGCGGCGGCAAGGCGAGCATGCAGCAAGAAGACGAGGAAGATCGCAGCGAACAACGGCTATGGAGAATCCACAACGACTTAGAGCAGCGACAAAGGAAGGCCGTGCGATAAAGAAGCTGCTAGATCAGGCAAAGAGACGGGCCACAACGAGAACAGGAGGAACTCTGGGTCAAACCGCGCGGCTAACCAGACACAGATCAAGGGAAGACCTCGCGGCAAAGGGACAGACCGCACGACAAGGAAATGACGGTTAGACAACAAGAAGAGAAGAGGATGCAGCATGAAGAGAAGCCCAGCAAGAGAAGCGGCGAGAAGAGGAAACCACGCAAGAGAATTCCGCGGTTGAAGCCAGTAGAGATGGCAACGACAAGAAATCCGCAACGGATAGGCCGACAACAAGGAGGTCCCGCGACTAGAAGAGATGAGGTCGTCGCGACTAGAAGAGATGAGGTCGCCGCGACTAGAAGAGAGACTAGCCGCGACTAGAAGAGATGAGATCGCCGACGACAAGGTCACCGAGACTAGGAGAGATGAGGTCGCCGCGACTAGAAGAGAGACCCGCCACAAAATAGTAGCGGCTACAACAGAGGAGAGACGCGGTTAGGAGTGGAAGACCGCGCGAGAAGAGGGGTGGTCCCACGGGAGAGAGGAAGGCTATAAAAGCGGAGTAGGAGATACAAAGGGGGGGTGGTTCAACGAGAGGAGAGGAGAAGCCGGGTAGAGACAAGGAAAGCCGCTAAGGAGGCGGTTAGACAGGGAGTAGCCGCAGAAGTTGGGCGGTTAGAAAAAGACATGTCCGCCCGAAACCGTTGGTAGGACCGGTTGCTTTGATACCATGTTGAGAAAAGCTGAACCTTGTCTTTACTTCTTTGTTATCAAATACTAGGTATGGCTACGTGCCTACGTATATATAGGAGGGAGAAAGAGAGACGAATCCTCTATACATGGTGTAAGACTAATGTATAAAGAGAAACAATAAACGACTAAATGAGGCACAAACATGAGCATTTACATGGACTTCTAATAAATAAAAACAAGATGCAGTCAAAAATCTCCCACCTAGCTCTCAGAGATTGGGTCCTCCAAAGAATTTAAAGAGGCCAAAACTAAGGGGATCCATAGATGCTTAGCACTACCTAGGCCCCCATCATTAATTAATTAATGCCAACTAATTCATTCATTAATACACAATACATATGATATGTAAATATCATTAGTCATGGGCATAAAGCCCGATCGGGCCGGGCCGGTACCGGGCCCAACGAGCCCGGACTTTTCTCAACCGGGTCGAGCCCGGGCTTTTCTTAAACCGGGCTCGGGCAGGGCTCGGGCCCCTGCCCCGGGAGAGGGCCCTATCCGGCCCTTCGGGCCGGGCCGGGCCGGCTCCCATTTATTTTTGTTTTTAAAAACCAATTAAATTATTTTTAAAAAATAATATACTAAAAAAAATACACAAAAAAAATTTCGCTTGCGTAGTCGCATGGGCAAAAAAAACAATTTCATTAATATTAAAAACATTTACATAATTACATCTTACATTAAATTTATTAATTGAAAAAAAAATTAAATTTATTATCATTTTAATTTTAGATGAAAAAAACTACAATATTAATTAATTTAAAAAACAGAAAAATACAGTTTTACACTTTCACTAGATGTGCGCTTGCTCTTCAATCATCTTGTAAATTCATCGCGTCCATCTCGTCTTCGATCTCCTCTGAGCTATCCTCTAATGCTGTAATGTGCTGCTTCCTTTTCATAGCATCAAAGTAGTCCTTGTAGCAGATGCACATTTCCAGAGATTCTTCGTTGAGTCGGCTCCTCCGCTCGTTTAAAACCCTGCCACTAAGAGAAAAAACGGACTCCGAAGCTACCGTACTAGCTTGGATTGTTAGTAAATCACGGGTCATATATGTCACAATATGATGTGTTAACTTTACCTTTCCACCATTTTAAGAAATCGAAGTTTTCAATCTCCTCCGTGCTCATAAAATCACAGAATTGTGTTTTAGTGTACAATCCTAATTCATTTAAACTACTAGATGTGCGTGTTTTTTTCCTAGCTGCTAATTCTAAAATTTTATTTTTAAAAGTATCCTTTGTTTTTGGTTGCAAAATTTCTTCCCAGGGCCGGGAACCATATAAGTTATCATAATAATTGTAACACTCAATAAAAAGGTAATTAAATTTTACAATACTGGCGTCGTCGCAATCATCGAAACTTAAATTTAAATTTAAGTTTACATTTATTTCTTCTATTAAATTTTCTACGCCGTTTACGCTGAATAACAGATTTAAAGCGGCGGCGCACGAAAACATTGCAGACATTTCTCTATAATATTTTAAAAAATTTTCTTCCATTATTTCAATTAATGGAAGTCATCCATCATGTTGTTTATAATAATTAAATTTTTGTGCTATGTTTACAAAATTTTCAATAACTAGTGAGCTAGTGGGATAGTACATGCCGGATAAAAAAACCGTCGCCCTATAAAAACATTTTTATAAATCCATGTAATGTCCTAATACGTTCCAATCGGCATCGGTTAAATCATGACTATTTACCATATTATAATATTCCATAAAGAGTGATTTTTGTTGAAACGCTCTTTTTAGCATTTTATATGTTGAGTTCCATCTAATAGACATATCAAATTGTGGTTTCAAATATTTTTTATCCTGTGCGTTTACAAATTTTTTAAAATCCTGCGATCGTTGCCTAGAACTATAAATGACTTTAAACATAAGACGAATTTTTTCAATATACGGTTCCATAGCGGCTAAGCTATCTTGTACTACTAAATTTAAAACGTGATAAACGCAGCGAGTGTGAAAAAACGCACCGTTTAGCATTGGTTTTAAATCGCGCTTTAACCAATCAACAGTTATGTTATTGTTAGAGGCGTTATCAAAAGAAACACTCATTATTTTATCTTTTAATTTAAATTCGCGCACACATTTCATAATTACATTATATATAGCTTTACCAATGTGTGGATATTCGAAACCTTCAAAACAAATTACGCGCTTATTTAACTCTCATGAGACGGGATCGATCCAATGACACGTGATACATATGTACGATAATCCTATTTTTATGTTACTGCTCCAAATGTCACTCGTTAAACTTACACGACCCTCGAAATTTTCAAAAAAATTTATTAATAAATGTTTTGATTCTAAATAAGCTTTAATTGCGTCGCGCCTAAGAGAAGCTCTACTTACCTGTTGATATTTGGGCTGAAGGCCTCTATGTATGTACTCCGTCGCATCTTCGTTGTCGTAATGGCTGCATGACAACCCACGTTTGATGACATGTTTCATCTGCAGGTCCCGTTGACGAAGTTGATCATATGTCCAAATTTGTCCCGCTCCTGAAATTTGGGCCTCATTGGACTCGGGAGCTTGTTTCGACACGCAAGATTTAAGGTGTCTTGCTAGTGTCGAGTTGCCGGTAAGGGTCAGCAACTTCGAGCATAATTTGCATCGCGCCTTAAATTCGGCGTCAACTTGAACCTTATCGAAGTGCTCCCAAACTGCCGCCTTACGATTGTGCTCCACCACTACAGACGTACTATGAGTAGACGATCCAGGCATTGTGGAGGACGACGTCATACTGTCGTTGAGGAAATGGGAGAGAAATAGAGAGTGAGTGGGAGAGAGAGAGTGGGAGAGAGAGAGTGGGAGAAAGTGAGAGAGAGTGCTCGGGTTGGGGATTAGGGAATGAGAGAGAGAGAGATTGAGTGAGAGAGAGTGAAAGAGAGGAGGGGGGGGGCAGGTGGAGGGGGGGATTTTATAAAAAAATATATTTATTATTATTATTATTTAATATAATAATGAGCCTAGGACCTAGGCTGGCCAGCCTAGGCCCTAGGCTCTGTACAGCAGTACAACAACTTGCTGTACTGCTGTACAGCAGCGGCCAGCGCGGCAGCTGGCCACTGCGCTGCTAACGGCTCTATTAAGAGCCGCTAGCAGCGGCTCTTAATAGAGCCGTTAGCAGCGGCTCTTAATAGAGCCGTTAGCAACTAACGGCTCCATTAAGAGCCGTTAGCAACGACTCTTAAAAGAGCCGTTTAATTAACGACTCTTAATATTTTTCGGCCGGGCTTTGCCCGGGCCCGGGCCAGCCTAAAAATCGGGCTTTGCCCGGCCCGGGCCGGGTACCGGGCCGAGAAATTGCTCTAAACCTGGGCCCTGGGCCCGGGGGGGGGGGGGCAGGTGGGGGGGGATTTTATAAAAAAAAAATATTTATTATTATTATTATTTAATATAATAATGAGCCTAGGGCCTAGGCTGGCCAGCCTAGGCCCTAGGCTCTGTACAGCAGTACAACAACTTGCTGTACTGCTGTACAGCAGCGGCCAGCGGGGCAGCTGGCCGCTGCGCTGCTAACGGCTCTTAATAGAGCCGTTAGCAGCTAACAGCTCTATTAAGAGCCGTTAGCAGCGGCTCTTAATAGAGCCGTTAGCAGCTAACGGCTCCATTAAGAGTCGTTAGCAACGACTCTTAAAAGAGTCGTTTAATTAACGGCTCTTAATATTTTTCGGCCGGGCTTTGCCCGGGCCCGGGCCATCCTAAAAATCGGGCTTTGCCCGACCCGGCCCGGGTACTGGGCCGGGCAATTGCTCTAAACCTGTGCCCTGGGCCCGGACTCGGTCCGGGCCGGGCTTTTGCCGGGCCGGGCCTGACAGGGCTTTTACCGGGCCGGGCTCGGGCCGGCCCACTGGGCCCGGTCCTATTGTACACGGCTAAATATCATCATGGGCTCCATTGTGTGGGGATGGTGGCTTGGGATGGTGGCTCATGCTTTTGTAGATGCTGAGGACAATCCACTCGGTGTATGCTTACTCGGCATCTGCGAATCACCATCACCATTATTTTATGTTAAAAAAATCATATGTTATAGCTACTCATTGTTTAAAAGGACACAAATGTTGCATGGAGCTCCTGTTAATAGAGGGCATGGAAAGGGTCTGTAATATGAAGCCTTATCCTTGCATTTGCATAAATGCTTTTCCTTGGCTCAAATCTAGTTGCTCCAGAATACACTAAGGCTTCGTTTGATTCGGCGGTGGCGGGTCGATCCGGCAGGATGAGCCGGAGTATTCCAACTGGAGGGGGGAGGAGCTGCTCCAGACGGAGGTTTTTGCCCCGTTATTCAGGGCGCGGTGAGTCCAGACGGAGCAAACGCCGCCGGAGTCCGTTTGATTTCCCGCTGCCTGGCGGAGTTTGCTCCAAACGCCCTGCAAAAACGCTCAATCAAACGAAGCCTAAGACTTTGTTTGGGACGGATGTCACGTTTGACTGGTGGCGGTGTGAAACAGTGGTGTTTTACTTGCGTTGGTAATTTTTGTGGCAACGTTTCTGGTCCAAACTTCATTTTGTAAGGTCTTGTAATTTGTGATCGCTAAGGGCTGACCACATCTGTATGATTGTGCTGAAGTTTGGACCCAAAATGTCAATTTGAGAAAAGCTAGTAATAAGCTGCCTATGTTTTTATTTTTTTTCATTGCGCTCACAATAACTGCTGCGCTTTCAAGCATAACCTAAAACAACTTAACCATTTCCAGAAGTGTCATTTAATAGCCACACATTTGTTTTTCATTTTCTATGTATAATTTGAATCCTTAGTTACAAATAAATTATCTTTATGTTGTAATAGGTGTAACATCGCCCTAATATATGACTTTTGATTTTCAAAAGTTTGGATTTTGTTCTATATTTGATATCATTTACTGTTTTGCAAGCTGGTATATAAGGAGTTCGACAATGATGATTATAAAAGAATAAACAAACAGTTTGTTGTTTATTTTTTGGCAGCATGCTCTTTATATTTTTAGAAGTACACAAATGTGGAAAAACAAAATCAATATTTTATTTAATACCACATAAAAGCCTTATACAATACAAGCATTTGTATAAATATATAGGAAGAGAGAGTGAAGCTTAAACTATATTATAAGATGTGAGACTAATCACACAACCCACCAAATGCACCTACTCTAAAAAAATTTCTTGCCACTAAGGGAGATAGTGGTAATTCAGAGCTCATCTCACACTTCAGGGAGAGTAGCTGGCGCAAGGGCGGAAAGAGTGGAGGAGTTGGTTGCAGCATGCGTGTCCATGGAGACCGCAAGGAAGGGAGCACTATGCTAGTCAGGCCTCACAATGGTGAGGAAAAGACACAGGAAGTTGTCCGCCCTAGGGTTGAAACCACAATAGGACATGCATGTCACCTTGTACGGGCTCAAAGAACACTTGAGGTGGCACACAAGTTGTTCATGTAGGTAAACGGGGCGGGCTTGCGGAGGGAGATTGCATAAGGTTGTGCTCGCACAGGCACGAGGGCCTTTGAGCACAAATTGCGTGGGCTCTAATGGAGAGGCTGCCACAGGATGCTAGCGCGGGCTCTAATGAAGAGGTCACCACAGGCAGCTGCGCGAGCTTTAATTGAGAGTCCTCCATAGGAAGCTGGCGCGGGTTATGCGGAGGAGATCGCAACAGGAGGGGCTAGCGGGCTAAGGTTGCGCAGGTACATCGACTAAGAGCAGGTGTATTGAGTTCGTGTGGGAGCATCGACTTGGGTTGAGGATGCAAAAAAGGTGGGAAACCGCAGTGAGGCCAATGGCTATAAATAACCAGGAGTACACACGATTGGGGAGGTCAAGATAGAAGAGAGAGTTCGCGGTCTGGGAATTTAACACCTACTTGCAATGACGGTATAGTATGGGTCTGACCAGGCTCCACAACATAAAATCGTCGCGGGTAAAGTCTTATAAAGCGATAAAAGAAACAAAACCTTGAAGATTTTTTATTACTTAGCACATTGGAAACTAGAAAAAAACCCAGAGACTGTCCACATTCTATTTCAATAAACAAATGAGAGTGCTTGGACTTAAGGTCTTACATCAACAAGGAAAAGAGTACAAGTAAACATGGCTCGCTGGTCGGTACAACAAACAGAGTATACAAGTTTTAAAAGTAGAGCACTTCATGATGTTTTTCTTTTGCAAGCTAACGAACAATCTCCTCTGATCCAATCCCTGTAACCAAATCACATAGGCGGTAAAACATGGGTCATCTATGAGCTGACCACAAACTATGTACCAACACCCCTCCCCCCGGCCGCCCTAGCGGATTCCGGGAACTACATCACCCTGCAAGTTAGCATTTTGACACACACACACACACACACATATATATATATATAAGCAAGGAAAGCAGTAAGCAGGCAAAATAGTTGTTCAATAAAGAAACCGTGCAACAAGATAAACTACTGTCTTGGTGCTATCGCCGGCGGTAGGGCTTCCGCCCGGCGGTACCTCCCAACATCTGCACACCATTTAGTAAGAGCACCAAAATACTCCACAAAACATCTTACACATCGATAAGAGTTCTCATACTAGCCTACAGTATCTATAGAATACTATCAAGCTAGTCAAGTATTAGTCCAGCATATATCACACCTACTATCATAACTCATGAGTGTTTCTGCCGGCTCAGGTATGGGCACTATGGACCTGTCCTCGGTCACCACATCGGGCCCTGCATTGAATGCTTCCGCTCATTAGGATGATACAGTAAAGTCACGACATACACTTCCTTTGTTGCCCCTGCCGATCCCACGATCTATCACTTATAATCGGATCTCACCCCCATTGGGCAATTCTGTTACCCATCATGGGTCTCGTAACAGACCGATCTACAATGTTGCGGGAGGGGCAGGTTTCAACCATTTCAGACCACTCCCGTTTTCCATCACAATCACAAGCATCATCGTAATCATCTCAAATGGTAGAGATCACAATCAAATAATATACACGGTAGGAACATGAATGGTCATGGTGATAGACCCTTTTATTAAACTGAGAGCACGGTAGGTCATGCTACAAACCCTTTTTCCATACTGAGTTCATACTCACACATCACATAAGGTCTCTCACGACCTGCTAGAACCCCAACCCCCTTTTATTCAATTTTAGCATTACGCCCCATTCCAACGTAGCATAAGTAGCATCATTATACGTCTCCTCGAATCACAAGATCAACATCCTAAAACAGATTGTCATATCAAAACGCTAACACCCAATGATTTCTACACTCATGCTTAACACATATTACAATATCACGCCGCTATTTTATTCCATCATTAATGGATTGATCAATACCCTAATCTAATCATTTGCCAATCGCTTAGGATAGTACACAAGCATTAAAACAATTGTCACTTACAACCACGGTGCCCAGAAGCACTCTACAAAGGTAACCCGTAAGCTATTTCCGACGGTATTTGCCACCATCCGACGGTAGCTTTCTGGAACCGAAAGTTCACGATTCTCCAGCTTTCACAAGGCTACAAAATCGCATTTACACGTCCCCATTCGGCCCTAAAACCTCATTATTTTCCCTATTCAATTTTCCCCAAAGCTAACACTTAAATATCACTGAATCGGGTCATAAGCCATGATATCGGCTTCACACAAGCACAATCCAAAGGGAAATCACATAGAACATGTATGGAAGATAAATACGAATCCTAATGACCGGAAGGAGAATGTTGTTATCCTTAGAGCGAGCAACAGATCCTTGGAAACTCGAGAAAGTTGGATGGAGAAGAACCATAATAACACAAGGAGTCCTTCTATGGCGAAGACATGTCGATCTGAGGAGCTCCGACAACACCTTCTTCCTCAAGGATGAGGTGCCGATGGGATCGACCGCATGTCCGTGATCGGAGGAGATCGAGCCTGTATATGGCAGGACCCTCTTTTGCCGATTTGTCGGAGATTCGTTGATCGAATTGGCGATCGGAGACCGTGAGCGCGTCCGGAGCATCCGTTTTCATTCCATATGTATTTTTATATTTTTTTGGAGTTGTAATTTTATTTTTAGGACACCAGACGTAACGAACAATCGTAGCCGTTCACGTCGAATTCCCAACCACGCCCTCTCGTTATAAATAGGGGCGGATGTCCAGGTTTTCATTCATTGCTGAGTTTTGTGAGAGATTCCAGATTTCAGCAATCATTCGTGGTGCGACGCCGCGAGCCCGAGGTGCGAAGCCTTGGCTTTAGTTATCAATTTTATTTCTTTCCTAATTTCGATCCCCTACTTCCCGTGAGAAAATTTCCCACTCCTTCCTATAACCGCTGATCTCCTCCATGATCTCCAAACCCTTATCGTTCGCTTCACAGGAATTCTCCACTATGGAGTACCGACACTTCAAAATGCTCAGCGTGTCAGTGCCGGACCCTCCGACACTCGTTTGATTCTCTGACACTCTCTGACATGCGTGTCGGAAGTCTGACACGCTGGCTCACGCGGGACTTGCATGTCCCTCTCAATCGGACATGCGTGTCCCTAAGCTAGTTACTCATGGTGGGGCGGGAGACAATTTGTTTTTGAAGTGCAATTTTTGTGGAAAATTTTTATAAGTTCATATACAAAAGTGAGATCACATTTGTTAATGATTGGTGGAAAAGTGTGTAAAAGTTTCAAGGAGTGATCTATTTGAGATGGAAAAACATAGTCGGTCATTTTTTAAATATTTTGTTAAGTTTTACATTTGAATATTTGATGAGTAATATTTAAACATGACATAGTTTATTTGAATATTTGTTAATTCATTTTTTTATATTTTGTTAAATGTTATAGGATTTTCATAATTATAAAAATAAATATTTAATACACGTGTCCCAACGTGTCAGAATATGGTATTGTTTGAGAATTGACGAGTCGCGTCGTGTCGTGTCGCGTGTCGTTGTCGGTGTCGGTGCAACATAGCTTCTCCATCGCAACCTTCTGCTCGACTCACCCGTAACCGCAAGCATTCCTCACCACCCCTCTCTGTCGTTCAACACCTCCCCGTCTCTCCCAGTCGCCTGCCGCCGCCTCACTTCCCCACCGTTCGATTCCTCCCCTGCCCTAACCTCTTGGCTTACTCTAACAATACCGGCGTCCCCTAGTTCTCCTCCGCCCCTCGCCAACTCCCTTTCGATTCGTCGACTCTGCCGTGGTCCGCCTCCACCAAACCAACCACCACCAGTCAGTTTACAAGACCGCCTGTACTTCTTCTTCCCCAGTCGTAGAGCCACCTTCAGGAGACATAAACCTCTCTACTACTCCCATACTCCCTGCACAACCAGCCACTCATGTCCAAACCAGTCATCTTCTCCTTTTTACTCTGTCGTGGAACCACCTCTTCCAGTCTTAATTCCTTATCCGTTGAAACCGTCCACAACAGCCCCATTCCGCTTTCAATTTACACTACTAGTGACCCGTCATCACTTGCTCCCCCCAAGGACTTCATCTTACACCGCCTTCGTCGGATCTCTGTGTTTGTGAGTATCATTGTTTTTGTGTTATTTTTGTATTGGATGTTGGATGGGCTTGCTATATGTGTTGGGGCATTGGATTGTTAGCACTATTGTTTCATTTCTTTTAGTTCTATAATATTTGTTTGTTTAAGTTATAGTGGACGGTACCTCTTGTGATTAAACGTAATTATTTGCTTGCGTGCGCAAAAATTATTGTGAACACGGTGTTGTTTTGCTAGTGGTGTATAAATTTATTGCTAACGCTTAATTCCGGGCTAATTTAAAACATGCATACATAAATTGCATTGGGTTCATTCACATCCATTACACACACCCACATAGGGTTGTATTAGTGTGTCGGCACACACATTCATTCATCTTCACATAGCCCTGTCCTGCTTCAGGAGCACCCTCTTTTCTCTCCCTCTCTTGACCTAGACCCCAAAAGAGATGAAAGGAAAGGAATGAAAGGAATAGGGTTCTACCTCCCTATAATAGCACTCAGACGCACATATCGCGTCCATCCGATGGGCTTTGATGGAGATCCAACGACCAAAATCGTGAGAAGAGGGGGTCAAAATGAACTAGTTTTCGAATTAAATTGCTTAACGTCCGTAATTGCTACCGCGGCATGGTAGCTCTCCGGTTACCACCTTTTAATTGCGAAAATCGGGCTTGTACAGGGAAAGAGTCCTCAGACTGTGTGGTTGCGAATAGTGATCTTCCGGTGGAGGGAGGCGCTAGAGCAAGCACTCAATTGTAGAAAATCCGGTTCTATTACTACAGGTGGATGTGTGAAATGATGATAATTTTCAGTATTATTGCTCTTTTGAAACTTGCTATACATTAAATTAATAAATTCTTTCATATCGTTTAGGAACTCTGTTAATCATGACACAAATGTTCAGGTAGCCGTAAAACATGCCCTAGCAGTTGACACCTTAGAGCACTTAATTCAAGACGGTGAATCTTGCAGGTAAGGAACATCATTCTAATTTTAAAGTCTAACCTCCACCCAGTAAAATACTATATATTTGCATCACACCCTTGTGCTGCTATTGATGAAAGCATGAAATATCAATGCTCATACTTCTAGAATGGCTTTGCAATTATTTGTAGAAATCTTGTTTGTTGACACTAATTAAATGTTTGTCGGTCTTGCATCAACTTTTCTATATGCTGAGAACTCATTAATGTGCAGTTGTAGCGGCCCCTTAGTCTTCGGCCATCTTGAGATTAAAAAAAATTCTTCGTTAGAAATACCTTATTAATCGTAAATGATTTCACAAAGCTTTCAAGACTCCAGTTATGATGTTCTTTTCCATAAAGCAATTTGCAAGCTCAATTAGGTTTGCAATTATGCATGGTAATATTGCTAACGTTATATGCACCCACATTTTACAAATACCTACTTGTATGATACCTTTTTTCTTGCTGCATATTTACACATCTAATTAGTATTCCCAGTTAAAATGATACTCAAAATATTTGGCTCAATTCAAAGTTAAGAACTCTTGTTCTTTCAGACTTCTTTCTAATTATTAATTCACTTTGTATAAACCATAAATTGTTAAGGTACCATGGCTAATCCTTCGTACTTCCATTAACTTACAGCTATGACTTGGCCTTTGTTGATGCGGAGAAGCGCATGTACAATGAATATTATGAGCTACTATTGCAATTGGTAAAGTTCTAATTTAAATTCTATAGTTGTTCTAAGGTGCTGTGGTAATCTAAATGTAGAGAAGTACTTTAATATCTTAAAGAAATAATTTTCTTAAATGGGGCAGTAGAAATGACTTATTTGAAATAAGAATTATTAAGTTGTTATAGTATAATTTCTTTGATATGAATTACATATATTGTAATTGATATAAGGTAGGGTGTGTAGTGGACTCCTAGAATGCATGCTAGTGTGAGTGAGGGTTGACTCTCAATTTCTCAATGACTCAATGCATGCACTACACGTAGACAGGCACTAGCAATTAACACAGACAACAAATATAATATTGAACATGGCATCAAATAATGAACGAAACAAGATTTTCTTTTAGTATTAAGGCGTTGCTTTAAGCGCCCGGTAAATCGATCATTTCATGTAGTGAAAGAGTTATCAAGGAGCAAGACACTAACATAAACTGAAATACCCAATCAAGCATAAGATAACCAATCCATAACAATGTTTACAACCATCATCCAATACAAAGAACAATGCAAAATATTAGGGCTGCTATTATTGGAATGGGTCTGAGCGTTGGTGGGCAAAAAGTGAAATTCCGGTGGAGGGTGGACTGGATCGGGTAAGGAGGACTGTGGGGGCGGGAGGGCTGGATCCAATAGGAAGGAGGCTGTTTGGATGGGAAAAGGGCAGATCTGGTGGGGGAAAACAGCCAGGCGGCTGTTGGGGGTTGCAGGTATACCACCTAGGATGAGGGGGTGGGACGATGACCTGTTGGGAGGGGTGGAGGGGCTGTAGAGGAGGGGGGGGGGGGGTTGGACAGGGGCGGCGATCTGCTGATAGGCGGCTGGAAGGATGGAAAAAGGGGCGGTGGCTTGTGTGAGGAGGGCGAAGTACAGGAGCGGGCGGCGGATTGTTGGAAGAGGACTGGAGGGGGGATTTGAAGGGTGCGGCTAGCTGGACAGCAGGCTGGAGGGGTGGAAATGGAGGTGAAAACGCAAGGATGCAAAGAGCTTACCGGAGGATTCGTCACCAAGGGGTTCCACGGAGTCGGCAACGCGGAGAGATCACCGAAAATGAGGAAAAAAGCTCTCCAAATTTCAACAATGCCTAAAAACTGTAGCCCTAATGTTTATTTATAAGAAACCAAGATTAGGGCACCCAAAATCAACAACTATGATTGACCGATGGTATCCGAGCCATAAGTACGTGAAGTAAAAGCTGAAAATAACAATGCTATATATGAAAAAATATTGAAATGGCAAGCCGGATGCATCTGTGGCAGCGGATCGCCGATTCGATCAAGTCTACATGCGTAAATAAACAAACGTGGGGTCCACCTTGTGTCGAGTCACATTACATGGTCCCCCATCAACTCCCCCCGACTGAAAATCCTTCATCTTCGATGAATGGAGACGATCATATGACGGTCAAAGTACGAGGGCGAGTCGATCAAGCTCCGCAATAGCAATCCAGGTGTCGTCGGTGAAGGGTCATCCGCGCCAATGAATCAGGTAGCGGCACAAAAGACCGTCTGTAGATGGGACGTACTGATACACAATGATCTCAGCGATATGCTCATCTCTCAACGCACTTGTAGGAGGATCTGGTGGGATCAGTGGTGCCAATGGTGAAACCGGTGGGGACAGAATCTTGGGTAGGTTGGGGTTGGATGTGGGCTAGGGGTGCAAGCGGTTCGGTTTGGGTCGGTTTGGACCCAAACCGAAACCGAACCGACATGCCTCGGTTTTTGGTTTGTCCAAACCGACCCGAACCGAACCCAGTCGGTTCGGTTCAAAGTCGGTTCAGTTTTTAGTCGGTTTTTTGCGGTTCGGTGTCGGTTTTCTGCAAAAAAACATAATCAAATGCTATTTATTAGATCGGTCATCATCCCTTTTCTAATTTCATAATCTTTATCAACTGAAAGTTTATATTAAATAAATAACATACAATTTTTTTGAGTACAAGTCAGAGAGAAGGTTTATTAAATCCACATCACACACAAACAACTATTATATTCATGCATTTTTAGACATGCGGAGTTTGGGTATAATAAGGCAAACCTTCCTTATGAAATCACACAATTCTCTATAATAACTTGGAAAAATTTAATATTAATAGATCCAACAATAAGCAATCAGAGCAATTAGAGTATCACGATAGATAATCATTGTCGTTATTAAATCAATTTAATGTACAAAACATCTCAAATAATTAAACTCTTAATAAAACTTTTTTCCAACAGAATTACTTAGGATCTAAAGAACTCTCTAAATCTAAGGAGAAGGGTCAAAAAAATCTCACCAAGCACAGAGATGGGGAAAGTGAACTTCATTGTAGACCCAAAGGTGATCTTAAAGTTGCTCGATCAAATACACCCCAAAACAGTGGTGAAGTGCTCGGTTCGGTTCGGTTTAGTCGGTTTTTGCAACTTGAAAACCGACCCGAACCGATAAGCCTTCGGTTTTCAAAAGCTCCAAACCGAACCGACACCGGACCGGGCGGTTCGGTTTCAAAGTCGGTGCGGTTCGGTCGGTTCGGTCGGTTTAGTCGGTTTTCGGTTTTCGTTCCTCACCCCTAATGTGGGCTGAGCAAGTGGCAATGAATGCAGTGACAAAGGCTCATACATGGACTGAGCGGTGGGTGGAAAAAGCAGTGGTGATGGCTCGGGAGGGCCGCCAAAATATGGGTCTGAATATTCGTGAGGTGCAAAGTATGGCGTCGGGTCTTCGACATTGAATGCGGGATGAATACCCATGCTCTCGGGGATATCAAGCTCATAAACATTTGTCCCAGTGCGTCTCATGACTTTGTAGGGACTGATCCGCTTAGCGCTTAGGTTCTTAGCAGGTCCCTGAGGGAGCCTCTCAGCGCGGACTCGTACCATCACCTGTTCACCTACTGGAAAGATCTTTTCTTGTCTACGCTTATCTGCATGCTCCTTATAGTATTCATTGCTTGTATTAATTTTGCGCCTGACTGACTCATACAACTCATGCAAATGACGTGCAAAAGGCTCAAATGGCTCGCTAGGGCGTGACCCGATCGGGATGGGAATAAGATCAATAGGCTTCCTAGGATCATAACCTGACACTATATGAAATGGACTCCACACTTTAGACCTATTGATGAAGCTATTATACGCAAACTCCGCGATAGGGAGTACCAAATCCCAACTAGATGCATGTTCCCCGACAAGACACCTAAGTAGATTGCCTAGACTTTTATTCACCACCTCAGTCTGATCGTCAGTCTGGGGGTGGTAGGCGGATGAAAATTTTAGGGTGGTTCAGATCTTCCGCAGCAAGGTCTTTCATAAATAACTAATGAACCTTACGTCCCAATCAGACACAATAGATTTTGTGATGTAGGACGACTCGTAGATTTTGTACGTTTGTCGGCTTTTTCTAGGAAATCCTAAAGCATGCAATGATTAAATTAAATTTGTTTTAACTAAAGGAAATTTGATCGGATTGTTTGCATAATCTTAAAAAAACAACTGTTAATTTTTTTTTGTAAAGCATAAAATTAAATATTTTGTTTCAAAAAAATGAATTTCTTGAAAATAGGTCAATTAAAAATCCGGGAAAAAAAAGATTTGCAACTTTCGTCCTTTCCCCCTTGTCGTAGCAAGCAAAAATTATAAACTCAAATTTACGTTTTCGATTGGCGTTTCAACGTAGCTTTCGCTGACAAAATTCAATCGAAAATCCAGAAATGAGTCTATTATCCTAGAGAGAAAATTTAGACACGCGCAAAAGAGGGGGAAGAAGCAAATTACCCACGGAAAGAGACGTCTTTCTGCAATCGAAGTCGACGACGATCTCGTGAGGCGCTCCTTGTCACCTTCGATCTCCCGCTCCGTGATTGGCCGTTATAGCACACGGGCACCACAGAGATGATTCACTCACTCTCACACAAGTGGTTCCACAAAATCTCAACAATGCAAGAAAAAGAAAATAATTTGCATTCAACTATTCACGGAATCAAGCAGCAAACATCAAATTCTCATTCAACCGAACTGTCAAATTGGAAACAACAATACAACATCAAATTTCTCTATTCACTTTCAATAGAAGCAGCAGCAAGCATCAATTTCATCAATAACCCCAAATTAGTATCAGGTTTTCCCTTTTTACAGGGCATCAACAAAAAAAATGAATACAACAACGACAACATTCAAGCCTTTATCCGACTGTAGTGGGGTCGGCTATATGGATCTTTTGTTGCTATTGTGCCCTATCTTTTGTCATAATCTCACTAATGCCTAAGTACATCATGTCTTTCCTTACAGTTTCATTCCAAGTCTTTATTGGTCTACCCCTCCCTCGTTTAACATGCCTAGTGACTAGACTCTCACAATGCCTAACAGATGCCTCTAATGGTCTCCTTTGTACATGTCCAAACCATCTTAGACGAGCTTTTCACATCTTCTCTGCAATTGGTGCTACTCCTATCTTATCCCTGATACTTTCATTCCTAATTTTATCCAATCTCGTGTGTCCACACATCCACCTAAGGATTCTCATCTCCGCAACTCACATTTTTTGCTCATGTACACAATTCACTGCCCAACACTCAGAATCATAGAGCATCGCAGGTCTAATTGCAGTACGGTAAAACTTTCCCTTAAGTTTTAGTGGTACTTTACGATCACATAAGATCCCTGACGCGCCTCTCCACTTCAACCAACCCGTTTGGATTCTATGTGCCATATCTTTATCAATACCTCCGTCTTTTTGAACTATCGACCCAAGATATTTAAAACACTCACTACGGGAAATATCTTGATCACCCAACTTAATAATGACGTCATCTGCTTCTTATACTGCTAAATTTAAGCTCCATATACTCCGTTTTTGCCCTGCTCAACTTAAAACCCTTCTTTTCTAAAGTATCTCGCCAAGATTCAAGTTTTGCGTTTACACCCTCGCGCGCCTCATCAACCAAAACAATATCATCCGCAAACAATGAACACCAATGTATTGCTTGTTGGATATATCTAGTGAGCTCATCTAAGATAAGGGTAAAAAGATAAGGGCTTAAAGTTGAACCTTGATGTAAGCCAACAGTGATAGGGAATTCCTGTGTTAATCCTCCATATGTCCTCACCCTTGTCACTGAATTTGTATACATATCTTTAATTGTGTCAATATATGATTATTTACACCTTTCTTTTCTAAGACTCTCCATAAGATCTCTCTTGGAACTCTATCATAAGCCTTCTCAAGATCAATAAACAACATGTGCAAATCTTGTTTTCTTTCTCGATAGTTGTCAATGAGTCTCCTAAAGAGATGTATAGCTTCCATGGTCGACCTCCCTGGCATGAATCCAAATTAATTCTCCGAGATGGTAGTTTCTCGTCTTAATCTTATTTCTATTACTCGTTCGCATAGTTTCATGGTATGACTCATTAATTTAATTCCTCTGTAATTAACTGATGACTAAAATTCACGTTAGAGCGCGATTCTAAATCGATAAGGCAAGTGTACATATCATTCTAGAGTATAAGATCAAGTGTCGTATTAGACTCGGGGTCTGTTGACTACTCCTACTCACACAAATTAATATTATTTTATCGGTAAAAATAAAAAGGTTAAATAAAACTAAAAGAAAATAAAAGACTAAAGGATAACACTTGATCTAGACTCCCTTTAAATTAAAATAAACTTTCATAAAATACAAACTACTAAATTACCTACTTCGACCGTGGAGGTTCCCAATTTACAAGAGCGTCTCTCTCGAGAATACACTCTCGACTAAACTTAGGTTGATCGATTAAGACCTCTCGGCCAGTCGAAACCCCTAAGCTTGCTTAAAGCGGTGAACCTCACTATTGGATTTGACTCCAATTCGGAAGATCCATGCCTTCCTCTCTCGAGGAGAGCATGCAAATCCTTCTACCTTTGAGTGATATACTCGTATCCACAAGCTCTCGTTAAATCTAGGATACAGATCAAAAATCGAAATCAAAAATAAATTGAAGCGAGAATAATAGAGAGTTTGATAAGAAAGAAGAAATTTATTTTATTTTAAAGCTTGTCATGATCAAGTGCTAATGAAATTAGCTACTCATCATTATAAAAGAAGTACATAAGAAAAAAAAAGTAAGACATGATTTTATAAAGGAAAAATACTTGAATTAAAACCTAAACTATGAAATTCAAATTATAATAAAGAAAATGTAAGAACAAGTTGAAATAAACTACTAAAACTTCATAAACTCTACTCCTAGATGATTCCCTAGATGATCTTCAGATCTCGGTTTGTCTGTAATTTATAGAATTTTTATGGTGAGTCACGCCTCTCGGTCACGCCCGTGACTAGGGGGCGTGTAAGGTGCGGAACCGTTCTCTTGAAAGCCCGGGAACGTTGGGAGAAAACCGCCGAAATTCGTCGTTCTGTGGGTCACGCCCCCAGGTCACGCCCCCAGGTCACGCCCGTGACCTAGGGCGTGTCTGTACTGTTATTGGAAACTGCGGGAACCGGAAACGACGGTAATTAAAATTTGGCAGTTGCGGGAAGTCACGCCCCTAGGTCACGCCCGTGACCTAGGGCGTGTAAGCTTGAAACTGGCTGGATCCGAAACTGGCTTCATAATGCGCGACACGCCTGGCAGTCACGCCCGTGACCCAAAGGTCACGCCCGTGACCGGGGCGTGTAACTTTAATCCGACGTGGAAACGATTTCTGGAGCTCCTGGAGGGTCACGCCCGTGACCGGGGCGTGTTCTTGAGATTTTTCCAACTTTTCTTTGTTTCATCTCCTGACCAGTCTTGCAAGCTCCAAATTACTATTGACAGCCCAGATTATCCTGAAATACAAAAAATAAATGAATTAATACAAATATTAATATAAAACTAATTATAATATAACTATTTATTAAACGAAAACTATATTAAAATAACTATAAATATTGACTTATCAAATACCTCCATACTTAAGTTTTTACTATTTCAGAGCAAAACTATGAGAATACTTATAAAAAATTAATATAATTTTTAATCAAACTAAAAATTTATTATATAAAAAGAAAGTTAAAAATAAATTTTAGGGATTCAAAGTTTAAGTCCTAAAATATGAAATTAAAATGTGAAGAGCCAAATATATTTAGCAAAATGTTCTCATATAAATTAATTAGAATTCAAAATTAAGTAATTAACAAATAAAGTTAGATTAAAAATTATTAATACTTTTAATTAAAAAGAAACTTAAAGATAAATTTAAACTACTACTTATGTTCTCTTAGTATTTTAATTTACATGTAAGACAATTTTTTAGGATTTGGAGATTAGGAAATTGAAGAGGTTTTTGATTGGAAGTGATGAATTTTTATCCTCTCACCCCACATAATTTTTTTATTTTTGATATTTGCATATGTTTATCAAAAAAATGATGAATTTTATTCTCTCATTTTCCATGACATATGAACAAATATTTTTCTCTTTGCAAATAAAAACAAAATAATTAGGAGTAATGAATTTTATCCTCTTACTCCATTTTTTATTTTTGGGGTTGCATATGTGTACCAAGGAATACTTGATTCCTATGACATATGATCTAACAAAAAAGGAAAAATCGCATATGTGTACCAGGGGATAATGAATTTTATCATCTTATCCCCATAACATATGAGCTAACAAGAAAATTAAAATGCAAAGAGAAAAGCTAAATAAATTTTTAGATTAAATTAAAATAATTAGAGAGCAACTATTGTAAATTAAAATTTCATAAGAATCTTAAAAACACAAGTGACTATAATTGAAATCTAGAAATTGTTGAGCTAAGTACTACAAAATTGACACTAATTAGAATTAGAGAGAAAAAGAACTAAATAAATTACTTTAAACAAATTTAATTTATAAAGTATTTCTCAAAATCAAATCACCTAAAAATTAAATCAAACTAACAATGATGAAATAAAAGATTAGAAAATAAAAAATTATAAAAAATTCTTACAAATAAATTCAAAATAAATTTCCAAAAATCACAAAAAATTAAGTAGGGGTTTATTATATTTTTTGATTTTTTGATTTTTTAAACATAAATACCAAAAACATAAATTATAATCCTAAATTTTTTGTTAATCTTGGACTTCTCGAGGGCTACCTAGTGACGGGTTCGCAAGATACTAGGCGGTTTTGTGGGATGAAAGCCCAATACTGCCCTTTCCAAGAATTTAATTTTTGATTTTTTTTGTATTTTTGGTTAAAATAAAAAGAAAATAATTTTTTTGATTTTTTTTTTAAAAAATATAAAAACAGCAAATGAGATCCACCCCCATACTTAAAAATAAATATTGTCTTTAATGTTTATAAGCCAAGTAAGAGGGGAAAAAAAGAAAATTGAATAATTTTTTTAAAACGAACAACAACAACAAAATTCGAGAATGTAGAAGATAAGCAAGAGGTGTCTCCCAAGAGCGTTTTTCTTTTTCCCGTCTTTAAGTTAGACGGTTATTGTTAGAAGAATGAAAAATAAAAATTAAACGAGCAACCCCCTTAATTCATGCTTCGGCGTATGTGCCGAAGTCATTAGCCCGGCTACTCCTCCGCTTGCTTCTTGATTTTTCTTTTTTGAACGGTTGGCTTGAGAATGTAAATTCAAATCACTTATTCATACCTGAGGTGATTTGAATTTTTGTAGAGGAGCGGCAAATGGATCGTGGAAGAAGTTTAATTGCAACGGCTCCTCTCCTTCCTGAAAATCGTTAGCGAAAGAAAAATCAAAAAGAAGCGCGTCAGACAAAATTTCGCAAGGAGGAGGCTCTTGCAAAACTATATGATTAGGCTCCGGTTGTTTATTTTCTAAAATAATATTATTATCTAAAAATTCATTTAAAAGAAAATTATTAGGCACATCATTTTCATGAATTCCTAAATATTTATAAGGGGTGCTTGAAAATTCATGAAAATAAGAATCGGGTGTAGTAGGAGAAAAAACATGTTTTTCTTCTCAGTCACCTGGTGTGCCCATAATATTTATAAATTCTCGAAATAATAATTTTTCTTCTTTTTCGGAATAAGACACTAAGGGGGCACATGGAAATTCATGTACCTCCATAGGAGAAATATTCGAAGAGGGAGGAGAATTATTAGAACAAGAATTAATTTCTTCTAAAATTTGGGGAGGAGAATCAAACTGAAATTGTGAAAAGTCCTCAAAATTAGAAGAAAAATTATTAGAACAAGTGATAATATCTTCTAATTTTAGGAAGGGCATCAAATTGAAATTGCAAAGTTTCCCCAAAATTAGAAATAGAAAATTGCGGTGCGGAAAAAAAAGAACAAAAATTCGGATCTAATTAATTATTTTTATAACTCGGAAATTTTTCCGGTTGATCTTCCGAACAAGAAAAACCAACATCAGAGGTGGAAGAAGAATTATTTAAATCAAAATAATTATTCCCATTAAAATTTGAAAAATTATTTTCTTGAAAATTAGAAGAATTGAAAAAATTATTTTCATAAAAATTTGAACTAGAATTATCATAAAAGTGAGAAAAATTATTTTCATAATTATTAACAAAATTATTTTCATTAGAATTTTTTTTAAAATAATAATAATTATAACAATCCTCACTTCGATGAGGAGAACCACAATAATAACAAGAAATATTTCGCCTGTGTGCGACTTCCAAATTATTTAAATAATTTTCAAGCTTGGCAAGTGTAGCGGCCAATTGAGAATACATTTTTTTATGAAAGAAAAATAAATAACTTTTTACCTAATGGAAGAGAAATTTAAAAGAAAAATTAAAAAGAGAATTGGGGTAGAAAAAGAGAATGATAAAATTGATAAAATTCGCGCTTTCTAAATATCAACAAAAATAATTCACCGGCAACGGCGCCAAAAACTTGATGAGTAAAATTCACGCTAGAGCGCGATTCTAAATCGATAAGACAAGTATACCTATCGTTCTAGAGTATAAGATCAAGTGTCGTATTAGACTCGGGGTCTGTTGACTACTGTTACTCACGCAAATTAATATTATTTTATTGGTAAAAATAAAAAGGTTAAATAAAACTAAATAAAACAAAGGGCTAAATGATAGCACTTGATCTAGACTTCCTTTAAATTAAAATAAACTTTCATAAAATACAAACTACTAAATTACCTACTTCGACCGTGGAGGTTCCCAATTTACAAGAGCGCCTCTCTCGAGAATACACTCTCGACTAAACTTAGGTTGATCGATTAAGACCTCTAGCCTAGACGAAACCCCTAAGCTTGCTTAAAGCGGTGAACCCTATTATTGGATTTGACTCTAATCCAGAAGATCCATGTCTTCCTCTCTCGAGGAGAGCATGCAAATCCTTCTACCTTTGAGTGATCTACTCGTATCCACAACCTCTCGGTAAATCTAGGATACGGATCAAAAATCGAAATCAAAGATAAATTGAAGCGGGAATAATAGAGAGTTTGACAAGAAAGAAGAAATCTATTTTATTTTAAAGCTTGTCATGATCAAATGCTAATGAAATTTACTACTCATCATTATAAAAGAAGTACATAAGAGAAAGGAAAAGTAAGACATGATTTCATAAAGGAAAAATACTTGAATTAAAACCTAAACTATGAAATTGAAATTACAATAAAGAAAATGCAAGAACAAGTGGAAATAAACTACTAAATCTTCCTAAACTCTACTCCTAGATGACTCCCTAGCTCCTAAATGACTCCCTAGCTCCTAGATGATTCCCTAGATGATCCTCAGATCCTGGCTTTGTCTGAAATTTATAGAATTTTTCTGGAGAGTCACGCCCCTCGGTCATGCCCGTGACTCGGGGGCATGTAAGGTGCAGAACCGACCTCTTGAAAGCTCGAGAATGTTGGGAGAAAACCGCCAAAATTCGTCGTTTTGCGGGTCACACCCCTAGGTCACGCCCGTGACCTAGGGCGTGTCTGTACTGTTATTGGAAACGACGGGAATTGGAAACAGCGGGAATTAAAAACTGGCAGTTGCGGGAAGTCACGCCCCTAGGTCACGTCCGTGACCTAGGGCGTATAAGCTTGAAACTGGCTGGATCCGAAACTGGCTTCATAATGCGCGGCACGCCTGGATGTCACGCCCGACAGTCATGCCCGTGACCCAAAGGTCTCGCCCGTGACCGGGGCGTGTAACTTTAATCCGACGTGGAAACGATTTCTGGAGCTCCTGGAGGGTCACGCCTGCTGGTCACGCCCGTGACTTGAGGGTCACGCCCGTGACCGGGGCGTGTTCTTGAGATTTTTCCAACTATTCTCCGTTTCATCTCCTGATCAGTCTTGCAAGCTCCAAATTACTATTAGTAGCCCAGATTATCCTGAAATATAAAAAATAAAGGAATTAATACAAATATTAATATAAAACTAATTATAATACAACTATTTATTAAATAAAAAATATATTAAACTAACTATAAATATTGACTTATCATTAACACAATTTTGTATATCTCTTTTATTCTTATACAAATGTATCAAGATATTTTCTCTCCATATGTCTGACATCCTATTTGACTTCAGTATCTTATTGAAAAAACATGTAAGCCACAAAATTCTTTCATTTCCTAAACATTTCCATACTTCGATGGGTATATTGTCTGACCCTATCGTCTTTCTATTTTTCATCTTATTTAGAACATCTTTTACCTCCGATACTAAAATTTTACGATAAAACGTTATGTTCTTATACTTCTCTGATTTACTTAACTCTTTCAAGTTCAATTCATTATCTTTTGTTTCATTATAGAGTTGATAAAATTATCTTTTCCATCGCTTTTTAATATCCACATCAACCGTCAAAACTTTATTTGTCTTATCCTTTATGCATTTACTTGACTTAAATCTCTTGTCTTTCTTTCTCTAGCTCGAGCAATTTTATATGTCACGCTCTCCATCTTTGGTATCTAGTCGCTTATAAAATTCTTCATAAGCTTGACTTCTGCTTTACTTACTACATGTTTAGCTTCTTTTTTGACGACTTTATATCTGACTAAGTTTTCATCATTCCCACAAACGTGGTTTGATTTATAACTGACCATCTTTGCCCTCACTTTGTCTTGCACTTCCTCTTTCCACCACCAAGATTCTTTATTTGGGGGCGCAAGACCTTTTGATACTCCAAATACGTTATTTCCACTTATTTTTAAATGTGAAGACATAACTTCACATGAGACATTATGATCAATATAAAGGTCATCAACTAATCGTTCCATAACTGTCTTCTTTAAAGCATCCCGCTTTTCCATCTTCAAGTTCCATCGCCGAATTTTTTACAACATTTGTATTTTTAAATTTATTATATTTAATTTGTACATCTAATACCACTAACCTATGTTTTGTTGTAAAAAAACGAATAAAACAAACAAAAATAAAATAATAACATGGCCTGGTCGGCCCCGAGGAGTTGAAGGTCGTGACCGGAAGATGCTGAAACCGCCAAAAGAATCACGCTCTGCCATTGAATCAGATACCGAAACCTTCACTAAAATAACCGTATGGGGGCTTGTTAGGGCTTGGCGACTGGGAGTTGCGCAGAATCGTGGGGCGGTAGATGCAGAGCTAGATGACGACGGTTGGACGACCGAAAGTTTGCTTGGATGTGGGCTGAAGACTTACTTGGGGCTCACGCGCTGGAAGCCCTAACTGCGAGCAACGACCGACCCTGGGAAAATGCCTACGCTCTGGACGATTAAGGAAGCAGGACCGGGTTAATCCTGGGTATAAGAGGTCAGTTTTTTTGATGGTTTTCTCTTAGGAGAATAAATTAAAAATAAAATTGAAAGATTTAAAGAGGCTATACGCTTACTGGCGTGCAAATAACATTGTCCCAACACAAAAACTACAATATAATAAAAATGCAAAATAACATAAAATAAAAATGCCATTGTTGAAACCGAAAAATCGGTCTACGTGGAGTTCGACCCTTGGGGAAGGGGTGGCCGCGCACCTACTTCGCTCCTGCGAGAAAATGACAAGAAAAAGAAGAACTAAGGACTAGATCAGGGCTGGTAGGGCTCCGGTCAGGTGCGGCGCTGGGTAATTCTTCGTCTACCTGATCTGGGCTGGTCTTCACCATTTCGGCAGGTCGTGTAATCTAAAGACGCCACTAACAAATAAGGTCGCGACGTGGGGGGCATCTGCAGTCTTGCTACACGCAATAAAGTGAGCCATCTTAGAAAAACGGTCATCCACGACGAAGATAGTCATATTTCCTCAGGGTGCGAGGAAGCCCAAGTATGAAGTCCATACTAAAGTCCTCCCAAGGACGGTGGGGAACAGGTAGTGGGGTGTACAAACCAGTGTTCTATTTCGTGCCCTTGGCCGTTTGGCAAATACGACAATGTCGCACTATGCGGTCTACATCCTTCTTCAGGCTTGACTAATAGAAACGGTCCTCTACAATAGCTATCGATTTGTCTCACCTAAAATGATCGGCGACACCACCCGCGTGTAACTCTCATACTAAGTAATCTCATTAAGAGGTCCTTGGTACACATAGGTGGGTGCCCCAAAATAGGTACCCGTCGATAATCCAAAACCCCTCGATAGGGTCCGGAGCGTCCCTTGACAGCGCAACATATACCTCATCAAAATCCGGACAAGTAGGATAAGCCGTGATCAATTTCTCGAAGCCTTCCACTCGGGTTCTCATCGTCTGCAAGAGCATAACTCGGCGTCTTAGTGCATCAGCCGGCTTGTTCTCAATACCAGCACGGTGTTTGAGAACATAGTGAAACTCATGTAAATATTCAACCCACTTGGCGTGCCAATATCCTAACTTGCGCTACGAGTCTAGGTAACGTAACGTCTGATGATCAGAGTAAAGTACAAACTCCCGGGGTTGGAGATAGTGCCTCTAGTAGCGTAGAGACTGGACGATAACTTAAAATTTCTGATTGTAGTTCGAGTATTTTTGCTTTGCTTCATTTAGTTTCACACTAAAGTAAGAAATTGAGTGTCCCTCTTGGCTTAACACGCCTCCAATACCAATATCGGCGCATCACACGCAACCTCAAATGCGCGACTAAAGTCAGGAAGTCTCAGGACAGGGGACGTCATCAATATCTTCTTGATTTCCTCAAATGATCCAGTGGTCCACTGAAACTCGCACTTCCGAAGGCAAATCGTGAATGGTGTCATGATCGTGCTAATCCTTGGACAAACCTCCTATAGAAGGTGGCAAGTTTGTAGAAGTTGTGGGCCTCGTGGATGTTCGTTGGTACAGGCCAATCACATATGGATTTGACCTTCTCGGGGTCAACAAATACGCTAGTGGATGACACAATAAATCTCAAGAAATGGACAGACTCCGATAGAAAAGAACACTTCTTCAAATTCACATATAATTTCTCCTGGCGTAGGGTGCCAAAGAGAAGCCTGAAATGGTCGAGATGGTCGGTCTGGGTCTGGCTATAAATCAATATATCGTCAAAGTATACAACCATAAACTTGCCCATATTGGGCCGTAGCACCTGTGTCATGACTCTCATAAAAGGGCTCGGAGCGTTCAACAACACGGATGACATGACTTGCCACTCATACAAAGCATCCTTAGTCTTAAAAGTTGTCTTCCACTCGTCTCCCTCATGAACTCGAATCTGGTGGTACCCGCTACGGAGATCGATCTTGGAAAAGATTTGAGCACCGAACATAGTATCCAATAAGTCATCAAGTCGTGGGATGAAGAAACGATTTTTGACAATAATCTTATTGATAGCTCTGTTATCTATGCAAATACACCAACTTTCGTTCTTAGGGGTAAAAAGGGCGAACCGCGCACAGACTCAAGCTTTCCCGAATAAATTGCTTTCCAAACCAGGGGCCCACCTTGGCGTCTCACAAAGGCGACTTTCATCAGGTGTGCGGACCGTACACCCCAACCAGCTCTCCTCCATGGAGTCATCACCATGCGGCTGGTTGTTGAGGCCCGAGATCGAACACCCGATCTCCGAGATAAGAGTCTTTCAGCAGAGCTCTCATCACCAACTGATCCGCAACTCAGTTGGTGATGAGAGCTCTGCTGAAAGACTCGTATTTAGGAGGCCAGGTGTTCGATCTCGGGCCTCAAGAACCAGCTGTATGGTGATGACTCCATGACGGAGAGCTGGTTGGGGTGTACGGTCTGCGGATCCGATGAAAGCTGCCTTGGTGAGACGCTAAAGTGGGCCCCCTGGTGGGACTCCAGGGTGGTGGGTAGGTGTGACGCATGTTTCGCATTAGTAATTCATCTCTCTACATATATATACACACACACACACATATATATATACATATATACACACACACACATATATATATACACACGATTTAATGTAAAAACGCGAAACCCATTTTTAGCAAAAAACGGATTACACGCGCATTTTAAAAATAGGGCTACTTTCATGCATTTTTAGGAAAAGTGTTCAACATGAAAGTTGTCGAGATCTACAACTTTCATGTTGATCATTTTTTGATTTGAAGCCGTTTATGCCTCCGATTTGGGCCCCGAAAAAAGTCACGCTGAACCCGGACGTTTGTACATATGTTCGGCGTGACTTTTTTCGACGAGATCTATAACTTTCATGTTGAGCACTTTTCCTAAAAATGCATGAAAGTAAGCATATTTTCAAAAGGCGCGTGTTCCACATTTTTTGCTAAAAACAGGTTCCACGTTTTTCAAGCAACCCCATATAAATATTTGTATACATGTATTTATGTATATATATACTTTTAGCAATTACTTTCAAACGCATGTTTCCATGTTTAATTAATATTTGTTTTATTTCTAGCTAATAGCCTAATATAAGAGTATCAGAAAATATGAAATTATGTAAAATAGTAGATAAATTTTGTTCCAGATGCCAGTAATTACTTGTGCACATGGTCCCTACTAGTTCTCTCTCACCTCCTCTCTCTTATTATCTCTCATCTTTCCCTCTCTCTTCATATTGATAAATAGATAATAAATAATAGATATAGACACACACATGCTAGAATATTATTGATTATAATTAATTTATTGAGTTTGCCTAATGTTTGATGTTTTAGCTCGACATTAATTGATGTGAAAAACTCAAAATCATTTGGAGGAAATCAAAATTTGGTGAGAAATCTTTTCATGAAAGCATGTATTCCTTTAGTCCCACGTTGCTTAAAGATTTCACTTTTAAGGATATGAGCGACAAACATGGGGCTCCGCCCCTATGACTACCCGCAATATTTCCTCGACTGCGATAGGTTAGGGGATCTATCCCTATCAATTATTTAATACAACTTAAAATAAATATTATATTGTAGAAATGAAAAATAAAATAATTTTATTAATTTCTCAAACAAATGTTTTCATCCTCTATATATGAATTTGTACACTTATACACTTATATAGGAAAAGAGAGGGGAGAAGAAATCTCAATCTAAGATGTGAGACTAAATCTTAAAGATGAAGTAGGCTCTAAATGAGCCTTATATTGAGCTTTTACACATCTTTCCTTCAACACTCCCCCGCAAGTTGGATCATACAGATCGTAAGCACTCAGGTTGAACAAAAACTGGTAGTATAGCGGACGAGGTAAGGCCTTGGTAAGAATATCAACAACTTGCCCAACAACAGTAACGTGTTGTAATTCTAGTTTCTTCAATTGAACCTTCTCCTGAATGAAATGTCAATCAACTTCAATGGATTTAGTACGTTCATGATAAACAAGATTCTTGACAATGTGTATGACGGCTTGACTGTCACAAAATAGAGTGGCCGGTGAGGAAAGTTTGGTTCTTAAATCACCTAGGAGACCTTCAAGTTATGTAAGCTCAGACACAACAACTGTCATTGAAATGATTAAATGATACTCGGCTTCAACAGATGAGCGAGTAACTACAGACTGTTTTTTACTGCGCCAGGTAATGAGATGTTCTCCAAAATAAGTACTGTACCCACTTGTAAAATTACGATCATCCAATGAACTAGCATAATTAACGTCAGAATATGCAATCAGAGGTAAGAGAGACAAAGAGGGCTTGTATACAAGTCCTTGTCCATGAGCAGTCTTCAAGCATCAAATAATACACTCAACTGCCTGGAGATGAGAGATTTGTGTCTCATGCATGAATCGACTGACAACTTCAACAACAAATGATATATCAGGTCTTGTAACAGTTAGATATATTAGCTTTCCCACAAGACGATAATACTCTGTGTTCAGAAGGAGAAGGTCAGAGTTTGAGTTATGAGCAAAGAGCTTGTGATTGATATGCATGAGAGTGTCAGCAGACTTGCATCTAGAGTAGCTAGCATCATGAAGCAAGTCAAGGCAGTACTTTCATTGACATTAATACGAGGACATTTGAATAATAATTGAATTGAATTATTTATTTTGTTAAAAGTAGTTTTATCCAACATTAGTATTTATTATTTTCATCATATCTTGCTCACTGACCAATGGTCTGAGCTTAATGTTTGTCTGCCGCATTTGATTGATGATCAATGGTCGACCACATTTGATCAATGATCGTCTGCTGTTTTACAAATTTGATTGTTGACAATCAATCAATGGTCACCTGTTATAATTTATTGTGCAATCTTTATTGCTACTCGTCTTCAATGATGTGACGTAATTATCATTAGTTTATTCTGGTATAATCATATTTATTTTATTTCGAAGTAATTATATTTATTTTATTTTGAGATAATCATATTTATTTTACAATTGTATATATTAATTACTCGTATTAATGTCAGTTGCTTTCGAGTGCTTATAAATACGAGTCCTTTTCGCATATTTTAACACCATCATATATAGATAAAATACTGTTATGACGCATGATGAGTCGGACCTACGCTGGGGCCGCACATATCAGCACTGACCACATGCAACGAGCGCATGAATGCTATCTTTATGTTTTTAATTGTTTCCGTTGCTCACCTATTTGTATTTGTTATGATGTGTGCTCTCATGTGTCTAAGCCCAAGTGGGGGCGGATTCTGTGAACCGGTTTATGTGGGTCGGCAGAACCATTTTGTGTGGGTATGCAAGTTTTAATTTCTCTATTCTTACCTCTCTCTAGCCTTGTCATAATGGTCCAACCAACCCACATAAACCGGTTCACTGAATCCGCCCCCCCTCTCATTTAGGTATAGACACGTGGGAATATGTTAGGAGATGAAAGGGAGAGAGATAGAGATCTAAGAGAAGATTAGAGAACTAAGGTTGAGAGGGATAGTGGAGAGAAAAACCTGGAAATATTCTTGCTTGCCAACTAGGGGGCGTTCCAGGTATATTTATACCCAAACCCAAGGCCGGCCGGCCCCAATAGGGGCTGAACCGGGTTGGTTCGGCCCCCGAGGGTCGGTTCTTAAGAGAGTGGGGGCTGAACCAGTTGGTTCAGCCCCGTTGTCGCCTCTGTATCTCCTCCGCCGTCTCGTGTACTGACTCCCAAATAACTAGGCTCCGTCCGGGGGCGTAACATTCCCTTCCCCATCAAGAACCAGCTTGTCCTCAAGGTGTTAATCGGGGTAGTGCTCCCGAAACTCCAGCAAGTCGACCCAGGTGTTGTGCTCTATTGTCAGATTCTTCCACTTGACTAATAACTCAGGACAGTACGTCGTGCCTCGGCGCTTCCACTTGATCAACAGGATGTATTCAGGGATCGAGCGTAGCTCGCCCGCGCTAGTAGCCTCAGGCAAGAGAGGACTGAGCTGAATAGTGTCGTCGATCTTTTGCTTCAACAAGGAGACGTGAAAAGTCGGATGTATCCTCGATCCTTCGGGCAATGCCAACGTATAAGCAACCGACACAACCCGTCGGGTGATCCGAAAGGGACCATAGTAATGGGGTGCCAGCTTCTGGTTCGTCCGCTGTGCCACAGACAACTCCCGGTAGGGGCGGAGCTTGAGAAAGACCTCAGCCCCCACCTAAAACCCTCGATCCGTCCGATTCTTATCAGCCTGTGCCTTCATGCGATCCTGCGCTGTCCAGAGATTCTTGCGCAAAGTGGCGAGTGTGCGGTCACGATCACGGAGTGCACGATCAACCGCGGACAATGGCGTACTACACGGCTCATAACTGCTCAGTGAAGGAGGAGGATGACCGTACACGACCTCAAAGGGGGTTAGCTTGTTGGCCGAATGGTAGGAAGTGTTGTAACAGTACTCAGCCCAATGCAACCAACTCGTCCAAGTGTGCGGCTCATCCATAATGAAGCAGCGGTGGTATGTCTCCACGCCCTGATTGAGTACCTCTGTCTGGCCATCTGTCTGTGGATGGTGAGTCGTGTTGAAACGTAAAGAGGTCCCTTGTAAGCGAAGAGCTCCTTCCAAAAGTTGCCAACGAACGTTGGATCACGATCTGAGATGATCGCCCGAGGTATGCCATGAAGGCGGACAATCTCGCGGGCAAAAAGAGCGGCAACAAATTCGCCGGTGTACGGATGGCTCAGTGCGAGGAAATGTCTGTATTTGGACAACTTATCGACCACCACCAAGATGACGGACTTGCCCTTAAACTTGGGCAGACCATCAATGAAATCCATGGAGATAGTATCCCAAATCTGGTGCGGAATCTTCAAGGGCGTAAGTAACTCGGCTGGGGAAGTGGTCTCATATTTCTGGCGCTGGCAAGTGTCATCTGCTGAACAAATAGCTGGATATCCGGTGCATCCCTTTCCAAAATACATTGGCCCGTGCTCGCTGAAGAGTGCGGAGAACACCGGCGTGACCACCCGTCGGCGATGAATGGAACTCATGCTTCATGACCGTCCTCCAAGCAGACTGTGAGGGAATGACCACGCTGCCCCGATAGTACGGCCTGTCATTCTGAAGATGGTTGCCCGGAGCTATCGCACGCGCCTGTCGCAGATCCTCCACAATAGTCTGCAACTCGCGATCACGCTGCACCTCATCCTTGATCTCGTCAATGGAATCTAACAATGGTGTAGAAATCTGGGCAAGGGCACCCTCAGGCAAGCGGGACAACGCATCAGCAACCCGGTTGTCCTTCCCTTGCCGGTAGACAATCTCGTAATCATATCCCAGAAGCTTGGTCACCCACTTCTGTTGGAGAGGTTAAGAGACCCGCTGCTCCAAGAAGTGTTTGAGACTCTGATGATCCGTCCGGATCTTGAAGTGTCGTCCCAATAGGTAAGGCCGCCACAGTGCCACAACATGAATCACCGCTAACATCTCCTTCTCATACGTGGACGACCCTAGCGTCCGGGGGGCTAACGCCTTGCTGCAGAAGGCTATGGGCCGCCCCTCCTGCATCAACACAACCCCGAGCCCCACTCCGGAAGCATCAGTCTCCACGACAAACTCTTTGCTGAAATCTGGAAGTGCAAGGACCGGCGTCGTCGTCATCGCCCTCTTGAGCGCCTGGAAGGCCTCCTCAGCCTTCTCCTGCCAGAGGAAGGCGTCTTTTTGCAGCAACTTAGTAAGAGGCCTGACAATCTTGCCATAGCCTTTCACAAAGTGACGATAGTAGCCCATGAGGCCTAAGAAGCCCCGCAGTGCCCGAATAGTCTGGGGCCGTGGCTAGGTAAGCATACTCTCAATCTTCTGGGGGTCGGCCTTGACGCCTTGAGCTGAAACGAGATGTCCCAAGTACTCCACCTCCTCTTGACCAAAGGAACACTTGGACCGTTTGACATATAGCTGATTCTGGCGGAGAATAGAAAAGACTTCTTCGACATGGGCCAGGTGCTCCTCCCAACTGGCGCTGTAGATGAGAATGTCATCAAAAAATATCAGCACAAAGCGTCGTAGGAGCTCCCGAAAGATCTCGTTCATGTTGGCCTGAAAAGTGGACGGCCCCCCGGTCAGTCCGTTGGCCATCACCAGGAACTCGTAGTGACCGTCGTGTGTTCGGAAGGCCGTTTTGTGGATATCTTCCTCTCACATCAGGATCTGATAATAGCCGGATCTCAAATCATGCTTGGTGAACCGCTGTGCACCGTGTAGCTCATCGAACAGCTCTTCAATCAGAGGAATGGGGAACTTATCCTTCACGGTAGCACTGTTCAGTGCGCGGTAGTCGACACAAAACCGCCACGAACCATCCTTCTTCTTAACCAAGATAATCGGGGCGGAGAAAGAACTCGTACTGGGGCGGATGATCCCCGCGGCTAACATCTCCCGGACATTGCGCTCGATCTCAGCCTTCTGCATGTGCGGATATCTGTATGGCCGGATGTTGGTAGGCTCCCCCCCCCCCCCCCCCCGTGAGCACGATCTGATGGTCCCGAAAGCGCGGTTGTTGGAGAGCACGGGGATCCTGAAATATGTCAGTATACCGATCGAGAAGAGACTGCATCTGGATGGGTACCTCAGAAGCCCCCCCCCCTCGTGTCGGCCGCCTTTACTCCTAACAACACCTTCATCATGCTTCCTTCCTCGTCAAGCCGTTGAAGACTTCGAACAGATATTGTAACGCCCCCGATTTTCTGCGATTATTTAAATTCTCGTTTGGCGTTACATTGACATTTTTCTGACTCGAGCCGTTGTTTTAGTACCTCGATAGGTGTTCTTAGGGGTTTGGCCTGTTTGCGGGGTTCCCCAGCCTGTCGGTGTTTGTTTTAGAGGCCCGACTGAGCGGTTCAGGGAATCCTCGCGTTTTGGCTTTGGGCGAGGTTAGCCCGAGTGTTTGATCGTCGGAGGTCGTTTTCGACTTCGCCGTTGTGTTCGTAGCACGGGTAATTAGCTACGGTGCGAGTTTGGCCGGAATCCGAGAGCGTTGTTTTTCGCGTCTTTTGGCGGTCGCTAGTTAGCGGGTCGTCATTTTTTTTCATATAAGTGTACATGTATTTTTATGATTTCAAATTCTTGGCATAGCAAGCGATTTAGGCGAGCCGATGCGTAATTGCACGTGCGCGTGCGTGCGTGCGAGGTGGAAACTTGTGCGCGCAGATGCATGTTTATAGACGCGTCCATATATATTAGTGTACGCAACTAGTGTGGTTAGTGAGTTTCGTAATTAGTTAGTGAGTATATAGTTATAGGATTTTATAGTATTGCGATTTGGTTTTGAGTAAGTAATTAGTTTTTATAGTTAATTATTGTATATGTATATCTTATATATATAGGTATTGTATATAAGTTATTATATATATATATATATTTTTTATATTAGTTATAATAGTTAATATTAGGTTTTAAAGTATTTAGGTTTTCTTCTCCCCCCCATTCAGCCGACCGCAGCAAAAGGAAAAAAAAAAAACCCGAGCGATAACCCTCTGTGCGGAAGAGAAGAGGCGGACGCCCGGCTACCGCTCCGACCGCCCGTTCACCGCCCGGAACCGCTCGAAAACCTTGTTTGAGGCCGGATCCGAACTCCTCTCGCCGCGATCTTCGTTCCGAGGTAACTTATTTGGGATTTCACCGTAGTTTTTTTTCGTGCTTAGAGGTGTGTTCTTGTTGGTTTTGTTCCTCATTGTGATGAGATGTTTCCTCTAGGATTTGGAAGCTTTGCGTGCTTTTGGGCGTCCGCCATAGCGCCGTTGTGCTGGCGAAATTTTTTCGGTGTAGTAGCGAGGCAAGTGCTCCTTTCGCCCTTGCCATTTTGATCCCTTAATTTCTCTCATTTTAGTACTTTAAATTTCAGATTTTTTGGTGATGTTATCCTCCTAACCGAACCTACCCGAAAATCTCTTGGGAAATCGTTTATTTTTTTTTTCCTTGTTCTCTTGTTGTAATCGCTCTCGTTAGGAATTCGTTGTGATAGGTTTAGTGGGTAGGATTTACGCAAATAAATTGTGGAAATTATGTTATAAATTAAAGATTTAGGATTAGTTGGGGATTTGGATCGTTGTCCAAATCTCTCGCTAATGTTTGTTTGGTGTCGTTGTATTTTGGGTGTAGGTGAGCACGCACGACCTATGGTCGTGCGTCTGAGATCGTGCACCCTGGTGTTGGTGCTCGTACGTTAGCTTTCATGTCGAGTGGGAGTACTCACTCGTTGTGGCGTTGCGAAATTGCAACAATGTTTTCCCCAGCTTTGCTTTCGTTTCCGAGTGAATGTCTCGTGATCAAAGGTCCTTGTCGGCTGTTGTTTTCCGAAGGCCGAATCGTGGGTTGTGGTTAGTAGTGGTGGTGGAAGGCTTTTAATAGGGGTTGTGTTGTGTGACTTAGCCGTGACCGCACTTTTTACCTTGACCCGAGTAGTTTCTGGGCAAGTGAGTGAGGGGTCCGCAGTGCTTTCCCATGTCAACCCTTGAGCATTTTTGTCTTGGAAATAGTGGTCGGGGGTTGAGTACGCCTCCAATCCGGTTCCAAGTTTCTTTTTTTGCTACTGCCATAACTCACAAATTAGGATGTTAGGTGTTTCTTCCTTAGTTGTTGCAGCACATTTTTTTTGGGCATGTTCGCCTTGTTGACTCTGCAGGTTTTTAGCAGGGTAGTTGCTGTTTTCTCGCACCTGGTGCAGGTTTGCTTTTACCTTGCCTTGAGCAGGGTTTGCTTCAGTTTTAGTTGTCTTTTCTTACATTCCCTTGTTTTCTTGTTTTACTGCACTTTCTTGTTAGCACTTGTATTCTTTTCCTTGCTGAGGTATTCTGCCTTCTGAATGCCTCAGGTTCTGGATAGTAGCCAGTAGGTGGCTAGTGCTGTGGTGCTGTTGGAGATCTCTCAGCCTTTGGAGACCCTCCTGTTCTCCTAGTGAGGTAGTTTTACTGCATTTTCTACAGACATACATACTTGCCAGTGGGTTCGTGTCAGCTGTTGGCGCCCCTGGTAGTTTTACCTTTTGTACTAGATATGCTTTTCTTCTTACTGCTACCCTTTCTGGGAGATAGTCTATTTGCTCTGGGAATGTTTTATGCTAGGGTGATAGTTACTTTAAAACCTATAATAATTACTATATGTATTACATGATCAGCATGTTTTTATAAAAAGCTCAAACATTACTTTCCAAAAGCGTACAAAAAAATCGTTTTCTTATAAGTACTATAAATTGAGTTTTAGAGTCTTGCATAGCGTGAGTTGTCCCCTTAGGACACTTATGCGCTCATTTAAGGACGTCAACATCAATGAAGTATTTTTCCGCTACGTATAAAAATAGTTTTCAAACCGTGGACTATCTGATCCACTGAGCCGAGGGATACGGCTAATTAATTGAACCAGTTTTATAATCATTCTAACTTATGATTTGAGGGTTTAGAGTGTTGCCTGAGCGTCGGCAGTTATCCCCTGCTCGACGTGGCATCACAGCTCGTAGTTTTCTCTTGCTCTGATTTATTTAAATGGTGAGAAAAATGCGGGTTGTGACAGTTGGTATCAGAGGGAGGTTGCTCGACAAGTTGGTCGGGCAACCTTTCCTTGTTTGTATTAGATGTTTAGAGTCATATCATACACACACCGACATGTCATCAGCACGTCTTGGCTGAAGCACGAACACTGCACTACACTCATAGCATAACATGAAGTATACGGGGCATATTATGTAATATGAAATGCATAATATGTGTTTGTATATGGATCCACCATAGGGGCAACATGCGAGGGTTATGTATTATGGGGTGCATAACCTCACCGCATGGATGCGACTAGCACGTTTTCCTTTTCGTTGCATGAGAATGTTATGTATTATGGGATGCATAACATTTTCATGTGTACGCCGCCATGGCATGCATTAGGGCCCTTTTAGAATGCATAGCGTAATCATGCATAGCATAACATTGCATAAGCACAACGCGCCAAGCTAAAGGCTTGCAGGATGACATGTGTACACGCATAATTTTTGAGTCGAAAAGAATATAAATTCATGCATTCCCGATCTAGGCACAAGAGTTAGAGGGATGGTGGTGAACCGTCTTAGGCTAAGCATAACATTACTTTTGTACTTAATAAAATAAAATCCCAGAGCAAGTATAGCAGTAGAAGATCATATTTATGTATGTATTGTCTGTACCTTTTGTCTAATCCCAGGAGTTTAGCTAAGTTCTAATCGTTTGTTCTATTTTAATTTTCCTTATAGTATGCCGCCGAAGCGAAGAGTGACGAGGTCGACTCCCCAGTCTGAGGGTGAGTCCTCCGGTGCTCAAAGTGATGCGATGATGGAAAGTCTGAGGCAGAGCAACGAGGCCTTATCAAGGCAGGTGGTGGAGTTGCGGGCCCAGATGCAGTCCTTTTTATCCGGAGCGGCGGGTCAGACTCCGGGAGTTCAGGACCCTGCCGTGGGTACAGCTGTTCTAGCCCCTCCTGCCCCTCCTGCTCCTCTCGTGCCTCCAGTGGTGGTGCCCCCCGGGATGGCTTTCATCTCCCAGTTCCAGAGGCTGAGCCCTCCCACTTACGATGGGAAGGCGGATTTCGTGGTGTTGGACGACTGGCTGATCACTATGGAGGAGATGCTTCACTATTCAGGTATCTCAGATGATCAGAAGGTGATGCTGGGCGTTTATCAACTGAAGGGTTTGGCGAAGACCTGGTGGTTAAGAGAGAAGGAAGGCCTGGTCGGAGGATGTTCCTGGAATTCTTTCAAGGAGATGCTGATGAGGAAGTTTCTACCGGTAGTGGAGCGAGACAGGTTGATGAACAACTTTCTCCATCTGAAACAGCGTCAGCTCACCATCAACGAGTACGAGATTGAGTTTAGCAAACTCAGTCGATTTGCTCCGAGTTTGGTGGCTACCGAGGAGGACAGAGCAAAGCGTTTTCTGGGTGGCCTCAGGAGCGATGTCCAGCAGCTTGCGGTTGCTCACGGCGCAGTTACTTATGCGGGAGTAGTGGAAGCTGCTCTGAAGGTGGAGGCGATAGAGACTGCGAAGAACAGAGGCCAGTTAGTGCGGAATGATAAGAGGAAGACTGCTGAAGAGAAGAACTCCCTGGTACTTTGTGCTGCTTCTGGGAAGAAGAGCAAGTTGGTCTGTAGTTTCTGTGGCCAGTCGGGCCATACTGTGGAGAGGTGTTACAAGAGGGCCAAGGCTCAGAAGAAGGATCATGTGCATGCTATTCAGGGTGCTCCTAGGAGGGATGTTCCTTGCCCTATTTGCAAGCGACCCGGGCATGATGCTGCTCAGTGCTGGTCCAAGGATCGAGTCTGCTTTCAGTGTGGTCAGAAGGGCCATATAAAGGCGAGATGTCCTCAGGTTCAGTCCGCTCTTCATGCAGTCCCACTTCAGGCGTTACCTCCGCCTCAGCCGGTGGACAAGGGTAAAGGGAAGCTTAATGTGGTATCTTCAGCGGAGGCTGAGACTTCGACGCAGGTTATTTCAGGTAAACCTTCTCGCTTGTCTCTTCAATTCGGTAGAAGTTTTGGTGTTGCTATTGTGTGGTTCTCTTAGTTTGCTGTGCAAATACATTTTATTTTTACTTTTCTGTGTATAGGGAGTTTTAAGGTAAAGAACCGCTGGGCGCGCGTTCTTTTTGACTCAGGTGCTACCCACTCCTTTGTGGCTAGGGCCTTTGTCGAGCGGTGCCAGTGGGATCTTGATCGTGTTGGTAATGCCTTTTGCGTCAAATTCCCCTCGGGCGATTCCGTGATATCGGATCAGGGCGTTCTGGACTGTCCTATTTTGTTGGGGGATTTTCTGGCCAAGGCAGATCTGAAGGTTATAGACTTGGAGGATTTCGACGTCATCCTGGGTATGGACTGGTTGTCCCGATATGATGCAGTGATCCAGTGCAGGGGAAAGCGCTTGGATTTCAGGAGGGACAGCGGTCAGCCTGGGAGTATTTACGGCGATTCACGTCAGGGCTCTCCGGCGATTTCTGCGGTATGTGCTCAGAGGTTATTTCGTGCTGACTGTTTTGCTTGCTTAGTCTCGGTGCTGGGGACTGTTAGCAGTGTGCCGCTTTTGGATGAGATTCCTGTTGCGCGGGAGTTTTCCGACGTGTTTCCTAGCAATCTTCCCGGTCTTCCTCCAGACAGAGATGTTGAGTTCGTGATTGATTTGGAGCCCGGTACGCGTCCCATTGCCAAGGCGCCGTATCGGATGGCCCCGCGAGAGCTGGAGGAGCTTCGTACCCAGCTAGATGAGTTGTTGGCGAAGGGCTTCATAAGGCCGAGCTCGTCGCCCTGGGGTGCTCCGGTTCTCTTTGTAAAGAAGAAGGATGGTTCGATGCGCCTTTGTATCGACTATAGAGAGTTGAACAAAGTCACCATCAAGAACAGGTATCCACTGCCCAGAATCGACGACTTATTTGATCAGTTGCGTGGGAGTGCAGTATTCTCCAAGATAGACCTTCGATCGGGCTATCATCAGCTCAGGATTCGGGAGTCGGACATTCCACGGACGGCTTTCCGATCGAGGCATGGGCATTTCGAATTCCTGGTCATGTCGTTTGGGCTGACCAATGCGCCTTCAGCATTCATGGACATGATGAACCGGGTGTTCAAGGACTTTCTGGACAAGTTTGTCGTCGTATTCATTGACGACGTGTTGATCTACTCTCGGAATGCTGTGGAGCATGATCAGCACTTGCGGTTGGTGTTATCCGCATTGAGGGATCATCAGTTGTACGCCAAGCTGAGCAAATGTGAGTTCTGGTTGCCTCAAGTTTCCTTCCTGGGCCATGTAGTGAACAAGGATGGTATTTCAGTGGATCCGGAGAAGATTTCTGCAGTGATGGATTGGCATAGACCGAGCACACCCAAGGAGATCAGGAGCTTCTTGGGGTTGGCCGGCTATTATAGAAGGTTCGTGGAGGGTTTTTCTACCTTGGCAGCGCCCTTGACTAAGCTGACGCAGAAGCATGCGGCGTTCATTTGGAGTGATAAGTGTGAGGAGGCTTTTCTGGAGCTGAAGAGCAGGTTATGTTCTGCCCCTGTGTTGACATTGCCTGCGGAGGGCAAGGATTACGATGTTTATGTGGATGCCTCGCATGTCGGGCTCGGTGGCGTGTTGATGCAGGAGGGGAAGGTGATCGCGTATGGGTCACGACAGTTGAAGACTCACGAGCGAAATTACCCTACGCACGACCTCGAGTTCGCAGCGGTGATTTTTGCCTTGAAGTTGTGGAGACACCTACTCTATGGAGCCCAGTGCAAGATTTTCACAGATCACAAGAGCCTGAAGTACGTGTTTACACAAAAGGAGCTGAATCTGCGTCAGCGGCGGTGGCTAGAGTATGTGGCTGATTACGACGTTGAGATCCAATATCATCCGGGCAAGGCCAATGTGGTGGCCGACGCCTTGAGCCGGAAGACGGGGAAGATCTTCAACCTCACCGCAGACTGTTTGGTGGAGGAGTTCTTATTGATGGATATCTCTGCAGGATGCTGTGATTTGCAGAGCAGTTTGTCAGCGACAGAACCGTCTTGGATTTCACTCACCAGGCTGCACCAGAAGGAGGATCCGGACTTGCTACACCTGTACCTCAGAGCTGAGAGAGGGGAGTTGCCGGATTTCTCTATCGATGACTCGGGTACTTTGAAGTACCGCGGCAGGTTTTGCATTCCTGCGGTTGGAGACATCAGGGTAATGGTATGCAAGGAGGCTCATGGATCTAGTGTTGCCTACCACCCAGGATCTACCAAGATGTACCATGATCTGAAGCAGATCGCCTGGTGGTATGGTATGAAGGGGGATATAGCCCGGTACGTTTCCGAGTGTTATACTTGCAAGCGGGTGAAGGCCGACCATGGGAGGCCGGGTGGCAAGTTGGCACCTTTGGAGATCCCGACTTGGAAGTGGGAAAGTATCTCGATGGATTTCATTACGGGCTTGCCGAGATCTCCAAGAGGGTTTGATTCAGTTTGGGTGATCGTGGACCGACTGACGAAGTGTGCGCACTTCGTGCCTTATAAGATCGATTACCCGATGAAGAAAATAGCGGAGTTATATTTGGATGAGGTCGTCAGATTGCACGACGTGCCAGTTAGCATCATTTCGGATCGAGACTCGCGTTTTACATCTCGCTTTTGGAGGAGTTTGCAAGAGGGTCTGGGGACAGATTTGAGGTATTCTACTGCTTACCACCCGCAGACCAACGGGCAGACTGAGCGTGTGAACCAGATTGTGGAGGATATGATCCGGTGCTACATCCTAGACCACGGTGGAGCGTGGGATGAGCGTTTGCGGCTCATGGAGTTTGCTTACAACAACAGTTACCAAGAGAGCCTGCAGATGGCCCCCTTCGAGGCGTTGTATGGGAGGCGCTGCAGAACTCCACTATTTTGGACCGAGGCTGGTGAGAGACCTTTGTTGGGTCCTGATGCACTTGAAGAAATGGAGGTTTCCGTGAAGCTCATTCGAGAGAAACTTCGGGTGGCTCAAGAGAGGTATGAAAAGAACGCCAATCGGCGTAGGTCCGATTTGGAGTTTTCGGTGGAGGATTTGGTCTTCTTGAAGGTGTCTCCGATGGTAGGAGTGAAGAGGTTTGGCAAGAATCGGAAATTGGATCCGAGATATGTGGGCCCGTTCAAGATTTTGGAGCGTATTGGTGTGTCTGCATATAGGTTGGATCTACCAGCCAGCTTCCCTGGTGTCCATGATGTGTTTCATGTGAGCCAGTTGCGAAAGTGTGTGCGGAGCAGTGGGCAAGTCTTGGATGATGTGCCCCAGTTGGAGCCTAACCTCTCGTATGTTGAGGTGCCGGTCCGCATCTTGGATACTCAAGATCGAGTGTTGCGGACAAAGTCTTTTCCGATGGTGAAGGTTCTTTGGAAAAATCAAGATTTGGAGAGCGCGACTTGGGAGCTAGAGTCGGCTATGAGGGAGGCTCACCCTCATTTGTTCCCCTGATTTGTCGGGTATGTTTCCTTTCGAGTAACTTGTACTTAATTACTTTCCCTCTGTAGTAGAAGTAGCGTATGTAAAGTTTCGGGACGAAACTTTCTGTTAGGGGGAGTGACTGTAACGCCCCCGATTTTCTGCGATTATTTAAATTCTCGTTTGGCGTTACGTTGGCATTTTTCTGACTCGAGCCGTTGTTTTAGTACCTCGATAGGTGTTCTTAGGGGTTTGGCCTGTTTGCGGGGTTCCCCAGCCTGTCGGTGTTTGTTTTAGAGGCCCGACTGAGCGGTTCAGGGAATCCTCGCGTTTTGGCTTTGGGCGAGGTTAGCCCGAGTGTTTGATCGTCGGAGGTCGTTTTCGACTTCGCCGTTGTGTTCGTAGCACGGGTAATTAGCTACGGTGCGAGTTTGGCCGGAATCCGAGAGCGTTGTTTTTCGCGTCTTTTGGCGGTCGCTAGTTAGCGGGTCGTCATTTTTTTTCATATAAGTGTACATGTATTTTTATGATTTCAAATTCTTGGCATAGCAAGCGATTTAGGCGAGCCGATGCGTAATTGCACGTGCGCGTGCGTGCGTGCGAGGTGGAAACTTGTGCGCGCAGATGCATGTTTATAGACGCGTCCATATATATTAGTGTACGCAACTAGTGTGGTTAGTGAGTTTCGTAATTAGTTAGTGAGTATATAGTTATAGGATTTTATAGTATTGCGATTTGGTTTTGAGTAAGTAATTAGTTTTTATAGTTAATTATTGTATATGTATATCTTATATATATAGGTATTGTATATAAGTTATTATATATATATATATATATTTTATATTAGTTATAATAGTTAATATTAGGTTTTAAAGTATTTAGGTTTTCTTCTCCCCCCCTATTCAGCCGACCGCAGCAAAAGGAAAAAAAAAACCCGAGCGATAACCCTCTGTGCGGAAGAGAAGAGGCGGACGCCCGGCTACCGCTCCGACCGCCCGTTCACCGCCCGGAACCGCTCGAAAACCTTGTTTGAGGCCGGATCCGAACTCCTCTCGCCGCGATCTTCGTTCCGAGGTAACTTATTTGGGATTTCACCGTAGTTTTTTTTCGTGCTTAGAGGTGTGTTCTTGTTGGTTTTGTTCCTCATTGTGATGAGATGTTTCCTCTAGGATTTGGAAGCTTTGCGTGCTTTTGGGCGTCCGCCATAGCGCCGTTGTGCTGGCGAAATTTTTTCGGTGTAGTAGCGAGGCAAGTGCTCCTTTCGCCCTTGCCATTTTGATCCCTTAATTTCTCTCATTTTAGTACTTTAAATTTCAGATTTTTTGGTGATGTTATCCTCCTAACCGAACCTACCCGAAAATCTCTTGGGAAATCGTTTATTTTTTTTTCCTTGTTCTCTTGTTGTAATCGCTCTCGTTAGGAATTCGTTGTGATAGGTTTAGTGGGTAGGATTTACGCAAATAAATTGTGGAAATTATGTTATAAATTAAAGATTTAGGATTAGTTGGGGATTTGGATCGTTGTCCAAATCTCTCGCTAATGTTTGTTTGGTGTCGTTGTATTTTGGGTGTAGGTGAGCACGCACGACCTATGGTCGTGCGTCTGAGATCGTGCACCCTGGTGTTGGTGCTCGTACGTTAGCTTTCATGTCGAGTGGGAGTACTCACTCGTTGTGGCGTTGCGAAATTGCAACAATGTTTTCCCCAGCTTTGCTTTCGTTTCCGAGTGAATGTCTCGTGATCAAAGGTCCTTGTCGGCTGTTGTTTTCCGAAGGCCGAATCGTGGGTTGTGGTTAGTAGTGGTGGTGGAAGGCTTTTAATAGGGGTTGTGTTGTGTGACTTAGCCGTGACCGCACTTTTTACCTTGACCCGAGTAGTTTCTGGGCAAGTGAGTGAGGGGTCCGCAGTGCTTTCCCATGTCAACCCTTGAGCATTTTTGTCTTGGAAATAGTGGTCGGGGGTTGAGTACGCCTCCAATCCGGTTCCAAGTTTCTTTTTTTGCTACTGCCATAACTCACAAATTAGGATGTTAGGTGTTTCTTCCTTAGTTGTTGCAGCACATTTTTTTTGGGCATGTTCGCCTTGTTGACTCTGCAGGTTTTTAGCAGGGTAGTTGCTGTTTTCTCGCACCTGGTGCAGGTTTGCTTTTACCTTGCCTTGAGCAGGGTTTGCTTCAGTTTTAGTTGTCTTTTCTTACATTCCCTTGTTTTCTTGTTTTACTGCACTTTCTTGTTAGCACTTGTATTCTTTTCCTTGCTGAGGTATTCTGCCTTCTGAATGCCTCAGGTTCTGGATAGTAGCCAGTAGGTGGCTAGTGCTGTGGTGCTGTTGGAGATCTCTCAGCCTTTGGAGACCCTCCTGTTCTCCTAGTGAGGTAGTTTTACTGCATTTTCTACAGACATACATACTTGCCAGTGGGTTCGTGTCAGCTGTTGGCGCCCCTGGTAGTTTTACCTTTTGTACTAGATATGCTTTTCTTCTTACTGCTACCCTTTCTGGGAGATAGTCTATTTGCTCTGGGAATGTTTTATGCTAGGGTGATAGTTACTTTAAAACCTATAATAATTACTATATGTATTACATGATCAGCATGTTTTTATAAAAAGCTCAAACATTACTTTCCAAAAGCGTACAAAAAAATCGTTTTCTTATAAGTACTATAAATTGAGTTTTAGAGTCTTGCATAGCGTGAGTTGTCCCCTTAGGACACTTATGCGCTCATTTAAGGACGTCAACATCAATGAAGTATTTTTCCGCTACGTATAAAAATAGTTTTCAAACCGTGGACTATCTGATCCACTGAGCCGAGGGATACGGCTAATTAATTGAACCAGTTTTATAATCATTCTAACTTATGATTTGAGGGTTTAGAGTGTTGCCTGAGCGTCGGCAGTTATCCCCTGCTCGACGTGGCATCACAGCTTGTAGTTTTCTCTTGCTCTGATTTATTTAAATGGTGAGAAAAATGCGGGTTGTGACAGATATCTCCTTAACCGGGGATGCTTTGAGGCCCTTCAAGCAGAACTGCTTCCCGTGCTGAAAGAACTGCATGGTCATGTGATCCCAGTCAAAAGTGACTCGTCGTAGCTGGCGCAGCAAATGTACTCCCAACACCATATTGGAACCTCTAATCGGAAGAAGGTAAACATCGGTTCGTCCCGTGTAGCCCTGTATCTTGAGCTCCACCTTCCTCAATACTCCCTCACACTGCAGCTTGCTACCATCGGCCACCATAACCTGAAAGGACGCCCCTTGATCAACCACATGTCCCACTCTGCGTGCCACCTCAGGATGGATGAAATTGTGGGTACTCCCACTGTCTATCAAGATCGTCACATTTTCCCTCCGGATCTTGCCTGTCATGCGCATAGTGAGGGTGGTGGTGCAACCCTCCATCGCCTGTAGAGAAACTCCGAACTCGGTCACTGCCAACTCCTCTGTCAACTCCGGCTCAGGACCCACGTCTATCTCTTCTTCCCCATCCTCATGTAGCATGAACACCTGAACCTTCTGACATTTGTGCCCAGGAATGAACTTCTCGTCACAGTTGAAACACAACCCCTTGTCATTCCGTGCCTGAAGTTCCGGCTAAGTCAGCCGCGTGACAACCGGCTTGCTTGGACCTTGCGGTTCCTTCCTGACCATAGCCGTCGTGGTCGTAGTACGTGTTGTGCTGCGGGCACGTTGCCTGTTATAGCGTTATTCCTGTATCCGAGCGAGACTGGTCGCATGGTTCAAGTTGCGGGGCATGTAAGACTGGATCTCATCCCGCAAATAGTCCTTGAGACCCGACACAAAACAACTTAGCTGCGTCTTTTCTTCCTACCGTACTCGGTTAGCCAACTTTTCAAACTCAGTACGGTATTCCATCACGGTACCTTTCTGACGAAGCTTCTGCAAGAGTGCCTCAAAGTCCTCGTACTCCAACGGCCCAAAGCGAGCAGTGAACCCATCCACAAAGTCCGTCCAGGGCACATAATCCTTGCCCCTCAAAAACCACTGCGTCCACTGGAAAGCATCATCTTCCAGATGGAACGATGCTAACTGCACCCACTGTCCTTTGGGAACCTCCTGATAACTGAAGAACAGTTCCGCCTTCTGCAACCACTCCAAGGCGTCGCCGCCATGGAACTTGGGAAAATTCATGCGTGTCAACTTTGGCGGCATGTACGGCCGCTGGCCGGCCTGTCCACGCCATCCCGCCTCCTGTCCAAACTCCGCCGGCCTTCTTGGTTCCCCGGGTTCAAAAGGCATGCCCGGGAACCCATGAAGAAACGGTCCCGCCGCTGGAGCACCACCCCACTGCATGCCTCCTCTTGTCGGGTGAGGTAGCAGCCCTTCCCCCCTCCATATGGGGGAATCGGCCACCCGCCACCTCTAGCGCCCAAACCGCCAGGGCCGCCCCCACCTGTGCTGAAACCAGCTGTACCGAACCCACCGGAGCCAATCCCAGCTGCTCTGAACCCGCTGGAGCCACCCCCGCCTGCGCCGAACCCGTCGGGGCCAATATCGCCTGCGCCGACCCCGCTGGAGCCGATCCCGCGTATGCTGACCCCGTCGGAGCCCATTCCGCCTGCGCCAACCCCTCCCGTGCCGATCCTGCCGCTCTGGCTCAATCCGTCCCCCGCTGCGAACCCTGCGACCCTTGTCGAGCCGGCCTGCCCTCCGTTTGCGCCGATCCGGTGCGAATCGACCCGTGCAGCGGAAGATCCGGCCGGATCCTCCTCCGACATGGCCTTACCCTTTAGATTTTGTGCCAACAACGCCATGATCTCCTCCATTCGGGTGTCGATCCGTTCTTCTAGCCTTTGCCTGGATGTTTTCACGTTTTCCTCGATGGCGGCCACCGAATCCGTCAATCCCACCAGATTTTCCTCTAGGGTTTCCAAGCGGCTGATTTCCTCTTGCGTTCGAGTAGTTACCATGGTGGAGAAAAGAACCTCTGATACCAATTGTTAGGAGATGAAAGGGAGAGAGATAGAGATCTAAGAGAAGATTAGAGAACTAGGGTTGAGAGGGATAGTGGAGAGAAAAACCTGGAAATATTCTTGCTTGCCAACCAAGGGGGCGTTCCGGGTATATTTATACCCGGACCCAAGGCCGGCCGGCCCCAATAGGGGTTGAACTGGGTTGGTTCAACCCCTGAGGGTCGGTTCTTCTGAGAGTGGGGTGGTTCAACCCCGTTGTCGGCTCCATATCTCCTCCGCCGTCTTGTGTACTGACGCCCAAATAGTCGGGCTCCGTCCGGAGGCGTAACAAAATACAAAAATCATAATGAATAAAAATATGCAAGCAACAAAAACAATTAAAAACATAAAGATAGCATTCATGCATTCGTCGTATATGGTCGACGCTGATACGTGCGGCCCTTGCGTGGGTCTAACTCGTCACGTGTCATAACAAATATTTCTTCTCGATTCCTTCACAATTTTTTTCTTATTGAATTTTGTATTATTTTGAGTTTGTTTCATCAAGTGGAAGTTTTGTTCTGTGTTTTTTCAATATCCACGCACAATGTAGTTTCCAGATCTAAATGGATGTTGTACTTTGGATGTTAAAGCCCATGTTTCGAGATCTAGTTGAATGTTGTACCTGGATGTTTCGTCAAGTAGATGTTGTTCATTTTCTCTTTCTTGTATTTACTCCCACATCTCCAAGTGTAAAATGAGGATCCATTATACGTTTTTTCTCTCGTTCTCATTATTATTATTACCAGATACACACTGATTCACACACAACACTAGCGCCCTATGCACAATGCCCCTTCATGCACACTATTTGGCGGTGACAACCTTCACATGTCCAACATAAAAAATACCATAGTAGTCTGATGTGACACTCAAATTGTTGCAATCTATAATCCGCGGCACCTTTGGTTACCATCGAGTGTCCTCTCATTTGAAATTTTCTTTATTATTTCTAATTTTATATTTTCAATTTATGCTTTCTATTTTATTTTCTTTTAATTCAAAACGAAAATAATAATGATAAAGTAATAGGATGATTGTGATGATTTTGATGGTTTCACCCAAAATCATATTTTACCTTTTATTGTAGTTATATATGTATATTTTCTATATATATGTATATATGTGTGTGTGTGTATGTGTATGCATATAAATTGAGAAAATTCATTTATTTTGGAATAAGTTATTTTCATCATTTTGTGGATTGTCTTTTGCAATTAAAAGCTTATATTTCTCAACTTCACCTGAAACTAAGGATCTAATGCTTTCTGCTGCCTGTTTCTATTTTCTTGAACAACAGAAGCAGTTTTAAACTTGTTTGTTACAACTACTTAGATAAAGATTTAAAGTTGTATGGAGCAGAAAAACTAACTATGTATATATTTGTATTTGAACATCTTCCCCAAAAAATACTTATACGAGTCCCAAATGATCGAGGTGGTCGGTCTGTGTCTAACTATAGATCAGTATATCATCAAAATATACAACCAAAAACTTGCCCATGTAGGGCAGTAATACCTGTTTCATGACTCTCATAAAAGTGCTCAAGGCGTTCGACATCCCAAATGGCATGACTAGCCACTCATATAGACCATACTTAAGTTGTCTTCCACTCATCTCCCTCGCGAACTCGAATCTGGTGGTACCCACTACGAAGATCGATCTTGGAAAAGATCTGGGCACCAAACATAGTATTCAATAAGTCATCGAGTCGTGGAATGGGGAAATGATACTTGACGCTAATTTTATTCATGACCCTGCTATCTATGCGCATACGTCAACTACCGTCTTTCTTAAGGGTAAGAAGGGCGAGAACCGCACACAGACTCAGTCTCTCTCAAATAAATTGATTCCAAAGAAGCTCTTCAATATGCCTTTTGAGCTTAGCGTGCTCATCAGTATGCATGCGGTAATGGGACATATTCGGAAGAGAATCCCCCTGGATCAGGTCAATGGCATGTTGAATGCCACATGGGGGGGACTCATCTAGGAGCTCATTTGGCATGATGCCCGCAAACTTGTCCAAAGGGAGACGCACAGTTGGGTGATGGTCAGGTGGGCACTCAGAGGTCATAGTGGCCACTACAACATAAATAATGTTGGCCTCAATGCTGTCTTGCAGAAACTCGCCTTGCCTCAAAATGTGAAGGGGTCTTGAAGAACACATACTCACTGAAGGCTCAATCCGACTCTAGGATTTCTCATTGGATTGGGTAGGCGACAACGTGATTTTTCGCCCCTTATCATAAAAGGCACACGTGTTTGAGCGGTCAAAACACGTGACATCACGATCAAATATTTAAGGCCGACCTAGCAAAACATGTGCGACGTCCATGAGAATGACATTGAACCATACCCGATCCTCGAAGGAGGCGATACTGATCGGTACAGCACCACCGGGAAACCTGAATCGTCGTCTTGTCTACCCAGATGACATGATAAAGGTGATGGTGAGGCTCGACTTTCATCTGCATACAATCAAGATCCTTTTGGTCCACAATGTTCACACAACTTCCTTTGTCAATAGCTAGTTTGCAGGGACCGCATGCACTTGGAAAATATATGTAAAATATGATAGTGCGACGACAATCCTCATCTACACGTGGGGTGTGCAGGAGACGCCTAATCACTCCCATCTCTAGGGACAACAATGCAATAAACAACAGACAAAATTGAACTTTCTTTTAGGCTTAAGGCTTTGGCTTTCCTCCGTGTGAGGGCCAAGATCAAGTGTGCGGTAAATCGATTCTTTTCTGCAGTTAGAGAGTTATCAAAGAGCAAAGTACCTCAAACTAAGATTCCCAGCCAAGCATATAATAACCAACTCATATCAATGTCCACAATCATAATCCAATAGAAAGAAAATTACAAAATAGTAGGGCTGCTGCTAAATAAATGAATCTGAATTTTGAAGGGACAGATTAGGGTTTCCGGTGGATGGTGGACTAGTTCAAATAAAAAGGGAAAAGGAGGGATGGCGGTGGGGGAGGGGTTGTTGGGTGGAGACTGCTTACTGGAAATGAGGAGGGGCGGTGGTTTGCTGTAATCAGGAAGGAGGGGCGGCGGCTTGCTAGAAACAGGGAGGAGGAGGTTGGCGATTTGCTGGAAGCAGGGAGGAGGGCGGACGTTTGCTAGAAGCAGGGAAGAGTGGCGGCGGCTGGTTGGCTGGAAACAGAGAGGAGGGGTGGTGGCTGGTTGGAAATAAAGAGGGGTGGTGACTGGCTAGAAACAGGGAGTGGCGGCAGCTGTCTGGAAACAAAATGGAGTGGTGGCGACTGGTCGGAAACCGGGAGGAGGGCGAAAAGTTGAAGGGGATGTGCAAGGTTACAATAACTTACCCGAGGATTCGTCACTAAGGGGGTTCCACGGAGTCGACACCGAGGAATGATCATCGGAAATGAGGAAGAAGTGATGCATGACAAGCCGTTGTGATAATAAATGTGTCGACACGCTAATGCATTCCTAAGTGGACGTGCGGAATGACTGCGATCAAACCCAATGTAAACGATGCATGCATGTAATCAATTAATCTAGAAATAAAATAACAGTAATTATAACCATATAATTTAGCAATTGTACACAATGTGAACTTTGTTAATTTTTTGGCACACAAGTAAAACCACGCTCGTCATCACAAGTGATGTTTTCAACTACAATTTTATAAATTGATTATAAGAGAACAAAGTAATGAAAACAAATAGCACAAACAAGATAATATTTTCACTGAAAATATGCAAGGTTCATCCCAAATATTCAATACAAAAATAAAATAACACAAGAACAATGATACTCTCAAACACTGAATCCGGCGGTGACATGAAGTGGCGATCTTGGCGGTGGGAAACGACTACGCCGTGGATGGTAGCAGTAGCATGGCAGCATAAAGGATTAAAGGTGGCTCCACGGTAATAAACAGGGAAATGGTGGGGAAAAGTGTGAGTTCAACGGCTACAGTGAGCGATCGCGTGTAGGTTTGCTGCTTGGGAGGGGTGAGGGAGGAAGATGAGGTATTGTGGGGCTTAGGGTTGAATGCAAGGAAGAAGATGGGTGATTAATAGCAGGATGGAGGTGGACCGACAAAAGGAAGATAATGTAGGGCAGAGGAGCAGGAGCATCGACTGGAGTAGTAAGGGCAATCGGTGGTGGTTTTGCACGGAAGTAGTGCATGCGAGCCGGAGGAATTCGTCTGGGTTCGACTGGAGATGTCGAGCAGTGGCAAGGGCAGCAGGAGAGGGGGTCGCGTGCAGGAGATGCGCGGGACGGCGGGGAAGTTGTGACGACCCAAAATTGCGCCAAATAATTTTAGGCAAATCGATTATTTTTACGAATAATTTTCGCGTTTTCATTTATGTTTCATTTTATTTAATTGGTTACATTTACTTCATTTATTCATTTTGGGTGCCAATAGCTAAGTGGGCTCGTAAGTGGGCTTGTAAGTGAGCTGCCTTTAGTGGTGGGCTGGCTGAATTTGAGTTGCGTGTTGGCTGATTTTTATGTGTGTTGGCTGGTTTTGACACCTGGATAACCAAGTGTTTGCTTGTTGTACCTTGGGGGCTGATTTGGTGCAATAACTCTCTTAATTGGATTTTTTGACTTATAACCTCTTATCTCTTGTTATAAATAGAGCTGAACTCCTCTCATTTTTTTTAATCCCTCCTCTCTTCCTCTCTTGCCCTTTGTGTGGTTGTGTTGTCCCCAAACAACTGTTGTTCCCTTGCTGCCCCGAGCTGTTGCTCCTTCCCTGCTAGAGCTATCACAGTTCCGATTCGATTCCGGTTCTATTAAAATCATGAATAGAACCACTAAGGTAATGATTCATCAAATTAGAATCAAAACCTTATTTGGTTTGACCGGTTTTGGTTCTTGTTCTGGTTCCGGTTCCAGCTTAATTTTTGGAACCGTCGTGCCAATGATTTCGATTACGGTCCAACAAGAACCAAAACCAAGCCGACCACTAACGGTTCGGTCCGGTTCTAATCAGTTTCAACTAAAACCAAAATCAAACTTGGCGGAATGAAATAAAAGTGGAATGCAAATAGTAAAACTCAAAACTATATCGAAATAAAAATAATTATGTTGTGCACTTCTCAATGGTCTTTTCCATGATCGGTGGGATAGTATCAATCGCTTTCTTACGCGTGTAGACTTGTCACGACTTCTAGTTGGCTTGCGCACGTCTCGTCGGCATGCTCAATCGTAACAATCGGCTACAATTAGTTGTCTTTCATGATTACTAAAAAATAGTAGTTGTATATCTTCTATATTTTTTAAATAAAATATTTCAAAAAAAATAAGTAAAATTGAAAATATATTATATAACTGTATAAAAATCAAAAGTGCACTGCAAAAATTGACTTCAAACCACATCAATGTCAAATCATACCACATGGTTTTTATGCGGTGAAGTTTTGTTCGTTCAAAATCGATCCCCTTTAGTGCGATTGCGGTTTAGGTTCAAACTGCACCATCTTCACTCGTAATAATTAGTATAAATATTATAGATAAATTATAAAATAATAACAATATAATAATAATAATAATAAACGGGTTGCGATTCGGTTCTACTTCGGTCCGGTTCGGATCGGGCCTAAAAATCTTGAAACTGTTTGAGACTTGTATGTTGCGGTTCCGGTTCCGGTTCGGATAATAAAATGTAAGAACCACACCAGACCAATGTTGTTCACGGTTCAAAAATTCAAACCGGAACACGAATAATTTGCGAACGGTTCGGTCTGGTTCTTTGCGATTCTGGTTCGGTTCCGGTTCGGTTTGCGGTTTTCGGTTTTAAGTGACAACTCTACTCCCTGATGCTGCCCCGAGCTGCTGATCCCTCCTTGCTACTTCTCCCTGTTGCTGCTCCCGAACTGTTGCTGCCCCCGAACTGTTGTTGCTCCCGAACTGCTGCTGCTCCCGAATTGCTGATGGTTCCCATGTTGTGCTGTCTTCTGTGTAGCTGCTGTGAGCTGCCCCTTCTCCTCTCCTCCCTTTACTGGTTTGGCCATTCCTCCTCTATTATAGCAGTTATATTTAAGAATATTTTGAGATAATTTCGTGACAATTTTGAGCTATTTTTGTGGGCTGTTTTGAGGCAGTTTTGTGGCTATTTTGTGAGCTGTTTTGATATTCAAATCTTGCGGATTTTAGAGGGCTGATAAATCTGATATGCATATTTTTGGGGACTATTTTACGCTATTTAGATGCTTTTTTGTGCTATTTAAGTGGCTGACTTTGAGACTGTTTTTGAGCTATTTAATAGTCATTTTTGGCTATTTTGTGTCGTTTGACGGCTGAGTTTGAGATTCACAGTCTCGGTTGAGGACTGTTTTGGTTGGACAACTCGTATTAAGATTTCTTTTGTCGTTTATGTTTACTTTCGGATTTTAATTGATTTTAAACGCCTTTTAATCGCCTTTTAAAAACATTAACGTTACGAATATCAAGTGACGCAACTCAAATAAAAAGTGCGTACTATTTCATTGTTTCCGAGGTCTAGGAACAAGAGGATGGCGTCGCAAGATAATCGTGACAATAATGCGAACAAAAGTACTAATAAAGGCAAGACCTTAGTGAGATTCTTATTTCTTGAATTTTGTTTTATTCACGTAATTTTCTATTCTTGTTTGCATAAACATTGTCTGTGCATATGAGTTTAACTTAATGTTATATCGCTATAAAATAATTATGGGCGAGGGAAATTAAAAGCAATACAACTTTCTAATTGAAAATTTTATTTTAAAGCACATGTTTTTATGTAAATTACGTTAAGATAAGAATAATAAAACTCTGCATAAGAAAATGTGAAGGATTTGAATCTGATGATGTAGAGGTTATCTATTGATGGATTCACCAGTAGGGGTGAGCCTACACTTACGCCCTTCAGGGGCGGGGCCCAATTCAAGTTTGCATGTCGGAGCATTTCTTATTTTATGTAATTAAAATTAAGGGGCAAGTTAAGATTCAATATTGAGTGTAAATGAAATAGATGATTTATTGTAATGTATGCATATTGCTATCTCCCCTTATTTGCATGTATAACTATTCACAAAATACTTTTCTCACTTAGTCATAATTTTTATGACTAACCCATTGTTGACCCATTTTTTTTAGGCAATATGAGTCACTCCTAGTACTCGAAAAGAGATTCTGCCGGAAGAGTTGGCGAATGTATGGTTGAAGATTTTTATAGGCATTGTCGAAGCTTAGGAACGGCACAAAGCCTCATGTACTGATCACGCTTGTGATTTTTGTATTAAGTATAAATGAATACTTTTAGTCTTTTAATCGTCGGATGTAAATAAACAAGTGAAGGAATAAAAATTTCTGATGTTCATGTTCTTTGTACTGTGATGTTGCGACCTCATTGATTGAAAACATGTTTGATTCTCGAATCATTTGGGAAGCTCGAAAAAAGGGTCTTCATAGAAGTAGCGATACCTACGTCGACCGGAAGTCTGGAACATGCGACGAGAAAGAATGAAGGTGAGCAGTGATGCTACTGTGAATGTGGTTTGCGATGTGGGAGAAGGAAAGGAACGGTTGGCTGATTCTAGGCGGGGAAGACGATGAACATGGAAGACAGGAGTGGTTGCCTCCTTCGGCTGGATAAAGAAATCCTGGGATTTAGGGAAGTTAATTGTGGTTTTAGAGAGAAAGTCGTGGAAAAGGGGGATGGTTCACGGGGAATAAGGGAAACAATGAGTAATAATAATAGTAATAACTGAAAATAAATCGAGGCTTCGCACCCCGGGCTCGCAGCGTCGCACCACCAAGATTGTCGGAATACTGGAATCTCTCACAAAATCTGCATTTACTGAAAATCTGAATATCCGCCCTTATTTATAATGAGATGGGATGGCTGGGCACCCGGCGTGAACGACTACGATCGTCCGTTACGTCTGATGTCCTAAAACACCAAATACACGTCAAAATAATAAAATACAGATAAATGAAAAGCGATGTTTAAGATGCGCTCGTGGTCTCGGATCGCCGATCCGATCAACGCATCTCAGCCAAATATGAAAAAGCGGGGCCCGCCGAGTGGTGGCCCGATCTCCATCTAACACGAACATGTGGCTGATCCCCATTAATTCTCCCCGACTAGAAAACATTCATCCTCGAGGAATGAAGATGAATGAGTTATAGTCGAAGATCGGGGATAAGTCTGTCAAACTCCGTAGTCTGTATCCAAGTATCAACAAATGTGGAGTGTCCACCCCCATGCACTAAGTGACGACAAAAGGAACGTCTGTTGTGGTAGTGCACTCAACCATAACAATATCACTAATGCTCTCTACTCTCACCTCTCGTGCTGGTGGATTCAGAAAACCCTGTAGAGTCATAGGAGGTGTGGGCAAATCCATGAGTGCTCGCCTAAGGTGAACAGGGAAGTGTCAAGCTGTAACTAGGAGGGTGTCAAAGAGGCTCAAGGTCTGGGTCTCTATGCTCGAGAGAATCAAAGTAATGTGTCAAATCTTCTGTATTAAATACTGGATGAATACCCCATATCTGTAGGGAAATCGATCTCGCATGTATTTGTCCCAACTTTCTTTATAACCGTTGAATGACCCATTCACTTAAGTTGTAGCTTAGTAGCGGCTCCTTTTGGGAGCCCCTCCTTGCAAAGTCCGACAATGATATGCTTGCACACTCGAAAATGTTGCTCACGTCTGTGTATATCTGCCCATACCTTATATAATTCGCAATTACTAGTAATTTTTCTTCTGGAGTAATTCATGTTTTTCATGCAAATGATGCAAAATATATAACATATGTGAATTATGCAACACAAATGAAGCATATACTAAATGTAAATGAACAGACTACAAATGCAAAAGATGGACTATTAACATTACCAATTCAGTAAACCGAGGATTTTAGGTGTTATAAGAAAATCCTATGTTAGGTACATGATCAAGAGGTTCAGAAGGTGAGTCATAGAAGAATTCATCGCGGGCGTAATGAACACTCCAATGAACATTGGAGACATCAGTAATAAGATGTGCTCATATAGTGCGTGAACTGTCTCTATAAGCGTGAGTAGTAAGACAAGATCAGCGAGTCATGAAGCACACTCTCAAACTGGACTGTACTACGGATGATAGAAACATCCCAGATGAGCAGTGATCTACTATGTGGCTCATTAGAGAGTTCACCGGGAGGGGTATAAAAAAATTCATCGCAAATGCGACGAGTACTGACGTGAGTTCTAAAAATATCTGGCGTGCCCTCATACAAACGACAGTGCAAAAGGGAATGTGACACATCAGGGGGCTCATTTGGAGTTATGTATGAAAAGTCTTCACGAATTCGATGACCACCTATGTGAAAACCATATGCATTGACAATAGGTCGTGACTCTAGAGTGAGGTAGGTGCCCATCACAAGAAAGAACGCATCTGGTGGATCAGCAGGTGGTACATCCTAAAACTCATCTAGAGTGTGAGTGATCAGATGGCCACAATCAAGCCCCACTATATAGATGTTACATTCAAAATCCTCTCTCTGGAGCACTATCGATATCAGGAGCAATAATGGAAGAGATGTCAACGTCTCAATACTCATAAGTGTGTCACTCACCTGAATCTCATCCTCGCAAGGACGAGGTCGCTCATCTGGAGTTTCAACAGGGGGTTGTCAAAAACTCGTCAACAGGGGGATTGTCCTCCATAAGCAAACCATCATAAGGGGTCGTGTTCCCCGAAAGGGGTGAGGTGGCTACTACGAGATCACTACTAGGTTCTAGGATCCCGATAGCGGCGTGGCTCGGTGCGTCATCGGGTGAAGTGTGGGAAAAGCCTACACTCAATAGTGGGATAATAGGTATAGTGTCGAGAGCTGGCTCTCTAAGTGGTGCGGTCTCTCGTGGTGGCTGACTCCTAATACGCACATCCTGTGTTGGGAGGGCAACCCGTTCTTCCTCAAAGTGAATATCAGGTGGAGTGGGTGAGGTTTCCCTGTTTTGGGAAGTGGAGTGCTCTTGTCGACCCTCAATGGCTCCAACATGGGTACGAATGTCTTCAAATTGTGCATACAATTGATCAAACATCTTAAGAACCCATTGTTGAAATTCGGCCTTTGTCATGTCCGTTTTCAGAGCACTAAGAAGATCACTACGTGTAGTGGTGATCGTGCATATATAGACTCAGGTTACTCAAATAAAGGAGACGTGTAGCGACGATGACCTGACTCGGGTTACTCAAATAGAGGGGATGCGTAGTAACGACGACCTGAACGATACTGAACTCTATCATCACAAAGTCGCGTCGAGGGATCAATAAGATGCACTTGAGTGTGAGGATAAGAGCGACAATAATCATCATACTGATCGTATCTAGTATAGTGGGATTGCGTCGGTGGATCAACACGATCTCTGGAAGTGGTGTACCGTAATCGAGAATAATCATTGTAGTAACGTGAGAATCTCCCTGAAGAGGCTCCATGGGGTCGAGCGTAGATGGATGGTGGTTCCTCAAATTGAAGATTAGTGTAGTGACAACCACTGTGATAAGACATTGAATGACATAACATGTAGTCCCGCGTATCTTAAAGTAAGCCCTAACCCGGGGCTCTAATACCAAACTGATGCAGGACGAGCCTGTATGAAAATATGAATAACGGTGTCGACACTCTAATGCAAAGCTAAGTGAATGTATAAATTTAGGAAGTGTACACAATATGAACTTTGATAATTTTTCGGCACAAGAAAGATCACGCTCGTCATCACACGTGATACTTTCAACTACAACTCTTCACAATTAAGTGTTATAGGGTTAATAAAATAAAGTAATAAATACACAAATAGATCAAACTACCTGAACATATATATGATGTTTTTCCAATATTAAATAAAAAAGAATGAGCACAATACAAAGATACTCACAAATAACTAGAATTAATAGCGGTTGCGACATCTGAGTGGCTGGAATGAAGACGGAAATGATTGGTTGTTGTGGAGAGGAATTTTAAGCAGGATAATATGCGGCAAGGGAAGTTTGGGTGGTTCTACGACTGGAAACGGGCTTTTCTGGCTGTGATGGGGTTGAATAGGGGCTGAATAGGATTTTCTCAACTGGGGTTGGCTTGGGAATATTCCACTGGCTAAAGCAAAAATTGACGGGGCCTCTCCAGGCTGAGACGGGACAAATAGGCTCGCCCCTAGATGAAACATGGCTGAACGGACTTCTCTGAACTGGAATGAGATCGGGAGAGGAGAAGGGATGTTGGGTCTGGAGGGAACGAGAGGGGTTGGGGAAGAGGAAAGAGGCCTCCGACGGTATTGGTGGAGGGGGAAGGAACACAGTAAAGGAGGAAGTTTGCGACGGCCGGTTGAGGCTCCAGGTGGTTCTATGGGTCGACGAAGACGGGAGAGGAGGAAGCGACACTGAGCTTTGGAGGAGGGCCCGACGGGACCACAAAACATCGTGGGATGTCGTTGACTAGGGTCGGCGACTTGTTCAGGGGGAGTTGCACTGCTCGTTGAAGGAGGAGCATCAGGTCGCTGGAATCGAGCGATAGTTTCTCGTTCCCGTCGAAGAAGAAACTCGTCAATCAAGAGGAATCGAGCGGTTAAGTGGTGGTTTATGGGGAAAATAGTGGGATTAGAGAGTAAACAGTTAGGCTCACGAAAAATAAAATAACTGAAATGAAGAAAAACAAGAAAATGAAGTGGAAGGTTTAGGCGTCGCACCCCAGGCTCGCTGCATCGCATCACGAAATTTGCCGGAATTCTGGATTCTCTCACAAAATCAACAATGCTTGAAAATCTAAACATCCGCCCATATTTATAACGAGAGGGAGCGGTTGGGCACCCGACGTGAAGGACTATGATCGTCCGTTACGGTCGGCGTTCTAAAACATCAAATACACGCAAAAAAATACATATAGAATGAAAAACGATGCTTCGGATGTGCTCGCTGTCTCGGATCGCCGATCCGATCAACGCATCTCCGCCAAATATGCAAAAATGGGTCCCACCGAGTGGTGACCCGATCTCCATCAAACACGATCATGCGGCCGATCCCCATCTAAAAGACTCTCTAAATTTCAGCAATACTCCAAACTGCAACCCTAATGTCTTATTTATAAGAAACCAAAATTATGGCACCCGAAATCAACAACTATGATTGGTCGGGGATATCAGGGTCATAAGTACATGAAATAAAAGTCGAAAATAACAATGCTATATATGAAAAAATGTCGGAACGGCGAGCCGCATGCATCCGCGGTGGTGGATCGCCGATCCGTTCAAGTCCATTTGCGTGAATAAACAAAAGTAGGGTCCGCCTTGCGCCGAGTCACTTCAGATGGTCCCCCATCAGTTGCTCGGCATTCTACCAAATAGCTGCAACTTCTATTGCACTTTAAAAAGTAATCTTGCCAAATAAATATTTGCTCTACTCCTAAATGGGGGTACAATCACAAGAGAGTAACATCCCCATGACTATTTCATATGGGACTTTGCATAATTACATCTACCTCCTCTCTACATTTTGAAATTACAAAAACCTTAGCTTTGAGTTTATGCCGTTATTTTTTAGTGCAATAAACCTCCCTCTGGTTGGGACGCACTCGTAATGTACGTTAATGTGGGGTGCTTACAACGGCGTAAACTCAAAGCTAATTTTTTTTAATTTCAAAAAAATAGAGAGGAGGTCTCTGTAATTATCTGTAATTATGTAAAATCACCAGGAGATCCCTGTAATCAACCCTATTTCATAATCTGAAAGTCCTCCCTTTCTGTTGGGGTTCTAGTTTTTATCCATAGGGCTGGCCCAGATAAAAGCAACCCGAACTCTATCATATCAAGCAGTTCTCTTTAAACATTTCTGCTGTACTTTTATGTAATCAAGAGTGAAGTTAATGCTATTTACTTATTTTAGTAATTTTGTCAATTTGCATGCCATGCTATATTCTGAAACAGGATATCCTTAAATATTTGCATTACCTGCTAGAGTTTCATGTATGCTTGATAATCAATCAATCCCATGGATATAATAGTAATCTTTCTGATAGGTGAGGGTCGGCGGTCTAATTATCTTCGATAATGTTCTCTGGTATGGAAAGGTTTCCGACCCCAAGGTCAGTCGCTCTGAAAAACCTCTTCATTCGCTTGTATATTTTATGGGCGATGTTATTAGTAGTCGTACAACGGCTATTCGCAGTCCTAAAAACACCAAAAATGGCTATTCATATTCCTAAAAACACATAAATTCATTTGACTGCGAATATGAATGGACTGTTTAGCCGTTGTAGGACTGTTTATAACATTGCTCTATTTTATTACAGGTTGCTCCCCTCTATCTTTTGCCTCCAGGAGGGGTATTTCTGGGAATGCATTTTATAAAATGCATACTCACATGGGAGGTTTTTGTAATTTCAGAAGAGGGATGCAACTGTAATTATGCCAACTCCCATGGGAGGTTTAGGTAATTAGTGGTTATTTATGGTACGTTTTAACAGGTGAAAGATAAGAAGACTCTCAGTCTAAGAATCTTCAATAAAAAAATTCTCGAGGATGACCGAGTCAGCATCAGTATGGTGAGGCTTTTGTTTATGATTCTGAACCGCCACCGGTTTAATATAAATGTTGGCATCTCGCAGGTACCCATCGGTGATGGCATGACAATTTGCCGAAAAAGATGGTGAGGCAAGCTTTTCTGGTGGCTTTTCTTAATCTTCCTATTCTAGACATTTTTTTCAGACTCTTTTATTTAGAAGGGGAGCCTTGACGCATTGGTTGAGGTGTTACCGTGTGACCTTAAGGTCACGGGTTTGAGTCATGAAAGTAGCCTCTTGCAAAAATGCAGGGTAAGGTTTGTCTGCATTACACCCTTGTGGTGGGTCCTTTTCCCGGACCCTCCCTACGCGGGGATGCTTTGTGCACCGGGCTCCCCTTTTCTTTACTCTTTTATTTTTGGGTAACGATTTTATAAGACAGAAACTCTGCCATTTTAAATGGAAATTTGAACCCATAATATTTCAATTTGAATTCAAATGGAGATAATTTTTATTAAATATAATTCAATTTGAAATTATTTTAATCTGAAATTCTTTTTTCCCCACATTTAATCGTTTCAATTTATAGAAGCTTAATTAAAATGTTCTTTTTAATCGGTTCAATCCTAAATTACTACGAAAGAATTAAGTTTTAAGTTTTTCTATGAGGAGTAAAAATAGAATTTCAGATTAAAACAAATTAAAACTAATGTTTTTGTTGGAATATTATGTTTTTATGTTTTCCGGTTTTAGTGTGGGTTGTAATCCCGTGTATATATTTATATACATACGGGAGTCTCTGTTTGATCAATTGAGAATTAATTCTATTTTACTCAACATGGTATCAGAGCCCCCTAGGGTTCGACGCTGCTTCGGCTGCCGATTCCGTTCGCAAGTCCTCATTCCGCACCGCACATCGCTCTGCCTCAGCCGTCTCTCGCGCCTCCGCCTGCCAGCGGTCTCCCGCGCCGCCTCTATCCCCCTCTGCCCTCTCTCGTCCCACGCCGCACACCGCTCCGCCTCAGCAGTCTCCCACGTCTTCGCCTCTGCCTTCCAGCGGTCTCCCGCACCGCCTCTAGCACTCCTCCGCCCCCTTTCGTGCTCTAGGAACGTCGGTCACATGGTTCTCTGATCTCCTTGTTTCCGGCGGTCCCTTTCTCCTTTTTTGTCATTCCTTGCCCCTCTTTGGGCATGTGTGTTCTTCCCCTCTTTTTATGAGAGCAGCTCCCCTTCTTTATTCTCCATTGTGATTTTTCGGAGTGTCCTCGATTTATATTCGGGATTTCCTTATGACGGGAAGTGATTCCTCTACCACCATATCTTTTGATGGAGCGGCTTCTCCTACTCCGGCTTCCATTGGATCTTGTCGTGTCACTTCTGACCATGACACTCCTCAGATCACAACTATGAAATTGGATGGTTCCAATTACCTCACGTGGGCTTGCTCTATCATTCTTGCCCTCAAAAGCCGTTGGTTGTTTGGTTATGTCAGTGGCATGATGAAGGCTCCTCCGTCTGACTCTCCTGAGTGGCTTCAGTGGGAGTCTGAGAACTTCCTGGTGATGATGTGCCTGCTTAAATCTATGACAGAGTCCATCACTCGGAATTATCTGTTCTTGGTTACTGCAGCGGATATTTGGAAGCGCGCAGAGACTACCTACTCTTATCGTGGCAATGCAGCTTAGATCTACCAGCTGCGTTGCCAGTTGTTTCTCCCGCGATAGGGTGATCGTCTTCCCTCGGCTTACTAATCGCAGTTCACCCAACTCTATCAGGAGTACGATCACTTTAATTTTCTGACTCTTGTGTCACCTGAAGATAAGGTGCTGGTCCGAGCAAGAGAAGAACGCAATCGCATCTTCCAGTTTCTTCACGACTTATATCGGAATTTCGATTCGATCAGTATTCAGATCCTTGGACGCTCCTCTCTTCCTTCTTTGCTCGAGATGTACAGCCTTGTCCAACAGGAATTTGACTGCCGCCTGACTCTTCTTCCCTACTCAGACTCTTGTCACTCTTTCTCAGCCCGGGGCTCGCCCTGCTCGTTTCACTAGATTGCGGTCTTCGTAGAAAGATCACCTGGTCTATGATTATTATGGGAAGGTCCGCCATACTAGATACACCTGCTTCAAGCTTCATGGTTTTCCTCCTTAGGGAGGGCTGCATCTCGTGGTGGCTGCGGAGGTGGTCCCTCCCAGCACCGGATTTCTCTGCCCAGATCAGCCCACTTATCAGACACTGTGGAGGACACTTCGTTCATCATCCTCTAGATTCCAATGTGCCCCTCCCCCCCCCCCCCCGCTCTTTCGGTTGAAGAAATTATGGCTTCCCGTCGGATGATGCTCGAACCTCCTGCTGAGCCGTCCAGTTCTGCTTCCTCTTCCTATGCTCATCAGGGCCCGACAGGTGCTCACTCTGCTTCTTCCCACCTATCCTCTCAGTGGATCATTGATTCCAGGACTACAGATCACATGACAAGATCTGTTACAAGTTGTGTGTCCTACACCCCTCTGTCAGACAGAGACAAAGTGAGCATTGTTGATGGATCGCTATATCCCATCACTGGGAAAAGATCCATTCCATGCTCCTCTATTACTCTCTCCTTTGTTCTTCATGTTCCTGCTTTCACTCGCAATTTTTTGTCTATTAGTCATCTGACTAACTCTATGATTTACTCAGTGACGTTCTTTCCCACCTCATGTGTTTTTCAGGACCTGAAGACGGGGATAGCGATTGGCTCTAGTTGACTTTTCAACGGGTTCTATGTGTTCGACCCCTCTGCTTCCACTTCATCCAGCAGCGCTCGGCCTCCCAAAGCTCATTATGTTTCTCATCCCTTTGAGTTGGATTCCTGACATTGTCGGCTAGGACATCCTCCTATCGTTATTATGAAGTTGTTGCTTCTTACTATGTCTTCTACTTTGTTTGCTAATTTTCATTGTGATGTATGCGAACTAGCTAAACATCATCGTAGTACTCTTCCTCTTATGTCTCCTCGTAACTCAGTTCCGTTTGTTGTTATTCATACTGATGTTTGGGGCTGTAGTCCTACTGCTTCTATTTCGGGTTGTTCTTGGTTTGTTTTCTTTATTGATTGTTACCCTGGTTGTACTTGAGTTTACTTAATGAAGCATAAAAGTGAGGTGTTCTCTATCTTTCAACGCTTTCACACGATGGTCACTACTCAATATGATGAGTCGTTAAAATCCTGTGTAATGACAATGGTCGTGAGTATATTGACTCCCGCCTTGAGAAATATTTGAGTGACCTTGGTATCATTCATCAAACCTTCTGTGTCTCTACCCCTGCTCAGAATGGGGTGGCTGAGCGCAAGAATCGGCATCTCCTTGAGGTGGCTAGATGACTTCTTCTTCGGATGCATTTCCCGAAGTACTACTGGGGTAATGTTCTCACCGTGGCCTACCTCATCAATCGTCTTCCTACGCGAGTTCTTGGGTTTTGTACTCCCCTCGCCACTCCAGGGGTCCATCCCACTTTTCTCTCTTCTTGTGTCTTTGGATGTGTATGTTTTGTTCACACTCATCCTAAGACCAAACTTGATCCCCGTACCCTGAAGTGTGTGTTTATTGGCTACTCTCCAACTCATAAAGGCTATAGGTGCTTCCATCCTATTACCAAGCGGGTATTCGTTACCATGGTTGTCACCTTTCGGGAATCAAAAACATATTATGGGACCTCTCTTCATGGGGAGACTATTGCTATGGAAGTGAGTTCCCCTCCTTCTGTTCCTCTACCTATTCCTCCTTCTATTTCTTCTCCATCTACAGTTCAACTTCTCGTCCCTACTCCTCTGGTGCCCCTACTTACTTCTGGGAACCTGGTGATTCCTCCTCTATTGCATGTCTACACGCGACATATGAGGGGCACAGACATTCAGGCTCTTGCTATTCAACCTGTGCCATCACCCGATCCATCATCAGGTACTAACAAAGGTAGTTTTGCTTCTACCCAACATCCTCTTTCTCACTTTGACTTATTACTCCTTGTCTCTTACACATAGAACATTTGTCACCTCCTTGGCCTCCATTTCTATTCCTCAGTCTTGGCAGGAAGCTCTTGAGCATAGCGAGTGGAAGGCAGCCATGTTGGATGAAATGAGAGCCCTTGACAAGAATCATACTTGGGAGCTTGTTCAACTTCCTAAGGGGAAAATTGTTGTGGGATGCTAGTGGATTTTCTCTGTGAAGCAAAACTCTTAAGACCTTGTGGAACGATACAAAGCCAGGTTGGTGGCTAGTGGATATACGCAGACAGCTGACATCAACTATCAGTAGACATTTGCTCTGGTTGCTAAAATGAACTCTATCAGGATTTTGCTTTCATGTGTTTTGTGTAAAGAATGGAGTCTCCTTCAGTTAGATTTGAAGAACACATTTCTCCATGGTGATCTGGAGGAGGAAGTCTACATGTCCCTCCCTCCTAGTGTTATTCAAGAAGGGTTGATAGGGAAAGTTTGCAGGTTGAAAAAAGCTCTGTATGGCTTAAAGCAATCTCCACGTGCGTGGTTCGGGAGATTTCACCGGGCTATGATCTCTTTTCGATACAAATAGAGCAATGTTGATCACACTTTGATTGTGAAACATAGGGAGGGTAAGGTGACTGCTCTTATTATCTATGTGGACGATATGGTAATAAGCGGGGATGATACAGAAGAGGCTGAACTTCTAAAGTTTAGATTATCTAAGGAATTTGAAGTGAAGGATCTTGACCCCCTAAGTATTTTCTTTGCATTGAGGTGGCCAGATCCAAACATGAGATCTTTATATATCAAAGGAAGTATGTTCTGGACTTGCTTGAGACAACTGGAATGCTCGAGTGCAGGCCGACAGATACCCCAATTCAGGTCAATCACAAACTAGGAAGGGATAGGGGAGAAGTTGTTGATGACATACCTAGCTTCCAACGACTGGTGGGGAAGCTTATCTATCTCTTTCACACTCGTCCGGACATATCTTATGTTGTGGGTTCCTTAGTCAGTACATGCATTCACCTAGATCTCATCACCTGGATGCTGCATACAGGGTCATGTGGCATCTCAAATCTTCTCCTGGCAAGGGAATACTGTTCTCACCCAACGAGGCATTAACCGTAGAGGTCTACACTGATGCGGACTGGGCAGGTTCAGTTGATGATCGGAGGTCAATATCAGGGTATTGCTCTCTTGTTGGGGAAAATTTGGCAACCAGGAGAAGCAAGAAACAACATGTTGTGGCCAGATCCAGTACAGAGGCAGAGTTCCATTCCATGACACAGGGGGTATGTGAAAGGTGTGGATTCGGTCGGTCATGAAGGACCTTGGCGTGGAGTGTGATTATCCAATCAGGATCTATTGTGATAATAAAGCCGCTATCAGCATCGCCCACAAGGCCACAATTCGGTCCAACACGATCGCACCAAACACGTGGAGATCGACAGACATTTCATCAAAAAAACATAGTTAGGAGGATTGTGAGTACTCATTTTGTTCCATCAAAGCATCAGCTTGCAGATGTGCTTACCAAAGGGTTGAGTCATAACTCATTTGACAGAATACCGGGCAAGTTGGGCATGACAGACATTACACGCTCAACTTGAGGGGGAGTGTTGGAATATTATGTTTTTATGTTTTTCGGTTTTAGTGTGGGTTGTAATCCCGTGTATATATTTATATACATACGGGAGTCTCTGTTTGATCAATTGTGAATTAATTCTATTTTCCTCAACAGTTTTTAATATATTGTATTTGTGTTGTTTAACGAGGAGCAGTAATAAAATTGTAGATTGAAATATGTTGAAATTAAATTATTTTTTATGACTTTTGGCATTTTGCACCCCAGAAAATTAGACTTTTGGCAATTTGCATCATACCGAAGGTGATTAATTTGGCATCTTGCACCCTTCTTTCATTTTCTTTTTTTTCTAAAATGAATATCAAAAGGGAAATATTGATATTCATTTCTAAAGTAAGAAAAAAGAAAATGATGGAAGGGTGCAAGATGTCAAATTAATTATTTTTGGGGTGCAAAAGGCCAAAATTAAAATTTTAGAGTGCAAAATGCCAAAAAACCTCATTTTGAAGGTGCATAGTGCCTCATTTGTGTCAAACTTTACCGGTTTTCTAGAGGTTTATCATATTGGATCTAATGGAAGGGAACAAATTATTTCGCAGATGGTCTACGTTCACATGGCAAATTCTTCGGTAAGAGTGCACGCTAAATTGCTTGGGGATGGGGACAAAGAGGAGAATTTCAGGTGCGGCTCTGATGTAGTTCGCCAAGCCTAGAACAGCTTGCATTCAGTATGCACAGATGGAGCACTTTCCTTGAAGATTTTTGGTAGATAAGGGGTTTTATCCCCTCTAATCTTGAGTTAATCCCAAACCAAGTGCTCCTTTAAGTGTTATTCTGACTGTAATCCTTTACCAAACGGTGGATAGGACATATTTCCCTTTTCTGTTTTTTTTGTATTTGTTTTTTGCTCTTTAAACCTAGATTTAATCACGAATTCTTCTCCTAAATTTGTATAAAAAATGATATATTTTTTATTTATATTGATCATAGGTCTCCCTAAGAGCAATTATCTCTGAACAGGAAATGTGAAGAGATGATCTGACAATTTCTCAGCGGCAGGGAAAGTGAAGAAGAAAAACTGTCAATTCATCCATTTGGATACTGAACCATGCAGAATTAATAAAGGCAAAGGTAATGTCCATTCTACCCCTCCCATGTTACCTTGACTCCCACCTCCTGCCTATTTATTTTTCATAATCAAAATTGCTCACATCTTCTATGCTACTTACTATATAATAATTGAGCATTTTTATTTGGTCAAATATTATCCTTTCTTGTTTTATTCTTAGTTCTTCGCTATTAGCATTGTGACTGTGTTACGGGTCTAGGAATGTTGCCCGGAGAAGAGGCCGGAGGTGGAGATGATGGTGAACGGAGATACTGCGGAGTCTTGACCGTGGCTGCCTAAGCGGGGCGTGCTCGAGAAAGAGAGCTTCCACAATCTCTTTTAGGGTTAGGGAAATAGACTTTCATTCATTCATGCCAATAAAAGACACACTAGGTCCCTTTAAATTGGACTTACAATCGACACCAACAAAGAAAAAATACTAAAAGAAATAACGACAGACTTGGACATGCGACTGAAAAGAACACGACGTCATATATGGGCGCGACTCTTATGATATAATAAAATGCATATTCGGAAATAAATAATAATAAGTAATGTCACAATAAGACCCCTAACATCTCTTCCGGCCTTTAAATTGAGCTTGTCCTCAAGCTCGAGGGAGGTCCATGGTGTCCTGTGTTATCCGACACTCTCATCGTCAGCGTCCTCGACTTGCAGATAGAAAAGCTTTTTGCACCTGTGGTCGCGTGTGTACGACTCATCGTAGTTGAAACATAAGCCCTTAGCGCTCCATTCTATCATCTCATCCCGCGATAGCTTACGGACTGGTGGGGCTGGATGTCCCTCAAAATGACCTGGTCGAATGCCCGGGTCGGTGGGCAAATATACCTCTTGTGCCAGTTGGAGGCGACGATCGCATAGCATGGTCAGACTCATAGCAGTCATTAAGTTTTGAGGATCCTCAAATTCGACATCAAGTCGCAGACGTTTGCGAAGTCCGGCGGTGAAGATGACGACCTGCATCTCCGGGGACAGTGTGACATGTGCCAGAAAAAGTTGAAACTGGTCCAGATAGTCGTCCACCGAGCTCGTTTGACAGAGTGTTGTGAGGGCACCGAGGGGGTTGTTGCGGATTGAAGATCCATCTTTCCCGTCGCCGAGAGGTGAAACGGCCAGAGCTTCCATGGTCGCTGCCACCGTCAAGTGGGAGAATGGAAGGGGGATCTTCACTTGTTGCCCTATGATACTTGATCGAAACTGGAGGTGTTTTGGGTGAAGCCTGCTGCTAGGGGAGTTTGCCCTTGCCGATCAGTGTAGCTGAGAACCCTTGCCAAAGTCAACCCTTACCGAGCAAAGTTTGTGTCAAGGATTGTTGCGAAAAATTGTTTTAGGAGCACGTATTGTAGAGGTAACTTATTACGGCCGTCGTCATGCCTCCGAAGCGCGCACTGAGGGTAACGACTCTTTTTCCCGGTCTTAGGACCGTTATTTTCATATTTTGTGCATGCTATTACTTTTGTGCAATCAGAGTCCCCTCACGCTGTTCCGGTTGAGGACAGGGACTCCGCCAAGGCGTGGAATTGTGACCTCAGCTTCCAATTGTGAACTGCACGTAAAGTCCCTCTCCTGCTACGCGGTGGAGAGCGGGAACTTCGTCAGGCGTGGAATTGTGACCCCGGCGTAGTTTTCTGCTTTTCTTTACTTAGGAGGGTCACCCGCTTCCAATTGGACGCGGTGTGTGTTTCCCCCAGTTCATTGCGAACTTTCTAGTCGAATGTGTCCGTCCCCGACATAAATGTGCATTTAGTGATCTGACATGCGAGTTTGAATTTAGGCATGCTGTGTGAAGCCAACCCGTGGCGATATGCCAAGATCGGTGATGTTTCTGTGATATGCATTGCGATTAGCCCTCGGTGCGCCAACGAGAATGTCTCGTGCTATTCGTCGTAGTGATGGTAGGAATTCGTGGGCTTAATTCGTGAATGCCTCGTTCCTAGGCGGACCTGTGTTGGGCCTGGTAGAACGATGTACTTGTGGACTTTCGTAGGACGAGTGGATTCCTCGTCACTTGGAAGTTGCGTTTAGTCTACGTCGCATCATCGGTTTAAGAGCCTCGTTCGGCTACGTCTAGAGACGAGTTCGTTTCTCCCGTCATGGCGTTTTAGGACTGGGGGTAATGCTATACTCCCTGTCGCGCTTGTTCAGACAGTTGTGGATTGTTCTCCCCTCTGTCGCGCTTGTTTGGAATGTAGTGGATTGTTTTCCTTCCCGTCACGCTCTTGTGGATTGATATGAACTTTGAGCCTTCCTATCACACTCTTTATTGCGAGACCTGTTACTCCTATTGTTACGAGTGCGAAAGGCAAACACACGCCTCTCGTCGTGGGTCATCTGACTTTTGGTGTTTTTACCCCGCGTGTGCCCCTTTGTTCTTTATATTTTTTGTTTTTGTTTTGTGTACTTGCATGAGAGCGATGTACTCGACCCGGAGTCCGCTAGGATGGCCTGGGGGAGGGGTCGTTACGTTGTGTTTGTCAGCCCCATGATGACCTTCGTTTTCCCGCCCGTTTGTTCTTGGTTTCAGGTGGCGTAGCCCGTAGCGGTGTATAGAGGGACGGAGCCCAACGGTTGCTGAGGAGTTGGAGATCGTTCCTCCTATGTACCGTGTTGTACCTTAGTGCTTTTGTTCAGATATTTTGAAAGGTATGTAAGGCCTTAAGGCCAGACTATCTTGTACAGTATGTGGACATTTTGTTTTTAAGTTTTCCGCTGTAACATTTTGTAAAAAAAACTCTAGTGTGGTTGGTTAGGTTTTTCTTTTATCAATTATTAGCATTTTCGGCTGTGAATTTTAGATGTTGTGGGACCCCGGCCAGACCCATGCTATATACTATTTACAGGTCAGGGATGTTACAATTGGTATCAAGGCTATTTTGGTTTTGTAATCCGTGGTCTTTAGGTTCATGGTCGAACCCTCTTAAGGGGTGGTGAGCACATGTGGTGCAAACACTCAAATGACCCAAAACTTTGTACAATGTCCACTTAGGAATGAAAATTTTCATGTTCATTTGTACATATTTGGGAACTTGAGCACTCCATGCTTGGTGTATTTTCACTCTTTTGACCGCTAGATCATGTGTTTCACACGTGTAAGCATTAAGGTTGATTGACTAAAGTGCCCCTTAGTCCTCATTCCTCCAAGCAGAGTTCTGTTAGACTACGGACTTACTGGTTACTCATAAATGAATATGAGTGCTAGGTGAATGACAATTATGATTTAGGTGTTACCAAACCATAGATGATGATCGTCTTAGGGTTTGGTTAAGACTGTTAAGTGTTATGAGCCCTTGTGGCTACCCTTATGTTTAAACAACTAACTCGATGAAAAGTCGTGGCCTTTAAGATGTGAGATTCGTTGAAGTCCATCACCTGGTATTAAAGTGGATGAAGTTTTATGATGCCAAATCTATGGCAACCTATTGGATGACATCATTAGATTACAAATGTCTTAGTATGAAAGTGTCAAAAAGGAGCATAAGCTTTACGATCACTTGGGTTAACCCTAGGCCTTGTGGTGTGACCCCGATACTCATAAATGAGTGCAGGAATTCATATTTAAGGTTGATGATTGGGTTTTTTGATAACCGTGCTGAATTTTGATTCATGAAAGGTGGTGTTAAATTTTTATAAACTCCCAGTAGTGGAATATAATGGCACGGTGTATTGACTGAATATTTGGAAATATCATCTGTGATATGTGATGACATGATTTATTAAGTGAATCATTATGTAAAATATTATCGTTTATGTGGAGCATTACTCTTATATGAAGGATATCGATATTATTGTGTTGGTTTCAGAATGTGGAATCAAATAGACATGAATAATCTCAATATAAGATGAAACTGATGAATCCCTGTAACTGATTGCAAATATCTTCTAACTTAAAGGGACATCGTGAAGCTACTTTTGTTATATTGACTTTGAATTTGATTGGGGTGGTGTGTTACATATTTGACTTGATGCATGTTTGATCTTGTAAGATCCTTTTAAGAATGATTAGGTCTCTACCTAGAGTGTGTAGAGTTCAACATGAAAAGACCTTATGGGTATGACGTGTCGTTTGCTTAGCGAGAGAACGCCAGCATGTGTTTTGTTGTTGATTGAGATAGCAACTGATAGTATAACTTGTGCCACATGATGTGAGCATCGCCTTTGGTGTGATGTTTTGGTTATTGTTTTTTATAGTTTAGTAGCTTAGGACATGTTAGTCCGCTACTTGTTATGGCAGTTGCCACAAATATGTGAGCCTACTCATAACATTATGTTACGGGTCCTCCATTAGTTATCTTATATTAGTTTATTATTATTATGAGTCGAGTCATTGTATCGAGTCAGGTAGCATTTCCGCGTTTTAAATAATTGTTTTATGTTGGTGTTATTCACTATTATGTCATCGGCGCCTATATAGAGAGCCTTTGGGGGTCATGTAACTCTTATGCAAAATATTAATGAAGGTTCTCTTTCTCTCTCAAGATTCTCCCTCCTCTCTCTAGTTCTTCTCATCTCCTCCCTCATTCTAGGGTTTAACCTCATTGTATATCCGCCTCCCTCACTCCACAATACTCGGCTCGTAACAACTTGGTATCAGAGGCACCGGTCCTTCCAAGCACCGACATCGTCGTTTCCTCACCATCGCTTCTAACGGGTACCGCCGACAGCCCCGATCCGAACTGTAGCAGTCATAGCCGCGTCGCTCCACCATTTCTGCGCCCGAATTCGACGCAAACCGCCCCGATCTGCCTTTCCCGGCCGATCCGCACTGCCAGCAGGATAGGTTACACCCCCCAACGCTACCCTGCAACCTCACGCTGCGGGAGCTCCCATTGCCTCATGCGGCGGGATCGTCCTCACGCCGCAGCTTCGTTGACGACGATGCTTCGTCGCTTCGCGCGTCAATTCCACGACTTCTCTGGATCTGCTTCAACAGCGCAGTTGGACTGCTCTGCACGCGACATCAACAACAACGTCAATCCCACGACTTCTCCGGCATCGCTGCTTCCTCCTCTGCGGTAGGGAGCCCCGTCCAGTCCCACCATCTTCTTCCCGCTCACAGGCGATCCGTCCCATCTTCTTCCCGATTCCATCATTGCTTCCTGCACAAGCCTGCCCCTCTTTTTTTATTATTACATCCCATCCTTCTAAACTGCTATTTTTTTACTTTATTTTTCTTATCTTATACGCCACCAATCTTTCCCTCTTTATTATTTTTCTTTTTTTCTCCTAGTCCGGTCGCACACTCACTCCCATCCCTTCAAAAAAAAAATATTTTTTTTATGGATGCACCACTAAGCGTTGTCGGGGCGGCCTCCGCTCGTGCGTCTCTTGAGACACTTGAGGCGACCCTCGCCGCCAACACCGCACGTTTTCTGGATGATCTTGCTCGACTTTTTGGGTACCCTCTTTCCCCGAATTCGCCGCCATCCTCACTCCGGGGCTCCGTCGTCAACCTTTTGACGCAGCCTCCACCTCCACCTCCACCATATCCTCTCGAGCAGTCGTCACCACCACCCTCTACTTTGGTGGCCATCATTCCGCAGCTGCTGGCCCCGGTCACCGCGCCGCCTCTTCGGTCGGTCATTACCCCGTCAGTCTCGGCTCCAATTCCACGGGCCGCACTTCCGCCTCCACTCCGGACCTCAACTCTGCTGCCTCCGGCCACATCGTCGGTTCTTCTGTCGGCTCTTGCTCCGCCGGCCCCTGCCATGACAATCCCACCGACTGCCTTGCCGCCTCGACCACCGACACTTGCTCCACCGACCACGACGGATCCATTCCTGCCGCCGCTTGTGGGCCCTCCAACTTCCGCGTGGTTGATGCTATCAGCCCCTCCAGCAGGCCAGACAATGACATTCCATTTGCCGCCCGTTTTACTGAGGGCGTCACCACTCCTAGCCAACGTCACTGCCACCGCTACACGTTACCGCGCCTTGTTCTGGAGGGAGATCAAGATACCAAATGATCCGGACACCCGCACGGTGCACGAGCTTGAGGGCAAGCTCGTTTTGAAGGACTGATGGAGTGTTACGGGTCCTCCATTGGTTATCTTATATTAGTTTATTATTATTATTATTATTATGAGTCGAGTCAAGTCGTTGTATCGAGTCAGGTAGCATTTCGGCGTTTTAAATAATTGTTTTATGTTTGTGTTATTTACTATTATGTCATCGGCGCCTATATAGAGGGCCTTTGGGGGTCATGTAACTCTTATGCAAAATATTAATGAAGGTTCTCTTTCTCTCTCAAGATTCTCCCTCTCTCTCTAGTTCTTCTCATCTCCTCCCTCATTCTAGGGTTTAACCTCATTGTATCTCCGCTTCCCTCACTCCACAATACTCTGCTCGTAACACATTATGGTTGTATTACGGGTAGAGGTGATGAGTTGATTTTTTGGTATCAAAATAACGAACTCTCTTGAGTGTGTGCTTGAGATCTCGTTTGATCATAGTTCGCTGGATGAATATCTATGTCATGAACATTTGATTTTGATCTATGTTGAAATTACCGAAAGTTAAGTCTATGGGGTGAAAGATTCACGTGGTAGTAAACCCGTGAGGTGAATCGTCCACCTATGATGAATTTTGTTGAGGATGACCTTGTTGAAAATAGAGGTTTTGGGCACAATAACAAGAATATTCACCTTTGTGGATATTTAGATCTTGTTTGGTTATTTGGAATACTGAAACATTGGCTGGAAACTCACTTAGAAATTATTCAGAGTTGGTGAGATCCTAGTGAAGATTTTTTATTTATATGTTGTATATGTGTGACGTACTGAACATATAAGAGATCGTGTGCTCGACTTGTTGTTCAAGATGTGATGCAGGTATGAAAATTGATAAATTGAAAATTGGAAGATTTTGTGCATAAATAATTTGGTTCTACACAGCTGGGAATCCTTAATGGTAGAACGAGTCGATGTTAGATGATTACTTAAACTTTGTGATCCTTTGTGGGGTTATTGCAAAAGGCAAATCAGGAAATAATCTCGTTGGAGATCGGCCTCTTTTGTAATGATTAATTTTTTGGGAATTGTGTACTCAATTTGAAATGCTTGATGCGCCGCAACATTGGAAATGATACTTAAATAGAATTCACGATAATATAATCAATCGTCGAGGTGCTGGTTATGAATAGGCTGAATTGTATAATTGTTGGAATTGCTAAAAGATTTGCAAATGGCCGACTCATTGTCATGAGTTATCGTGGGATTTATGATGCGTTTAAAGTTATGAAGGGTTACCCTAGGACGCAAAATTATGAAGTTTATGATTATAAGCAAATCTTTAATTAGAAGTCTTGCTCGTATTGTGAACTTCTAAATTGATGACGACCATTGGCTTGGTACATGAATTCGAGTGACCTCTAACTTATTTAGAACTGCGATAAGGTTTTAAAATATCAGAACCTATGCAAATGTGATTTGAGATAATTGTGATATCTCGTGTGAGAACCACTTATGAAAATCTAATGGATTGTACAAATCGTGAAATTTGTGATTTGTGTCTTTTATATAACGATGTTAAGTGGTTATGGTGACATGTCCTTTTTTTATTGAAAAATTTCGGATGAATTTCACTTAAATATTGAGTATAATTTGGGTGACATATATCTAAGGCCTGAATGGGAAACCTATGTTTAGGGTTTTGCCGATTAATGAGTTATCAAGGATGTTGAGCATGGTGGAGGCTATCTTGGACGATGAGCGATATATTCAGTAGCTATGTAATCGAACAATTTATGGATGTGTAACGTATGTGTCGAAGTGTGTATGAAAATCTGAATCTATTGAGAATATTTCTTAGAACGCAGATTGAAACATAAAACGGGTTCATAATGTTAAAATTGATCATCCATTTGGGAAAATGTACAGTCTCGTTAACTCATTTGTATAAGTTGTGAGAAGATTTACAAATGCTTAAGCCCGCATTTTGTTTGATTGAATTTGCAAAGAAATTTGTACATGCTTTGATTTAAGTGTAATGGTCATGACGTGTTGGTGACCTGTCGAATGAGAAAAACCCTAAATGATTATGTGAAAGGCTCGAGTCTTTAGTAATGGATGATTGTATTATTACCCTTTTGTGTCAGGGGAAAAGAACAATGTAAATTATGTCTATAACCTGATAAAGTTTGTTTTGCTATGGTAGTTTTGACGTGTTGGAGTTGCGGATAAATTCGCCAGGAGGCAAGTTGATATGATCATTTGTTTTTGGTTGAAAACTAAAAAGTCTCATTTTAGAGAAGTATAACCAATTATCACATAATGAAAAGGTTGAAGCCTTGCGGAATTGGAGTCCGTATGGTTGTCCTGACCATGACAGTAAGGTCGATAATTGATTGTGAACCCTCTTAATAGGGTAAGATGAACCCTGTCGCTTGTTGCTGTAACTAGAGGACTTAATGTTAAAATGTTTGAAAGAATTCATTGACACATTTACATATGAGTCTGAATTGTTCCCCCGCTTTATGTAAATCAAATAAGCTTTACATGTGACCTATTTGTACGGTTGCTCGCTACGTGTGCGGTTATTTAGAATTAGCATGATAAAATGAGTCGGACTAACACAATGGAAGCACGGCGAGTTCATAACCCACATACCATATGCTAAATCTCTGATACTTTGTTTTTTTTCTTGCGTGTGTGGCTGAGAGTAAATTTTGGGACGATATTTCTTTGAGGAGAGAATTCTAACGCTTTAATCTATGTAAATCTAGTGTGGGGGTGCGAATAAAGATTTCAGGTGTGCATATTACAATTGCAGGTTAGGGTTTTAATAAAACCCCCAAAATTCCTTTTTTCTGTTCACCCAATCCAAAGCCCGCCACCCACCGCTCTTCTCTCTATCTTGATCGCAAGAAGCCGTTGTTGTTCCCTTTCTCCTTTTCGCGTGCCATAGCTCACCACACTGTCCCCCTCTTTATATCTCTGTCGCGGAAGCAGTGACAAAGCTTATCCCCGGTCTCTCTCTCGGGTGCCACTTGGAAGGAGGACGAGGAGTTCCTCCCGTTTCTCTCTTTCTTGATCTCTCTCTCTCTTTCTTCCTCCCGAAGCCACGTGAGAGAAAGAAGGAGAGAGACCGAAGAGGAGAAACAGCTAGGGTTGCTATTTCGCCATCTTCCCCGTCGCCGAGAGGTGAAACGGCCGAAGCTTCCTTGGTCGCTACTACCGTCAGGTGTCATGTGGGAGAATGGAAGGGGGATCTTCACTTGTTGCCCTATTATGCTTGATCAAAACTGGAGGTGTTTTGGGTGAAGCGTGCTGCTAGGGGACAATGCCCTTGCCGATTAGTGTAGCTGAGAACTCTTGCCAAAGTCAACCCTTGCCGAGCAAAGTTCGTGTCAGGGATTGTTGCGGAAAACCGTCGTCATGCCTCCGAAGCGCGCACTGAGGGTAACGACTCTTTTCCCCGTCTTAGGACTGTTATTTTCATATTTTGTGCATGTGATTACTTTTGTGCAATGAGAGTCCCCTCACGTCATTCCGGTTGAGGACGGGGACTCCGCCAAGGCGTGGGATTGCGGCCCCGGCGTATGTTTATATGTGAACTGCACGTAAAGTCCCTCTCCCGCAACGCGGTGGAGAGCAGGGACTCTGCCAAGGCATGAGATTGCAACCTCGGCGTAGTTTTATGCTTTTACTTTTCTTAGGAGGGCCACCCGCTTCCAATTAGATGTGGTGTGTGTTTCTCTCAGTTTATTACGAACCTTCGGGTCGATTGTGTCTGTCCTCGACATAAATGTGCATTTAGTGATCTGACGTGCGAGTCTGAATTTAGGCATGCTGTGTGAAGCCTACCCGTGACAATATGCTCGGATCGGTGATGTTTCTATGATATGCATTGCGATTGGCCCTAGGTGCACCAACGGGAATGTCCTGTGCTATTCTTCATAGTGATGGCAGGACTTCATGGGCTTTATTCATGAATGTCCCGTTCCTAGGCGGGTCTGTCTTGGGCCCCGTAGAACGATGTTCTTTTTTGGAATTTCGTAGGACGTGAGGATTCCTCGCATTTGGTAGTTGCGTTCAGTCTACATTACGTCATCGGTTTGAGAGTCTCGTTAGGCAGCGTCCGGAGATGAGTTCGTTTCTCTCGTCACGACGTTTCAGGACTGGGGGTAATGTTATACACCCTGTCGCGCTTGTTCGGACAGTTGTAGACTGTTTTCCCCTCTGTCGCCTCATTTGGACATTAGTGGATTGTTTTCCTTCCTTTCACCCTCCTGTGGATAGATATGGACTTTGAGCCTATTTATCACGCTCTTTATTACGAGACCTGTTACTCCTATCGTTATGGGTGAGTGCGAAAGGCGAACACACGCCTCTCGTCATTGGTCGTACGGCTTTGGGTGTCTTTACCCTGTGTGTGCCCCTTTGTTCTTTATATTTTTTTTGCTTTGGTTTCGTGCGTACTTGCAGGAGAGTGATGTAATCGCCTCAGAGTCTGCTAGGATGACCGGGGGGAGGGGTCGTTACGTTGTGTTGGTCAGTCCCATGCTGACCTTCGTTTTCTCGCCCGTTTGTTCTTGGTTTCAGGTGGCGTAGCCCGTAGCGGCGTGTAGAGTGCTGGAGCCCAAGGGTTGCTGATGAGCTGGAGTTCGTTCCTCCTGTATATCGTGTTGTACCTTGGTGCTTTTGTTCAGATATTTTGAAAGCTATGTGATGCATTAAGGCCAAACTATCTTGTACAGTATGTGGACATTTTGTTTTTAAATTTTCCACTGTAACATTTTGTAAAAAAAACTCTTGTGTGGTTGGTTAAGTTTTTCTATTATCAGTTATTAGCATTTTAGGCTGTGTGGATTTATATGTTGTGGATCTCTGGTCGGACTCATGCTATATACTATTTACAGGCCAAGGATGTTACATGTGAGATCCATGTCGTCTCCTAATGATTAAAGAAAATACTCCCCGCAAAATAATGAAATTAAATTTTGATGCGCAGTAAAAGAATTTAATTTACGTGCAAAAAGGGGAATTAAATCCCACGCGGAGACCCTAACGGGCGCAGGATTGATGGAGCGGCTTTAGTAAGTTGGCGGAGTATCTTCTGCGTCGATGGGAGCGACTATGGAGATCGGGGGCTCTTCTGTAAGGCTCGATGGGAGCAGAAAGGAGAAGTAGCGCAGAAAACCCCGTACGGTTTCGCTGCAGAAGATGACGCAGTTTTCGTCGCTGGGAAGAGACATGCTGATGTCGCAAAATCGAAGAAGTCGACGACGCTGAGACGCTGAGAGATTGTGGTTGCCGACTGGGGGGGGGACTTACGGTATGCGATGGCATCGGATGTCTGGTGTGGTGAAGCCGACTAGGAAGATGCCGCTGAAACCGACAGGGAGGTTTCTTCTGGATGTTGGTCTGGAAGGGAAGCAGGGAGGTGGTGCGGTTGTTGTGGGCAACGATTTGGACGGTGGTGATACCACGGTTGGTTGAGGAAATGGCACGCAAGATCGTGGATGAAGCACACAGTTGCTGGTAATGTCGTCATCAAAGGAGTGGCGAAGTAGTGACGGTATACCAAGCTGTTAAGGGTCTAGGAATGTTGCCTGGAGGAGAGGCTGGAGGTGGAGATGACACTGAACGGAGTTACTGCGGATCCTTGACCACAGCTGCCTAGCGGGGTTTGCTCGAGAGAGAGAGAGAGAGAGAGAGAGGTTCCACAATCTCTTTTAGGGTTAGGGAAATAGACTTTCATTCATTCATGCCAATCAGTGTCGTAGATGTCGGCCGACCTGTCCGACATGTCGGCCGACATAAAGATTTTGGATAAAAAACGCCACGACATCAATATTTAAAGCAAAAAATGTCATTTTTAAAAATATCCTTTGATATATCGGTCTTACCCGATATATTGAGCGATATCTCGCGACCAATATATCTGCGAGAGTATTAAAGATATATATTTTTCATTTCTTTTAAGTGTCCGAACAATAATATTTTTTTGTGTTTCATTTCGTTCAAAAAGGCGGAGGTATTGATAAAGATGTGACACATAGAATCCAAGCGGGTTGGTTGAAGTGGAGAGACGCGTCAGGGATCTTGTGTGATCGTAAAGTACCATTGAAACTTAAGGGTAAGTTCTGCTGTACTGCGATTAGACCAACGATGCTCTATGGTTTTGAGTGTTGGGCAGTGAATTGTGTACATGAGCAAAAAATGGAAGTTGCGGAGATGAGAATTGTTAGGTGGATGTGTGGACACACGAGACTGGATGGAATTAGGAATGAATGTAGAGAAGATGCGAGTAGCACCAATTGCAGAGAAGATGCGAGTAACACCAATTGCAGAGAAGATGCGAGTAGCACCAATTGCTGAGAAGATGCGAGAAGCTTGACTAAGATGGTTTGGACACGTGCAAAGGAGACCATTAGAGGCACTTATTAGGTGTTCTGAGAGTATAGTCACTAGACATGTTAAACGAGGGAGGGGTAGACCAATAAAGACTTGGAATGAAACTATAAGGAAGGACATGATGTACTTAGGCATTAGTGAGATTATGACACAAGATAGGGCACAATGACGACAAAGGATCCATATAGCCTACCCCACTATAGTGGGATAAAGACTTGAGTGTTGTTGTTGTTCATTTCATTCATCTCTCGAGCCTAGATTCAACGTCTCTCTCTTCTCTCTCTCATTTGGTGCTCTTTATGTCATTTATTGTTGTCAACATTTTTTTCTTGTGTAATTTATGAACATACATTATGGGTATATATGCTTATTGTGTAATTTATAAACATACGTTATGTATGCAATTGCACATATTTACAAAAAAAATGTATATGTATGAATAATTTTATTTAAATATTAAAATACAACGCTATAAAATATCCCCGATATTCCCCCACAATCCGACATCTAATATTTCAAACTCAAATCGACATGAACCCGACATCCGACATCTACAACCCTGATGTCAATGCAAGACACACTATGCCCCTTTAAATAGGACTTACAATCGACGCCAACAAGGAAAAAAACATTAAAGAAAATAACGACAAACTTGGACATGAGACTAAAAAGGATACGACATCATATAAGGACGCGACTCTTATGACATAATAAAATGCGTATTCGGAAATAAATAATAATAGTAAGTGATGTCATAATAAGACCCCTAACAAAGTGTTAGGCTCTCCTTGTTGTGAGAGGTTTTTTGTTTGAATCAGCCCTCAAGGGTTCGGGTAGAGCTCGTCTCGACACTTGTATCTCTATTTTGGTGGTTAATCCTACAATTTTAGCAGCCTCTATCATGAATAGTGATTAATTTGTTGTTCGCCAAGAGTTAGCCACAATCTGATTGGTCTTCGGGCACTATTCAAGAATGTGGGTTGCCGGCTGCAGGAGAATTGTGGCTGGAGTTGAATTCCAGCAGCAGAGTTTAGTCCAGATTGCAGTTCTGAATTGAAACTGGACAATAAGAGTTGCTGCTGGTGGAGCGTAGGCATATATCTGGAGGTGGGAAAAGCAGTGGATGGTGCAGGAATGGCTGTATTTGGGGTTCCAGGGTGAGTTTTCCAGTGAATGGTGAGTTCCGGGCTTCTGGGGATCTGCAGTAATTTTCTGGAATGAGGGGTTATCTGCAGCAGTTTTGGGGTGGTTTTGTGAGCAGTGGGGATAACAAGTGGGCACAGGCTGTACAGTTTTTGGGAGGAGATGATGGGTGATTTTAGCTGCCTAAGGGAAATGGAAATGTTAATTTTGGGTAGTTATTTGTGGATTTAAAAGGGGAGGGAGAGATATTTTCTTAGGCTGAACACCTAGGCTCTGGCTTCAACACCATGCCACCATAAGGAAGAACTTTCTTCATCAACATTCAATCCCTTATAAATGAGTACTATCCCTATTTATAGATTTAGGGGCCTCTTCACAGTCGGTCATTCTCCGATCATGACAGCCTCCGAAGTACACTAAAAGAATCATGAAAGTACAAAAAATAACTTAAAATCATGGATCGTCGATCCTCCAAAATGAATGGTTATACTACTTACTATAAAATGCCCTATTGGCAAAGCTTCAATTAAGGTGTTATAAGTAAATCACTTTTCGGCTTTTTGCTATTAGCAAACTAGAATTTGAGAATAACTATTAGCATTTTTTTTGTTATTAGCAAATGATTCAAAAATAAATAAATAAAAATTATGATTTTCTTAGCGACAAATGTTGGATACTCTAGCTGGTGCCCAAAAAATACATATCTAGCCCAATTTCGGTCACAACTGGCCTCTGAAAATGATCAATGAAGATGTGCACTCGATATATTCTACAAATGGAGGAAATTTTTGAGACGTGCTCATTTTTATAATCTATTTGTCAACACCAGCCAAATCATTTCTTTCTTCTCCTGCCCAATAGCCCAAAAACGTGCTTATAACCCCTTTGAGTTTGCCTATAACAACACTCTAAATTATGAGGCCATTATTTTTTAAGCCGCCAGGAGCCTAAGGATGTGTAAATATTTAAAAATTGGACTGTGTTGACCTCACCCAATATTGGAATGTCCAAAAAAAAGTCACTCAAATATGAAGAAGTAAATAATATTGGCTTCGTTTGGCCCAGCATTGACGATCATAATCGCATGAGTTAAACTGTCATTCGTTAAGGACCGCCTAACAAACTTCATCTATCTAAACATAAAAGTGGATGAAGTTTTTTAGGTGGACATTAACGAATGACAATTTAACCCCCCATGCCCCCATATTCATGACCGCTGCCACCGTGCCAAACGGAGCCAATATTGAAACAAGGATTCGACAAAATATGCCATCTTGTGCACTATCACTAATAAATTGTCATAATATGTCTGCTCGAAATAGGCTTTCCCTTATAATGATGTATGGACTCCACTTGTTCATATCTCTAGGTCTCTTTTCTTTTTTCTCTAAATAGCAAATTGCTGAATCTTTTCTTTCCTTTCAATTTCTTAATGACGAATTGCCTATATGATTTTGATGGTGCACCGCATTATAAATGAAGTATTTCTTTATAAACAACTAATGACAAACATGGGGCTCCGCTCGTATGACCAATCACAAAAGTATCTCGATCCCGACATATACGAGAAAATTTTAGGTGCGTTACTCCCACCTAGATCTAGATCTAGGTGGGAGAATAAATAGCAATTTTTTCGCATATCCTTATATATAAGTATTCCTAATAATTAAACACAATTTATAAAATAAAATACTTCATCTTAAAGTACTAAAGTGATATATTTGCATTTTTAAATTCAATCATTACAAAAGTACTTACAAACTAGTGAATCAAAATAAATAATAATTTAATTTAATCAATATTTTTTTTATAACTCTAAAAATTTATAGGTGCAGTTTCAATAATCGATGCCAGATTGGTTCTCGGATATTCGAGCATATGAATTGAGAAACGAACCAAATTACTCGGTTTTAAGTTTTGTGAATCCGGAACTGAACTGTGACCCATGAGAACTGATTTGAACTACTCAGTTTCGTTTCAGTTCCCGATTCTTTGATTATTTTTGCACACGCCCTAATAAAAATTTTTGGAGGCCTCTCCAGTCAAATCAAATGTTGCAGGCCGCCTGATTTTTTTAGGTGATTGTTATTAGCACTGCACTTTTAGATATTCACACTTTATTTATTCTTAATTTTTTGTGCCTTTTGAAAATACTTCTTGTACATGCATTTTTAGGAAAAGTGTTCAACGCGAAAGTTGTAGATCTCGACGAGATCTACAACTTTTGTGTTGAACACTTTTCCTAAAAATGCATGTACAAGGAGTATTTTCAAAAGGCGCGAAATCTGAGCGTATTTTTCGAAATACGCTTTATACATGCATTTTTAGGAAAAGTGTTCAACACGAAAGTTGTAGATCTCGTCGAGATCTACAACTTTCGTGTTGAACACTTTTCCTAAAAATGCATGTACAAGGAGTATTTTCAAAAGGCGCGGAAAATTAAGAGTAAATAAAGTGCGAATATCCAAAAATGCAGTGCTAATATCCTGCTGCCCGCTGCCCCTGCCCTGCCCACTAACGAAATGATGATAGTGCCATTATAGATAGGGTAATTGCCTTATAAAGTAATATATACATATATTTATTTATTTTTGTGATGAGGCTGAGGATGAATAACAAGAGCGGATTTGGTCACCGTAGAGGACAAGACAAAAGGTCAATAAAGAAGATGATTTTGTGTGTGGATAAAACATTAGATGCAAGTATTTTCAATTACTATACCCTGATAAGCATGCTGAAGTTTGAAGGACAAAAACATACATTTCATGTCATAGTTTAATAAAAACTCTGAAGCACAGTTTGTTGCCAGCTGAGGCCAACACATGCATGCTGATTTTTTTGAACAAAAAAAAAACCCCTTGAATACAAAATAATGCAGCTGTGTTGAAGCCAAGCTTGAATGATAATGATAGAAAAGACAAAGCTTGATATTATAATTATCAAGCTTTATATAAATAGGTGATTGCTATTAGTACTATAATTTTGGCTAGTCATACCGTACTTTTTCCTAATTTTTTGCGTCTTTTAGAAATACGACTTGTACATGCATTTTTAAGAAGTGTTCAATACGACTTCTACAACTTTCGTGTTGAACAATTTTCCTAAAAATGAATGTACATGACGTATTTTCAAAAGGCGCGAAAAATTTGTAGAAAGTGCGATACGATTAGCTAAAACTGCGATGCTAGTAACAATCACCTATAAAATATGAAGTGCCTCTTTTTTACAAACCTTTTCATGCCTTTCCTTGGTATTTTAATTATTATATAAAAAAGGGGCACTCCATATTTAGACAAATTAAAAGGCACTCCGTATTTGAAAAAGGAGCACTTCATATTTAGACAAATTATTGGGAGCATGCCATCATCCACTTTTATGTTTACTCTCACAACTTCTAACATGTGTCTCTAATGGTCTTATTTTTGCGCGTACAGATCATTTTAGTCGAGTTCTCGTATCTTCTCTGTAATTGATGCTACTTCTGTCTTTATCTCTAATATATTCATTTTTAATTTTATTCAATCTCATGTGTTCAAATATCCACCTGAGCGAATAAAAATATATATCATTTTATAATGATAAGATAAATTTTTTTAAATTTCATTGACAACTGTAAGAACATAAACAATTATCTTTTTTAACTTTTTTCTTGTGATAAAAATTGATTTTTAAGAAAAGTTCATGTCCTGTCATTTGTTATATAAAAAAGAGAATTGTTATTGGTACCGTATAAATAGATATTTGTACCCAAATGTGATTTGTACTCATTTTTGATATTTGTACTTCATATATAACAATTCATAAGAAAAATAATTTTTTGATATCATATTTGTATAATGGTCTGTAACTGCATTGCTGAAGATCCCAATCTCCGTGACATCCCCAATCACAACATAAATTGGCGGCAGAACTCAGAAATCATAACAAAAATTACAGTTTAAATCGGCGACTGAAGAGAGGGAGCGTTGGCTGGCGAGGGGGGGCGAACACCGGCGAGCGTCTGCGAGCAAACGTCTACGAACGGCGGCAATAGTCTGTGAGCGAAGAAGGGACACGGGTTACGCTACGGGATCGGGTTTAGGGCGAAGAGACGAATGATTTTTGGGTACAAATATTCGGTTTGTTTTAAAAATAAAGAGTATTTTTTAAAAAAAATTGGGTGAATATCATTTATGAAGTACCAATACTAATTTCCTAAAAAAATGATAATTTATCAAATTAACTTTAAGGTCAGGACATCAATGATATGTCCTAAGCTTGTACGCAAAGAAGTTCTCCAAAGCTTAATTGCTTGTACGCAATCTTTTTGCAGTTTTAAAATTGTAATCCGCAATAGGTCCGGGGCCTAGACTCTTATCAGGGACCAATGAAATGTAAGGGATGTGTGGGACTCACGGGGCACAGATTTATTGAGCACCACTGGCCTCACTATACCCCACTGATCTTCTCTTGTATTTCATTGGTCCAGGACGCCACATGGACGAAAAAAATTTTGGTCTCGCCAAAGAATTAACAGTAAGGCTCCGTTTGATACGGTAGGGACGGTCATGAACATGGGGGGTTAAATTGTCATTCATTAACGCCCATCTAAAGAACTTCGTACATTTTTATGTTCGATCGGATGATGTTTGTTAGGTAATTATTAACAAATGAAGGTTTAACTCATGTGTCTACTACCGTCACCACCATGCCAATCGGAGCCTGAACTTATGCATAGTAGCAACAGTTTCAATCAAATAACGCAATGACTTCTAACATTCACTGCCCATTTTGAGACAAGTCTGTGATAACACGATGGCTACCCTTTGATTTTATTATGATCTTATTATTGATTGTGATATCACTTGTTGAGAAATAACATTGTTTTTACAAGTTTCCAGCTTTCGTCATCTTTAGCCTTTCTAGTTTTAGCCTTTCTAGTTTTTGATGAAAAAATTAACTTGTCGTGACAAATTGTGAGATACAATATGTCCAACTTTTCTTAAACTTATTGTTGCCCTCAGGGGCGGATCTAAGCCTCCCCCCCCCCCCCCCCACATCCCTAAGTTTTTTGATAAAATTTGTGTTCATCTCGTTGAGTCAATGAATTTTAACTATTTATACGTCAAAAATGGTGTCTGAATAAGCGAGAAAAGTGTCTGGCAATGTGAAGACATTTTAATTTTTTATTAGAAGATGAGAAAGTTGACATGATAAGTAACTGGTTTAATTAATTATTTGCATTTTGATTGCCCCCCCCCCCCCCCAATAAAACTTCCTGAATCCGCCCTTAGTTGCCCTTCTATCCACTCGTCTATCTTGATGGCTTGAAGCCGCTCACGGGGCTCTCAGAGTAGTCACAATTGTTATTATTGGCCTTTTTGGTAGTCTCTTATTAGGGCTTTTAGTAGATTATTAGCCTTTTTAAAGCTTTTTTTAGTTGGGCTCGTAAAGTCTGTGTGAAGTAGACACATGTCTAATTGAGGTGTTACTGGTTCTTTTAAACATTTAAATATATAATATATAGTTGATGATAAAATTATAATCAAATCCTCCCATTGGGCTACATCTGTCTCCCTCCCTTCAAATTTTCTTTCAAAAATTTTTTTTGCCACTTTATATGGCCCTTATATTCTCCCCCTCCCTTCATATTTTTCGCTCCAAATTACCGTGTGCGCGCGCGCGGGAATAAGACAAATTAATGTGGGCAGGCAGAGTAATAGATTTCTAATGAGCGTGTGAAAACCTCTATATGGTTCCTCTTGACTGCACATATTTATATATACATGGCTGCAAGAGTCGCAACCAAGCCCGTTGACTTATAACCACCAAGAATGTCAACCTTTTACATTTAAAAAGAAAATTGTCGGCCACGGTATGTACACCTAAGGACACGGGCGGAACTAGTCCTGGGCACGGTAGGGCACGTGCCCGACCGCTTTTTCCGCGATCTTCAACGGGGGAGAATAGATCCCCCTAGCCGTCGCTGCCCGCTGCTCTCGTGCCCTAGCTGCCCGGCTGCTCCCGCTACTCCCGCTGCTCACGCTGCTCCCGGCTGGTATTATCTTCTTCTTCTTCACTGATTTCTTAACTGATTACCACTTAAAATCATTCATTTCTGGACTGATTATCAGTCCAGAAATCTCCACTGAAATCAGTCCAGAAATGAATATACCCAATCCTGCCAGAAAGCGATGAAGATTTTCTCTTCGATCTCCACATTAAAGGTACCAAATAATCTTTCCCTTCACATTGATTGATCAAACTTGAGTGTTTCTCTTCTGTTCAATCCGATCAGAAAGCGATGAAGATTTTCGATGCTACTCGAGTTTTACCATTTCGCCGGTATTCGTTTGTTGATGAAGATCTGTTTTAGGTTTTTGAGAGTATTAGGGTTTGAAGCAATTGAATTCTTTTTCAGACAGTTGTTGTTCTCTGCAAGAAGGGTGAGTTATGGGTGATGTAGGTCCAAAGATCGCAAAGGATTTCACCGAAGTAGGTTTTTGGGATTATTAGGGCTCCTTGATCTTGTTTTCCTCTTCAGATAAATTGAAATGAGCATTTCGCATTCTATATTTTTTTTGTAGTTGATTGAGAATACTCCTCTGGTGTATCTGAACAATATTATTAGTGGTTGTCATGCTCGGATTGCTGCTAAATTAGAGATGATGGAGTCATGCTCCAACGTCAAGGATATGTGATTCTCCTTCCTTCTATGACAAAAAAAAATTTTCGGGACCGCTGCCCCTGAACCCCCCGAATTGACCGTACTTAAATTGTGCCCGTGCGACTTCAAAATCCTAGTTCCGCCACTGCCTAAGGAAACCTGTAGCTGGAGGGAACCTGGCGGGATCTGAGACAGCGTTACGGAGCTTTTTGTTCAGAACTACAGGAGCAAACCCGGTGCTCCAGGGAGTTTGTTTTTTTGACCTTCCGGTGACATTTGCTCCGGCACCAGTCGGCCCCCCTCCCAAGCGGACACAAATTATCTCGGTTACGAAACGTTCACTGCGCTGTCAATGCATGCATGTTGGTGCCAACTTGGGCTTTTCGTTTGGAACAGTGTCGGCGGTCGTGAACACGGTGGTCATGAACCATTGTTCGTGAATGTAGACCTCGTTAAAAAAATTCATGCATTTTATGCTTAAAAGTAATTTTTATTTTATTGTTATCGTAATTTTTGTCTTGTCAAATATACATTCTATAATAATTACATTTGTGATCAAATTCACCGAGACAAATAAGCGACGCCTAAGCTCCTCCATTTGGCTGAAATTACAGTAAAAGGAAAAAAATCGGCTTAAAAGTTAAAACAACAAACCGAGCCAGTAGACCGGCCAGCTATGTAGCCTATGTCCGCGTCATGGGTCCGGTTACTAATATTATAAAATAATTTTTGGTTTTTTAAAAAAGAAGGTTACCAACTTACCATCTTTATTTTGAAACTATTTTAATGTCATACAGCTAAAAGTGGGCCAGCTTTTGTAATCATTTACGTCAACAGTGACGCCACCGTGTAGAATATCTGTTTGAGAACGTTTATAATCACCATCAAAAAAGAAGAAAATTATTTGTTAGGGTTATCAGGTTATATATGCACGTCATTTTCAGCTCTAAATACCGGTTAAATTAAAAAATCATAGAAAATGGTGAACTCGTATAGATCTCATCTGTAAATAATCATTATAAAATTATGTGGTCTGCATATAGCCGAAGTGACCATGCATATAATTAGTACATTTTTAACATAAAAGAGGATGAAGTTTCTTAGGTGAGCTCGGACGACGTTCACGAGTGACTGTTCATAATCACCGCATTTATGACAGCCACAGTCGTGCTAAACGGAGCCTAGCTAGACAATCTTTTTGCTATATTTTGAGACTATTTTGTTATTCACAAATCAATGTAAAAAAAAACAATGTTGAATCATTCATATACATTTCATGTTTATTGTGGATTTAGGCTCCGTTTGGGGGGATTTATTTTCACCGGTCAAGCGATTACGATCGCATGAACTATTTTAAGGTCCGGTTCATGCGGTTGTAACCGCTTGACCGGTGAAAATAAGTCTCCCGGTCACGTGCTTAAAAACTTACTATGTTGCTTATGGTTTTGAATGATGTGTCAAAAAATAAAGTGTTTGTATAAGTACATGTTGCTTCAGTGCCCATGGATTTGGAGACTTAGGTTCCGTTTGGAGGGACTTATTTTCACCGGTCAAGCTGTTGCGACCGCATGAACCGAGACTTAATTAAGGTCCGGTTCATGCGGTCTCAACCGCTTGACCGGTGAAAATAAGTCCCCCCAAACAGTGCCTTATTATATTGCTCGCGGATTTAAAGAATATGGAAAAGCCATTTCTGTCGTGGCTATTTCTAGCCTAAGTGAGAATCATGTTCTATTTCGAAGGCATGTCATCGGGAAAGAAGCGAATTGAGATTGTTGGGTTCGAATCAGGTGGAGCTGGGACATTCAGAGTTGAGATGCCAAAAGTTAAAAAAATTAATTTACCGATAGACTATAAGTTCTGTCAATAACAATCCTCAAAATTTATATTTGTTGCGGATCACACGAAGTTCTTGTAGATCGGTCTAAATTACACCATTTTAGTCCGGAGAGCGGTCGAGTGCGTAAACAGTTACAGAGAAAGGAAATCTGACAAGATAAGTTTTTTAACGTGGAAAACTCGTCAACTGGGTGAAAAATCATGTGGCCGGATCTGTGCTGACAAAAGTCCACTATTCGCTATCGTGTTGCAGAGCTTTTGAAAAAAGCGAGGGCGACAGACCGCTTTTCGTTACAATTATTAGAGTGAGGGAGTACTGTGTTCGGAGGGTGACAGACTATCTCTCATAGAGCTAATTCATTTTTCCTGCTACAATGACTGAGCTACACTTTTGAGCGAACTAGGGACTTCATCTACTACTTGGAGGCTTGAGCGGCGCGTTCTGCCCGCCTTGTCTCTGTGGCTCGTCTCTTGTTGCGTTTAGAGTAGTCTAGAGCGGTTTACTTGTTGTATCGGGGATTTTCATTGACCGGAAGGCGTTATGCGCACAGAGTGTACGTGCTGAAATTCGCCTTAAAGGTGCTTCGTGTTCTGAAATAGGACTTGTGTTCCGTCAGTGTCACTTTTGTGGAAGCATGTTCTTGGAACCTGTCTTGAAGGCAGGGCGCGTGGAACACACGCTTGGAGCAAAGCGCGAGAAGGCGCACTTTGAACGAAAAGCACGGGGGCGCGCTTGGAGCAGTCTTGTGAGCGGAGTGCGAGGAAGCGCGCTTCGATCGGTCTAGAGAGCAGAGCATGCAGAGGCGCGCACAATGCCTACTTGGGACGCAGTGCACAGCGGTGCGCTCGGAATGGAGCCGTGCGCAAGGGAACGTGCAAGGAAGCGGCCCGCACGGGAGCACGCAAGGTAGCGGCATGCGCAAGAGCGCCCAAGGAAGAGGAGAAGGTGGGAAGAGAGAGAATGATCGTATGAAAAATAGGAGAGGAGAGAAAATCATAGGTGAAATTCCGGGGGGAGAAAAAATGGAAATGAAGGAGGGTTCGGGGTTCTATTTATAGGCCTCAGAGATAGTTACGGTGGTTACCTGGCTATTTGCAGACTGTAACCACCATAATTATTGTTTGCAGGCCGGAATTCGATAGTTAATTCGCGCATTGTTTTATTAATTTTATTAAACGCAGACTGGTCTTATTTTTGGCTATGCGCTCCTTCAACTACTAGTGGTTACGCGGACAGTTACGTGGGTGGTTACACACATAACCGACGACGGTGATCAGGGAGTGTGATCGGACAGCGAAGAAACACACGGTGGACGAAGGCCAATGGCGGGAAGATCGCTTGGCCGGCGAAGGCCATCCTTGACCGGCTCCGGCCGGAGGCCTGCCCTCCGCACGGTAGCGGAGGGCTGGCTGGAAAAAGGTCGCACGATCCGGGCGGTCGGAGAGCCAGTCCACCGCACGCTGGCGGAGGGCTAGGCAAGCAGAAGGACGCCCGATCTGGGCGGCCAGAGAGCCGGTTCTCCGCACGCTGGCGGAGAGCTGGGCAGGCAGAAGGCCGTCCGATCTGGGGGCCAAGAGGTCGCCCGCAATCCGATTCTCCGCGGGTGCGCGAGGCCAAACCGCGCGCAAGTGCGTGCGCGGTCAGGCGGGGCTACGTGGGCGCTCACGAGTGGCTGAGGGCCTTGTGCGAGATGGGGTGCACACGCGCGGCACGGCCGTAACGCGCGGCCTTACGGCCGTGCGATGGTGCTCGTAGGAGGCGGATGCATGCGTAAGAATTCGCAGGGGCGCGGTCGGCGGTCGAGGTTATGCCTATTAGATCCGTGGTTGAAACGAACCGCTTAGAGAAACTCCATTAATATTCATTAATTAGATATCTTTGAACGTAGGAGTAATAGGGGCACTAACCTCTTCTTTTGATTTATCTTTTGAATTAGGATTTATTATTATGTCCTCTAAAATGGGTAATAATTACAAGAGCATCCTCTCTTTTAGAGTTAATACTTAAAATCGAAAGCCGTAAAACCGAACTGAAACGGCAAAGAATTGGACCGAATCATTCACGAATTATTCGGGTTCCAGTTTGAATTTTGGAACCGTGAACAACATTGGTTCGGGTGTGGTTCTTTCATTTTATTATTCGGACAGGAACCGGAACCGGAACTGGAACTGCAATATATAAGTCTAAAGCGATTTCAGAATTTTAGACACTATCTGAACCGGACCGAAGCAAAACCAAACCACGACTCGTTTATTAATATTATTATTATTATTTTATAATATTATTTTATTATTAATATTATTAAAATATTGTTATTTTTTATAATCTATCTAGATATAATAACTTTATTTATTATTAAGGATGAAACGGATGCGGTTTGAACTCAACCGCAATCGTATCAAAGGGGATCAGTTTTGAATTGAACACAATCGCATCGCACCAAAAACGTTCAGTGTGATTTGATATCAGTGCGGTTTGGAGTCGGTTTTTACGTTGCGATTTCAATTTTTATACAGTTATATAATTTATTTTTAATTATACTCACATATTTATTTGAAATATTTTATTTTAAAAATATAGAAGATATATTAAACTATTTAATATTAATTATGAAAGACAAATTTAATTGTAGTCGATAAATTAGTCAAATTAAATTAAATAATATATTATTCAAATAAAATTTTAATTATAAAATAAAATTGCAATAATAACAAATCCAAACTCTTACTATATTATATAAGAAAGTAATCATTTGTATAACGCAAAATTCCTGCATCCGATCCACGAATTTCAAACTCTCTTGCAAAAACATCAAACAGTTTTATTTTGACTTCCCTCATCTATTCTGTTAGGTTTGGTTTTGGTTATGATTGGAACCGAATCTTTTCGAGAACCGGACTGAACCGTTAGTGAACGGTTCGGTTTTGATTCTTGTAGAACTGTAACCGAAATCGTTGACGCGACGGTTCCAAAAATTATGTTAGAACCGGAATCAGAACTGGAACTGATCAAACTAAATAACAGTTGGTTCTAATTTGAAGAACTGTTACCTTAGCAATTCAGTTCATGATTTTAATGGAATCGGAATCAACGGTGATGACTGTACTATCTATATTTAGACTTTCTAAATTATAAAAATGTTTTCTAATATTCGATTCTCTTACAGAATCTCCCGTCTATTAGAATTTTGAATTAAAATTAATTAAATTAACTAAAATATTTTTTTGATTTTTAGATGTTTACTATTTTTAGTTTAACTCTTTTTGTTTTAAATTTAATTTCTGAATGTTTTCTACTAATATGAGTTTTAATTATTATAAAAAGAAAAAAGAATTTAAATCATAAAACACATTAACTTATTTTATTATTTTTCATCCCGACTTTTAACATAACAACCAGTTCTATAAACTCAAAGAACAAATCCTGATAATTATGCAAACTCATAATTAAACCTTTGAATTATGTGAATTTTGGAATAGTCCACAATCCTTTGAAATTTCCTTAAGAACCGGCTCATCTGAACCTTTTCTAATATACATAAATGGTTGGTCGATAAGACAATTTTAGGGTTTTAAAATTAGGAAGATGGCTAAAAAACCTTTTTTTACGGTTAATCAATAAGACAAATTGATAAGTTCAAGGCTTCAAGCTTATTTGAAAATTGTTGGAACAAATTTGAACTGATTAATCTGATTACATGGCACTAATTATACAATTTAATCTAATTTACAGGGCGCAGGACACTCTTATAAACCCCAATTAGTTCAACTCCAATTGAGAAAATAACCTCCTCAACCAATTTGTGTTTGCCTACAGCTATCCGATCGATCGATCGATTACAAGCAAACAAATAAACAGAGCAGATCCCATCCCTTTCCCGATCTGGGCGTTTTCTCTAACTCAAATCATTGAACCTTCAAACCTGCTACGCCGGCTGCAATGATCCTCTGCGCCTCTGCGAGGCGATCAGAGAGCGCTTTGATCCGGCGATTGTACACCCGTGCTTGAGCGATCGCCTCCGCCTCGAGCTCGCCGAGCTGCGCGCAGAGCCGCTCCTCCGCCTCCTCCACCGACTTTAGCATCCCCTTCGTTCTCTCAAGCTCCCGTCCCATCTCCTCCTCCCTCTCCCTTCTCTCCCTCACCTCTCTCTCCAGCTCCAGATTCCGCCACTTGAGCTCCTCCGCATCTGCAGCCGCACCCGTACGCCGGAGTCCTAATCCCGGCTTCCCTGTCAGATGATCGGAGATCGAAATTCCGATTGCGGGAGCCATCTCTCTCTCTCTCTCTCTCTCTCTCTCTCTCTCTCTCTCTCTCGCTGCCTCGGTTGCTTGCTGAATTGGGGATGCGGTTCTGAGGCATTTTATAGTTGGCGAGACGGAGGTAAATGCGTCTAGATTCAATGAACCGAACCACAGGACGGGTCGCCGGGTCGCCGGGTCGGTCTGGTCGGAAGTCGGGTCACGCGCGTTGCGGGAGCCCTGGAGCGTTCATACGGTGGACCCAGATTTCCGTGGAAGAAGAGGGTTAATATTGACCGTCTGATCGTTCAGTTGCGGTACTCCGTATAACGGAATGGTTCAGCAACGACTAATGCTTTAGGAACAGAGAAATATTAACAATGACAGGAAGCGTCTAGAATTTGGACTTCGGCCACCCAATTACATTATATCATATTTACAAATAATATTTTATGAATTTTTATTATATTATTATATATTATAATTTATAAAGGTACTTTCATTTGATGATTTTATTAATCAGGATTTAACTTTTAAGAATTTGTACTTATTTGAGTTATTTCCTATAACTTTTGAGACTTTATAAGCTATACATTTACGTATTAATATATTATTTATATGATATAATAGTAAATAGTATTTATTTTTTTAACATAGATTATTGATGATTTTTCCTAAAGTTTCCTCAGTCAAAATGGCAGGACTTCAACCAAATCGTTCAAGCAAATCTAGCCGACTGAGTGAATCTCGCGTGTGAGCTGCGCCCACTCAGAGGGATCAAAATCACCCTGAAATGGGGGATGAAACCAAGTACGCACGCACCGACACGCACAGGGGCAGCGCACGGCCCGCAAGCATAGCCGGCGCACGCGCCACAGGCCTTCGGCTCGCCGCCGCCGCCGCCTCTTCGACCGTCACTGTCGTCGGGCAACTTGCTCGGGCCACCCGGACCACCGCGGGGAGAGGGGCATGCTTGACATCTACAAAAAATTGATGATCCAGTTGGCCAGAACGGAGCAACGTCATTCGTCAAATCCAAATTCAGTTGGACACAATTACTACTGTGTCCCTTCAAGAAAGCTATAAAAAGACCCTCGGACCTTCATTTGAGGACAAGGAACCGGATTGACAAGAGAGACCTCTGAGATTTTCTGGCGAGGATGCAAAACTTAGATCGTTCCTTCGCTCCGAATTCACTCAGTTCGTTTTCAAGAAGCTCACATGATTTTTCACCATTTTCGGGTTTACCACGCCAAAACGTCTCGTGGGAACGCTTCAACAAGCTCTTGAGAAGGATAGGAAAACGATGTCATGAATACTTCAGCTATGTGGACTTATTTTGTCTCATTTCTTCGCATTCAAACCTTGTAAACACCGAGAGGTGGTTTGTCATCCTCTAAGGATGTCAACTCTTGTATTAACAAATGAACTATTGAATTTCGGCCCGACATAAATCCGATCACATGATTTTTCACCATTTTCGGGTTTACCACGCCAAAACGTCTCACTTGTCATTGTTGTTGGATCTATTTTAACTATTTGCGCACGCAACTCACTCTCGAACTAAGACGGTATAATTCCCTGAACCTGGAAAAAATGGAGCGAATTGCAATAACTATATTATTTGTCGTGCATAACAGTGTATCCCTTCAAGAAAGCTATAGAAAGACCCCCAAACCTTCATTTGAGGACAAAGAACCAGAGTGACAAGAGAAACCTCTGCTGTTTTTTGACGAAGACGTGAGACTTAGATCGTCCTTCGCTCTGAATTCACTCCGTTCACTTTCAAGTCCACTCGCTCTCAACGCTCGTGAGAACGCTTCAACAAGCGCATGAGAAGGATATGTGAATGTTGTCATGGATACTTCAACTATGTGGACTTTGTCATTTTCCCTCATTTCTTCGCATTCAAAACTTGTAAACATTGAAAGGTGATTTGTCATCCTCCGAGGATGTCAACTCTTGTATCAATAAATGAACTAGTGAATTTCGGCTCGACACAAATCCGACTACATGATTTTTCATCATTTCCGAGTTTTTCACGTCAAAACGTCTTGCTTGTCATTATTGTTGGATCTCTATTAACTATTTGCACACTCAACCCACTCTCGAACTAAAACAGTATAATTTCCTGAACCAGAAAAAAATAGAGCGAATTGCAGTAACTATATTATTTGTGATGCATAATAATGAATTTAAGAAGAAAAAAATGTGATGTTGATTTTCCCCGTGAAAATTCTTTCAATCTTTTTTTGGCGCTGATATTAGCACAATAGTTTTGGCTAGTCGCACGTACTTTCTCCTAATTTTTCGCGTCTTTTGGAAATACGTCTTGTGCATGCATTTTTAGGAAATGTGTTCAACATGAAAGTTGTAGATCTCGAAGAGATTTACAACTTTTGTTCAACTTTCTCCTAATTTTTCGCGTCTTTTGGAAATACGTCTTGTGCATGCATTTTTAGGAAATGTGTTCAACATGAAAGTTGTAGATCTCGAAGAGATTTACAACTTTTGTGTTGAACATTTTTTCCTAAAAATGCATGCACAAGGCGTATTTCTAAAAGACAAGAAACCTAGGCGTATTTCCAAGGTACGCCTTGTACATGCATTTTTAGGAAAATTGTTCAACGCGAAAGTTGTAGATCTCGTCGAGATCTACAACTTTCGTGTTAAACACTTTTCCTAAAAATGCATGTACAAAACTTATTTCTAAAAAGCGCGAAAAATTTAGGAAAAAGTGCGGTGCGACTAGCCAAAACTGCGGTGCTAATATCAGCGCCCTTTTTTCGAATTATTGCAAACTTATACAACTGTTCAGCGAAGCTAATAATCATAGGGTCCGCAATATGTGTGGTAGAACCAATTATAGAAATAAAAATAAATATTCCCAAACTACAAATAAAAAATATAGAGTTTTAAAGAAGATATTGTGTTGTATGAAATCAAAGTTAATAAATCTAAATTGCTAAGTCATGGATTAAAGTTTTCACCGGTGAATCAAATTAACCCTGTTTAGGGTATTAGGGTTTAGGATATTAGGGTTTAAGGTTTAGGATTTAGGGTTTAGGATTTAAAGTTTAGGATTCCATTCTTCCCCACATTATCTCTATCTCCTCATTTCAAGAATATCTATCTGCTTGTCTCGATATGATTCCTTGCTTAAAGGTGCTTTATGAAGCGAGCAATATAATGGTTATTTTTAGGTCCTTCCACTACAAGAAGATGATTAAAATGCTCCACACTCAAAAATTGATGAAAGAGACATTGGCTCCGTTTGGGGGGACTTATTTTCACCGGACAAGCGGTTACGACCGCATGAACCAGATCATAATTACACCCCGGTTCATGCGGTCGTAACCGCTTGACCGGTGAAAATAAGTCCCCTCAAACGGAGCCATTATCTTTCATGTATTCATCATTGTGTACGCTCTAGCTTCAAGGGATCTATTTATAAGACAATTAATTATAGGGGTAATGTAGAGCATCAATTATATATCAATTATATAAGAGGACTGAGGAGTGGAGTTATAATAAGTGTGAGTCTCTAGAGCAATGATTCCAAGTGTAGAGCCAAGTGGTTGTTACAAACTCTAGGAGGGAATCCTCTAATATTATTCGATTATATTTTGCAAGAGAGGCTCTATTGGAGCTCAAGATTCGAAAGTCGCTAGGCATATAAAGATCTCCTTTTAATTCAATTTCATTTGACCCTAATATTATAAATGCAGGTTGACACGATAGTGGTTATGACCGCAGCCAAGAAATCAGTTTTGAACACAAAAGTGGATGGAGTTCTCTAGGTGAGGTTGGATGTTGACAAATAAGGATTCATAACCACCACGTTCACGACCGCCAACGACGTCCGAAACGAACTCTAAATTGTATCAATATTCAATTTCTTGCATGTAGCATTTCATTTTTTTCCCCATATAGCTTTGTTGCACATGCAACCAAAAATAGGAACATAGTCTTTTACAGTTCAAAAATGCTGAATCACATCTCAAATATCGCTTGTCAAGACGTTCCTGAGATGTTCCCTCGCCATGGACATGACATTTAGTTCATGCTGCCATCCTCAAATTGAGAGTAAAGGAATAATTTCAAAAATGCATTGCTTTTATCAACTTATTCCCAAAGGTTGGGACTTTTTTTACGGCCCAACGGAATCTTTATGCTCAAAATATTGATTCTAATAGTCACCCATTTGGTACCTCCCAAGGGGCGGGAACAACCATTCTAATCCTTCTCGGGGGATTCCATCCTCAAATGCATAATTTATGAGTAAAGAAGCTAAAATGGCCCATTTTAGGCTCCGTTTGGCACATCATTATTGCTCCGGTAAGTTTGGACAAAAACACCACCGTCATAAAATGTACGTATGGCATAACAACGGTTGTAATCGCCACCAAGAAAAGAAATCTAGTTTTGAACATAGCAATGGATGAGATTCCTTAGATGGGGTCACACGTTCACGAACGACAGTTCATACCGGACCAAATATAGCCTACGTTGAGCCAACCTTTTTCTAGGGTATCCTACCCAAGTATTTATGTTCATACAGCATGGCTATCTTATTGTAAAGTCAGAAGATGGCTATATATAGGCGTACCTTCGACTTCGACCCTCCCCAATGAGTTTACATTTCATATCATGCATGTATAAAAAGAATCCCCTGAAGAAGGTATTTCAGTAAAAATCTCCAGCTTTGCTTTGATTTCAAGCATATTACATAATAAGATCCAAACACCCCTCAAAATGAGAGTGAAATAAGACCATGTCCAAGCACTCAATTCATGAAAATAATCATTTGGTTCAACCTGATCTGATGCAAAAAATTTATTTTAAAAAAAACTCGCTTAAGCTCATGGAATTAAAAATCATAGACATTAAAAATGGAACTAAAAAAAAAAAAAAAAAAAAATCATATACCTAACTTCCATCTCTGGAAAATCTTCCAAACCATTTGGGGATGCGCAGGAGCAGATTACGTGGCAAGCACATTTCAAATATTAAGCTAACCGCACCTTTTTCACTTGAGAAGAGTCTCCAACGTCTCGAAGAAGAGCGGAGCCACCTCGGGGCTCGGCATCTTCACCGCACAATTCACGCGTGCCGGGCACGCCGACTGACGCGGTGAGCTCGGTCAACAACGGCACGCCGCGGGGGTCTTTGGCCGACACAAACATGATCTCTTTGTTCGCGTTTCTATGCTTGGCCACGAAGAACAAGTTGGCTTCCGCCAAATGCTCGACCATCGCGTCCATGTTGTGGATTATGGTGCCAGGCAGATCTTTTGCGACTTCGTTGGAATCGGGAAGTGACTTCCATGTCTGCACAATGGGATGAACACAAAATGAAATTGTATTCCAATTGAACTACAATAATCTTATTAAAATAGTAAATGTTTAAGATGAAAGTTTTATTAGATGAATATGCTAGAAAATAGGTGAATGCTTTCTTTGCATTGTTCAGAAAAGAAAATTGTAAATATAAATGAGATATAGAATGCAAGAATGAATACATAATCCCTAGACTAGTGGAGTTATGTGGGTGTCACCTTCAATTGAACAAATTAACTGACCACTAAGGCTCCGTTTGGGGGACTTATTTTCACCGGTCAAGCGGTCACGATTAAAGTCCGGTTCATGCGGTCGTGACCGCTTGACCGGTGAAAATAAGTCCCCCAAACGAAGCCTAAGTATACAGAGCATGAGGGGGCGTGGAAGAGTTTTTCTCTCATGATTCGCCGTCATACTCAAATGACACAGTAGATCTTATGAGCCTCAAAGGGGTTGATGAGGGATCCTTCCATACATGAAATCAGTTAGATACAAGTCTATGTCCCTCACTATGGGCGTATCAGGGGATTGCCAGTTTCAATCAGAAACTCAAATCACAAAATGTGCTTAATAAATTACGAAATCATGAACCAAGAAGAACACGAATGTAAGGAGTCAGTAGAAAGTCAGAATGTATGTAATATATACACCTCACTGCCAGTAAGGTTTGGGTGAACCCCACATATAGCGGCCAACATCGGATTCTATGTGCATTTATAATCCTTCGTAGTTAAAATATGTCGTCTAACTTGGGTCGCTGACATACCCCTAATTTGGGGTGAAATTGGCCAAGAATTTGCTTTTGGTAGGGACTCGGAATATGCTATTAAGCTTTTAATTACATTTTAAAGAGCTTAAAAATTGTTGACAATGAAATTGTCTATATTTTCTGACCTGTTTATGAGATTATTATCGAACCAGAAGAATCACAGATACAAATTGGTCTGTTGCTTACCACACAGGTGATTGAATTCGTGCTGCGTCCTTGTCGTGTTCTAAGAAGATGGTAATAGAAAAGATAATATAAATCTAACGGTTAACGTATGATTTTGGTTTAGATTCATAATCAAAATGACAACTTTTTATCATGATGTTTCAAACAAAAGATGCTGCCCCAGGCTCAAGCCACTCAACTCTTGTGATGGACAAATTAGTTCTCTCAGTGAAATTTTGAAACTCAACACATCAAAGGAAAAAAACAATTTCCTCCTAGATTTCTTATCTAGCACTCAGAGGACAATATCTATGGTGTTCCCAGTTATCTACTCTTTTTAAATAGCAGATCTTCCAGCACACATTAAAGACAAATTACTTTGTTTGATCCTCCAACAAAGATCTTTACCATGTTTGCTCGTTTTCCAGAAAATCTATATTAGACGATATGGCCTGAATGAAGGTCCTCTTGCCAGTTTTCCGTTACATCCCAAATTTCTTTTTCTCACCATCCTTGAATGTAGGGAAGATTTTTATTACGACTTTCCTAAAGAAGCCTACATGGTTCTATGGTACTTCGTAAAAACCTGTCAATTTAGAATTATCTTTGATAAAAGGTGACTACTCCAGTATATTGCCTTAGTTGACATGCATCCATGTAAGCAGAAGCATAAACAACTCCTTAAATGGCTCAACTTATTTGGCCACACCAGCTTTTGGCGTGAAAAGTTAAGGCCCGAAGGAAATAATCTCAATGGCGTACAACATATTCATTTCAAATGCCAACGATCTTTGAGCATTACGGATGGTGATATCCCCGTTCACAAAAAATATTCTTGTGCTTTGCGTGAACAAGAATACAACAAACCAGTTCCAACGCTCGCTCACAAAGCACTCATATGTATCATTAATGTCGTGCCCATCACAGATGTCCCACTGGACCTACCAATAGCTTACTGGCGCAATCCCATGATCCTTCCACTCAAGTATATTGACGAGATCCAGCACTATCATTTCCAATTTAGTTTGTAGATGCTCAATCGGGATCACCCCGACTTCAGGCTCCACAAAAGAACCTCTCAACAACTATCCTCCAACAGCAGTGATAACGATGACGTAGAGCCATCACCTTTTTTCACCAGGGGGAAAAGATGAAAGAATATCTTCAAGTATGATGTGATATAAAGTTATGGCGTGTCGTAGAAGTCAAGAATGAATCTTATCGCTTAAGATAAGATATAAAGTATGATGTAATATAAAGTGTATGATGTGATATAAAGTGTATGATGTGATATAAAGTGTATGATGTGATATAAAATGTATGATGTGATATAAAATGTATGATGTGATATAAAATGTATGATGTGATATAAAATGTATGATGTGATATAAAATGTATGATGCGATATAAAATGTATGATGTGATATAAAGTTATTCTGGCGTGTCGTAGAAGTCAATAAAGGAATAACTTGTACTGTAAGAAAGGAATCTTATCTTATAAGATAAGATAGCGTGTGATGTAAGTTATCCCCTCGAGGGACAACTATAAATAAGGGTTCAGTGTAATGGGCTAAGGCATCTCAGTCTTAGCCAATATCTCTAAGCAATAAAGTTTAGAGTGTTCTTTGAGTGATATCTTCTTGTGTTCTTATTCTCTTGTTCTCTTGTTAATCTCGTATCCCTCCTGTGTGGTTGTACCTCTCTCCGTGAACTGCAATCTCTGCTAACATGAGATATGTTTTGGATTCATGATCAAAATGACATCATTTTATCAGGATGTTTCCACTTATGTACTCATCACCTATGCTCATCTGACAAATCCCCTAAAACATCCTCAAAGATATGCATGAACTCGTTCAGTCACCTCCATCCCCTTGGCGCATCCTTCCAACTCTTCAATAGAAAGTTCTTTTTGGGTCAGGGTCAAACGATACAGGACATCAGAAGAACAATCAATATCTTAGTTCTTTAGCATTTTAATTCAGTCTTTTTTTTGTAAATTTATTACTTACTGAGGATAACTATTAGTAAACTTCTTTATTTGCATTTAAATTACGAGATAATTACTCTCTCTAAATGCTATCTCGCAATAGGATGGGCATAAAATTTGTGTCAAACTAAAACGTTTCTACTAAGTAAACTAAAAAATCCAAGTAATAAGAAATCATGATAGATCTATATTTTACCTCAAGAAAGTTCGCCCGCTCCAGTCTACCATCCTCGGAGAATATTATATGCAAGGAGAGTTTATCATTGAAATACCAGACCGGCTGCTGATTGTTTTTCACTGCAACCTGTAGAAGTGTGTTCGGTTGCCCAGGAGAGATATTTTGGAACACGACCATGGGTAAAAGGGTCCAAGCTGAAGCTCCTGGTCGCCGATTACTGGCTTCTCAGCCAGAACACCTTCAGCAGCCTGGAACCCACGAAAGATTAGTCGCAAGATTATGGCCTTTTAGTATATTGCAAACATTTTATACCTCGGGATTAGCAGAATGAAGACACCAGTAGTATATGAGAGAAATCAGGATTATCGGTCTCCACGGTAGCATTATTAAGAACAACTTGCAGCGCAACAAAAAAATAATGAGAGAAAAACACACCCCAAAAGTGGCCTCTAACCTTCATGTTTATTGCTAAAGATACATGATATAAAATCATAATCATATCATTATGATAATGTAATGGACATAAGATAGTCGCTCTATTAAGCTATAAATTATGCATGTCATATCATGTTTTTATTTAATTTGTATCGCATCTTTATTTAACGTCGTGTCTTTATTTATATGTATCGAGTTTAGCATGAGTTCTTAAAATTATGATAAGTCTTTATGAGAGTATTGGTTGTGAAGAGTTATGAGTGATTGTGATGGTGTTAGTTGTTAAGAGTTATTAGTTGTCATTACCATCATATAAGCCTATTTAAAGACATGAGATATATTGAATGAGGGAATCCGAAAATTAAGTTTATTTCTCGTCTATTATGAGATTGTGGTAGCCCTCTCCTAAGCACACCCCACTTAGAAAGTCATGGTTCTAGCTTCAAAGTATCCCCACATCTTCACCTCCGACCAATCCTCCGATGATTATCGGCATTCTATAGCAAGCTTGTAACAACATGGTATTAGAGCAGACTCCTCCACACTTTGCTGCAACCAAAAGCTTTGTCCCTTCCCCCTTTGCTATTTTCACAGGACGACCACCACTAGCATCGATTAATCCTGCTGACAAGCCTTAATCTCTGGACCGGTGTTGTCGACGTCGTCATTCCAGTTTCTATCCTTCTGATAAGATTCGGTTGGACACATCCTCCTTTTGATCAAAGAAGCCAATGATGATGTTGTAGTTTCCTCATCAAGTCCCAACTAATTCCCAGAATCTCTACAAACTTGTGTCGCGGACCTCGCGGTAGGTCTCAACGCCTCAGCATCGTCGCCTTATGCCCTTGCTGCAAACGTGCGTCGCATTTCCTGTTGATCCCTTCCAACGACCACAACATCAATCGCTGCATCTTTTTGACAATGTGCATCGATGATTCGTCGAGCCTTGAGAGCCAGCACCAAGCATTCCTAAGCCATCTTCTTCCTGGCAGAAAAACACTTATAGTCTCAATCTTCAGCTGTATCAAGCCACACACCTTCCCTCGTCGAAGACAACACTCACGATGATATCATGAGGTGGGACAATAAATTTTCGAGACCATGAGAAAAAGGAAAGAGAGGACAACCATGGAAGTCGCTCACAAAACGACACTGACAATTTACACTACCATTCTTGCCAAATTCAAGGACCAAAAGTACACAACTTATCATCAAACAATCGACAATCCAAAATTGACCAGGTATCACGGCAGGCAGAACAATCACCCAATAATCGTCACATATTGACGTCTCATTCAGAAGGACACCCTTAGTTATGCATCGATCGTGCAAAGATCGGCGTGACACTCCTCGTGCACGCACAAAATTCGATATGATTCTGAGTAATCGTCGAGCATCCGTGGATTATTCTCCACCTTTCAACCTGTATAGCGACGACATCTTATCTACACTACAATGCTAAGCAACATTGTTTTGGCGAGAGTTGAGGAACCGGATGGTAAGTCACAAACTCATGCCCAAAGTCCTTATCATTGTTCCGAGCTTGAGGAAAACCTCAGAAAAAGGAGGTATGGTATGCTATGGGCGTACAATAGTCTCCATATTATGTCATAAATTATGTGAATGTGTATCTTTATTTAATGTGTATCACATCAAAAATGGATCTAGTGGTACTGCCTTTGAATTCGCTCCTTGAGTGAATACTGGATCTGTATTTGGAATAGTTGTGCTCTTCTTTCTTCTTGCGTTGTAATTACGCAAAATTTCATCTCTTGCAAGTTGCGCAAAAGTTTCTTGTTATATTGCGGAATCACTGATAATGCAGTTATATTCTTCCTGCTCAAAGCATCTGCTATCACATTCGCTTTGTCTAGATGGTATTGGATGTTCAAATCATAGTCTTTAATGAATTCCAGCCAACGTCTTTGTCGTAAATTAATCTCCTTCTGGTCAAAAATATATTTAAGAGTTTAATGATCGGTAAAGATTTCACACCGCACACCATATAAATAGTGTCGCCAAATTTTTAGCCAAACACAATCGCCGCTAATTTCAAATCATGCGTCAGGTAATTTTTTGCTGCATCCTTTAATTGCCTTGAAGCAAAGACAATTACCTTTACACGTTGCATTAACACGCAACCTAATCTCTTATAGGACGCATCACTATAAATCTGAAAATCATCTGATCCTTCAGGCATCACCAACAGTGGAGCAGTTGTTAATCTTTCTTTTAGTGCTTCAAATGTTTGATGGCAATCTTCTTCCCAATTGAACGACACATTCTTTCGAGTTAATTGTGTCAGGGGGAGCGCTATTTTCGAAAAATCCTTAACGAATTTTCTATAATAACCAGCTAAGCCCAAGAAACTTCGCACTTCAGTTACCGATTTCGGTTGAGTCCAGTTTACAATTGGCTCAATTTTTGTTGGATCAACTGATAAGCCTTCTGCATTAATTACGTGGCCCAAAAATGCCACTTCTTTCACCAAAACTCACACTTTGAAAATTTGGCATAATTGCTGCTTTCTCAGAGTCTGTAATGTTAGACGCAAGTGTTGGGCATGCTCTTCTTCTGACTTTGAATAAATCAAAATATCGCTGATGAAGACGATCACGAATTGATCGAGAAATGCTTTGAAGACTCGATTCATCAAATCCATAAAAGCTGCAGGAGCATTCGTTAAACCAAACGACATTACAATGAATTCAAAATGACCATACCTGGTGCTAAACGCTGTTTTGAAAATATCCTCATCTTTAATTCTCAGCTGGTGACAACCTGATCGAAGATCAATTTAAGAGAATACGTGTGCACCTACCAGTTGATCGAATAGATCATCAATACGAGGCAAAAAATGTTTATTTTTAACCGCCAGCTTATTCAATTCGCGATAATCGACGCAGAGACGGAGGGATCCATCTATTTTTTTTAACAAATAAAACTGGAGCTCCCTAGGGTGAAGTACTCGGCCAGATAAAATTCTTATCTACCAGTTCTTGCAAATGCACTTTGAGTTCTGTCAATTTCTTAGGCGTCATTCGATACGGTGTCTTAGCTCCTTCTGTCAATTTAATTTCAAATTCAATTTCTCTGGCTGGAGGCACACTAGACAATTCTTCTGGAAATACATCCAAATATTCCCGCACTACGGGCACAACCGTAATTTCTTTCTTCTCTTTTTTTTATTCTTTAATCATTACCAAAATCGCCTCACAGCCTTTTCGTACTTTCTTCCACGCTTTTATAGCTGAAATCATGATTTTTGCGACTCCGCCCAGATCTTTATACACAATTACACTTCCATCTGGGCACTTGAATGTAACCTCTTTTGTCTTACAGTTGATTACTGCTTCTCGATTCAAAAGTCAGTCCATACCGAGGATAAAAAGATATTCAACCAACGGTAGAACGACAACATCCGCTTCAATTTGCTTATCGTTAAAGGACAATGAGACTACAACTCGCTTTTGCGTCATCAGAACGGTATTATTCAGCATCAGCACATTTAAAGGTTTTGCAATTTGGTATTGTTGTGAACGAATTGTATCAATAACATATGTCAAAATAAAGGAATGACTGGCACCGGTATCAAAAAGAAATTTAAGTAATTGATCATGCACCTGTAGCATACCTATCACTACAGTCTCATCTGTTTTGGCCTCTTGCTGCCCAAGGTTGAAAGCTCGGGGTTGGACCAGTCTTTCATCTCTGTCCCCTTCAGCGGGTGCAGATGCAATCGATTCCCCTTCCCTGGAAGTCCCTATATGATAAATCTTCTGTATAGGTAAGGCTGGAGCTCCCCTCGAACTTTCATCCCTATGCAGGTTCGGACAATCTTTGCGTCGATGCGATGACTGGCGACAGTAAAAGCAGACATCGGTCAAGCATTCCCATTTATGCATCCTGCCACATTTGGCGCACTTTGTCAACGTCGACTAGGAAACTTGAGTGCTAACTGTAGACGCGGATCGTTGCTGCTTCTTTTTCTTCCACGGGGCGTTACCTGATTGACCAGATTTGTCCTGACTGACACCTTTAAATCTTTTCTTCATCTCTAATCTTCTCTGCCTTGACTCACTATCCAGCTCGACCAATCGAGATTTCTCCACTAAAAGTGCATAATCTGTAATATCAAACGGAATCACAGAGGCCCGGATGTCATCCCGAAAACCCTCCTGAAAACGCAGACATCGAGCTTCCTCAGTTGCCACTGCCGACTCTGCATAATAGGCTAAGCTGGAGAATTCTGCCTCGTACTGGAGGACGGAGTGGTTTTTCCTTGCACCAAATGCAAAAAAAAAATCCTGGAGTTGCCTCTTCTCGGTTCTCGGCACAAACCACTTCGTAAATTCATGGATAAACTCTGTCCAAGTGACAGTCATCAAGCCTCTGGCAACAAACTTTCCTTTCATTAAATTAACCCACCAACACTCTGCTTCTCCCTCTAGCAAGAAGATAACCAACTCCAATTTTCGCTCTGCTGGACACCACATTACCTTGAATATCGTCTCAATCCGCAGAATCCAGTCCTCTGTTTCAATCGGAGAAAGACCACCACGAAAGGTTAGCGGCTTTAATTCCAGAAACTGCTTCATATCAACATCAAACAGACGAGGTTGTTGTGGTTCTACCGGTGCTGGAGGAGGCATAACTGGTAGTACTGCAGGAGGAGTGTCCCGGACCAGCCTAATAGCTTCAGCGATGGCTTGGGAAATGTCTGAAATTTGCAATGGGGCAGATTGATGCCCAATATCACTTTCTTCCAACATAGCTTCCCTAGTACCTTCAAGATCGTCTCGAGCCTCTCGCAGTCTGCGGCTCGAGTATACTTTAAGGGGCTCCTAGAATAAGACAAGAGGGATTTAAGTATATTACTGTCACAGTTATTTATGTTCTCCATTCGGTACCCTTTGTGTCACACGTATTGCGAAAAACCTGCCTCTGATACCACTTAATTCTAGCAGATATAAAAAGTAAAACACGAGAGTGGTGCCAGGAGAACTATAAGTAACTTTTTATTTCATCCAGGTAATATACATCATGTATGCTATAAGACACGAAAAAACAAATACTATACAAATAGTATATCAAAAACACTAGCTAACCCGTGGACGAACCACATCTTCTCTCTGACTTTGATCGGTCTTCGCTGGTATCCTCCTAGCGACCCCTGGTATGCTGACCGCCTGATCCTAAAAAGAAAATTCGAAAACCAATTAGTTTAAAAAAAACTAAGTGAGTTTCTTACCTTTTAAACTGCACTGAAATCAGACAAAAAAGTCAGCAGTAATAAACAGTTATTCAATTCTATATCATAACAGAACTATATCTAATCAAGAAATACAAGGTGAAACAGAAATATCTTTTCTTATTCTTTTCATTCTTAATCACTTTTATAATCAATTCAGTTCGGAGTTCATATCAATTGTTGATTCGAAATGCTGACGCCTATCTTATTTTCTTCAAATCTGGACCCATCGGCCCATCACATCAATGTCCGCTTTAGGGCGCTCACACGCGCAATAGGCTTCCACACCTCCTAAATTGGACAAGTCTATATCAAATTGTGTACGAGTTCGACCCCTCCTACGAGGTGTGAGAGTTCCACCCCCCTCACGAGATGTAAGAGACTGCGGTTTTACCCCCCCCCCCCCCCCCCCACATGGCTGACCTTTAGCATTTTGATGAGTCAACGCGTAGTCGATTCCATGTTCTTTTCATATTCAATTCGTATGCATTTTCAAAAATAGGAATTAATTATATTACTTTTCTCTCAGAGTTTCTATTGTTTGCTAATAGCTTTTAGCGAGTTCATCTTTTTCATATTTGTTTCATATGGGGCAATATCATTCAAATAAATAGCTCGGAGTAAAACATATAAAATCAAATATTCATAATCAACGTAGTAAAGACTCACCCCAAGTTTTCCTTTGCCCTTGTCCCTCGTAGGATTCTCGTCGCGTCTATCGCCGGACGTCATCCTGTGCAGTATCAAGAAATCATTTACTTTATGGTTGCGCCAAAAATAAACACGAATGGACTTCTAAGACGGTCATAACTTCGACCTCTAGAAGTTGCCTAGGGAAAGACTAGCTTCAGTGACTAAAAAAAAAGCAAACTCAAATCGGAATTCAGCCGCTAAAGACTTCAAGAAGGGCCACTCAACACTTTTGATTTCAGCCACACAACGCTTCATTCAAAAGCTAAGTAGGTGACCAACAGAAGCCAACATGTGGGCATCCAAAAAGATACATCAAAGGATAATGAAAGACAGTCCATAATAACTATTAAAAACAGCCCAGCATCAATAGAAATGGCTGCTAACTATTGCTCCAAGGGCTGCCACTAGCAGCACTAAGCCCATGGCAAAAACCCCACCAAAACAGCCAGCCAGCATCAGTAAAAACAGCCAACAAAAGGGTACTCAATCCTTGTTTCTCCATCAAGAATTTGTCCACAACCAACCCACAAAAACAACACAGTAGCCGGCCAAGGAAAAACAAGAAGAGATCCTCCAATAGTCTATGGAGACTCAATCTGTATTATTAATTTCAACACCAATCAGCCCAAAATAATGAAACCCTAACCAGATAACATAGCAAACCCCCAAATCGAAAAGCCCTAACTTATCCCTTCCAATTTTGCAACCTAGAAATTCATATATTCATAACCATAAGAAATAGGGAAGGGAGAAGGAAGCTCACAGTAGAGGTGCAGCCCCAAGATTGTCGGCCAACAAAATAAGTTCAGCCACTTAAAGCAACGGCTGTCCAGGAGATCAGCGACAACAACAATTAAGTAGCAGCAGCACCAAACCCATATATATATATATATATATATATATATATATATATATATATATATATATATATATATATATATATATATATATATATATATATATATATATATATATATATATATACGAGCATCTTCGCACGGGCTACGCCCGTGCTCGATGCTCTCGGGCGGGCTTCGGACGAATCCAGACGGGCAACTTGCAGACGCCTGTGTTCGATGCGTCTGCAAGTTGCGCCTGCATCAAGGCGGATTATGTCTGCAACATATACATATGAGTATTCAAAATGATCGTTAAAATATATATATTATATTTATATTGTAAAAAAAATATTATTTAACGTAAAAATATTATTTTCGCTCTCTCTTTCTCTTCCTATCCCTCCCTCTCTCTCTCTCCCTCACACTCTCCTCTCCTCTCCTCTCTCTTTCTTTCTCTCTCTCCCTCCTTTCTCTCCCAACTCTCTCCCCCATCTCATGCTCTCTCACATGATCCAATGGCTCTTGTTTGATTTATGGTGTGCCTCCAAATACCTATATTGCTTTATATAATATGATATATATATATATATATATACGAGCATCTTCGCACGGGCTACGCCCGTGCTCGATGCTCTCGGGCGGCCTTCGGCCGCATCCAGGCGGGCTTCGCCCGTGCTAGATGGGCCGCTGCGGGCTGCGCCCGCCAATGAGCGGGTTGCGCACACATCCAAATTTTTTTTTTCAAAACATATACATATGAGTACTTAAAATGACCGCAAAAAAATATGAAGTACTATTCCCATTTTTATTTTATAAAATTTTGCAAAATTTATTCTATAAAAATTAATTAATCTCTCCCCCTCTATCTCTCTCTCCTTCTCTCTCCCACACCCTCTCTTTCCCTCTCCCTCCACTCTCTCTCATAAATATCCCCCCTCTCATACTCTCTCTCATGATCCAATGGTCAATATTCAATCCATGGTGTGCCCCCAAATATCTATATTCCCTTATATATAAAAGATATATATATATATATATACGAGTGACAGGCACGGGCCTCCGGCCCGATGGCCACGCGCCACAGTACCCGGCCGGCCGGCCGGCGACGGCGGGCTTCGGCCGCCCCCGGCGGGCTTCGCCCGCCCCCCGCTGTTTGTCCGCTTATTAATAATTATAATATTATAATAGTATTTATAAAGGCGGGTGAATAGTGGCGGGAACACTGTTCACCCGCATATTAATAATTATAATAGTAAGTAATAGTAAGTAGGTGAACAGTCCGAAATTATAGCAGGTGAACAATCCGAAATTAGTAATAGTAAGTAATAGTAATTATAATATTCGGTGGGCTTAGGTTATAGTAGGTGAAAAGTCCGAAATTAGTAATTAATAAAAAAAGGAATAGTAATTATAGCAAGCCCGCCTTCTTTTTTAGTCCCACATTGCCGAGCAAGATTAAAATTTGCTATTTAAATAGTTTTGTCCGGGACTACTGCTAGAAATCAGCTGTGCTGGTGGGCTGGGCTTAGGTTGTTATAATATACAGGGTGGTGGGCTTAGGTTGTTTTAATATACAGGGCGGTGGGCTTAGGTTGTTTTAATATACAGGGCAGGCTGATAGCAGGCTTTTAACTGTTGGGTATTCTGCTAACCCAATTTTGAGGTTTTATTTAGGTAGCTTTAAGATGCCTTTAGTAGGTTTAGGAGCCCTACAAAAAAGTGGAGAGAAAGGGTGCGTTTGATCGGACGGTTGCTGATAATTACATTCAGATCGGACGGCTGGAATCAATCCAATGAATTTAAAATTCATGCATTTGATATTTCTATTATAGTGGTAGAGATATATATATATATAGGTTTAATGTATATCCGCGTTAAGTGGATATACTTATATACGTGTCTTTTGAAACTGCGTCTTCTACGGGCATTTTTAGAAAAACTAAGGGTCCAAAACATCCTCAAGCAAGATAAACCCATTAGGCATAGATCCAACCCGGCCAACACACATGAGATTAAGCACCACACAAACTTCATATGCAAATTAATTGAAATGACGAAATTGAAAAGAAATCGAAACGATCGTCGCAAAATCAATTGAAAAGCTCGAACATTGAAAATAAACCTACGACGTCAAATCGGCGCTGAAATTATTTTCATCATCGGAGAATTCTTTCCGTTATTAAAATCCAATTCTTTATTTATTATACAAATTGAGTTCGCGTCTTACAAGGTGTTCTATGGCTCCAAGACTGAAACTGAAGAATGCAGCCTGGTGTTTGACAACAATGAAACTTCAGCTTCCTTGATTGTCGGTGTGGGAGAGGGCTGTTTCGGTGCCGGCGGACAAAAACTGGCGGGGAGGAACTCTCGACGAGAAAATGACGCTCTGAACCAGAAGCAAAGTTGGTCTGTTATTGATCATCAGTGACGTTCTTGATGGCGGAAGGCGTTCTTGAGGTGGCCGGAGAGTCGAGAGCGTTGATGGCTATTCTGGCGAGATGACAGTGGTTGGAGGGGAGGGAAGGCTCTCAAGGAATTCTGGATTTCTGATGCAACCCGCGTCGTCTCGTTTTATTATTTTTATCGCACGTGTCTTTTATTATTGTAGCGCACGTTTTTACGCACTTTTGGATTATTGTGTAGCGTCAAGTTGTACCGCGCACGTTATTTGCGCTTTTGATGTAATTGTGTATCGTGCACGCTTTCGCGCAAAATTTGTTTGGCTCGTTGGTGTGACCGGCCAACGAGACTCTAAATGCATAAGTCCGGTATTTAGGAAATAGGTTAGCTTAGGGCAAGCTTTAAATTAATTAACTATTTTAATTTAAACATTTATAAGTTATGAAATCTGCCACTTGAGATGTCCTCCTTGATTATCTGCCTATAGTCGGCCCCTCATTGAAATTCTCTATCACAACTCACATTGCCTTTAAAATCTACCAATATTAAAATACCTGTCAATAGTAATAGTTGCCCTAACCAAATAATACTTAAGCCTCCCAAATCCCCTGTTTACGGCAGCCTGGACAAGCCTTCGAAAATGAGAATATCTCTCTGTTTTCGGAAGGCAGTGTCGGCCCTCTCCTTCTTCCGACAAAATCGATCGGAGTCGTTCCTTCCTGGGACCTTCTTCCCAGGCGAGGACACCTCCAGTGTTCACTCCCTCCGACATAGACACCACCAGAGGCCGTTGTAGCGATCTTCCGGCTTCTCCTCCCTGCTCGACGACGACACCGACAGACCCGCGCATTCCAGCTTTCTTCTCCATTGACGAAGTTCCAGGGAAGCCCACTTCAGCCACTGACGACCTCGCCTGAGCATACCTAGGCTCCGGCAAACCCCTCCTGCTCCGTCCTTTACCAGATCCAGTGAGCCCCAGTGCTCTCCTCCCCTCTCTGTCGTTGGACGCCGCCACTCCAACCCTCGCCACCGTCAGACCTCTCTATTTCCGGATTCCTTCATACAAGCTGATCCAGAGCCAGCCTTCTGTGAAGTCTCGAGCACCGACAGCCTTCCTCTTCACCTTCCAGGAGTCCCGCCAGCCGCTGCCAATCCTACCGAGGGTATACCTCTTGATCTCTTCGCTCAACCACTAGTTATTTTGTGTTTATGTTATTTAAATGAATAGTAATTATGATGAGCTTGCCATAACTAATCATATCTCCTGATTACCGTTTATTTTGTTACACGTGCATGCCACCTATAAATTTCTGTGCTTGTGGAATTTAGTATTCACGACGTTATCTTGTGCGTGTGGTAGTCTTATGTTCGTGTGCGACGCTTAGGGTCGTTTATTTCGTTAGAGAATAGCCCGCGAATACCCTCGTGCCACGATTATTTTAAATAGGTCGCATTTTATTTTATTTCAAAACTACACCCCCACCTTGGGTCACATCAATTTCGCAGAAAACTTTTAGAGCTGAGCCTACAAATCGCTGCAGCGTTAACTTCAAAATCAAGATGGAGATGACTGAACTGGTGAGGCGGATCTGTACACGAAGATGACGGGATAAACACTCGACGATATTAGTTTCCGGCGAGTTCGCCAATTCAACTCTCAGTGATATTAGTTTCCATGATAATCAGTGATATTAGTTTCCAGCGAGTTCTCAAGACCAAGATGGAGATAATCGAACGGCACTCCGCCGCTCTTGTTAGTTTTCGGTGAATTCACCGATTCAGTTCTTGAAGAACGGACAGATCAATTCGAAGACAAAGGGTTGCTTGCTTATCAGAGGTGCTGCCAGTGAAGCAGATATTGAGTGGAAAATCGCCCTTCCAGAACTAATGCGTCGTTCTTGAACAAGAATCCTCCAATCAACCCTTCCACAACTCCGGCGAAGTAACAGAGGTTGGAGTACAGGAGCTCGCGGGAAGGAAGTTTCTCTCAACGAGAGCATCAATATAACGGTCTCGACCATTACAAGATCCCCGGCGTTGGAAGGGGAGAAGGCAGGGCCTTGGAAGATCTAATCAGCTATAACTACTCATATTCTAAGCTACAAAAAGAAACCAAAAACATTCTTTTATTCGTATCTACACTGTTAGTCATACAGTAGCCATTCTAGGCTTGCCAGTTGCCACATGGAGGCTACACAGTCTAGGCCGTTACATGCCCCCAATCTAAATATCCCTTAAATTTCAGACGTTGGGGTGCAAAGTGTCCAAAATCTGTAATTAGGAGGTACGAAATATCGATTTTAAAAATTCAGTCTCAAATTAGAGTAATTGGGGATGTAATGTGCCAAAAGGCCGGCTGAACATACACGATGGACTTCTTTTTCGATGAGAGAGGTTATTCAATTTGATTCTATTTGAGAAAAACCTAGAACACACACTCACAAAGGAGATCGAAACTACAAATCAGAGGAAATCCAAACTACAAAACATAAAAATGAATCAGAAATACGAAAACAAAATCGAAATCTTACCAGCGAACCAGCCGAAGAGGGAGGAACCCTCGCCTCGCCTAAATGGCGCGATGGAGACTCTCTGGAATGTAGGAGCTTGCTGGACGCAGGAGAGCGGGGTTCCCCGGGACGGGAGGGATCCGGCGAGGGAATAAACGCGAGGAAGAAGAGGGAGGAAACCCTAGCGTAAACGGCGCGATGGATTTCAGACCCCGGCGAAACCCCCTCGCCGGCGTAAATGACGCCTTCAAATAAATCCGGTGTCATTTGATAATTGTGACAATTGAGGGGGGGCAAAAAAGAGAAATGCAAGAAATCCGTTAAATTGGAAAACTCATTAATTGACAACATTTATCAGGCGATTAATAGCTGAGTTAACTCAGCTGATCACTCCCTCTAATTAAGCCCGCGGCTCATCTCCTGCAACTGATAATTAAAAACCCTTCCGAATTCCAAATTTAACACCTCTCTCTCTCCCTCATCTCCATTGCTCTCTCCATCTCCTCACCCCCTCCAATCCTTCTTTGACGCCATTAACGCCGGCGAGTTTTCTCATGGAAAAAAGCTCTCCTTCCATGACCAAGACAGAAACAGAGCACGAGTTTGATAGTGAATTCTATGATGGAATTCTCATAAACAATGGGGAGGAATCGTTCATAAATAATATTTCAGAAAAGAGAAGCAAGAGCAAAGGCTCATGGGCTACTTCAGCTTTGGCTATCCGCAGTTCCGTTAGAGGCCAGTGGACTGTAGAGGAAGACAGGTACATAAAAATTTAACATACAATATTATTTGCTGAATATATAATTCTTATATTAGTGAAAAAAAATTGTAAGAAAAAGGTTTTAAAGACTTAATATTTCTATATATAATTCTTATTTTCTTGTGATTTATTATATTTTATGTGATTTGGAACCGGATGTGCAGCTTGTTGGTGAAATTAGTGAAAGAGTATGGAGTGAGGAAGTGGTCGCAGATTGCAAAGAAGCTGGTAGGCAGGATTGGGAAGCAGTGTCGAGAAAGATGGCATAATCACTTGAGGCCTGGCATCAAGGTGAAATATATTTATTAAAATTTAATATTTAGTAATAAAAATTAATTTAATTTCTAGTAATATTTGGCTTAAAAAATACCAGAGTAGTTATCAAATTTAGTGTAAAATGTTAGACTATTATGGCCAAGCATCGATCGACAGCATATAAAGGTAAGAAAATAGTTGAGATGTATAAATAATTAATAATTCATTATTAATGAATTGTATATATGTATATATATTCAAATGGAGCATCTGCATTATTTCAAAGAATGAAGCAACACGTATTTTAAAAAAATATGTAGAAGTAGTTTTATGAGAGTTATTTTAAGCCCTCTAATTCACCAATAAATTGATTCAAATATATATAAATTTATATTGTAAATCAGTATTAACAAGTTTGATCTTGGATGCATCATTCAATTACTTGGTGAGGAATTAACCATTCCCACAAAATATGTGAATTCTCTCTCTCTCTCTCCATATAAATTAAGGCTCCATTTGGCATGAAGTTTTTGCTCCGGTGAGTTTAGGTAAAGATGTCAACGCCATAGAATGTATGCTTAGCATGGCAATGTTTTGACGGCCTCCAAGAAAATAAGTTAGTTTTGAAAATAAGGTTAAAATAAGTTGGTTTTGAAAATAAAATTTGGGAATGAAGTTCCTTATGTGAGGTCGGGCATTCACCAACGATGGTTCATAACCACTGTGGTCATGACCGCTACCGCCGTGCCAAACAGAGCTTAAATATATAAATGATCTCTCTCTCTCTCTTCGTGACCACCGTGATCATGACCGCTGCCGTCGTGCCTAAAATATAACTTAGGCAATACAAAAAGGAACATAAATGAAGGGGGGGGGGGGGGGGGGGGGGGGGGGGGGGGAATACACTTAAATGAGCTTCACTTTTAAAAAAACAAAATTTTGAGTCAAAATTTAATTTGCCCTAAGAAACTAATAATTAAGTGGTAGAATTTAAGAACAAATAATATTTGCCAATCAATATTTTTCTTATTATATATAGGGTTTATTTATCGTAACCTCCCCTTAAAATTTGCGTAAATATAACTAACACTTCTCTAAGTTTCAAAATTATAATTATCCATTTCAATGATTACATTTCATAATATTCATGCACAAAACTATCGCCCCTCAAGATTTATTCCAAAAGAATACTTTTGTGCATCAATGTTGCCAGAAGTAAACATTGAGGGGTGTTTTTTTGTAATTTCACAAGTTAGAAGGGCACAAGCTATAATTTAAATAACCCCATATATACTTATATATAATATATATAATTAATTTAAATAACCCCATATATACATATATATAATATATATAATTAATTTAAATAACCCCATATAATTATATATATTATATATATACACACACACGGGCCCCTCCCCAGAAGTAAACATTGAGAGGTGTTTTTTTGTAATTTCACAAGTTAGAAGGGCACAAGCTATAATTTAAATAACCCCATATATACATATATATAATATATATAATTAATTTAAATAACCCCATATAATTATATATTATATATATACACACACACGGGGCGCTCCCCCGTGCTCCGCGCGATAATACCCAGTCTGTGGTGGGCGAGCCTGTCTCTCCCGACGATTCTTAATATTTTTCTTATCATGCAATTTTCTTAATATAATTTTTTATCATTACATATTATTTATATTTTAAAATTATTACTTTTTTATATTTAAAAAATTAAAAATAAAAACAAAAAAATTTAAATATTTATAAAAATGGACTTGCTTCTTTGTATATCTTTATCATATATAAAGATATATGGTATGGTTTTTTAAACCATGCTTTTAAAAGCCATTTGGGTAATCTCAGCCGTCGGATCATGGATGCGAAATTCAGTGGCCGTCCGATCAAATCAACTCTCTTTCCAGCTTTTTTTGTAGGGCTCCTAAACCTATTGTAAGACAGCCCTAAACCTATGTTAAATATTTTAAAAATTAGTTCTAAATTCATCACAGTAGGATGGCTAGCCCGCCCAGCCCGTCCGCCAAACTGAGTTCCGCAAGCCCGCACGCAAACTTGTCAGCCTGACAAATACACCGGCCCGCCAGTTTCAAACCCACCATCAAGCCTTTTACGGCGCAATCCCTTATATACCCGAAAAGCCAAGAAAAAATGGCGGTGTGGGACTAAATCCCGTCTGGGATTTACTCCCAGGCGGGATTTAATCCCGCCTGCTTAGGCGGGATTTAATCCCGCCTAAGCAGGTTTGCATTTTTACATTTATTATTATAAATTTAAATATTATTTAAATATTATAATATATAATATTTTATATATTATTTAAATAGTATAAATATTTAAATATTATTTAAATAGTATATTTTTTAAAATATAATTAAAGTTTATATTATATAAAACTTTGGGCGAAGCCCGCGGGGGGCGGGCGAAGGGGCGGCCACAGCAACGTGCGGGCGAAGCCCGCCGTCGCGGGCTGGGTACTGTGACGCGTGGGGCGGGCGAAGCCCGCCGTCGCGGGCCGGGTACTGTGGCGCGTGGCCATTGGGCCGGAGGCCCGTGTCTGTCACTCGTATATATATATATATATATATATATATATATAGATAATGTTAATACAAAAATGTTTAATATTCCCATTCAAATATCAAAAGAACCATACATGCAACTTTATCATATAAACAATATTAATTAATATGCATGAGATTTACGAAATTATTAACAGAAGGAAACATGGAGCGAGGATGAAGAGAAATTACTCATCGAAGCTCACAAGGAGCTGGGCAACCGATGGGCAGAAATAGCAAAGAAAATCCCCGGCCGATCCGAAAACTCCATTAAAAATCACTGGAACGCCACCAAGAGAAGGCTGATCAGCTCAAAGAGAAAGAGCCGCTGCAGCAGCAGGAAGACCGCCTCAAAATCCAAGCACCCCTCCAGCTTCCTCCAGCAATACATATTTCTTCAAATCGCCGATCATCATCAAATCCTCGCCGAGTACAACCCATCGCCCTCTCCATCTTTAAACACTAAACAGCAAGTGATCGCCGCCACGGCAATTAGCGCCACCCAATTGCAAGCCGCGGAATCTTCATCGTATTTCTGCGGAGATTCCAGCTTCATGGAAGCAGAGTTTGATTTCCTTTCAGCTTCTCCTCCGCAGCTGAACGAATTGCTGGGCGGCGGGGATTTCTGTTCGAATTTTTATCTATCTTATTTCATGGACGGGATGAAGGCGCCGGAGGAGTTTGACGGCGGGGAGAGGCTGGAGAATAATTGGGGCGGCGGCGGCGATGCCGGCGGTGGATATGATTATGAGATGGCCGGTTCGAGCGGCAAGAAGGATATGGATTTGATTGAGATGATTTCGTCGTGTTCTTCTCGGGATTATTACTCGTGCAGCACTACTTATTCCACGAGAAGTGTTAGTGATGACAAGAGCTACGTAATTTGAAGATGCACGGCGTGATGGCTGCCATTAATATAGGGGTTAAATTGTCATTTGTTAACGCTCATCTAAGAAATTTCATTCATTTTTATGTTCAAAAGAATGATATTTATTAGATTTTTTTTTAACAAATGACGGTTTAACCCATGTGGTTACGACGGCTGCCATGCCAAACGGAGCTTTAATATCCTTCTATGATGAGTTATTTTTCTACTGAAAAGAAATGTTACTTAATTTGTTAGAAATATTTTATGTATTGATGTCATGTTGTAAGTTTTGCTAATTATATATTTACATGTATTTTTGTTTGTTGTTATTTCCATGCAATATAATTCTCGGTATGTAATATGTAGAGATTTGTATAGCTGACTAATGAAATAATGAATTTCTCTTTCTCTTATATATATATATATATATATATAGTATGTAGTGATATCACATTGGTTTGGTTAACTAGCTAGATGAGTTTGTGTTGTTATGGAAGAGCTTGATTTGTATGTAATATGTATAGCATGCATGACTAATTACTGGAGTACATAGAAGCTAATGAGAAAATTAATTTGTATCTATCTCTATCTCTATTTGACATACAGCCATATATTATTTATTATCGAAGTGTTTTTAGAAGGTAGCGTTAATCTTTCTATATGTGCAATTTTGAGAGAGATGGGAGAGGGAAAAGAGGAAGCATGATAGAGAGGAATAATAATTATGAATGGGTAGCGTTTCTTATTGTGGGAGCAGGAAAATTTTGTTGAAATTGTTGAAATGTAAGTGGGCGGTCTGAGGAGGGCAGACCGCAGAGATCGCTGCCGGTTAGCTCGGTTAGGAATTGGCGGATAGTCGGGTTTTGGCTAATGTTCTTTTGTTGCGGTCTATCTCAACAAACATCCTGAAGTTGTAACCAGGCAGTTAGAGGAAGCTAATCGCGGCTCGCGGTTTGGTTTGAGAGAACGCGGAGTTCTCTGAGGAGGCGGTTCTCTGGCTCGTGTGGAAGCACGCGAAAGCGCAGGTAGCGCTGGTTTGCCGCATAGCTTGTTGGGAAAAAACACTAGCACAAGACAACGGCAGACTTACAACACAGAAAGAAGTAGCCGGCACTACTGCTCTTGCATTCAACTCTCACAAAAATAATCTCACAGTTACATAGAACCACACATGAAGAACAACTCTCCTCTTTCACATCAACACAACACATTCCCTAGTTAAAGTTCATTCCAAACAACACATACCAACATGCAACAAATAAGACCCGAAACACTACATGACAAAACCCAAATAAAAAAAACAGCTAGCATATTGGACTTAGAAACACCGGAACAGAACATAAAGCATAAAATAGATCCTGATCAAGTTTCCTTTTCATCTTGCAAGTTACTTCCGGCAGACTTCATCCCTTTTGGTGCTTCTAGCAAGAGATTCTGCCCCTTTCCATTAATGATAAGCTGATTACCATTCAGGCTGTGTGGATTATACTCTAACACCCCTCATAATCCATACTGTTTCTCATCTTAATCCCCATTCTGAGTTCGACAAAAAATGACGCAGATAAGGGCTTTGTAAACATATGAGCAACTAGATCCTTTGATTTACAATATTTTAACTCGATTTCTTGATTGTTCACAAGATCTTGAGTATAGTGCAGTTTGATTTCAAGATGTTATATTTTTTTGTGAAAAATTGAATTTTTTGTTAGGACAATGACGAAAGTATTATCGATTTGAATCTCGGTTGGTCCAGGTTCTCTATCTATCAATTCTGTCATTAAGCTTCTTAACCACATCACTTCTCTTGCGGCATCGTACAAGGCAGTGTATTCTGCTTCAATAGAGGAGAGAGCTATGGTTTTTTTGTTTCATGGAGCACCAAGAAACTGATTTGATGCCCATAAATATTCTAAACTCTGTTGTGCTCCTCCTGTCATTAGAGCACCCTGCCCATCACTATCGGAATAACATCTTAGTTTGTTGCTTTCCTCTTTCTCATACCTTAACCCCAAATTTTTGGCTGCATTTATATATCTTGAGATGCATTTTGTTGTTGTACGATGTTTGATGCTGGGGGATTGCATGTATCTTGAAACCATACTCACTGCCAACTCAATGTCAGGTCAGGTGATGGTTAAATAAATCAGGGACCCTATCAAACTTCTGAAATGCTCAGCATATATCTTCTCTTCTTCATCTTCTCTATATAATTTCTCACCAACAACCATTGGGGTAGATGCAGGATTCGAATTCTCCATGTTGAACCTACATAGAACTTCTTGATCAGCATATCGGCATTGTGATACATAGGTAACATTTGGGGTCTGAGAAATTTGAAGCCCCAAGAAAAACCGAGTGAGTCTCCGGCCGGTCATTTCAAAATTTGTTTTTATATATTCTCAGAAATTTGAAATTGCTGGAATGTTTGGTCATGTGATCAGGAGATCATCAACATACACACATACAATCATAATGTCGTCTTCTTCTCTCTTTACATATATTCCTGGATCACTAATAGTTTTGATGAATCCAATTTGCAACAGGTTTTCATCTAATTTATTAGTCCACGCTCTTGGGGACTGCTTTGGTCCATATAAAGCTTTGTTGATGAGTTGTAGCACCTTGTATTCTTTGTCAGGAATCTCATATCCTGATGGTTGTTTAACATATATCTCCTCACGTATTTCTCCATTTAGAAAAACAGACATGATTTCCATTTGGTAAATAGGATAATTGTTTTGTGTAACAATTGCCAACATGACTCTAATTGACTCAAATCTCACCACTGGTGAGAAGGTTTCAAAGTAGCATATCCCTTCTTTTTGAGCAAAATCTCTAGTCACTAGTCTTGCTTTATATTTTTGTATATTTCTCTCTTCATTGTTTTTGACTTTGAAGATCCACTTCAATCCAATAACAGATTTTCCTGGGGGCAGATCAGCCATACTCCGGGTTTGATTCTTTTCTATCATATGAATTTCATTATCCATAGCTTTGATCCACTTGTGATTGTTAAGTTGGCAGCTTCCTGATAACAAGATGGCTCTTGGACAAACATAGCCATATGATAGTGGTTATACAAGTCTGAAACACGCCTGTGCCTGGGTGGCAGTGAAGGAGATGATTTATTTGATGTCTGGTCACTTTCACCTTCTGTCGAAGCTTCATTGATGACATCCGGAATGGATGGATGAGGCTCTATAGCTTGAGGCTCTGTGGTGTCTTCTTCAGAGCAGTCCTCAGCAAATCCAGCTACTTGATTCATCTATGATTACATTTCTGGTAATCAAAAACTGTTTGGTGACAGGATTATAAACTCTGTAGGCTTTAGAGTTAAGGTTATATCCTTAAAAAGTTCATTCTATTCCATTCTCAGATAGTTTATCTCTAGTTTTTGAATTATCGAGACGGTATACCACACTTCCAAAGATTATAAAATGAGAGATGTCAGGCTTGTTGCCTGTCTAAAATTCAAACGGGGTGACATTGTTTAAAGCACGACATTGTGCTCTATTTAGTATATAAAATATAGTGTTAACTGCCTCCCCCCAGTGTGATTTGGGTAAATTCTTATTGTGCAACATGCATATTGTCATTTCAATTATAGTTTTATTCCTCCTTTTTGATACCTCATTATGTTCTGGAGTACCAGCCACCATGAGCACGTGAGTTATCCCTTGCTCTTGTCAGAAAGTGGCGAAAGCCTTGCTAGTAAATTCACCCCCTCTATCAGTTATTAGGGCCTTTATTCTCAGGTTGGTTTGGTTTTCTACTTGAGCTTTATATTATTTGAACTTAAACAATGCTTTAGATTTATTGTCTAGAATGAATACCCACATCATCCTAGTGTTATCATCAACAAAAAGGAGAAAATAGTGTTTAATTATCTGATATGGTGGCAGTCCTTTAGGGTCCTCTTATGTCAGCATGAATCAGCTCCAAGGGGCAGTGAGATTTCATAGTAGATACATGAGGATGTGTTAGTTTGTGTATTTTGTTTATAGCACACTCCTAACACATCTTGCTATTGTCTTGAATTCTTGGCAGACCATATACCAACTGTTTTCTTTGCAACTTTTTCATATCTTTGTAGTGATAAGGGTCCAACACTTAACAAGCTTTGTGCAAGGTCTGGGACTAATTGCACATCTGTTATTTTCTTAACTCTGCCATTTTAGCCATAATAACAATAGTGCCTTTGCCTTTTATATTCGTGGATGTTTCATATCCTAAAATAACTTGAGAGGTGATTTGCTCATCCAGATAAATAAATGCAATGTTGTTGTTGGTCATATGGTTTGAACAACCACTATCTAGATACCACATGTCTTCATTCTTCTTTCCACTTTCATCACATGTATAGAACACATAATCCTCCTCTTGTTCTTGCTTATTGTAATTGGCTTCTTCAACAGGAAGTTGGACAGGTTTTTGAAAAGGACAGTCCTTGTTGAAGTGTGAAGCCTTGGTCACTTCCTACACTTTTAAAAACAATTGACGGCTTCATGGTTGTTCCTCTTACACAAGTTGCAGAAACACTGGTGCCTATGCACAACTTTACTTTGTTTTACTTCTTTGGAAAGTGCAGGCATTCTCTGTTCAGGTTGAATTACCAGCTTGCTTTGAAAAGCTTGCTAGCTCGATGGTTTATTGTTCAAACCTCTTCATTCTTTCATTGTGAGCTTGCAAGGTCCTATGAGATCTATCATGGTCAAGAGATTAATATCTTTAGCCTCATCTATGGCAACAATAACATAAGCATACTTCTGTGTGAGAGTTTTTAAAAATTTCAAACCATTTTCTTCTGTTCGACTATATCACCATAATTTTTAATCTGATTTGCAATATTAGAGCTAATCCGAGAAAAATAAGAGAGGGCATTGTCATCTTCTCTCATATTAAGTGCGTCAAACTCTTACCAAAGGTTTTGTAGCTTGAACGACACCACCTTAGATGATCATTGGAAATTAGTTTTGAGGATATTACATGCTTCCTTAGCTGTCTGAGCCCCCATAATCCTAGGGAAAATGCTCATTCATTTTCCTTGTTGGATATATAGGAGAGCTTTTGCATCCCTTTTTTGATTATCTGATTACTCTTTAAGCTTGGTAGCATCCCAGGCTGTCACTGGATCAGCATCCATGGGTTGAGCAAAGCCATCTTGAATCAAGTCACATGAGCCTTGGGACACAAACAACGTATGCATTTGAACATACCAGAAATTGTAAGCATCCCCCTCAAAAATTGGCACCCCACTTGGAGAGTAAAGTAGATTCTGAACAGAAGAAGAACACGAAGTTATATGATGAAAACTTAAATAACAATAAGAGAAAATAAATGTGATGAATCAGCTAGATTCAAGCACATGGTGCAATGAACGTTCTTCAGAATTTTTGATGGCAAACAACACATACACACCAATCTTCCTCTGATACCAAGTTGGGAAAAAACACGAGCACAAGACAACAAGAAGACAAACAACACAAAAAGAAGTAGCTGACACTACCGCTCTTGCATTCAACTCTCACAAAAATAATCTCACAGATACATAGAACCACATATGAAGAACAACTCTCCTCTTTCATAACAACACAACACATTCCCTAGTTAAAGTCCATCGTTCCAAACAACAGATACCAACAAACAACAAATAAGGCCCGAAATACTACAGGACAAAACCCAAATAAAAAAATAGCTAACACATTAGACTTAGAGAAACACAGGAACAAAACATAAAGCATAAAATAGATCCCGATCAAGTTTCCCTTTCATCATGCAGGTTACTTCTGGCAGACTTCATCCCTTTTGGTGCTTCCAGCAAGAGGTTCTACGCCTTTCCATTAATGGCAAGCTGATTACCATCCGGGATGTGTGGATTATACTCTAACAAATCTTTATGGTGGCTATTTGCGCGGTCTAGTGCCAGAGTTCGCTGTTTTTTTTGTACTTGGTCACAGTAATGTGTCAAGTTCGTGTTGTTGTCTAGTTCACAAGACCGCATGGACTGCATGGTCTGGTTATGATATTTGTGCTTATGTGCGGATAGGTGTTGTGAGTTGTAGTTGACGGGCGGTTACCCTATTGCTTATGAGCAATGACAGTACTCCCCTGGTCGCCTATAAATAAGAGTCCTCAGCTCGTCATACATAACAGGAATAGTGAGAACTCAGCTTGCGTTTGAACTTGCGGTTATAATTTCTTAACCGCGCGACTAAGTAAAGATTGACTTGTGCTGTGCAGGTTGTGCGACTATCACAGGGCGACTAAGCAACTAGTTGGAAAGCTCAGTGTGGATCAGCTCGCGAATAGTAGTTTGTGGTATACATTAGGTCGCGGTTAGTGCGACCAGTAGTCTTCTTCCTTGGGGTTGTAGTTTGTTCAATAAGCAGTTCGTCCGGTTCATCAGCAGGTAGGCTATTTCCTAGTTCGACATCTTTTGTTCGCGATTTGCTTTAGCGGTCAAGCGACCTCGCAGTCAGGCGACCTCGCGGTCAGGCGACTAGGAAGCAGCGAACAGAGTTGTTCCCAACATTCAATAAGCAAGCAGTTTGCGTGGCTTGAAAAGCGGTCTGGCAGTTAGGCGGTTTTGGTAGTCTGGGCTGTTAGTGGCGACTCGGTGGTTTCAGCGGACTGCTTTGGCGGTTAGCGGCTTGGGCAGTTACTGGTGTCAGCCCACCAGTTTTACTCTTGCTTGTATTTCTTGCTTCCATCAGGTACATTGCAAAATCATGTCTCGCAATGTATGTCTCGCATTGTAAATGAGATAGTTGATTCTATTACAACTCTTATTCTTATACTGCTTCTGGTTTCTTGCCTTGGTGTGGTTGTGTGTTCCTGCGACCTTTCTTAGCTTCCCATAAATTTTTTACATGGTATCAGAGAAGTGTTGAGGAGTTAGCAGTTGATCAACCTCAGAGATATGTTATTTCTTTTGAAGTTTAAGTGAACCGAAAGTGGTCTTGGAATTGAGCTCCTAACGCAGAACAACTTTAAAAAGTGGAGGTCATGTATGATGAGCTATCTTCTAGGCGAGGACCTTTGGGAGAACATCGGTGGAGACGACATACAAGAGGTACTTGCTGCCGGAGGGAATGCTGAGAAGGCGAGGGCTTGGACAAGAACGAATGTGAAAGCAGATTTCACTCTAAAGCGGATAATCTATCTCACCGAAGTTTTTCAACCACATCGAGAAGTCTCATGTACATGGAGAATACAAATAGGTTAGAAGAAATTTTTAAGCATATAACTAATTACAATGTATTTAGATCAACTGTCGAAAAAGCGTTATCCACTCTTAAACGAAAGAACAATCGATCTATCCTAGACATAGTGCAGGTGGGAGTAGCAACGCTAAGTACAATATTGTAAGCTCAGAACTACTAGGGCGGCCTCCAAAGAATTCATCAATGATGGTGACCATAGACTCGCCCGGTCACACCTTCTCCACTACACTTGACACCAACCAACTCTATGAATCATTAGGATTTATGTAGGATGAATTTTTGGCTTAGGCTAAAATACCTAACATGCATTCTAGCATAAAACATTCCCAGAGAGCAAGTAAACAACCTTCATAAAGGCAAAACCAGCAGTTTAAGTCACATACTTAGCATCACCAAAGAAAACCACCAGTGGACGTCAACAACCTGACACGAATCCACTAGTGAGTATGCATGTCTATACAGAAGGAAACAAGAAAAGATCTACCTCACAAAGATGAGGAAGAAGAATCTCAATAACCTAGGAGATCACTAGCAAGCCTTATAATGGAAATGGAGGGGTTTACCAAACCTTACAATATAATGCTATCAAACTCAGCAAAAGGAAATAAACGAGACAGCAAAAGTAAGACACTGTCCAAGGAATAATCAAAGCGCACCAAGTGCGAGAAATTAACAACATGCCCTGCTAAAAACCTACAGCAGCAGCAAGGCAAACATATGTCAAAATAGTAATTTTAAAAGGGAAAGGAACTAACAGTCCTAACTCGTGAATTATTAGTAGTGGTAAAACCATGGATCTGGGTTGGTGACCAAAAATAGCCCTCATCCAAACAACCAGATCCAAATAACTCAGGGGCCATCGGTGCAGCCTTAGGGTCCAACACATCGGCCCAAACCGGGGATAAATCAGTGGTGGCCACGGATCTATACCCAAACATCCCTGTCAAGAAAACCAGAGTAACCACCTGCCATGATTCACGATTCAGCCTTCAAAAGTAGCCGAAAACATCATTGAAACCCTATAAAAACCCACACTAAGAGACTCGGGAGAAAACTACAAGTCTAAGAGAAAAGCGTCGAGTACACTCGACGCTGCGTCGGGTACACTCGACGCCGCGTTGAGTGAGAACCACTCACTCAACGCTAAAACACCAAGCGGGAAAAGCGTCGAGTTCACTCACTCAACGCCAAAACACTTAGACACAAATCTCTAACTGGATAACGTCGTTTAGTGAGTTGAGCTTACTCAACGTTGTCAATGCTAAACAGCCAAAGGCGTTGAGTGAGCTCCCCACACTCAACGCTTTTGACTTAAACTATCATGCTAAGCAGACGGCGTTGAGTGAGTTCACCACACTCAACGCTTTTGACTTAGAAAATCTGCCTGACTAGATGGCGTTGAGTGAGCTCAACTCACTCAACGCCAAAAGACTTAGAAAAAATCTGACTGCCTAGACAGCATTGAGTGAGCTCAACTCACTCAACGTCAAAAGACTTAAAAAAAACTATCAAGGCAAACGACGTTGAGTGAGCTCACCTCACTCAACGCTGTCAACGTTTTTTTACTTAGAATACTGGCTAGATAGACGACGTTGAGTGAGTTCAACTCATTCAACGCTGTCAACGCTTATGACTTAGCTTAAAGTACTTACAGAATGGCGTTGAGTGTATACTATGCACTCAATGCTTTTTAACTGAGACGACGTTGAGTGAGCTGACCCCACTCAACGCTAAAAGACTTAGCTAAACAGTCTAATCAGACGGCGTTGAGTGAGTTCACCTCACTCAACGCTGTCAATGCTTTTTACTTAGATTCCAGACCAAAATAGCTAGGCGTTGAGTGTGTCCACCACACTCAATGCTTTTACACTTAGCCTAAAAATTGGACTTCTGTACTAAGATACACTCAACGCCAATGGGCATAGACCTGGCAGAAAAATTGCTCTACTAAAACCGACCATGCTAGACCACAACAACTAGCCCAAAATCATAATATTTTCTCTTATTTGCATCGACTAGCTGGAATGAAAACCTGTTATTGCTAACTATCCTGATATAGACTTAACCTATCCAGCCAGAGCCATACCAAAACCCACCCAATCATACATTTTCTCTCTAAAAAAAAACTCGGACTAGCTGGAGCTTCTCTACACTAACAACAATATAACCATGGCCAAAACCTACAGTACACCTAGGATCTAAGCAAAAAAGAGGGATAAAACTAACAAGAAAACAGAGAATCAGTCTTGGCAAGGATGATAGAGCATCACTTGCCTCAATCTTCAGAAATCGGCCAGCTACACTCCTCCTCACTCGGATCTGGCAGGGAGAGCAGCTACCTAAGAAAATCCGGAGCTTTAGAAAGAAAACAAAGTCAACCCGCAAACCCTAACCTCCAAAAAATCCAAGAAACTCGAAAAGCTTACCTTAGGGAGGTAGATCTAGGCGAGAGCAGTCCAAATCTAGACTCAAACCAGAATTTCGAGTTCTAAACCTCAAGAAATCGGCGGCCGAAAGCTCCAGGTTTTCCGTCGCCCTCTTTCTTCTGCAAGAAGCTAGCCGACGGGTTTTAGGGAAGATGAATAGGGATGACTAAAATAAGCTATACAAATCATCTCTCCACTCAGCTAAATATATTATATAATACTAATTAAGTATATTATACTCAGCCACTAGCTAGGGGTGAGGAACGAAAACCGAAAACCGACTAAACCGACCGAACCGACCGAACCGCACCGACTTTGAAACCGAACCGCCCGGTCCGGTGTCGGTTCGGTTTGGAGCTTTTGAAAACCGAAGACTTATCGGTTCGGGTCGGTTTTCAAGTTGCGAAAACCGACTAAACCGAACCGAACCGAGCACTTCACCACTGTTTTGGGGTGTATTTGATCGAGCAACTTTAAGATCATCTTTGGGTCTACAATGAAGTTCACTTTCCCCATCTCCGTGCTTGGTGAGATTTTTTTGACCCTTCTCTTTAGATTTAGAGAGTTCTTCAGATCCTAAGTAATTCTGTTGGAAAAAAGTTTTATTAAGAGTTTAATTATTTGAGATGTTTTGTACATTAAACTGATTTAATAACGACAATGATTATCTATCGTGATACTCTAATTGCTCTGATTGCTTATTGTTGGATCTATTAATATTAAATTTTTTCAAGTTATTATAGAGAATTGTGGGATGTCATAAGGAAGGTTTGCCCTATTATACCCAAACTCCGCATGTCTAAAAATGCATGAATATAATAGTTGTTTGTGTGTGATGTGGATTTAATAAACCTTCTCTCTGACTTGTACTCAAAAAAATTGTATGTTATTTATTTAATATAAACTTTCAGTTTATAAAGATTATGAAATTAGAAAAGGGATGATGACCGATCTAACAAATAGCATTTGATTATGTTTTTTCGCAGAAAACCGACACCGAACCGCAAAAAACCGACTAAAAACTGAACCGACTTTGAACCGAACCGACTGGGTTCGGTTCGGGTCGGTTTGGACAAACCAAAAACCGAGGCATGTCGGTTCGGTTTCGGTTTGGGTCCAAACCGACCCAAACCGAACCGCTTGCACCCCTACCACTAGCATTAAATAATGTGTCACTATCATTAAATAATCAGTCACTTAAATTATAACAGTTAATATAATAATACCTTATAATAGTTACTCAATTTAACATTATACAATACTATATCAGTTAATTAAATAAAACGCCAAAACGACGCGAAAACCGAACAATCTCGGAATCCGACGAAATTCACATCGTAGCTAAATACCCATGCTACGAATCTAATGACGAAGTCGAAACCAACCTCCGACGAACGAAACTTGGGTTAACACCTCCCGAAGATAAAACACAAGCATTCCCGAAGAGCCTCCACCGAGTCGCTAAAACAGACTCCGGCTCGCTATAGAATCTTGCCAACAAGCTACAAACAAGCCACTAAGAAATCCTAAAGAGCAAAGACCACGCTCTAACAACGGCACAAGCCGGAAACGCGTCAACGTAATGTCAAATAAAGATTAAATAATCTCAGAAAAATCGGGGGCGTTACATCCACTCCTAATAACCTTTGTGGTCAAGAGAAATCATTGTAACGAGGGGTGGTTTGTTACCCTCGAGAGATTAACTTTTGTAACATTCAAATAATAGTGGAACTTGGTCGGCACTGATCCGGTCCGTGATTTTTTTCGTTTTTCAAGATTTTTTCATGTCAAACGTCTTCTTGTTAGGTGTTGAAATTCTTTTTGATTGTTTGTCAGCTCAACCCTCTCCCGAGATAAGCCGATTCATTTCAATAAATCTACAAACACTTCCAGTGACCTACCACACTTTTAAAAATTACTTCATATTAAAAAAATATCGCCTTACACACAATATATCTTATATTCAATCTAAAAAATATTTCATATATTGTGAATGATTTAACAAACAAATATTTTTCATATTGTAGGTGTTGCGGCCAAACTCGGCGCTCCGGTCGGGCCGGATATTCGTGAACCGCCTTAGCTCGCGGAGCGGTCGAGCGCGCACACAGTCAGTTGAAGAGGGGAAATGAACACAAGGAGTTTTGACGTGGAAAACCCTTCAACCGGGTGAAAAACCACGTGACCGGTTCGCTGCCGGTCAAAATCCACTAGATCAGAGTGATTACAGTATGTTGGGTGAATCAGGGCGACAGGCCGCTCCCGTTACAATCTTGAGGAGAGAGAGAGGGTGTACGCAACCGTTGGTGGGAAACAGACTGCATCGCCAACGGGACTTGGACGGTGGAATGTGCGGGATGCTTCTGAGGCGTGCGCCTGGGGGCGGCGCGCTTGCGGGCTTCGACTGTCTCCTTTGCTCGGCTTCCTCTTCCTTTGGGTGCCTCCTTCCTAACTGCACGTTGATGGGGTGCCAATAGCCGATGGCGGGTGTTGATGGCCGCTGGTGGCCGCTGGAGGTCGCTGGTGGCCGCTGGTGGTCGCTGGTGGCCGCTGGAGGTCGCTGGTGGCCGCTAGTGGTCGCTGGTGGCCGCTGGAGGTCGCTGGTGGCCGCTGGAGGTCGCTGGTGGCCGCTAGTGGTCGCTGGTGGCCGCTGGAGGTCGCTGGTGGCCGCCGGTGGCGAGAGGTGGCCGACACGGTGGAGGAGGCGGGAGAGCTCTCACCCGAGGAAGAGGGAGAAGAATAGGAGGAGGAAAAGATGAGAAATGAAGAGCCCCTTGGGTCTTTTTATAGGCTCCAAGGGGAGATCATGGTGGACCCCACCACTAACGTAATGGGTTAGTGGGTGGTTTCCCCTTGATCGGACGGCCGTGGTAGCGCGCCATGATCGGATGGTGGAGGTTCGGGCGGCGAGCCACCGGCTGGCGGTGGACAGACGGCGGCGGACGGGTGGCCGGGCGGCCGGGCGGCGGCGGCCGGGCGGCGGCGGTTGGTTGCGGCGGCGGTTCCCTCTCTCCCCTCTTTCCCTTTTCTATGGATCTCCTTTTTGGTGGGAGAGAAAGAGGGGGGAATTGGATGGAGGAGATGAAAGATGAGAGAAAGTGGGTCCTCCACTTCTCCCATCATGAAGGGAATCATGGGGTTGACTAGTCAACCCCATGATTTCATTTTGGGGATTGCTATTTGCACCCCTAAAGCTAAAAATGGATCCAATCCCTATCAAATGCCCCCCAAATCCTTTGTTGTTGGTGAGCCGTGTGAGAGACAACTTAGGATTTTTAATCTTCTTCTTCCCCGCTTCCATGTCTTCCTCCGGAGAGAAGGCCGATAAGGCGAAGAATGGTGCCTCGAAGGCATGCTCGTACTTATACGATTGACGACGGTGGTGCTACATCAAATTGAAGGAGCGTCAAAGGGGCTTCAGGCAAGGTGCTGGCGAATCCAATCGCGAAGGGGTCCGTGCACTGGATGGTGCGGAGGCGCGCCAGCGCAACGGCAGGCGAGTGCAAAGGCACGCCTGGAAGCACGCAAGCGCGCGCGAGGGCGCGCTTGCGCAGCCATGCGCGCGGGTGCGCACGCCCGACCTAGCGCGTCCGCGCTTGCAGGTGCGCGTGCGCGACCCAGCGCGCGGGTGCGCGCGCGGGTGTGCTCGCGAGCGACTCAGCGCGCGGGTGCGCGCGCGCGACCCAGCGCGCGGGCGCGCGTGCGGGAGCGCGTCCCTGCGCGCGGGTGTGCGTGCACGCGGTCCCACGCGCATGCGCGACCCTCTGCGTGAGTCCTTGTGCGCGTAGGTGCGCGCGCGTGTGCAACCTGTGTGCGTGTGTTGTGCGCGCGGGCTCTGCTGGCGCGAGGGTGGCTCGTGGCTTAGGTTGCGCGCGAGTTGCCCTCGGCTTTGCGTGCGCGATGGCTGCTCGCGGCTTAGATTGCGCGATGGCTGCTCGCGGCTTAGATTGCGCGAAGGTTTCTCGTAGCCTAGATTGTGCGAGGGCTGCTCGCGGGTTAGGTTGCGCGCGAGTATGGAGGCAGTTGCTGTGAGGAGCGCGCTGGTATGGAGGCAGTTGCTGTGAGGAGCGCGCTGCACAGACGCAGTTGCTGTATGGAGCGCGCTGCACGGAGGCAGTTGCTGTAAGGAGCGCGCTGCCCGGAAGAGTTGCTGCATGGAGCGCTTTGCGCGGAGGCAGTTGTTGTGAGGAGCGCGCTGCACGGAGGCAGTTGTTGTACGGAGCGCGCTGTACGGAGGCAGTTGCTGTGAGTAGCGCGCTGCACTGAGGCAATTGCTGTATGGAGCGCGCTGTGCTGAGGCAGTTATTGTATGGAGCGCACTGCACGGAGGCAGTTGCTGTAAGGAGCGCGCTGCACAGAGGCAATTGCTGTAAGGAGCGCGCTGCACGGAGGCAGTTGCTGTAAGGAGCGCGCTGCACGGAGGCAGGTGCTGTAAGTAGCGCGCTGCACTGAGGCAGTTGTTGTATGGGGCGCGCTGCACGGAGGCAGTTGCTGTAAGGAGCGCGCTGCACGGAGGTAGTTGCTGTAAGGAGCGCGCTGCACGGACGCAGTTGCTGTATGGAGCGCGCTGCACGGAGGCAGTTGCTGTAAGGAGCGCGCTGCCCGGAAGTAGTTGCTGCATGGAGCGCTTTGCGCGGAGGCAGTTGTTGTGAGGAGCGCGCTGCACGCAGGCAGTTGCTGTATGGAGCGCGCTGTACGGAGGCAGTTGCTGTACAGAGCGCGCTGTACGGAGGCAGTTGCTGTGAGTAGCGCGCTGCACTGAGGCAGTTGCTGTATGGAGCGCGCTGCGCTGAGGCAGTTATTGTATGGAGCGCACTGCACGAAGGCAGTTGCTGTAAAGAGCGCGCTGCACGGAGGCAATTGCTGTAAGGAGCGCGCTGCACGGAGGCAGTTGCTGTAAGGAGCGCGCTGCACGGAGGCAGTTGCTGTAAGTAGCGCGCTGCACTGAGGCAGTTGCTGTATGAGGCGCGCTGCACGGAGGCAGTTGCTGTAAGGAGCGCGCTGCACGGAGGCAGTTGCTGTATGGAGCGCGCTGCACGGAGGCAGTTGCTGTATGGAGCGCGCTGCACGGAGGCAGTTGCTGTATGGAGCGCGCTGCACGGAGGCAGTTGCTGTAAGGAGCGCGCTGCACGGAGGCAGTTGCTGTAAGGAGCGCGCTGCACGGAGGCAGTTGCTGTAAGGAGCGCACTGCACGGAGGCAGTTGCTGTATGGAGCGCGCTGCACGGAGGCAGTTACTGTATGGAGCGCGCTGCACGGAGGCAGTTGCTGTAAGGAGCGCGCTGCACGGAGGCAGTTGCTGTAAGGAGCGCGCTGCACAGAGGTAGTTGCTGTAAGTAGCGCGCTGCACTGAGGCAGTTGCTGTATGGGGCGCGCTGCACGGAGGCAGTTGCTGTATGGAGCGCGCTGCACGGAGGCAGCTGCTGTATGGAGCGCGCTGCACGGAGGCAGCTGCTGTATGGAGCGCGCTGCACGGAGGCAGTTGCTGTATGGAGCGCGCTGCACGGAGGCAGCTGCTGTAAGGAGCGCGCTGCACGGAGGCAGTTGCTGTAAGGAGCGCGCTGCACGGAGGCAGTTGCTGTAAGGAGCGCGCTGCACAGAGGCAGTTGCTGTAAGGAGCGCGCTGCACGGAGGCAGTTGCTGTAAGGAGCGCGCTGCACGGAGGCAGTTGCTGTATGGAGCGCGCTGCACGGAGGCAGCTGCTGTATGGAGCGCGCTGCACGGAGGCAGTTGCTGTATGGAGCGCGCTGCACGGAGGCAGCTGCTGTAAGGAGCGCGCTGCACGGAGGTAGTTGCTGTAAGGAGCGCGCTGCACGGAGGCAGTTGCTGTAAGGAGCGCGCTGCACGGAGGCAGTTGCTGTAAGGAGCGCGCTGCACGGAGGCAGTTGCTGTAAGGAGCGCGCTGCACGGAGGCAGTTGCTGTAAGGAGCGCGCTGCACGGAGGCAGTTGCTGTAAGGAGCGCGCTGCACGGAGGCAGTTGCTGAAGGAGCGTGCTGCACGGAGGCAGTTGCTGTAAGGAGCGCGCTGCACGGAGGCAGTTACTGTGAGGAGCGCGCTGCACGGAGGCAATTACTGTGAGGAGGGCGCTGCACGGAGGCAGTTGCTGTATGGAGCGCGCTGCACGGAGGCAGTTGCTGTAAGGAGCGCGCTGCACGGAGGCAGTTGCTGTAAGGAGCGCGCTGCACGGAGGCAGTTGCTGTGGGGGTAAAGGGACGTCTTCGTACTTGGGCAAAGTGAGTATGCATTTCGGACTGCACGGGTGACGCTTGACGTCAACAGGCCTAAAATGAGAAAATGTCAACTTTTTAGAGTTACAGTCGTGAAACTGTTCTTGTGGGAACACATAATTTATAGGAAATTAAAATTAATAAATGCTATAATAGATAGAGCCCTTCTGAGGTGCGAAGCCCTCTCTTGGGTTGGTCGTCTTAGGGGTTGCCCCCCAGTCCGGTCTAGCAAAACAGTGGGCCGAGTTCCTTTCTGTGGACTTGGTTCCTATCCCCTGTAAGAATCTCCCCAGGAGGCCTTGTTTGATGAGATACTCGATTTCCTCCTTAAGCTTTGAGCATTCTTCTGTGTCATGTCCTTGTCCATGGTGAAATTCACAGTACTTTGTCTGGTCCCCAGTATTTTTAGCGAGAGGTCTGGGTTTACGGATCGCCTCTTTGCCTTGGATTGCATAAAATACATTTGTCCTGGAGGTGTTGAGGGGTGTGTACTCCCGGGGCGGCTGATCTCTCTGATGGTTACGACGCAATCTTCCTTCTTGGTGTTGAGGGACCGGCTCATTATCCCTTTTTCGCTTCTGGTTGTCGTTAAACTGTTGACGGTGAGCTTCAATAGCCTCTTCGGCAGCGATCTGAGCCTCTACGCGGTGCACGAGGTCGGGGTAGCTAGCGACGGTTTCCCTCATTAATGCTGAATAGAAGCTGCTCGGGCGAAGACCTCCGAGGAACATTCCTCTTAACAGCTCAGGGTCAACCCCTGGGATTTGGCGGGCTTCTATGGAGAACCTGCGAAAGAAATCCTTCAAAAACTCTCCTTCGTTCTGGCGGATACCTGATAAGTGGGAAGGGTCGCGGACGATCCTCCGATTTGCTATAAACTGATCTGCGAACTATCTCATTAGTTCTGTGAAGTTGGCGATAGTGCCCGCTTTCAAAGAGTGAAACCATGTGCGGGCTTGCCCCTTGAGAGTGGTAGGAAACACTTGGCAGAGTAACTGATCAGGTGCGCTGTAGATCCTCATAATGGTAGTGAAGTGGTTGACATGTTCGAACGGATCGTTAGTTCCATCGAAAGTTTCGATATCGGGCAGTTTGAAACCGTGAGGAATTGGATGGTCCAGAATCTGGGGTGTCAGCGGGGAACCCTGGCAGAGTCGTCGGCGGGTACAAATATCTCTTGCACCTGCTTGATGATATTCTTCGGCGATGACCTCTCGAATTTTTTCCCGAGTAAATCTTTCTAACGGATGTAGGCGGATTTCGTTAGCGGGCTCATGATGATGATCTGCTCTCGCTCTCCTCTGGGCCGAGTGAGCGAAACTTGCAGCTTCAGCATATTCTTCAGATATTTCCTGCCTTGGAGGAACCTCTTGGGCTCTGCCCTGATTTTGTTGTGGCGGTGGATCCACACGAGCTGGTTGCAGCGGGGGAGCCGGAGGCGCTCCCAGGTTTCGCAGCAGGGTGAGCATTTCAGTTTGATGTTCTTCTATTTGGCGAACGCTTCCCTCTATAGGAGCAAATACAGCTTCAGCGGTCAGTGGTGCGTCCACCAAAGAGTGGGAACGTGCAGGCTCGGCCTGCCTGCCAAGGGCGGAGCCTTCAGCGGTACAGATGCTTCTCTTTGTCATTAAGATAGTACTTGGAGGGGGCGATGCTGATGATCTTATGCTTCAAAGGATGTTGGGAAATCTTTTCCCACAGACGGCGCCAAACTGTTGCGGCCAAACTCGGCGCTCCGGTCGGGCCGGATATTCGTGGACCGCCTTAGCTCGCGGAGCTGTCGAGCACGCACACAGTCAGTTGAAGAGGGGAAATGAACACAAGGAGTTTTGACGTGGAAAACCCTTCAACCGGGTGAAAAACCACGTGACCGGTTCGCTGCCGGTCAAAATCCACTAGATCGGAGTGATTACAGTATGTTGGGTGAATCGGGGCGACAGGCCGCTCCCGTTACAATCTTGAGGAGAGAGAGAGGGTGTACGCAACCGTTGGTGGGCAACAGACTGCCTCGCCAACGGGACTTGGACGGTGGAATGTGCGGGATGCTTCTGAGGCGTGCGCCTGGGGGCGGCGCGCTTGCGGGCTTCGACTGTCTCCTTTGCTCGGCTTCCTCTTCCTTTGGGTGCCTCCTTCCTAACTGCACGTTGATGAGGTGCCAATAGCCGATGGCGGGTGTTGATGGCCGCTGGTGGCCGCTGGAGGTCGCTGGTGGCCGCTGGTGGTCGCTGGTGGCCGCTGGAGGTCGCTGGTGGCCGCTGGTGGTCGCTGGTGGCCGCTGGAGGTCGCTGGTGGCCGCTGGAGGTCGCTGGTGGCCGCTAGTGGTCGCTGGTGGCCGCTGGAGGTCGCTGGTGGCCGCCGGTGGCGAGAGGTGGCCGACACGGTGGAGGAGGCGGGAGAGCTATCACCCGAGGAAAAGGGAGAAGAATAGGAGGAGGAAAAGATGAGAAATGAAGAGCCCCTTGGGTCTTTTTATAGGCTCCAAGGGGAGATCATGGTGGGCCCCACCACTAACGTAATGGGTTAGTGGGTGGTTTCCCCTTGATCGGACGGCCGTGGTAGCGCGCCATGATCGGATGGTGGAGGTTCGGGCGGCGAGCCACCGGCTGGCGGTGGACAGACGGCGGCGGCCGGGTGGCCGGGCGGCCGGGCGGCGGCGGCCGGGCGGCGGCGGCCGGGCTGCGGCGGTTGGTTGCGGCGGCGGTTCCCTCTCTCCCCTCTTTCCCTTTTCTATGGATCTCCTTTTTGGTGGGAGAGAAAGAGGGGGGAATTGGATGGAGGAGATGAAAGATGAGAGAAAGTGGGTCCTCCACTTCTCCCATCATGAAGGGAATCATGGGGTTGACTAGTCAACCCCATGATTTCATTTTGGGGATTGCTATTTGCACCCCTAAAGCTAAAAATGTATCCAATCCCTATCCGTAGGATAAAAAATAAAGATATTTGTTAACCGCAAATCGGCTATGACTAGCCGCAACTAAAAAAACATATTTGTTCCCCTCCTTTCTTTAACCGCAGGCCTGCAACCCATTAACGCCCCTGCCAAGGCCGACGTAGCTTTTCTTTATCCCCAAAAAGCATCCCAATCTCATCACCAAAAACGGAATTGGCCTGAGTAACACAATTGGCCTCGGGTCGGGGTGAAAGAGGGAGGAGTTTCTCACGAAAGAGCAACACAAGTTATAAGCAAATCGGATTTCAGATTCCGATTTGGTGGGGTTACGATTAATTTTTGGTCATGTTATATTCAAGTCATTTTCAGCTATATGTAGTACAAGGATAAATGCTAGCCAAATTAAAAAATCATAGGAAGTAGTGAACCCTCATATAGGTCTGACCTGCACATAATCATTATGAAATTGTGTGGCATGCACATTACTGATGTGAGCCTGCATATAATTATTGTTTTAATTTTTGGGGTTGCAATAAATTTTTTGGTTGTGGCTAAATTTTTTCAATTTTTTCGGATTACGATTTACAATGTGAGGCGACAAATCAATATTGAATAGCAGTTAACACGAGCGATTTTTCATTTCTTGTACCATCAGGAATAGACTGGGGCTTTGTTTGGCGCGGCGTTTTATGAGCAGCGCGCAGTGGTTTTTCCAACAGCTCCGCCGAACAAGTTTTCAGTCGCCTCCAGCAAGAACCGCCACCGCCTTCAGGTCGCGAAAAATCCGCGATTTGGAGTCGCAAAAATTTTCCGCGACTCCAAATCACGGAGCTGCGATTCACGGAGGCGCCGAACCTTCGTCCGCCTACCGCGACGCATCACACCGAAAAACCCTCACGAAGAGCCCACACCGAGCTATCTCTCTCTATCTCTCTCTCTGCCGGCGATCTCCGGCGAGCCCTCTCATCGAGTAAACGCCACTTCCCCTCGATCTTCTCTCTCTCTCTCTTCTCTCTCTGCCACCACTCTCCAGCTATTCCTCAGGCTAGCCTTCTCCTAGCTCCATACCCGCAGATTGTGATCCATGGCACGCCACTTCCCCCCTCCAACTCTTCTTCCTCCTACTCCCGTCCCTTTCTTCCTGAACCTGAGAAAACCAGTAAAAAAGACATTAGGTTTTCAGAATCACAATTTCTAAATGTTTTTTATGCATATCTACAGTAGGAAGGGAATATGATTCAGTTTGCATTTTGATTCAATCCTGCTAATGTTTGTTGGATAGGATTACTCTAGATGAGATTACGTAGATTTTTCGTTTGAAACAGCACTGCAAACGCTGTTCTTTCAAACAGATTCGTAGATTTTGCCACCACTCTGCAAAACAGCTGATTATTTCACCACTACTTCTCCAGTCGCTATAGCCGCACCAAACAGAGCCTTGGGCTGGTCTCTCAAATGAGAGAAATATGTAGGTGCATTAGGTGCGGGTAATGCACCGTGATATTTAGGTGTATGTGTAAATTTAGCTGCCCGTTCATAATGATGTAAAATATAGTGTACTGCAGAATTAAGAATTTTCAACCAAACACATATCAAAAATTGTGATTATAAAAGATATTCTCAGAGTTTAACTAAAATAAGTCCGGCCCTAAATCCCACAGCCCACAGCCCACAGCCCACAGCCCACAGCCACTAGCAAAAGCAAATAGTGAAGGGCAATAAATCCTTCCAAACGGATTATAAAAGATATTCTCAGATTTTAATTAAGTCCGGCCCTAAATCCCCCAGTCCACAGCCCACAGCCCACAGCCCACAGCCCACAGCCCACAGCCCACAGCCCACAGCGCAGCTAGCAAAAAGCAAATAGTGAAGGGCAAAAAGGTAAGTCCAATGACCCCCCGTGCTGCTCCCTGCTGAAATGGCGGGAACCGCCATTTTGGCTTCCTCAGAAAGCAGAGCTCGAGGAGCAGGACGCAGTGAAGTGATGACGACCTCCGAGTCTGATTACTTCTACCTACCTCTGCGTGATGCCAAGAAATCGTTGAACATGAGGATAAATCTCATGGCCAAGGTCTCCAAGATAGGCACGGTTCTTAAATCCAGAGGCTCTGGTTCGTCTCCGTCTAAACCCTACCTCTTCCCTTTCATGTCTTCTGTATTTTTATTAGAAATCTTTCCGCTGGCCTTAATTATGCATTCCGGGCGAATACTACGAAGCTGGAAGTTGTTCTCCGTTTGTTGCTTAATGAAACAAAGATACGTATCTTCAGATTACATAATCTTATACGGGACTTCTATGAAAACCTAAATGGCCTTTTACTGTAACGATCAAAATATGTAGAATCCGAAGTGAATGAGACTAAATTAGAAGAAGATATTGTAGAGAAGAACTTAGGGAATAGAGTCAATGGAAATGAGAATGAGAAGATCATGGAAGAGGTGGCAGAGGGAGACTTGGAAATACAAAACTGAACTTTATTCATTGTTTGCTTTCATTTCAACCTCTAATGTTGTATCTAGAGGCTTAATCCAGCCCAATGAATTGCAATGGCTTCTCATAAATGCATAAATGATAAATCATAGTTTAAGTTTGAGGTTGAGCTATCTGTTCTTCTGTAAGCAGTATGAATATGATCAATTTTAAATTCTGACTAAAAGAATGTGTGGATATCTGTCGTTAAGAGTTGATATTGTCAACTGATGACATTGTTTGTTGTTCCTGGTGTTGGGATGTTCAGTGTTATGCAAACTTAAGGTATGGAGTGGGAAAGGGATTCAAATTGGTAGTTGTCTGCAGTCTGCATGCAGGAATTACTGAACGTGCTACTCTCTGCCCCCCCCCCCCCCCCCCCCCCCCCCCGAAAAAAAAACTTCAATGCAACATCATTCACATTCATTACACAGTTTAGGCTCCGTTTGGTGCGGCGTTTTGGCATCGGTGAGCTTGGACAAAGACTCCATCGTCATAGAATGTATGCTTAGCATGACAACGTTTATGAGCGCCACCAAGAAAAGAAAACTACTTAGTTCCTTAGGTGAGGTCGGGTGGTCAGGAACGATGGTTCGTAACCATTGCGTTCACGGCCTCCACCGCCGTGCCAAACATAGCCTTAATGATTGCATGCATCTTTGGATAGTTTCAAACTGGGTTCATTAGCGTGCTTTGCATAAGTGTGATTCCAAGAATAACATCATCAATCCGCAATAGTTCACTATGTAGTCAATTTCCTGTCAGTTACCTTCAGAAGATGATGGCATGTACTTGGAATTTTATATTTCTGCAAATGTCTTTTGATATAGTAAATGGTCATCCATATGAGGCTATCAATCAAGTTCCCCTTTTGAGTCTTCTTCTCACTCCCAAGCCAATTCGCACATTCAATAAAATTCTCATGAAGATTAGGTGTCCACTTATATTTTATTTTCTAACATAAGTTCTTGAATTGCATGTGAATAGAAATTGAGTTCTTTGAGTGTTTCTCCTCATCCTGAACCTTGAATTTCAAACTTTTAGTAAAAAATTGCTAGATTATGTCCAACAGATTATTTATTATCAGTTCCGGCCGAGTATTGCCTCTTATTCAAGTTGCCTTCAAAGCCTTCTCTCATGCTTCCATCAACTAATTGAATTAGAACATTATGATTGTATATGTAAAAAAGCTTTTGACGCTCATCACAAATTTCAGATTTTCGATACTTAAGTAACAGAAACTTGACATCTAATTCTAATATCTCCCATGAAGGAGAGAGTTCTGTGAGGTTTGCTGGCCTGATTAAGAATTGTGAAGCAAGATTCAAAGGTCGTTGAGAGGATACTGGCGAGCAGCTAATTTGATGAACTCAGTGTGTTCAGCTTCCTTTTGGAATCACTAGGAGCAAAGATAGACTCAGGTTCAAATTTTTGTCTCTCTAGGTATCATCACCATATTTATGTAGTTTTGATTTCTTAATATTGGTGATAAGAAGAACTCTCCTTAATAAAAAACATAGTTGTTCATAGAGACCTCCATTGAAACTATCTTAATTGCCATGAGCAAATTTGATGAGGTGATAAACAACCCCTTGATTGTGGATGTGTTGACATTGCTCGCCATTGCCGACAATATAACATAAGTTTGCACGTAGGTATCCTCATAGTTCATGACGTACCGTCTATGGTTCTCTTTGATACGAGTGCATCACACTTGTTCATAGCGGAATCTTTTACTCGTAAAGCTTGGCCTAGAAGTCATCACCGACCCGACTCCATTAGATGTCATGATGCCTAACTGTTCAGTGATGCAGACCAGCTATAAGTGTAACACGCCAGTATTATTTGGAGAAGCAGAAATCGTGGTGGAGGCGTCCCTTTTACCTATTGCTGAGTTTGATTTGATTTTAGGCATGGATTGGCTGACTGGCGTGAATGTCAAGATAGATTGCAGAATTAAGGAGATTCAGTTAGAAGGGTCTGATCAGTCCCTCCTTACCTTTCGAGGCTTGAAAAGAGTTTCCAAGTTGATCATCTCGTCTGTAAAAACTATGAGGCATGTCGGTAAAGGGTGTCCCGCCTTCTTGGTACTGTTGCATGCGGAAGTGAAAGTCATTTTGCAGGAGGTACCAGTTGTCGGTGAGTTTCCCGATGTCTTTCCTAAGTAGCTACCGGGTTCCCCTCCCTCCAGAGAGATTGATTTTTAGATTGATCTTATTCCTGGATCTATTCTAGTGGCCAAGGCTCCTTATCGCATAACTCCTAGAGAGTTGACTGAGTTAAAGATCCAGTTGCAGGAGTTGCTTGATTTGAGATTCATCAGACCCAGTTCGTCGTCGTGGAGAGCTCAGGTCCTTTTTGTGAAGCAAAAGGACGGTTGTTTGAGGTTGTGTATTGACTACCGAGAGTTGAATAAGTTTACTATTAAGAACAAGTATCCTCTTCCAAAGATAGATGATTTGTTTGATCAACTCGATGGATCTGACACCTACTCCAAGTTAGATTTGAGGTCGAGATACCCCCAGCTGAGGATCAGAGATGAGAATATTCAGAAGACAACGTTTAGTACCAGATATGGTCACTTCGAGTTTATGGTCATGTCGTTTAGGTTGACCAATTCCCCATCTGTATTTATGGATCTGATGAACAGGATGTTCAGAGAGTTCTTGGACCGATTCATGATTGTATTTATTGATGATATTCTAGTGTATTCCAGGAGCAAGGAGGAGCATACCGCGTACCTTAAGATAGGCTTGAGCACTTTTAGACAGAATCAGTTATACGTTAAATTTTCTAAGTGCGAGTTTTGGCTCTCGGAGGTGGCATTCTTGTGTCACGTGGTTAGTAGAGATGGACTTGCTGTTGACCCAAAGAAGATTGAGACGATCAGTGGTTGGCCAAGGCCGAAGACAGCCGCAGAGGTCCGTAGTTTTCTTGGTCTGGCATGCTACTACAAGAGATTTATTAAGGATTTTTCGAAGATAGCCCTCCCGTTCACTTACCAAGAAGGGAAGAGCTTTTAAAAGTGCGAGTCTGCTTTTGAGGAGTTGAAGATCAGATTGTCAGAAGCACCAATACTATGTCTACCTTTAGGCGTGAATGACTTTTAGATCTACAGTGATGCTTCAGGTCAGGGCTTGAGATGTGTTATTATGCAACATGAGAAGGTTATAGTTTTTGCATCCAGGAAACTGAAGAATCATGAGAGGAATTATCCTGTGCATGACTTGGAGTTAGCATCCATCATCCACGCATTGAAGATTTGAAGACATCTCTACGAAGTACGGTGTGACGTCTTCATAGATCACAAGAGCCTCAAGTACATGTTCGATCAGCAGGAGCTCAACATGAGACAGTGTAGGTGACTCGAGTTTTTAGCAGACTATGATGTGACTATTCAGTATCATCCGGGAAAAGCTAATGTAGTAGCGGATGCTCTCAGTAGAAGGAGTTTCAGTTTTTATCTCATCACCCAACAGAACGAGTTGGTGCGAGCCATGGAAAGGCTAGAGATCAGAGTGGTGCCACACACTAGTTTTGGCCCTGTCAGTTTGGGTTGGATTGAGATAAAGTGCGACATCAATGAGAGGATCCGTGATGACTTATCCTTAGATCCAAAGATGACAGAGATTTTAGATTTGATTCAGACAGGTTAAAGAGATGACTTCATGGTCCGTGATGGGTTGTTGTTGTTTAAGGACAAAGTGTGCATTCCTGATGTCGGTCATCTTTGTAAGGATATTTTAGTTGAGGCTCATAACTCCAAATATTCCATACATCCGGGCAACACACAGATGCATGCAGACCTCAAGAAGTCAGTTTGGTGGACAGGACTTAAGGGAGATGTCTCAGACTATATAAGGAAGTGCGAGACTTGCAAGTTGGTTAAGGCGGAGTGTCAGAGACCTGGAGGCAAGTTGCAGCCGTTTTGTGTTATTTTGGATACATTGGTTTCACCAACGGAACCATTACATTAGATCTTGTGGCCCTGCCTGTTACAATGCACGAGTACGTCGCGTCATATGAATCAGGGGAGCACATTTGGAAGTCACTGTGATTATTTCTTTTGTAATTAATTTGTATTAATTAATTGATTGATATTAATTTGTATTAATTAATTGATTGATATTAATTAATGACTATCACTTAGATTAATTAATTATTTAAATCATTTATGTTTTTTCTTGTATAGTTGACCTCCCTCATCTATATAAGAGGAGGGGTTTATATGTGGGGATAATCTTGGATATTCCAGGTTTTGGGCTCTCATTTGAGAGATGGTTCTTCGGAGGATCCAACCTCCGGGAGCTTGACCGAAACTTGCTTCGAATTGTATCTTGTGTGTTCGTTTTCAATCAATGCAATTATATTTCTGCGTCCATTTTTGCGTTCTCGACTGCGCTTAATTTTCGTAGTTGTAATAATGGTCTGACCTGCCGAATTCCGCCCGTTGCCCCTGCAGCCACCAAGTACCACCGGCTCCCTTCACGCCCACTTCGATCGAATTGCCACCCAACTCCATGGCATCATCAACCTCCTTCACAGCATCCTGACCATCCGTGCAAAACTAGCAATTTCCTTACTGGTGGCTCTGCCTTCCAAAACAAACGACGCCCAGCCCGACGCCCTAGATGTTATCCGCTTGCTGCTTTTAGCTCTACGTGATGATGTCTTCGACGCTCCTCACCAACACCGATGCCTCCAACATTCCGCAGTCGCATCAATCCACGTCGCAACCTCCCAGACCTTCCAGCGCCAGTTTTGACGTCGCAGCCTCCTCTTTGATATCTACTTCCCGACCTTTCCCTCTATTCAGATGACGAACTCCAGGTACTCACGCGTCAGGCTCGTCGACCCCTCCTCACTGTTGCGCCTACGATCTTCCCCGCCCTACGACGCATCGTCTCCTCTCGCCAGCTATCCCACATGATCTTCCGCCTATCTTCTTTGACGCCCACGTTGATCTCACAATCGGTTCATCTCCCCCACCTTAACCAGACCACGTTGATTCCCTACCCCCTCTTTCCCACGCCACTCTCCCTTTTCCCTCTCAAGCCCCCTGCATATCTGGCACCCTTGTCGGGTATCGCAAGCCTACTGAGTTTTTTTTCTTTGCTTTCTCATTTCACCCACTTTTGCACCCTCCATTCTTGTTTTTTTTGCTTTTCACTTTCACCCGATGTTGCACCTTCTTTTCTTTTTGTTTTTATTTTTTCCCTCCTTGAGCCCACCGTCGATCCACAATTCTCCTTTCTCCGAAGACAGCCCTGCCAAATTGGTATTGACGGTTGACATTCTTAAAGGCCCAGACAAATCATCCAACCTTGACTTTGGGGGCAAGGTCAATTTCGCAGGGTGGGATAATGTTACGGCGCACAAGTAAGCCACATCGCAAAAATCAGGGGAGCATATTTGGAAGCCGCTGCGATTATTTCTTTTTCCATTAATGCGGTCCAAGGAATACTATTGGGATGCATTCGAATTTGCCAAAATCCGGACTTAAGATCAAATTTACTAAAATGTAGTTCTAAATACTATTTAGTAATTCCATTTTATTTGCAATATTATAAGCATCATCTATGATATTATCATTTAAACGTTGATAATCTATGATCATTCAGGATTTTCTACGGGTTTGTTCACTGTGTTTATTGATGATAAAGGTTGGGCTTCTTTGAGGGCTATTACTTTGTCTAATGACTTGGAGCTTTAGTGGTTCATCAATATGCATTTTAAATTCAGCCATGTTTTCATCAGTGGCTTCAATATTTTTAGAGGTGATACAAAAATTATGATATTTAAGATGGAGTTGGCAGACTAGTTTATTTCATTCCCAATGACGTTGTGGGTTATCACCGAATATTATCTTCTTCTAACGTGCTATTAAGCTGATCAATTTCAAGATTACATGTCTCTATAAGTGTATACAATTGGGTTGGAAGAATAGAGTGGCTATAGATACTAGGTGAGGTATTTTCAGCAAGGTGATCCAGCTCATCAAGCTCAGTTGGGCGTTCAGGCGAAAATTCTAAATATGTTCAAATATAATTTTATAGTTTTTATTGATAATGTGATCTAAAAAATTTGTCCACAGTTTGTAACTTATTTTCTTACTATTTCTATTTTTGTAAAATTTTGCAATTGCTTCGCAATCTATTATTATTAAAATCTTATTTTTGTTTATGATGAACAGATGGAAGACATCCAACCCATAACATACTGCTAAGAGTTCTTGGTCAATACTACTAACAGAGTCTTTTTCTTTAAAGTTTCCGCTATTGTAACGACATATTGTATATTCCTTGTATAGTTGCCCTCCGTCATCTTTAAGGGGGAGGGATTTATGTGTGGGGATAGTCTTAAATGTTCTAGGTTTTGGGCTCTCATTTGAGAGAAGGTTCTTTGGAAGACATAGTGATGCAGAACAGACGTCATACCTGTCTGCCACCCTGGCGTCGCACCAGGTCCACCATGACGTCACACCACTAGTGGATTTGGAGGTTCCTTATCAAGGAGGTCAGGGAATCGAATCCCGGCCCCAAGAACCCTCTAATATGGAAGCCTGACCAGAGACGTGTTGGGGTGTATAGGTTGTTGTCCCTGATAAAGTCACTAGTGGTGTGATGCCATGATAGACCCCTGGTGCGACGCCAGGGTAGCGGCAGGTGTGACGCCTGTTCAGGCCAGTATTTCATGAAGTTGGACTTGTGGTCGGGGTACCATCAGATCTGCATACAGGAGGGGGACGTAGGAAAGACAGTTTTTCGAACACATGATGAGTAGTACGAATTCCCAGTGATGCCCTTCGGGTTGACGAATGCGCCAATAACTTTTTAGGCAGTCATGAACGAAGCATTCCGGCCTTGGTTGCCAAAGTTTGTGCTAGTATTTTTCGATGACATCCTCATCTACAACCCGAGTTTGGGGGCACATGTGGAGCACCTGATTATGGTGTTGCAAGTTCTTAAGCAACAAAAATGGTACGTGAAGAGGTCAGAGTGCTCATTCGGACAACAGGAGGTGGAGTATCTGGGTCACCTAGTGAATAGAGAAGGGGTTCGACCGGACCCAAGGAAAATCCAGAGCATGATGGTTTAACCCACGCCCACCAACATTAAGATATTGAAGGGGTTCTTGGGGCTAACGGGTTACTATAGAATGTTCGTAAAGGATTACGGGAAGATTGCTAAATCGTTGACGTCATTACTTCAAAAGGGGATGTTGGATTGGGGGAGGGATGTTGAGTTAGCGTTACAAGCACTGAAGGAGGCTATGGTGATGACTCCGGTGTTGGCATTGCCAAACTTCTCCAAGTTGTTTATAGTGGAAACAGATGCGTCTGGAGCCGGTTTGGGAGCGGTGTTGATGCAGGCTCCAGGAAGGGAGGCCGTTGGCATACTACAACAGGGAGATTCAGGGGAAGATGTTGGGACTTTCTGTTGGAACTTGTGTTCTGGATCTCTTTGGCTTAACAGTATCAAATCTCAAGTTGTATTTGATCATAATTGTGTTGGGTATAATGTGTAAGTTTATAGGTATGATGACACCAGAAATTCACTGTCTGTGACCTATCGCTTGACGCTAGCCCTATCGCCTGCGCTAGCTATGCCGACTTATAAGCTGGGGATGGAAGATTTTTTTTGTGACCTACCGCCGGGCGCTAAGATTGCCACACCGCGTTAGCCATGTCGACGATCGTCGAGTCGGTAGCGTCGAGTAGAGCAGGTAGCGTTGAGAAGAGCCGGTAGCACCGAGAAGAGACCGATTGACCAAACTACCGCGCTGCACTATCAAAAAGCGGCAAGAGAATATTTTAGGATCTTTTCCTAATTTGGTGATGGACAGCTGACAACAACGCGTGAAAAGACCTACCGCCGCATGGTAACACTAGCGTCGACGGTAGCTTATTTTAAAACGACTATAAAAACACACATTTCTTTTTCTAAGGAGACAAACAGAAGAGACACACACGATTAAGGTTCCGCTGCCGCCTCTGTTGTAGTGAACCACCGTCTCCAAGCAAGGAAAAGAGAACTATCTCCCTCCCATTCTTGATTGAAGATCTCCAAAGAGCCAAGTATACAACGATCATCTGTAGTTGATCGTGCGCAAGAAGAACGATATTCAGAAGCATCGTTCGCCCGCCGCTCTACGGAGAAATCCTTCTTTGAGGGAGCAATGGTTTCTAACTTCTATTTCTCTATCTGTAATTTTCTCTTTTTTAACTTTGTGTGTGAGGAAAATCGACCGGGGAGGTCATCGGAATTTGGGAAGGATTCCGCAGGAAATCGTCATGGGAGGACGTCTAGATCAGGGAGATCTAGTGGACTCTAAGGCCCTTTCCGGGAAGAAAGGTGAGGAGCAAATCGTTCGGGGAGGACGTCTAGATCGGCGAGATCTAGTTGGCTCTAAGACCCTTTCGGGGAGGAAGGCGAGGAGCCGACTCAAAGACCTTTCCGGGGAGGAAAGGGATAGAGAGCCAACCGGTCCTAGGCGAGGGTCCGTATAGAAACCAAAAGAGAGTTGTTTTCATCGCCTCCGATCTCCGGCGTCACGGGACGCCGGAGATCTAGTTTTGTTATTGTGAACCACTTTTAAGTTTTGAATAAAATTAAAGTTGTTATTCTTTCATCATGAATTCGTGGTTGCATGCTGCTAGTGTATTGAGGATTGTGTGGGAAATCTAAAAACAATTTTCTACAGGAAAAATTGTATCTGTGACCTACCGCCGTGCGATAGTAGCCTTACCGCCCTTCGGGAGAGTCCAGAACAGGTTGCCTTGCGGAAATTCTTTTTAATTATGAATTTAATTGAAAATCTTATTCACCCCCCCTCTAAGGTTGGTCACCTGATCCAACACTTTCGGTGTACGAAAAGGAAATGTTGGCGATCTTGCATGTGGTGAGAAAATGGCGGTCGTATCTCATCAGGAGACACTTTAAGATACGAACTGACCACCAGAGCTTAAAGTACTTCCTAGAGCAGTGAGTCTCTTTGTTAGAGCAACAGAAATGGGTGACAAAGATGTTGTGGTACGATTATGAGATAGAATACCACAAAGGGAAGGAGAGTAAGGTCGCCGACGCGCTTTCGCGCTTGCCTCCGACGAGTTCTATTTTTGCTATCTTAGCGCCGATCGTGGGCATAGTGGAGGATATCCATCCAGAGGTGTTAGCCGATGAGGAGCTAAGTCAGATATTGGCAAATATTGCAGAAGGTAGGGGTTGAAGCGGACTACCATGTCATTAATGACCATTTGTATTACAAGGGACACTTGGTGGTGGCACCAAGATCTCCACTGAGGAAGCAGTTACTCCATGAATTTCACGACACCCCCAGCGGCGGGCACTCCGGAAGGCTGCAGACCTATCAACAAATCAAGCAGAATGTGTACTGGAGGGGATTGAAGGAGGATGTATGTTACACCTCCGGACGGCGCCCGCTTATTTGGGCGTCAATACACATGCCGACACAAGAGGTCTAAAGGCAACAACGGGTCTGAACCAACCGGTTCATCCCCCACTACCTAAATGGCGGATCGGGGGGGGGGGGGGCTGAACCAACCCGTTTCAGCCCCCATTGGGGCCGGCCGACCCCCTTGGCCGGCCAGCCTTGGTCCGGGTATTATAAATATACCCGGACCCCCTCTTGAGGAGCTATACAAGATTATTATCAGGTATCATCTCCTAACCCTAATTTCTCCTCTTAGTATCGTAGTTCTCTAGATCTCTCTCTCTCCCACCTTCTCCCTAACATTTGGTATCAGAGTCTCTTTTCTCCACCATGGTAATCACTCGAACGCAAGAGGAAATCGGGCACTTGGAAACCTTAGAGGAAAATCTTGTAGGGCTGACGGATTCGGTGGCCGCAATCGAGGAAAACGTGAAAACTTCCACCCAAAGGCTCGAAGAACGGATCGACACCCGAATGGAAGAGATCATGACGTTATTGGCACAAAACTTGAAGGGTAATGCTGTGATGGAGGAGGATCCGGGCGGATCTCCCGCTGCAGGAGTCGATCCGCACCGGATCGGCATCAACGGAGGCCAGACGGGCTCGGTAAGGGGAGCGGGCACCACGCAGGGGGCCGGATCGAGCATAGGAGGCGTCAGCCGGGTCGGAGCAGGCGAGGGTGGCCCTGGCGGGGCTGGATCGGGCATGGGAGGCGGTTTCGGGTTCGGATTGGGCGCTGGAGGCACCGATGGGTTCAGATCGGGCATTGGTGGGCTCGGCGGGCTCGGATCAGGCGCAGGAGGCATCGGGGGGTTCAGCGCGTCTGGAGGTAGCTCAGGCGGGATCGGATCGGCCGGATTTGGCTCCGGCGGGCACGGCGCAGGAGGCGGCGGCCCCTGTGGGTTCGGCACAACGGGTTTCGACACCGGTGGGGGTGGCTCCGGCGATTTGGGCGCTAGAGGGGGTGGGTGGCCAGTTCCCCCATATGGAGGAGGGGAGGGCCTGATACCTCATCCAGCAAGAGGAGGCATGCAGTGGGGTGGTGCTCCGGCGGCGGGGCCATTTCGCCGTGGCTTCCCGGGCGTGCCTTTTGAACACGAAGAACCAAGGAGACCGCCGAGATTTGGACAGGAGGCGGGGTGGCGTGGATAGGTCGGTCAGCGGCTGTACATGCTGCCGAAGCTGACACACATGAATTTCCCTCGATATACTGGAGGGGACGCTTTGGAATGGGTACAGAAGGCGGAGTTGTTTTTCAGCTATCAAGAGGTACCCGAGGTACAGTGGGTGCAACTGGCGTCCTTTCACTTGGAGGACGACGCTTTTCAGTGAACGCAGTGGTTCCTGCGGGGACGGGATTATGTACCGTGGGCGGAGTTTGTTGACCGGTTCATCGCTCGGTTCGGGCCTTGGAGTTTGAGGACTTTGAGGCCCTCTTGCAAAAGTTACGTCAGAAGGGCACCGTGATGGAATACAGGACGGAGTTCGAAAAGTTGGCAAATAGGGTGCACTGGGAGGAGAGGACACTCCTCAGTTGTTTTGTCTCTGGGTTGAAGGACCACTTAAAAGATGAGGTTCAGGCGTACATGCCCCGCAGCTTGAATCACGTCATCAGTCTGGCCCGCATTCAGGAAGAGCGGTTCAACAGGGAGCGGTCCCGCACTACAGTGAGGTTCACTACTACACCGACGACTGCCAGGAAGGAACCGTCGGTAGCCGGACGGCCTACGGTGACGCGACTGTCGTGGGGTGAGTTACATGCAAGAAAGGAGAAGGGACTCTATTTCAACTGTGACGAGAAATTCACGGCGGGCCATAAATGTTAGAAGATACAAGTCTTTATGTTACATGACAATGTGGAGGATTAGCCGAGCCCAGAGGAGCAGCTCCCCGCCGAAGAATTCGATCTGACCGAGTTCGGGGTTTCCCTACATGCTACGGAAGGGTGTACCCCTCCTCCACTCACTATGCGACTTGCGGGGAAGATCAAACAAGAGAAAGTGACGATTCTGGTGGACAGTGGGAGTACGCACAATTTCATTCGTCCTGACGTGGCCCAGCGGGTTGGGCATGTGATTGATACGGGGGCTGCCTTCCAGGTTGTGGTGGCGGACGGCAGTAAGTTGCAGTGCTTTGGTGTGTTAAAAGGGGTTGCACTAGGGATGCAGGGATACGCGGGCTGCACAGATGTCTATCTTTTACCCATTCGGGGCACAGACGTGGTACTAGGAGTTCAGTGGCTGTAGCAGCTGCGACGGGTCACTTTTGATTGGGATCGGATGATGATGGAATTCATGCAGCAGGGAAAGCAGTTCTGTTTGAAGGGACTCACATCTTCGCCAGTTAAGGAAGTATCTCTTTGGAGCATGCAACGACTCGGGGAGGCAGGAAGCTTGATGGCGGTACTTTTGTGGGTGAGGTCGGATGAGGCCGGGCCATCTGAGGTGCCCATACAGATGCAGTCCCTTGTGGAGGAATATGCTGACGTTTTCCAGGAGCCACGCACACTCCCACCGTCACGGTTTCGGGATCATCAGATTGTACTCAAGGCAAGGGCGGAGCCTACTAATATCCGCCCATATCGATACTCGCACATGCAGAAGGCTGAGATTGAGCGCAACGTTCGGGAGATGCTCGATGCGGGAATCATCCGGCCCAGCACGAGCTCGTTCTCGGCCTCGATCATTCTGGTCAAGAAGAAGGATGGATCGTGGCGGTTTTGTGTGGACTACCGTGCACTGAACAACGCCACCTTGAAAGATAAGTTTCCGATTCCATTGATTGAAGAACTGTTGGACGAGTTACACGGGGCGACGCGGTTCACCAAGCTTGACCTTCGGTCGGGTTACTACCAGATCCTCATGCGGGAAGAAGACATCCACAAGACGGCCTTCAGGACTCACGATGGACACTATGAGTTTTTGGTGATGGCCAACGGGTTGACCGGCGGGCCGTCCACCTTCCAGGCTAATATAAACGAGATCTTCCGCCCGCTCCTTCGCCACTTCGTGCTGATTTTTTTCGATGACATCCTCATATATAGTGCTAGTTGGGAAGATCACTACGCCATGTCGCACAGGTCTTCTCCCTGCTACTCAAGCATCAGCTCTATGTCAAGCGGTCGAAGTGTTCGTTCGGTCAGGAGGAGGTGGAGTACTTGGGCCATTTAGTCTCGGTTGCAGGAGTTAAAACGAACCCTCGGAAGATTGAGAGCATGGTTTCTTGGCCGCGGCTCCAGACTATACGGGCCTTGCGGGGTTTCTTGGGTCTCACGGGCTACTACCAGCGCTTTGTGCGGGACTACGACAAGATTGCCAAGCCGCTGACCCAGTTACTGCAGAAGGATGCTTTTTCGTGGCAGGATGAGGCTGAGGCGGCTTTCCAGACACTCAAACGGGATGTGACGACTACGCCGGTCTTGGCACTTCCGGATTTCACCAAGGAGTTCGTCGTCGAGACGGACGCGTCGGGAGTTGGCCTGGGTGCTGTGTTGATGCAGGAAGGGCGGTGATAGCCTTCTACAGCAAGGCACTGGCTACTCGGACATTGGGATTGTCCGCTTATGAGAAGGAGATGTTGGCCGTTATTCACGTTGTGGCTTTGTGGCGACCTTATCTGCTGGGGAGACACTTCAAGATTCGGGCGGACCATCAGAGTTTGAAGCACTTCTTGGAATAGCGGATCTCCTCTCCTCTCCAACAGAAGTAGGTCACCAAACTTCTGGGGTACGACTATGAGATTGTCTACCGCCAAGGCCGGGACAATCGAGTTGCCGATGCCTTATCCCGCTTACCGGAGGGCACACTCGCTCAGATTTCTACACACCTGCTGGACTCCATGGATGAGATACTGGACGAGGTGGAGCGCGACTCGGAGCTCCGACCTATTGTGGACGCTCTCCGACAGGCACTGGAGACGGTTCTGGGTTATCATCTTCGGAATGACCGGTTGTACTTTCGGGACCGCGTAGTCATTCCTTCTCAGTCAGCATGGCGGACAGTTATGATGTACAAGTTCCATTCCTCGCCGACGGGTGGCCATGCCTGTCTCTCCCGCACCCTTCAACGCGCGCGGGCAAACGTCTTCTGGAAGGGTATGCAGCGTGATATTCAATTGTTTGTTCGACAGTGTGACATATGTCAGCGCCAGAAGTATGAGACGACTTCCCCCGCCGGCTTGCTTACACCGTTGGAGATCCCTCATCAGGTCTGGGATACCGTTTCCATGGATTTCATTGATGGGTTGCCCAAGTCTCAGGGCAAATTCGTGATTTTGGTGGTTGTCGATAAATTATCCAAGTACGGGCACTTCATCGCTCTGAGCCATCCGTACACTGGCTCCTCAGTTGCCGCTACATTTGCCCGGGAGGTTGTCAGGTTGCATGGCATCCCACGGGCGATCATTTCGGATCGCGATCCGACCTTTGTGGGAACATTTTGGCGAGAACTCTTCCGTTTACAGGGCACGTCACTACGGTTCAACACAGCTCACCATCCGCAGACGGATGGCCAGACGGAGGTTCTTAATCGGGGGCTGGAGACTTACTTGCGTTGCTTTGTCTTGGATGAGCCGCGTACTTGGGCAGGGTGGTTACATTGGGCCGAATATTGTTACAACACTTCCTACCACTCTGCCAGCAAAATGACCCCGTTCGAGGTCGTATACGGCCGGCCACCACCCTCCTTGAGTAGCTATGAGTCGGGGAGCACGACGCTTCCCGCCATGGACCGTGCCCTCCGAGATCGTGATCGCACTATTGCTACTTTACGGGAGAATCTGCGGGCAGCACAGGATCGCATGAAGGCACATGCGGACAAACATCGCACAGACCGCGAGTTTCAGGTGGATGATGAGGTCTTTCTCAAGCTCCGTCCCTACAGACAATTGTCTGTCACCCAGCGGACGAATCACAAGTTGGCCCCCCGTAACTATGAGCCCTTTCTGATTGTTCGCCGGGTTGGCCCGGTTGCTTACACGCTGGCCCTGCCCGAGGGGTCGCGGATACACCCGACCTTTCATGTTTCCCTGCTGAAGAAGAAGATTGGCGCCTCCATCCAGGCAAGCCCTCTTCTGCCTGAGGCTACCGCTGCGGGCGAACTATGACCGTTACCTGAGGAGGTCCTGTTGCTCAGGTGGAAGCATCGCGGGACCGAGTACCGTCCTGAAGTACTGGTTAAGTGGCACAATATGACTGCGACAGACAACACTTGGGTGGATCTGCTGGAATTTCGTGAGCTGTACCCTGACTACCACGTTGGGGACAAGTTGGTTCTTGATGGGGCAGGGAATGTTATGTCTCCGGACGGCGCCCGCTTATTTGGGCGTCAATACACACGCCGACACAAGAGGTCTGAAGGCAACAATGAGGCTGAACCAACTGGTTCAGCCCCCACTACCTAAATGGTGGATCGGGGGGGGGGGGCTGAATCAACCCGGTTTAGCCCCCATTGGGGCCGGCCGGCCAGCCTTGGTCCGGGTATAAATATACTCGGACCCCCTCTTGAGGAGCTATGCAAGATTATTATCAGGTATCATCTCCTAACGCTAATTTCTCCTCTTAGTCTCTTAGTTCTCTAGATCTATCTCTCTCCCACCTTCTCCCTAACAATGTAGCACAATACGTGAAGAACTGTAGGGAGTGTCAGAGGCAGGAGTACGACACGATCACTCCAGCGGGGTTATTGGTGCCGCTGGATATTCCGGAGCTCACGTGGGAGAGCATCGCGATGGACTTCATCGAGGGGTTACCCAAGTCACAGGGCAAGACGGTCATCCTAGTGGTGGTGGACCGCCTCTCCAAGTATGGACACTTCATTGCGCTCGCGCACCCTTGCACCATAGAGACCGTGGAGGAAGCCTTCGTCCGGGAGGTGGTGAGACTGCATGGGATACCGACTTCCATTATTTCCGATCGCGGCACGGTATTCACTAGTAGGTTTTGGAAGGAACTCTTCCGCCTCACTGGGATGTCCTTGCGCATGAGTACGACCAACCACCCCCAGACAGACAGGCATACGGAGGCCCTAAATAGAAGCGTGAAGACATATTTGAGGTGCTTCATTGCGGGTAAACCCCACCAGTGGAGTAAATGGTTTCCTTGGGCGGAGTACTGGTATAATACAGCATACCAAATGACGACAAAGATGGCACCGTTCGAAAGCTTGTACGGTAGAGCACCGCTGACACTTCAGAATTATGAGCGAGGATCCTCCATGGTGCCGGAAGTAGAGTCCGTGTTACAAAAGCGGGATGACATCTTAAAACAGTTGAATGAGAACCTTCAGAAAGTTCAGCATCGCATGAAGGCCCAAACAAGCATTGGTATAGTGCTTTCAGGTAAGGAGCCTTCTTTCTGATGAGTTGCCTTTGACTGCTTATTCGGGTAAGACTTCCAGGTGTTACTTTCCATCATGCAGAGTTGGCTGCACATGGTGACGTGGCAATGAGATGGCAACTCAGGGTATATAATGAGAATTAAGGTTTATAAAAATGCATTCTCACTTGAATTCATGCGATAAGTAGTGCTATTGAAGGTTTTTTCAAAATTTATTGGAACATTTCAAGACTTAGGGTTGTTTCCAGACGAGTGCTTGGATATGAAAGAATCATGCAAGATGGTGGAAAGGGACAAAATGATTGAAGGAAAAGATTACCTTGCAAGTAGTTTTCTCCAAAACATCCTCCTTCCTTACCCTCTTGTTTTGTCTGAGTAGATGTGGTAGGACAGTTTAATTGTTTTTTTGTCTAATTTCACAATAATGGTTTGTTCAAGGTGCCAAAATGGTTCAAATTTAGGCTTTTTGTTTCATTTCTCAGAAAATTGAATATTGAGAAATAAAGTTAACTGTGTTGCAGATTATGTTCTCACGCTGAAGCTAGTTGACCAATACGAATCACCTCCTGGCCTTTCTGTTAACCTTTTTGCTGATAACATGCGCAAACTGCCACAAGTGAGGTCCACAGGAGATGTGATTTCTCTCCATCATGTACAGGTAATACATAAGCTAGATAAACATTTCATGATGACCTGTGACTAAATAATATTAGCTTCATTCAATCACTTCAATGTATTGATAGAAGTTTACCGAAAGTTCTGAAGATTGTATTTTAAATGTTCAGTAACGGAGGGGTAATCTGGAGAGCTTATTTAAGTTCAGCACAAAGGCTTTTCATGAAGTTTATTTTAACCGCGGCATTTGTTCTTTTGCAATGCTTTAGACTGCTTTGCTTTATCCAGGGTTGATATACCATGATTTTACTGTGCTTGAAATATTCGGCTTCTCGTGCTTGAAGTGTTTGATGAAAACACCATGCAACAGTTGCACTTCCTTAATAGTTTCATGCCCATAGAAATATACTTGTAGGGTTGCAAGTTCATTTATATGAAAATAACAATTACTTCATTTTTTTCCCAAAATGCTCAATCCACAAGCAAATATTCTACAGGGCTAAGTGAGCATAACATAAACGAGGAAGCTTGTTGATGGGGATCGGCGTTTGGCGACGCGGACCCGTGGTGGAGCACGAGTTTTGGGCCCGTTCGGGTCTGATTGACCACCTGTCATATTTGGCGTCTCAGGATCGACAATCCAATTCCGCGGATGCGTCCGGATATATGTTTCAATATTTTTAAGTATTTGTTTTTTTGTGTTTTATTTAGTGAGATTGGACAACCACCATGCACGGACAATCATAGCCGTCCAAGATAGTTGCCTTAGGTCATGTTTTATTATAAATAAGGGGGTAGGGGCCACCGTCATGGGAATTGTAGATTTTGGAGAAGAACATTCTCGGAATCCGGCGATCCCCCCCACAATGACGACTCTGTGAGGCCTTAGGTGGTGATTCTTAGGTTTCCCCGCTCCCCTTTTGTATCCCTCATCCATAGCCGCAACTTTTCTCCTCTTAGAAGCCCCCACCAATACCCACAATCCAGTATTTTCCCGCCCCTTGCCGCAGCCCTGAACAGCCCTCATTTCCGGTCTGTAAACCGAATCCCTCGCCTGCTACGGCCCTCGACTCTCTTCCAACCACTCTCACGAGCCTCCCAAAGAAGAATCCCCATTCTTCCCTCGAGAATATCCCGTGAACTCATGACAAAACTCCTCCACAACAACGCCTACTCCTGTAGCCCCTCAGCAGCCCGATCTTCCCATCTTCCGGCCTGCCCAGTGCTTTCCAAAACAGCAGCCCTCCCTATTGGTGAACCCTCCCTGTGCAACAACTCGACTTCCCCCCTCCCACATGATAATCCCGGGTCTCCAAAGCTACAACTCGTCTTCTCGGCGAGCCCTCCCAATTTAGCTTCCCAATCCTTAGCTGACCACGCTCCAAAAACTCCCCAACCTCCAGGTTTGCCTCCCCCTTCCACCACCCCCCCCCCCCACCTAGTCTTCCTCAGCATTTTGCTGTCATTACTACCCTCTAGAAAACCACCCACTCATTTGGAAATGTTTGATCTCCACGCTACACCCCTTACTACATGAGTATTATTGTGTTGTATGGATCTTTATCTTCCGCACTAAAATATGATGAGAAACTCTTGTTCTTTGGATTTCTCGCACTTGCGACTTCTGATGAAACTGTTCTTGCATTTCTTTTTGTAGTTGTTCTCTAGAACTTTGTTTGGATTAACCCTTGACTTGCAAGAATCATTCATCGCGCGTTCGCGCTTTGGCCCTCCATGCGGAGGATAGCCAAAGGCCGCTTGCTTAAAGAAGCTACTCTATTTCATTTTAAAATATTTGCATGTGATTTATGTTGGAGATCATGCTTTGCTCATGGCCGCGGTGAATGCTCACAAAAAAAAATTGAAACATCCACCATAAGACATAGGGTAGAATGTACCTCTAGAGAGTAAAATCTCTAGGTGCAGAGGAGCTGCTGTGACGAAGTTGGTGAAGGTTCCACAACAACGAGAGGCCGAGCGCCTCACCTCTTGGTTCGCCTTGAACCCGAACAGTCAACTGATCTACTCCGGTGATAGTAGGAGAAGAGGGAAGGGGCTTAGACCTTCTTCTTCTTCAACCGCCGGTAACCCCAAGTGGCCTAACCACACCAAGTCGTCGGAAGGGAAGATGAGTATGGAATCTGCAATAGAGGAGGCCTAGGGCTCGGGATCAGCCGATGGCTTCACCAGCACGAGCCTGGGGCCGGAGAAGACCGGGAATCATCACCCGAGAGGAGCTCGACGGCGTCGTCGGGATGGCTCCCGGAAATCGCGGCGCCAACGACGGGAAGGCTCCAGGAATCGCCGCTTGAAGCTGCCGTCGGGTAAGCCCAGGAAAAAACCCGCGATTTCTCTCCTCTGGCCGAAAACCCTATTTCGATTTCTTATCTATTAATGCTTGACCAAATGCCTTATATACATCCGATAAGAGGGGCTTTGATCTTGAACTAAGATCTACCCTTCATTTTGATCATGACATAACTTCAATCCACATAGAGTACTATGGTTGATTGAGATAAGAAATTATGCCTTCTTACTATCAAAAACTCAGTGAACCAATTCATCGCGCCTATTAATAGTCGCACAATATTACAACTCGTCTTGGTCTAAGCATGTCGAAAAACGACATTGAGAATGCGAACTTATTATGGTATCTTGATCGCATGCCACATGAAATCAAGTACCAACATAAGTCGTACTGAGACTGTTCCCGTTCATTTGGTGTGACCTTACAGAGAAACCATGTTGCCTTGGCGATAATACGACAGCTTATATTATGCACTATAAGAGGCTTTATCAGTGCATTATAGTCCTCATAGCAACACGACAGCAAGGTAATGAAACTAGATGACCAATGTCTTTTTTTGTCACATGATATTATAAATATTGTGCAAAATTGGACCGTGTCATTTTCGCACAATATTCATCTTTCTTGGTCTCATAAGTGAATTGTTTCTATAACTACATTAGTTATATTGCATGCGTTACAATCTCGCTTTACTAATGGGCCCACCAATATCATAACCCAAAATATGGGGACAAAAAGATATCTCGATATGAAGATTTCTTACACACAAGCATGAGCAACAAATCACCATATTTATTACTATCAATAGTTAGTTTTTCAACTATAATCACATTGCCGACACCGATACGATAAATCTTCACATCTCATATCTAGGATTCATAAGACACGTTGAGAATATTAATGACACTAAACACAATCCAAATAATGTTACAACATAGTATATGTCGAACTCAATATGTATGAGATATACACACATACATATCCATATGATTAAATGATAGTCATATATCAACATTTGTGGAACAACAATGTACTTTAATCGATATGACAATCTTAACTCGGTAATCAATGTTCCTCTTTGATTACCACAATCGCGAGAAAAACATAAGATTATGTGATAAATAAAACTCAGTGTTCTACTGTTCAGGACCAAGAACATCTTCCTGAACCTAACATGAGATACAACACAATCAAGGAACTAAATGCAAAAACATTCTAAATCATGAACATAATAATCGAAGGAAATCACAACTTTCAAAATACTACATCCTTCAATTTATTCTTCTAGTACTATTTGTGAAAATCGTCGTTGGTCATTGGTGTGTCACGTTTAGGGTTAGGGAAAAAGAGTTGTCTTTCCCAGACTTCACGTTAGGATTGCATTATAGTCGCGCATTCCCAACCCTACCCTACGTCACTTGTTCTTGTTCCTTTATTAAATTGCCTTTGTGTTCATTATTGTTTGTCAATTCTTTGTTCATGCTCAGTTCATTATGTTTGAAAAACTCATTAAGGTTAGTTTAACAAGCATTTTTGAATTAAACTTTATAGGTTTACATGATTCTAGCGGGTCTGCGCTGTGTGGGACCGCCCCATGTGCGGATTATCCCCGATGACCCGTGTTGTTGATTAGTCCCACATCGTCTACCACACATCATCACTTGTGCTTATAAGCCTCGTCCCACTTCTCCTATCTATTCAGAGTTTTGAGTTGGAAGTGCAAGTTTCTTAGATGGTATCAGACTGATGGTTTGACCCGCCTTGAGGGCGTGTTGGTTGACATGATTCCAGTGGGTCCGCATCGTGTGGGACTACCCCATATGCGGATTATCCTCGGTGGCCCATGTTGATTCGTCCCATATTGCCTACTGCGTATCACCCGCCTGTGCTTATATGCCCACTCAAAAGGGAATTAATGCTAAAAATGCCTAAATTTTTATTAAGTTGCCAAATCATTTTATAACTAATGCAAAAACAAATATAACATTTGGTAATTTGGTCTTTGTGTTCAAGTTATAAGAATAATTACAAAAAACTACCTTGTGCTTTGCATAATTAGATGGACCTTATCTCTAATTTTTAAAATTGCCAATACCTCCCATCTAGTTTTACATTGTTAAATTAAAAGTTTAAGGGGGGGGGGGGGGGGGGGGGCTGTGATTATGCAAAAATGGAAGGAGGGTCCATTAATGACCGTATATGTTTGTGTAGATTATGTATATTTATAAATCATTGTATATATGTATATGCATATATGTATTTTTTCAACTAGTTATTAATGAGTAGAACACAAATGATTGAAGCTCTAATAACGAACCAAGCCTAAATGGCTTGTTCATCAAAGAATGAGCAAAAACAAACTTTGTTTAATGAGACAAACACATGGTTTTCAAGAGCAATTAGTTAACTGGGCAGGCCTATGCACAACACAGCCTAAATGGTATGGTTTCTGTAGACCTGCAGTTTTGTTGGAATTTGGTGTGCGAATAGTACAAAGTGATGTATCATTAGCGGTCTCCTCCTTTTGAGATTAGTCTCACATCACAAATTTTGTTTTTGGGTCTCCCTCTTGTGTGTATGTATAGGAGAGATAATGCAATTATGAGAATAATAAAAGATTATTCCCTTTATTTTCCACTTAGTATCATAGGTAGGTTTGGAAAAATATCGGTCCCAAAAATATCTTATGTTATTTCAGCCTTGCTTTCTCCCACAGTTTTTTCCCCTACTTTCCTTTCCTGGTAGTGTGCCAGAAAGGAACATTGCACAGAATAGTGAGTATGAGAGTGTTGCGAAAAAAGGTGTTGTCATCTTCGGTGGAAGGAGTGCGTAGGGGGAGAAGCTTTGCCATCCAAGGAGAAGGATAAACGGTGCGACTGGATCGACGAGCGCATACGTGCGCAGGAGAAGGATAAGCGGTGCTGCTGGATCGACGAGCACACACACGCGCAGGGAGAAGGATACACGCACGATTGGACCGCAGGAGCTCGCGTCCCGCACCCGCTCGTAGCCTGAAAAGGACCCGCACGCGGCAGTCGCTGGAGGCAGAGGGAGTGACTTTGGGCAGAAATCTCTCCAATTGCGTCGGCTGTGGAGTACACGCACCATTGCGACGGAACTCTTTCTGGTGCATAGAGGAAGAAGGATCGACGCGCAGATTGGAAGAAGGATCGACGCGCGCATGGATCTGGATCTGGTGCGGCTCTTCATCATAGGGAGAATGGCAGGGTTCGATTCTCCTCATCACCTCAGCAGGGATCTGGATTTGCTGCTGCCCTTCAGAGCAGGGAGGAGCGCCCAACCAAAATTCGCAGGAGTGCGCGACAAGGATTGAGACGCACCGTGTGATAGTGTGAGTAGTCTTTCCCGCATTCGTCTTTCTCGCGTTCGTATTTCCCGCATCACGCAGAGGGAACACGCACAGGAATCACGCAGTGGGACTGTGGGAGTGTGGCGGTGCGAGGGATTCTTGGTGCGTGCTTCTTGGAGAAATTCATTTGCTCATTGAGAAATTGGTTGCCAAGATGGAGGAGGGAGATCTAAAAGTGTTCTTCGAGTTCCTGCGAATGTTAAAAGGCGAGGGATTGGCTCAGTCGACGTCGCCTCTGGTAAAGCTGGATCTTCCCCCTGTGGAATTAAAGCTCGATGGACCAACTACATACTTGAGTTGGTTGCGTCGGGTGAAAAAGACACTCTCCAGAAGGAACCTGGAGGGCTATCTGACTGGAGAGAAGAGGGAGCCAAAGAAAGACTCAGATAGGTATAATGAATGGAAGATTACACACATTCTGTTACACACTTGGCTCCTAAACTCAATGGTCGCGTATATTGCTATTACGGTGGATGACATTGAAACTGTAAGCGATGTTTGGGAGAAGTTACAAAGGCTCTACGCAGGAGTCGACAACAACATGCGTGTGTTTCTGATCGAACAAGAGATTGAGACCGTAACCCAGGGAGATCGTTTGATTCAGGAGTATGTCACAGATCTGGAGAGACTATGGGCAGATTATGATTATTTCTCACCAGCCTTATGTTGCAAAGATCCTGAATGCACAAAAGGAGAACGAGATGTTCAGCGGAGGATTATGCACTTTTTGAGGGGGTTGAACCCGACATTTGAGCAAAAGAGTGCAATGTTGCTCGCTCAGCTAAAGATTCCTACCTTGGACGAGACAATTTCAGTTATGGTGCAGGAGGAGAGCCGGATTAGGCTTCAGTCTAGTGCAACTGCACCCACCGGGGCGAAATCAGTCTGAGTGGTAATCAATCCTAGACACACAGGATACAAAGGTGAGACACGACAATATTACAATTGTGGCGAGATAGGTCACCTACGGCTGGCTTTCCCCAAGCCACCAAAAGAGTGGGATGCAAGTGGACTGGGAAAAGGAGGCTATCGTGGTTGCGGTCGTGGGGGTCGCAGAGATGGTGGAAGAGGAGGCTACTGAGCAAAACTTATGATAGCCGAGGACGAGACAGACAAAAGTAGGGATGATATATGCAGTTCAGAGGAGCAGGAGATTGTGAACGTTTACTCCCAATTGATGCGAAGAAAATAGAAGGGACTAGGGAGTGATTGACGATGCACTCATACCAGCTTCATCAAGGGGTAACGTTGCCTTGTTCGCTCATTCAACCACAGGTTCGAGAGAAACCCTTGCCCTCGCATCTATATCCAATACTAGATCACAAGATTGGATAGTCGATTCGAGTGCTTCTTGATATATCACTGCGGATGCCAGGGAATTCCTTTCGTATACTCTCCTAGCAGTCCCAGAGCGCATCTAAACTACCGATGACAAAACTCAACCAGTGGTTGGTAAGGGTATCGTGTAATGTACCAACACTCTGATTCTGTCCAATGTTTTGCATGCTCTTTGCTTTACTGTGAATCAAGGTTGTTAGGATCGAAATCCTAGATGAGATCATTTTGAGGGAGGATCGGATCTGATAGTAGGGTCGGATCGAGGATCGCTTTGCAAAATCAGGATCGATTTACAAAATCTGGATCGTAGGATCGTAAGATCCTATGATCTGGATCGTGATCCTGACAACCTTGCTGTGAATCTCTTATCCATTAGTGTTACCATATCCCAACTAAAATGTGTTGTTTTGTTTGATATCCTGAAGGTGATATTCAAGGAGAAGGAGACCGACATAAGACTAGGGACTGACACATGGCATAGTGGCTTGTGGTACTTGGATAGAGAAAATTTGGACTCAGCCCTTTCAACCATTATTGAAGAAGCTGCAAAAATCGGAAAGAGTGCGTAGGACATACTACTACTTCATCATCGACGTATGAGTCATCCTTGTTTTGTTGTTTTAAGTCAGATGTATCCCCTTCTATTTAAAAATGCAAATCAAGAAAAACTTGTATATGATGTGTGCGAAGTAGGAAAACACGCCAGAAATTCTTATTCTAGTTCTGGAAGTAGGGGTTCTCATTCATTTAATCTGATACATTTTGATGTTTGGGGACCATGCCCCACGCCCACTGTAAATGGATTTTGGTATTTTGTGTCTTTCATTGACTGCTTTTCACGCGTGACTTGACTCTATTTAATGAAAAACAAAAGTGATGTGCTAGCTTGCTTCAAGGATTTTCATAAAAGGGTTCAAACTCAGCGCAATACGATCGTAAAGGTATTGATGTCTGACAACGGGACAGAGTACACCAATAAGGCATTTGAAGAGTACTTGTCCTCGCACAGAATGCAACATCAAACTGCTTGTCCATATACACCGGAGCAGAATGGAGTAGCAGAACGGAAGAACAAACATCTTCTGAAAGTGATTCGGAGTATGATGATAATAATGAAGGTGCCAAAGTACTTGTGGGGACAAGTCGTGCTAACAGTAGCCTACTTAATCAATCAGATGTCCTCGCAAGTATTAGATCAGAAGTCTTCGATTGAGATACTGTGAGGGAAGAGTGAAGATATTTTTCCCCTCAAGATCTTAGGTTGCGTGTGTTTTGTGCATGATAAAAGACCAAATGTGGGAAAATTGGATTCAAGGGCCCTGAAGTGTGTTTTTGTTGGGTATTCAGATACCCATAAGGGGTATGTATGTTGGAGTCCGGTGGAGTGAGTTATTTGTCAGCATGGATGCCACATTCAGAGTGCTTGAGTCATATTACTCATCTTCGATTGACTCGCCTCTTTGAGAATCACTCGGTGTAGAAAATATGAGACAATAGGGGGAGGATAGCTGTGGTGGTGGGAGGCGGATAGTGAGTATCCCGTTTACACCTGCGCCAAAGGAATTAGAGTTAGTTGAGGTGTCGGTTTTTGGAGAGAGAGAATCTATTTATGTTGGACCTCAGACTCAAGGGGAGTTCAGAGTGTATACGAGAATAGGGCAATTGAGCGAGACTACAATGCCTACATTGCCACCTGCGTCAAGTCCCTTGCATCTGCCTACTTCGATCCTTGAAACACCTGCTTCATCCACCACAAATTCAGATATCCTAGGTAAGGTAACCCCTCATATCTCTACTCCCACTCCCTTGCCGGTAAGACGAAGTTCCCACAAAAAATGCGGGAGTCTCACCTGATCAATATGACTTTCCACATGACATTGCCCAATTTGTTTCCTACTCCCATATAGCCCCTGCACATGGAGCATTCATTATATCTTTGGACATTGTTTCTATTCCTAAGTGTTTACAAGTTGCTAAGGAGAATTCTCGATGGAAAGCTGCAATGCTAGAAGAACTTGACGCATTGGTGAAAAACAAAACCTGGAATCTTGTGTCACTACTACCAGGGAAAAAGGTTGTTGGGTGCAAGTGAGTGTTCACTGTGAAGCAAAACCCAGTGGGTCAGGTCGTGCACTATAAGGCTCGATTGGTAGCAAAGGGTTACAGTCAGACTTATGACATTGACTACGATGAGACATTTGCACCCGTCGCCAAATCGAGCACGATACGAGCTCTAATATCCTTAGCGGCAGATGAGGGATGGAAACTACACCAACTCGATATAAAGAATGCACTTCTTCATGGGAATCTATTGGAAGAGGTGTACATGGAGGTGCCACCAGACTTTGACACAAAACAAATGGTAGGCAATATGTGTAAATTCAAGAAATCCTTGTATGGGCTAAAACAATATACTTGAGCCTAGTTTGACAGGTTTAGGAAAGCAATGGTTAACATGGGATATCTGCAGACCAATGCTGATCATACCGTGTTCTTTAGGTAGAATAGAGATCACACTACGATGCTTGTTGTGTACGTGGATGATATGATTATTACGGGCGATGACGAGAAGGAAATCACTCAGCTAAAGACAAGATTGGGCAAGGAGTTTGAGGTGAAGGATTTGGGGCAGCTGAAATACTTCCTTGGAATAGAAGTAGCTCACAGTGCAGAGGGAATTATTTTATGTCAACGAAAATAATTTCTAGATCTGCTCAAAGAGATGGGTATGCTAGGATGCATGCCCGCAGTCACTCCCATTGATCAAAAGTCCAAACTTAACACTGAGGTAGGAGAGCCAACTGGTAAAGAAAGGTATCAGAGGCTTGCAGGTCGTCTGATCTATTTTATCCACACTCGTCCAAACATATCCTTTGCTGTGAGCGTAGTAGCCCATTATATGCACGATCCTAGGGAGGGGCACTTGGATGCAGTGTATCGGATTCTTAGATACTTAAAGAGTGCACCAAAAAAGAGACCGATCTTCCGAAAGAATGGACATATGAATATAGAGGGCTATTGCGACTCTGACTGGGCTAGCTGTGCAGATGACAGAAGATCCACATCGGGATATTGCATGTTTGTGGGGGGCAATCTTGTCTCCTGGAAAAGCAAGAAGCAGACTGTAGTTGCGAGATCTACAGTCTAGACAGAATACAAGGACATGGCCTCAGGTGTAGGGGAGTTGTTATAGTTGAAAGCACTGCTGAGTGAACTCTAGATATATCAAAGAGGACAGATGACATTGTGGTGTGATAGCAAATCAACCATTAGCATTGAAAACAATCCTGTCCAACATGATATAACCAAACATATAAAGATCGATAGGTTCTTCTTCAAAGAAAAGCTGGATGGTGGGATGCTGAAGCTGTGCCATATTACTACAAAAGAACAAGTGGTTGATTGTCTAGCCAAAAGACTTAAATCACTGGATTTATGTAAATTGTGTGACAACATGAGCTTAGTGGATATCTTTTGCCCACCTTGAGGGGGAGTGTTGGAATTTGGTGTGCAAATAGCACAGACCGGTGTGCCATTAGCAGCCGCCTCCTTTTGGGATTAGTCCCACATCACATAGTTTGTTTGTGGGTCTCCCTCTTGTGTGTATATATAGGGGAGATATGTTTTGATGTAAAGCAATTACGACAATAATAAAAGTTTATTCCCTTTATTTTCCACTAGTTTTAAAAAAATGTATTTCCATATTAGCCCACAATAGTATGGTTTCTCCAGGCCCGCAGTTTAACTTGAAGGAACCCAATTTTTTCTTATTTGAAGTTGTGGATTACCTGCATCGCCATATTTTTTTTGATTGATTTCTATTGTAGGGAACTTGTTGATTATCCTTCATGACAAAAAGTATTGAATCATAGACTTGTAATGATTGTTCTTTTTCTGTCTTTTGTATCGTACACAGTTAGATGTGCATAAGCTCTTAAGTCACACCTTTGGTACCAAAACCTTGTGTTATGCTAGCATATTTCTATCGTCTTATAATGCTTGCGTTTATTAGAATTTCCTTATAACTTTTTGTAATGACCCAACCCACAATATTTAAGGTATGTTCTGCTTTGGTTCAACCCATCCCATAGTAAGTTAAATCACATGGTTTTATCCTTTTCCTTAGGTGACATAAGAGTTCTTTTCAGGAGTTACCCATCCCAAAGTTATTCACACTAGTATATGCTTAACTTGGAAATCGCTAACGCCACTTTACCATTTACTCTAAAAAGATGCTTCTAATATATGATGATTGGATCGCTGCAAGTGATATTAGAGTTGGACCTCCTACAAAACAATGCGGGCTTGAGGATGAACCCAAATGGATAATACCTCAGATATTGTAGCTTGGGTCGTTACACTTTTAGAGAAAGCAACTTAACCGTGCTTTTCTTTTCTTTGTTACCATGGTATTTTAGGGTGGATAATTTTATATACTGTCTTTTCTTTGTTTGTTTGAAATTTAGATCATTTCTTTTGCAGATGAAAGTGAATAACGGAGAATTTTATTGCACTTATAATGGAAAATTATCTGCATTTGCCTTGTTTGATGGCAAATCTGTTTTGGACTTGTCTCCATACCAAAGATCCACTAATTATGTAGCTGCATGTAATTTTAAGAAGCTCTTAATACAATTGAGGACAAATACAGAGGACCTTCAACCTGAACATGGTAAATTTTCTGTGCGAGTTATAATACAGCTTCTATGCTCGCCAAATATTTTAGATTTGATATATTAATTTCTACAATGGGAGGCTTTTATTTTCAAATTTTAACTACTATTTATGCATATTCTGGTCTTATCACTAGAGCGAGCTTATTGTACTCCAAATTGTTGCGGGTGACAAGAAGCAATAAATAAGATCATTACTAATATTTTTAGACATCTTATCTAAAGCAACATCTTTACTGTTCCTTGTTGATGTTCTATCTTTGTATTTTTTTACTTTAATCTATTGGCTCTGCTTATGTAGGCTTAGGCAAGCCCTCAGCTACATTGTTCTGCAATCTGAATGCTGAGGAAATGCTGTCTATTGTATGTAAGGTATTTATACATATTATATAAACTTCTTTTCATACATAAGAGTTTGTAATCAAGAATGAAGGTTACTTTTTGTTGAGTTAAGGTCCTGCATGTGTGTGAAACTTCTGATGGAGACATGGTATTGTTTCTGTGGGATGCAACAGATTCTCCTCTTGTGACCATTCAGATGGAGTAAGTTTCTTTTCTTTTACCTATTTATGCAGTATTTCTTGAACTGTTGGGCGTATGATGGGTGGATATCAAATGCAATCACACTCAACAAGCCTCAAATATTAACTGTAAATTTTCTATTAATTAGTAAATCACTTGTGTTTGCTAGCAAGTTTAGGGTTTCCACCTCACATTAACGGGTTTCGAACCATTGTCACATGTCCATTAGGACCATTAACCACCCTACCGACCAGTGTGCTGCTCACAAGGTCATTAGGAAATATCATAAAAGTTACATTCAAGAGCATAAAATTTATATAGTTTATTACAATTTTGACATTTTTGATTTACGTATATAATTTTTTTACATTTATGTACATTTACTTATATATATATGTATATTTGCTATACGTTTTAGTTAAAAATTAATTATAGTACTTAGATCAATTTGGTATTGGAAAGAATAGAATGCATTAATTCTTCAACTAGGAATCACTAATTAATATTGTAGAAAGTGAGAGTAATGAAACTTGTGGGTAGTATTTCTTCTATAAACATCAAGTATGAGTACAAATATATAGGAAGAGAAGAAGAGAGAAATCCCAAATCTACAATGTAGGACAAAACCTAAGACAACTTGGGCTCATAAATGAGCCACAATTACAATGGGATTTTACATATTATTCCACTATCTTCTAATACTCCCCCGCAAGCTGGAGCATACAAATCGTAAGCACCAAGCTTGGATAGAAACTGCTGATACAGTGGCCGAGGTAGAGCCTTGGTAAAGATGTCAGCAACTTGCTCGGAGGCTGGAATATGCTCCAATTCAAGTTTCTTCAGTTGGACCATCTCCCGAACAAAGTGACAATCAACCTCAATGTGTTTTGTCCGCTCATGAAACACAGGGTTCTTCGCAATATGTATAGTAGCCTGACTGTCACAAAAAAGAGTAGCAGGAGAGGAGAGATTGACACCCAAATCACAAAGAAGGCTCTCTAACCAGGTAAGTTCAGGGACGACAGCAGCCATCGCACGATACTCAGCTTCAACAGAAGAGCGAAAAACAACTGATGGCTTCTTGCTGCGTCAGGTGATGAGATTTCCTCCAAAGTAAGTACAGAAGCCAGTGGTGGATCGTCAATCATCAAGAGAGCCCGCATAATCAACATCAGTGTACGCAACAAGAGATAAAAAGGAGGATGACTTGTATACCAACCCTCGTCCCGGGGCAGCTTTTAAATACCTGAGGATGCGTTCGACAGCCTGAAGATGAGATATCCTTGGTGAATGCATAAAGCGACTGATCACTCCAACAACAAAAGAGATATCAGGCCTTGTAACTGTTAGGTATATCAGTTTTCCCACAAGACGTCGATAATATTCCGGATTAGTAAAAAGAGAGTCTGATTCTGCTCCATGAGCACTGAGCTTGTGGTTGACATCCATAGGTGTTTCAGCGGGTTTACATCTGGAATAACCAGCATCCTGAAGAAAATCCAGACAATATTTCCGTTGAGATAGGACCAGGCCATCAGGTCTTCGAGCAATCTCAATACCAAGGAAGTACCAAAGGTTTCCCAGATCTTTTGTTTGAAAGACAGAGTTTAAGTGTTGCTTGATTTGTTGTATCTCGTTAGAGTCATCGCCAGTTATCAAAATATCATCCACATATACTAAGAGAATTACAGTCCTTGTTGATCGATGACGGGTAAAAAGAGAGAAGTCAACCGAGCTTCGCTGAAAACCAATATCACGAACAACCTTGCTAAAATTTTCAAACCAAGCTCAAGGGGACTGTTTGAGACCATAGATAGCTTTACGCAGTCGGCACACCATAGATTCCCCCGTAGTCTCAAACCCGGGAGGTTGGTTCATGAAAACCGTCTCCTGAAGATCACCATTAAGAAAAGCATTTTTAATGTCCAACTGATGTAGAGTCCAGCGGCGGTGAACAACCAGTGAAATGAGGACCCGAACAGAATTTAGTTTGGCGACAGGGGAGAACGTCTCCTCATAGTCCAAGCCCTATTGCTGAGTGAACCCACGAGTCACAAGACGGGCTTTGAGGCGATCAATAGTCCCATCCGGAGCATGTTTAATAACAAAGATCCATTTACAGCTAACGTAGGACTGGGCAGACGGAAGAGGTACCAAATCCCAAGTATGATTAGCCCAAAGGGCTGACATCTCAGCTTCCAGGGCCGCACGCCACCCAAGGTGTTGGAGAGCCTCCTGCACAGTGTTAGACAAAGAAATAGAGGAAAGAGCAAGAGCAAATTTTTGCAGAGGAGAGAGCCGATGTAGGGAAATATAGTTGGCCATTGGATGAGCCGTTGAGGCGGGGGCAGGATCGACTGGCCGCGAGATCGTGCTGGTAGACGGTAGCAGTGGCTGGGCTCCGGAGTTCAGATTACGGCGAGTGTAGACACGAATGAGAGGAGGTTTGGTTGCTGACGGATTAGGTGTTGGTGGTTTGGGAGCAGGTGGTTCCACGTGGGGTGTTGGAAGAAGAGGTAGAGAAGTTGTGACCGGGATAGCAGGACGAGGCACTGGTTGCCCACTAGAAGGTATCAAAATGGATGACAGAAAGGGTTGGTCTTCCAGAAAAGTAACATCAGCGGACACAACCACTTTCCGGTCGATATGAGAGTAACATACATACCCTTTTGAGTCCGAGAGTACCCTACGAACATACACTTGGTTGCACGGGGGGCAAATTTGTCCGTAGGTGGACCAAGGTTATGGACATAGCAAGCACACCCAAACACCCGAGGTGCGAGAGGAAACAAAGATTGAGAAGGAAAGAGGAGACTTAATGGAGTGACAAAGTTGAGAACAGAGGAATGTAGACAATTGATGAGATGGCAAGCAGTCAAAACTGCAAAATTCCAGTATTCAATGGGTACCTGCATCTGAAGCATTAACGAGCGGGCAACATCAAGAAGATGTCGATTTTTGCGCTTAGTAATACCATTTTGCTGAGGAGTGTAAGCACAAGATGTTTGATGGATAGTGCCAAATTTAGCACAAAGTGAGGCGAACGTTCGGCTAGTATATTCCCTTTGTCAGTGCAGATAGTTTTAAGGGGCGAAGAGAATTGAGTCCGAAGTTCAGTAACGAACGTACGAAATATAGAAGTGAGTTCGGTACGATCCCGTAGTAAATATAACCATGTCACACGAGAATAATCGTCAATAAAGGTAACAAAATAGCAGTACCCAAATACACTAGGGACTTTATAAGAGCCCCAAATATCAGAGTGAACAATGGATAAATGAGCACTACTCCGATTACAGACAAGACTAAAAGAGACACGATGCTGTTTACCAAAGATACATGACTCACAAGTAAACTCATGTAAGGAGACATCTGGAAGAGCTTGCTTTAGAATCTAGAGGGGAGCATGTCCAAGACGACGATGTCACTCTACGGAGGAGACGACGGAGAGGGTAGAAGGAAGGACATCAAGAAGATAGAGCCCATGAGACAGCCGCTCGCTACCAATAATATTCCGCGTTTGCCGATCCTGCACAACAAAAGAAGATGGTGAGAAAGTAACATGGCAATCAAAGTCCTGTGTAAGTTGGCTAATAGAAAGTAAGTTGAACGGGGAGCCCAAAACATGAAGAACCGAGGTTAATGAGAGGTTAGGTGTGAGATGGATATCAGCAGCTCCGGAGACAGGGGTGGAGTCACCATTAGCGACAGTGATGAACTTGGGATGAGGAGAGTCCAAGTACTTCGGCGGCTTCTGACAACTAATATGGTGGGTGGCACCAGAGTCCACAATCCAGTGGGAACCCCGAGATAGACAGGTTATACCTTCATTAGCGATGGAGGCCACGGAGCCCGATGAGCGAGCAATCACCCCTTGGAGTTGCTGAAGCTGGGTGCGGAGAGCATCAATGTCAGACTGAGCATTTGAAGGAGTCGAAGTAGAAGCCACGTGCATAGACTCAGCCTTTGAAGCAGCAGCAAGGTGGGGTGGCAGACCATGCTTACGATAGCAGGTAGCCTCCAGATGATGTTCTCGACCACAGAAAGTGCATTTCAGGGGGGGGGGGGTTCCAGTACGTCCTCGTCCCCGAGACGAATTGCGACCCCCACGGGTCGAGATACCACGAGTGGAGGGATGTTGTGAAGGTAGCTGCAGAAGAGCTGGAGAGGGAGGTAAAGGAGCCTCGGGAGACAGAGTGACCTTCAGAAGCATGGAGCAGACATCAGAGAGAGAGAGGGAGTAGTGGAAGATGAGAGTATCTGAGCACGAATACTATGCAGATGCGGAGGAACCTTTGCCATCATCATGTCAATCTCGATAGCTTCTTTTTGTGCCCGTTGGGCAACCAGATCAGTAGTAGGAGGCTGGTGTTGTATCCACGCCTCAACAAGTGTCTTGGCCTTGGCAACGAAGGAAGTCATATCTCCAGGTATTCCGGGATCAAGGGATTGAAGATCAGTGATGATGTCAAACAGATGTTGTAGACTGTTTTGACCGGAATAGAAGGACTGAAGTTCCTCCCACATGGAATTTGTCGTGTCATGATACATGGCCATCCTGTAGGGCTTGGTATCCATAGAGTTGAGGAGCCAGGATTGCACACGGCCGTCATCACGAAGCCACTTGTCCGTGGGAAGGGTAGGAGTGGCCTTGGTCAAGTGATGAAGCAGTCCTTTTGTCTAGAGCACCCGACGATTAGAGTGGACCCATTCCACAGTTTCTTTTGTCAGTGAGAGAGATAGTGGTAATCCTGAGTTCATCCCGTAGTTCAGTAGCAGGCGAAGCAGTCCGAGGTGGAAGAGATGAAGTACCAGCGGACTTACTGGAGGCAGTAGTATCCATAAGGCAACCTGAAGATCAATCCGCAGCGGCTAGAAAAATAGTCTGCGAGCAAGATCAGCGGCTAGACAGGCCGAAGCGGCTAGAAAATCAGCGAGGAAGGAGAAACTGCAGCGGTAAGAACAAGCCGCGTGTAACTATGAGGCCGCTCGAGAAGAAGGAACTCGCAAGCAGAACCAGACAAAGCAGAACAGAAGAGAGGCCGCACGGTCTCGGTGGCAACACCAGCGGCAGGAGGCTGCGACTAAGTGCGGAAACCGCATCGTGTAGATAGACCGCAACGGTTAAGGGAGACAACCTGCAACCTCAAAGCGGGGCAGAGAAGAGAAACCGCACGGTCTCGGTGTCAACACACCAGCGGTTAGAGGCCGCGACCAAAATGCGGAGCCCGCTGCGGGTAGAGAAGCCGCAGCGGTAAGATATGCCTATGCGGGAAGCTCGCAGAGACAAGGAAGAGACCGAAATCGACGCGACTAGAAAGACAGTAGCGAGAAGGGAAACCGCAACGGTCAGAAACGGCCGTGCGGGAAGGGAAGTCGCCGGCGACTGGAGAAGCAGCAGCGGGAAGGGAAGTCGCAGCGACTAAAGAGCGGAGACCGCACGGTCTCGGTGCGAACACCAGCGGTAAAAGGAGTTACCGCGATCAAGGTGCGGTGTAAAAAAAGAAGAGGAAGCCGTAGCGAGAAGAGAGAAGAAGGCCGCTCGGCAAGGGGCAGAGACCGCAGCGAACATGGGCAGGGCGGGGGGGGGGGCACCGGTCCGAGAGGTTATATAACGGGAGGGGGGGAACCACGAGAGAGAGAGAGAGAGAGCAAAAAACAGGGGGGCGGTAAGAAAACCGCTAACCGCACAGATGCAGCAACGGTTAGAAGAAAAAAAGAAGGAAGTCGGGGACCAAACCATTCGGTTAGCAAGCAGGCCAAGCGGACAGAAAGGGACAGGCCGGACCGTATCCCTCTGATAACATGTAGAAAGTGAGAGTAATGAAACTTGTGGGTAGTATTTCTTCTATAAACATCAAGTATTAGTACAAATATATAGGAAGAGAAGAAGAGAGAAATCCCAAATCTACAATGTGAGACAAAACCTAAGACAACTTGGACTCATAAATGGGCCACAATTACAATGAGATTTTATATATTATTCCACCATCTTCTAACAAATATATAAAAGTGACAAATACATAATACAAAATTAAGTAGAAACTCTAACATTCCCCCTCAAGTTGGGCTTGTGATGTCTATCAAATCCAACTTTCCCATAATGTTTCCAAAAACTCTATGATTCAACCTCTTAGTGAGAACATCAGACAAATGAAAGGTCTGTTAACTTCAACATGTTTAGTACAGTCATACCGAACTAGATTGTGCGCAATGCTGATAGCCGCCTTGTTCTTACAATAAATCCAGGTGGCTCCTCTGCTTTGAATCCCAAGTTTAGGCATAAGAGACCAAATCCACATTCCTTCACATATCCCCTGAGCCATAGCTTTGAATTTTGCTTCGGTACTAGACCTGGAAACAACATGTTTTTTACTTCTCCAGGTTACCAGAGTACCTCTAACTAGGGCACAATATCCAGAAGTGGATCTTCGGTCGTCAACTGATCCCGCTCAGTCATCATCTGTGAAAACTTTAATAGTTAATTCTTTGTTTGGGGTAAACAAGATACTACGCCTAGGAGAAGATTTGAGATATCGTAAGATCCTGTGGGCAACATCTAAGTGGTGAGACTTGGGAGAATCCATGTATTGAATGATAACTCCTACAACATATGAGATATTTGGGCGAGCATGAGATAGGTAGATGGACATTCCTACAAGTCATTGAAAATCAATGATGTCTGCAACAACTTCTCCACCATCTCTCCTCAATCTATGGTTGGCTTCAATTGGGTTGTCAACAGGTCTACTCTCACTCATCCCCATTGTCTCGAGCAGGTCAAGGATGCACTTCCTATGAGAGATAAAAATCCCGTGTTTGGATCTCGCAACTTCAATGCCAAGGAATTACTTGAGATTCCTTGGATCCTTTACCTCGAATTCGCTAGCCAATCATGTCTTCATATTTTGGATATCCTCCACATTATCCTCAAATATGACAATATTGTCCACATATACAATAAGGGCAATCAGTTTTTCTTGTTTGTGCTTTGTACATAATGTATGGTCAGCATTGCTCCGAGTGTAACCAAATGTCATCATGGCTCTATAGAACCTTCTGAACCAAGCTGTAGGAGATTGTTTTAGGCCATATAAAGCCTTCTTCAGTCTGCATACCTTTCCCTCAGATCCTTCAGCGGCAAAACTCGGAGCTAGAGACATGTATATTTATTTTTCCAGCTCTCCATGAAGGAAAACATTCATCATGTCTAACTGGCTGAGATTCCACCCTTTGCAAACGACACATGCAAGCAGGATTCTAGTGGAATTCATCTTTACTATCAGAGCAAAGGTTTCCTGATAGTTTCAACAATTTGCGTATATCTTCTGGCCACCAATCTAGCTTTGAAGTGGTCAACAAGACCCAAAGAATTTTGCTTCACTGAGAAGATCCACTTACACCCAACAACAGTTTTCCCTTGAGGAAGATACACAAGGTCCTATGTGCAATTCTTTTCAAGAGCCATTATTTCTTCAAGCATAGCTTCCTTCCACTATGTTACCCTATAATTTCCTGCCAAGGAGTGGATATGGAAGACAGAACTGATAAATGCTCTGTGCGAAGGAGACAGGGCCATAAGTCACATAATGAGATATGGGATGCCGAATGGATGCACGATTACCTTAAGGACTAGTAAATGGATCAGGTGGTGACTCTGGTATGGTGTGCGAAATCAGATCGTTTGTGCCCCTGCATCTCCATGTATAAACCTATAAAGGAGGACGCGGAGGACGAGGATGCAATATCAGAAGCAGAACCACGGGACTAGTAGAAGAATTAGTAGGCTGATATGGAGAAGAAATATGTAGAGGAATAAAAGGGCAAGGTTGTAGATGTCGGATATTGGGGACACGTCGGTTTAGGTTTTTCATGTCAGTTTTAATATGTCTCGGGATATATTGGTGATATTTCATATATCAGGTTTTAATATTTAATTATTTATATGTGTAATTATATATAAATTTAATAATTATATATATATTAATATTTTAATAATTTGATATTTATTGAACTCCAAAATTTATCAAACTAATATAAACATTTTGTGTTGCACAAGTAATAATGATATAATGAGTGAAATAAAACAAGAGGAAGCATAATGTCGGGAAGTTGTCGATGATAATGGAAAGTAAGGAACCTTTAGTTTATAATTCAAAGACCATGCATAATTGAAGTCAATAACGGACTTGAGCAGGAAAGAAAGTCAGCGGAAGGGGAAAAACAACCTAAACAATAAAATAATTTTGTTCTATTGTCTATTAGACCATAGACACTAATTAAAATAAATTGAAAAAAAAATCAGTTGATAAAATGTCGGGATATATCGGGAGATATATCATCAAATATATCGGTCGATAGCAGATATATAGGAGGATATATTTCAAAAGGATATTTTGCAAAAAAAAAAATCAGAAACATATCGTTTTGTCCATGAGACCTTTATGTCGACCGAGATATCAGCCATATCGGAGGATATCCACAACACTGATAGAGGGAGAGCTCACTTCCATGGTAACAGACTTCCATGAATTGAACTCCCATAACATGATTCAGATTCATAAAATTTGATATCCATAAAGACGAAGGTCTTTCGAGTCACATGATGAAAACACTTATTCCCATTTTGGGTAGGGGAATAGCCGATAAAGACACACCGCAGAGCATTGGGTTCAAGTTTGGAGGTGTGATGAATGTGGACAACACACGCCCAAAGATATGTGGAGGAATTTGAGTGGGGGTAACATTGAGGGTGTCCATGGGAGTTTTGTGACGCAAGATACAAGTAGGCTTGTGATTAATAAGATGCATAGCTGTAAGGGCCTCATCCCCCTAATAATACTTGGGAAGATGCATCTTCAGCATGAGACATCGAGCATCCTCAAGAAGGTATTGATTTTTTACACTCGGCGCTCCATTCTGAGCAGGGGTGTACACACATGAAGTTTGGTGGATGATACCCAGGCCAAAGAGATAACAGTGAAAATGTGAGTCAATATACTCACGACTATTATCACTTTGCAACACTTTAATGGTAGCGTGAAACTGAGTAGAGATCATTTTTATGGAATCGCTGAAATAGGGGAGAAACTTTATTTTTTTTCTTTTCATCAGGTAAACTCATGTGCAACGAGAAAAACAATCTATAAAAGTAATAGACCATTGAAAATTAGAAATAGAAGCAACTGGGCAAGAGACCCAAACATCAGAATGAATAACCTTAAAAAGATTAGCACTAGGTGGGGAAACTTGAATAAGAGAAACCCGTTTGTGCTTGCTAAGTTCACATACATCACAAATACAAGTGTTAAACAAAGAGTTTGACTTAGCAACTAACAAAAGTTTCATAGTAATAGACAGATGTCCTAGGAGATAATTCCAGGAATCTAAATCAGAAGACAAAGCCATATGAAGGGCTTGCAGAGGAGCCAAGGTAGAGGGATCAAATAGATAAAGGCCGTCACTTAGTCTACCGGAGTCAATCACCATCTCCATCTTCAGGTCCTAAAAGATACAAGAAGAGGGGAAAAAGTTACTGAGCAATTCATAGTGTTAGTCGGGTGGCTAATAGAAAGAAGATTTCGAGTAAATTTTGGAACATGAAGGACGGTAGAGAGAGTGAGAGAAGATCAGAGAATGGATCATTTTCCAGCAATACAAGAAGAGGATCCATCATCAAAGCTAACTTTGTACCTACCAAACATAGGGAAGTAGGACACGAAACCTGATGCGGAGCCAGCCATATGTTTGGTGGTGCCAGAGTCGATGATCCACTGAGTGGAGGAGCGTTTGGTAGCTAAATGTGCACCTGGAGCCCCCTGATGGGCATAGGAGGATGACGAAGAAGTAGATGTCTTGGAAGGTTGTTGATGCATCCTGAATCACATCGTATTTTAGTTTATTTCCCGCATTTTTTATTGGTGTCACGTATGTCTTCGCGCATGTTGTTTTATTTTATTTTTGTGCATGTTCCTTTTAATTTCATGCATGCTATTAGCACACTTATGTCATGTATCGCGCTCACACACCCTTGTTCGGCTTATTGGCGTGACCGACGAATAAGACCTTGAATGAAAAGGTCCGTCAAATTAGTCTAAGTGATAATTAGGGCAAGCTTATGCAAATATTTAGTTTAATTTCAAAATATTAAAATATATGGGAATTCCTAAAGTTCTAAATTAATCTAAAAGCCACATGTTGAATGACCTTTTGAGCTTCCTATTAAATTGCTTTCAAATTTTAAAAAAATACTCTTGTTTTCCCATTAACAGCCCCCTCTTGGAAACCCCTCCCTTTAATTCTTTTTATTAAATAAAGCCCCAAAAAAGGTAACTGGCCCGTGCCTCCCTTCTTCAGCCTCGACGCCCCTTCTCGTGACTGGTACGATCGTCGGCGAGCCTCCCTTTGGTGGAACTGCTACTAGCGAGCATCACGCGCGCGATCTCCAACGGGAACGAGCACCTGTACGCAATGTTGTCAAAATCGCGATCTTGCACGTAAGATCGTACGATTTTACGATTTTTACGGGGGATACGATCTTCGGGCGAGCCTAGATCGCACGTACCATAGAAACGGTAGGATCGCCGTTTAGGATCGTACGATCCTACGATCCTAAGCGATCTTACCGTTTCCACGGGAAACACTTATATTAACTCACGAACCCGAACCCGTCGCAGGAAAAAAGTTTTGATGCCTGGAGAACGAAATCGCCTCTTCTCCCTAGGGTTCGGCCCGACACTCCCCTCCCGCGAGCTCTGCGAAGCAGCCGCTGCCCGTTGCCACCCTATTCCGCCTGCGCGCGACACTGAGACGTCGTTGCCGCCCTATTCCGCTTGCGCGCGACAGTGAGACGCCGCCACCGCTGGTGTTTGCTCGCCTGAGAAGGGTTCTGCCGCCTCTTGCCATCCCGATCTGGTGCCAGTTCTTCTTCTCCTACCTGCTGTTCTGTCGAGCTGTTCTGTTAACATTAACATTTCTTCCAATTATCCTTGAACATCTCTACTCTCTGATATGTTCACAAGGCATTTTGGGGTATGAATATCTTGATCATAGAGTTTTATGGCTTGAATGAATAGTTACAGCTAGTTGAGGAATTGTTTATACATGAAATATGTGTGAAATAATATCTTAGTAAACTCCACTTATACGTCTAGGTAATTAGTTCTTTAGTATAATGTTCAACCCAAGGAATTATTTATACATGAACTAGGTGAAAAGTAATATCTTAGTAAATTCCTCTTAAGCATCTAGATAATTCATTTTTCTTTAGTATAATGTTCAACCGAAGTCAAGAAATTTGCATGCATTAGTATTAATATCTAATTTTTATTCAAAAGCATTCCCCTAAGGTTCCACCTATTTTTGAATACGATATTTTGTTGTGGAGCTGAGAATGCTCAGATGGATGTGTGGACACACGAGACTGGATAAAATATGGAATGAATGTATTAGGGATAAGACAAGAGTGGCACCAATTGCAGAGAATATGCGAGAAGCTCGACTAAGATAGTTTGCATACAAAGAATGTGAGAAGTGCTCGACACCAGCCATATTAAGTTTGTATCAAGTAAAGCAGTTTAAGAGTGAATAACATGGCTTTAAGATCATACTCGTCTTGTTGTGAATAACATAGCTTAAAGATTTGATATTTTTCTGTCATAAGTTTGACATAGCTTTAAGATTTGTATGCCTGTATGAGTTAATTTGTTGATTTTCTAGTTTCTTTTGTGTGAATATTGCTTATGAAAGTTGATGTACTTTATGCAAGTTACTAAGTTAGTGTATGCTTGAATATATTTTTTTCATGTGCTTATGGTTTGATTTGTATCGAGTAGGTAGTTAAAAATGGCTTCAAGTGGTGCTTCAAGTAGTGCAGTTGAGAGTAGCAATGCTCCTGCCACCGCTAGCAAAGGGTCTAAAACAGGCAAAAATGCTCCTGGAAGTAAGAGTGATATTGGACGGAAGTATGACATCCCAGTTGAAGAAGATGCAAGAAAAATAAAGTGCAAATTTTGTGAGAAAACAATGACCGGGGGAATTTATAGATTGAAGCATCATTTGGCGGGTACTCAAAAAGATGTTGGAGCATGTAGAGCTGTTCCTGCGGAAATGAAGAAAGAGATATGAGAAATAGTTGTTGGATTGCAAGAAAAGTTATTGAAGAAAACAATCCCCCATGTGGAAGAAGAAGAGGATGTTGGAGATTTGAAAAAGAAAAGGGAAGATAGAAGCTCAACTGGACTTTTTAAAAGAAGTGGAGCAAGTACAACTCAAAGTACCATCAATTCAATTTTCAAGAAGGGATTGCATGAAGAAGCATGCAATGATATAACATCTTTTAGGGGTGCAAGTTGAGTTGAGCCGGCTCGAAAGCTCGATGAGCCGGCTCGAAAAAAGCTCGAGCTCGAGCTCGATTACGAGCTCGAGCTCATCTAGTGTTGTTCATGAGCTCGCGAGCCGGCTCGTGAGCTTTTTATTTATACATATTTTTTAAAAAATAAAAAATAATAAGAAAATAAAGCTCATGAGCTAAAAAGCTCGCGAGCAGCTTGAGCTCGAGCTCGATAAGTTGACATTGAGCTCGAGCTCGAGCTCGAGCTGGGATAAATGAGCTCATCGAGCTCGAAATGAAAAGCTCGAGCTCGAGCTTGGAAATTTTTCCAAGCTCGACTCGTTTGCACCGCTAACATCATTCATCTACAACAACGCTTTTCCATTCAATGTGGTAAAAAGTAAAGAATTTCATAAGATGTGTGAATCTATATCAAGGCATGACTTGAGTTTTAAGCCTCCATCATATCGTGATATCAGAGTGAAATATCTGAAACAACAATATCAACAGACTATGGAGAATATTTCAGAACATAGAGCTCATTGGAAGAAAATGGGATGCACTATAATGACAGATGGATGGACTGATAAAAGAAGGAGAATATTGATCAATTTCTTAGTGAACAGTTCAATGAGAACTATATTTCTAAAGTCCATTGATGCATCTCATATATCCAAAACAACAGAAAATGTCTTCAAGATGATTGATGATATTGTTTATGAGGTGGGTGAAGAGAATGTTGTCCAGGTGGTGACGGACAACGCTGCAAATTGCAAAGCCGCTGGAGAAATGTTAATGTTAAAGAGGAAAAGATTATATTGGACTTCATGTGCTGCTCATTGTATTGATTTGATGCTAGAGGATTTTGAGAAGAAGATACAAGTTCATCATGATACAATTCCTAAAGCAAAGAGAATCACGACATATATTTATTCCAGAACATCCCTCATATCTTTATTGAAAACCTTTACTAAAGACAGAGATTTGGTGAGATCGGCAATAACACGTTTCGCCACTTCATACTTAACTTTGGGCTGCCTTAATGAGAACAAACTTGCTTTGATAAGAATGTTCAATTCAAATGAATGAAAAGCTAGCCGATCTGCATGTTCAAGTGAAGGAAAGTTAATTGAGGAGGTGGTGATGGATAAAGATTTTTGGAAGAATATTGTCATTTGTTTGAAGGGTGCTTATCCCTTAATGAAGGTGCTTCATTTGGTTGATTCTGATGAGAAGCCTGCTATGATATATATATATATATATATATGAGGAAATTGTTTGAGCAAAAGAACACATTGCCCATGCCTTTAATGGTGTGCAAAAATTGTAAGACAATTAGTTTCTTTTTTAAGTATTATAGTCATATAGATATGCGATTTTTTTCTTATATACTAATTCTATTATTTGTGACGATTAGTTATCAATCAGTTTGGGATATGATTGATGCTCGATGGGACAAACAATTGCACAGACCATTACATGTTGCAAGCTATTATCTAAACCCTCAATTTCACTATAGTCCGTCATTTAAAGTTGATTATGAGGTGAAGCGAGGACTATATGACTATTTAGAAAGAATGACCGGGGGAGATATTGATGAAATTTCAAAGATTGATGGCCAATTAGAGGATTTTAAGAATCAGAAAAAATTATTTGGCTCTACAGTAGCCAAAACTGATATTAATATCAAAACTCTGGCGGCATGATGAGATTCTTATGGAGAAGAACATCCAGAGCTACAAAATTTTGCAAAACTTGTATTGAGCTTGACATGTAGTTCTTTTGGATGTGAGCGAAACTGGAGTGCATTTGAAAGGGTATAGTTACAATTTATTAAATATTTTTAATCACCAAAATTATTTTATACTAATTAATTTTTTTTCTGGGTACACACAAAAAGAAGAAATCGTTTGAAGCAAAAGACAATGAATGATGTTGTCTTTGTGATGACGAATTCTCGTTTGACCAATAGCAAGTTGAAGAAAACTCAGAAATATAATTTTGATGATATTTCATCCGATAATGAGTGGATTGTTGCCGATGAAGATGATGAAGAAGATCTTGAGATAGAGCCTTCGGATGTTGAAGAGGTAACTGCTCACATAGAAGGAGGAGAACAAAATATTGGGATAGATGAAGGCGACGAAGATGCTTCATTAGGCAATTTGGACTTTTGCTTAGATGACTTTTTTTGAATGAGATAAAGGGACTACTACTATTATTATTTACAATGCAGTTGAACTTTTCTTTTATATATATTGTTTTATGATTATTGATCTACTGTATATATTTATATATAAATTAGATTTATTTAATTTTATATACTAAGTAAGATCTTATCGTTTCATGTCGATCCCACATTTTACGATCTTACCACTGCCGACCGATCTTAGGTAAGATCTCGATCTTGACAACATTGGTTGTACGTTCGTTCCTTGAATCCCCCATTTCTCCCTGCCGCAAAAGATGACCAGGCCATCAGAACGACCGCCAGAAGGCTGGCAACCCCGCCCTTACTCCCTTCCATATTGAAAGACGATCTCCCTGTCGTTCCTTAGAGCTTTGCGTGACTTCCTGAAGATTTCCTGGTTCGTCTCCTCTTTCCAGCCACATTTACGAAAATCTGTTCTGATTTTATGACCTGCGACCTTGGGCGGGAACTTTAGGAATTCCCATATATTTTAATATTCTCAAATTAAATTAAGCATTTTCATAAGCTTGCTCTAATTATCACTTAGCCTAATTTGACGGACCATTTCATTCAAGGTTTTATTGGTCGGTCACGCCAATAAGCCGAATAAGGGTGCGCGAGCGCGATACATGACATAAGCGTGCTAATAGCATGTGTGAAATTAAAAGGAAAATGTACGAAAATAAATAAAACAACGTACACGAAGACATGCGTGACACCAATAAAAAATGCGAGAAATAAACTAAAGTACAATGTGATTCAGGATGCATCAATTGACCATGCATCAGATGAAGGGAAGCCTGAATCTCTTCAGAAGAAAGAGCAGAAGTAGAACCAGGAGTAGCAGGGCAACCATGTGAAGCAATATCATCAAGGGCATCCAAGAGATGAGCAGATTTAGATGGAGGTAGACGGCCTGGAGAATTACCATAGCCACAACCGCCAAGAGAGGCGGGACCTCCCATTGGAGGGGGCAAGTTCTGAAGCTTAAAACAAGTGTCCCTAATATGACGTGTCTTCCCGCAATAATCACACATCAAATGATCCTTCTCGACAGACCTGGGCCTAGTGTCACGAGAAGGACACCCACTAGAGTTGAACTGAGCAGCAAGAGCAGAGCCCTGCAAGCCAGAGTCCGGAAGAAGTGTCTGTCGGCGATCAAACTCTTGTTGCACAAGGCTGTAGACTTTCGACAAAGAGGGAGGAATAGAATGCCCAAGAATTTGAACACTGATAGGATCAAAATCATGGTACATGCCATGAAGAAACTCAAAGATCTGGTTGTGTTGCTCGCGAGCCCAAATAAGCACTTCATTTTCGGGAAAGAGAAGGGTAAGATTATCAAAGTTATCATACTCTTGGTATAGCTGAGTTAACTCCAGGTAGTTGGCGGAGGGGAACGATCGCCTTGCCTCAAGAGGAATATCTGCCGGCGGAGTTTGAAAATCTGAGCGACATTCTCATGATAGGAATATGTAACCTCAGCTAGCTTTCAAATATCAGCTGCAGTGTCTAGGGATAGATAATTCCAAGCGATATATTCCTTCATGGAGTCGAGCAACCACAACATCACCAAGGAGTTTTCAGACTCCCATTGAGGCCAATTCATAGATGTCTGGGCGGGGGCCTTTGTTGTGCCTCTAACATACCCAAACATATGACGACTTTTGAGGGCAAGAGTTCTAGAACGAGTCCACGGGAGGTAGATTGTATCATCGAGTTTCATGGTGGTAATTTGAGAAGTCGCATGGTCATTGATTGCACGACCGGAGCCCAAAGCTGACATCGGGGAGGAATCAACACGAACTCTAGAGGACATATTTGGAGAATCAACACTAGCTTCCATAGAAACCCATGGATAAAAACTATGAGATAGCAAAAAGAGAAGAAAGGGTGCAACCCTAGGTTTTTCTCATAGAAAGAAAAAACACCAAAGACGATTCCGACTAAGGAATCAAGCAAAACACCAAATCAGAAAAATGAGGAGGAAGATTCATCCCCTCAAGGAGAAGATGAAACAGACGCTGAAAAGGGGATTTACTACCCCATATGTCCAACGTCCTGAAACAACCCGTCGACAAGGAGGTAGGGCTGAAGAAAAACGAGCATAGAGGGCAGAAGAAAGGAACAAGCAGGGAGAGGCGCGCGATAAGGAGCGCCGGCGAGGCCGGATTGGGATCGAGAAGGAGAGGTGCCAGCGTGATTGCTCGAAAGGACGAGCGGGAACGGGAGAGGCCGAGCGTGATTAGGCTATTTGCGGCTCTTATACCATGTTGAAAAGAATAGAATGCATTAATTCTTCAATTCGGAATCACTCCTTAATGTATAGGAGTGACAAATACAAAATAAACTAGAAAGTCTAACAATTAGAATTTAATATTTTTCATGGAGATATTTTATTGGGTGTTTGTATAAGAAATATAATACTGCTTAAATAATTATAAATATATTGTATATGTTTTATGTCATCACGTTTCAATCTTCGGTCCGTCTGACCTTGAACTTTTTCCTTCGCTTCAATGCCCAGTCCAGTTATGAAAACCTCAAGTGTGGCTCCAGGAGGTGGTGGTGGATGGGAGGGGCTGTTGGAAATGGGTGGTGGATGGCAGGGACTGCCAGAAATGGGTGGTGGAGGGAATGGGGCTGCTGGACGAGGGAATGGGGCTGCCGGACAAGGGAAGGGGAGGTGTTTCTTAGGCTTCACATCTAAGCTCTGACTCTGTCTCCAATACCTTGTGACAAAAATGAGGAACTCTCTGATCATTTCTAAATGAGCCATTTATTTCTATAAACATAGGAGCCGCTATGGACAATCATAATTCTCGGATCTCGAAAGCCCTCACAATACATTAAAATAAAATTCAGAAATTAAAAAAAAAAATCATGGATCGTCGACAACACAAACTAAATGTCTCCGATCATCATGTAGACCCATATGTGATCTGATATCCATCATCCGACAGCCATGCTTATGACTTTGAACATCTGAATAAACCAAGCTACTAGAAAGTTAGAGGGAAAAACTCGAGTGATCTTATTCTTCCACATAGAGAGCTATTTGTAACATTACAATAGACTCTTAGACACGGACAGACAATGTGAGACTAAACCCCATACACATACAAATAGACTAATATTAGTTATCTCAACTCTCCCCCTCAAGCTGGAGAGGAAACCTCAATCTTGACAACATCAATGGAAAAGGTAAATGTGGTAGGCAAAGGTGGGACAAAACGGGTGACCGGGGATATTCCCACACAGTACACCCACGGGAAAGAAACCACACACGAATCCACGAGACTGCGGGGATAACACCACACACACACGGATCTACCGGACCGCGAGGATAACACCACACACGCGAATCTACGAGACTGCGGGGATAACACCTTCCACACAGATCTACGTGACCGTGGGGATAAGAGAGAAAGGGGAAAAACAACACCAAAGACCATGCCACCTACCAATCATCAAAGAAAAACTTGGGGAGACACAAACAACACACGACATAAGCCTAGAGGCTGTGTGGGACTAAGGCGAACAACGAGAAAGATCATCCGGGTCGCTCTCATCTCAACCACTCCCCTCACGTGAAACTCACGTGCAAATAGGCATAAAAACACATGAAACGCCGAGGAAGACACAAATAAAACTGCAAAAAATAGCAAAAACAGTTCATCATCGAGAGAAGCTAACAGCAGGAACAATATCTGTGGCAGGAACAACAGTGGAGACCATCAAAAGTCTGACAACAACAACAACAACAAGCAGCAAAGAAGAGCACAATAACACAACACCTGTGCTGAAAAGCAATGACAGAACAGGGAGGCAGAACAACAACAGAGCTGGAGGAGGCACGACACGACAGATCTGGAGGAGGCACGACAGATCTGGAGTAGATGGAGGCGCCGGAGGAGGCGTCGAAGGAAGAAGCTGGTTGGACGATGCGATCTGCAGTCGGGAAAGCAGGCGGGATAGGCGTCAGGAGGCAGCAACACGGGAGAAGTCGGGAGGCAGCAACAACTGGCCCGGAGCAGTCGATGATGGCTGAAGAAGCTGCAACAATATGGCGGCGGTAAAGCAGGCGGGATCTGGTGGCGGTGACGCAAGCAGGATCTGGCGTCGATGTCACTGACGGGAGAAGCAACACCGTGGAGACCAAGAGCCGCTCCTGTCGACGGAATCAGAGATCGACTTCGTTGACAGGAGCGGCAACAGAAAACTCGACGGGAGCCCTAGCAGCGGCGCGGGATTGGGGCGGGACTCGAGCAAGGAAGAGACGGAAGCAAACTGGACGGGACTAAAGTGAGAGGCGGACCGGCCCACGAGAATTGATTTTTTTAGGGTTTTAGATCAAGTAGCTCTGATACCAAGTAGGAAATTAGAGGTAAAAACTTGAGTGATCTTATTCTTCCACATAGGGAGCTATTTATAACATTACAATAGACTCTTAGACACGGACAGACAATGTGGGACTAAACCCCATACACATACAAATAGACTAATATTAGTTATCTCAACTGCCACATTATTGTGAGCCCGTTTGTTTCAGCGATATTCCTCCGTTGAGTTTGCACAGCAACGCTACTTTAGTTTTTGAACAGTTTGTTTGGGCGTTCCGACAGCAACGCCTTTTCAATTTCTCCGTTGAATCGGAGCTTTATCAACAGCGGAAGAACTCTCCTTTTCAACGCTCCGGTGCCAACGCTCGCGACAACCTGCAGAGGAATCCTTCGCGGCAGGTAACTCCTTCCCTCTTCTCCTCCTTCTCTGGCCGTTCACCATAGAAGCCGCTGCTTTGACGGCGATGCCGGCAACAGATCCGGTGCTGGTGAAGCTCGCCGGCGCCGGATCTGTCCATTCCCCTCTTCTCCTCCTCCGGTCGTTCACCCTCTAGAAGCCGCCGCTTTATAGACGCCGGCAACAGATCCGGTGCCGGTGAAGCTCTTCGGCACCGGATCTGTCCATTCCCCTCTTCTCCTCCTCCGGTCATTCACCCTAGAAGCCGACGCATTTAAAGACGACGCCGGCAACAGATCCGGTGCCGGTGAAGCTCGCCGGCACCGGATCTATTCATACCCCTCTTCTCCTCCTCCCGTCCTTTAACCTAGCACCAGATCTGGGCTTATGCTATCCACTAACAGCAAAAGTGCTTATGCTATCCCTAGCACCAGATCTGGAGCATTTGAATTTGACCCATGTAAGCTGGAGAAAAATGATAGAATGCTCATTGAGAAATCTTGCAAGACCTTCACAAGTATTGGCAGAAATTGTAAGAGGCATGTTGGATTGTTGTAGTCTAACATTGTTGGCATGTTGAGCACTATTGAATATAATCACATATGGTTTCCTTAATTTTCTTCTTGTAGGAGTATTGCTCAATTTTGTGGTGAGTAGCTGTAATTCCTGAATGTTCTCATGTAGACATCTTGTGGTATAAATATACGATAAATTTTATATCTAGTTGATCTTTTGCCAACCACTACACAACCTTTCAATTTAAGGAGGTTATTTTCTAACTTATAATTTTCATTCTTGTGGGAGAGGATGTATGCAACTATATTTTCTTTTCTCATCTTGTACAAAATAGTATTGTAAGAGGCTCATATCCCATAAAACTTTGATGGTAAGTGCTAATAACAAAGTGGTTACTGATCATATACTGGCTAAGGGTTATTTTTTACATATTGATAAGTTGGCATTATTAACGAGCTCTTCTTTAAAAGTTATGTGATGGCTTGTCTAGGTTTCTGAATCATTGTATAAACCTCATGTAAAATCTTGTTAAGCCAAGGAGCTCCTCAATTTTTACAATGTGAAAAGAAGAGACTAATTAAATATATCCTTTACATTGTTAGGATTGGCTGATACTGAGTGCAAAAATGATATGGTCTAAATAGTCTATCTTGAGCTCTCCAAAACTAAAACTGCTTTGTTTTAAGAGGAGCTCGTTGTCTCCAAAACTATATTGTATTTTGAAATGCTCATACAGTGCTCTATATCTCGGTCTGTATATTGTCAGCATTCTGATAATGTTTAATTTAATGTAGTTTTTTTCTTAGATGGGTAAACCTAAGGAAGGTGGAGTGTCGGCTACATGGGATGCAAATGAGGTTTTTATCTATTGTGAGCTTTGTGTGAAAGAAATTGAACTCGGTAATAGACCTACCACACACTTCAATAAAGTTGGATGGAATAATTTAGTAGCAAATTTCCAAGCTTGCACTGGCAGACAATACGATCGAGGGCAAATGAAAAATAAATGGGATATGTTGAAAAAGGAATAGAAATTGTGGAAAGATCTTAAAGGAAAAGAGACCGGTTTGGGATGGAACACCTCAAGGAGGACTATAGATGCGTCTGACGAATGGTGGGATGAGCGACTTAAGGTTGTAAGCTAGTTCATCTTATTTCCTTTAATTCCTTGTCATATAAATTCTAATGAATTATATATTTGTTATTTTTTAGATTATCCCCGCAGCTAAAAAATTTCGCTATACTGACATCTCACCAGAGCTCGAAGAGAAATTGGATATGATGTTCAGTGAAGTAGCTGCGACCGGAGAACATTGTTGGGCACCAAGTTTAGGAAAGCGCCACTCTTCTACAGGAGATGATCGACTCATTGATGATGAGGAGGAGGAGGTGGAGCCTATCTCTACTCCAATGAATGCGGGTGACTTCGGTTCATGTACCCGCCCGACATATAGTAATGAGGAAGACTCAAGTGACACGGTGAGAAAACGTATAAATAAGGGCAAAGCAAAAATCGGGAGAGAGAAGCATGCAGTACGTATAAATATTGGGTCTTTGGTGGAGGAAACAAGATCGGTTGGACTAGCTATTAGAGAAGCCGCCAATTCTTCAAATCAATCATACAGTATTGCGGAAGTCGTAAAAGAACTCAATAAACACGAAGATATAATTGGAGATCATTTCCTATATGACTTTGCAACAGTTTTTATGTTGCAAAAAACAAATAGGGAAATGTTCCTTTGTCTTGATGAAGACAAGAGGGTGTGGTGGTTGAAGAGCCGTTATCGATGCATGAGCCAGCAGTTGGGTCCATGATCACTTGTATTCTACTCTTGTTTTATGTTTAGGGTTTATCTATGTTGTCTATGGATCTTGGTTTAAGGTCATGTTTTATGTCTAGGGTTTATTTATGTTGTTTATGGAACTTGATTTAAGCTCATGTTTTATGTTTAGGGTTTATCTATGTTATCTATGGAACTTGGTTTTAGCTAATGATATATGTGGTGACTTTCTTTCATTAGTTTTGTTATTCAATCAAGCAAAAATGGATTTGAACTGATAATTTGTGTAATCTGTACAAAATGATTGTATAATCTGTATGAATGTTCTCTTGCTGATAATTCTATTTCATATCATCAGATTGGTATTCAATAATTAAAGTGGTTATTGATAGTTTTTTCAAAATGATAGTTCTTTGAACTGCACTTCAATAAGATAGATTTGTAATAGACTGAGCTTGAATTTTGGGATTTATGTTCTCTTGCATACTCGATCTATTAACACATTTTTTATTGCAGTTTAGATTATGGATGATCAAAATCTTCAGTTAGAAGTTGATGAATTCACGGATAACATAATTGATGATTCTGAACAAATACAGAATCGTTCGATAATTCTTTTTGGAAATGCTTACTACTTGATGCTTCTGAATACCACTATATGTTTGACGCATGAGTATAATACATTGTATCAAACTCAAACCCCATGCATGACATCATCACATACGGGACATAAATGGCTTGTGGAGTTAATGAGTGGTCATCCAGCTAGATTCCATAGTATGTTTAGAATGTCAAAAGAAGTTTTTATTGATCTCTTAACTTCACTTGTCGAAGAATATGGGTTGCGTGGCTCTAGCCGAACAACTCCACACGAGGTACTTGCAATTACCTTATACGTGATGGCACAGAATTGTACTATCAGACAGGCGTCAGAACAATTTCAACATTCGACTGAGACTATTAGTAAATTCATTTCCAGGGGCATCAATGCGCTAGTTGACATGTCGATAAAAATGATAGATGCAACCGACAGGGAATTCAAAAATATTCCGCGACAGATTTTGAACGATTCTCGTTACATGCCATATTTCAAAGATTGTATTGGCGCAATAGATGGAACACACGTCGATGCTCGAATTTCTTCGGAAAAGAAAGTTAGATATATTGGACGGCATGGGGGTGACAACTCAAAATGTTATGGCTGTATGTGATTTCAACATATGTTTCACATTCGTCATGGCCGGATGAGAGGGTTCAGCGCATGATAGTCGGATTTATAAAAAAGCCACAAGAGAACCTTGTTGGAATTTTCCTCATCCTCCTGCAAGTAATTTTAAAAAAATTACGTGAGAATCTTGCTAGCCTATAATTTGGAAATAAATTCTGTTTTACTGTTTGCAGGCAAGTACTATTTGGTTGATGCAGGGTATCCTTTGGAAAGAGGAATTTTGAAGCCTTACCCAGAAACACGATATCATCTAGCAGATTTTGCACGAGGCAATCGTCCTATTCGAGGACGTCAAGAAAGGTTCAACCGGGCACACTCATCATTGCGTAGTGTCATAGAGCGCACATTCGGTATCTGGAAAAAAAAGTGGGTAATCCTTCGGGATATGCTGCAATACAGTTTTGATAGACAGCGAGATATTGTTGTCGCTACGATGACAGTTCATAATTTCATTCGACGACATTCATCAAATGCGGACCCTGATTTCATTGCATGCGACGAAGATGATAATTTGATATATCCAGAGGCTAATGAAATTAGAACAGACCGACGTGGATCCATTGACATGCGTCAGAGTAGGAGTGTTGGTGTAGGGACAACAGAGATGTACGCATTACGAGATGCAATTGCTGATCTAATACATTGTGCTAATAGGTATTTAAAATTTCCTTATTTCTCATAACTAAATTTAAAATTTTGTATTTTTGCATTTCTAATTGGTCGTAATTTACAGGTGATGCACATATTTGCGAGTTGAAGACAGAGATCTGCAATAATGTTTCTTGCTTTCATTCACGGGACATGTTTATGACTAAATATTATTGAATAAAACTGTTTAAAGTTATTATTATTTGCTTATGATATTTATGCTATTTTATTATTTTAGTAACTAAAAAAGTAGGGCTTAACATGAGCGGTATATTTATCGTGTATGAATTAAATGTTGAATATGATCATACAAATTAACAGAAACGTCACCGCTGTTTTACCAAACTGTTTCTCCATTCTGAACAGCTCTGTCACCGCTATTTTACCAAACTGTTTCTCCATTTAAAAAAACTCCATTCTCACAGCTCAATTCATAAAGCTTCATTCCCACAGCTCCTTTTACCAACGCCAACGCCGAAACAAACTGACCCTGTATCTATTAATTTCTCATTCCTCTTAGTTATAACTGAACATCTGTGTTTTATGCACACTGTTTTCACTCTCTTCTTTTAACTAAAGTAATATTTTCCAATGGTGATAGTTTAGACATGGAAGAACAAGAACAAGCTCCTTTGCATCCTGAAATGTCTCTTTTACCAAGAGAAACTTTATGTACATTTCCACGGCTTGGCACAATCATAAGATCTACTGTTTCCAAGGACTTCAAAGGTGCATCTCATATAGAAAGCATTGGTTATTGGGTCAAGTTGTGCAATGTTATTTTTGAGGTGCAATCTGGCCTATGGAAAAGTGCTTTTACTCCTTCCACTTATATTTGTATATTGACTGATGAAGATAACGATGTGCAATTCCGTCAAAGGTGATTAACTTCTTTCGAGAGAAAGAAAAAAGAAAAAAGAGATTACTGAGTTTCTTTAATGGTCTAATGCTATGTAGGTCTAATGGACCTTATTTTCAAATATAGGATTTTTAATGGTCGTATATCATCTAAGGTCGACCGCTTACCTTTTTCAGTCTTTCCATGGCCATCGGATCTGACAGGTATCGAGTCTTTTGGCCCTTTTCACTTTCAACAAAAGTCTTGCATTTTATACTGCAGAGACTATTTTTTCTATGAATAATACTTTTTTTTACTAACTTTTAGGGTTTTTTTTTACACGCGTTGTTATGTGAATGCAGTAATTTTTTCCTTTTATGGAATTATGGTTTTTATAGTGGGATAAAGGCTTGAATGTTGTTGTTATGGAATTATGGTTTTTACACCCCAGTATTTATAGAATTACTCAAATTTTCCTACTAAGAAGCAGTACTTTATGCATGAAGAATTGAGATGCTACTATTCATGATGACCTATATTACCCTTTATGGGTCTATTACCTTGACGAATGAAGAAGCAATTGTGATGCATGATAAGGTTGTGAGTGCAGTGAAGACCCATCTAAGTCCTGATGGATGAAATCTATCAATAAATCTAAACTAATGCAGTGTGATATGAGACGAACAATACCAATGTCTGGCAATGAATTGCAAATTGTATTAAAATTTATTTAACTAGCACAAGGCAATCATAGTCAATGAAAATAATTTATAGAAAAGTAGGGAGCTTAAGTTTGTGTATGGTTAGGGCACTTTGGTTTGATGTTGCTTATCAAGCCTCACAAGCCTCAGAATTTAATAAAGCAACAACTAGGAGCAAATATCACTAACAATATGATATCCAATCATACAATGATAGAACAAAAGATACAACACTTCAAATAGAAACTTACATAGGCATATTGGAACTTGGGGGATGTGGTGGTGGAAATCCACCTATGGTTGAAGGTGGCACTGGCCTGGGGGGTTACTGGTGGAAGCTCGATGAGGGAGTGGGTTGTGAAGGAGGTGGAGGTGTTGTTATGTGATGTGAGGGGAGGGAGAGATTGATGTGGAGTGATGATGGGGAGGTAGAAGAGGGGGCTACTAGCCTGTCAATGGAGAGGGACTGGTAATGGGGGTAGCAAGACAGTGGGGTTAGAGGTGGTGGCTGGGTGGATCTGTTTTAGAAGATAGGGACGAAGGCTTGGTGATTTGTTCGTGGGATATAGCGGCGGCAGTTTCATGGTTTGATGTTGGGAATAGATGTAGAGGCTAAGTGGTTTGGCAAACAATGATCCTAACTTTGCTAACTTTGACTACAAAGTGAATAGATTCGTAAGGGCCTCAATTGACGATAATCTTCTCTTCAAAAATGATCTTCATCAACTACCCTCGACTTGGAAGCATTCATCTCCCCTGAATGAAGACATCATACTCCTGACGTAAACTACAGTCAAGTCGGTTCAGCTCCTCGGGCCTGCGGGGTAGGTTCTAAGGGAGGCTTGGAAAACTAAGAAACACTATTAGATGAACTACTGATGTGACCCGGATTTAAATTAAATATTTTAAGCAAATATTTATTTAATTATAATTCAAATTGTAATGTTTACTTTTAAAATAAAATCTTAATTTTGAAAGGAGAGCCGAGTTGGCCAAAATCTGAATTTTTGCGCGCGATAAACAAGCTCGTCACTTTGGACGTTAAAGGTTTATTAATTTTCGTTCGAGTGGAGCTTCTTCGCACTTTACGGTTCGATTCCGTTACGAGAATTATACGGCTACAAACAGGAAAAACATTCCGCAATTTATGGATAAGCGATATTAATAGTAGGAAGAACGCAACGGCAAGCCCAAGTGTAATTAAATGAAATGCATGAAACAATACTAAGTAAAAGGAAGCAATCAGTATACCAATCAGCGGCAGCGGCAGAAGAAAGGAGCCCGATTCTGAATGGACCCGCACAGGAACAATGCCGAGAGGATTAATCGGCCGGATTTACGCCGAAGTCGACGGCCAAGACGATTCACGACCGTATAGAAGTTCGGAGTCGACGGCGTGAACGGAACCGGGCTGTCGGAAATGGAGCTTGGGGTCGACGACGGCCCGCAGCGATTCCTCCAGGCGGCGCAGGGGTGCCGTCGCGGGTTAACAGGGGTGGAGGCTAGGTCTTCGGTGTAGAGGCACCGACTCTTCTCTGAACTGGGCGTCGCTGGCGACACGAACGGTGGAATAGGTGGCTGCCGGCAATGAGCGAAGAACCGGGATTTCCGTTCTATGCTCTGTCCGACCCTTTTTTCTTCACTGCTCATGATCGTGGGTTTTATAAACTGGTTGGTATATCTCTCCATTTTGGGCAATGAAATATCCCTATCTTAATTTTTTTTCCAAAAGATAAAATCTTCCATTCAAGGCACTTTTTAAAATTCTAAATGTTTCCAAACAATGTTTTAAAATCTATCCTAAACAAGATGATGTTTAAAAATTATGCTTTTTCTTTAAATTACTTTTGGGCTAGCCTTTGCGTTCCTACTGCTACTAATACCGGACTCATTTATTAAGGATCTCATCGGGTGGTCAAGCCGATGAGCCGGATAATAAAACAAGTACAGAAATGAAACAAATAAGTAAATGTGATATATAAATAAATATAGGATAAAATACTATGATGCACCGCAGGGTGCATCAATTCCCCCGAGGTTAAAGGAGCTTGACCCCGTCGAGAATTCGCAGAAGCTAGCAATAGAGAGATCTGGGCGGCGGCGGTGTAATTCTTCAGTGCTGATCCAAGAGCTGTCGGTAAGGTCTCGTCCTCGCCAGGAGACCAAATAACGCTGATAAGTCCCATGGCGAGTACGAAATTCTCGTACATCCAGAACCTGATCTATCTTCTCAGTGGTGGGCGTCTGTACTGGTGCTAAGTCAGGAGGAATATCCAGAGCCTCCATAGGTGGACTCGGGCTGGAACTGGGTGGATCTCCATAGAATGGTGTTAGGTCGGCCACGTTAAATATCGGGGAGGTACCGAATTCAACGGGCAAATCTAGGAGATAGGCATTTTCCCCGATGCGTTTCAGAATTCAGAACGGGCCAAACTTCCTCTGTTGTAGCTTATGGTAAGTTCCTGGAGTGAATCTCTGCTTCCTGAAATAAGCAAACACCCAATCTCCTTCTGAAAAGTATAATTCCCGGCGATGTCGATCGACCATGAATTTATATTTTTCAGAAGTCGCTCGTAATTTATTAGTAATAGTTTTATGCAATTCCTTTAAATAATCAACATGGGCTTGCGCATCAGAGAAAATACGTTCATAAGTCGGTAGAGTGGCAATCAAGTAAATGAGGTATACGGAATCCGTAAACAATCTCGAAAGGAGATTTAGCTGTGGAGCGATTAGTAGAATTATTGAATGCAAATTCAGCTTGTGGCAGTATAAGATCTCATTATTTTGGATTCTCCCGAGTCAAACACCTAAGAAGGTCCCCCGAACTTCTATTAACAACCTCAGTCTGTTTATCGGTCTGAGGGTGATATGCGCAGCTAAATTCGAGTTTGGTACCTAGTCGGGCCCACAACGTCTTCCGAAAATACCTCATAAAACGAGTGTCCCTATCAGAAGTGATGGACCTAGAAATTCCGTACAGCCTAACGATTTCTTTTAAAAAAAGCTCGGCAACCTGTACATCACTAGAAGTTTTTTTACACGGAATGAAATGTGTCATCTTCGAAAATCGGTCGACCACTATAAAAATAGAATCGACCTTCCTCTTAGTGCGAGAAAGTCCTACAACGAAGTCCATCGAGATATCATCCCATGGCTGCCCAGGTATCAGTAAGGGGGTGTATAATCCAGTGTTTTGTGCGTGCCCTTTGTATTGCTAACAAGTCATGCAGTGCCTAACGAACTCGATAACATCGTGCTTCATATTGGGCCAATAATATCGTGCACTAGCGAGATTTAACAATTTGGATTCACTTATGTGTCCCCCTAACCTAGATGAGTGGAGCTCCCAAAGTAATGTCTCTCGAAGTGGACCTTCGCAAATGAACAGGCGAGTGCCCCTAAACAGATAACCCTCACTTATGATGTACTTTGTGGTGGGATCAGTCCCACTGTGCTGACATGAGCTTCAAATATCGTGAAAGAACGGATCGATGGCGTATAGGTCGCGCTGGGAATCTAAATCAGTAATGCACGGCTACAGGGTGACTAATAAATGGGTGCGTCGACTAAGTGCGTCAGCAACTCGATTGTAACACCGGGTTTGTGCTTCAAGTGAAATGTGAACTCCTGCGGGTAAGCAACCCACTTGGCATGACGTCTGATCTCCTTCTGGGAGTTCAGATGCTTCAAAGCCTCATGATCAGTGTTTAGCACAAACTCGCGTTGAATCAGGTAGTGTCTCCAATGGCGGAGAGCCTGAACGATAGCGTAAAACTCTAAGTCGTACGTGGAATATCTAGTCTTTGTCTCGTTTAGCTTCTCACTAAAGAATGCGATGGGACGACCCTCCTGACTCAAAACTGCGCCAATACCTACGATCGATGCGTCACAGTCAACCTCAAAAATTTTCTCAAAATAAGGCAGCGCTAATACAGGTGCACTCGTGAGTCTCTCTTTAACCAAAAGAAACGCTCGCTTGGCTTCCCCAGTCCAAATAAACAATCCCTTTTTCAGACAATCAGTTACAGGTGCTATCAAGGTACTAAAGTTTCGAATAAATCGCCGATAAAAAGATGCTAGCCCATGGAATCCTCGAGCCTCAGTAATCGTCCTAGGGTTGGGCCACGATTCTATCGTCTTGACCTTCTCTCTATCAACTCTAATGCCCTCAGAAGAAACGATATATCCTAAGAAGGTCAGGCTATCAGTCAAAAATGTGCATTTCTTCAAGTTTATATAGTTTATTTTCTCATAGGATCTCTAAGACCTGCCTAAGATGAATCATGTGCTGATCCTGATCAGTGCTATAAATCAAAATATCGTCAAAGTACACCACTACGCAAATTCCTATGAGTGGCTAAGCACTTGATTAATCACTCGCATAAACGTACTGGGCGCATTGGATAGCCCAAAAGGCATAACCAGCCACTCGTATAATCCTTCCTTAGTTTTAAACGCAGTTTTCCATTCGTCCCCAGGTCGAATTCTAATATGATGGTATCCACTTTTTAAGTCAATCTTTGAAAATACTCGGGATCCACTAAGCATATCTAGCATGTCATCCAATCGGGGAATCAAAAAGCGATATTTGATTGTAATTTTATTTATCGCTCGACTGTCTACACACATGCGTCATGTCCCATCTTTCTTAGGAACTAGGAGTGCGGGGACGGCGCACAGACTCATACTCTCTCTAACGTGACCCTTCAAAATCAGATCGGTCACCTGCGTATGCAGCTCCTCATGCTCTTTCGGACTCATGCGATAGTGGGGTAAATGAGGTAAGCTAACTCCCGGGATGAGGTCTATGCAATGTTGTATGTCTCTCATTGGAGGTAGCTAATCGGGCAGCTCCTCGACATGATCTCAGAGAACTCATCTATGAGGGAACGCACCGTACTAGGAATGTCTAATGTAGCGGGGGTGGTATCGATACCAGATAACATATAGACGACCTCGCTATCCTTCATCTCCTCCTGGAATTGGGACCCAGTCAGTAATATGGTGGCGGAGGGGAAGGATATCGCGGAGACGGTGGTAGAAGGGGGTGAAGTCCTCTCTGGGGCTCTGGGAACAAGGCCATTCTTCTGGGGGAGAAGAACGATCTTGCGACCATTGCGCTCGAAGGAGTGAGAGTTCTTCACACCATCATAAACTACGTATCTATCGTACTGCCAAAGTCATCCCAACAAGATGTGACATACCTCGATAGTAGCTACATGACACCATACAGTGTCCTGATATGTAATGCCTATGGAAAGCTCTACGAGACACTGGTGCGTGATAAGAATGGTAGTGTTGCTAGTGACCCATGACAGACTATATGGCTTTCCTAAGGACTGCGTTTTTAATTTCAGCTTTTCAACCATGCGTTGAGAAAAAAAGTTCTCCATACTACCGCTGTCTATAATGATGGAGCAGAACTGCCCTTGTATGCGTGGGGTGGTACGAAAGATGTTGTTTCTCAACCAGTAGTCGTCAGTAGGTGTCTTGGGGGTTAGGAGACTATGTTGAAGAGCACACGCTAACTGCTCAAGTTGTTCTCCCTCAACTTCGTACTCACTCTCTAACTCAGTCTCGGAGGTCGGATCGGTCTTGGATTCACTAAGGAATACTCCATACTTAGGTTCTGAACCCACTCTCAGAATCGACGACGGCGATAAAGTGGCGTCGCAGACACTCAGAAGACTTATGGTCCGGCTCCATACACTTAAAACATCTAAACGTCTCAGGCTGAGGTCTAGTGCCTACAATCTCCTTGCCCTTGTTAGGAGGGGCAGGGAGTGCTGGGGTGCTCGTGGATGCTATCGGTCGAGAGGACCCGACAGGAGTGAAAGTGTGAGTCGGGTGGGACTTGTCAGTAGTCTTATTCCCAGATGTTCGTTTCTGCAGTGCCTCTACTCTACGTGCGCGACTCGTAACCTCTCATAAATCCTTGTAATCAAGGAGCTCCAACTGATCTCGAATGGAGTAGCGTAACCCGTTCAGATAACGGGAAACGGTCATGTCATCGTCCTCTCGGAGGTCAAGGCGAGACTGCAAGACTAGGAACTCGTTTGTGTACTCATCAACAGATAGTTTGTCCTGACGTAGATTATGGAACCTACGATACAGGGTTTGCATGTAGTCAGACGGAACGTATCTCTTACGCAGTTGAGTTTTGAAGTCGTTCCATGTTGTGATCAGGGGCATACCTAAATTGAGCCTAGACCGTTCTAATTGTCCCCACCAAACTAACCTGGATCCTGTAAGTCTAAGCGTGGCATACTCAACTTGCCTAGCTTGGGGCAATTGCTTCCAAGCCAGGAAACGATCCATCCGTTCACACCATTCTAGGCAACTCTCGGGCTTTATTCGCCCTTCGAAATCACCCACGTCTAGCTTGATTCCCACATCCCAACGGGGTTGGTGACGTGGTTCGTTGTATGCTTCCGGATCGGGGTGTGCAAGTTCCTGAGGTCTATGGCCAGGGTCGATTTCAACCACTGGGGCAGGTGTTTGGTTGACGTGCAAGGTCGCTTCGATATTATTAACTGAAGTGCGTAGTCCGTTCATGATGTGTGACACTACCCATACCGGTGGTGAGCGTCTTGACCGTTTTCATTAAATCACTCATGCGTCGAGCCAAATCTCCAACTCTATTTTCTAATTGATCGACCCGTTTCTTCATCCATAAATCCAAAGTATCTTCTTTTTTGTGAAATTTTATTATTATTATTTTATTTTTATTTTTTTTAAAAGCGCTCTCGAGCGGGAGAAAAAGAATTTTATGAAGAAAACAACTTTTTTTTAAATAAAATAAAATACTCGGAATAATTTTAAATAAAGTTTTTTTTTGAAAAAAAATATTTGAAAGCCGGATCTCGTGATTCGCGATAGGAGCGAATCACAACCCTCTGATACCAAACTGATGTAACCCGGATTTGAAATAAATATTTTAAGCAAATATTTATTTAATTATAATTCAAATTGTGATGTTTACTTTTAAAATAAAATCTTAATTTTGAAAGGAGAGTCGAGTTGGCCAAAATCTGAATTTTTGCGCGCGATAAACAAGCTCGTCACTTTGGACGTTAAAGGTTTATTAATTTTTGTTCGAGTGGAGCTTCTTCGCATTTTACGGTTCGATTCTGTTACGAGAATTATACGGCCACAAACAGGAAAAACATTTAGCAATTTATGGATAAGCGATATTAATAGTAGGAAGAACGCAACGGCAAGCCCAAGTGTAATTAAATGAAATGCATGAAACAATACTAAGTAAAAGGAAGCAATCGGTATACCAATCAGCGGCAGCGGCAGAAGAAAGGAGCCCGATTCCGAATGGACCCGCACAGGAACAATGCCGAGAGGATTAATTGGCCGGATTTACGCCGAAGTCGACGGCCAAGACGATTCACGGCCTGATAGAAGTTCGGAGTCGACGGCGTTAACGGAACCGGGCCGTCAGAAATGGAACTTGAGGTCGACGACAGCCCGCAGCGATTCCTCCAGACGGCGTAGGGGTGTCGTCGCGGGTTAACAGGGGTGGAAGCTAGGTCTTCGGTGCGGAGGCGCCGGCTCTTCTCTGAACTGGGCGATGCTGGCGACACGAACTGTGGAATAGGCGGCTGCCGGCAATGAGCGAAGAACCGGGATTTCCGTTCTATGCTCTGTCTGACCCTTTTTTCTTCACTGCTCATGATCGTGGGTTTTATAAACTGGTTGGTATATCTCTCCATTTTGGGCAATGAAATATCCCTCTCTTAATTCTTTTTCCAAAAGATAAAATCTTTCATTCAAGACACTTTTAAAATTTGAAATGTTTCCAAACAATGTTTTAAAATCTATCCTAAACAAGATGATGTTTAAAAATTATGCATTTTTTTAAAATTACTTTTGGGCTAGCCTTTGCATTTCTACTGCTACTAATACCGGACTCATTTATTAAGGATCTCATCTGGTGGTCAAGCGGATGAGCCGGATAATAAAACAAGTACAGAAATGAAACAAATAAGTAAATGCGATATATAAATAAATATAGGATAAAATACTACGATGCACTGCAGGGTGCATCAACTACATATTAATCTGGTATCACTAATTTGTAATAATTAAAATTTATACATGATATAGCATGATAATCACAAAAAATGAAGGGCAGCCCAGTACACAATGCATCCCCGTGCAACGAGGGTCCGGGGAATGGTCCCACCACAACGGTGAAATGTAGGTAAATCCTACCCTGCATTTTTGCAAGAGGCTAAACATGCAAGAGAACTAGAATTTACATAATAATCACAACAACACTCAAACCTTTATCCCACTATAGTGGGGGAGGCTATATGGATCCTTTTTCGCCATTATGCCCTATCTTTAGGCATAATCTCACTAATGCCTAAGTGCATCATATCTTTACTTATAGTTTCATTCCAAGTCTTTATTGGTCTACCCCTCCCCTGTTTAACATGTCTGATCACTAAACTCTCATAATGCCTAAAATGTGCTTATAATGGTCTCCTTTGTATGTGTCTAAACCATCTTAGTCGAGCTTCTTGCATCTTCTTTGCAATTGGTGTCACTCCTGTCTTTTCCCTGATATATTCATTCCTAATTTTATCCTGTCTCGTGTATCTACACATCCACCTAAGCATTCTCATCTCCGCAACTCCTATTTTTTGCTCATATACACAATTCACTGCCTAACATTCAGAACCATAAAGCATCGTTGTTCTAATTGCAGTACAGTAAAACTTGCCTTTAAGTTTTAATGGTACTTTACGATCACATATGATCCCTAATGCGCCTCTCCACTTCAACCATTCTGCTTGGATTCTATGTACCACATCTTTATCAACACCTCCATCGTTTTGAACTATCGATCCGAGATATTTAAAACACCCACTGCCATGTTGTCAGGATCGCGATCCGGATCCTGGGATCTTACGATCATACGATCTAGATTTTATAAATCGATCCTGATTTTATAAAGTGATCCTCGATTCGACCCTATTATCGATCCGATCCTACCTTGAAATGATCTCATATAGAATCTTGATCCTGACAATCTTGCTCATTGCGGGAAATATCTTGATCACCCAACTTAATAACAAAGTCACGTTTCTTTCTTGCACTGCTAAATTTAAGCTTTATATACTCTGTCTTTGCTCTGCTCAATTTAAAACCCTTATTTTTTAATGTGTCGCCAAAATTCAAGTTTCGCGTTTACACCCTCGTGCGTTTCATTGACCAAAACAATATCATCTGCAAACAATAAACACTAAGGTATTGCTTGTTAGATTTGTCCAGTGAACTCGTCTAAGATAAGGGTAAAGAGATAAGGGTTTAAAGCTAAACCTTGATGTAAGTCAATAATGATAGGGACTTCCTATATTAATCCTCCATACGTCCTCTCCTTTGTCATTGAATTTGTGTACATATCTTTGATTATGTCAATGTATGATACATTTACTCCTTTCTTTTCTAAGACTCTCTATAAGATCTCTTTTAGAACCTTATTATAAGCCTTCTCAAGATTAATAAACATCATATGCAAATCTTATTTTCTTTCTCTATAGTTGTCAATGAGTCTCCTCAAAAGATGTATAGCTTTTATGGTCGGCCACCCGACATGAATCCAAATTAATTCCTTGAGATGCTAGTCTCTCGTCTTACTCTTCTTTTTATTACTCGTTCTCATAGTTTCATTGTATGACTCTTTAATTTATTTCTCTGTAATTAACACAATGTTGTATCTCCTTTATTCTTATACAAAGGTACCAAAATACTTGATTTTCATTAATTTGACATCCTCTTTGATTTTAGTATGTTTTTGAAGAAACATTTAAATCACAAAATTTTTTCTTTTTCTAAACATTTTCATATTTTGATGGGTATATGGTCTGGCCCAACCACCTTTCCATTTTTCATCTTCTTTAGATTATCATTTACCTTCGATACTGAATTTTATGGTAAAACATTATGTTCATATACTTCTCTGATGTACTTAACTCTTCCAAGTTCAGTTCATTGTTTTTTATTTCATTATAGAGTTGATAAAAATATCTTTTTCATCGCTATTTAATAGCCACATCATCCGTTAAAACTACACCTATTTCATCTTTTATGCATTTAACTTGGCTTAAATCTTTTATCTTTCTATCTCTAGCTCGAGTAATTTTATATATGTCCGTTCTCCATCTTTTGTATCTCGTTGCTTATAAAATTATTCATAAACTTGTCTTGTTTTACTTACTGTATGTTTAACTTCTTTCTTTGCGACTTTATACCTTGTTAAGTTCTCATCATTCCTACAAGCGTACAATGTTTTATAGCTGACCCTTTTTACCCTCATTTTGTCTTGCACTCTCTTTCTGCCACCAAGATTTTTTGTTTGGGGGCACACGATTTTGATTCTCCAAGTATGTTCTTTTCACATATTCTTACATGTGAAGACATAACTCCCATGAGACACTAGGATTAACATAAGAGTCATCAACTAGTTATTCCATAACTGCTATCTTGAAAACATGTTTTTCCATCTTTAAGTTCCACTACCGAATTTTTAGCAGGACTTTTGTTTTTGTCTTAAATTTATTATTTTAAATTTGCACGTTCAACACCACAAACCTATGTTCTGTTGTCAAAATTTCTCATGATATGACTTTGTAATTCTTATAAATCATTTTATTCATTTTTCGAGTCATAAAATAATCAATTTGTGACTTATTTGATCCCCTTCTAAATATAATTAAATGTTCTTCCCTCTTCATGAAAAACGTGTTTGTCACAATTAACTCATGTGTCATGACAAAGTCTAAAATGATTCTTTCTTTTTCATTTCTTTCTCCATACCTAAATCCTCTATGAATGTTTGTATAATCTGTATTTTTCTTCTATGTCCATTTATGTCTCCTATGAAAATCTTCGTTTTTTGTGGGATTTTCCTTACTAAATCATCTAAGCCCAAAAATAGCACTTTAATAGTTTCACTTAATCATACTTGTGGCGCATAAGCACTGATCACATTTATAGTTTTTTTTCCTATGATCAATTTAAGAGCTAATATTCTATCACTTTTTCTACTCACCCCGGCAACTTGATCTCTCTAAGTAATATTCATAATAATATCTACTTTATTACTTGTTTTATTTTTTTTTTCCTGTGTACCATATTTTCTTAAAATTTATCTTTCTCATCCAGCTATCTAGTCTCTTGCAAGCATAAGATATTTATCTTTCTCCTAATCATCGTATCTACTACTTTCATTATTTTTCCCGTTATCATATCTATATTTCCACTTTTAAACCTAAGTTGGTCACAAATCCTACGATATACTTTCCTAGACTGTCTAATATATGATGAATTTATTTTATTTAACACTACACCCAAGTCCTATTGGAGGTGCAACGGTCCTTGCCAAGACACCGCATTTGTACTATGCAATGAGAACTCATGCATATTTAACACTACACCCAAGTCCTGGAGATGTAGTGGTACTTGCCCAGATGTCACATTCAGACCATACGACGTGTTCCTTAGGGGGGACAACCTAGCTTTTGCACAATTTCTTAAATGTTCCATATTCATAAGGGTGACTAAATTTTACGTTAATCGTCTACCTAACACAACCCTCACCATTATTCATCACAATTAAGTAAAATTTATAGTAAGTAAATACGTAATATAGTACACTTGCAAGAGAACTTGAAAACAAATACTCAAGTGACATAAGCACAGCAAGTCGCATGATGTTTGAGAGTAAAGATTACAGATTACTACTACCCAAAAAGTTTATTTACAGAAGTTTCAAAACCAAAAGAAATTACAATCATGAATGAACTTACAGCGATTTCAAGATATATGACTCAGAGGATGTCCGACAATGTGTTGGCGGCCGCGAAACACAAGGATGGGTTGAATTTGAATTGCCCGGGAATCAGAGAGTCGGGGCTTTTGGCCTGCTAGTTGATGTTTTTTGTGGGTTGGATGAAGTCAGCAAGGATGGGTGGATGCTTAGATGTATTTGCAAGTGGATGGAGGTCTGGTTACGGAGGAAACATGGGAAATTTACTGCAATCAAGGTTTCAGGTTACATTCAGTCCATGGACTGGTTTGGCTTCCTGGATAGAATAGATTTGGTTTGGTGGTTTTTAGAATGCTTGCCGGTAGTTTGGAGTGATTTGAGAGGATTAGAGTTGTCAATTTTGGATTTATGGGAAGGGATTAGGCTTTGGGCTTCAAGAAAGGAGGGGAATTAGGTTGAAGGAGGACGGGTGCTGATTGTAGGTGATCGTGGGTGAGAGGCGGTTATTAGAAATTTTGGGAGGTGTGGAGCCGACTGGCGACTGGTATGGGTGGATTATGTTAGTGGCTTCATGGGTAGTTATAATTGTTCCTGGTAGTTATGGAAGAGTGAGATTGTGGAGGGGGGGGGGGGGGTAACGATCGGCCTTGGTGGTGTCCAGAGGTGGTTGGTGATGACTGGAGGGGGTGGATGATGGCCAAAGGTGGTGGATGATGGTCGGAGATGGAGGAGATGGGAGGGGTATAGGTGGTTGTAAATGGGGTGGAATAGGCTTGGCTTGGCCCTCCAAGGAGAGGGAGGGGAGGAGGTGTTTAAGCGTCGCATTCAGACTTCAGCTTTAGTATCAGGATCAAAATAAGGAATTTCTCTCAAACTTTCAATACCTCTCAAATGGGTCTTCTATCCCTATTTTTAGACTAAGGAGATGCCACAGACGGTCATGATTCTTTGATCACAACGGTTTCCAAAACATAATAAAATAAAATTGAGAAAAATGCAAAAAATATTAAAATCTTGGATCGAAGATTTGCTCTAAATGAACATTCTCGATTGTCATTGTCATTTCTTAGGTCGACGCGGGTAGACCCTCACAGTTCGGGTGATATGATCCTATTCAACTTCGTTCCCCTCAAAGGAATTCATCTACGATGGAGATGATCGTACTCTCATCTATGCGCGGGGATGAATCTTTCGAGCTCCTTTGTGGATGTTCATGCGTCGTCGGTAAACTGGTGGCCTCTCTAATGGACTATGTATTAGGATCTGGATCCCTCTGGTGTCAGGATGATCTTATGGGCCAAGATCTCCATAATGTCGTCGAGAGGATCTGAAGGTATTGTTATTGTTGAAGATGCTTAAGAAGGTGCTGCTTTGATGTTGTCATCAACATCGAGAATCGTGTTGCTGCTATTGTGGATGCAGAAGTTGGTGCTGAAGATGATACTAACTCCGACACTGATGTCAAAAAAGGTACCGATGGTATTGCCAATGACTGAGTGGTAGGATGAGACTGATGGTGATTGAGGGATCTGAGGAGGCTGAGGGTGGCAGAGTGATAAGAGGCGGAAACTTTGAGATAGTGGGAGTTAATGGCCTCACGTAATCAAGTGATTCATAGAGTGAGGTCAAATCTTCAATGTTGAATATTTGTGAAATTATTGTATTCATAGAAATATTGCGTTCAAACGCATTTGCCTCAATTTTCCTGATAACTATATATAAGCTCATTCACTTTGCATTTAATTTTTTACTAGTTGCTCGTGGGAATCTCTCAACATGTATATGCACCATAACTTATTCACCGTCGTTGAAATTCTGTGCTCTCTTGTGATCAACATGAGATTTATAAATTTCATTATTCCAAATGATCATATATCTAATGGACTCATGCATGTCATGCAACGAAATTAAATGATGGTCGATAGACTCAATGTACCTCTTACGAGGTGGTGATATAAATTTCCATATCATTCTACCGAGGGGTGCATGGTTCAGAGGTTCAACAGTTAGAGTATAGAAGTAACCATCGATGTTGTGATAATCACTCTCAGGACCCGAAGAGACATCGGTAATGAGCTGCTTCTCTATGACATGGAAAATGTCTCAAGGGATGTGAGAAATTAAAGGAGTTTCAGAGGTATCTAAGGTTTGTTCATTCTTTACGACATCATTTGTAATACCCTAACTTAGTTTAAAAACAAATCAACAGTCTGGTTGTGCCCTGCAATAAGCAGTAAACTAAGTAACGGTAATAATACTGGTACATAGCAGACATAAATAAAAAGTACTGAAATTAAACTTACAACGGAAGTAGAAAAATGCAGGTAAGGGTAAAAGTGTACCTCAACATTTTTGAGTTCACAGAGCCAACTAGATTTATAAAGTGAACCATACATCTGAAATATTATATAATGTCTGGTACATGAAAAACTTAAACAGTAAGATTACATAGAGTCCAAGAAAGGATAACAGTACAGTACTGAGATGATAAACAACTGGGTAAGACAAACTATAAAGGAAAAATCTGCAAACGCAGTCATCCTACGCGCAATTCCCCAGTTGAGTCCCCTGTAAAAATAATTCCCGAAAACGGGTCAGTTTAATTGGAGAGTAAGAAAAACTATTTCTCCTACCGACATTAAATATAAGTTGAAACAATGTGAATGCATGGTTTTAAAAATAAGTTTTTATACTATAGAAAAGTTATATGTTATTGTACTATGCATGCTTTTCTAAATAATACATGCAACACAAATGTCTGTTCTAATTTAAACATCTTAAGCATAATCACTCAGGTTCCGAACATTGGTTAACTAAAAGAGTTTTTAGGCTTCAGTCTATACTTGAGTTTTAAATGTCTTATGTTTGTCCTTCTTTAAATCCTAGGCAGAGTGATTACAATTGCGCAATACTAATCTAACAATGTAAGTCCCTACTAACGAACTCAGGTGTTCTAGTGTCTCACGGTCACTGACTTGAATCTACTTATCTTCTAAAATGGGTGTCATGTCCCCAAAATTTAGGCTCATACGGTACACTGCACCCTATGAGCATGATAGTGCGCCTCTATCTAGCACAAGAGGAGACCTCAATCGTACCTACTAATCATATTCTATCTAGCACTACTCTGCTTGCGTATACATCTGCGTATTTGTGCAGTGTATCTTATTAGTTACTTAAATTAAATTTCATACTCGTATGAGTGATATTTTCCGCAATCTAGCTGTCTATGTGGAAATATGCTTTGTACCTTTTTTCATAATTTATGAATGTCTAAGTGAAGGGGAAATATATTATTTTGGATCTACCAGTAGAATGTTTCGTTGAATTATCGCTTTCTAACAAAAACTGTAGTTTCTTTGTGTTGAAATCGGAAATCGGCTTCAAAAGAATTCGAACCTTCAAAGAGGGGTGACCGCACACTTACTTCTTTCGTTAAGCTTGCTTGACCTGGAATTTAGGACTGGAGACTGACCCAGAGCTCCAGCACGGAGGTCCCACCACACACCCGGAAGATCTTGGAGCGCTTCCCCTCCTTAGCCAGTGCTGAGCTAAGGGTACCTTAGAAGGTGCAAGAAGATCAGTGAATGAGAAAACTGGGAAGCTTGCCTTCTGAGGTACCCTCTTGGGTCTATTTATAGATTTCTTAAAATGGTCTATCAACATCTCAACTCTGCTGTTTGGAGGGGATACTGGCAGACCGGCGGGGGTGAAATGGTAAAAGATGTCACCGGGCGAGTGGTCCCAGAATTACCACTCGCCTGGGGTGGCGAGTGCCTAATGAGACTGGCACTCGCCTCCTCCACAGGGCCCAGGGCGAGTGTGGACCTGACCGCCCCACTCGTCTGTTATCTGTGGAGGGCCAGGGGCGACTGCGAGCCCGCTTACTCCACTCGCCCCATATCTGAACTTTCCCTTGCCCGGGCGAGTCAGGGAGCTCTCGAGGTACTCATCTCCCTGCCGACTCCCCTGAGACTTGGATCGCATGATTTGGCTGATCTGGCTACTGTCGATCCCACTCGCCGGATGTGGGGCTGTACACTTTGAACTATAAGAATTCACTAAATAATGAAATAGGACATTTATATACTATCAACAACCATAAATCAGGGTCTACAAATCCTTATTGGTCGACAGGGAGGTGCTAGTCGGTATTCTAATTAGATCCCTAAGCTGCGGAAGAACCAAGAGTTTCTTCTGACTAGGGTTTTGGTCTCGGTTGGCTCTCAGAAGCGGAGGAAATGAGTTTCATCGACATCACTAAACAAAAATCTGGAGATTTCCGCTGAAGGGTCGACTTAATACCTACGTAGGACAGAGCTTTTGGGAACGAACGACCACTGATCTCCTTTGAAGAACCTCGTCGAAGGCTTCTAGAAGGGTGCAGACAGTCGATCGAGGCCTACACACGGGGAAGAGAAGTCGACGACTTCAATCGCAGAAAAGGGGGATTCCTCGGCTCCAGATGACTTCTGAATGACAAATCCCCAAGTGCGCAAAGCTTCGACGCTTGGCTGGGAGGCGAGGGAAACGAAGGAAACTATTGAAGGTGTGCGGCAACTAGTCGGTTGTGAGGGAAAGAGCAAGGAGCGGCGGTTCTAACGTGGAAATATGGTTATGCATGAGCTTAATATTAAACATTACACAAGTTGTGGTTATGGAAACTGCACTGAATAGATAAAGTTCCGATTGGCTTTTGAGGGGGGAAAAATCACTGGCTTAAATTAATTTTGATAAGTGCATAACCCTATAATACAAACAAATTTGAATAATACTCTTGTACGAGTACTAACAGCATCGAAAAATTTATAATAACTGAGATTTATCTATTTAACGTGTGATAATTAATTATAAAGATTGTCGTACCTCGGCATGACATTTGCTCTATTAACTACACTCGCAATCGGTCCCTGCAATCCAATTTTATTTTTGCATTAATAATTACGAATGTTACAAATCTCTCATAATAAAAATTTTGTCCTCGAAAATTACAAATATTCCTAAATCAAAGAGGAATGCATAATCTGCATTATTTCGGAATTCGTCCTCTCTTTCCCAAGTATACTCCGGTCGGCCACAGTTCATCCAAAGGACTTTTACAAAGCGTATCTCTCTGTTCCCGAGCTTCTGAATTCTTGAGTCCACTATTCTAACTGGTTTGACACTGATACTAAGATTTTATTCGATTGGTGCTTCCTCGGTACTGACTATCTGTCTAGGATCTTTTACTGCTCTTCTCAGATGAGAGACGTAGAATACATCATGTAGATCACTCAATTCCTCTAGTAAGGTCAATCTATAAGCAACCTCACCAATGCGCTCCAATACCTCAAATGGACCAACGAACCCTGGACTCAATTTATGCATCTGCTTGATTCGAGAGACACCCTTGACTGGTCTGACCTTTAAATAGATAAAATCCCCAACAATGAATTCTGCTGATTTGTGTCTCTTGTCATAATATTTGTCCTGACGATCTTGAGCTATTTTCATGCGCTCCTGGATGAACTTGGTTCGATATGTGGTCTTGTCAATCCAAGCTTCCTTGATGGAAGATCTTTCTTTGCTCTCAGCCTAACACAACGGTGTCTGACAGCATCTGTCATATAAAGCCTCAAAAGGGGTCATTCCAATGCTTACCTGAAAGTTGTTATTGTAGGAGAACTCAACCAGAGTGACATACTTCTCCCACTTACCTCCGAAGTCTAGAATACACATCTGAAGCATATCTTCCATAGTCCTATTTGTGTGCTCTGTATGCCCAATCTGTCTGGCGATAAAAAACGGTACTTAAATGTAGTCCAGTGTGTTAACCCCAAAATCGGCGATCCCTCCCAAGGTCTCTAGCTCGCAAGTCACGGCCCACTCAGGGGTACCCCCCCCCCCCCCCGAGGGTCGCGATCTGCCTCAGCCGACTCTCTTCTCTTATTCGCTCAGGCCGTGTGGTTAGGACGGTTTCCCCGGTCTAACCGCCCCGGTCGCATAGCTACTGCGTGCCATGCGGGACGGCGGGCTCCTCCCATAGCTCACCCTCGCAGGCCACGCGATTAGGCCTGCTAACCGTGCAACGTTCTTCCTTGCAGGAGGCAATATGAGGTAACGAGGACGATCTATGCGATCTACTCCTTCAGACCGCCAGGTCGCGCAATCGGCGTCAACCCTAGACCAACGCAACCGTCGCGGGCTCGGCAAGCTCATTCTCCGGCTCGCCATCAGTTTTCACCCCATGAAGGTGGCCTGCTCCTCAGGCCTCCTCCTCTGTTTCGCCCAAGGGGCGCGGCCTCCTGCCGCTGCCCGCCGACGCCGTCTCCAGCTCGCCAGGGGTGCGGCCTCCTACCGCTGCCCGCCCAGGCTGCCCGTCTGGGCGGCCTCCTTTGGCCAGGCCGCCCTCCTGGGCGGCCTCCTGTGGCCAGGCCGCCCGCCTGGGCGGCCTCCTTTGGCCAGGCCGCCCTCCTGGGCGGCCTCCTGTGGCCAGGCCGCCCGCCTGGGCGGCCTCCTTTGGCCAGGCCGCCCTCCTGGGCGGCCTTCTGTGGCCAGGCCGCCCGCCTGGGCGGCCTCCTTTGGCCAGGCCGCCCGCCTGGGCGGTCTTCTGTAGCCAGGCCGCCCGCCTGGACGGCCTCTTGTGCCCAGGCCGCCCGCCTGGGCGGCCTCCTGTGGCCAGGCCGCCCGCCTGGGCGGCCTTCTGTGCCCAGGCCGCACGCCTGGGCGGCCTCCTGTGCCCAGGCCGCTCGCCTGGGCGGCCTCCTGTGCCCAGGCCTCCCCCCCGGGCGGCCTCCAGGTGCCAGGCCGCCCCCCAGGGGCGGCCTCCAGTTCAGGTGCGGCCTGCCCTCTTCAGTCCGCTCAGGTGCGGTTTGCCCTCTTCTAGCTGCCAACCAGAAGTCTGCTCCAGCAGAGAAAACGCCAGTCCGCCGAGTCCGCCCAGGTCGGCGACCAGCTCTTCCAGCCGGGCGGACTAATTTTCTCAGTCCTCCCAGTCCTCCACAGTTGATCCAGCGAGGCCTACGGACTCAGATTTCTCAGTCCTCCCAGTCCTCTACAGTTGATCCAGCGAGGCCTGCGGACTCAGATTTCTCAGTCCTCCCAGTCGTCCACAGTTGACCCAGCGAAGCCTGCAGTCTGCCTGCCGCCAGTCCGCCGAGTCTGCCCAGGTCGGCGACCAGCTCGTCCAGCCGGGCGGACTGATTTTCTCAGTTCGCCGAGTCCGCGCAGTCCTCCATGATGACGTCACTGGGCCCCGCTTCTGGAAGATTCTCCCCGAGCCTATAAATAGCCCCCAAGGCCTCTCATTCTAGACGGGCGAGAGGAGAACTGCCAGCTTGATCAAGGTCTGCGGACTTAGTTTTCCAGTTCTCCACAGTTGATCAAGCAAGATCTGCGGACTCAATTCTCCAGTCCTCCCAGGTCGTCAAGAGCTGTGGACTTAGTTTTTTATGTCCTCAGCAGGCAGTTTGAGCAGAAGCTGCAGCCTCAGTTCTCCAGTCCTCCCAGGTCGTCGAGAGCTGTGGACTTAGGGTCTGTTTGGCGCAGCTCTGGCGGCTGGAAAATCTCTATTCCAGCCGCCAGAGCTACTTTATATGTGTTTGGGACAGCTCCCTGTGAAGAGCTTTTCAATCCGCCGGAGCTGTTTTGCAGCTTTTCAGAAATCTCCTGCCCCCCAGCTTCTGCTCCCGCAAAATAGCTTTCTCTCTTACCGATTTTGGAAATCTAATGGTTTCTTCAGTTGGAACATGCTCAGAGGCCGGACGGCCTTCCTCCGGCGATTCCGACCCCCGGACGGCATTCCTCCGGCAATTCTGAGCCCCCAACGTCCTTCCTCCGGCGATTCCGAGTGCACTTCTGCACAGAACACCCAAACAATCTGCAGCTTTTCAAAACTGTTCCCCAAAGATCTATTTTAAAACAGCTCTATCCGGACAGCAGCTTTTCAATCCGCCAGAGCTGTCCCAAACAGAGCCTTAGTTTTTTCTGTCCTCAGCAGGAAGTTTGAGCAGGATCTGCAGCCTCAGTTCTCCAGTCCTCTGCAGCCTCTTTTACTTAGTCTCTGGCAACTCCTTCCCTAGCCTTCAGCTTCTCCCTTTGTACCCTTTATTGTTTTCTCTTGTAAAGGTGTAATAGCAAGTTGTAATTCTGCTTCTTGATTAAAGGAAAAGCCCGTCGCAAGTGTGGCATTCAGGCCGCGGCAGGCGAAGTCTGTTGTTGCCGCTGCTGGCGGCCCCCTCTTCTTTTCTCTTCTCTCGGCTTCAACCTGCAAGCTTAACCGCCAAAGTAACGTCTGCTCGACAGTTCCTGATCCAACTTCTCGCTTGCTCAAGCAGGCTTCCCAACTGCTCTCAGCAAACCTCTCATCTATCCCCGCAACCCTTCTTCCTTCACCTTAGCTTATGAGATTGGACACCCGTTAACTGGAAGGCGCAATTCTTGCATCAACACAGTGCCCAACCTATCTTGAACGAATCTCCACTCCTTAAAAGTAAACCTGTCATCTCTGTCTGAAATTATAGTCTTGAGAATACCATGCAGTCAGGCAATCCCATCTACATGCAACTGCGCTAATTTCGGACCCTGATTCGTCCTCTTTTTGAATGAAGTGAGCAACCTTAGAGAGATGGTCAACTATAACTCATTTGGAATCATTCCCACTTTGCGATCTGGAAAGATCATGAATGAAGTTCATCGATATATCCTCGAAGTTCCACTCTGGAATGGGTAAAGTCTGCAACTTGCCTTCTAGCCTCTGGCACTCAGCTTTAACTAATTTGCATGTTTCGCACTTCGCAACATACTCTGCACCATCACTCCTCAAGTATGGCCACCAAACTATCTTCTTAAAGTCTACATATATCTTCGTGCTACTCGGATGTATCAAATATCTAAAATTATGAGCCTCGAATGGTATGTCTTCTTGAAGTTGGCTGACATCTAGGACACACACCCTTCTATCATGTAGTAGTAAACCCTTCTGAATACTAAACTTCTCCTTCTGACCTGCCTGAGTCAAATCTCAAATCTCTGAACTTCTCCTTCTGAGCTACCTGAGTCAAATCTCAAATCTCTGCCATCTTCGGATCTAGGGGGAAAGTTGTTCTGATCCTATCTTTAATACCACAAGGAATTTTCATCCAGTTTAAACTTGATGAACCAAAACTAGTGCGCGGAACAACGTTGATCTCTAATCTCTCCAAATCTTGCATAAGCTCATGCTGAGTAATGAGAGAGTAACTCGATCCTCTTCGGCTAAGCACATCAGCTACTACGTTTGCTTTCCCCGAGTGGTTCTGGATATCCACATTATAATCTGACAGAAATTCTAACCATCTATGCTGTCTCATATTGAGCTCTTGCTGATCAAAGATATACTTGAGACTTTTATGATTCGTGAAAATCTCGCAACGCACTTTATAGAGGTAGTGCCTTCAAATTTTCAATGTGTAAATGACGGCTACTAGCTTCAAGTTATGCACATGATAGTTCTTCTCATAAACGTTTATTTGTCTGGAAGCGAAGGCTATGATTTTTCCATGCTGCATAAGCACGCAGCCCAAACCTTGGCCCGAGGCGTCGCTATAAATCTGAAACTCATCTGACCCTGACGGTAAACTCAAAATTGGTGAGGTCATCAGTCTGGTTTTCAACTCTTCAAATATCATTTCGCACTCAACTGTCCAATTAAAGGCCTTACCTTTCCTAGTTAGTGAAGCCAACGGTAATGTTATCTTCGAGAAGTCCTTAATGAATCTTTTGTAATACCCTGCTAAACCCAGGAAATTGCGTTCCTTGACGACTGCCTTCGGTCTCAGCCAATCCTTTATTGTTTCTATTTTCTTCGGGTCGACGGCGAGACCTCTCTGACTGATAACATATCCCAAGAATGCAACCTGTGAAAGCCATAACTCGTACTTAGAAAATTGTGCATATTGCTGATTCTTCCCGAGTGTACCCAAAACGGTCCTGAGGTGAGCGGCATGATCTTTTGAACTCTTAGAATACACCAGAATGTCGTCTATGAAGACGATAACAAATTGATCTAAGAATTCCTAGAATACTTTGTTCATCAGATCCCTAAAGGCGGACGGGGCATTGGTCAAGCCCGAATGACATAACCACGAACTCATAGTGTCTGTATCTAGTGCTGAACGTCGTCTTCTAAATATCCACATCACAAATCTTCAGCTGGTGGTAGTCTGACCTCAGATCTAATTTGGAGAATGTGCAAGAACCCTCAAATTGGCCAAAGAAGTCGTCTATTCTGGGGATAGGATCTTATTTTAATTGCTAACTTGTTCAACTCGCGGTAGTCTATTCACAACCTCAGACTACCATCATTCTTCTTGACAAACAGTACTGGCGCACTCTAGGATGAAGTTTTAGGGCAAATAAAACCCAAGTTGAGCAACTCCTGCATTTGGACCTTCAACTTTGTGAGTTCTCTGGGAGCCATATGGTAGGAGACTTGGCCGTTGGCGCAGCTCTAGGAAAAGATCGATTTTGAAGTCAATCTCTCTGATAGGAAGGACGCCAGGTAATTCTTCTGGGAAGACATCTAGAAATTCTTGGACTACGGGTACTTCTAGGAAATTAGCCTTGACTTCAACATTCTTCAATACTAAGAAAGCTTCACAACCCTTGCTGATGCACTTAACGGCCTTGACGGAGGAGATAATTATTTTTGAGACTCCTTTAATGCCCTGGAAGGTAACGATGTTCTGGCTGGGTCCTTCGAATTGTATCACCTTGTCCATGCAGTCTATCTTGGCATTTACACCTGATAATCAGTTCATACCCGCAATCAGATCGAAACCCGCAATAGGAAGGAGCGAAGCTTCTCTAACGATTTCCATTTCTCTAAATTGCACTGGTACTCTACACTTGCGTCTGGTCTGCAGAAAAATTCCGTTAGCCATCATGACCTCTAACGATGTTGATTCCGAAAGGATTTCTAAATTCAACCTAAGCACTAAAGATTCTGCTATGAATGAGTGTGAGGCGTCCGTGTTGAAGAAAATCTTAGAGGGTGCGTTATGAATCATAAGTATGTCTATATGAATGTTTGAATCTTGGAAATTAGAAGTGTCACTAAGGAGGAATAAATTAAATTATCTATATGACAACACATACCTGCCACAACATCATCCTGCTCATTGACTTCCTGCTAGCCAAGACCATAGACTCTGGGCTGAACTGGATCTCGTCCTGGAGTTGGCATCACGTCTGATCCCGTTGGTGCTTTTCCCTTGTCAACTCTACTAGGGACACCAACCTCGAATTTCGACTACAAAGAGGTTACGATTATAAGACTAATGTGGGAAGGGTTTAAATTTAAGATGATCACACAAATGAGCTTTTATTACCTGGATCACATGAGTTCCCTGGTAGTAGCGGGCTATATGTCCCGGTTGTTGGCACTTATATCAAACCCCTGCAGCAGGCAAACATTCACCCAGATGGTGGCGGTAGCACTTAGGACAGAGGGGGTAATCCTTGACTCTGTCCCCGATCTGGCCACCTCTCTTTACATTAGTCCTCGGCTTCTTATTCCAGTTTTTCCTTTGTTATTTTTGTTCTGTTGTTGTTGAGGTGCATCTTAAGACCGCTTCGAACGGAAGTTGTTACGCTTTTGTACCTTTTGTTGATTAGCTTCCAACTTTCTCGCAGTTTCCACTAAGCTCTTGTAATCGACATTGATCATTGTCATTAATGCCTTAGAGAATCACACAGTCCATCCACGAATCGGCTACATTTCTCATTCTTGTCCCCTTACATGGTGCCCCCATAACGAGATAAGTGGGTCAGCTCCCGCTCATAAGCTATTACAGTTCTATCCCCCTGAATAAGCCTGAGGTACTTTTCCTGGAGACTGCTGCGCTCGGACGGGGGTGCGAACAAGCTAGTTAGCGTCGTCGAGAAGTCATTCCACGTGAACTTATCTACTATACGACTTGACATAATTGGAGATCATATTATCATTACGCTAAAAAGGATAATGTATACTAGGGAAAGGAAACTTTGAACTAAGTTACTTACGAATGGGGTCACCCGCTAAGTGTCTGGTCTGCCACTAATGCGCCTCACCTTTCAGTAGAAAAGTCGCTAACGGAATCTTCTTGTTCTCTGGGCACTCCATCACCTCGAGCAAGTCACGGGTCTTTATCAACCAATCGTCAGTCTCCATCTGCGTTTCTTCCCCATTGAAAATGGAGGGGTGGAGTTCACAAAAGTTTCTCAGATAACGCTCCATCCCTAAGTCCCCGACAACTGGCACTGGAAGTCCTGCTGGATCTGTAGCTGACAGTGCATTTCTGAATTCTAACATGGCTAAGGCTACTGCCCTGGCAATAATAGCGGCCATGTCTGTTGGTTTTGGCACTGCTGGTTCTTTTGGTGTTGTTGGTGCTGCAGGCAGTGGCAGATGCAAGAATTATATTCAGTGTGCGCGCAGTATAAAATTATTTAATAAAATAAATCGACTAATATAACAAAAATATGTTTATATCACATTAATATCACATAATTATTTAAAACAGTTGATCAATTCTGGAAAACGATACCATGTATTTCAATTCATTGTTCTTTATGAATTATCTGAATATCATCATCCATTTTAATTATTTTAGTATTTCATACAATAACATAATAACAAAAATTTTTATATAAAAAAATTTCAAACAATTAACTTGTTCAAAAATAAACAACAATATAATAACAAATTTGTTTACAATTTTTTAAATTACAACATAATAAGTAGACTGTTTTTTAAAAGATATTTAAATAATATCATATCAATCTTATCTATAAAAATCAAAATATTATTGTTGGTAGGACTTGAACTCTAGACCTTTCGAATAAGTAAAAAAGACTCTACCAACTATACCAAACAAACTTTCTTAAAATAATCATTTTTATTACAATATATATTAGTTCAAAGCTTATCTGTCATGATAGACCGATTTTTGACTAATATTATATCTTTTAAATTCAGTGTGGGCGGCCGCCCACGCTCGGCCCTATGTAGGTCCGCCCCTGGCTGCAGGTGTTGTTGGTGCTGCGGGCGCTGCTTGTGTATTATTGTCATCCAGGACTATTTCAGGAGTTGTATTCTACCGAAAAGACTTGCCCGCCTCACTGGTACGCGACGCCAAAAAGACGCAAGGAATTGAGTTATTGATGCACGTGATATAAATGAAAGATCAACTATATTCCATGTGCACAACTGATTGCTAGATAACACTTGATGACTCTATCATCGAAGGATTGATTCATGAGATTCTAAACCTGACTCTGATACCAATTTTAATACTCTAACCTAGTTTAACAACAAATCAGCAGTCCGGTCGGGCCCCGCGATAAACAGTAAACTAAGTAATGGTAATAAAACTGGTACATAACATACATAAATAAAAAGTACTGAAATTAAACTTACAGCGGAAGTAGAAAAATACAGGTAAGGGTAAAAGTGTACCTCAACATTTCTGAATTCACAGAACCAATTAGATTTATCTAGTGAACCATACATCTGAAATACTATATAATGTCTGGTACATTAAGGTTGCTGTTATGGAACCATTAGTAGGAGGCGCGGAATCGGATCCGCATTTAGAGCGCACCTACCGTCGACGCAACACCGACACGAGGACAAGCGCATGATCTTTCATTTCTTCGTACTTTTCTTTTTGTTATTTTTCGCGTATTTTGATTGCACGTGTTTGAGCCCAAGTGGGGTGCATGCAACTCTTTATTTTTATTTCCTCTATAATTACCCATCTGGGGGTACGGTGGAAAACAATTTAGAAGAAATCAATTTTTTCCCATCTCTCTCTCCCCTCACCCCCAATTCTCTCTCTACCTCTCACCTACTTTCCGAAAACTCCTCAGTTGCTGGTCGCAAGGAGCGATCCCCGTTCCTCCACCCATCGCCAAAGCCTGCCAAACTGGAGGTTCTTCCTCCTTGCTGGCACACTCGTTCCCAATTCGCGCCACGTAACATATTGGTATCAGAGGTACCTCCGTCCGCTAACCCTAATCCCAGCGCTACCGCCTCTCCATTTCGCGCCTCCACGCCCCTCCTCACAACGCCGAAGAACATTGCCCTTCTTCCTCTGTCGTTGACACCTCCGCATCCTCCGATGGCCAATCGAGACTTGTTTCAACAAATATTAGACCGCATCGACCGTATGGACTCCCGCCTCGGGTTGACTCCCTCACATTCTCACAACACATCTCACTGCGGGCGTGTTCCCCCCTGGAACGTCCGGCCAGTCAACATTCCGTGCAGGAACATCTGTTCCACGAGGGCCACTTCGACCAAGGTCATGAGGGCGACACTTTTTCCCGGTCGCCCAACTGTGGTTCTCCCAACTACATCGCGAGCGCCCGTACCTCCAGTGGTATGAGTTCAAGACTGTGTGCATGCTCCGCTTTGGCCCATCGCTACGAGGCAACCCCCTCGGGGACCTCATCTCCCTTCGCCAAACGGGCGCCTTGGAGGGCTATCTCGATCGCTTCCAGTTATTGCTCACTCGCACGCCAACGACGCAGATCGATCAACAAGTCCCCTTTTTTACGGCCGGCTTGCATGCGCGTCTCCACCTCAACGTCGAGTTCCATGATCCCCTCGACAATACGGCGATGAACATCGCCCGGACTTGCGAACGTCGCATCTTCTTGGAACGCCAGTATATACCCCGTCGGGACCATGGGCAGCCCTTCTTGGGGCCTCTCCACTTGTCGTTGGTGGCCCAACCCACCAAGCCAAGCGAACCACCCAAACCTCCATTTTGACGACGTCTATCCAACGCGGAAATGGCCGACCGTCGCGCCAAAGTGCGTTGCTTCAACTACAATGAACTATTTGAGCTCAGTCACCGTTGCAAGTGCCTCTTTTGGATTGAGGTGGACGACCCTTCCAATGATGACGGAGAGGATCCGGATTTCGAGGCACCAGAGATCTCCGTCCATGCTATTGCCGGCCCACTGGGGGGGTCATATGTTGCAGCTTCCAATCCACTTGGCGGCCACTACCCTCGTCGCCCTTTTGGAATCGGGTAGTACACACAACTTCATCTGACGCACGACCACAACAACTCTCCAACTACCAATCATCTCCCGCCGTCAGCTCCAAGTTTTAGTGGCCAACAACCACAGCATGTCGTGCCCCGGTCTTTGCCGTCGCGTGTCTCTGACGATCCACAATCGGCCCTTTGAGATAGACCTTTTGGTTGTCGACCTCGACGACTTTGATATTGTTTTGGGTGTGCGTTGGCTACGCACCTTGGAGCTTATTACCTGGGACTTCAACAAACTCACAACGTCGTAGTACTACGATTCGAAGTGAGTGGAATGGCAATGTCTCTCCCCCATCTCAAAACCACACTCCTTCCTTCTGCAAGGTCCAGATGTCCCGACCGGCCCCGAGGCCCAAGAACTCCATCGACTCTTGCAGGAATTTGGGGATGCCTTCACCATACCCGCGACATTGCCGCCGCACTGGCTACAGGATCACCGTATTTGCTTACTTCCGGGAGCTGCGCCAGTGGTTGTGCGCCCTTACCGCTACCCCTTTCTTCAAAAGGATAAAATTAAGCGTCAATGCTCCACCATGCTACAACAAGGAATCATCCGATGGAGTGTCTCCCCATTTTCATCACCGGCTCTTTTGGTCCGCAAGAAGGATAATACATGGCGCTTCTGCGTCGATTACCGAGAACTCAACGCCAAAACCGTTAAAGATAAATTTCCCATTCTCGTGGTCGAGGAACTTCTCGATGAGTTGCATGGCGCGCGCTTCTTCTCGAAGCTCGACTTATATTCTGGTAACCACCAAGTTCGCATGGCGGTCGCGGACGTGAAAAAGACCGCCTTCCGGACGCACCACGGGTACTTTGAGTTTCTCGTCATGCCGTTTGGCTTGACCAATGCACCATCCACCTTCCAATTACTTATGAACGAGGTATTCCACTCCGCCCTCCTCAAGTTTGTACTTATGTTTTTTGACGATATTTTGATCTATAACAAGTCTTGGCCCGAACATCTCCACCATGTTCGTGAAGTGCTCACATTACTCCGCCATCACCACCTCGTCCTTAATGAGTCCAAGTGTTCATTCAGGCAGACGAACGTCACCTACCTCGGTCACATGGTACATGAGCATGGGGTGTCGACCGACTTGGAGAAACTCCAAGGCATCACATCATGGCCGATGCCCCAGTCGCAACGCGACCTCCAGGCCTTTTTGGGGCTCACCAGTTACTACCGACGGTTCATTCACAGCAATAGCTCAATAGTCGAACCCCTCCTGGCTCTCCTGCGACACACGACCTTTGTGTGGGAGGACGCCACACAGAGGACTTTTGAAGCACTCCAATCTGCATGTGTCTCTGCTCCGGTCTCACAGCTACCCGACTTCTACGAGCCCTTCTATATTGATTACGACGACTCGGCACTGGGATCCGGCACAGTTTTCCAACAACATGGCCACCTGCTCACGTATTTCAGTCTGCGCACTGCGCTCCACCACCGAAAATTGCCGGCCTATGAGCTGGAACTGATCGGCTTAGCCAAGGCCGTCCAAAACTAGCGACCGTATTTATGGGGCCGCTCATTTGTCGCCCGCACCGACCACTATAGTTTGAAATATCTTCTGGAGCAACGCTTGACGACCATACCTCAACAACGGTGGGTGAGCAAATTACTGAGATTTGACTTCACTGTGTAATACAAAGCCGGCGCCTTCAACAGGGCCGCGAACGCCCTTTCCCGCCGACACCCGGACGAGACCGTTGTCATCTGCACCATCTCCAGGCCGGCCGCCCCTCTCCTGGACGCCATCCGGGGAGACATCAGACATCCCCCTCCTTCACCGAGTTGCTCAAACGGGCTCAGGATGACCTCTTACCACCGATGTGGACGGCTCATAACGGCCTCGTTCTCTATCCGGGCCGGGTCTATTTGCCGCCAACTTCACCCCACATTCCTTCCATCTTGGTAGATACTCACAACCGTGCTCATGAAGGAGTGCACAAGACCCTCCACTGCATCCGCGCCAAATTTTAGTAGAAAGCCCTGCGCCATCACGTCCAAGATTTCATCGCCCAATGCGCTATATGTCAACAACAAAAATCAGCCAACCTGTTACCCGTCGGGATCCTACAACTATTACAGGTGTCAACACAAATTTGGGCCGACATTTCTATGGACTTCGTGGAGGGACTCCCATGCAGTAAGGGCAAGTCCGTGTTGATGGTGGTGGTGGACAGATTTCCAAGGGGTCGCATTTTGTCCCATAGCTTGCCCCTTCATCGCGGAACGTGTGGCCCAAATTTTGTTCACCGACGTCTTCCGCTTGCATGACCTATCGGAAAGCATTGTGTCCGATCGCGACAAGGTCTTCACCAGCTATTTCTAGAAGGAGCTTTTCACTTTGAATCAGACAAATTAGCTTTCTCGTCCGCATATAACCCCCAATTGGACGGCCAAACGGAAGTCGCCAACCCCACCGCGGAAATGTATCTTCGTTGTCTAACGGGCAAGCACCCCAAGGATTGGGTGAAGTGTCTTTCATGGATTGAATACTACTACAACACCTCCTAGCATTCGGCTCTTCAAACCACACCGTTTCGGTTGATTTATGGCCTCGACCCGCCTATGCTGCTCAAATATGGGCACGGGCTCGCGACGCTGGCCTCGATGGACCAGGAACTTCTTGATCGTGACCGGCTACTCGCCACCGCCCGCGACCATCTACTCTGAGCCCAACACCGCATGGAGACCTCATACAACAGTTTCCATCGAGATGTCTCCTTTGTAGTCGGTGAATGGGTGTGGCTCAAGTGCCTCCCCTACCGCCATGCAACCATGCGTCCAATAGATTCCTCCAACAAGCTGGGGCTGCGATTTTACGGCCCTTTCCAGGTCACCCGACGCATTGGCGAGGTCGCCTACCAACTCCACCTACCACCGGAGGCACGCATTCATGACGTATTACACATCTCCCAACTCAAGAGGTTCTACGGCGAGCCACCCACTACATCTCCCAACTCAAGAGGTTCTACGGAAACACCGGCACGAGGACGAGCGCATGATCTCTAATTTCTTCATACTTTTTTTTCGTTATTTTTCGCGTATTTTGATCCCACGTGTTTTAGCCCAAGCGGGGGGCATGTAACTCTTTATTTTTATTTCCTCTATAATTACCCATGCGGGGGTACGGTGGAAAACAATTTAGAAGAAATCAATTTCTTTTCCCATCTCTCTCTCCTCACCCCCAATTCTCTCTCTACCTCTCACTCTAATTTTCGAAAACTCCCCAACCGCCGATCGCAGGGAGCGATCCCCGTTCCTCCACCCATTGCCGAAGTCCGCCAAACTGGAGGATCTTCCTCCTCGTCAGCACACTCGTTCCTAGTTCGCGACACGTAACAATTACATAGCGTCCAAGAAATAATAGCAGTACAGTACTTAGATGATGAACAACTGATTAACACAAACTATAAAGGGAAAATCTGCAAACGCACTCATCCTACGCGCAACTTCCCCTTGAGCCCCCTGTAAAAATAATTCCTGAAAACGGGTCAGCTCAATTGGAGGGTAAGAAAAAATTTTCCTACTAGTGACACTAAAAATAAGTTGAAACAAAGTGAATGCGTGCTTTTAAAAATAAGTTTTTATACTATAGAAAAACTATATTCTATTGTACTATGCATACTTTTCTAAAATAATACAGACAACATAAATGTTTGTTCTAATTTAAACATATTAAGCATAATTACTCAAGTTCCTAACATTGGTTGACTAAAATAGTTTCTAAGCTTTGGTCTATACTAAAGTTCTGAATGGCTTATGCTTGTCCTTTAAATCATATGCAGAGTAGCTACAATTGCGCAATACTAATCTAACAATTTGAGTTCATACTAACGAACTCAGGTGTTCCAGGGTCTCACGGACACGGACTCGAATCTACTAATCTTCTAAAAGAGGTGTCATGTCCCCAAAATTTAGGCTCATACGGTACACTACACCCTATGAGCATGATAGTGCACCTTTATCTAGCACAAGAGGAGACCTCAATCGTGCCTACTAATCACATTCTATCTAGCACTATTCTGCTTGCGTATTCATCTACATATTTTGTGTAGTGTATCTTATTAATTACTTAAATTAAATTTCATACTCGTATGAGTGATATTTCCCGCAATCTAGCTGTTTATGTGGAAATATGCTTTGGACCTTTTTTCACAATTTATGAATGTCTAACTGAAGGGGAAATATATTATTTTGGATCTGCCAGTGGAATGTTTTGTTGAATTATCACTTTCTTACAAAAATTGTAGTTTCTTTGAACTATAAGAATTCACTAAATAATGAAACAGGACATTTCTATGCAAATTATCTAGTATGTCTAACCAAAAGGAATAATAATTTCTTACAGTGGTATTGTGGTGCTCGTACACAAGGCGTGGCGACATGCTTGTCTGGTTTCTACTAGATTCTACACAGCTGTATTCTTCTTCGCACCTAGAGTTTCGATAGGTATATCACAATATAGCATGTGCTAAGCATGAACAAAAAGAACGACCTGAAGGAGGAAGGGCAAGGGGCTTTTACCTCTTTCCAAACGTAGGAACCACAATGAAATTGATGTATCAACAACCAGAAACCAGGGTCTACAAATCCTTGCTAGTCGGCCTTCTAATTGGAGCCCTAAGCCAGAGTTTTTGACTAGTGTTTTGGTCTCAGTTGGCTCTCAGAAGCGGAGGAAATGAGTTTCATCGACATCACTTAACAAAAATCTGGAGATTTCCTCTAAAGGGTCGGCTTAATACCTGCGTAGGCTAGAGCTTCTGGGAACAGACGACCACTGATCTCCTCTGAAGAAACTTGTTGAAGGCTTCTGGAAGGGTGTGGACAGTCGATCGAGGCCTACACACGGGGAAGAGAAGTCGACGTCTTCAATCGCAGAAAAGGGGGATTCCTCGGCTCCAGACACCTCTGAATAACGAACCTCTAAGTGCGCAAAGCTTCAACGCCTTGCTGGGAGGCGAGGGTGACGAAGGAAACTATTGAAGGCGTGTGGCGGTTTCACCAGTCAGTTGTGAGGGAAAGAATAGGGAGCGGCGGTTCTAATGTGGAAATAGGGTTACGCACAGGCTTGATATTGAACAACATGAAAGCTGCGGTTATGGAAATCACAAGAAACATGTATAGTCCCGATTGGCTTTTGATGGGGGAAAACTCAAGGGCTTAAATTAATTTTGATAAGTGCATAGCCCTATAATACAAATAAATTTGAATATTGCTCTCGTACAATTACTAAACACGTTGAAAAATTTATAGTAACTGAAATTTATCTATTTAACGTGTGATCAATTATAAAGATTGTGGTACCTTGGCATGCCATTTGCTCGATTAGTTGCACTAGCAATCGGGCCTTGCAATTCAATTTAATTTTTGCATTAATAATTACGGATGTTATATCATTAGATGACAACTCACCATCATGAAATATCTTCTTATAAGATGATCGTTTTATGGGCCTACACATAAAGTTCACGGGATTTCGCTCAGTGGTGGTCGACATACAAGAGAGCTGAGCACACTAAGTTTTTACAAGCCTACCCGTAGTGTTGTCTGGATCTCACTCGGTGATGGTGGTGGTAGAGGTGGAGAAACAAGGGATCTGAGTTCGCCCGAAAGAGGACGAATGTGAAGAAGGGGGAATTGGGGAGCTTTGCTCACCCAAACCATATTTGAGAGAGAAGGATAAGAACTTAGAGAGAGGTAGAAAAACTTAATTCATTGATGTTCTCATACATGACTCAGGGATTCTATTTATAATATTATGAGATGTCATAAGCATGATAAATCCGAACATTGAACTTATCATGAAATACTAAAATACGCCTAATAATAAACTGACTCGAACACGATAATTAAAAGACACAATCAAAAATTGAAACATACATTGAAACCTAAAAGACATGAAAATCAATAATTAAACTGGATAGCGGGTCATGTAGGAACATAACATCTCACCCGTCCTTCAAATTGAGCTTGCCCTCAAGCTCAAACGAGACTCAGACACTCTGATCATCTGGCTCCTTAATTTCCTACTAGAACAGTTGCTTGTAGCGCGTTAATGTAGTGAAGACTGCATCAAGCGGTAGACCGTCATTATGCTCACATATGTCACGAAAGATTACAAGGATTTGGAGTGGCGGAGGCGCATGGACCTGGTACGAAGGCGCATGCTGAGGGGAGACTGTCGGGCATAATATTTAAATTCGGAGGAAGTGTTCCTAGTATGCGATTGAGGGAAACGAAGAACCATGTTGAATGTGAAGCGTGAAAATTGGAAGCGCCAGCGCCGACTGGGCGGGGAGGGGGTGGGGGTGGGTCATGAGAAAGAATCACTCTCTTATATAGGTGGAACCGTGGAAGTGACACATACATAATTACAGAGATGTTCTAAGGCTATATAGATAGATAGGGGGACACATGGCTAGCCCGGAGAGTCATCTCCGTATGATAGACCTTCTAGTGGAAATTGGGATGCTTGGTTAAGCCGCGATGGATACTCCGATTGAGTTCAATCATAAGATTAATGAAGACAAAGATGGAGATAAGTCAACATTTCGAACTATCAAGATTGGTCGGAAGACTTCTATTTATCATGCACATGGTCGGATAACACATATCGTAGGAATGTTGCGAAGATATAGGGTTGTGTCACAAGGGATTTATGGATGCATATGGCTGATATCTATTCTACAGGACCTTGAGCTTCTTGAATTCAAGCCCATTTTGTTGTATTGCGGCAATGAAGCTACTATTAGACAATCCAGTTCAACATGATGGAACTAAGCACATAAAAGTGGACAAACTTCATTAAAGATCATTTAGTCAAAAAATGTTGTTAGTCAGTTTGTTCACTATAAAGATCAGTTGACTGATGTCTTCACCGAAGGTCTTAGTTATTAGTCATGACATATGATGATATATTTAAGTTGAGAATGGTTTATATATTTTCCCGACTTGAGGAGAATAGTTGTATACTTGTAATATGTGATATTTTTGTAATATTTTAGTGATGGCAATAGTGTAATGTGTAATATTGAAATATCTTTATGTATTAAAATAAATATCAGTATGAATGAATGTGTTATCCTTTTTTGGCTCGATAATTTGACTCACCTCTAGATAATACCTTAGCATTTTCTTATTTATACCTCCGCAAATAATTGTACAACTAGGGCCGCAGATTTATGATACATCATGCGATGGGTCTTTTATGGCATAAGGCTGACTATATATATATTACCATTTATGAGCAGAGACTGGATATAATCATTTAGGGGCTAGAAACTGGCCTTGTTGAACCAAGTGTATTGTTTTGAAATATTTTATGTTATTAGATAAAGATTTAGTAGGTGTGGATTGTTTGTTAGGTTACCCACACTTGAAGACTTGTACAAATTTTGTAACAAATAAATTGGTTGACTTACCCATCCATTTGATTCTTTTTACTGTGATTTTCTTTAAAAAATATTTATACCACAGGCACATATTATATTCTCAATACAAGCATTCCAATATGGTTTTGCCTTATTGTTCTTTATGATATTAAATGGGTTATATACTTACATAACCTCTCTTGGGTTTCAGAGACGGACTTTGCTTATTCTTCATATTCTACTTTGATGGAGTCCCTTGCTTATCCGGAGGTCTTCTAGAATAGTAACGTTTATTTATCTTGAGTTTTACTTCCAATAATTAATTGACATATGCTCTGATTTATTATGCATATTTCTATCTATTTTATTCAAAGATGAGGAATTGTACTAATTTTCTTAGAAGTTCTGAGAGTTGCCATCAGACTAGTTTATTAGCAATTTGATTGTGAAAGTAATATTCTCTCTCTGCTAGAAGTGAGTCTCTAACTTTAAATGTCTCTTTTTTCATGTAACCCCATACCTAGTTGAACATCAATTCATTAGCCCGGCCGGCACTTGTGATATGAAGCAAACTAAGCAACGGTAATAAAATTGGTACATAGCAGAAATAAATGAAGGTAATAACAGAAAATTTACAGCGGATGAAGCTATGGGTAAAAAGATAACTCAAATTTTGATTCACAGAGCCAATTTGAATTGAATAGAACCATAAATTTGAAACACTAAAAATTTAGATATTGCTCTAGTATATTAAATCTTTTGATAATTCGGTTACATTGAGTTCATAAATAAGAAGTGGCGCAACTGAAATGAAAAACAACTGAACGAAAAAAAAAGTGAAGAACCCCGACCACTTATCCTAGGCAAATCTCCAAACGGGTCACACCCCAAAATATCCTTGATATCGTGACAGGTGGTCTCTTGAATAGAACAACTAAAGTGTAAATATGATGCGTATCATGCGTATACGTCTTGCAAATATATCACACGTGTGATCGGCCGATCGACCTCACGACACGAGAGCTCTCGCGGAGATGCGATGATCTTTATGGATTATCTTGTATTTACAGTTAATTATGTATTTCTTTTATGTATTTTGTCTGTAGCGGGTCTCCATCTAAGGGTCCTTATGAGAGTAGATTATCTCGAAGCATTGTTTAATCTTAGGCTCACTTTGGAGAGAAGAATTTTGGAGGAATCCTTCCCTCAAGAGATTAGGTCAAGCTTGCCTCAATACCTTGTATCCTATTTTACATTAATCTACGTATTTTTGTACGACAATTGCCAAAGATATCAATTATCTGTCCCGCCGCTCTCCGTCCGTCGTGCTTTTGGTCGCCGAAATCTAGCTTTCATCCTTTCCCCCTCCATGGCCCTCCTTGCGGAGTCGTTGCATACTCGTTGTGTTCAGATCGAAGCTTCCATAGATGGCATCCTCATCACGGTGTACGAGCTACGCCGTCGGATCCTTCTGCTTCCTCTGACATAAGAACTGTTTCACGTACACAACCCCGATTGTTCGATCTTAAAGTGTTTGGTGGCTCGATCGCGAAGGGTTGGGTGTCGAGTTTGATTGTCCTCCTGGGAATGTGATCAAGGGGTTGCCTCAAAGGTGGAGCGGGCTCTCACAAGGGGTTGATTCCTAGCACGCCAATCTTGAGGAGGGACACACTCTTCTTCATAGTTCGCTAGTTGGGATCACAACCTTCTCTCTCCTTCGGGAGTGGCTTGCCCGCCCAGGACAAAGAGGGTTTCGATACTAGTACGGAGATCGTCGAATTGTGCTTTTGATCAAACTGATCTAGCATTAGTCGTTGGAATTTTGCTAATGTCATTTTGGAGTTGGAGTTGGTGGTCCTCTCGTTGGTTAGGTTCGGGCCGGGCATGGATTGACGAAAAGGCTTGCCACTACGTAACTTGCAACTAGCCCAAACCTAAGGCTCTGATATCAAATCTGACGCAGGGTTGGTTGTGGAAGTGGGTCACACTAATGCAAAACTATGTAAATGGTGTTAATTGACTCGTACAAACCTATTTTATATGATGTGTGGGTGATTTTGATTAATCATGATTATTGTTGCGGTCAAACTCGACGCCCCGGTCGGACCGGATTAACTTGGACTGTCTCAGGTCATAGAGCGGTTGAACGCGCACACAATCAATGAGAGAGATAGATTATGCACACGATGTTTTTTACGTGGAAAAATCCCTCAACTGGGTAAAAAAACCACGAGACCGGGTCTGTGCCGGTCAAATTCCACTATTTGCTTGCAGTTACAACTTTCACGGAGAATCGAGGAAGACAGACCGCTCCTCGTTACACTTTGAAGATGAGAGAGAGTTGTAGACTCGTGGCGGGCAACAGGCTGCTCCGCACGAGACTGTTTTCCAGGGAATTGTGGAAGAATCGGATGCTTGATGTGGTAAAAATCTCCTTCTCGTTGTACGTCGCGGACTTGAGCGGCTTTCGGTGGAGAGGAGGTGCCTCGATGGTGGCTTGAAGGTGGCTTGAAGATGGCTTGAATGTGGCTTGAATGCGGCTTGAATGTGGCACATAAGAGGAATCCGGCAGAGCTCTGGCCTGAGGAAGAAGAAAGTCGTAGAGCGAAAAGGTGAGAAATGAGGAGACCTGAAGGCCTTTTTATTTCCCCCAGGAGGTGGTTACGGTGGTTATGCGGCTATCCGCACACCGTAACCACCCAAATTAATATTTTTATTATGCCTTTGGAGCGTATAATTCCCGCTATATGCAGGCCGCCATCATGACCATGATGCCTCCCACTATCGGCGGAATTTACGCGGGCGGTTTTTCCGGGGAACGAACGGTCGTGATTACGGCTAACCAATCGGACGACGGAGGAAGGTGGCGGTGCCTCGGCCGACGAGTGAAGTTCCGCTCCCGGCGAGGGAGGCGGCCGGCCTCGACATCGTCCACCTCCTACCGGCAAGGTGTCGGCCGGCCACGAGAGCGGCCGGTCGGAGCCGGTCGGAGCCGGTGGAGCCGGGCGTAACCGGCCAATGCGTTCGGCCTCCGCCGAACGCGGCCGGGCGAGCGGCCGGGCGGCCGGGTATGGCCGGCGGTTTGGCCACGCCGTGTGGCCGCAAAGGCGCGGCCGCGAGGCGTGGCCTCCTCGCCGGCCGGAGGCAGAATATGGTCGGGCGTGGGCAAGGCGTGATCAGCGGGGGGCCGCGCTGCGCGGCCGCAAAGGCACGGCCGCGAGGGGCGGGCCCCTCCTTGGCAGGTGGCCGGGCGCGCTCAGGCCGGCCGGTCGGCGGGAAGAAGTGGGAGTGGGGCCGGCGGCTTGGCCGGCCCCAGTCGGACACCGGAAGCAGGATCCTGTGCGCGGGGATTGCGCGCGATCGCGTGTGCTGATCGCGCGCGGCGGTCAAACCCATGATCCCACTAATGTGGTGGGGATCATGGGGGAATAGACTAAGTGCACACCCATTCTCCATAAAAGGGGGTTCATCCCCATCAATTATGTTTATCAACAATTAATTAATTAAAGTTAACAGCGCTACACAGAATTTTGCTACAGTTTCAGTTGGCTTATGCTTCGCTTTCGCATCCTAGATAATATATATTTGATGATGATGATGATAAACTCACGTGCTTTACTTTGAGATAATACAAGTGCACTTATCGTATATAGTATATGATTGCCAATATCAATGTCGTATTCTTCAGGGCCCTTGTAAGTGTTGTACTTCCTCACATTTTATTATCATGTCGATTTAAAAAGAAATCAAATCCTCACTAAGATAACTTTGATGCATTGATTTGGTACTTACAAAAAAAAATATCGGAAACATGTCATTTTGTCTATAAAAACCTTTATGTCGACTGACATATCAGACTGTCGGTCAGTATCCATAACACTGATTGTAGTGGGGAAGGAGGATCGAGGATTGCGGCTTGCAAGGCGGGCGGCGGGAAAGGGAGAGGGAACTTGTCGTAAAAGGTTACAAGAATAGTGGATTAGGACTTAAACAAAACACAAACTGGGACGTCGCACCCGGTTTGTGTTACATTGCTAACAATATCTTACGATGCTAACATTATCTTACAATGGTTGTCATGATTCCTTTTTTATAATAAAAGAGGGCTAAGACACCCGGCATGAACGGCTACGATTTGTTGTTACGCCCGGTGTCACATTACTAAAAAATAAAATAAAATACATTAAATAGGAGAACGGCGCTCCGGATGCCCTCGAGATCTTGGATTGCTGATCCGATCAACGCTTCTTGCGCGAGTACATACTAACTTCGGAAATAGTCGGCTGTTTTGCAAGGCTTTTTCCGTTGGTGTGAAGAAAAAGGAATTTCATATGGCCCTATTCACCTTCATTTATTTTTAGTCCTTAGAATCCTATTATTATTTAGTCATTTCTATTTTTTGTCTTAGAAGTTATCAAATAATTAATTGTTATGCCAAATATACTACTATCATTCTCCTGGCATGGCTGTGCTGAGCTCTAACATACAGCTCGTTCTCTATATCTGTTTATTGTGTGGAAGTACATGTTTGTTCAGAAGATTTAGAGGTTTCAACAGTCATGTGATCGCCGGATTTATTTTTCCGGTGATAATATACTGCCTAAAATAACAAAAAATATTGAGAAAAATATATAGAAAATGAAATGATCGAAACATAAATATGCTTTAGAATTGACTTAAAGGTATTATTTAGAAATGGTTTGGGACTAAGAAATAAATGAAGAAAACTCGAGGATCTTACATTTTTGCCCGCAAAAAAAACTATATATTATTCTGAAATCAATGGATCATGGTGATGTGCACAAATATACATTGATTAATAGTACCTTGAAAATTTAGTTCATGTATCCCAAGTTTTTTGTGGCCTGGTGCACGTTTTTAATAACCGGTGGTTACAATAAAACTGTTTTCTGTCAAAAGAGAAACACATTGAAATCATTTGAAACGTAGTTTCTTGATTCAGCAGGTAATACACAAGTTTCGAACTATTGTTCGAGTTGTGGCTTCATATCCTTGGCGAGCAAAGGACCTTCGTTCTCGTGCAAGCGGGAAATATCGTGTTAGGCTAACAATTGAAGATTCAACTGCAAGAATTCATGCTTATGTTTACGGAGAAGATGGGGTGAGAATTAAAGTCCCCCCCCCTCCTTATATTTACTCCTTTCTTGTCTCCGGGAGTTCTTCTCGAATCCTATCTTCACGGTTTATAGTCAATATTACTTAACCTAACCAACCTAGATTACTTAAATATTTAGTGCTATAAATTTTTAATTTCTGTTAATATCCCCAATTATAAGGAATAACATAAAAGTTTCCTTTCCTTTCTAAATCCTCCAACATCAAACCTCTCTCTTTCACCTTCCCTCTTTATGCTCTTATTTCATTCTAATGCATTTAAGTTTATTTATAATTCTATTTCCTTTGAGCTATGTGATAGCGCCCGAGACTACCATCTTTCTAACATAACCCTCAAAATCCTTTTTGGCATTTGGTTATGCATTTAAAACACTTTCTATTACATAATTAAATAAAGTTTGATATAATTTTTTCTAAATGCATATTCAGCCGAGTCCATCTGTGTGCTAAAAAAGTCAGATCTGTGTGGTCAAAATTGAATGACTGGTGATGATTCATGGTAAGGCTCAGTTGGGAAAACTGAACTTATAATTTACCTCAAAAAAGGTCAAATTTCGTCACGCTGAGTTCTGATCAGAACCAGAAATTTAATAAAAACTTGGAACGTTACAATCAGACTCCGAGTCGGTATCAAATTGGTCTTTTTTCGTCCAAAATAACCTTGAAATTTTATGATGGTAGGCTGGTAGCCTGACCTCTGCGTTTTTGCCTAAAGCTAACAATTATTGTTCCTGTTACAGGAGAAATTCTTTAATGGCTATCCAGCAGTGGATGTATTGGGTGAAAGAATGAAGAGATTGCTGGGCATAAGAGATTGTGCTGGAGACAGCTCTCGCACAGTTCCAAGAAATCCACCATGGGTATGGTGCTGCCTAAAGTCTTATTACCTTGATAAAAATGATCCATGGGGAAGTCGAAGGTACAGAATCTTCGGCACGACTCTCTGGAAAACCCCCTAATTCTTCAAATCCAAGGGGGAAAATGATACTTGTTTTCTTTCTTTTTTTATGAAATGGCTGCATGTTTTTTGGGAGTAAATGTTGTAAATTTTGATCTTCTGAATTTAGGTCTGATTAATGTTTGTGCTTATAGTGTTGAAATTGACCAAGTTGTGTAAATTTTGATCTTCTGAATTTAGGTCTGATTAATGTTGTGCTTTCTGAATTGGAATATGATCAGCCTGCATCTTATACATGCAACCATATTTAGTTCCCAATATTACAAAAAATGGTCATATTTTACATAAATGTGGCCATATTTATGATAAAAAAAATTGTCAGTAAATTTGAGCATATTTTGCTTTAAAATGGTTTTTTGGCTGCATGCTAGATAGCTCACTATGATGACCCGATATTCCCTTACTATGCACGAACGTTGCGGGGAAATGAACAGGAATGTCACGGAAATAGAGTAAAATTAAAGAACAAAATGCATAATGGCAATATTTATGCATTATCTCAAGATGAGCTATGTCCACAGAGTGAGCAGCAGATCAACTTACTCATAAAAGGCACAGATAGTTAAGAGGAGACGGCTTTCAGTTTTCTCACACTTCTTAAATCTAGAATATTAAGGCTCTGTTTGGGGTAACTTATTTTCATCGGTCGAGCGGTTACGATCGCATGAATCTGACCTTAATTAAGGTCTGGTTCATGCGGTCGTAACCGCTCGACCGGTGAAAATAAGTCCCTCCAAACGAAGCCTAAGGTGGTTGTGAACATGGGGATTAAATTGTCATTTGTTAACCATCTATAGAACTTCATCACGGATAAAAATTTTTAGGTAGGCATTAACGAATGACGGTTTAACCCATACGTCGCCGCTATGCCAAACGAAGCCTAAGTTTAGTGAATGACCACATGCCTTCAAAATCCCTTTATATATCTGAATACATAATCTCGCACATAAAATGAACTGGATTGGGGCACTATTCTCAAACCCTTGTCTGTTTGTTGACAGGCAGTTGAACTTCCAAGATTTCTGCGTAGCAATCGAGACGGGGAATCTTAAAGATAGTTTATGATTAGGGCATATAACCAGCAAGGGGAGGTCAAAACGTTCACGATCGACCTCCAGAGTATTTGAATATGTGATGATGTGCCAACTATGATGGCTGAGAGAATCTCCCTGCAAAAGCAGCTCTTTTTTGCAGTAAATATGACTAATAAATGGTCTAATTTTGTTATTACATAAATGATAGCAATTATGATAAAAATGGTGATCATATTTACACCAACAGAATCAAAATTATAATTTGCTGAAAAAATGGTCATAGGTCACACCAGGAGAATCTAATTTCAAAACTTAATAATGGCTCCGTTTGGTGCTGCTTTTTTGCTCTCACCAGTTTGAATAAAAATGCCACCACCATAAAATGTACGTTGGACAAGCCAAACGTTTTGACGGCCATCAACAAAGAAAAATAGTTTCCTTAGGTGAGGTTGGGCATTCACGAACGAACAATGGTTCGTAACCACAATGTTCGTGATCACCACCACCGCACTAAATGGAGCTAATGTCTCATTGTATGCATGCCAGTTTTGAGAAAAAGTGGACACAGTGATACACATAATGCGTGTTCGCATCGCTTACCAAACCTCTACAGTATTTGAATGCGACGACGACGATGAATTGACTGAAAATGTGAATGGCCCAGATCATCCTCCTTCCTGTATTAAATTAAATTTTATTTCCATACAGGAAACATTGCTTAATTTTGAGGAAATTTGAGCCAAATTAGCACCCCCTAGCCATCCATTTGGATAACATTGATTTGAAATATTCCCAAATGTTTGAATAATTCCATATAGAAATAATAAAATCAAAGTTTTATAGTTAATCTCCAGAAATAATGGAAATCCCCAGCAGCAGATTGTTTCACCATCCACCAGAATCAGGCTTATGTTTTTTTTACATGAAATCGCACTAAAAATTGGCAGCATTTACAAGCATTCTTGATTTTCCAACAATCCAATAGCAATTTACAGCAGCGATCACTCGCTAATCGGGCCCTTCTTCAGCTGCACAATCTTGACAAAAAATAGTGTGGCTACAGCAAATGTTGGGACGAATATAATGTCAGGCACGAGATCAAGGCGGATTCGCTTGATCTGCGGCACATGCTGGCTGGACTTCTTCAGCCCCATCGCGGCAAACGGGGCCACCAGGCCGGTCACGAGGATCAAATCGTCGGTCTTGAACACCTTCACATGAGCATTAAGGAAGTCGAGCACGAGCTTTTTTCGCTCTTCGGAGTTTGCCTTGCCCAACCATCCTTGGAAGCACTTCTGCAAAAGGCAGAGAGAGAGAGAGTGGTCTATGAATGTCAGAACATTAGATAATAAAACTACTAACATACAGAAATATATAGGCTTTGATTCATAATGGGCTGAATATTGAGATTTTCTGTTCTGTTTCATACAATCAACACACTTGGAATATGCAGTAATAATGATAGATTACTCATATATCCATTTATTGCAACAAATGAAGAAGGCTTGATATAAATCTGAACAAGAATAAATTTATTAACAAAGGGCAGCCCGGTGCACAAAGCATTCCCGCGCAGCGAGGGTTCGTGGAAGGGTCCCAAGCACAGAGGTGAAATGCAGGCAAATCTTACCATGCAATCATGCATAAATTGATTAACAAAGAAAAAATTCAAATTAAGCTGCCCGTTGAATCAAGTAATCAACTTATGGACATGAACTGAATGATCATTATGGAGGATGATTAAATAGTTTCATATGCATCTGATGTGACTTTTGGGTGTAAAGAAGAATTTCTCAAGTTTTGTTATTTAGGGTATACTGGTTAGCTTGTTGAATAATTCCACATAATAACTATCCCCATGCTTGTTGAAGGGCTGCCTATGTACGTCTTACAAGTATGTGTTAGCGAAAATTGAAATTATATTGTTTCATTTTCCATTGGAGTTGGAATTAACCAAAATGTCAATTATATTGCTCGGCTGAACAATAGAATTAAGGGACAAAACTTGAAATTGAATAAGTTTGTTGGTCAACCAAATTCAACAACCAAATAAACTTTTTCCATCTTATCCTTCTCCTTAACAATCCATTGACATTTTAACCCAGTAATTCAAAAAAAAAGTTGCATATGAATATATTATATTCATTTTTTTAGGTATATAAATGCTTTTGTAAATCAAGTAATATAAACACACACACAAATAAATAAATAAATAATAAAATGTTGGAATTATCGAGTCAATGTCGGTCTAGTAGAGTCCTTTATGTGTGAGTGAGTTTTGTCCCATATCTTCTGTTAGAGTTTGTGAGTCCTTTGTAATGTTATAAATAACCCCTATATGGGATGAATGAAATTACACTTGTTATTCTCCTCTTACTTTCCAACATGGTATCAGAGCCTAAATGATCTGAAACCCTAAAAATCTATTCCCTTAGGCCGGTTCGTTACTCGCTGCTGCTTCCGCCTCAACTCCTCGTCCCCGTCCTGCGCTGCTGCTAGGGCTCACGACGAGCCACTCCACTCCCGTCGAGGGAATCGCCGCTTGATTCCATCGACGGGAGTGGTCGTCATTCCCCTCGACGAGGGCGTGTCCTCTGTCCCTCGTCGATCCTACGAGCCTGTCATCGCTCATCAACATTGATCTCGTCGGGCCAGCTGCTGCGGTCTGTGCTTCTCGACGCAGCTGATGCCTGGAATTGAATCCTCCAGTCCCTCCTAGGTTGATCCCGCCAGTCCCGTCTCCTCCCTCATCGACGACAACTGGAGTTTCTCTCGTCGAGCCTCTGCTCCCGTGGTGTCACTGCTTCTCTACGCTATCGTGGACGAGGTACTTCCTGCCATTTTTCTCCTCTGTCGTCGACTTCCTTTGTGCTTCCCAACGCAGCTTACGTTGATCTCATCCGCGACTGTTTTCGGCTGCTACTCTTCTTCGATCCTTCCAGCAAGCGGACAATGGCTCCAGATCCAGTCACTGCACTGCTGCTCCCCAGATATGTGCTCATGCTTCCCTCCGTGGATTTCTGCCGCCTTCCAGCCGCTGCACCTCGTGTGTCCGTGATACCAACCGCTTCCTGGAGTTCTGATCACTCATAGATGCTAATGTTTTATGTTGTTTTTTTTTTTTGTTTTTTTTTTTGTTTTCTACGTGTGGTGTCTAATGTCTTCATGTTTTGCCTTCATGCATGTGTTATCCACGTGAGGGAGAGTGTTGGGATGAAGGCGACTCAGATGATCTTTCCCGATCTTCTCGTCTTTGTTCTACAAGGACTCCAGGCTTGTGTCGTATGTTGTTAGCGTTTCCCCAGTTTGTCTTTAAATTGGTCATGTGTTGGGGCGTGATTGTGTTGGTCGTTCTAATTTCAGCGGGACCGTGTCGTGCGGGACTGTGTCACGAGGGACCGCCCTTTGTGCGGATTATCCCCGACGGATTATCTCTGGTTGCCCGGTTGATGATTTGCACCACATCTTTCTTTCTCTTTCGCATGTTGTGTGCATAGGTGATGTTGGCTGACCGTTTTCCAGCGAGTCCACGTCGTGTGTGGGTCTTGCGTCATGTGTGGGTCAGCGCCGTGTGTGGCTATGTCCCCGACTTGATTCCCCGGTATGGATTTTCCCCAATGACTCGTCTGATATTTGTCCCGCATCGCCTACCTCCATTGCCGTTATTTGATGTGTCCAAGCTGAAGGGTCCCCTTCAGCTTGAGGGAGAGTGTTGGAATTATTGAGTCAATGTCGGTCTAGTAGAGTCCTTTATTTGATGTGTCCATTGCCGTTATTTGATGTGTCCAAGCTGAAGGGTCCCCTTCAGCTTGAGGGAGAGTGTTGGAATTATTGAGTCAATGTCGGTCTAGTATTGTCCTTTATGTGTGAGTGGCTTTTGTCCCACATCTTCTGTTAGAGTTTGTGAGTCCTATGTAATGTTATAAATAGCCCCTATATGAGATGAATGAAATTACACTTGTTATTCTCCTCTTACTTTCCAACATACAATTATATGTATATAGAGAGATATAGATATGAATATACTCACTGAAAAATCAAGTCCAACAACAAACAAAGCATGGGCTTCTATTCTCAATCTATACAAAAATTATATCATGAAAATCAAATGGAGGCCACAATATGACAAAATGAGTCGTGATCATCATATGCTCCTATATTTTAATCTTAAAAAATAACTTCGCATCAAGATTGACAGGATGGAGATAAAAAAGAACCATTAATAACACAAACAAGCTTCCTAGCTTTTGATATCTTCAAAATGCATGTCTACATTATATTGTAGTTTTGATACTACTATAAAATCAAAAAAATTTGTAATCATCGGAGGTATCATAGAGAAGCCTATAAATCAAGATATTATTAATTATACTGATAAGAATTATGAAAAAAAATAGTTCGTAATCGTGTTCCCATAATATGCTTATCTTAAGTTATAAATTTCTTATTCATTTGAGTTTGAAATGTTCTTCTTTCTTATGGAACTCTATGAACTACACTATCTCCTAATTTCTACACTAAATCAAACAACTACCTCCTTGTGTAAGCTTTAAAGCATATGGTCCTTAATTACCATTTCAAAAATAATGCAGTACTAAAAAACATAAATGAATGAATCTATTATGCCATGTCTTAATTATTGCTACAAATATACTTGACCTTGTGTACTGTTATGGGCCTAGCCCGTAACATCATCGAAGGTGGCGGGGGAGGTGGAGATATAAGGGGAGCTGAGCTCAACCCACGGAGAATGCGAAGGGAGAGGAAGATGAGAATCCTTGCTCAACCCTAGCCATAGAAATGGGTAGGAGATGAAAGAATTAGAGAGATAAAAAAAACTTGATTAATTCATTTCATACTTCATACAATGACCCAAGGGGTCTATTAATAGACTTACAAAACATGAGCACTAAAACATTAAAATAAAAGGCAGCATTAAAACTTTAAAACTCCAAAGATTTGGCTTGACTCGTACAATTCGAACTCAAATACATGAAAACTCTTAAATAAAATATGTGTAATAGAACCGGCGGCAAATAGTGAGGACCCATAATAATCATGGTTGTAGATGTCGGATGTCGGGGACACACCGGTTTAGGTTTTTCATGTCGGTTTTAGTATGTCGGGGGATATATCGGGGATATTTCATATATCGGGTTTTAATATTTAATTATTTGTGTAATTATTTATAAATATAATCCTATTTAATCTTTACCATATATAAAGATATATGGTATGGTTTTTTAAACCATGCTTTTAAAAGCCGTTGGACAAATATCAATCGTCCGATTTTGCTTCATTAATCAGCATCGTCCGATCTGTCTCTCCAAATTTTCGTAGGTATCCTAAACCTACTAGGGTCGGGTGTCCTAAACCTATGAAATGACCATTTTACCCTTCTAGATGAGCAAATCAAAAACTAGCCAACCCACAAGGGGTCAGCCCATAAAAGAATGCAAGCCCGCCAGCCTGCAAGGGGCCAGCCCATGAAAGCAAGCAAGCCCGCCAGCCCGCTTAAGCAAAGTCTTCAACGATATTATGCACACAACTGTATTTAAACCCAAAAATTAATTTTTTTCAGGCAATGTGGGACTAAACAGGCGGGTGAACTGTTCACCGGCCTGTTTAGGCACGTAAATCAGATTTTTCGGGGCCCAATATGAGGGTCAAGATGGCTCCAAAATGAAAAGTGGTCAACATGAAAGTTGTAGATCTCGGCGATCCGAACAACTTTCATGTTGATCACTTTTTGATTTGAAGCTTCCTTGACCTTCGATTTGGGACCCGAAAGGTCTGGGCGGCGAGACTGCTACAGTAAAGGCACGGAAATCAGATTTTTCGGGGCCCAATATGAGGTTCAAGATGGCTCCAAAACGAAAAGTGGTCAACATGAAAGTTGTAGATCTCGGCGATCCGAACAACTTTCATGTTGATCACTTTTTGATTTAGAGCCTCCTTGACCTTCGATTTGGAATCCGAAAAGTCTGGGCGGCGGGACTGCTACAATAAAGGCACAGAAATCAGGTAATATAATAATAATATATATAAAAAAAACAGTCTGGGTGCGGGCGTCGCCGGCCGGGGGTACTGTGGCGCGTGGCCATCGGGCCGGAGGCCCGTGCCTGTCACTCGTTTATATATATTAAAATATTAATAATTTGATATTTATTGAACTCCTAAATTTATCAAACTAATATAAACATTTTGTGTTACACATGTAATAACGTTATAACGCGTGAAATAAAACAAGAAGAATCAGAATGTTACGAAGTTGTCGATGACAATGGAAGATAGGGAGTCTTTAGTCCATAATTCAAAGATCATGCATAATTGAAGTCGATGACAGACTTGAGTAAGGAAGAAAGACAGCGGAAGAGAAAAAACAACATGAACAATGAAACAATTTTGGTATATTGTCTATTAGACCATAAACACTAATTAGAATAAATTAAAAAACCAATCGATAAAATGTCGGGATATATCGGCCTATATATAGACAAATATATCGGTCAATAGTAAACATATCGGAGGATATATTGCAAAAGGATATTTTGCAAAAAAATATCGGAAAGATGTCGTTTTGTCCATAAAACATTTATGGCGGCCATGTCGGAGGATATCTACAACAATATTAACAATAATCTATTAAAGATTGCCTGATTAGCTAGCATTTTCTATGTAATGTTATATTATTAGCAGATTTCAGTTGTTTGGTTCACCAACATCTTTAATGAATGTCAAACGAATATGTTTATATTGAGATGTTAGAGTGTCTAACAACTAAAACAAACACAACAAAAAGAAATATAAAAATTACATAATATCGGTATTGACATAGCATTATTATCTACGAACATAGTTATCTACATAACGTTGAACCAACCAAACACTTAAGTTGAAATACTAAAGCAGCAAATTGATATATTGAAAGTTCATGGAACTGACCTTTATATCTTCATCAGATGGTGGGTAGTAATGCTTACCAAGCATGATTGAGTTAAAATCACTGTAAAAAAAACAAAACAAAAGTTATACATCATAGAGGAGAGGACAAGTTAAATATAACAACTGGTGAAATGGGGACAGGATCACCCGTGCACGTAGTATTTCAGTTACCTCGCGTGTTTCCCTCGAGTGTTAAGCGATAACATTAAACAAAACACAAAACATTGAATTAAAAATCACTGTAAAAAAATATTATACATCATAAAGGAGACGAGTTGTATATAACAATTAATGATGAAATTGTTACGCCCCCGGACGAGGCTCGGTTGTTTGGACAATATTACAAGCGGCGGCGGCACGGACGTGGCGTTATTGGGGCTGAACCAATGGGTTCAGCCCCCTCTTCTTAAATATATGGCTCGGGGGGGGGGGGCTGAACCACGCCGGGTTCAGCCCCATTGGGCCGGCCGGTCTTGGGTCCGGGGGTATAAATATCCGGACCCCTCTCTTTGGATGTCATGCAAGAATATATTCAGGTTCTTCCTCTTCTCTCAACCCTAACCCTAATCTCTTTCTCTAGCTTCCTCTACATCTTCTCTTAGTTTCTCTCCTAGTTAGGGCATAACAATTGGTATCAGAGGAGTCGATTCTCGCGGCAATGGTGAATACTCGCAATCAAGAGGAATCCTCGCGGATTGAAACCCTAGAGGAGAATGTTGTTGGCCTCACCGATTCCATGGAGGCGTTGGAAGTGCGTCTGGAGACCCGTTTGGAGGAGTTGAAGACCCTACTGAAGGGGAAAGGCCCGGCCAACGAGGATTCGGCCGGATCGGGAGCCGATCCAGCCGGCTCCGTCTCTGCGCGGGCTGCGGAAGGCGTCGGGGGCGTGCGGCCTGCGGGAGGGGCTCCGGCCGGCGCGGCGTGGCACGGAGGGGTCGGCGGCACGGGATCGGCGGGATACGGGGCTCCTGCGGCTTCGGGAGCGGGTTACGGGGGTCCGGCGGGGCTGTTTCCGCCCGGATTCACTGCAGCAGGCTTTGGAGGACTGGGATCGGCCCCGGAAGAGTGGCGCCGAGGCGGGGAGGAGCTTTTGGGGCTCCGGCGGCCACCCGACATGGTGGGACAGCAAAGGGGGGGGCTCCTTCCTCCTCCACGCGGGTTTGGGCCACCAGGAGGGGTCGGATTTGGCCCAGGGTGGGGCGGCCAGCCGCAGCACCCGCAGCCTCCGCCTTGGGGAGCGGGACAGCCGCACGGGTACGGGGGTTTTGAGCATGGGGAACACGCAAGGAGGGACGGAGGTCCAGGAGCACAACGGTTGACCCCCGGGTTAACGCGTATGTACTTTCCAGAGTTCGAGGGCGGCGACGCCCTGGAATGGATTCACAAGGCCGAATTATTCTTCCAGTACCAGGAGGTGCCTGAAGGCCAGTGGGTGCAGCTAGCGTCCTTCCATCTGAAGGATGATGCCTTCCAATGGACACAGTGGTTCTTGCGGGGACGGGAGTACGTGCCTTGGGGGGAGTTCGTGGATGGATTTACGGCCCGGTTTGGGCCACTGGAGTATGAGAACTTTGAGGCACTCCTTCAGAAGCTTCGTCAGAAGGGGTCGGTTATGGAGTATCGGACCGAGTTCGAGAAGTTGGCGAATCGGGTTCAGTGGCCAGAGAGGACGCTTTACAGCTGTTTTATATCCGGTCTTAAGGAGCATATTCGGGATGAGGTTCAGGCACTCATGCTCCGTTCCTTGAACCATGCCATTACGTTGGCACGTATTCAGGAGGAGAGGTTCAACAGGCAACGGGCACGTAACACGAGTAGACCAGCTTTGGGCCCGACGATGGCAGCACGACGGGAGCCCCCCACGAGTACCAAGCCAACGGTGACTCGGTTGTCTTGGAGCGAGTTGGCGGCTCGGAAGGAGAAGGGTTTATGCTTTAATTGTGATGAGAAGTTCGTCCCCGGTCACAAGTGCCAGAAGGTCCAGGTTTTCATGTTGCAGCAGGAGGAGCAGCTCGAGGAGGACGTATTACCAGAGGAGGAGGTGGAGTTTGGGGGAGACCTAGACCTGATGGAGTTGGGCGTTTCCCTACATGCCATGGAGGGATGCAATCCCCCCCCCCCCCCCCCCCGCTTACGATGCGGTTGGTTGGACGGGTTCGGCGTGAGAGGGTGACGATTTTGGTCGACAGTGGGAGCACCCACAACTTTATTCATCCTGATGTAGCAAGGAAGGTGGGGCAACAGATCGACACGGGTGCAGCCTTTCAGGTCATGGTTGCAGACGGCAGCAAGTTACAGTGCCAAGGGATGTTGAAGGCGGTAGAGCTTCGGATGCAGGAATATGTGGGGTGCACGGACGTCTACCTCTTACCGATCCGAGGCTCAGACATGGTTTTGGGAGTGCAGTGGTTACAGCAGCTGAGGCGGGTTACTTTTGATTGGGATCAGATGACGATGGAATTCATGCAAGGCGGACGACAGTTCTGTTTGACGGGGCTCAGATCGTCTCCCGTTAAGGAGATTTCCCTTCGCAGTTTGCAGCAGCTGGAGGAGTCTAGTAGCTTGATGGCAATCCTGCTGGGGGTGCGGTCGGACGAGGAGGGATTAACACAGGTGCCAGATCAGTTGCGGCCGCTTGTAGAGGAGTATGATGACATCTTCCAGGAGCCGAGTACCCTTCCACCGTCACGTTTCCGTGATCATCAGATTGTGTTACAGACTGGGGCGGAACCGCCCAACATCCGCCCGTACAGGTATCCCTACATCCAGAAGGCCGAGATTGAACGCAGTGTGAAGGAAATGCTTGATGCAGGTATCATACGGCCTAGTACCAGTTCTTTTTCCGCACCGATTATTTTGGTTAAGAAGAAAGACGGATCATGGCGTTTTTGCGTCCACTACCGGGCCTTGAACAGTGTAACTGTGAAGGACAAGTTTCCGATTCCCGTGATCGAGGAGCTCTTGGATGAGTTGCATGGGGCGACCCTGTTCACCAAGCTGGATCTGCGGTCCGGCTACTATCAGATCCTGATGAAAGAGGAGGATGTGCATAAGACTGCCTTCAGAACTCATGACGGTCACTATGAGTTCTTAGTGATGGCCAATGGATTGACTGGGGGGCCGTCTACCTTTCAGGCCAATATGAATGAGATTTTCCGTTCCTTCCTGCGACGCTTCGTCCTGATTTTTTTCGACGACATCCTGATTTACAGTGCTACTTGGGAGGATCATCTACTTCATGTGGCTCAGGTCTTCTCTACTCTTCGGCAACACCAGTTATATGCTAAGCGGTCTAAGTGTTCTTTCGGACAACCTGAGGTGGAATATTTGGGGCATCTAGTTTCTGTTGAAGGGGTGAAGGCAGACCCACGGAAGATCGAGAATATGCTGTCGTGGCCCCGACCGTTGACCATTCGGGCACTGCGGGGGTTCTTAGGCCTCACTGGGTACTACCGACGCTTTGTACGGGACTACGGGAAGATTGCTAGGCCACTTACACAGCTGCTACAGAAGGATGCTTTTGAGTGGCACGCTGAGGCCGAGACCGCCTTCCAGGCGCTCAAGCGAGCTATGACGACGACTCCAGTGTTGGCACTCCCGGACTTTACCAAACGGTTCGTGGTCGAGACAGATGCTTCTGGCGTGGGTGTGGGGGCGGTTTTGATGCAGGAGGGGCGGCCGATCGCCTTTTACAGTAAGGCTTTGGCTCCCCGGACTCTGGGTCTCTCAGTGTATGAAAAGGAGATGCTGGCGGTGATTCATGCGGTGGCTCTCTGGCGGACCTACCTACTTGGGCGTCATTTTACGATCCGGACCGATCACCAGAGTTTGAAGCATTTCTTGGAGCAAAGGATCTCTTCCCCCCTGCAACAAAAGTGGGTCACCAAGCTGTTGGGCTATGATTATGCGATCGAATATCGACCGGGGAAGGATAATCGGGTGGCTGACGCCCTCTCTCGCTTACCCGAAGGGGGTTTGGCACACATTTCCGGGCCGCAGTTGGAGTCGATGGATGAAATTCAAGACGCGGTGCAGCGCGACCCCGAGTTACGGGCTATTGTGGAGGACTTGCAGCAAGGTCATGCGACAGCTCCAGGCTACCATTTACAGAATGACCGACTCTTCTATCACGGGCGGGTGGTCATTCCTGCTCATTCTGCTTGGCGCACGGTGATGATGCATGAGTTTCACTCGTCGCCGACAGGCGGCCACGCCGGCGTTCTTCGCACCCTTCAGCGGGCTCGGGCCAACGTGTTTTGGAAGGGCATGCGCCGCGACATTCAGGAGTTCGTACAGACGTGTGAGGTGTGCCAACGACAAAAATATGAGACTACTTCTCCGGCCGGCCTCCTCACTCCCTTGGAGATTCCACATCAGATCTGGGACACGGTTTCTATGGACTTCATCGATGGGCTACCTAAGTCGCAGGGGAAAACAGTGATCTTGGTAGTGGTGGACAAGTTGTCCAAGTATGGGCACTTCCTTGCTCTGAGCCATCCCTACACCGCAGAGTCTGTTGCGACCTTATTTGTGCGGGAGGTTGTTCGTTTGCATGGTGTTCCCCGCGCGATCATTTCCGACCGTGATCCGACCTTCGTAGGCCGATTTTGGACAGAGCTATTCCGCTTGCAGGGGACTTCCTTACGTTTCAGCACGGCTCATCATCCCCAGACTGACGGCCAGACCGAGGTCTTAAATCGGGGCGTCGAGACTTACCTTCGCTGTTTTGTCATGGATGAGCCGCGGACCTGGACTAGTTGGCTACATTGGGCGGAGTACTGTTTCAACACTTCTTATCACTCGGCCAGTAAACTCACGCCGTTTGAGGTCGTCTATGGGCGTCCACCTCCTACCTTGAGCAGTTATGAGCCCGGGAGTACGGCCGTGGCAGCAGTTGATCGGGCGCTCCGTGATCGTGATCAGACTCTCACCACCCTACGGGAGAACCTTCGAGCAGCACAGGATCGTATGAAGATTCAGGCCGATCGTCATCGTACCGAGCGGGAGTTTCAGGTGGGGGATGAAGTTTTCCTCAAACTTCGTCCTTATCGCCAGTTGTCGGTGGCCCAGCGGACAAATCAGAAACTGGCACCCCGCTACTATGGACCATTTCGGATCACGCGGCGTGTCGGGCCGGTGGCGTATACCTTAGCCTTACCGGCGAGCTCCCGGATTCATCCTACCTTTCATGTCTCCTTGCTGAAGCGGAAGTTGGGGCCTGCTGTTCCGGTCTTCCCCGTGTTGCCCGAGGCTACTAGTGGTGGCGAGCTTCGCCCGCTTCCGGAGGATGTTCTGTTGGTTAAGTGGAAACGCCGTGGCACGGCGTACTGTCCAGAGCTATTGGTTAAGTGGAAGGATCTCTCGGCAGAGCACAATACTTGGGTCGATTTACTGGAGTTCCAGGAGCTTTACCCGGACTATCACCTTAGGGACAAGTTGACTTTTGATGGGGCAGGGAATGTTACGCCCCCGGACGAGGCTCGGTTGTTTGGACAACATTACAAGCGGCGGCGGCACGGACGTGGCGTTATTGGGGCTGAACCAATGGGTTCAGCCCCCTCTTCTTAAATATATGGCTCGGGGGGGCTGAACCACGCCGGGTTCAGCCCCATTGGGCCGGCCGGCCCCCTTGGCCGGCCGGTCTTGGGTCCGGGGGTATAAATATCCGGACCCCTCTCTTTGGATGTCATGCAAGAATATATTCAGGTTCTTCCTCTTCTCTCAACCCTAACCCTAATCTCTTTCTCTAGCTTCCTCTACATCTTCTCTTAGTTTCTCTCCTAGTTAGGGCATAACAGAAATAAACATGGAGGGGAAGATACTCACTTCCAAAATTGAAGAAATTTGATATGGAACTTCTCAAAGCTTTCAATCTCTTTGGCAGGGAAATATCTGTCAAAGACTTTGTCTGCTGAAAGACTCCTGATTCCAGTTAATCCTGAAAAGCAATGTTAAATTCTTAAATAAATAGCACCCAAAAAACATAAACAATAATAACATTTATGGCATGATAACTGGGTTTCCTCTAAAAAACTGATACAGATAGTACAAGGCTTACTGACCCAAAGATCTAAATTATATTGAGGGGAATGAAAAAAGGAAAAAAATGATTTCAACAAATCAGCAATCAACTCTGAATTGTAAATTGAAAACAAAAAAGCGCACACATTACAAATGCATTCTATAAACAACTTGATGCAGGACCAGGAGTCCACCTGTCTGCCACCCCGGGACCCGGAGTCCACCTGCCTAGGGGTCCCACCGGGAGTCCACCCGATAGACCTTATTAGGTCCGCGAACCATACACACCCCAACCCATCCACAGCTTCACCACAGGGCCGGTAGATTGTTGAGGTTGGGGTTCGATCCCTCGACCTTCTTGATAAGAGGCCTTCAACAGCAGTCTTATCACCAACTGACACGCAATTTTACGATCCAGGGCCAGGAGTCCACCTGCCTGCCACCCTGGGACCAGGAGTCCACCTGTCTGCCACCCCGGGACTAGGAGTCCACCTGACCAGGGGTCCCACCGGGAGTCCACCCGATAGGCCTTATAAAATTTGCGGACCGTACACCCCAACACATCCTTGGCTCCACCACAGTGCCGATAAGTTGTTGAAGTCGGGGCTCGATCCCCCGACCTCCTCACGTAATTAAATGTT